>JARDYH010000001.1:227257653-228603278 GCA_029215795.1 Anniella stebbinsi
TACATTTACACCACTTGGACAGTTTAGAATGTCTTGGTAAGAGAGGCTGGAATGTCTCGCTCAGGTAACAAGGGGTGGGAAGTCAAGAGTTGGATATTCATTTCAACTACACGAAAGAAGGTCCGGTGCATTCCTGGGTATTTTAGCCAGATCGAAGCTAGTGATTTTATTGTTCTAAAGCCTGTGCTGCAGCCAAGAAAATATACCACACAAAGCATGTAGCACTATATCATGTGAAGAACAGATGTTGTTCAGATGGTGCAGCTGTTGAATAACAGATAATCTAAGGTACTGTGGCCCACTAAAAAACTTTTAAGAAACTGGAAATATGAGTTTGAATTAAAACCCAGTGAAGGCCAAAATTCAAGCATCAGTGATACATATTTTCCACGCCCCCTGCCGCCAATGTCTTACAGTATTTCTAGAGTGAGAACAGATTTCCCCTCTCAATCTGTACAAATCCAGCTCAATCTAATGCATACTTATGTCTTCGTGGGGGGGGGGGGAGAAAAGCTCCAGGTAAATTAAAGTAAGCAAAGCGCCATTTAGCTCCACTTATCGAGGAATTAGCCACTGACAGTTTATGGAAAGCAGAGACACACTAGCAGGGAGAGACAAGACTTGGAATTCTCCTAAATTAGTTGCATCTCACACAGAGATTGAGTGAAGAAGTATTGATTCTGGACTGAAGCCTGCCGCCTTCTGATCAGAGCACCTGTGCAAATATTGTACAGCATGAATGCTCTTGTGCCTCTGTATACGTTTCATACCTCCAGTGGATAATTGGGTGGTTGGGGAGGAGTGAGGCTAAAAGGCAGGGGATGGGTAAACTTGAGAGGCCCTTCATTTTCAGTGGGAGAAAAACAGAACTCATTTAGCGGCAAAACGCACATCCGTGAAGATGTTGTTCTCTTTGATAATCTCCCCCAATCAAATGCAATCAGTTCAAATTTGATGTGGGAATTCAGTCTAAGCACTGCAGCTGAAAGACTAACATGGCTTTGATATTTCCAGTCTCACTGCTAAAACGGATGTGTCTCCCCCCCAAGTTTTGAAGCTAAAATCTTGGCCAGCATCATCCCTGCCCATACGCACATTCATTTCAATAAGTTTAGGCTGAATTCAGCATTGCGTGTATCTCTGTATGGAGTGGGTAGCAAGAGAAGCATTCATGGTATTTGGCAGGAAGAAAGTAGGAGGCTCTGACTTTGGGATAGAATAGTGGAGATGACAATATGTTTTCTGACACACTGCCTACTACAGAATAATGTGTTTGTTTTTAAATTGCAGGATGGCTGTGTGTGTGTGTTGCAATTACATTCTCAAGATGCATCAGTTCTAAACATTCCACAATATTCTGGTCACCGCAATGGTAAAAAAAAAATTAAAATTAAAACCATGTGCCACATGTAAATTAGAAACTATAAAAGAATATGAGCATTATAAAATTTGCGTTAAAAACTTATAAACAGCTTTGCTGATTGACTGTCAATGAAAATATATAGCTTTTCCTCCCTTTGTCAGAACATTTATCAGCACTTGGCAACTCTGGACTAACCTGACATGCAAGATGATCAAAATGGATTATGTAATCTTTTCCATTTATTCCTATTGATTTTAGTCATGATAAAATTCATCAGAGTGGGCTGGGAACATTGCGCCTGAAGAGAGTTGGTTGAAATAAATAAATAAATAAGCCCATTCCTGGTAACTATTTGTTGACAGTGGTTATAGTAAGAAAAAAGGAAGCAGTGTAATGGCAATGAAATATTCCAACAAGAATATCCACTGTTAATATCTCTTGACAAGCGTCTCTGTATTTTAACTCCTAATTTGCCTTACCAGATACGGAGTTAAGTCCAATGATTTATATTATCCCTTAAAACTGAGGTTTAAAGAAGACTTTATTTTAAACTTTTTACCACAGAGGGGAAAGGGGGAGGGGGGATAGTTGAAGGCTAATCAACTTTATTTCCGTAACTGCCGGTAACATCAAAATGCCAGCGAGTGGACCATTTTAATCAGTTTTATTGATTCATGCTTTCAGTTCTTATTCAGTTAAAAACAAGGCACATTAAATACATCCTCTTATTGCTCTATAAATGCATGCAGCTCATTCTGTATATCAAAAGTAATAAATAATGGCAATAAAACACCGAGACAGTTATAAAAATGACAACCCAGCCTCAAACACAGTATTTAACAGTCCAATCCTGAACAATAACCCAACACAATACATAAAAGTGCCAGATGGAAAAACATGCGGCATGTATATATGTATATGTATGCATATGTGTGCATATTCACACACACACACAGAAACACACCACCAACACCAGGCTCTTTGCTGTTACATTCCATTCCTTTCTTTTTGAAACACAGTAGTACAATAGTATTACATATCACTAACACAGCGCACAATGGTTCTGCAAGTACTTTATATTTACTGTACACTCATATAACAATCTTCCATATATATATAAAAAGAGTATCATGTAATCAAGTAATTCTGATCTTTGAATTATGGATTAAAATTCTTTAATTTTACTAAACCAAGCAAGTGGAAGATGAGGTATGTGAGGTCTTTCACATCCCATACAAAGCAGAGGGGCACACTTTTGTAAGAAAAGCAAAGCAAAAGAAAGTTGGATTAATATTCAGAGATCAAACTAAAAATGCATATAAACCATAAAATAAAATGAACAAAACATTCATGTCCATGGTATGACTGCATTGGTAGCAAAAGATGAAAAACAGCAAGAATGACGCTCTGATAGTGAGAGGCATAACTAGACATTACTGAAAATCTTGCGTTATCATAGAGAGGGAATCTATTTGAAAAGGAGTGTTCGAAAAGGTGTATTACACCTCCTCCTTAAGGACTATGCACATACGTTGTTTTTCTTCAGCATTTGACCACCCCCAGCCTGGCTAAACTCTGGTGGCGGAGAAACTGTTTTCTAAAACCCTACAGCACATCTGGATGAGGGACACCCCCCCCCCCCTTTATCCCTTGATCACAGGCATTTGCTTTTGCCTAAAGGGTTGAAAGGTAATTTCAAAATGCCATTTTGATTCAAAGATATATATATAAACACTGGCACCCTCACACCCTTTTAGGGTACAAATATAGCAGGCATTCTTTTCTCCACACTTCACGAATGCGTAGGAAAGCTAGTTTTTGATTACTCCCATTTTAGTTGATTTTTCTGCTCCAAGCGAGATTAAGTTAACACGAGGAAAAGAAAACTGTTATGTAAAAACAGTCCAAAATGTGTGGGCAATGTGGAAGGGAAGCAGCCCATAGGATCAACTGTACAAAACAATCCTTAGCGCTCAAGGAGAAACCTCAAAATTATCACATATGCCCAAAGCCTTAGTCCTGTACTTCAAGTCAATCCGAAGTGCTCAGAGCCTAGCAACAGGAGGAATCCGTTTCTCCTCCAGCATGCTCACTGTTAACCTAGAAAAAAGGTAGGTTGGAAGTCTGAGGTATCTTGAACATAGGAAAAGCTTACGAGGGGGGTGGGAATGCCTGCACAGGATTTGGCCAGAGAACTTATACCTTTTGGCAGGATTCTGTTCCTTATATTCAACTCAGGCAAAAGGGGGGGTCACCCTTAAAGGTAGCCTAAGAATAAATTCAAATAATTTAAAAGTCTAAACTTCTATATACAAAATGCGAATGCATGCCTCTGAAGTCAGTTTTATACACCCCGTGGCTATTTGTAGCAGTAGAAATCTTCAACACTTTCAACATGTGTATATAGGGTATTTTGACAGGGGAAATAAATTCTTTTGCAGAATATTGAAATATAATGGTCTGTTAGAAGGGTCCAGGAATATGTGCTAATGTTGAATGTAGAGACCTCGTGCACACTTTTCTACCAAGATACGATGAAGGGTCAGTTCCCACATTTTGTTCTGAGGAATGCTCCATTTCACATCATTCAAGAGATGAAAATAATAATGCAAGAAAGGATTTGGGCCTACAAGTCCAAATAGTGCAGATCTTACCTATTGTATGACTTAAAGGAATATCCCCTTGAACAAAACCTTGGAACATGCTAAACGCCCTTCAGGAGGTAAAAAGTTGTCAAGAAAAAGTAACCTAACGTCTCTTCTCCTCTTCTTCAGTAACCTAATGTCTTTTCTTTTTGTTTCATGCCATCACTTCATTTTCCAAACAACAAGAAGCAAACTTCCCTCTATTTTTAGTGACATTTCCCAGCTTAATGGGGGATGAGGAGGTGAGGTAAAAAGTGAAAGCCCATGTCTGAGAAAATGGCCCAATATAGGACAGGCAATTTAAATAAGAGTTTAATGAAGTCTAGCTCAATGTTTCTGCTGTTAAATATGTTGTGAACATAAAATAGTGTCCAATT
Organism: Anniella stebbinsi; assembly: GCA_029215795.1. Classification (NCBI taxonomy): domain Eukaryota; kingdom Metazoa; phylum Chordata; class Lepidosauria; order Squamata; family Anniellidae; genus Anniella; species Anniella stebbinsi. The sequence continues at coordinate 227,262,039 of JARDYH010000001.1, forward strand.
GTGCTTTGTGTTGTGTATCCAGCAGAAATTAACCATCAGTCAATTCAGAAACATTTGTTAAAACTTCTACCAAAATTTCAGAGGAAAAGGGATGCACTACTCACCACGTGCTATATGGAGCATTTGGCTAAAGGGAAAGGGAGAGAGAAATTCCACCCATATTTTTAAAGTTTTTCCATGGTAGGATAACAGGCACCTGTTTCTTTAAAACTATCCTTGTGACGTGCTTCTAATCTAATGCTATCTCGGGTGTGCTTTACAGAAATCCATGTGTAAACCATCGTTGCTATACAGGACATAGCTACTTAAACCCCACAAGTTCCAACGAGACTTAACCATGTTTAATTTTAGCTGAACTGGGTCCAGTATGTCCTCTTATCCAAACACAACTAAGTACCAGTGCAATTCCTTGGCACAGGAAATTCACTTGTATTTTGGGCAATACTGTACAAAAATTACTCCTTTTTCTTTTTGGGCATGCATGTTTTAATAGCCTTGCAATAATTAACACCCCCTCCCCCATTAGCCCTGAAGTTCTAGGCAAAAGATGAACATTTTGCACAATACCCACTTCTCCTAAAAGGGGGGGAACTATTATTTTCCCCAATGACAAATCAATTTTCGTTATTAAGGGCAGGCATATTTTAATAGCCTTGAAACAATTTTTAAAAATACTGTTAGCGCTGAAGTTCTAGGCAAAAGATGACATTTAGCATAACACATTTTCTCCAAAAATGAAGAAAGGAATCCAGAGATTTAACGAATAAGCCCACATGTAAGACACTGAAGGCATGCTGGCACCTTCCACTTTTGCCCATTCGATGCAGCAAGATGCGAGGGGACGGGTGGGGACCCCCTTATGGATGTACAAAAGGATTAATTCTTGCTCCTAGGCAGATAGATGGCAGGGTGGAACTGCACCCACATTCATGTTTGGTTAACACCTGGATCCCCTACCACGGCTCCAGAGTGCAGCCAAGGTATAGCGCAGATCCCTTTGGATCAGCTCAGAAAAAAATACCTGGGTCATAGTTCCTTAAATGTCTTTCTTAATTCAAATACGCTTGTCCACCAGTGATTCTGGAGAAAGCAGAAACATACACCCAGCTCAGCAGGCCACAAGTCAGAGCATTAGAACATTTGCAGCAAACTTAAGGGAAGGGGGAGAAAGAACTGCAACAAAGACAGTTTTTCTGTACAGTAGCTCACAGCCAGACAGGTTGAGCAGAGGAAGGAGACACATCCGCAAGCACTGGAATGTTTTTCAGCCGAAAAAGGCTGCTGCACAGGACGCCATTGTGCAGCTGTAAGCTCCCAAAACTCACAGTCCACCACAGCTCCGATCTACTGAAATCACTTCACGGTGATGAATGTTCTCTTCAGCGGCTTTCATAAGAACAGCTAGCCGGCTTCCCGAAATATATCCTTTCTGGATTGCAGTCATGAGCTGAAGAAAAAAGAATGAGAAGGCTTTAACACCATTTTAATTGTCTTTATTTATTTTCACCCACACTCACAGAGGCATTTGCATAGGACCGCTGGCTTTAAAGAGTGGACTTGTACTCAAAGGAACATTTCTAATCTTTAGTGAAATTTCTAGAGACATATAGCAGGCTTATGGTAGAAAAGGAAGCTGACGTCATGTCCTCCAGCCTTGATCCTCCCTTCTGCTTCAAAGGATGACTCAAGGGTGGGCAGGAAGCTTCATCCGGTAACCCATTATTTACTACTCCAGGACCTTCCCAACTGGAGGACATGGCTTTACCAGATTCCTCAGTCTCAGAAGGCAGCCCTCCGATTCAGTCCTTGCTACCTCTATGCTGTAGGAGCCAGCGGCTGCACAATGGACAATGGCTCCTTAAGTAGTAGTCAGCTCCTCAAAGAAGGGAGAGTTAGCTACAGGTCCAGACTTGCCAGCCTTCCTAAGGCCTCTGCATGTTGCTGAGACAACTGCTCTTTGTAGGTGAGTTCGTGTTCTGTCCAAGGTCCTGAAAGACCCTGCCTTCACCCTTGTAGTAAGTGCAACTGCTTCAGATTGGCTCTCCTGGGAAACCTGAGCTGAACTAGATGATTACATAACCCACTAGGCCAACATCCCTGTAGAGGGCATGCATTCATAATCAAACACAAAAGCATCACTCTCAAGTTTTTAAAAACATGTGTTACATCCGCCTGAAATATCTTCGCTTTCTAAATAGTGCTCTGATATTATGTAGGAGTTTGTTCATTACATCTTTAGTGAGAAGGCTGTAGAACAACAACAAGAATAATAATCCCTCTACTTTTCATGCCCTATCCCCTTCTCGCTAGGGTTGGGTCATGCAGTATCAACATGACAGCAAATGCTATAAGCCACAATCTCATTTTCCTTCTCTGACTTCTTTCTTAAGGGCCAGAGAGATGAGTGAACAATTTGCAATGCATTATTTAGCCTCCTTTCCTGTTTGTGAGCAATCAGGAATTCCTCCAGGATATGTTTTTTTTATTTGATTATTTCTGACTTTAAAGCTAACTCGTTGGCTTGCCCAAGAAACCATAGTGAAGTATTTATTGGAACCCTTCTGGCTAATTAAGATAGGCCAAGACATTCAAGCAAGTGCATCTGCTTTATCTGAAAGACAAGATCAGCACAAATGGATGTATTATTGTTTGTGTCTTTAGCACCATTCATGTATATGGCATTTTACAAAGAATGAAGATAGATCCCTATCCTAGAGGCTCACCATCTAGAAACAGACATGAGGGAGAAATCAATAGCTTGGAAGACCATTTATTCAAGGAACCGCTCTTATTTCACCATCTGTATTTAATCCAAAATCATACCCAAAGTAAAAAACTTTGGAGGAGCAAAAAAAAGGTTGCCCATTTTACCAGCCTGCTTGTAATTGTAATAAATTTCATTTGAGGGTTGACCAAGTATGCACTGGCATATCTGGTTCTGCTGGAAAACTGAATATGAACCTTTCACACAATGTTTGTTTGTACTAGCTTCGAATGGCAGGAGACAAACAAGTATGGAATCATTTTAATTAAATATTTTATTTTATATTTTAACAAATGGGGCTCTGCAACAAAATGTTGTAGTGTGGAATGCTTTGATAGAGGGTCCCAGCCACTCCTTTACATCCCACCCACCCCTAATGCTTCTACGTTCTGCCCCTCTGCCACAACAGCGGTTAGCATCTGTACCCACACTGGTCTATTTCAGATTTCTCCCCCCGCCTCCATTCTGGATTGTTTTGAAGGGGTACTAGTAGTATGGACACACTGGTGCCCAATCCCAGTTACATTAAATCATTTGATTTCTCCACTGATGTCAATGGTCGTGACTCTATTCCACACTTCCATTAAAATAGAAGTGTGAACTAGGAAGTGACCTATCCAGGCAATGAGATTATTTCTATACCCTCTTTATCTCTATGTGTCTCCTCTTTCCTTACCAGCCACGCCATTCTACCCCTCCACCTCCGGTGACCAACCCTCCCTCCCATATAGAACATTATTTTATTTATGTTTAGATACTGCCTTTCCACAAATGGCCTCAAGATGATGAAATAAAACCAATACATAAAGACATAAAAAGATATAAAAGCATATTATGACAATTAAAGCCATAATTTCAAAGGCCAAATTAAAGAGATGTGTCTCAAAGAAGGGCATCGTGTCTATGCATGTGAGACACCTACCTGTAGGCATCAAACTTTGCAATACTCCCCACCTGAGGCTTGCTTCCCCCTTGCCATGACTCACTGTTATGTTAAATAGGTTCCTGTAGAAATCCCCTGAAAGATGCATGATCAGGTTCGCATCAGGCTATTTCCCAATTCCTATGGGAGTTCCCACTCTCCACAGAAATACCTTTGATGGTGAAAACTGGCTTTGTCTTTGAGTGGCCCTGGTGTCAAGGCTAGACCCCCTTCTGGGCTGCAGAGCCCTAGGTGCCTCCCCCACCCCCCACTTGCAAGTTGCATTGGAGGGTTATTCTTAGAATTAAAAGACCCTGAGGAACGTCTCAGCTAGTTAATTTAGGTTTCATTTTATTTTAAACACAAGTGATCATTTCTGGACTTCTGTGCTTAGTATTTGAATAAATACATTCAACTGGAAACTGGAGTCGAAGAAGTTCTTTTGCTTAGCCTGAGATTGGCCCTACCTAGCCAACTGAGTCCACTTAGTGCATTCTACCACATTTTCAAGATGATTAAAGAAAGTTTTGCAAAAGTGGCCTATCCTTCTCCATAGGTACAAGCCAGAAGCCTGGATTTTCATGTGTTCAGGCTAAGAGTTATTATTCATCACATAAGTGGTGGCAGCTTTGCCTCCAAAATATACGACGACGGGTGTATCCTGTCCTACATTGCAGGGTTAGAAGTGCAGACTTCCTGTTTGTCATACCCTCCCATCTGGTTATCAGGGTGTCCCCTTTTTGAGTCATTTAGCATCATATGCCATTGAGTTATTTAAGGCGACTTTGTGTATATGTTGTTTCCCTCCTCCCTGTCAGAAAGAACACTTATGAGAACTCATGCCTGGGTTTGTTTGTTTTCCTCCTCCCTCCCAACTCTTGTTTCCTTTTGTGTTATGGCCTGAGGGCCAGAGATTTATTACTGACCTTTGTAAGCTGCTCACGGAAACCCAGAGCGGGATAAAAATGATTTTAGTTGCAGCAATAGTAGCAATAATAGAAACAATAATCTCAAGTGTGAGAAGTACAACAAAACTTGGCCTCCGTTAAGAAAATGCAGGTTACCATAAATAAGACACAGAAGGATAAATAGTTTTAACTTCCTACATGATAACACAATGAAAGAAGCCAAAGTTTAAACAAATATAGGCATGAAACCAGAGGCTAGCAATGTTGAAGAAGACTACCAATTCTTAAAAATGGAAAATTAAATCCTATCACTTTTGGACCCTGAAAGTAAATGACAACATGGGGGGGGGGGGGCTCTTTTAAAAAGATACCTTAGCGTGATTTAAATCACAGAGCAGCTTTTATTTTTTACCTCTCGAAAATGTACTTGCTCACATAACTTAAGCTATTATGTCTGAGGCAAGCACATGCTCTCTTTTTTAGTATTATTAAATGCTGGACACAACCAGTGAAAAATTCTGCATTTACATTCAACAGTGCACTTATCTGCAGCCCATCTTGAGAGAGACAATTACCATTTTCCTTTGCCTTGATCTTGTTTGTTTAACTTGACACAGTGAAGAAAGGGCTGACATTGACCAAAATCCCCAGCATTAATTTATCTCATGTTCTGCATTCATCATTGCCACAGTGCAGGAAGGACCTGGCAGTCATTTGAAATACCTGACCAAGAAAGGCTCTACAAAAACAAACCTGGCCAGCAATAGAAAACAAATAAGCGGCTGCTTGCATGCAAAGAGTCAAATGGATGCGAAGTAGCGCTAGAGCCTTCAAATGTACATTTTACAGCATTTGTATTTTTTAAAAAATCGTTATGTTTCACCTTCTGCATCCCCAAAACCACCACTTCAGTTCCCCCTTTGATTTCTAGCTTAATGGAGCAGTTAACAAGCCAAATAGAATATAGTGGCTCAATTCAGCTGTCCCAGGCAGTCAAGTATGTACCCGAGGCTCCCGTATGCCGATTCTCTATGCCATTTCCTGCATGCCGACTTCCTGTGCGCCAATTCTCTACTCCATTTACTGGTTTGTGGTAAACAGAGTTTGCCACAAGTCTGGAATTGGGTTACTGATAGCCATAACTTTGCTTCCAAACCAGAACGACATGCCCTTAGGTTCAAATGCTGTTTGAACACAAACCTTAGACATCGCTAACTGCAAAAGGGGAGGGGATCAGCATGCACAATGGGAGGAGGAGGGAAGGGAGAGCACACATGTATCTACAGCTTTCTAGGAGATCATTTGATGAATGGATCACAGTTGCTAACGTGGTGATGAAATTCTAAAAAACACATTTAAGACTGCAATCCTATACACGCTTACTTAGGAGTAAGCCACGTTGACAAAGTGGCCTGGTTCACACAATCACAGGGTGGTTAACAAGCCATGGTGGGTTGCTTACCACTCTGCATGTGCTGGCTGGGTACCAAATAAATTTGCATAAATACCCTCGACGGGCGCAGCTTCTTAAGTCATCCAAACCTGGCAAGAGTGGCTTGCTAGGGTGTTTAACAAACCACCCAGAACCCATGGACTGTTGTAGGGTAGCTTGTTAACCATCCAACAAGCCACCCTTATCAAGTTCAGATGACATGAGAAAACACGGCAGCAGGATTTGGATCGGTAACCTGGCATCCATGAGCGCCACAACCCACTCTGGCTAATAACCCTTACTGAACTGCAGTGATTGTGTGAACCAGGTCAGTGGAACGTATGTCTGAATAAAGTTGCATAAAGTTGCACTCTAAAAGATATTGGCTCAACTATACTATATATAGCAGGGGTATTGAACCTCTTTCAGTCTGAGGGCTGAGTTCCATTCTGGGGAAGCTCTTAATCAGTTGGTTATTATTAGTATGGCACCACCCAATGGCTGACATTTCCTGAGGAAGGTGCAACAGCAATTGGGAATGGAAAACAGGGAAATTATTCCATTTTCCCTTGTTTGCTTTGGTCTTCTATGCTTGTGTGAGGAAAATGTATCCTGTGGAGAGTGAATATAGGTTTCCAGGGCTTCCTTTCTCCTCCACACGAAGGGAAGGCATTTGCACATACAAATGTGCAATGAAAAACAGGCACTTGTGCCACAGGGGCAATATGTGCAAGCACTCTTCATAAACCACAAGAAGAGCAATGCTGGGTCAGACCAAGGGCCAGCATTCTGTTCACACAGTGGCCAAGCAGCTGTTTGACGCATGGATTACCCCAAGGTCACGTTCATGCCACATACTTTTCCCAAACATGGGGATGCTCTTCTTTCATACATCGAACCCCAACAGCGGTTCTGCCAAATATAAGGTTGAGGCCAAGGCTAAATGGTGTGCTAAAGGAATCAGTGTGGTGTAGTGGTTAGAGTGTTGGACTGGGAGTCAGGAGATCTGGGTTCTAGTCCCCACTTGGTCATGGAAACCCACTGGGTGACTTTGGGCCAGTCACAGACTCTCAGCCCAACCTACCTCACAGGGTTGTTGGTGTGAGGATGAAATGGAGAGGAGGAGGATTATATATGCCACCTTGGGTTCCTTGGAGGAAAAAAAGCCACGATATAAATGCAAATAAATAAATAAATCATCAACCATGAAAAACAGGCAGCAAGATGAACATTGGCAAGTAAAGCATACCAATCTCTCCCAATCAACGTCTAAATATAAAGGACCTCTAGTGCAACACCAGTAGAAGTAGCTGGCATGATGGGTTTACACTGTGCTGGTCCTCCGCTGGAAAGAAGTAACAACTATCATGCTGTCTATATGTGAAATAAAATACCTTGCCATGAACTTATGATTTTTTAAAAAATCAAATCAGGGGAAGGTACAGCACCACTACTTTAGTAATCAGTTTCTGTTGCGGTCCCCTGCATAACAGTGTGATGAGCACTGAGAAGCAGTACTCTGGACGGATTTAAGGCAAGCCGAATTAGAATTGGTTGGATTTAGCCAGGAAGTAGGTTGGAGATTCGATTTTTTAAAAAGGAGAAACTGCAGGAGTGAGTCGCAAAAGAACTAAAGTGTTGATATAACAGAGTTTCTGGCTATGGAACAAAGAACGCTGCACTTCGGCCAACCCAGCAGCATCGTTCTGATTTGTCAATGATTGGCGGAAAAGTACCGACAGAGGATTCCAATCTCAAGGCAGACATAAGCTCATATATGAAGCTGCCTTTGGGGACTTTTGACTTCAAAGTCTACCTGCCTTCACTTTGTGACATCCAGATTAGTGGTTCAAATTACTAGGGATGTGCAGGGACACCCCCCCCCCCGGATTGAATTGGGACCTGGATCGGATTGGGACCCGGATCAGGACCTCCGATGTTGTCCTGGATCTGTTCGGACAAAATCGAAGGTCCCTCGGATCAGATCGGACCCGATCCCGATCCGAAAATCGGACATCCGATTTTCGGATCGGCCGCCATTTTTGGTGTTTCCCCCATAGACTTGCATTGGGGGAAAGAAAGCTTTCTCCCAATGCAAGTCTATGGGGAAAACATGGTGGTGCGTGGGTGAGTGGGGGGCCTAACTCCCCTCTCCCTGTCCCTCCCCCCTCATTCGCACTCCTTACCTGCCAGGGCGACCACTTCTCTCCGGTGCTCCGATCTACTGAAAAACAGGCTTCATGGCCTAGTTCTCAGTAGAACGCTGGGTGATGACATCACCTGGCGCTCTACTGAGAACTAGGCCGTGAAGACTGTTTCTCAGTAGATCGGAGTACCGGAGGGAAGTGGCCGCCCCGGCAGGTAAGGGGGGGGGCCCTCCCGCTTCTTACCTGCCGGGGCCATCCACTGCCATCCGCTAGCGCCCGTGGGCGCCAGCGGACAGCAATGGACTGCCCCGGCAGGTAAGCCCCCTCCCCCCTCGCGTTCCTTACCTGCCGGGGCCGTCTGACACCAGCAGACAGCCCCGGCAGGTAAGCCTCCTCCTCCCTCATGCGCTCCTTACCTGCCAGGGCCGTCCGCTGCCCCCTTCTACTGAGAAACAGGCTTCATGGCCTGCCTCTCAGTACCACGCCAGGTGACGTCACCCGGTGCGCTGAGAGGCAGGCCGCGAAGCCTGTTTCTCAGTAGAAGGGGGCAACGGACAGTAGCGGATGGCAGGTAAGGAACGCGAGGGGGAGGAGGAGGTCCGATCTTCCGATTTTATCCGAACCGGATCGGGTCCTTCTGGACCGGTTCAGATGAGATCGGACGATCCAGAAGCAGGGATCGTAATCGGATAATTTTATCCGATTTCGGTCGGATAGGCTTCGGATTGTGGATCGGACCCAATCTGATGCACACCCCTAGAAATTACACTGCCCCTTCTGTCCAGGTTCTGATATTCACCAGGTAGCGATAGGCTTTGCATGAGGGTAGAACAGCTTGGGTGCCTTTCCATCTTCCAGTCACCGAAAGGGACATGACAGACACTCCAGAGGCCATTAAGTGTGGCTGCCCTATTCAAATGTTCCCTCCTCCCTTTTTGAGAGGAAAGAACCAAGAAGAGCAGTCACACTGGACTTTAGGGCCATGGGGTGGGGGTGGGGCCTCTCACGCACCACATATAACATGTTGCCATCCAGTAAAAGTCTGAACCACCACCACCCCCCCTACCATGGCCACGTAGCTTCATTCCACCAAAGCCATTGTAATGTTACCTCACGTTCAGGAAGATGCCACATAAAAAGTGTAGATTCTTTAATATTAATTATATTTACTTTCAGTGTGCCTTATTTTCTTGATCAAGCTAGAATGATTGATGTCTTTTAACTCAATCTAATGAATATTTTCCACTTTGCATCATCTTAAGACTTAAAAACACCAACTGTGGTTGCCATTTTAGAAACAGACCTGCAAGGCATTATTGCCTATATAATTTTCCATTAACTTTTCTGCAATATTAATGAAATAGACAAAGTAGATATTCTGGTTTGTTTATATAATACATAAATATACACCCACATTACACACTTGGCAAGTTTGCACATCACACCATGGCAGTAAAGAAGAGGGAGAAATGACACAAATTTTTCATAGGAGTGGACTTTCGAATATGCGCACTTGCGCACTTGGGAAAGAAGTTGTGAACGTATTCTTTACAGTCTGAAATGCCCTTTCTTCTCGATTTCTGGGAGCAAGGGGCCGTGGGTGCTGACAAAGGATGAGGGAAGATGGCACGGCACTAGTGAGATTTCACCACTCTTGCCAGACAGCTCTCTAGACATTCCTAACAACCCACGATAAAGTCACCCTGCCAGGTTCAGATGTCACTCTGAACAACCCAGCAACAAGCCATAGTTTCCAGCATGGCTTGTCCATGGTAAACAACCCACAACGAAAAAAACGTTCCAGGCTTAGACATCACAACAAACTATCCTGAAACAACCCACGGAGACAACCCACTGGGGTTTACCAGGTGGTGCGAACTAGGCTATTATATATAATCACAGATACAGACACACAAACATACATACACAGATACACATAATATGAATGAAATAAATAAAAGGAAGCACTCACCTGCAAAAACTCATTGAGTTCAACCTGCCCATTTTTGTTCAAATCCACTTCATTCAAAATCTCATGGAGTGCACTTTCATTAATTTGAAGATTGATGCTCTATAGAGTATATGAAAGGGAAAACCCACATGCCTGGATTAACAACACACTATTAATATCATGCCAGGCAATTTAGAGAATATATATATGTAAAAAAGATAAGAAAAATGTTACCTCTAACACACGCTGCACATCCAATATGGTAATAAAACCTTTGCCTTCTTTATCAAACATGTGGAATCTCTTTTTGTATCTGCAAGATTGGATTACTCATGAAAAAGCGGTACACTAACAAATGACAAAAGCGGCTTCAAAAGCAGGGATTTTTAACATCAGCCCCACCTAAAGCTGCAAGGGGTTCTCTCCCTTCTGCCCACAAGTCTTTGCAAAGCCTCCAAGAACTTTACCCCAGACGGCACCAGATTTATTGTCACCAACACAAAACTAGGCTCCTCTTCATCTCCTAACTTCCCTCATTTTGATGCCATCCCATGCCACCATCCCCCATGCCAGGAGCCTGTATCTTGGGGGAAGGAGCCATACAGCCCAGTGGTAAGCACATCCTTTACACCAGGGATGAGCAACGTCTGGTCCTCCAGGTGTTTGAGTGTACAACTTCCCTAACCAGTGGCTATGCTGGCTAGGGTGGAGTTGTAGGCCAAGACAAGTGAAGGGCTGTAAGTTGCCTGCCCTTGTTTTACACATACATGGTTATATCCAATGTTATTCCTACTTAAGAGTAGATCCATTGAAATGAAAGGGACTTAAGTTAGACTAACGTTGGAAACAGCCCAGACAGTTCCAAGTTCCACCCCTGGTGTCCCCATTCAAGCCTTTGACAGAACAGAACTCGGAAACGCTTTTGCCTAAAGCTGAGGTGGGAAACCTGTGGTCCCCCAGATGCTAATAGACTACAACTCATTGTCTCTGACCACTGATCATGCTGGCTGGGGAGTATGGGGGTCCAACAGCATGTGGAGTGAGCCCCACTACTGGTCTAAAGTTTTGAGAAAACTACTACCATCCGAACACATCCCACCAATTTGGGTCCAGATTAGAGATGCCATTGGAGATACCCTTCCAGGCCTATCAAGCAGCAGGGTAGCAATCATTCAAAATGTCTGTGGACTTCCCAAAGGCACAAAAAGGGTAGCATACATACAGGTAGCAAAATTTAATTAAGAGATTTGCATTCTATATTTACCTCTCGATATCTGCCGAGGACAACGTGATTTCACTACGATCGGTGAGTTGCTCTGACCGTGCTTTGTAGCCCATTTCATAGTACAGGAACTTCTGTGCCTCCGCCAGCTCCTCCTAAACAGGGGGAGCAGCACACCGTCTCAGCTCTTGGGTAACAGCAAATATTTACATTCTGAATTTCTTCTTTGCCGTAATGTTTTACTGGCTCCTTTCACTTAATTATAATTGCTGGTCCTTAGAGGAATATCAGCAGTTGATGACCAAAAAGTGCTTAAAGGTGAACAAGGTAATTAAGATTAGGCAGCATTTCATGCTTCAGCTAGATCACTGGTTCGCTTGTACAAGTGTTGATTATCCAGCGATAATTACTCCGGGAGACGTGCAATGTAAAGATTTTTAGGGCTGTATCGTGCCCTCAATCCAGACACGCAACTCGCAGCAATGTCAGCAAGACTTGTGCTGGCAGACAAAAGGGCCGAGAGATGGCCTTTAAATTGAACGCTGGTCTCTTATAGCTATGATAAATACCCGAAGTGGAGAGTCGCAGCCTGTATTGCATCTCATCTTTGAGGCTTCTGGCATTTGTTGATTTCTCTCTTCAGGAAACAGGACAACTAAGCAGCCCACAGCCCGGAATGGTGAAATCCCCTCTCCTGTTCCAAAACTCTCTTTTTACTGTTCTGCTCCACTGTTGTGGTCAGCATGCCTGACTACCAACCCCCTCATGATCACACTCATTTAAGAGCAGGGGCCTTTCGCTGAAATCAGCTCTCTTGCCTTGACAAAGGAAGCCTTTCCATAGCACATGGACCATATATGATGGCATCTTTTTGCTTAAGCCAGACACCGGGCCTACCTCTGTGCACACCACTGCAATTACCAGGGGCCAAAAAAACCACTTCGCCAATCAGAAATTTGTGAGAGACAACTTGGAGATTAAGCATCAGACAGAGCACAAACTACGTGTATCGCAGGAAAGCCACTGAAACCAGCTTCCCTCAGCAACCTGTCCAAATGTTATGGTGGAGAGGGGGAGTTACAGTTCTGGGCAAATGGGTTGGGATTGTCATGTTGCTTATCTTCACGGTTTGAATGACTGGACCGAGCATGGATGCTCGCTAGGCACCGATCCACATGGCGAGTACCTCCACATGTTCTGGCAAAGAGGGTGATCAGTCACCGTAGGGAGGCTATTTTAAGTAGCATGCCTACAGCAAACATAACGTGCACTCCAGGCCGCAGATCTAGTCAGAAAAGGATTTTATATGTCTATATATAGATCTGTCTATCTAGATATACAACCTGCCTTTCCTCCAAGGAGTCCAAGGCAGCCCTCATGATTTTCCTACCCCCTTATTTTATTTTCACAACAATCCTATGAGATAGGTTATCCTGAGAGACAATGAGTGATCCGACACTACTCAGTGAGCTTCATGGCTGAAAAAGGATTTGAAGGTGTATCTCCTCAGGCCTAGTCACACACTCTAACAAGTACACCACCATGCTGGTGTACTTGTTAGATGTTCTGGACTACAACTCCCATCAGCCCCAGACAGCAGGGCAACAGTCATGGATTATGGAACCTGTAGTCCTAACCGTCTGGAGGGCACCAGGGGTTGCATTCAGTTGTGTCATTCCACCAACTGGAGGGACAGATTTACCCCTCCCTTTTGCAGTGCCCCCCCCCCACCAGCACAAGGGATCCTCTAGAGCAGATTTTGGGCATGCATTGGGGTGGAGGGAACAGGAGAGGATGGGGAGGTCCCCCAGCACAAGGTTTGGATCCAACCACAAGTTGACAAATAAGGATGCCTGAAGAATGGGATGTATGAGAAAGTCGTTTCAGTTCATTTCAGATCAGGATTTTACCCAGTTCACACCTCCCGGACAGAACATGGACTCAGATGTAATCTGTGGTCAAAGTCCATACATTTCCGAGCTTGCAATGTGATTCGTGGACCAAAAATAAAATGCATTTGACAGCATGCATACATTTGAAAGATGTGCATGAAAAAATGCACACTTCTGAAAAGGGCACAACTACGCTTTAATCAATGGGAGAAGAATATGGACATGTCAAAGATGCACACAGCTGACACAACATACATTTGGAAATTTTCATGCCCAAACCACCACCACCACCTCGAGCGCACAATCTGATAGGGACTTGATTCGGGACGAGATTTGAAATGGAATTCGGAGAACTTTGGTGAGCTCGAGCTTTGCTGATTCGCACAGCCCTCTGCCATTGTAATCTGGGGCACATTCCCCCCCCCCCAATACCAACTCACTTCTTAGGACAGACACTTATAAACCCATTGCTATGTAACAAGGGTCCCCCACTCGCCAATACCTTTTTCTTCTGTTCGCTCCATTTCAGCTTCTTCCCCATTATCTCAATGATCCTTGGTAAGGCTTCATCTGCAGCTTGCACATTCAGGAAGGCCAGCCGTGTGCGACGGGCAATCATGTCCACAGCAGTGCAGGCATATTCTTGGATTGCATACTCAATCTGTAGCATTTGAAGAAGAGAACAGGTCAAACACCCACTCCAACTGGGGACTCTGGCACAGAAGAGAGATGCTAACACTAAAGGAAAAGATGTAATGTAACGTAAACTGATGATGATGATTCAAGATGGAGTTATCCACCATCACCTCTTTCCCAAAGCATACTATCTTGGCTACTTAACTGACTTTTCGTTACCCAACAACGAATCTCTCTGCCCGCCTCAGTTTTATTGGCTATCAAAACACATGCATTTGGAATTACGTTTGAGCAAACACGTTTTGTCTAGAAATCCAGGAGTTATATTTCATGTTCTATTTTGAGGGAGAAGGTTTTCTCGTTCATATAAATACCCAAACTTCCAAGATCGACAACCATCTGCATCTCCCTAGGTATATTTCTCTGGCTGCTACACCCCCTGGGCCTGTTCTTCCTAATCCTCCCAGGATCCTAAAGGGTTGCCAGCTTTCCTACTGGCCATTGCAGCTGTGGCTTTTATAGTATCTTAGTGTGCAGACATGAGCAGGTAATTGTGCTTATCTAACTGCCGTGTAAAGTTTCCCAGCTATTTCTGCACAAGCTGTTCCAGTCACAAGAGCAGGACAGGCTTTTTTCTGGTGACCTGGCAACCCTACCTCCTACATGCTTTCTTTTACAATCATTCTCATGTGCATAGTCTTCTGGGGAACTATGGAAGGCTGGATTGTTGAGCCTGAGGTTCACACAACTGGGTTCACACAACGAGGTAACCCACACTCAAGGTTGAGTATGGCTTGAGTTTGGGTTGCTGTTGAACTGCGAGTTGTTGTGTTGTTGGTTAGCATGGCTGGGTTCACACAACACAGCAACCCACAGTTCAACAACAACCCACACTAAAGCCATACTCAACCTTGAGTGTGGGTTGTCGTGTTGTGTGAACCCAGCCTATACGGCAGATCAGTATTACTATCCCCATATTGCTGATGGACTGTGTATCTGAGGCTGATAGATAGCATTCATGGCAGAGATAAAACTTAAACCCAGGAGTGGGGGAACAACACAGACATTTGCCAGCTTAAACTCAGTCTCTTTTGCCAAAAAAAAAAAAACCACAAAAAACCACAAAAAACCAAAAAGACAAAGGGTGTGGGGGAGAGAGAAGATACCAAGGTCTCACAGTCATACCTCAGACTCAATGTAAGGGAACTCCGACACAAGGCGTTTTCCAACAATAGGCCACCTCTTCCCAGTCACCTGGGCTAACTTTGCCACTTCAAAAGCCTTGTCCCCATATGTATTCGCAAGATGTTGAGCCACCTACAGAATTGAGAGCAGGTTAAATGAACGGCACGTTCTGGAGTACAGCCCAATTCAGACACAAGCCATTCCTGACAGCTCTCCTGTTGCCTGTAACTAATAGGCTGAAGAAGGCATCCGGTGAGGATTTGTGTGGGAGGGAACGCCTCATGCTGGGAATGCTTAGGCCAGCACTAATGCTGCTATGCATGTAGTAATGGAACAGTGACTAACGATGCTTCAGCTTTCTGCTACTGTGATCACATTTGAAGAATACATTTACTGGGCAGCGAGAAGCCAAAAGACTTCGACGGTCATGGCTAAGACACAATGTTTGCACGCACACACTGTGATTGTGGCATTTGGGCTGATAAAGTAGTTAAAATAATGAACATGCAGCCTGTGAACAATAAAAATGGGCAGGAAAGGATTAGGATTTCAGTTAAACAAAAATCATGGTCAAATAAGAGGATTTATAAGCCAACTCTTAATCCTTTGATACATTTTTTCCAAAAATAAAACCACCCCAAACAAAGAACTATTATCTGTATTGAATTAGCTGAGGTCCAAGATAGGGATTAAAAAGACAAACAAACAAACAAACAAACATTTTGGATGGGAAGAAGGAAGCCCCTGCTCCTTCCTTCCACAATCATTGCCCCAAGAACTCCATGACTTTTCCTTATTCACCCTCTCCACCATTTTCTTTCTCCTTCTCACTCATCCTTCCCCTTTACCCAGACCTCTTCCACCCCCTTTGCTGCCTCAGAATATCCTGAGGCTGGCTGTAGTGGAGCCACCTACACAAGCTAACAGGTTGGGGCACTTACTATCCTCCCCCCACGTGCGGCCTTCTTTTTATTTGCTACAGTCCAGAACTCCAGTGTGGTAGAAACCACAGTACTCTGCTCATAGAAGGTGCCTCTTCCTGATTTGGGTGGATTCCCACACCCTAAACTGTTTAGGAGGGAGTTCTCCAATCCTCTAGAGGGGCTTTTGGAGGGAGACGAGCTTTCACTCACCGTTCTTAGGATCCAAACTGATCTTTTTACTGATTTTTTTTTTAAAAAAATAACCCTAAATAACCTCACCACAAACCTCACCTCACTTTCAAGTCCATAATCTTGAACCAGTCGAATATAAAGGGTAGGGCTCCATCCTTCTGCACCCTGTAGGACAAGTCCTACGGTCTTACAGGGACCCGCATGAAGGCCATGAGCTTCTACAGCAGCATCAATGGTATCCTGTGCCATTGAGCGGTAGGTTGTCCATTTCCCGCCTGTGAGTACAAAGAGAAAGGGACACTGTAGACACCTTGAGCTGCCCTGAAATGGTTCTATCACTCCGGTCCCCAACATTTTTGGGTTTTGTGGGCCCATTTGGAATTTTGAGGGAGTATTGTGGGCACACTGACAAAATGGCTACCATAACTCAATCATAAAATGGCTGCCATGGTGGGTATGGAGGTCACAAAACACTCATTTCCCAAAAGAAAAACTGATGAGATTAAAAGGAAAGTAATCTGCCTAAGAACCAAGTACAAGGCAGAGGTGGAACCTGAGCTTCAAAACACAAGACCACTCTTTTGAAGCCAAATAAAGATGGTGCTAGACAGTAAAGATTAATTTTTTTTAAGAAATAACATTAAAAAACAAGAAGGCCAGGGAGCTTAAGGGGTGCCAAGAGAGTTGTCTACAGGCACATTGGTGCCTATGGGTACCACGCTGGAGACACTGAGCACTTCAGCCAAAGGATCTGACAGGCTTCCTTCAAAATTAGGGGCTACACCATTAGAACCACACAAACCAAGGAAGAATTCTAATGACACCATGAGAGAGACAGAGAGAGAGTAGAGATGACGTTCTGGTACCTGCTATGGTCACAAGGCCAGTGCCACTAACATGCACCACGTGATTCCGAGATATGGACTGTGTGTCTTTAGAACCTGGATCTGTCACTAGGGGACGAATCCCACTCCATGCTGCCAGAACATCCCCTCTCCTCACTGAAGTGGAAAGAAGAAGAAAAAAGAAAGAAATTCCATCAGACATGCCTTCTCATGAAAGGTTTTTAAAAATAATATATGCCCTAAGTGCTGTACAAAAAGAGAAAAGCTCACCACAATTCCTTAAATGTCATCTTGGAGCAATAATATTGCCAGCTCCACAAATATTAATGACAGAAAGACAAAGGGGGAAAAGAGAAAGGCAATTGCATCTTTGATTAAAAAAACACTAATTCTTAAGCAGCGTATGAGAAAACTCACAACAATACTGTAATAAAATGAGAGAGAGAGAGAGAGAGAGAGAGAGAGAGAGAGAGGCCAGGTTTGGAAAAGCGAGATGCCAAGAAAGATAGGATAACTTACCTAAACTAAAAGTCTGCATCAGGCAAAGTCACCAACATTTCCTGGGTGTCAAACTCTGACCACCTCCCAAGACTTAATGCTATGAAAACTGATGGGTTTAAAACCTATTTCCCACAGGCTTTTTATACATTTTATACCATTCAGCTGCTAGCCACTCCAGCCATTTGTACATTTAGTTTATGCTGACTTCCGTATTCTACAGTAATTTTACATATAGCTAAGTTAGCTGAACACACACACACACACACCAGTGGTGGTGAGAAAGTTAACTTTCAAATAGCCTTTCCCAATAAGCATCTCCATAGCCCAAACTCATCATGCTCTTTCTTAATTTCTATTTAAATATTTTTGAAGGACTAAATGATTTCCTCCCCATTCCCCATGTATGGAATTAACAGTTTCAGAGTATGAAAAAAATGCAGTATCTCTACAAGCAGCTAAGTCAGTTTGTGAAAATGAGTTAGCAGTTGTCCACATATACACATGTAGACTTCCAGGTGCCTATGTGAAACCAAATATAATCAATCCAGTTAAAACTGGTACTGCTGAGTAAAATATTGCCATGATATTGTTTACAGGGAATATTGCCCCAGAACCTTTCACATCATTGGTTAGTGGGTGAACATTTGGGACTATCATTTGTTGCAAAACTGATTTATTTCATAAGAGTGGAAAGAGTAGTCCACCTTTCCGGGTCAGAAGCATCCTGTAACTTATTTCTGACATAGCAAGGACCTTGGCAATTGGGGACTGAAGACCAGTTCACACGGCTGCTCTACAACTAGTCATTATTGAGCCCAAATTACATGAATATGAGGAACAGCTAATCTACGGGTTTCATTCCTAGCAAAGCCAAACCTCAGTTTTGCACAATGCTCCAAATTCTCCTACTGTGTAGAATGCAAAATCACAGTACACAAGATGTGCAGTTCAGATTAACCATTTGCCATAAGCATGATACAATCTGGGCTTGGCCAGTCACGCAGGGAGTGACTGTGTGAACAGTCAAGCCGCTCAAGATTTTACCTGGCCAAACCTAGGGAAGGAATATTGCAGGCAGCCAGTGTGGCAGGTATTTTGCAGAAGACAGAATTTGTCAGTGATCCTTTGCAGGAGAGGGAAGTGAGGAAATTGGAAATTTCTCTGTTCTCACACTTAAGCCCTCTTCTGTTTGGGATTTTTTTTAAAGTACTCGGGTTACCCAGTTTCCTTGGGACCACCTCAAGGGGTCAGGGCGATGTCATTGCAGACAACAACAAAGCATTTCACTTTTCACTTGTCATCAAGATAGAATGGAGCCTCCATCAGAGGGTTTTATCTGAGGTTTCTCTTGAAAGCAGCCTGTAGCCTGCCCTTTTTTAAAAATTGTGTGATCACCTCTTCTAGACACCTACTAGCTACTTAGGGTGCAATATTATGCTTGTTTAGACCAAAAAAAAAGTCCCACAAGGCTGGCTGGGGCATGCTGGGAGTTGTAGGCCTTTTTTCTGACTAAACATGCATAGGATTGCACTGTAATATAATTTTCTTCAGGACCGCAAAAGAACACACACACACACACACACACACACACACACACACACACAAAACACCCCAGAAGAGTAAAACATAAGAATACAAAAGAGAGGCTCAAAAAGTAAAACAAGGTAAATTAAATGAGGTTTTCTTCACTTCTGTTTTAACTCAACAATGTCATAGCTTCAGAGACAGCAACCTAGGACAACAATATAAAAAAGTCAATATGGTACCGCGACTAGACCGCACAGCTTTGCCATGAAGCTCAGACTAACCTATGTCACAAATGCCCCGTCCAAGCATTGGAACATCATTGGTTGGATTTAGTCATGCTTAAGTCCCATGGATTTCAGTGGGTCTACACTAAGTATGATTAAATTTGGACCCAACCAATAATGTTCAAACATGGTTTAGACGAAACTCAGGAATGTGCCAGAGAATCATGCACATCCTCCTCTCCCTTGCTAACTGCAATTCATTCTCTCCTTTGTTTGAGCAAGCCACAGTTTATCCCCACACTGAGGATTTGAGTGAGATGTAATGGCAAACTGTGGTTTGCCCAAATTAGGGAAAGAGAGAGGGAATCAGAGTACATGTGAGGAAGAGAGACCATGCTTTGGAAAATGGGGAAAGTTGCGTTTGAACTGGCTCAGTGTGCTTGCCCAGCTACAATGCCTCCCTGAACTTCTTAGGGAAAGAGTGGGACACTAATATAACAAATAAACCCTTCTTCTGCATTTACTAACTGTAATACCATGCTCTTCATATCAAGCATTAGACCATTCTTGTGTAACCCTCGCTTATCTGAAGAACATTTGCATTTTTCTTTAGTTTTGAGGACTTTAAAAAATGCAGGGTTGAAATCTGCCCCATTAATCTAGTGTGATTAAAATAGGCTTATAATTCACAGGGCATTAAAAACATTTGTAATTCCCCCATGTAGTGAAGTAGGAACCCAAAGCCACAACACATAGGCTGAATTCGGACAACACGATAGTCAATGGTGGGGTAATAATCAACTTTACAGTTGTTCATCTAGGGGGTACTCCCCACACAACATGGTAATAAATAATCAACTGTGGTGTGGATTAGAATCAGTGCTGAGTTGACTATGGCAGCATTCGGACAACACGATAGTCAATAAAACTGACGACTGTTTCCTCACCCCCCCCCCCCCAGTTGCTTATTGTGTCGTCCGAATTCAGCCATACTTTCCTTTTGTGTCCTGCCATGCTCTCTGTTCAAATCAGTTCTGCAGCTTCTCTGTAACTTAGTTCACACATAACCCACAATTCATCTGTGTGCTGTGTGTGTGCCGCTGCAGTTTTGAATATGCAAACTCCGATTGGTCTGATCGGATGTTGTTGTGTGACGTGCAACATTAACACTATGGGTTATTCGTGAGTTAAACAACCCAAAGTTAATCTATGATTAGTTCTTAGGTTAACTTTGAGTTGTTTAACCCTTGAATAATCTATAGTGTCCAGGTTTGTACATCACACAACAACAATCTGGGGCAGCTCGCATGCAACACTGCAAATTTTGGGTTAATTAACTCATGATTCACTACCATTATGTGCGAACAGGTTTCAAACCCAAACTAGCCCTCAGAAGCATGATCAAGTACCGTTATACTAGATATGTGTAGGTTTTGAAGTGACTGTCACAGCTATCTCTTGGGTAGGACTCATTACAATGCCACCCTCCGAAGCAAAATCAGTTATTATTTTTAAAATAATTGAACGGATGGATTCCCATCCAACAGGACCACTCATGTAATCCTTTGAAAATAAAACAGCCGATATAAAGGCCTTAACTTCCTGATCTCTATTCTCCTTTTCCACCCACAAAGTAGATATTTTAAATTTCCACTCTCCTAAATGAAAACACAGTTAAGGAAGTCTGTAAACGAATTTCATGGCTTTACTGGAGAAAAAGAATCTTACACAAAGGTGTGTGTGTGAGAGAGAGAGAGGGGGGTTATTTTAAAGATACTGCTTTCACAGGAGCGTTAACAGAAAAATCAATAATGCCTTGTAAAAATATCCTGAAAGAACAGAGAAGAGATCTGAGAAATCAATGTTGTTCTGCCACCATGTTTAACCCACCCAAATGAAGTGCTAATCACAGAAATAAGATACCATATTACATTTATAAATTAATGAAACTAGAAAAAGCAGCATGTGTGACACTATAATTAAACAGCTGGAACACATCCAAGCCTGTGTAAGTTGATAACCCTGCCACTGTCTTTGGCAGCAAAAAGGCAGGTCTGCAGTGAGTTGATACGACCAGCACAATGGTTAATTCTCTAACAGACAATCTATAAACACGACTAATTACACATGTGGAAAACAGCATGCAGCCCAGGTTGGTTACTTTCAAAAGAATTAAACGCTCAAGAAAACTACTTCTGCAGAACTAGCCTACAAAAAAAATTGCGTCTTAATCAATTCTCCAAGCCATAGCTTAGAGGAACCAACCACCTTGCCTGACAAACCACAGCTCTTTTATTAATTTCTGCACGAGAGACCTAATGATAGGGTTTTTTTTTTCTCCTGTAGACCATTTTTCTTTAATGGCTACAACAATAACAGAACTATCAATTACCCATTTCAAGGAAGAACAAACAAGCAATCTAGAATTTTCAGTCTGTGAAGAGGAGGCTTCTGAATACGAATATTCAGCTTCTGTCAACACCTAGAAAGGGCAACTCAAGAGTTCATGCCTTTTTATAGAATCATTTCAAAAGGACTACATGATTCAGGGTGGTGGTGGTAATAAAATCTAAAGCTTTTTATTTGTCTGAGTACTCAGATCTGATTCTGGCTGGACAAGCAGAAGACTTTTCAATGACCTAGTTTAAAGAAACAAACAGCGTGCCATTTTGACTTCCCATTGGTCACCATATTGCTGGAGGTGGGGGACACACTTTTCTTAATTGAAACACTTTTCTTCATTGTTTAAGATCTTCCCATAGAAGCAGAACACAGCAGAATGTTGTGTGTTTCCCTTTTAAAGTTAAACAAAAAAAAAACCCAATGAGGTATGCCCGGGGGGGGGGGGGCTGTGTCACTACTAAAGTAGAGATTTGTTATTTTTCTAATGCCTTGTGTTCCTCTTAACAACCAGCAGAGACTCTCACTTCCTATTAAGTCGAAAAGCACTTCATGCAGATTAAATACCCTTTCTATAGTTATACATAGGACTATTACAATTTCATACTTATTGATGGAATGCAATTCTAAATTATGTCTGTGATTCTGAGGGGCCGTAGCTCAGTGGAAGAGCCCCTGCTTTGCATGCGGAAGGTCCCAGGTTCGACCCCCAGGTAGGGCTGGAAAAATTCCTGCCTGAAACCCTGGGCAGCCATTGCTGCCAGTCCGTGTCAAGAATGCTGGGCTAGAGGGACCCCTGGTCTGACCCAGCAGAAGCCAGCCTCCTATGTTCCTATGAGCAGTGCTTATACTGGTTTAATTTATTTTGAGTAAAAGGGTATGTTGCGCAAAAGTCGTATGACTTGACCGGCAACCCACATATTGGAGAAGGATCTTCATTCCAGCACTTCATTTTCACGGGACCATTCCCACCCTGCAAAAATAAGAATTTCTGTTGTTTTAGTACTGGGCGGTGAGATTTTCCAGAAACTTTTCAGGGAGGCAGGTTGGCTTACCTTACTTTACAGATGCGGTTGACGAGAGTAGGCCTTTCCCCCCTCTTTTTTACACTTTAAAAGAAACTTTGGCAGCTGCAGTTAGCAACCAGCAAGTTTCTTTGTTTCTGCAATCTTCCGATTCCCTTCCAACCACGTTCCTTTTCCTAGGCCAAATCTCCATGAAACAACGCAATTGAGGTTTCTTTTAATAGCTGGAGAGGCTTCTTTTAAAGTGTAAAGAAGCAAAAGGAAGACAAAAAACGATCCTCAGCCACCTTGTCTGTGAGGACAGGTGAGCCAACCTCTGCACTGAAGCTCTCAGAAATTTCTCACCACTCCCATCCAAATCTCCAGGATGTTTTCTCACACCCCAGCCCACCTACAACCTCCTACAAATGGTCGAATTCAGTACTTGTTGAAATATTGGCCCAGCCTTAGTTTTGTACAGACCTGTCAGTGTGGCATTTCTGATTCACAGAAATCCCCCCACGCACATCAAAAGTATTACAGATCAGTACAAAAGCCTCAATACGGGGGTGGGGAACTTCTTCCAGCCCAAGGGCCGAATTCAAATTCGGAGAAGTTCTCGGGGGCCACATTCCAAAAAGATAGGTGGAGCCAAAACCACACAAAAATACCAGCATATTTTAGCTTAAAGCTCGTACTACCAGTAACTCAGCCTTAGTAGAGGTGTTTCAACTTCTTCACATGGAGGGAAAGCCAAAGCCAAAGCCCCACTAAAGAATCAGCAGAGGGGGGAAATAGGGTGGGGCCAGGAGAAGAGGGAGTGGCACTCTGGGGAACCCCAGAGGGCTGGCTTGAGACCCCAGGAGATTTGGATCTGGCCCATGGGCCTGAGGTTCTGCACCCCTGCCTTAGTGAAGAGAACATGTTTTACAAGTCAGAAGTATTCTTGCAGCAACAACCAATATGACTAAAAATTACCTTCAACATCACAACTAAGGTAATTGCGCACTTCTGTCAAAATGAAGTTGATATCTTCTTCTGTAGGAATTGGGTGAGGGGTGACTTCCGTTGCAGTATCAGTGGTGCCAGCAATAGTCATCTTTTGCCACGGCAAGAAGAAAATCACTCTTTTATCGCTGGTGGATGGGTCAAGGAGTCCCATATTATCAGGGCTGGAACAGACAAAAGATTTTGCTTTTACTCCTTAAAAACATTCAGTTTGAAAAAAAGAAGATGGCCTGATCAGTATTTTAAAAGGACATGCATAGAGGACATATGAAGGTCATGGAAGACACTGTAATCCGGCCTTCCCCAACACGTCTGGAGGGCACCCTGTTGGGGCAAGGCTGCTATAATCTCCGTCAGCTCAAGATGCGGAGCTCACTGACACCTGCCATATTAGAAAGAGGGCAACAAATCCTTAGAAATCAATGTGCACTTCCTCAGCAGGCCAGGTTTACATGTAGTTACACTGAAGCTGCGTTTGGAGCAGTGGTACAGATGGTATTGCTTGGTAAATAAGGAACTTCACATGTCCACCGTAGAGAAACCTTCCCTAACCTGGTGCCCTCCAGAGGTGCTGGGCTGCAACTCTCATAATTCCCAGCCAGCAGGGCTATTGGGGAAGGCTGCCTTCAATGAACAGAGCGGTGGTGGTGGCGCTGCCTGATCCTTGACCTGCCAAGGTAGGAATAGCTTGGCACCTTGGATTTAGAGCACCCACTGGCACCAATTGCAATACAGAGAACAGCGTGGAAGAACCAAAGCACTTAAAGAAACAAGCACTCAAATAAGAACAGATACAGGCAGAACCATCCTCACCCGAGACCTGCCAACTGGGGGTATTAGGGCGAAGTGGAGGCACCCTCCTGCTGGTGGAGAGGAGCTCTACTGGCAGGAGAGAAAGCCTCCATCTGCCCTCGTGGCCCAGTTCCACCAATGAAAAGCTCTGCATGCAGAATGTTACCCCTAGTGGATTCCCTGCTAGCAGCAGCAAACGTACCCTTAGCAAGCAAGCCCCGTGGCAGGGGCCCAGATTGGGCCCTTCAGCTGTGCCAGCCTGGAGCCATATCGAATTTCCCTTTCATTGCTTCTTGGCGCTGGGGGCTGTAGTGGAGCAACCAGGTTGAAAAGCCAAGCAAAATGCCCTCAGCAGTGAAGTGAGGTGCTAGATGCACCACTTTGCTCCTTCCTGATCCCATTTAGTGTTTCAGAGATTTTTTTAAACTACAGGTTACAGTGGTTCACTCAAGCAGTGGCCTGCCCACAAAAAAGTGTCACAGTGAACAAGCTTC
The DNA here is from genome assembly GCA_029215795.1 of Anniella stebbinsi. Lineage (NCBI taxonomy): Eukaryota > Metazoa > Chordata > Lepidosauria > Squamata > Anniellidae > Anniella > Anniella stebbinsi. Next base: position 227,287,008 of record JARDYH010000001.1, read on the forward strand.
CAAGCACGCAATCCTAAGGGAACCCCCCTGTCTATTCAAAGAGCCAAGCAGAGCGGGAGGTGGGAGGAGACATTTACAGCCTCACCATTCTCCGTTTTAACCATTTTCAGATGGATGGGCCTCTTAGTCTATCTAGCTGACTTGCCTTTGAGTGGACGGTGATGCAGAAGCTGCTGGATTGAGCGAATCCAGGACTCCCCTCCTCCTCCTGCCATCCTGACCCCCTTTTTCCCTCTCCGATCTCTTCTGAGGACTCAACAGCATCCTTGGAAGAGAAGCCGTCAGGGTGCTTTCCGCAGCAATGGGAAAGGGCAGAAGAATCTGCACTCAAATTCCTGCCCCTGAGCTGTGGGAAGTATCCAACAGTAACATTCCGCAAACTCAAATTGCCCTAGCGGGGTCCTGCAGAATCTTTCTGTTGTGCAAGCAGTTGCCCATTGCATTTGCACACCCAGTTGTGCGAGCAGTTGCACAACCACTCACACAAGGGGTTGCACAAAAGTTGTGCAAAGTTGATTGTGCAAACGGAAATTTAGTTGGATTCTCTTCTTGCGCATAGTTCAGAACCTAGTTTCCGCTAGCACAACACCACCGGTGCTAATGGAATGACACAGTTGGGTACCCCAATTGGATACTATGGAGCCACAGGACTGCTCTGCCCAACTCATATATTCACATCCAAATAGAAAAACTCATTCAGCTTCATACATGACTGTGTAAATGTTTTTTGTTTGTTTTTTCTGCACAGATATTATCTTGGCGAAGGAATAAAGAAATATCACGTGTGAAACATCCCTCAAGGAGATGACGGCAATTGCATCCACTTGAAGTCTAAGTTCTAAACTAAGAAGTCTTTGAGATGATATTTATATACAGCTTAAGGATACATTTGGAGAAGTACACCTTAAAAAGTGGGTGTCAACATGGACTTGTGCAAGATAAACTGTGGCAGACAAGTAATTACTTTTCAAAATGAAATCACTATTGATTTAGAGAGGCAGGAAAAACTTAGAAATTTAATATACAGACTTAAACTATTCAAAAAACTTTTGACACGTTTTCAAATAAGGTTTCTAAATTGGGTTAAAATAAGCAGAACTTCAGAGGGGCTGAGTATATTCTTTGCAGAGATTGCCGGGAGATCATCCGTATTCATTTTTAATGTCAGTGAATCACTAGAGTAACTAAAATGGGAAGAAGGGTAAACTTTCAGATCTCATGGTCTTGCCCATTTCTACTGTATCTTCCTTTAAGTATTAGGCTGCCAAAGAGTAGAAGGTCCTAGCATACAACCAGGATGAGATTCTATGACACAATTATAATACTTAGCATTTAAACAGTGTACACTTCAGAACATTCAAACAGCTTCACGTACATCACTACAGAACCTGTAAGGTAGATCAGTTTTATTATCTCCACAATGCAGATGAGGATTGGGGGTTGAGGCAGAGAAGGAGCATATCTAAACTGACCTGGCCCAGGAGAGAAGACCCACCTAATATTAAATGGTCACAAGGAATCCCATAATGAACATGGCAGTGACAGCTGACGGCCACTGTGGAAGGTGGGAGGCACCCTCAGATGGGTGATGCTAGAAGCCAATGCAACTTTTGAGCTGCAGTAACTATCTTCCAAATACGTTCTGGTTCTTAGCACACATTTCATGCCAATGTCTGATCAGCGAACCAAGATATATTGGGCTTTCCCATTTCCTGGAAGAACAGTACTAAGATAGGTTTGTATCCAATATTAGTCCTACTTAGAGCAGACCCATTGAATGGATGGGATTTAACACTGGGACTAACTTTGGATACAATCCTCTGGATACAACCCCGCAGGTTCTGCCTGCAGCAATTACGTCTTTGGAACAGGCCTCTGTTTTTACATCTTCCAAGAGGCAGAACCACAGCCAGTGCTGTGGCCAACAATCTAAAAGTGACACCAACTGGATTATGGATTGAAATTTACAAGAGATTAGTCACACTAATATCATCATGGGTGTGCAACAGTCATGCTGTAGCTACTGAAGTGAGGATATGTATTGGAGAAACAGAATTAATGAGAGTAGAGGGAACACAGGGACCATTAATGAAGAATATAGAAATGTAAGAACCCACCGGGAACCGCTTGCATTGTATTAACATTAAATTAATTAAATCTCATCTACATTTACACATAAAAAGCCTTTAAACTATTTACCATTTTCCCTAGATGATGTCAAAGTACTCTCCCAAAGAGACAAGTAGTAGTAATGAAATGACATGCATTTTCTGCTAAACAGGATTCAACTGGCACAGGAGGGGGCAAAAACTTGTTGCTAAATTAAATACACACATTTAAATTTCAGTTTGAGGCACGTATTTATTATACAGACAAATTCTTTGGCTTATCCGTCTTTAGGATGGTATCAGTGCAGCCTTCACTCAGCGGTACTGAGAATGATATATGTAGGAAGCAATTGCTTTGGAAAGAAAGTAATCTGAATATTGAAAGATGCTGAGGAATAGGGCAAAGATGGAGGCTGACACTGAGTTGATTATACAGTAAATAAGCCAGATACGTGCGACCCTCCCCCACCCTCCCCCATCCATGTACATATCTTTAGTTCCATCTAAGACTGAAGATGCTGTAGCCTACCATAACCAGCATTAACTAGCCACAAGCTCTTCCTTGGTAAAAAATTAAAGGCCAAAATATTTGCTTTTCAGCTGCTACTGTGCACTCCTTTTATAGGGAATGATTTTGAATGAACTCATTATGATCATTACTGTAGGTGGATGATGCAGGCAGTAGTAGCCCCAGCAACTGTGTAAAGAGCTGCGAGCAATTGTCCCAGCTGCAGAGTTTTAAGCACGTATAAGAAGTGCAGAGTACGATGAAGGTACCCTTGTCCTAAAGTTCCGTTGTTTTATGGAAGAAAGGAATCATGGCTTTGTAATTCCTGCTGTGGACTTTTATAAGCCTGAGCCTATGAGCTGGATCAAGAACTAAGAACCCCCAGCCAAGAACCCAAATGATACCACAGTGACTGCCCCGCATAAGAGCAGGAGTAATCCAACACCACTGTAAATTAGTAACCGATTCCGGCATCCAGACAAGGCAGTTGTGCTCTGGGCAAGGCTAGGCAGGCTAATTTACAGAGGGGAAATCCCACAGTCTTTATGACAGTCATGTAAGGCAGTATTGCGGACACGGATCCAGAGCTAAGAGAACAGTGACTTGTTTCAGATTACCTAGTCATTTCTCTTGGGCATTATGGCAGGGGTGAGGAACCTTAGACCTGGGGGCCAAATCTAGCCTGGCTGGCATCTCAATTTGGCCCTCCAGAGTTCCCCAGATGTCCATGCCCCCTTCCCCAGGCCCCACCCTCTTTCCCTAACAACCAATTGTTGGGCAGTTTCCCACCTTTTCTGCAATTTTCCTCCATTCTAATAGGTTGGAGTGATTACCCAATGACCTGCTTATAATCTCTGTTGGGATTCTTTAAATGAAGGCTAGGATACTTAGGCAGGCAGGGAGGGACAAAACATTTTTAACACACAGTGGTTAGAGACAGAAGATTGATTGAAACAGCACAGCGAAACATTCCCATCTGTAAGTCAGATCCCTCAAAAAGTACCCATTTGTGGTCTTCCACACTTGTTGCCAAAGTCACACAAACAGAAACCCCTGATATTCAAGGGAGGGGGGAGGCAATGACCAGGAAACACATTCTATCTACTTTGGTTTAAAACATTCAGGCCTCCCCTGAAGGTTTTAAATAGGAAAACATTCCACTTGCAAGCAGATTTCAATACAGAAGATACCTTTGAACAAACAATCCGTTATGAACATTCAGTGATACGTTATGTGGAGGACTGCAACATGTCCCCCCCCCCAACGGCCCTACCTGGCAAGAGTGATGGCTTCTTCCTGACTTGCACAATATAGGTTTCCTGTGTATGTATTGGGAAAGGTGGAGGGTAGAAGAAAAGAAGAAGCTTGCATTCAACCCGCACCATTAAACCCGCAAGTCTCTCTCTCTCTCTCTCTAACTTGTTTCTTTCCTGTTAGGCACACATCTTAAGATTGTTATAAATGATCCCGGTTTTGAATATCGTTACCTGTAATAGCCAGGCATCACAATATGAACGCCTGCGCTTGGCTGACAGATGTTTGCTACTTCCTGCTCATCCATTTTCCGCACAGAGTCTGTGAAAGGTCCTGTAGCATTGATAACACATTTGGCTTTGACATCAAATTCCTGCCCTGTGAAAGAAAACAGCATCAATCACATACTCCATTTGTTTCCCTGTTCACTGACTCTCTGGATTATTAATTTATCTATGAAGTTAACCTATTGTGAAGTGTGTGTATACACACACACACACACATGCACACACACTCAGGGTGGGCTCTAAGAACTGAGCAGCTGGGATTATTATTATTATTTTTTAAAACAGAAAATACCTTGCTTTGAAAAAAGAGCATGAGAAGCACATTTTTTAAAAAAAAAAATGGTGAGACACCCAGAAGCAAATCCTCTCTGATAAAAATCAAGAGTGGCAGCAGCAGCCCTCCTCCCCCAATTTTCGCTTTATTTATTGAGTTATATATTTAATGACATCCTTAGAGCCTGAATTTTGTTAAATGGTACTGTTACTGAATGCACACCACACGGTATTTTACAACGTCAGCTTTGCTTGACAGAAGGGCTTGGATGTAAAAGCGTGGCTTAGCTTGCCAAAGCGCTAGGGTTTGAATGAAAACCTGACAGAAGTTAAAGATGATTGGCATTAATGACATGCCACTGCACTTTGGAAATATGCCCCCTTTGTCAGTTAAGTGATATTTACAAACTCCAGCCTCCCGTGACGCTCTTCCCCTCCCCCTCCCCCCACTCCTTTCTACCTTTAACGGGGGGCTAGGGGGGTAAGGAGGAAATAACAAGTCCTTTTCTTCAAACGGAAAAGCAAAATGCATTGGTAGACAGCTGTGCTTTATTGCAGTTCAACTACCATGTGCTCCAAATGCCTATACTGGGAGAGGTGGCAGGGGAATCCCAGGAGCCACCAAACCACAGAATACAAGCTGACACCTCTCCCCTCCCCATGGTTTCTGAAAAATGGAAGCCATGCGAAAGCAGGTGCACACCAATGTTAACTTATCCGTTAGGTAAAGGGAGGCAAGGGCCTCTCTCAAAAGACCATGGAGCACGAAGCCTACGTACCTGTTAGAACATCCCTGCACCTTGCTCCGCAGACACGGCTCTTCCCGCTATTTGGATCCGTCTTCTTCAGCAAGCGCACCACTTCAGTGTAATTGGCTGTGGCAGCCCCGTACCTGGCAGCAGTGAGGGCAATAGCAAGGTTCATTCGTGCATCGTTGTGCTGTCCTGCAGCGGAGGGCAGAATCAAAGGAAGGACATGAGTCACCTCAAGCCACTGACTTGTGGTATGGAAGTGTGTCAGAACCGATCTGTCACATCTGTCCCTGTCACACTGAATCGGTATGATGGCTGGTCAGGTCTAACAAGAATTATTCAGAGAGAGAGAGAGAGAGAGAGAGAGAGAGAGAGAGGGAGGGAGAGGGAGAGGGAGAGGGAGAGGGAGAGAGAGAGGGAAACATTGTCCCTTGGTAGAGCAAAACATTCGCCTCCCCTTTTTGAAACAGCAAAAGCATACAAAAGCACAAACATCTGCAAATGGCCAGGATTCCTGTCCAAGCAATACTTGCTTAGATGTTGCATTTGAATTATTGGTATTTTCATCCAGTCAAGAACCACAGATGAACACAAGCTGCCACTTTCCTTTTTGGAAAAAGGGAAGGCTTCTCAAATCCCCCTCACCCCCCCCCCCAAATCCGGCATTAATACAGCATCTCCCAAGAATGTATTTTTTGACAGCCCCACTGGTGTTAATTAACAATCTCTATTAGCACACGCACTGCGTGGCATTAAAAAAGAAAAGAAAAGCAATGATCTTTCAGAGATTCCGCTGCTAAGTCTCAACTGCCTATAAAACAGGCATTCGTTTTATGCACATTTTAAGTTCGCGACGAACAGTAACTTCAGTTAAAAAATAAACCTTGAACCCACATGCAGGCAGAAAAACAAGGTTTAGTGAATAGATCACTCTTAACATATATATCATTAAAGATTTATTACTGACTCTCCTTGGGGGGTGGGGGTGGGGTGGGAAGAATCAACATGTAAGAGAGAGCGGTTGGCAGGGGTGGCGGGGAGGGGAAGGAAAGCGAAAGAAGAGCGGAGATGATTAATTACTTTAAAATAGTGGCATCACCTGAGACTTTCTATTTATTATTGCCACTGAAGTTAAAAACCCTGGATGTTGGCTGGGAGCAATTATTCCGCATAGCAAGGGCCAAGCTCTGTGTGCCCGGAATAATTAATTACAAAGGGCTAGACCTCCAAAGGCAGAGTTCAGCATGGCCACGTGTTGGGATCAGTTGTATCAAGATAACACTGATAAAAAGGGGGGATGGATGGTAATGGAGACTGTTGTTGATTTATGTAGCCAGCATACCAAGTGTTTAGTATAAATGATTTATGCAAAGTTCGGGCCCTTCCGATTCTGCTTGAGCAACACCCAGACGCTATACAAGTAATCCGTTTCAAAATCAAAAGGGCAAAAACGTAGAAAGAGGATCAATGGTTCCCAGAACTGTGAAACAGCCCCACCCCCACCTTCAAAACATCTTATTCCAGCGTGGCGGAAGCAGAGTGAGTGAAGCTTAAGAAAGCTAAATAGGTGCTAGGGAAAAGAAACCTCCAAAGAGGACAAAATCGAAAAACAATAGCTTCGGTGGAAAGCCAAAAGGGTTTGATTTATTTTCAGCATTTTCATTATATTTAAACTGCTTGAGTCATTCCAGCTGCCTGCAGATAGAAAATGAGTGGGATAAGATCAAGAACTATAATCAATAAATTAAATGGACGCTTCCCCAGTATTTAACCAAAAATAAAAAGAGAAAGAGAATACTAATAAGCCACAAAATGAATTAAAGTCAGAAAATGTGGCTATGGAAAAAAATATCCAGAAGTAGCTTGATAATTTAATTTAATTTAATTTATTGCATTTTTATTCCACCTTTTTTCTTCCAAGGAACCCAAGGTGGTGTACATAATCCTCCTCTTCTCCACTTTTATCCTCACAACAACAACCCTGTGGGGTAGGTTGGACTGAGAGTCTGTGACTGGCCCAAAGTCACCCAATGGGTTTCCATGGACAAGTGGGGACTAGAACCCAGTTCTCTTGACTCCTAGTCCAACACTCTAGCCACTACATCACACTGGTTCTCACTAAACCACACACTGGCTCTCGCTAAACCACACTGGCTTTCACAATATGCAAGCTTTGTGTTTGTGACTTTTAAAAAAATCTAGCTAAAATTCTCTACTTGAGTATGTGTCATACGAACAAAAATCTGTATGAAAATCTGCTCCTTGGTTCTTTGGAAGCCAAACTACACATACACACACACACACACACACCTACAAACAAGCTTTCTAAGTACAGAAGGGATTTCCAAGATTGGTGGAGGCCACTTCAATAATGGCAAATGACAGTGATGGAGTACTTCTGTTATATTCTCAGTGGTGAAATGTTATTTAACAAGGAGCTATATCTCATTTAAGGGAAATAGCCTTTAAAATAGCGAGGATTCTATGGAATAAAAAGAGTCTTGTGGTTTCTTACTATGGCTCAGGTTTTATGTAAAAGAGCAACCAATTGCTGTACTATATAAATACAATTCACAACGAAAGTTTCCCTCAAAAAAGAGAAGATGCATCTGGAAAGCTGATCATAAAGGGGTTGGCTTTGCAGACGTTGTTTTCTGCTGAGATTGTTGTGGCATGAGGATCATCACTTGCTATAGTAGGGGCTCCTACTACTTTTTTCCCATCTCAAGGAGATTTTTCTTTGCACAATCACAACTTCAGCAAGATCCACAATAATATATATATATATATATATATATATATATACACACACACACACACACACAGACCCACATTCACACAAATTCCTAACCATCACATATTCAGCAGTGCTCAGAAAATCAACTGCAATCTTGGCAGGGCAACGACGGAGCTAAATGCATATAGGGCTTTTCACAAGGCCCAAATCCATGTGGGTACCACCACAAAAGGATGGATCAGGACAACGTGGATTGTGTGAATCTATCCTTAAGGATGCTGCAGCCATTGCTGGTTATACTGAAAAGAATATGGGGAAATTGCAAACATGGGAGTAGGGACTTATAAATGTTCTTCAGACTCCAGGAACCTGTTAGAGACACCTGACTCCAAAGAAGTCCAGTCATCAAAGTACTGAAATAGTTAACAACTAATGTTTCCATACTACTTTGAATTGAATTGACTACAGAACTAAGTGGCAGAGAAAAGTAGGAAAGTCTGACTTACTCACTACTAAAAGTAAATCTCTAGGAGTATATTCTGGGAAGTAGGCAACAGCGACCAATTTGCTTTCTCTGACATATGTGGTTTCCTTTCCCCAGTCATGGGTGCCCTCTAGAGGTCTGGCTGGCCAACAAACACCTCTATTGCCAAGTCACTTCTCCAGACGCCACTCTTCTTAGGAGTATGAGTCTTATAAAAAGGTAGAAACATTTTCTATCTTGGTTCATGAATGATTAATTTGACAAAGAGAGAGAGAAGAGTCTCTCCAGTTGGATTGACAAGTTGGTTGAAAAGCAAAAAGGATGGAAAGGATTTCTACCGGAAGACAAGTCAAAAAGCCCCAAAGCAAACATAACAAGACGTGTTCTCAATTCAATATGAACATATTTTAATACAAGCTTAGAACATACCCCGTTTAAGTACAGGATTGTTCTAGTATTCTGCAGAAAAACATTCTTCAATTCCAACACATACCATTGCTCAAGTCCTACAACAGTCATGAGGAATATGAAGCTTTCCAGATGTTGTTGTGTTCCAACTCTCAAGAGCCACAGGCACCATAATCAATGGTTAGGGGTGATTGGAGCTCTGGTCCAACATCATTTGGAGGGACAGAGGTCTTCCAACCCTGATCAAAAGGATTTAGATCTTTGGCATGCATTTAATTGTTTATAACAATGGTTTTCAAATAGTTTCTATAGGAACCCACGGAGTTCCCTGAAAGCTTATCTGATGTTCCTGAAATAGATCTGCAATGGCAAACAAGCTTCCCTAAAAGATGGCTTGTCTACTTCTACTGAACCTTCTCTACAAGCTACATTTGGCCACTAGAGCATTCTGTAGCAGTTTGCCCGATTTTCAGTGGCAAATTGGTGGGGTTCCTGCTTGGGGGGAGGGGCTGCACCGCGGGCAGCATGCATGTTGCCCATCCTTGCTCTACAAAACGCAATGTCAGAGTGCTGGGCGTGTCTTTGGGATGCCATCTTTAGACTGATAATGCATCCCAGAATCCTCAAGCACCTGCAGCAGGAAAGTCATTATAGAAAGGCTTCCCTGGGAGAAGGAAGCTTGGACACCACTGGTTTATAACAACAGTCACAAGCAGCCTGATCCTCTGCTTGTTTTCTTGGAAATAACCCCATTGCATTGAAACAGATGGAGAGGTAATGTTACCCCCTCGCCCAGTTTGCCTTAAATAGCACCACTGTTCCTGGCCTCCAAAATTCTCTATTGAACTACCTTGGAAGTAAATTATGTACTTTTACCAAATAAACAGCATACAACCAAAAAAACTAGCAGATCATTCATAAGCATTAAAAGTACTCATGCAATATTATGAGGGGCAACAGGGTGAGGAGAGAAGCCAAAAAGCTTGCTGTTGTTTTTAAAATACAGAGTCAGAGGTTTTATTACAGTAATGGGGTGGGTTGGAGTTCTTTGCTTTCAGTAGTAGCTCATATATTCAATTCAGAAGGTCTTCCATTTCCCATCATGTCTGAAAGATGTTATACAAATAAAAGAACAGGGCTGTCAAAATAATTCAATGTTCTTTCATGGCAAAGGGCTGAGTCAACTGTCTTCAAGCTTAGAACAGCGAACCTATGGGCAATGTAGCAGGAATGGTAAAGCATTGCCCTGAACACACGTCCACTTAACACTCTACCCTGTACTGGTTATTGCTTTTTTTAAAAAAGCTCTGCCACCTCTCATGACCACAACTTGCTGAAAATTTTACATAAAAACTGAATACAACTGAAGACCTCACTGGTCCCAAAGCCATTTGAATGACAACCCAAAGATACTCTGAATGAATGTGTGTGAGCAACCTAGCAAATACAAACTAGAAGGACTGTCATGAAAGACATCAGTGAAAAGATTCGACACAGAATGCTGCATTTCCTAATTATTCACTGCTTTTTTAAACCAGATGCACCTAAACCTCCAGTACAGCATGCAGCATCAGTGTTATTGCTGGGTCAGCAGAATGGGATGAAGAGAGAATGATGGAACAGAGACTAATGGCAAAAAGGAATATGGGGAGAAATAAGCAGAATTTGTGACGAAATCATGCAAAGTACAGCCCAAATACCATGTCTTCCTACCACGCCGCCCCCAACAGAATGAACAGTTACTGAGACAGCAACTAACCCTTTCTGTCTTCCTGTTAATGCAGGGAAATCTGTATGTCTTGAATTAAAAAGGACAGGGGAGGCATCACCTTATGGCTAACCATTCAGCACAAAGGACTCCACAGATATCCAAGTACCATTTGAGGCACCTGCTTCTTAGATCATCACCACCATGACAGTATTTGAGAGCCTCTACTGTAAAGAGTTACAAAATTTGAAAACGACAAAACAGAGCACCTTACTGAAGAAAGTTTGGCATGTTCTACTGCAAACTAATAGAGTTTTATGCTGAACAAAATCACATATTTGTCACAGAGAATGGAAGAGACACAGAAAATTAAGACTGCGCACAGACTTTAAAATTATGCATTTAATATTGATGAATTCTGTATACTCTGGAAGATTTCACAATTGGAAACTAACCTAACAAAAAAAAAAGATATTACCTTAGTTTGTATCAAAGGTAAAATAATAATATCCCAACAAAGTAAGTCTCTATCTAGTCAAAGAGAGGTATGACACCAGGTGGGAATCACTGCTCAGGCACTTAGAAGTGCCGTGCCAGAGGCCGTGCCAGATAATGAATTTCTCCTCATGGGGAGGGGGTGCTAAGGGGCAGATCAGAATTAGGATTTACTCAGTGGTGTTGGCTTTTAATTATGTTGTTACCCCACTTCTTTTGTATTAACCTTCAACTTGTCAAAGACATCTTATTGCAATGTCAGGGTAAGTAAATGCATAGTGTTAAAATGAAAGCAAAATGTTGTCAGTGCCAGTTTATGGAAGTCACGCTAAAATGTCACAATGAAAAATGTCTTGACAGCCCTTCCGTGGCCATGCTACAATGCTGGACAAATGTGGTGATGTCAGTGCACATTATTAAATAGGGAATAATTAACACATCTTGCGTGTGTGCATAAATGTGGATATAAAATGTGTATGTGTAAACAGACAGGCCTAGACAAAACATACAGCTGAAATTCTGCAACCAGCGATACAATCTTGGCTGCCATTAAAAACCTATTCTGACCTAATCCATGGATTGTGAAATGGCGTGGAGAAAGAAATCCCATGCTCTTTCAAACTATGCTTGCCTTCGTAGATGGATTTCTGGCTGCTATTGTAAATCCTCCCCCAATCCAAGGCTGGCACACATATTGGAAGGGAAAAATCCCACAGTCCCATTGTGTCGTAGCTTGATGCTCACAGGAGAAGCTGGTAGCGTGTGATGGCAGTCACATCAAGGCAAGAAGAAAATAGGACCTTGGAAAGTGCCAAGTGGGTCCTGCAGGGCAGACCTCTCTCCTACTACAACAATAAGAGGAGCTAAAGCCAACTGAAGTCTTATGTATGCTGACGAGACCCATAGTGTGGTCAGCTCTGCTCCTCCTATAGGAGGTGATTGGACTGTTCAAGGGCTCTTGTCTGATTTTGTAGACTGAGACTTCTGTGAAGATGGGGAGATGGAGGATCTACTGATGGTGGATCTGCAAGAGACTCATCCCCTGAGCCAGACGATGATGGCATGGCTGTGTCTTCTAGCTGGAAGGGCCCTGAAAAAGGCAATGACTATAATACCCCTGAGAAACTAGCCTGTGCCTCACTCTCATCAGAATCCTCTGCTGTTTATTGGAAGGTCTGAGGGTTGGGGGTTGGTGGGTTATGGCACCCACAAACCTACATTCAATCCTTGTGAAACATGGCTTGTTCTGTGTTAGCTGCTATTATTGTGGGCTCTCCTTGTCTACATTTAAATGCCTCATTTGCAGAATTGTTCTAATCATCAATGCATTGATCTACATGCAATTGTGGAAGTATTCCAACAATTTTGATAATTCTGTGGGAAGAGGCAGTGAGGATTAAGCTGTCTTTTTATCTGCATATCGGTCTCTCTCACACACATACACATTCACATTTTATTTCAGTTGGAATTGGTCAGTCTCTCTCTCTCTCTCTCTCTCTCTCCCCCCCTTTTGTTTGTATCTCTTTTTAGTCACATGGAAGCCAGTCAATAGTTTTATGAACTATTGCCCACTTCATAGGACATCAAGAAAATTACTTCCTCTAACATGACCTTGTCTAAATCAACAAGAACCAGAATTATGATCTAAGGGTATAAAAAGAGACAGGAGGTAATATGTCAGAGATATATGGAAGATGCAGAATTACTCTTTATGAAGCCAAGTGACTTCATCATTCACTAGAGACATGTGGTAGTTTCTAAATAAATAATGAGGAATCCCTATTCGCTGTACAGAGAGAAAGCAACAACAACAACAACAAAAACCTTCAGCCAAACACATATTTATCATATTTATAGAATATCCATTTCCAAGGAAATCATACACATTTAAGGTGCCAAAACAATAACTAAATTTAGTCAGCAGAAATCACAAGCGCTTAGTGTGGCAAAAATATTTATCCCACAATTTAAACACAGCTAGTCACACCAGCCCCTGTAAGAAGAACCAAAGCCTGCTTCACACTTTACGTGGCAACACACCTGCCGTGGGTGCACGGATTCTATATTGGACTTTCTTACAGGAAAATGCAGGTTGCTTACCTGTAACTGTAGTTCTTCGAGTGGTCATCTGTGCAGTCACACACTATGGGCTCGCGCCGACGCCGAGCCTCACTCGGAAACTTCTAGAGCTTAGAAACTATTGGCGGGAACCCCTCCCCCCACCATCTTACTGCGCATGCCTGGGTTCCCGCCTACCTCAGTTCTATGAGACCGCCTGATGCGATTTCCGATGAGGTAGTAAACGGTAATAAGAGAATGCATAATGGCATGGCGAGTACACTCATAGGCCTTCTAGCGAGGTCTAGAGGGGATGGTGGGAGGGTTGTGTGACTGCACAGATGACCACTCGAAGAACTACAGTTACAGGTAAGCAACCTGCATTTCTTCTTCGTGGTCTCTGTGCATCACACACTATGGGCGAGTAACCAGCAACACTTACCGGAGGGGGGTAGACTCGCTGAAGGGATGTCATTGAAGGAGCGACGACAACACCGCCCGTCCAAAGCTTGCGTCGTTCCTTGCTCTGGTATCCAGCCTGTAATGCGACACGAACGTGGAAGCTGAAGACCAGGTAGCCGCCCTGCAAAGGTCAGGAATGGAAATCCCCTTGCTCAGCGCTGTCGAGGTAGCCTGGGCTCTTGTAGAGTGTGAGCGCAAGGCAGCTGGGACTTCTTTTCGCGCGAGCTGATAGCTAAGGGCGATAGTACTGACGATCCATTTTGCAAAAAGCTGAGCCGATAGTGCCTGGCCCTTTGTTCTGCCACCGTAGCAAATGAAAAGGCGTTGGGACTTGCGGAACGTTGATGTTCTGTCTTTGTAGAACGCCAAGGCTCGCCTTACGTCTAATGAATGAAGCCGTGTACCCATAGGATCGGAAGCGTCCTGAAAAAAGGTGGGTAGTACGATTGCCTGATTGACGTGGAAGTCTGAGATGATCTTTGGTTTAAAGTCCGGCCCTGGACGTAGGACAACTCTATCCCTATGAAATTGAGTGTAGGGAGGATCGATCATCAGAGAGCACAGCTCTGAGGCCCGTCTGGCGGATGTGATCGCAACTAGAAAGGCTACCTTAAAGGAGAGCAACCGCAAGTCTGTGGTAGCCGGTGGTTCAAAGGGTTTATTGGACAAGGCTGAGAGGACCACCGATAAGCTCCACTGGGGGATTATGGGTCGTACAGGCGGGTGGATGTTCTTTAAGCCTCTCATGAAGCGTTTGGAAAGTGGGTGAGAGAAGGCCGAGTAGCTCTGAATGAGGTCATGGTTCGCCGATATGGCCGCCAAGTACACCTTAATAGAAGCATTACAGAGGCCCGCCTCGTGTAAAGAACTGAGAAAGAATAAGATGACTATGATGCCACAGGAGTGAGGAGGGACACCTTGTTGGGTAACGAAAGAGGTGAATTTTTTCCATTTCCTTTTGTAAGATAGCCTAGTGGAAGGGCGAGTGGCTTCGCTCAGTACCACCTTCACCGGAGACGGGAGATGGAGGTGCTGCCATCTCGCCGGATTCTCCATGCGGTCAGCTTTAATTTCTGCAGGTCTGGGTGGCGTACCAGACCCTGTCCCATGGTGATTAGGTCTTCTGTCATCGGTAGGTGGAGGTACTCTCCCCTGGTCAAGCGAAGGAGAGGGGTGAACCAGAATTGACGAGGCCACCAAGGAGCTATTAGTATGGCCTCCATTCGCCCCAGCTGTAGGATTGAAATCACCTTTGGGATGAGAGGAAATGGGGGGAAGGCATAAACAAGATCTGACCCCCAGGAGGTACTTAGAGCGTCTCCTAGAGAGCCCTTTCCGATCCCTGCTCTTGAGCAGAATAGTGTGCAGACTGCATTTTCCACAGACGCGAAGAGGTCCATTCGAGGTTGCCCCCATCTGTTGAAGAGGAGCGTGAGTGCCTGGCTGCAGAGGGACCATTCGTGCGTGTCCGAGAAATTCCTGCTGAGCATGTCCGCGTGGGTGTTGTCTGATCCGGCTATGTGAGTAGCCGACAACCGTATGCCGTGGGGGATCGCCCACTCGAAGATCTCCAGAGTAAGACTGAGCAGGGTTCTGGACCGAGTCCCTCCCTCTTTGTTGATGTACCAGACCACCGACATATTGTCGGATATGATCCTCACGTGGTGGCCTGTTACATAGTCTCTGAATGACAATAGAGCTTTCTTCACTGCGATTAGTTCGAGGAGATTGATGTGATGTCGTCTTTCCTTCGAGGACCATTCGCTCTGCACTGATAGCTGATCGCAGTGAGCTCCCCAACCCAGGAGGGAAGCGTCCGATGTTATGGAACGTGTTGGTTCCTCTTGCAAGAACGGGAGGCCCTTTTGAAGGTTTTGAGGTATTGTCCACCAGCGGATGGATTGGCGCAGTGAGAGAGGAACGGTCACTCGGATAGAGTTTGGGTGCTGACGCGCATCGTAAGTCTCCAGAAGGAAACGTTGTAAGGGGCGCATTCGTAAACGCGCCCACCGGACTACAAAAACTGACGAGGCCATCAATCCTAGCAGCTTTTGAAGTGTGAGCGCTGTGTTAGTGGCGGTAGACGAGACCCGAAGTGCCAACTGTTGGAGGCGGGCAAGTCTCGGGGGTGGAAGGTACGCCCTTCCTGCCTCTGAATCGAGGAGGACTCCAATGAACTGTATCGTCCGAGTAGGAGACAAGATAGATTTTTCTCGGTTCAACACTAGACCCAACTCCCGTAGCAGGGCCGTTGTAAGCTCGACATCCTTCGTCGCTTGAAGTTTGGTTGGGGAAACGACCAGCCAGTCGTCGAGATATGGATAGAGTTCCACGCCCGACGAGCGGAGGTGCGCGCAGACGGCGACATTTCGAGAAGACTCTTGGTGCTGTTTTCAGTCCAAACGGGAGGACCTTAAATTGGAACGCTTCCTTCCCGACGATGAACCTGAGAAATTTCTGATGGTCGCGATGAATTGGGATATGGAAGTATGCGTCTTTTAAGTCCACTAGGGTGAACCATAGATTGCGGCGGAGCAGGGGGAGAACGGAGCCAAGAGTGATCATCCTGAATTTTTCGGTTTGAAGGAATTTGTTGAGGAACCTCAAGTCCAGGATCGGACGGAGGCCGCCATCTTTTTTCTGGACCGTGAAATAACAGGAATAGAACCCGTTGTCCAAGTCTGTGATGTTCACTGGGATGATGGCTCCCTTCCGTAGGAGTGAGGCAACCTCTTGCTGTAGTACGACGGAGGTTGGCGTATATTTTAGGTATCCCAGGCGTGGCAGGGAAGCGAATTCCATTTTGTATCCCTGGTTGATGACAGTTAGGACCCAGTTGTCTGTTGAAATGCTTGACCAAGCGTCGTAGAACCCCCGGAGTCTCTGGCCAAAAACTGGGGGGCGTGTTGCGCCAGTGGTGATCAAGTCAAAGGCGCTGTTTTGGACCTTGGTCCCCTCGAGGGCGCTGAGGACGTGCTCTGGACTGGGGGTACGGCCTCTGTTGGCAAAAGGCAGGCTGCGTGGGCTGGAATCTGTGCTGCTGCTGCTGGTGTCTAAATTGTTGCTGGCGGCCTTGATAGGCATGCTGCCTGGACCACCTCCGTGGTCGGTATGTCTGCAAGGCTTGGGTTGGGTAAAACCCCATCTTTTTGGCCGTCATTTTCGCCTTCTGGATTGTATCCATCTGCGAATCGGTGGAAGCATTAAATAGGCCTTCCCCATCAAAGGGGAGGTCTTCTATGCGAGTCTTAGTCTCCTGGGAGAGGTTTGAAGAGCGAAGCCAAGCATGCCTCCTCAATGCCACCGATGCAACCATCGATTTGGACAGGCAGTCCGCTAAATGGCGCGCGGTGGAGAGCTCTTGTTTAGCCAGCGCCGTTGCCTCCTGCTGGAACACCTGTGCCGCCGTCTTAATCTCATCTGGGAGATGGGCATGTAAAGCTGACACCTTCTCCCATAGGAACAGATGATACCTGGCCATTAGGGCCTGGTAATTGGCTATTTTGACTGAAAGAGCCGTAGATGCGTAGACTCTCCTTCCGAATGCATCTAGTTTCCTGCCTTGGGCTGACTCAACTATAACCGAATTAGGTTTCGGATGTTGAAATAAAAATTCCACACCTTTCTCCTGGATCTTATACTGGGCATCGACTCTCTTCGATACCGGACCCGTGGTTGCAGGGGCCTTCCAGGATTCCTTTAGGGTTCGCAGGATGGTTGGGAGGATGGGCATGGCTAACGTGGTAGTCGTGTCCCCGTACATCACGTCGTAAGCGATGTCTTCCACTTGCTCCTCCGACTCTGGAACTTTGATGCCTAAGGACTGGGCAAGACGTTGCATTTGATCTAAGAAAGATACTACTTCAACTGATGGTGACGCGCGCTTGCCAGTTCCCAGCTCCTGCTCCGGAGAAGGCAGGGAGGGGTGGATGTGAGCCGAGACCTCCGACGAATCTGAGGGATAGTCCTCGTCTGAGTGAGAGCTAGGTGCTCTGACAGTCATGGGACCGAGTGGCGGGAGTGGAGAGTCCGGTTGGTCAGCTAGGCATACCGGAGCAGACACAGTGGCTGATGGTGGGCGCCTGGGAGGGACGGGTGGAACGAAGCGGTCTTCCTTCTCCTGCAACCTTTCCCCCGTAAATTGATCGAAAAGAGGTCGCCTATAAGTTTCCTCTGGTTGGTAAGTCCATGAGCCGGTAGAGCGGGCGGAGAGGCGATCCCAGTTTTCCGGTTGCGGTGATGTAGGTTGTGGGGAAACTTGACGAGGGGAAGGGACCCACTGAAGATCGGATCGTCGGTCTTCCATCTCCGACGCCGGCGAGGAGAGCAAAGAACCTGGCCTGGATAAGGATGCGGGGCGCTTGGGGTGCAACTGTTTTGGTGCTTTCGGTACCGAAAAACTGTGGTCTTGACGCGTCGGTATCGGTGTCGGAGGCGTTGTTACCGAGGGCCATGAGATTGGCAGTGAAATGGATGCTGCAGGTGAGAGTATTGGTCAGGCCAGCGGTACCGGAGAACTCGTCGGTACCGAAGCCGGCTTGGCTCCCGACTTTGTTTTTGGTCTCGACATCGGTTTTGGTGTCGACGATGGCTTCGGTGTCGACGGCGGCTTCGACGTCGACGATGGCTTCGACGTCGACGGCGGCTTCGGCGTCGACTTCGGCGTCGACGGCGGCTTCGACGCGGACGACGGCTTCGGCATCGGTGCCGACTTCCCCAGCGCCGATTTATGCACTTTCGTCGGTGAGTCCGGCATCGACTTCGCGTCTCGGGGTCGATGCTTCGTTGGTTTGGCGTGCTTTTTTCTGGGAGCCTGAGCGTCCTCGTCCGCGCTGCGGTCCCTCTTGCGCCGCTTCGCCTTGCCCGTATCCTCGGGAAGGGAGGGCTTCGAAGTCGAAGGAGGACTCGGTACCGAGACCGGTACGTCGACAGCCTCTAGGGCAGACTTCCATAATAGTGCCCTCAACTTGTTTGCTCTATTCTTGCGCGTTTGCCTTGAAAAATTTAGGCAGTGCGCACAAGTGTCAACCACATGGGCCTCGCCCAAACAAAGGAGGCACTTAGAGTGTCCGTCCGAAAGGGTTAATTTGGCCCTGCAGCCCGTGCAGTTCTTGAAGAGGGACACCATTTTGTACGCCACTACAAGGTGGGAAAGGCTTTCAGTACTCCTTTCTTCAGGTTCCCGTCGAACGGGGCCGCCGCCGCGGTTACGCCTCGCAGAAAACCGCTGTCTTATATATCTATATATCTATATTAACTATCTATCTATAAACTACAATAACTAAAAAAAATTTTTTATTTTTTTTTTAGAATGAAGAGAAAGAGAGAGAGAGAAAGAAGAAGAAGATAACAGACGAAGAATTAGCAACAGTAAAGTTGGAATAAGATAATCTAAGCTACAAACTATTTGGAGAAGTTCTCTGTGAGGCAACCAGCAAGGCAGTCGAAAAAGAACTGAGGTAGGCGGGAACCCAGGCATGCGCAGTAAGATGGTGGGGGGAGGGGTTCCCGCCAATAGTTTCTAAGCTCTAGAAGTTTCCGAGTGAGGCTCGGCGTCGGCGCGAGCCCATAGTGTGTGATGCACAGAGACCACGAAGAAGAACATAGGCATAACCAACAACCGGGCATCTTAAATAGCTGTGTACACACAGCAGGGAACCACAGCCTGATGAGAGCTGCAAGTACATGCACAAAGGTTGTTACTGACACATGTCTGTCATTTGCATACGCTCGCCGGCTGCTGGTGATGGCAGTGTAACACTCATGTACCCATGACAAATGCGATTCCAGCATTAAGTGTGAGGCAGCACCAAGGATTCGCTCAAATAATGTCAATGTCTCGAGAACAAACGCTAACTGGTGGTATGGGGGCAGAAACTGGCATTAAAACATGCTGCCATCATTAAACGCAATCAGTGTTTTAAGTAATATGGCAGGAGGGGGAGAAGAGCAAGAGGACGGGTTCAAAAATCCTTTGGACGAAGGTGTCCCAAAAGCAAGTATTTCATGCCCGAGGTTCATGGGTCATCTTATATTTTAATGTGCTAGCCTTCTTGGGCTAGAGCCCTTCCATTTACTTCTCATTTCCTGTGCCAGATCTACACGTTGTGGCAAATCATTACGATCCCATCGTGGTAACGCTGGGTCCCTCTGGTGCATTTATACCTCATAGTGGACACAATGACATTGGTTGCGGTATTTTGGATAATGTGGAATAAAAAGCAGGAAATGACATATGAAAGCGATATACTAAGTGAGTCATGTGCCCCAACAGTGCACTTCAATGCCGCTATAAAGCAGTAGTGTAGATCTAGCCCTGGACTCAGGCCCACGCTCTCCAGGCTGCTGTCCCAATACCAGCTTCTATGACTAATGGAAACTCCTGCCAGCCAAAAAAAAAACTGCTGCCACACCTACTTTGTTCCCCAAGGTGGTGCTCTGAGCATCCCTGGGGGTGAAGAAGACTGTACCAACTTGGTGGAGCCCATAGCAGAGAAGGTGGGGCATAGGGGTTGCCAATGCAGCATTCCTCCCTCCCACCCACCCACCCACCGAGTTCTACTATGTCTATGAAAGCAACACAAAAAGAGATGAAATCCAGAAGATTGGCTTTTATTCAATTCTCACTGAAAAGAAAATATTCCAATACCTTTCAAATTTCATGCATCTACAAGAAAATTCCCCTTCCACAAACAGCACTTTCCCCTGTTAGCCGTATCCATGACACCATCATCACTACGTTATGGAACAAGATACATATTAACTAATGGCCTACCATTAAGTTCACATAAAACACACACATATAAATTACATGCTTCAATGGAATCTTTCCTCTGAAAAGCCATGGCACGCTGGGGAACAGGGAGATGTTTGTGGTAAAATGCACAAATAATGTCAGTTTGCTGGAGAACAATCCTGTATCTTTAAGGGAAGCATGGGATCAGAAGAACCAACCTACGTTCACTTCTCATGAAATGAGGCAAGGATTACCATTTGATTCTCCACCAACGAACACAAACCCACGAACAAAATAAAGGGAGGTCTGTGGAAATTTCACTCAGATACTCATAAATTTCCAACTTTAAACTCACAGCGTACAAGCAGTCGAATCCGGCAAGTCAAGAGAGCAAAGCCAATTTAATCTGTGGCTCCCCCGAGGTAAATGTAGTTCACAGTGCTGCCCCCACCCCAACCTCAGCCATAATCCCCAGTTCCTGGAGGTAAAAAAAAAGCACTGAAGTGAGGAAAATTCTGCAGCAGGATATAATGATCCAAAATGACAGGGACAATAATGACAATGAATTTCATGTCTCCCAGTCATGTGCTGGGGATGCTTGACTGGGCTGACTTATACAATTAAATTGTTACAGGTACAGCAGGAGATGCAGTTATCATCTGCATGCTTTTGGTAACGGCGCCTCCAGCAACCAAAGTGCTATGGAATGCAACACGCAGCCAGCCTTTTGTTAAGAACAAACTCAAGAGTCCGGTAGGTATGCTTATGCATGTAGCTTCCCCCGGGACCGGGGGGTGGCGGGGGGGCGGGGAAGTGGCTCACAAACACAAAGCACTTTCAAGGGGCACCTACAACAGACCCCAACATTTATTTTATATATTATAAAATAATAATTCTTTAAGGGGTAACGTCCCAGGTGACACAAAAGGTATTAAAAACAACTGGGAAGAAAAGAGATCTCATAGCATCCTATACTGCAGTGTGTACAGTGAGTGCGCTAAATAAAATATCAATTGCAATTAATCAGGGTACTTGAAGTTTATACATCCTTCCTCCGTATACTATTTACTCTAAATCACAGTTATTCAAAAAAAAAATCATTAAAAATAAAGATGCCACCACCCAAGACCAATAATTCATTGCCCATATACTCCAGCAGGGGCAGAAAATCAACCCTCCACTGCCATTATCACCGCAGGTTAAACACAGGTTTCCTCTAAAGATTTCCAGTTTATCAGGATTATTCAAAATAATTCCAAAACCCAGGACTGCCTTTAACTACCCGTAACCATTTCCCCACTTTGCTCCTTTCCCTCCCTTTTTATTGCACCTTATGAGAGGTTGTCATATTTCTATCGCGGTGGACATGCTGAGCTTCACCTGTAAGAAACCTTTGCCATGGCAGCTTGTCACACTGTTTTCGTTTCCAGATAAGAAAAAACGTTTGAACAAAGTGTGTGAAGTTTTACAACTGCCTAAGTTTTCTACTGGGCTGCACCCCAATTATATACCTTGATAGTCTCAAAATTATAATTTAGGCAAAAAATAAATTATAAACCTGTAATTTTTCATAATTCAGCACACACTGGAAAGGCAACCATAGGAGGCTAGAAGAAAAGAGTACTTATTCCGCTGCTGACAGCTTAATGAAGGTTCTACAGATTCTCTCATTGATTTTGCTGCTTCCCCCACACCTACATTAAAAAAAAACCTCATAAGATTTACTATGAGAAAAGTCTCACTTCTTTTCAAAAACATCACTATTACTTTTTCCACATTTTTAAGCAGCTTTCTCCACTTCTACAAAGATACCAGTAAATGCAGAATATTCACACATTCCTAAACCCCTGAAGTCTTAAACAGAGTGTTTCCTATTGATTATTATTTCATCAAAAAAAAGGGGGGGCAGAGTTTATTAGAGAGAGATTTTACAGAGTAATTCTATATACATCGACTCAAAGTAAACCCCACTGAGTTCAATGGGACCTACACCTGAAAAGAGGTCCCGCTGAATTTAATGGGACATTTCTGAGTAAACATGCACAGGATTGCATTGTTCATGTAGCAACTTTGAATTGTTTTATGAAATGCTACCAAGCTTTAGGAAGATGGCAAGAAAATCTCTGGCAACACATTTTAAAGGCACAAAATAAATACTCAAGAAAGGACAGAAAAAGAACCATATGTCTTTAACAATTAACGCCTTCTAATATGCTTATGGTTTGACGAGAACCTTTCTAGAAAGGAGGAGTTATGATGGACAAAGATATTGTTAACATATCTACAAAACCTTTGTCGTTTACACCAGCAGATGGTTTCTGTGCATGCTTAACATTTATTTACGTCTTAAGGTAATTTTGATTTATAATCAAGTTAAGGTAATTTTAATTTATATTTTTTTCTTTGTGATTCATAGGGCAATTTTTAAAAAACAAAAAATAGAAGTTAATTCTTCGTTTAAAAAGAGAGACTGCTTAAAAATTTTTCTCTATGATCTAAGAAGGGCAGTGTTGGCTTTTCCATAGTGCCTCTTTTCTAATTTTCCTTGAGCTACATAAATGAAACTGACAGATCACTGCTCAGATAGCAGCCACACGCCTCCCCCAAAATATTGCCTTTTTGCTATTCCGGAGTATACGAATACCAACAAATGCTAAATGAAGTCTGACATGTACCCCTAAGAAACAAACTTGTAAGTTGCAGCTTCAAAGGAAACCTTGAATAAACAGGACACATTGTGTACACTCAGGCTAACGTCCAACATATGCTTTAGTTTCCTGATGCTGCGACAGAGCAAGAATAGCCCCTGGTAAAGTTTGTGATTTGCTATTGCTGGTACATCCAACATTTATACTGTACCATATATATTTTCTGCTTGCATAAACAATCTTAAAATGCAATTAAGAAGGCTAGGCAACAATACATGGTGGAAAATGAAAAGCCTGGCTGGTCACTAGTTTGATAAATAATTAGGAAATTAAGAGGGAGAGAGGAAGGAACGGGAGATTCAGGAGCCCAATTTCACAAAGGGGTTTTGTTTTTTTAAGGTAGACATAAAAATAAATTGTTTGAGCAGATGATTCAGAGCATGGGGGAAAAGAGAAAAACAAAGCATTTAGTGTCCCGAATATAGTCAATGTGATGGAACAGAGGAGGAGAGAACAGCAGCTGTTAGGTACTACTCTCTGCAGCCAATAGACGCTACTAGCAGCACAAATTCTAACTCCTTGTAACAGATCAGAAGAGTAGATAGGAGGCAAAAAGGTGTTTCATCAGTCAATTAAAAAAGGAAAGTTTCACCCTCGGAGGTAGAAAGCTGAAGGCTGTGGGCCAAATCCAGCCCAATCCAGGAGCAAGAGAGAAGAACAGAGCTTCATCTGCAGCAGCAGGATTTGCTGCCAGGACCCATTTATGGAAAGAGCAGGGGAGAGTTGGGGCCTTTGCCAACTCCTAACTCCAATCCCAAAATGGCCCTCCAGGAACAGTAGTTGCTGAACAGGATAACCAAAGACATTCAACTTCTGAAATTTTAAAGATCCTACATTGTATTTGAATAGCACCTAGTTTTCAGTACCAACTTCTGATAACATGACTGCATGCAGTCACAAGGTTACCACCACTGTCACGCTATATCACGCAGCCTCACTGTCACACTATGTCATTCAGCAAATACTGTCATCCAGGTTATTTCATTTAGCAGATTTTTTTAAAAAAGAGTTATTCAGGGAGGTGCTTTTTTTTCTTCCTCAGCCCAGGCCAACAGGTTTGCTGAACCATTTGGCACAGGCACCACATTATTATTATTATTATTATTATTATTATTATTATTATAATTATTATTATTATTATATAATTAAAGTATCATGAAGCCGCTTTTCAGGCTACTCTCTCAGACTACTCTCTCGGAACGTGCTATAAAAACAAGAGCACAGTCATATACAAGACTCAGATACAAGATGTAGCAGTCACCATTCAAATTCATACATTCCATTTCTTACGCTCAGAGTGTGCGTATGGTGTGTGTGTGGTGTGCGTGGTGTGTGTGTGTGTGTGTGTGTGTGTGAAAAGGCAGCTGACCACCCACAGAGCAGGCACATGATTTGGCCTGGCATTTGCAGCTTTGGAGAAGAAACCTGAAGACATTTATTTAATTGATTCTTTTGTTTGATTTCTATTCTGCTCTATCCCATCCCCTCAGAGCACTTGACAACAGATTTTCTGAATGCTGAGAGTTTTAAAAAAAATTACAGCAAAACACAGATGAAAGCATAACATCAAAAGCAAAATTAAAAACACAGTGAAAACATACAATGTAAGAAATAAACAGCAGCCAACCAATTCAAACTCTCTTCAGCAACAGACTAGCTTATGTGCCAAAGGCCTGACTGAATAAAAGTGTGTTTGCTTGCTGGCGGAGAAGCGTTATCGCCTACCATCCGTGTAACCTCTCCCATTGGGCCATGCCCTTATCCAATAGTGGAGGCTATGTCCACTTTACCAAACAAGCACCTCCTGAACAATTTAACCATTCAGCTTCTGTGCTTAGGTAGCATCCGACAACTGCTAAAAGTGGTCTCAACGTTTAAGAGATGCAACACGGAATCTTTTGAGAAATGCAACACAGAATTCGCTCTTCTCCTTTCCCCTCACAGCTTGCAAATAGACTGAGCTTACTTGGACTAAACGTTCAAGTATTTGATTAGGAGTGCAATCCATGTCTACCCAGAAGTAAAGCCCACTGAGTTCAATGGGGCTCACTCCCAGATAAGCGTGCATAGGACTGCAGCCTCAAAGTCAATTCTCAAAGAGATTTTGTTTGTTCATTACTGGCACAATCTTAACCTTGCTAGTCGACTGAACAGGAAAAGCTTATAACAGTCAGTGCCAGAGTTCTTATGGCTTAAGAGAGACACACAGACTCTTTAAAAACACTTCAGGAACTTTGTTTATAAGCTTATGTGAGAAATGGGATTTGGCACAGGGCATTTTAGTTAAGAGGTGATAGAGATCAAGTTTGGAGTGCATCCCGTCATCCCCTATGATTTATTTGACTGCCTTCTGCTATTTGGGGCAGGAAAAGGAGGTTGTCAGAGAAAAATGTAAGTGCCTAAGGGAAAGTGGTGGAGAGGTGAGGGTTTGGTCTCCATTCCAATTTTTCTGATAGAGAACCAAAGGAAACGATGATGCAATTAGAAACTTCACTAGCCCTATGCAAGAATTCAGATCTACAGAAGGGGAAGCATGCAGGGATGATGGGGACAAGGCTTGTGTGTGCCCCCTTGCCTCCCCCTCCCCTGAATACCTGCATAGGACTACTGTTTATTCCAGATAATCAGTGCTGTAATATATACTATTCCACATTTAAAACCACTAGCATCAATTTGATGACCCCTCTACAGTTTAGGATACATACTCAGGATCACTCCACTCAGATGTATTTAGCATGGAGAAGCACAGATTGACTTGACTGGCATTTCTGTTCTGAAATCATTGCATGACTTTCACCGCGCAGCCAAATTACAGCTCATCCCACGTTTAGTAGGGCCACTGCAAAGCTTTTCAAAAGGGGTTGGCAATTAAGCACCACATTTGTGGAGAATGAAATTCCGGGTGCACAGTGGAAGCATCAGGCAGGCTTCGTGCTTCAATGTGTGTGCCGAATTCTTTTTTTATGAACGCTCAGAGAGGCATCCTGCTAGCGCAAAGCCGGCTTGCTGGCTACACGGGGGGCTTACAAATCCGCACGTTAATACACCCTTGCCCCTAACAGAAAATATGGATCCTGTAAATCATCCAGTGGGGAAAAAATAGATAATAGATACTAAAAAGCATTTTATGGGTCTAACATAAAGACAAGAAATTCACAGTTAAGGCTGGCCTTTGGTATGTAGGCATGGCAGGGAGCTAAGAGAAAGTAGTTAAGTGGGCACCCTGCTGTGCAACTAGTTGCATTCCAACATCGCAAACTGGATTTCTTGGCTTCTAGCAATTTCTAAACACATTTTGGTAGGCTGCTTTCCCCGCCGCTTTATTAAAATGTATGCAGGTTCACCTCCAATTCAATGTGTACGTAACATTTCATTTTGTGCCCAAAAATGCAGATGGGATGCTCTCGAAGACTCGTCCAAGTTTTGTGAAAGAAGCTATTGAAGAGTTATTTGCTTGAGAAACTCCCTGACGGCTGACCACACCTCCTTGATACCAACTATTTGGCGGACAGATTTACCTGAATTGTCAGAAGCTAAGGTGGCTATATGGATAGGCCTAGAGGATGGAAACTTAACAGTTATGTGCACTCATGGGATAACAGGCATAGACACTTTGAAACACCCAGAAAGCACATGTTTACTTGGCAAACAATTTGGATACCTCCGATCCTGTTCTCTTTTCATTAGAATCACTGGGCAGGGGGTTCGCATATACATGCCTGCACTTTTAACCCATTACTCAATATTTGATGCCTGCAACCTGAATGTGTGCACTGTCCCAATGAAGGGTTATTGTGTTTACGTTGACAACTGCCAACAGAAGACTTTTAAGTGGCAAAATTAGATCTGCGATGGTGTGCTCACACATGCTGCAGTCCCGGAGTTATGAATGTGCAACCTATGGCTACTATTCCATAGAAATCACAGAAGCCCAAACAGCCATCCAGTCCACATCATTTCACACACTCCCTGGCAAGCTAGAAAATGACAAAGCAAGCGCCTCTCCTCAAAGCACCATTCTTCTCGGCTCCTGGTACCAACGCAGGCCACCTGAGATTGGGGAGAAAACCTGAAGTTCCCACAGCCATGACATCAGCAGGAGCAGAGCAACAAAAAGCCATGGGGAAGAAACCAAGCTAGCACCTCCCCAGTATTCCTAGCTTGGCTTGCAGATGTCAAGCCAAGAGGAGGAGGGCTCAGGCTGGGTTGCACGTGTCTGCGACCTTTTGGCGGCACAAACAGCAGGAGCAGCAATGGCAGTGAAATCCTCTCTGCTGGGAAACAGCTGAGCAGAGGAAAGAGGGAGGTGCAGATGAAGTTTAATTTTTATCTGCAGCCCAGCCCCCCCTTCCTGACTGCTCAGCTGTTCCCCACTGAAGAGAAGGTGGGGATGTGCCCCACGGACCACAGGTTGCCAACCTCTGCAAGATAAGCTACAACTTGCCATATGCCCCGATAACAACACGCGGGTAACGTTTTAGCAACTGTCAAGAAGTGAAAGAACTTACCGTCGTAGTAGACAATGGCACCTACGAGTTTGTCCTTCTGCAACATAGGAAAAAGTTCCAGGGCTTTCGATTTGCTGAGCACGTAGCTGCTTTTCAGGCACTGGCTTCCTGCTACAAGGTCATACATTTTAATTCCCACCCAGTAGTATGGCAGCTGCCACCACCTATAAGAGGAAAGAGAGAAGGAGGGGGAAATAAATAAATAAAGTGATTCGAGGAAGCCTGTGCTACGTTATCAGTTAAGGAGAGGAGTCAGGGGTCCCTTTGTTCAAAGCCCCATTCAGGCATTCTAAACCTGAACAGGGTAAGTATACAAGGGAAAGGAGTACTCCAAACCCAACCCCTCCCTTGTTATGTTTCGCATGGAGCGTGACAGTCTGGAGTGATTCGGAACACCAGTGAAACATGATGAGGGAGAGAGGCGGAGCTGGGACTCTCCTTCACCTCGCATGTTTACCCTATTCAGGTTTAGAGCTCCTGAACAGGGCTCAAATTGTGAACTTCCTGGCTAACCTTAGGTAAGGTGCTGGCCTGACTGAACAGTTAGACAGAACTGCTGGTTTCAACTGGGTACACCTTTGGGCATGTGAGAAACAGGAAAAATAGACAACGCTTCTGTGCAATCTCAAAAGCAAGAGAGATGCGTAAGTTCTTCCCTCATCTAGAAATTAGACATCTCTAAAAAATAAATGTGCATGTGCCATAAATAGAAAGTTTTATTAAAACTATCGTGCATGGTATCCACACAAGTTCAACTCTGAATGTGGTAGCCAAGTCTAAGCTCAATTCAGGTACAACTTGAAATCAGATCAGTGCTGCAGTGGCATTGGCTTGTGCCACCACAATCAATCAGTGAGCTTTTACAGTGCTAAAGGACACTGCGTGTGGTTGCTGTTAACAGGCTGACAAGGCTGCCCCTCCGGAATTTGTGTTCAAAAACATGACACTTCACACTTCCACAAGGCAATGGCAAACGTTTCACCTCCGCAAATCCAGGAACTGTCACAGGATAAAAAACATAGTAAGGCAAAAGCATATTACATTCGTCTCCAGGTTTTATCACAGTTTAAAAATGTGACAACAGTCCTACAAACAGCAGAACAAACATTGAATGACTTACCTGTAAACAGGAAGCATTATAGGCAGAGGAGAAGATAAATGAGGTGCAATTTCAAGCAAGTTGGCACGTTCATGGAGGGCTTCTTTCACCATTCGGTACTAAAAAAACAAAACAGATTTTGCAGAATTTTGTATAGGGCACAATTCCAACAGCATTTTGCATGTTCTCCCTCGACTACTTCGGCTCAAGAGTACACATCCAGAAACAAATTCTCGGAAGAGACCTTAGAAAGGATGTTCCAAAAAGTTTTTGTTACAATGTCGAGGAACATTTTCTTGACCAGAAAATCCATCTTTTCACTACAGGAAATAATATGGAGATGAATTGCAGCAGTAACTAATATGCAGTGGCTGGTGTTTTTCTTAAAAATAGCAAAATTAAGTATCCATGAATGGTGCAATCCTATCGAATTGCTACCTGCTAGACAGAAGTCTCCAATATTGGAGGTTTCCAAAAATCCTATGTCCTGCCAGGCTGCTACCAACAAAGTGGAAGGCATGACAGAAGCATTTTCCAGTAGAAGTCCCCCTGAGCGGAGACAAAGCTTGAGAGGCTTTAGGATTATGTAGATCATAGATTCTACTCCTCCCTCCCCTCGCCTCGCCTCCCCTCTGCATGCCCATTTTTAACTCTCCCCACCCTCTTCCAAGGTCATGACAACGACCTCAGGAGAGGAGCTGCCGGAGGGCTTTCCCCAGGGGCTGGGCAAGGAGCAGGAGTGAAGATCTGAATAGAGATTTTCACCCCCAAGGTCATAGCTCTGCCTATAGCCTCAGAAGTGAAAATCCCCAGTATCTTATGGCCTCCTCAATGTCTAGGGGGCACAGGATTGCTCTGCCCATGTTCTTATGACACAAAAATATTATTCCATACCAAAAAAGGATGCCTAACCAAAACGAGAGACCCTGGAGTTAGCAGCCCAAAATCAATAGAATTCAGGGAACAAATTCCAGTTGACCTCTTAATCTGGAGTATCTTGACAAGAGAGTACTCATGTTTTTGGACCATGGAAGGATTTTCCCAGGCTACTGAAAGCAAGAACATCAACACGGTAATGGAAATAATATGGAGGAGTATGGTGGTGGCAGTGTAGTGGTGGTGAGGCGGTAGCACAGAAGGCAATTGTAAATGAAGATAAAGACAAGGCATGTGTCAAAGAGGCATAGTTAGAACATAAGAATATAACGTAAGAAGAGCCATGCTGGATCAGACTAAGGGTCCATCTAATCCAGTAATCTGGTCACACAGCTGTCGACTAGAGACCCACTAGCAAGGCATGAGTGCAACAGCACTCTCCTGCCCATGTCCCCCAGCAACTGGTGTACACAAGCATATTGCCTCTGATACTGGAGGTAGCATATAGCCATCAGGACCAGTAGCCACTGAGGGTGGGTGAGAATGAGACAATAGTATCAAGGATGCCAGAACCACAGGCAGAGCAGAGGCAAATTGGCATTCACTTTACCACCCTTGTGCTTCAGTTATTATCAATGCCGTTTTACCCTAATTCAAGTCTATTGAACTTGACTAATGAACAGAAACCCAACCACTTGATAATGTCAGGGTAGCCCATTAATGGTATATGTTTTTCAATTATGCTCCAGTTATGGTTTCAAATATTGAATTATAATTGGAGGGAGGGGAAACAGAATGGTTCAAATATGATAAAATCTGATCCTCAGGTAAAAATTACAATATTTTCTAAATCATAAAACTGGATGTCTTCATGTACATATAAATCTAGTAACTGTCATGACCATTATTGGATGGGTTTTGACACCAATCCACAAATTTGCAACCTGCTGTGCAACCCAGTTTGAATCTGTTGCATATATTGTAGTATATTAACATCCATTGGTAGAACATCGACAGGTTGTGATGTCCAAGCACTCAGATGTAAGGTCTTTCATTGTCATCTGCAGAGGCAACAACATGCCTTGTTCAATGTGCTCTCCACTGCCTGCAGGACTTGGAATCTAAGGATTTGCCACAGAGTTCCATTATGCTAGTGTCTTCAGTGCCCTGAAAAGTCAATGTAGCAACAGTTCATAGTTAAACTATGGAATTCACATCCACAAGAGGTAGCGATGGTCATCAATTTGGATGGCTTTAAAGAGGGATTGGACAAATTCATGGAAGATAAAGTTATCAATGGCTACTAGTCCTGATGGCTATGTGTTCTTCAGTATCAAGAGGCAATATGCCTATATACACCAGTTGCTGGGGAACATGGGTGGGAGGGGGCTATGGGAGTCATGTCCTGCATGTGAGTTTCTTGTGGGCAGCTGGTTGGCCACTGTGTGAACAGAATGCTGGGCTAGATGGACCCTTTTCTGATCCAGCATGGCTCCTTTTATGTTCAATATGTTCTCATTAAGATCCTACATGAAAAAAAAGACTTACAAAAATTATTGGCACTCAAAAGGAGATGCCTTGTAGTTCTTGTGCTTGAAAGCACCCAGCTAAAATGCATCACTAAAGTGCTTAGCCACCATCAAAAGTTGTCATTCCGTACTTCAGCAGGGAAACATAATGCATACTTGCCCGTAATTTGAAGACACTTTGTGCTCAGGCTGGACAACTGACCTTCTCCTACATTGTATATCAAAGATTGCCAACTTCTATAGTCTCAGCAGCCTCCAGACACTAGTCCGAGGGACAGAGCAATCTGACCTCCTCGCAGATGGTGAGGTTCTATAAATAAAATCGGTATCAACTTCACAGGGATGGAGCAGACACACTCGGAAGTAGGTTTGCATCAACTGGAGTGGGTTGGGTTCTGAGAATAATTTTAC
Organism: Anniella stebbinsi; assembly: GCA_029215795.1. Classification (NCBI taxonomy): domain Eukaryota; kingdom Metazoa; phylum Chordata; class Lepidosauria; order Squamata; family Anniellidae; genus Anniella; species Anniella stebbinsi. Next base: position 227,318,409 of record JARDYH010000001.1, read on the forward strand.
TGTCTTCCAATACCCTCTCAAGAGGCAAATTGGCAGTGAGAAATTCATGCAGAGTCCTTTCTACTTTTCTTTAATAAAAGTAAAACTGAGCAAAACAAATGACTCCGCCTCAATTACAATTTGGGGGGACCACCAGTGCCAAACTGAGTTGCTTCAGGCTGACAGGTGGTCATCCCTGACATGCATGATGGAGGTGCCTTCACACGACCAGCAGAGAGTGTGCTGTCCGCCAGGTTGGCTTCCTGCTTCAGCACAGGACTTCACCAAGGAACTGAGGCATCTCAACTAACTCCTCTGTTACCGTCTGCCTGAGCTACACAACAACCACCCCAGCTGCCAGTTAAATACTAGAGCATGCAATTGGACAAGGAGAGATACATCTTTATCCCAGGACACAGACCACAATGAGAAGTTCCCCTCATAACAACTCTACTACATACTGATCCCCCATCAATCATCACATTTAGCCTTATGGATGGGTGCAGGAACCATGCTGGCTATAGGCCACAGCACATGCAGACTGCAGGGATCAGATGTACTGCATATTCGTTTGAGTACACACACATGCACACTCCACAATGTGTGCACTGTGCCTCCTCCTAATCACAGAGGTCTGACAAAATTTCATCTGCCTTACCAAGGTGCCATTTAAAAAAATCTTCAAAATAAACACCATCCATGCAGATGCCCAAGAGTCATCCCTGCGTCTCCCTTCAAACCTCTTGGGTTTGTAGAAAAGTTCTGCCTTCACTATTTAGTTATTCATTCATTCATTTGTTTGTTTCATTTCTATACCGCCCAATAGCCAAAGTTCTCTGGGTGCTTCACAAAAATTAAAACCACAAGATATAGCACAAAATACAAAAACTGAAAGCTTAAATCCACAATATAAAAGTACAACCAGAAAAAAAAACTGAGCAGCAACGCAGAGGTTTAAAATACAAGTTTAAAACAGCAGAGCTAAAATACTGGGATGCTAGAAGACTGGGGAAATAAAAATGTCTTCACCTGGCGCCAAAAGGAGTATAACATAGGTGTCAGGCAAACCTCTCTAGGGATCTCATTCCACAGCCGGGGTGCCACAGCAGAGAAGGCCTTCCTCCTGGTAGCTACCTACCTCACTTCCTTTGGCAGGAGCTCACTGAGAAGAACCCCTGAAGATGATCTTAGAGTCCAGACAGGTGCGTACGGGAGGAGGCGTTCCTTCAGATAACCTGTCCCCAAGCAGTTTAGGGCTTTGAATGTTAATACCAGCACTTTGAACTGACTGTCAGCCAATGAAGCTGGAAAAAGATTGGCGTGGTCTTGTTGGCCAGTCCCCGTTAACAATCTTGCTGCCCTGTTTCGGATCAGCTGAAGTTTCCAGACAGTTTTCAAAGGCAGCCCCACATATAATGCATTGCAGTAACTCAAATGAGAGGGGATCAGAGGATGGATAACTGTAGCTAGGCTTTCTCTGTCCAGATAAGGCGTAGTGGGTATATCACCCTAAGCTGATAAAAGGTGCTCTGTGCCTTTCACAAGCAAGAGATGATTTACATATCTGGTGAGAATCCAATATACAGCCCTCTTAGGTCTATACCACATCAGTAATGCAGAAGGGGACAATATCACCTGTCAAAACTTTCCTGCATGCAGAATCTTAGCCTGATGGAGAGAAGGATTCTAATCCTACCATCGGCCTCCAGGGATGCAAGGTACCCATGTTGAATATACTGTGAAATATAGACTTGGGTAAACTTGAATTTTACTGTAGAAAATTTTAAAAATGTGTTGTTTTTGCTCCTGTTGTTTAAGAAGAAAGCTTCGAATTCACACACAGTGAGCCTGTTCAAACAATACACTAAGCCATGGTTAGGCCACTAACTCTTTTGTAGCAAATGGTTAGTGAGCAAGTTTAAAACATGGTTATGTAGCCACTATGGTTAGGAATACTTCACATGACACACTAATTCATGGTTCACACAACATGCTAAGCCATCATGTTTAGCTCAAAATGCTTAACCACCGTGGCTTAGCGTGACGTCTGAACAGGGTAACTCACTCATTCCTGAGGGTTCTCAACTTGTCTTCAAGCTCTAATTATCAGGACATCAAAGCTCTACAAAAACAGTCAAAACTGTATTTTTTAAAACATGTACTGTACTTTGGTTTCCAAAAGTTTAAAGAAACTGCATTATTTAAAATTTACCACTGTGTAAATATTAACTACTGCTATTTCTATCTGAATTCATTCTGCATACAGAATGGTTTGATCAATATATGTGGCAAGCAACCAAGGAAAGCATTCCAAACCAAGACTATATTAAAAACCATAAATGTGAGAACAAATTTAATTAGATCAGGAGGAGGGTGTTCAGTTAGTCATTTCTTTTCTTTTTTTGCTTTACAGCTACGATCATAAAACAATTACCTGGTCAAAATCCAACTTCATGATGGCCTTCTGAAGATATCTCACTCCGCCATGGATCAATTTAGTGCTTCTGCTGCTCGTCCCCGATGAGAAATCATCTCTTTCTACAAGGGCTGTTTTCAGGCCTGCGTAACCAGAAAACCAAATTAACTTCTTAAATTACACAATTTGTATGTAATTCATTAAAGACACTTCTCTAGGGTAGAGCCAATCACAAGAAAAATTACTCTGAACATGGATGGATTTGTATTCAAAGTGCATGGCACCATTTCTCTTTGGCAGTGAAGAGAAGCAGCTTGTTCAGGGAAATCTTTTTTAAAATGTGATACATAAAAATGACCGCAGCCAGGGGGGTATAAGAATATATACACAAGTACTACATACTTGAAGAAATGTGTGTAATGCACCGAGAATTCTTTATAGGAAACAAACCTGTTTTATTCCTCTTTTCTTTGCTACAGAAGAACGACGAAACACTTTAAATGCACAATGCTTAAACTATAATTCTACACACACTTACTTGAGAATAAGTCCCATTGAACTGAACGGGATTTACTTCTGAGTAGACTTTTTTTGTTCTTCAAGGCATTTTAGTATTTCGGTTTGTTTTTATCTGGTACTGTATTATTATTATTATTTTGCTACTAGTTTCAGTTTGATTATTTTTACATTGTAGTTTTAAACTTCTAAACTTTTATACTGTATTTTATCATCTGCACTGTATTGTTTCATATTTTATAGTTTTAATTGTTGTGAACTGCTCAAACAACTTCAGCTATTGGGCAGTATAAAAATGAATAAATAAAAATAAAGAAATAAATATTGAAGAAGCCTCTCAAAATGAATTATAGTTGGACTAGCACAGGAAAGAAGACATGGAGGGTTCAACAAGTCGTCCAGTTTGTCAGGTCATGCCCCAATATTTCACGCTGCTAAATATGAGGGCAGCTAGCTATAATTGTTACATTAATTATTAATTACTAATTATTTAATTACTGTCTTATTATCTTTTTGGGGAGATTTCTTCAGATGAAGAGCGATCATCTGATGCGCCGATAGAGTGCACAGTTAAACAATGGAATTTGCTACAACAAGATGTATTGAGGCCGCTCACTCAGATGACTTTAAAAAGGATTAGACACATTTCTGGAGGACTTGGCTATATCAGTAGTGACTAGTCATAATGGCTCTATGCTCATTATGTTTGGACAATCATGGAGGGAAAAGAAGCCATCGTGGCTTCACTCCCTGCCCCCACATGTGCCATGCATGCCAAGTTGCTTACATAATTACACACGCTACAACACCGGTTCACGTGCCGTTCCAACTCGGTGCGCAGTAAAGAGTGCAACCTACAACTAGGGATGTCGTGAGCACCTGACTGAGTCCAGGAGTTTGATGGACTCTGCCACATCCACCACTACCACCCCCGGATCCAGTCAGGTGCACGTGGTGTGAATGCAGACCCACGCTCAAGCACTCGTGAGGCCCCTACGAACACTCCCTTCACGCCTTTACTCCTGCTTCAATGGAGTCTTTACGGCCACCATTGACACAACGTGGGGAACTGTGCAATTTCTGTAGCCTCCATTGTGCTATTTGTAGTCATGACTATTAATTATGCATAAGAAAAACAAAATGGGGGGAAACTCTTAATACTTGTCTTATAATGCTAAACAGAAATTAAGAAAAAAATATTTTAAAGCATCACTGCTATTATTAAAAAGAATGTTTTAAAGCATTACCCCCTACCAACACAAGTTAAAATTTTAACTGGTTAAAATGCAACTGACGGTATGTCCAATCCAAAAAAATCATCTATTAAATTAATACACTGGACACATTTCAAGAGGATTATTTTTTTCTCATTAAAATAAGGCTAACATACCTGTGATATAATGAACTTCACTGGGAATGTAAAGCCAAGTTGTATATACACACAGACTAACAATTATTACTTGTGCTAAGGGCAATATTAAGTTCCCCGCCTCGATCTGAAGGGAGAGGCGGGTTATAAATAAATATTATTATTATTATTATTATTCATAGCTGAGTATTATAAACACTGAATATTATAAACACACACTTTAAATGGGGAAAAGAGATTCAAAAAACAATTACTTGTACATCTAGAAATATGGAAATCCCTATCTAAATAGATGAGCCAACCAGTGAGGTTGGCCAAAGGGGAAAAAAAATAGTTCAAAAAAAATCATGAGAATTTAAATGTGTAGATTGTGCATGGTAGCGTGGCCTTTTGGATACATTACTCATATATTTTCTAGTTTCCTTCTATAATTAAACCCCCAAAATTCTAATGTAAACAAGAGATCTCAGACGGAAGGAGGAAGAGGGCCCCGTAAAGTTGCTTTCTTTAGTTATTGCTATTATTAAGTTGACAGCATCTCAGATAGTGGAACATTCAGACAGGAAGCCTTCTATGAAGGATTTCCTGAAAAGGCTTTTAGTAGCCCTCCTGGCTCCAGGGCTGAGGCTGGGTCAAGATCCCCTCTCAAATGTTGGTCTCCCAAAGGAGGATTCCACTTCACCTGCCTTTCCTCCATCTGGGATTTCCCCCCCCCCCCCCAGTTTTGCTTCAGGAGGGAGATGAGGGACCCAAGTACTCATGCTGAGAAGAACAAGTGGCAAACTAAGAAAACCTAAATGCAGCTCCCAAGGGAAGGAACAGACATTTAGGGGGGACTAAAGACAGAGGAGGTGCTTCCTGTACTACCCATAATATTTAGAATTGATTATAACATGGATTGTTAGGAGCTCCCAGAACCAGCAGCTTCCAGGAACATGGCTGCTCCAGCAACTTCCCAATGATGGCTGCAACATGTGTTCCACCCTTTACACTTTCATGGCAGGCATTCTGTGGCACTCTGATTTGAACGGTGACAAACACCTTAACCTGAGTGGCCAAATCCCTAAAATTCTAAGGGCCAGGCATCACGTAGGAGATTCCTGATTTTTTCCTTAAAAGCAGTCACAATGGAGAAGATTTGGGTCAGCACCGCTGCACTGGGAGAAGGGGAAATCTAACCCCCCCCCCATTTCCCCATTCAAATTCCTCCTCCTAAATCTCCTATTAGTCACAGAAGGTGGCGGTGGTGGTGGTGAGATAGGAAACAACATTATACCTGTCTTACTCTCCCCCCCACCCTTTTCATGGTTACGAGCAGAAGGGGGGATTCAAAAGGGAAAGAGTTAATCGCCCTCCCCCTCCCACAACAGCACTACACCTCTGATCCAAGCAGCTCCTCCTTTCAATTGATTTAAGCAAGGAAAGATGTCATGGATCTCCTATACTGCTTTTAGTATGGCCCTAAGACATTTTGACAGACCAATGGACATTTTTAAATGATATATGGGAAGAATTTACTCAGTCAGCCAGAACTAGGCTGATGAGTGTTACCCAGAGGACCTTCTCTTCTGCAGCTCCCAAACTGTGGAATGGCCTGCCGGAGGAGATTCGACAAATTAGCAGTCTTCTGGAATTTAAGAGAGCCGTGAAGACTGCTCTCTTCCGGCAGGCCTACCCAGTTGAATTTTAAGATGTTTTTAATAATGTATTTGTTTTTATCTGTTTAAATTGTTATTATTTATCTGTTATGATTCTTATATTTATATGTATTGTTGTTCCCTGCCTCGATCTGGATGGAGAGGTGGGTTAGAAATCAAATAAATAAATAAATATATTGCTCTTTCAACATGTACCATGGATTAGCTAGAAGTGAAAACTCCACAATCAGAGACTATATCCCTCAATTTACCTCACCAAACCTTCAGCTATGGGGTGGTATATAAATGCAATAAATAAATAAATATTATGGGTGAACCACAGGAAGTGACTTATTGTCATCAAGCCCTTCTAGAAACATCCAACTGGATGCTGGACTAGATGGACTGGATCAGAAATCAGTAAGGCAGTTATAATGTTCACTAACAGTCTTTAGCTGCCCAAAACAGTAAACCGTTAAGTATATTTTGCACATCCAATAGGCTTGCCTTACATATTAAAGCTGGGGAAGAGATGTGCCCATAACTATGATAACAATTCACACCAAATTGCTAACTTAACAGAGATGCCTTATCAACTCCATTGTGTGTGTGGATGCGTCTGAGCCATTAGTAATTGCAGTGTGAAATAAGGGAATTATCAGGAGATGATGATCGGATGCAGGCTCACAAAAACAAACCGGTACTTGTCTGTTTCATAAAATGTAGTAATTCATAAAATAAATCCAATTAAGATAAGCACCTTGGGGAAGGAAGTGCAGCCTTCAGGGGTGGGGGTTGGATGTAAAGCAGAGCTACGAAGCAATCTCTAAAGTCATATGCCAATCTAAAAAACTCAAGGGAGTTGAAAGCCCTGCTAGTGTCACAACTATGACCAGTCAGTGCTCTCTCCATTTGGCAACATCTCAAACATGCGCAAGTAGGCAAATAGGAAGGAGGAAGGAGAACAGGTACAACAAGGTTCTTACAGAGGCAGTTGAAGAGAGGGACATGACTGTGCATCTCCAAGGAAGAACTGTTAGATGATCAACATCCTCTGCTCTCCCCTAGCCTGCTTTATTAAAAGAGTCTAGCATAAGCAGCCACATTAGCCTCTCTTGGTCTCCCTAAACTTTCGTGTCCTCAAAAAATCTAATTATTCCTTGTAACTTTAGAAGATCACAGCAATTTATTTTTGTCAAATGTGACTGAAGATTAATGGATACAATCAGGAATAATTTGGCAAAAACGTATCAAACACAGAGAAAGTAAAATTTGTTAAGTGAAGCATCAAACTTAATATGAGAGCAAATCCCGCAAATGAAGAGCAACAATACACAATTCATTAACCAAATGCCTATGATTATTTCACACTTCAGAAAGCTACTGATACAATCAACATATATAGTAAGAGAAGGATAAATATAGATTGGCTTCAACGTTGCTTTCTTGTCTAGTTCTACCAACTTGGACAGAAACCAACATTCCCAATCCTAAACACTTAGAAAACCTTATTTGCCTGCAGCGCCAATGTAGATTAGTAGTAGATTGGCAAGGATTTCTGACTCCTAATTGTGCTACAACAGCAACCTCAAAATTACTCTCCCCCACTCTAAATTACACTGCTGAAATGAAGAAAGCGGAGAGGGGAGGGGTTTAACCAGGAATGGATTATTGTGCAGAGAGACGGTGACATTCTATGTGCTTGATGGACCTCAAAGGTCCACTTGGTGGATCTCAAAGTTCTAATAAAAAACAAGGTAGACCCCACAAGCCTGATGTTTGCTCACACTTGTTCTAGAGACAATGGTCCAGTTCAGAGGCTGTTTGTTTTTTAAACCTTGGGCTGTTGATAGTGAGCATGCCGGTGTACACTGTCCAGTCAACTCCCACTGCAATAGCTTGCTAAACAATAGCTAAACCCTGGGACTAAACAACAGTGAGAACGCTCCGTCCTTGAGTTGTTTAGCATTGGGTGCAAATCAGGAAGTCTGGGTTGTCAGGGGAGAGTTGGAACCCAGAGTTAAACACCAGGATGCACACTCACTCATAACAACCCAGGGTTTTAAAACCCTGGGTTGTTGTGACGTCCAGACCAGGCTTTACTGTTTTCCCCTACTTTAAGTTATGACTCTTCTCTTCCTCATATGTTCTTTCAACCATCCTTGTTCTTTCATGTTCTTTTCTTCCAAGCCAAGCCATCTGTATCTTTGACAAAGCTAACCTTATCGCTACAAGAACATGTGAAGAGGGAAATACTATTTTTCTTACTGCAATGAGTAGAAAGTTATTTCCTTTCCCACCATTGCCTTTATGCATGTATTTTTGCTTCTTAGGAATGATGGCCATGAAAGAACAGCAGACAGCTTGATGGTAGGAAGGAAGGATGCTCACTTAACATTGGGACATGTGCAAACTATGGCTTAACAAGTCCACCTGTTGACAGGGTGGGGCACAGAAAATTGCATTGTAAGATGGAACCCAAGCAAGGGGAAGCTGGACAGTGCGCTTGCTGGAAGTGGGTGGAAATGGAAGGAGACTCCGCATGTCAAAGGATATTATCAGAGGACCAAGCCAAAGAGCCACTATGCTGCAGAACTATGGGATGTGCATTGGGATATAGTGGAGATAGAAAGGAACCAAATTTTCTTCTTCTTATTATTATTATTATTATTAGAAATCTACAATTTTTAAAAATAGATATTTAAACATTTAAATTGATATAATTGATGTGTGTGCAAAATCATTTTTCTTTAACTACTCAAGCTCTGCAGTTTGCTCAGTTCTTGAAAACTAAATATTTACTCTCCATACAAAAAGAAATGACATTTGCTTTTCATCTTATGAAAATAAGCTGTTCTGTCCAGTAACTACCAGTCGTGGCTGCCGAACCTTCTGAGCCCTCAAGTTCTCTCCATATAGATGACAAAAAAAAAATGGAGGGGAGGGGAGGGGAGGAATGGGTGTTTGCTACTTTGTATTGCTAAAAAATTAAAAAAATACATGCAAAATATTCTCTTGGAGATAGTTTAATTGAACCACTAAAACATGTTATTTTAAAATTAGATGTGGACCATTAAAAACGAATTAGTATGCATCATTGTTTTAGGAACTATATGAAATACCAATGGTAAGCTTGACTGAAATCAATAATTTCGATTGGGCTTTTTCTCGGTGATTTAAATTTCTGATTTAAAATTGCTTTGATTTAAATTAATCCAACTTATTTAATTTTTTTATTTATTACATTTCTATACTGCTCAATAGCTGAGGCTCTCTGCGCAGCTCACAATTCAAACCATAAAATACAGCAAATCAAAGCATAATATAAAGCCTTAAAGGTTTAAAAATACAATGTAAGACCACAATAAACCCAGCAACAGTTACAGCCCAGAGAAAGCCTGTGTGAAAAGATGTGTTTTCAGGAGGCGTTTAAATGATGTTACATTTTCCGCTTCACACAAGGAAGGGTTTTCCAGAGGGTAGGTGCCACTACAGAGAAGGCCCGCTATCAAGGTTCTTCCGGGTGACATACCGTTCATTTTGGAATGACCAGCAAGACCAACCTTGCTATCACCTGGCTAGGATGCCTCACTTTCAGAAATGCTGAGGGTTTGGAATGCACTGCAACATGGCCAGGTCGCAGAACAATCACCATCATGCTCTCACTTGTGGTTTATCAGCAACATCGACTCCCGTGCATTTCACTTACAGTTGCTTAGCCGCCAAACAGCAAAGAATCACCAGAAAATAAGATCAACTGAGGAGGCAGGAAGCCACAGCCTGAGGGCACAAGGGTTTCAGGCGATAGTCCAAGATCATGCTACACTTCTGCTGGCTGATCTAAATGCTCTCTTTGTCACATTCTCAAGGCCACAACCAGATCAGAAGGCAAAGAAGAGTCCCGGTCTAGGTCAACAAGCTATAACCTGTGGCAACAATCGGAATTCTACATGGAGCAAGCTCTAATTTGAGGAATGTGAAGGAGATAAGACATTCTGATCTGTAATCTTCTCATCCTTAAATAAAAGGTCCTTTGCTGCATCTTCCTAAAATATGTGGTTCTGGAGTATCAAGGTGATGTTTAATAAGTGATCACTGCGACAAACCTATTCCATGATCCAAACCAGTACTTCAAAATGTCCTGGATTAATCACAGGCTACTCAGCCTTCCCCAACCTACAATTCCCATCATCCCCAGCCAACACAGCCATTAAACTCTACATCTGTTAAGCTTAGTCTGCATCCAGACTATTACTTCTAAGGGTCCCAGGGCCTCTGTCTACAACAATCACTTCCTGTTTGGGGTGGTTTTAACTGCATTGAAAACTCCTATTCAGATCTCAGGAAAAGAGATATGGTGACACATGATACAGAGGTCCTCTGTCTTTGCAGGACTCACCTCTGGTAACAGCATCTAAGGCACAACCACTTCCTGTGGCACCTCCACCTATGATAAAAACGTCAAATTCCCCATTTTCTCGCAGGGCCTGGAGGTGACTCTCTCTGGTAGGAAGGGAGCTTAACATTGATGAGGGCTTACATTCAGAAGCTTCAACAGATGCAAGGTGACCCTGCAAGGATAAAAAGCCAAAAATTTTGAGATTTAAGTTAAGGATTAAGAATAGCATACAGCTGAGATTGTAAATTGTCTGCCACACATTCAAAAACAGTAGTATTGATAGTTATTATTAATATAATAATAGATATGTTATAAAAACAGTAGCACCGATAGTTATTATTAATACAATAATAGTTCCAAGTTATAAATAATAATTGCTGCTTCTTCTTCTTCTTCTTCTTCTTATTCTTATTATTATACATGCTAAGTATTGTTGTTATTATTATTGTTATTATTATTCTGAGTCTTTTCTAAAGCTTAACAGAAAGTTTTCTCCAGGATATTTCTTTAAATTTGAGTTAACAAATACAAATCTTAATACTGGTCACATACTGTACAACCTACGGTTTGGATGCATCATTAGAGGATGTGATCCGCCTCTGAAACATATTATACTAACTAGCTGATGAACAGTAATTGCCAAGTTCCTTAATTATTCACTTAAAATGCAACCCCACAAAATAGAACATGCTTGCATCTCAGTCTCATAAATGCTCAAGCCCTGTTTCAGCATCCCCCAACACACACACAAACACACAACCATATAGTCTATTTATAACTGGAGGGTACATCATGGTCTGAAGGGGATCAGCCCTCTTTTCCCAAATGAGTAACTAGCACCTGCTTCTGCTACACTACAGAGACAACACGCCTTAGTTGAATTTCTCCAAGAAATTTGCAAAAATAGGATTTCTGATGACAAGAAATTGGATTGCAACTTCAGTGTATTTTATAAGTAATAATTTGTAAATGTACAATATTTATGAATTATCTCCACACTAAAAAAAAATACATACTGATGTACAATAAATACATATTAAAAATGTACAATTCCTAAAACAAATTTAAAAAACATAAAAGCCACCATATATATTTTTAATGCACCTGGCGAATGTCCAACTAAAAATTGTGGATGTTCCGTTTTTATTCCAAAACATTCTTCTTCTGCAATGTTTTAGTTCAGACCTTGAAACGGGGGAGGGGGGTTGAAGTGTGGTCCTCCAGAGGTTGTTGGCTGCAACTCTCATCAGCCCTAGTCAATATAGTCAACTGCAAAGGATGCTGGGAATTGCAGTTCAACAACATCTGGAGGGCCACATGTTCCCCATCCATGCCTTGAAATATCTCAGTACATTGAAATCAAAATTATACTTGCTTTAAATAATTGGGGGGGGGGGTAACAGCGGGTGTTCCTAAAAAAAAAAAAAAAAACTTATTTCTAATCTATGTTTTTCCTATCACACTTTCCAAGTTCTCTCTGCTTTCAGAGTTTGTTTGTGGCAGCAGCAGGACAGTGTGATCCTCAAGAATCTGTGGATCAAATCCTACAGTTTTGCTCCCCTGTATTTTATACCCATTAGTGGGGGTTATATATGAACTCTATGGGTGACTGGAAATATATTTTTGCCATGTTCTTCTACAATGGCAGAACAGGAAGGCATGATGGTATTAAAAAGTATTCAGCAATATCTTTTCATAAACTTGACTTCATGTTTGGAAGCTGCAGCTCAGTTGGCTCTATGTCAAGCCACAGACATGAGTGACTTCTAAGTAGCCATGTCTGCATTTTCGGCTGTGTATACTGAATATGATACCATGCTAGCTTCTATCGGTATGGAGCACGATATTAAAAGACAGACATGGGTGACAGGTGGCAAACCACATGCACAGTTCAGTAGCAGGTAAGGGATCTAGTCTACCAAGCTTCACACCAGTGATATTTACTACTGCCCTACATTACCATGTCCACATACGCCAATTCATAGTCTCTTCTAGCTGTAAAAGAGAAGTCATAGAAACCTGACTGGGGCTGCAATATTTACCTGGGAGTAAGTCTCACTTAATGCAATGGGACTGACTCCTGAGTAGACATGCATAGGAGTACACTGTGGAGCTTATATCAATGTCTCTGGACTAGAGATGCGAAGGAATGGGTAAAAATGTTTGTGTGTGTTTGTGTTTGTGTTGAAAATAAACCTTATTTTCAAAATTTTCAAAAACAATTCCCGGGGTGGGGAGAGAATGGGGATTTTTTCCCTGTTCAAATATTTGTAGGGTTTCCCCTATTTTTTTCTGTTTTATCCCAGGCTTTCACATCTCTAATGGGCAGGATCAGGCTGAAGGAAAGGGAAGATTCTACATCCCTACCTATCCTTATGGAACTGGAACGCACCTGCCACAGCACAGAATCCACACTGTGGCTTCCCAAAAAAGAGGGGTGAGTGACACACTACTGAAAGCCAGCTTGTTACAGAGCAAATGAGATGTTTCTAGGGGATATAAGATACAATCCGTTATGCATGCTAATTGAATTATGTCTTCTCTCAGTGCTAGTGTGGAAAAGACTCATTTAGAAAAAAACCAAGACCTCTTGCACCGGGTAGCCAATTAGAGTGTGTCTTGGGGCAACTTCCCTTCTTGCGTCTTGCAGTGGCAGCAGTCTTTCACCCTGTCATCTATGTGATTGGCAGCCATTATTAAAAAAGAGGACAGTTCAGCTACCAGACATGCCCACAGCTTAGATATGTCAACACCGTAAATGGACTGTCCCTCTCTGCGTCAAATTCCTCCAGTTATATTCCACCTGCTGCCCTATAGTGTGTGTGTGTGTGTGTGTGTGTGTGTGTGTGTAGGCAACAGGTACAAGGCAACAGCACTGCGCAATGGATGTGCAAGTTAGAATAAACAGGAAGCATAAAAATCACATCTTCCTCTCGTTAGGTCCTTTGTCTCAATATGGCGCAAGCTTTCACAGAGACAGTATGGTTTTCCACAAGTGACTTCAGACTCCATGTTTCCCCACAAAAATGAAGAAAATTAAGAGTCATCCCAGGAACATATACAAATTTTGGCTAGCCTTGGTAGCCAACCCAAAACTAAGATGCGAGAGTGGAGGAATGTCAGAATCCTATCCAAAGTTAGGAACAATTCCCTGCTCCCCTCACCAGCTCGAGGCTTGAAACTAGAGGGGGTGGGGGCCATTCCACTTCCAAGTGTTCGGAGCGGCCTCCAACATACAGCACAATTGTGGGAATGAAACAGTTCCTTCTCCAGCTTCATCCCAAAGCCTTCCTCTAAACCTTGTCCCATTCGCTGTCGATCCTTGGTCACCCCATGCATTGCAGAAACCATGTGAAGGCTGCCAAAATACATTTCAGTGAGGGGGGAGGGGTTTCATGCACAAGTTGCACTGCATGTACAAGATCACTGTTTTAATCAAGTTTTATTTATTATTGTAAACTACCTAGCGTGCCAGTTTTCTTGGTATAAATTTGGGGTACAGAACAAGTAAATAAATAATAAGGTTTAAGAACATTTTAAAAAAATAAAACTACTTACGTGCTTTCCTCTATACTGAGAAAGTTGTGAGAGGCCCCAAACAGTTGCTACAGCACCTCCTCCAACAAGGATAGTTCCTTTAACTGCTTTTCGAAACGCCATTTTTTAATTCTAGGGGGAGGAAACGAAAACAGGAAAGTTTACTGTGTTACAGGTCAAGACAGAGCACTTGTCTAAACTAGCAGTAAGAAATCTGAGAGAAAGAAAGGAGAGAGTTGACTAATGTGCATACAATGGTAACCACAAGATCTGTGAAAGTATATTTGCATTCTACTCTTTCTCCAAGGAGCCCAGGGTAGAATATTCACCTTTGCTGAGTGAGGAGCTATGTGGTTTCATACCAAAGATCTTTTGAAGAATGTTGTGTTTGATTATTAGCAGGACTTAGGGCAGCCTTCCCCAATTAGCTGCCCTGCGGATGGTTCAGACTACAAGTCCCAGACTTCCTGGCCACTGGCCACGGTGACTGGGGCTGATGGAAGACACAAACATCTGTAGGGCACCCAGTTGGGGAAGGCTGACTTAGGGGTAAAAAACCTTGGCAACCCCAGTAATATTGCCAAAACAAAATGTGAATGGTTGAAGACCTCGGTGGTCTCAAAAATGATGCTCCCATCATGACAGATTTATTTACCTACAATACCTCTATACCGCGTTTCAACCAGGCAGCCTTGGCTATTGGGCAGTATAAAAATGTAATAAATAAATAAATAAAGTGGTTCACTATATCTGTGGATGGTAGTGTCCTCACAGAAACAGATCTAGGGAAACCAGGTGCTGTCAACAGTATCACGTGGCCTGAAAGGTGGTGACAGCCCAGAGACAAATGCTCACTGGGAGACTTTCCTGCTCCTCTCCCTCATCCATCAGATATTTCTACCACCATCCCTGCCACCCAGCAATTAAGAGCAATCTTAGAACCGCAAGGGTCAAATTACACATTACATTTCATATGTAGCAACGTCTCCTTTTTTAATTAGATGCACAGAAGGGGGGACCATAGTAATTACCAGGAACACAGCATGTGGGGAGGGAGACTTGTTTTGCCCCATTCCAGTGCAATCGGACCTAGAATCACCCCACACACCCCAAAAAACCACACACACTCGCAGCTAAAACACTTAGGAGGGGAGGGAAGGTCCCACTGAGACAAGAGCTGTTGGAGGCACTGAAAAAACAGTGCTCTATTAAGTCTTTTCCCCTAGCCGTTGTTCTGGTGGCAGCAAAGGGAAGTTGAAGGAGGGGGCAGATATTTTCAAACTTGATTCTGAGAAACTGTGAAACAAACATCTTGGGAATGTTTGAAATATATGTAATAACTACTTTCTGATCAAACCCAAACTGATTGTATTGCTTTAACACACAAAAATGCATGATCTAGTTGGCATACGCAATTGTACTATTTTATTTACGACATTTACAGATCAATCCTATGCTTGTGCTTATTCAGATGTAAAGCCCTTTCTGTTTAGTGGAGGTTACCCGTAGGTAAGCACATGTAAGACACCGAAGGCATTCCTATAAATGTCTACTCAGATGTAAGCCCCATAAAGATCAATGAAACTTACTCCCAGATAACTGCGTATAGGATGGCAGCTTTAGTTATGTACAAGTAAAGGACAGCAGATGCAGGATATTTGCTTCTGCTAAGGTCAACAGAAGAAGGCAAGCAGAATTTTACAAGAAATGAAGGCCCGTTATGCTCTTGTCATGAACATGACAGCAGAAATGAATCTTGGATTAGGAGGAGGCCATGCTAGCTGGGGATGATAGAAGTTTTAGACCAACACATCCGGAGGGCCCCAGGTTGGGGAAGGCTGAATTACTTTATTTACTTACTATATATCCCACCTTTCCACCAAATGGTGGCTAACAATAACTTAGTGTTGTATATGTCACAATACATATATGGATTATTTCTTAAAGCTCTATATGTTTAATATAAGACTATCTTCTTGCTACACATTTTGAGTGAGTAACATCTTGCCTTAAAAAGCATTTCACTGATTCCAAAAGGAAAAAAAATCATAGGAGGGATTTTTAAAATGTTTTCCCCCCCCAAACATTCTTTTTTAATCTGGGGGGGGGGGGAATACCCACCACCGTAGTTTTTGCAGTTCTCCCCCACTCCACCCCGGGCCTTCACATCTACATCCATTTCCCCAATCCCAACAGAATAAATTAGACATTGGCTGGATCTACTCTACTGATTTAAAATGGTTTGTAACAGTAGTGACAACTGTTGGGGTCCAGGACAAACTCCATATACAGTTTTCAAAGTGTCATATCCTGCTTGGTGTAGATCTGGCCATCATAAACATGCAGGATGAGGTCCTGCAGCATCCAATCGGTGTTCCTGTTTCTTCAATATATATTAGCATTGTTCCTCACATGCGTTCTAATGCTAACAAATGTCTCTAAGTTTTTGCCACTGAACAAGCCACAATAATCGGATCTGCTAGGTTGTATACATATGCTTCAAAATGCCATCCAACAATTCAAACACTGGCAATGGCTGTATAGCTCTTCTTGCCACTCAGCAACCAGACTCTGCAAAAGGAAGCTCTAATTTTAACAGATACATACAACTCAGTTTTATGGTCTAGCTCTAGTTTATTCTTCATGTGTGATCCAGATTTTTCAACTAATTGAAACTCTGAGCCAATGTAAGAAGAATGGGCACGGGGCAACATTTTTTTTTCTCTATAATTGTGAAGATTAGCATCTTTTGATGCTTTCGAATGTAATGCGAGCATAAGAAAGGTTCTTGCTCAAAAAAGTTTATAATCTAAATATCCAAGTTCTTACAATGGCAAAGTTCAAACCAGGTAGCATATCCTTTATTTATACAATGCTCCTAAAAACATTCAGTGAGATCTGGATATTATTCTCTTTTAGAAAAGCATCCAATGACAATTGGCACTATAATATTTACAAACACCTGTACTTTTATTACACCACTATTTAATTTCTATGAGCTTTCTTCAGAGAGAAATTGTAGGAATTCTAGAAATTGCAGGCCATCAAAAGCTTCTTCCTTTGTTACGTCAGAATAAACTTACCTACATTGTAGTCACCTTGTTTTAAAAAAGAAAAAGTGGATCAGAATTAGCCTGAACACCACACATATTTTTGCCCTACAGTAGAATTCCTGTATTGTACAAATACAAGAAAGCAACTACTGAAACCTCCCACTAAGTTCTTCACACAGCTGTGAAGAATTCACACATCTGTAAGACCCATTTTGACTCCCCGCTCCTTTTCCATTTCCAAATATTAGGCGATCACACAACTATTAACCAATGATATTATAATCATCATCATCATCATCTTAGAATGGAAGCATATAAAAATGAAAGCTCCATGGCAAGGAAAATAACCTCAGAAGCACTAAAGAGCATTAACAATGAATTATGCAGTGTACTTGTGGCAGAGACAAGAGCAAAGAAAAAGAGCCAATTTATTCGTGTCCATAACGTACCGAGGCATGCAAAAAGAACAACATGTATTGTATCCTTGGGACTAGTTATTCACCCAACAACAGTCAGCTCCAGGAAAATCATGTGTACTGTTTGCAAAAGGGATTATTTGGCTTTGGCCTAGTTTTCACTAAGGTGGTAAACGTGTATCTGGGCTGTACCACTTGAAGAGTCTGATGGGAGCTCACAAGGCTGAACGCTCAGCCATTCAAAAAAATCCCCTAAAAAGCCCTACCATGTTAGAGAGAAAACATTACTAGGACCTTCTCTCTGACATTAATTTTCTATATGCAAAGATTTTAATTTATTTATTTATTGCATTGGCAAGCATTCAACCATGTGAGTCCCTATCTACAGTCTGAAATGCCCAGACCCTGGTTTAACACTGCAGTGAGAAATAGGCCTGCGGTCAACCACCCTTTCTGTTTCCATCCCCTGTGTTTTTGGGTGGCATGCTTATTCATGGATGATAAGGCTATCAGTGGCTGCTAGCCATGATGGCTATATATTACCTCCACTATCAGAGACAACATGTGTCTGTACGCCAGATGCTGGGACACATAAGCAGGAGAGTGCTCCTGCACTCATGCTCTACTTATGGGCTTCCCACAGGCATCTGCTTGCTTAGCCACTATGGGAACAGAATGCAAGACTAGATAGGCCTTAAGTCTGATCCAGCAGTCTCTTGTGTTCTTTCTCCATTTCTAATAACTCGTGTATGACGTCCAAGATCATCCACGGGTCTATGACACCTTGGTGATCTTGGTCAAGATCCTGAAGTCCCACTTCTTCATTAGCACTACAAGCAATGGGTTCAGTACAGCCTAGGCTGACACTAGGTCTTTGTGAGGCACAAAACCAGAAACATCTCCCTTTAAAACTATTTATCCAGAGGGTAATAGCAGCACTCAGAGAAGCACGCCTGTCAAGCAGACAGTTATGCTGAAAACACATGGTACTTCTAATATCCTTTTCTTTTATAGTTAATGCCTCCAAATCAGGGGAAAGCCCTCCCCTGGAAGAGAGGAATAGGGAATGCCCTCTATGCTGACCACATAAAGTCTCCCCTATGACATTTTCCTATAGTCAAGAGAGACCATATTGCCATGGCTGATACCTGCTGCATCATATGAACATGGCAATCCCTCCTTCTGACAGCTGTCTATGCCAGGGCAGACTATTAGTCCACCTAGCCCAGTGGTGTCTATTCCAGCCCTTCCCATCCTAGTGCTCTCCGGTTCTTTTGTATGACAACTCCCATCATCCTTGACTAGCATCCACGCTGACTGGGGCTGATGGTGGCTGTAGTCCAAAACAGTGTGGTGTCACGACCGGAGTGTTGGAGTGGGATTCGGGAGACCTGGATTTTAGCCCCCACCCGGCCATGAAGCTCACTGGGTGATTTTGGGCCATTCACTGGTTCTCAGCCTAACTTACTGCACACAGTTGATGTGGGATAAAATGGAGGAGAGATGGAATATGCAAGCCGCGTTGGGTTCCGTGGAGTAAAAAAGCTGGGATATAAATGTAATAAATAAATAAATTAAATACAATCTGGTGGGGGAAGGCAGCCTGCAGCTCTCCAGAGACCATTCAGATCACCTGCTCTCCTGACATTTCAACCAAAAGTGCCGGGGATTTAATTTCAAGACCTTCTGCATGCAAAGCAGGTGGCCTGCCAAAATCACTGAGCAAAAGTCCCTACTCAATATAATCAGAGTCATGTTTTTCAGACACATGGCCCCAGTCCTCCAGTACCAACCCGCAGGCAAAAACTCCATTTGTTTCAAGAGGGTTTGCGCCACCACGGCACTGCAAGTCTCAGCCAGGAAACATAGAGCTGGCTGTCATGTGGCAACAGGTGCGGCTTTGCATGCTAGCAGAAGATTAACTGCGGAATGAGGAAGACAAGCTTATCAAATCCTATCATCAGCTACACCCCGATAAGCCATTGTTTGCGAGTGCTAAGAGGAAAAGACTTCAGCCTTTTTACAAATTGTTATAATTAGGACACCTCTTGAGTGAAAGTTATTAAAGATCCCTATCAAAAACTATGCAACTTTCGTTTGATGCATTTCTCAAGGCAAAATCAGCAGACCTATTGCAGCAGGGCAGCTTTTTCATTTCTCACAGCTTATTTGTGAAAGGGGAACAACACTTCTAAGATGGATCCTGCCGCCTCCAGCTTTTTTGTAAATTCTTGTATTAAAATAAAAAACATTTTAATAATCTGCTAGTTAAAAAATAATCAATGACACTTTTTAGTCAATTAAAAATATTTGCATTTGATTAACCTGATTAATTGACTGAGAGAACATTCCTAAACCCTGATGTCGCCTCTTGGAAGGGTTTTGGATTTGATGGAGATGACCCTCAGCCAGCCTCTTTCATCCCCAGAGAGACCTCTTCTAAGCCGGCAGAAAACTCCAGGGGTAGAAAGCTACTGACAATATTCCTGCCAAGGACCCTGTTCAGATGACACGCTACGCCACGGTGGTTAAGCATTTTGAGCTAAACATTATGGATTAGTGTGTTGTGTGAACAATTCTTAATCATGGTGACCACATAACCATGGTTTAAACACGCTCACTACCCATTTGCTGCAAAAGGGTTAGCGGCCTAACCGTGGCTTAGCGTGTTGTCTGAACAGGCCCATAGGTAGCAAGTGCAGGTCCATGAAACAGGCAATTCCAGGGGTGGGCCACTCCATTGCCCAAAACACAGAAGGGGAAAAAATCTAGCTGAACAGCTACTGTAGGAAAGTGTGTGATCTCCTTTGTCTCTCTCAAAACCAGAAAAGGCTGGTGGCTGCTTTTAAATGTACAAACACGGCTCTTCACTCTCTTCTAGTTTCATAAATATCCATAGTAACCTAGCAGCTTGTTGCCAGCATTGGTCATTAATACTAAATGACTCCTACAGTAAACGCCCCCGCCAAAAACAAATTCTAGATCCCTGTAATCAATGCTCCATTAGGTGTCCTCAGTACAGAGTACTCCTTATGTATGTTGTTTAGAATTCTCAACACACACACAAAAGTGCGTAAGAACAGTGGGATTTTTCACCAGCCAGAAACCTTAACTGATAAGGAGTGCACATATTTTAACAATTTTCTGAAGAGCATCAGTACATCAGAAAAACCTCACTGTGCCAAAAAGGGAAATTTCAAGTGGGAAAGGGCACGAGGCAGCTGTTATGTAACCAATATGTCTGCTGTAACATAAAACTTTCTGCTCAAATGATAATATAGGGTCCATTACTGTAAAGGTATATGAGTTCATATTTAGTTCTAAGCATTAGTTTAAAAATAAAAAGTAGAAAGGCCTTAGTGATTGATGTGAACGGCTGTTATGTACCATACCTTGGGCTTCGTCCACCAGCCTAGAAAGTGAAAACTAAAATAAGCTGTTATTTGTGAAATATAGGGTGGAATCTGATGACCAGTTATATGGGGACTACGGCTACCTCCACAAGAGAGGTTTAATGCTCTTTGAAGGCTCATTATAAATTTTACCTCCACACCAGCGGAGCGCAAAACGGGCGTAGAGGCGCGTTATCTCCCGGATTATGCGCATTATCGAATGCGCGTTAAATAGCGACTTTTATTTTGCTCCGGCCGTTAAAGCGCATTTTCGCCGTGTGAACAAGCGATTATGCGCATTAACTTCTTGTAAAGCGCTTTTTGGACATCAATTAATGCGCTTCGCCGCCTCTCGCCGCCTCCCGTGCAGAGGGATTAGGAGTAAATGCGCCTCCGCGATAATGCGCATAATCGCCGAACCGGGCACAAAAGCGCATCCTTGTGGAGGGGGCCTACGTAAAAACTTGCCTGGTTCTGGCTTTGACTGCACAGAGATCTAATCACCTTTAATTCTGGCTACACGTGAGTGGAGCATTCTCTCACCTTCCTGCTATTCCGGACTTACTAGTGGTCATAGAAGTGTGACGATGTTCTCTCATAAAGATTATCAATCTTACTCTGTAGCATATAAAACAGCTTAAGCGGCTACTGAGTAAGATTTCTAAGAAACCACTGATCAGTAATGGATAATCTGACTCCATTTTATTTGGGTATCATCCTGGTCTCATGGTTGAAGACCAACCCTTTATTTCTTCAGACCTTGGGTCCGAGAAGTGAGGTGCATTCACACATGTACATGCTCCAGGCATTTGAACACACTGGCAGCCACACAGGAACCAGCTTGGCTTGCTGGCCTTTAGATATCTACAGGCAAGAATTGCATCTTCCAACTTCCTTGTCCTGCTTCCCCTAAGGTTTCCTGTTGGAGCAGAGCCATAGAACAAAGCCCCATTGCCATGGCAATATTATTCCTTCATACCTCCCCCATCATCACCATGGTGATGACAGATGAAGAAGCTCATTCACAAATGGTCCAGAGTTCCAGGTGGGCAACAGCTGCGATGGATGGAACCCTGATAGGTATGAACACAAGGCCAGAAGACATGTTAAACTCACCACAGGAATGCAACTAAAATGACTACCCTGAAATTATTGACCCCTGTGCTGGCTCTAACAAATCTAACAACCTACCTCATAAATTGCAACCACTGAGTTGCATTCTTAGAATCTGTTGGTCTGGGGAATGAAACAACTCACAATGTAAGTTGATACACACATTTGGACCAAGACAGTCTATCACTGTAAGACCATTTTTAGCAACATCCCCACAGCAACCATAACATGTGCCTCAGCCTTTACCAAGATTGTGGCTCAACCAAAGTCCATGAGACTATACGAAAGAGCATAGCTAATGGATCACCCTATCATTTGATGGGGATTTAGTTCAAGGTTAGGCATTCTGGTACCCTGCGAATGTTTTGGACTACAACTCCCAGAATCCCTCACAGTAGGCCATGCTGGCTGGGCTTATAGAAGTCGTGTTCCAAAACATCTAGAGAGCAACAGGTTGCTTACCTCTGAACTTGAGATTCTGTTATTTGAGAGGCACCAATCCTATGGATTTTTAATCCAAGCTATAATCACCAAAAACATAAAAAGATTTTCCCCTTCCCATCGAAATGAGATACTACAATTGATCCTGGTACTAGTTTAAATAACTTAACAAACTTTTGCCCTTCCCCTTACAAGAATGCCCGTGGGATGGGCTTCCTGCCTAGAAAAACACCTCACATTGCTGGAGAGCAGGAATGTAAAAGTTACTCCATTTTCCAAGATAACATCTAAATAGTAACATTCATTCTTAGGGCCAGCCCAATATATTTGGCTGCCTAAAGTGAAGGACAAAATGACCACCTATCCCATATAGAGAAGATCACAGGGGCTGTCTACAATGGCAAGAAGTTCGACTTCAGATTTGTGGGTTCTATTTTGTTTTTTTATGAAAACCCTGAGATCTGCCAATCAGAGCTAGGGCCAGATCTACACCAAGCACGTTATGACACTTTGAAAACGGTTTGAAAACTGTATATGGAGTGTATCCTGGGCCCCAACAGTTGTCACTACTGTTATAAACCCTTTTAAAGCAGTAGTGCAGATCCTGTCCCAAAGACATAAGGCATTCGCTTTGAATTAATGACGGGAGCCCACAAACTTGTTTGAAATACCAGAAGTAAACTGAACTCACCGCTCCTCATCACATACACACCAGCTTTCCTCATTTCAGCAGTTTAATTTTGCGGGGGGAAGTCATTTTGTTGTTGCCAGTGTTGCTATTTGGAGCCAGGAACCTTCAAATTACTCAGCAATTTACCAGTAGATCCCAAATTTTCTTCTGCACACCCCTGGTTTAGGGGACCCCTCAATGTTTTAGCCTGCCTTCAATCATCTGCTGCCTGATCACTCTGCCTAACAGTAGGGCCAACCCTGCTTTTCTTGCATATTACTACTTCTAGTATTCTCTGACTGTATTCAATAATAACAACAACAATTAATACACTTGGCTATTCACTATCTACAAACTGGCATCCAGAAAGAACATTCAGACAACTGATGTGGATACGGTCCAAAAAGCCTCCTTATCAAAACAAAGATAGCATAATCAACCTCCCTTGCAATCTTCACTATAATGTTATAGCATTATATTATGAAGGTTCTCAAAAGGGAGGGGAAGGTGCTTATTTCTAAAATGAGTAATACAAAGAATCATCAGTTCAGAATTAATGCCCTCTAAATGGTAAGCCCTTTGCCCAGGCCCAGATATGAGGGGGGCAGTTGGGATGACTCAGTTGTGTGGGGGAAGTCATCAGCACATGCTCAATGAACTTTTCATCCTAAGGATGAAAACTGCTACTAAGGCTAGGTTCAGGTCACATTAAACACTGGAGGTATGGCCTAAAGTTCTCCCATCCTCCTATCAGTATGGGATAGTTCCAAAACAAAGAATGAGGGATTCAAATCATCCAGAATTCCTGGCCTGTAGCTGGACTGGCCCTGGTTACTCAGCAAGGACCAAGCACTCTGCACATAATCAGAGGCATCGTCGCCTTCCCACCTGTAACATGAGCCCCACCATTCACAACAGGTTCTTGGTCTGAGCCCCGGCAGGAACAATTCTCTGAAGCGATCCACCACGGCTATTACGCCCCTATTCGGGTATCGAAGAACCACAAACAGGCCCAAGAAGCATACATACGCGCATACTTACAGTTTCCTAACCGAGACCTTGTTCCTCCGATCCAATCGGCCAGCTCAGCTACGCCAGTGCCGCTTTTCCCAAGAGGATCTACTACCGCCCGGGCTAAACGAGAGAGGAGGAGTCAGCATCTCCCTGCAACCTGGGACCAGCTCCCCTGCCCGCTAACACGCAGCCATCCACGGGCTCCCCAGGCGTTCGCAGTCCAGGCGGAAGTGCGAGGAGAAGGGGACGGCGGCGCGGAGGCTCTTCCTCGGCCCAACGGCGAGCGAGAGACAAGAGGCGCCCTTCCTCGCATTGGTCTCCGGCGGCTCCGATTTCGCGAAGGGGCCTGGACGCAGCCCACCCGGAGGAAACCCCCGCGCCACTAGGCCCAGATGCGGCCGTAGTCGGTAACGCGGCGGCGATTTCGAAAGCCAGCCCCCGCCCTCGGCCTATCTGCGGCCGCAACGCTCTTTGCATTCAGGAGATCCCTTCCCCGAGCTCCAGGCAAAGATCGCCTTCTTCTCCTCCCTTCCCCCGGCACGAATCTGGGCTGCCTCGCCCTTACCTTGCTTCTTCTCAGCCTTGCACCGCCTAGTTAGTCCCCATGCTTGCTTCTTCGTTTTTAAGCTGGCAACACAAGGCGAGCTTCTTCTCCGCAAGCAGAGCAAAGGCACCTGCTACGGCTTGTCGGTGAACAGAGATGGGGCCCAACCAGCGGATTCACTCGCGCCGCCGCTTCCTTAAGGCGTGTCTCGGTTAGCAAAGAAACAGGTTCCCGTAATATCGTGGGGAAGGAAAGGGGGAGTTATAGAGAAGGCGGCTTCCCGCTCCTCCCTTCCTACACACGCGTGAGTGCAGGGAGAAGCCCGCAGATGCGCTCCGTTTGGAAGCTCCCCTCCGAGTGGGAGTCCTGCTTCTGCGCGCCGTGACATTTGGAGCCCTGTAAACAAGTCTCCTCCTGCCAAGAAAAGTGTCCCCAAAAAGAACAAGGAGGCTTTGAGGAGGGGCCAGGCGCGGAAGGAGGGGAGAACTTTCGACTCGTAGAGCCAAAACAGGCACTATTTTAAATGTTAGTCTAGCAACGGCTGAGTCTTTTTTTTTCTTTTAGAGTAGACCCAGGGATCCGGATCGGACTCTAGCGTGGAGTAGATCCGGATTGGGGGCCCTGCATCTCTTCTAGAGTGAAAGTGGAAAGAAGACATAACTCGGAGGGCGCAATGCCCTGAATGTTTAGACAGGGGGAGGGGGGAGCCCTACAGCTCCCAACATCTCTCCAGCCAATTTAGGCCTCCTTTAAATTTTTACAGTATTGTAGGTGCACGGGCCCCAATCCGCATGTACCCCATACTAGGGTTTGACTGGGGCATGCTGCAAATTGTAGATCTTTTTCTGTCTACACAATGTAGAGGATTGTATTAAATTTTTACAATATTGTAGGTGCACGGGCCCCAATCTGCATGTACCCCACGCTAGGGTTTGACTGGGGCATGCTGCAAATTGTAGATGCAATTCTTGGGCTACAATCCTATGCAGACTTGCATACTATTTGGGTAAATGTGCATAGGCTTGCGCTGTTAAAATGATGTCTGTTTTGACCCATAGAAACAATAATTTGGTTTCCATGTGGTCCAACAAGGTTTTCAGGCAGATATTTATTTATTTAACAACAGTTAAAGTTGCAGGGGCCCTGCCTTCTTTTGTATATGGGCACTCTAGTATAGTGCATGCACCTTTTACTGTTGTGATGAAATGGGAATTTCACCAGGAACTAATTGCATACAAATGACACTGGCTGAAATTCCCTTTTCTCTACAACTGTTAAAGTTACATGAGCCTTGACCAGGATTTTATCTGGTCACCCTACTAAATCGTCAAATGGTATTAAAAATCACCACAGAAATAATCCCACTAATATTCTCTCTGCTTTCCCAGTATTTCACCTCGCCAAAGTATAACCTCTCTCTTTTCCATCTTCCCTGTAGTCCTGTTTCATTGCCCCTCTTCTAAAGGACTGCTCCACTTCATTGGGTTGATAGGGAAAGTTTAAAAACCACTGCTCTAGAACTGGAAGCAAGACCACTGTGGGTCAAAACAAATCCTGGCATAAACCCTGGCAAACTCCATCGCCCCACCCCCAACTTTTACAATTTGCTTTTAGCGTAGCCTTGACGTTATCACTAGCCTGGTTGCCATAGGCGAGCTGAATTGCATGCAGGCAAGTGAGAGGGCAGGTGAATAAAGGATATAGTGCTCCATCCCTCACCTGCGCACAGCATAAAAACCATAGAAGGGAAATCGCATCCTGCATGACGAGCCTAGAGGCCATTTTAGCCAGCCCCCAGTAGGCTAGTTAAAAATTATGAAGGCTAGTAGCTTTCATGGGCTTATTTGTAAGGTTTAAGCTGTGGTTTCATTTTGTGTTTAAATGGTTTTTGATGATTTCTTGTCTTCTGCTTCTGAAGACTGCTTGGAGCGTTTTTCTTTATTCAGCAGTAAATACATTTTCTAAACAAAATAAATGCATTGAACACTGCCTCTTTTTGAGCTGAAAGCCAAACTTAAGTCTCCCAGACTTTGTGGACATTTTAATTTGGGTCGTATCCCTTATTCTAAGAACATTTACATAACACAGTATGCTCTTGAATACCAGATGCTGGTAACAAAGAATAGGGGAGAACTGGCTGTATTCCTTCCCTGCTTGTAAACTTCCCAGAGCATTTGAGTGGCCAGGGATGGAAATGGGATGCTGGACTAGATGTACCATTGACCGGATAAAGCAGGACTCTCCTTATATTAGGGATGTGCACTGGATCGGACCCGATCCACGATCCGAGTCCGGTCCAGTGGGAAATCGGATAAATTATCCGATTTCCGATCCCGCAGCTGGATCGGCCGATCCAATCCGAACCGGTCCGAAAAAGCTCCGAACCGGTTCGGCGGATCGGCGGGCGCCCACTGGCGCCCACCGCCGCTTCCATTGGCGGGCGCCAGCGGGCGCCCGCCGATGAAAGTGGACAGCGGGGGGGGGGGAGGAGGGGGGCACTTACCTTCTCGGCCCGGTGGCTCCCGTCCGGCGCCGGCGCCTACTACTACTAGCAGGCTCCGCGGCCTGCTCTAGGGTGGCGCGCCGGGTGATGTCATCACCCGGCGCGCTACTCTAGAGCAGGCCGCGGAGCCTGCTGGTAGTAGTAGGCGCCGGCGCCGGACGGGAGCCACCGGGCCGGGAAGGTAAGGAGGGGGTGCGTGGAGGGGAGGAGGGGGCGCGCGGAGGGGGGAGGGGGGCCCTTACCTTTCCGGCCCGGCGGCTCCCGTCCGGCGCCGGCGCCTACTATTCCCAGCAGGCTCCGCGGCCTGCTCTAGGGTGGCGCGCCGGGTGATGTCATCACCCGGCGCGCTACTCTAGAGCAGGCCGCGGAGCCTGCTGGTAGTAGTAGGCGCCGGCGCCGGACGGGAGCCGCCGGGCCGGAAAGGTAAGGAGGGGGTGCGTGGAGGGGAGGAGGGGGCGCGCGGAGGGGGGAGGGGGGCCCTTACCTTTCCGGCCCGGCGGCTCCCGTCTGGCGCCGGCGCCTACTATTCCCAGCAGGCTCCGCGGCCTGCTCTAGGATGGCGCGCCGGGTGATGTCATCACCCGGCGCGCTACTCTAGAGCAGGCCGCGGAGCCTGCTGGAAGTAGTAGGCGCCGGCGCCGGACGGGAGCCGCCGGGCCGGAAAGGTAAGGAGGGGGTGCGTGGAGGGGAGGAGGGGGCGCGCGGAGGGGGGAGGGGGGCCCTTACCTTTCCGGCCCGGCGGCTCCCGTCCGGCGCCGGCGCCTACTATTCCCAGCAGGCTCCGCGGCCTGCTCTAGGATGGCGCGCCGGGTGATGTCATCACCCGGCGCACTACTCTAGAGCAGGCCGCGGAGCCTGCTGGAAGTAGTAGGCGCCGGCGCCGGACGGGAGCCGCCGGGCCGGAAAGGTAAGGAGGGGGTGCGTGGAGGGGAGGAGGGGGCGCGCGGAGGGGGGAGGGGGGCCCTTACCTGCCCGGCCCGGCGGCTCCCGTCCGGCGCCGGCGCCTACTACTACCAGCAGGCTCCGCGGCCTGCTCCAGGGTGGCGCGCCGGGTGATGTCATCACCCGGCGCGCTACTCGAGAGTAGGCCGCGGAGCCCGCTGGTAGTAGCCGCCGGCGCCGGACGTGCCGAGAAGGTAAGTGGCGGGGAAGGGGGCTTACCCCCCCCCCGGAGCCGTCCGCTTCTATCCGCTGGCGCCCGCGGGCGCCAGCGGATGGAAGCAGGCGGCCCCAGGGGGGGTAGGGAGCGCGGGGGAGGAGGTTTACCTGCCGGGGCCGTCCACAGCGGACGGCCCCGGGGGGGGGGAGGGAGTTAGGCCCCCCCTTACCCACCCGCCGCCATTTTTTCCTCATAGACTTGCATTGCAATGCAAGTCTATGGGGAAAAAAATGGCGGCCGATCCAAAAATTTCCGATTTTTGGATCGGGATCGGACTCGATCCGGTCCGGGGGGCCTCCGATTTTGTCCGAACCGGTCCGGGACAAAATTGGAGGTCCCGATCCGGGTCCCGATCCGATCCGGGGGGTCCGTGCACACCCCTACCTTATATTCCATTTCATAGTTTTCAATGGACCCTATTTCCAAAGATTGCAATTGAATCCTTTTTTAGGCATCCAAAATCATTGTGTTTGTGAGAGGGGAGGCGTTCCCCTCTCCAAGTTTCTGCTTGTAGTCCGCATACTTCCTTCTTTATGGAGGGTGCTCTGCAACAGATCTTCAGATGTTTGCATTTTAAATGACTGTTTTGTTTCCATGTTGTCCTTTGCAATCTCTCCAGAACCTCTTGGGCTAAAAGAAGAAGAGGAAACAGAGTATTCTTCAGAATGCAAGAAAATTCAAGAGCGAGTAATATCATGGGATATTCAAGGCAGCCATTTAAAGGCCAGATCCCTTAGGAGGAAACAGCCCTGGAGACTTCTGGTGTGACTATAACAATCTGTTTTTGGTGTGTGTGTTTTTAAAAATGTACAGGTTGAGCCGCTATTCTGGGAGCACAGCTGCAAGGAAACAGAGTGCTGGTCCCAAAGGCACAGCTTTGAGGTCAGGAGTCCCTAAACTATATCAGCTCACTTCACAAGAAACTTCTCTCAAAACTCTCTGAGCAGTTCCAGAGTCAGACCAAGCTTGCCTTCTTGGGAATGGGTGTTACATTTCAATAGGGACAACTTGCTGTAAACCTTGAAGTAATCATTACATTTCTGTTCTGCCCTTTGTCCAAAGGTATAATATATTTGTTTGTTTAGGATTCGTCCATATATGTCCGATACCCCTATTTCCGTGATTCTTTTATGCATGTTGGAGGAAAGAATTGTGGAAATTCGGCCATGTGCTCCAGATTCATAAGTTGCTTCCTGTGCATGTGGTGGGGGAGGAACATATATAAACAATTATGCTTTTGTACACTAGTTGCTGGGGAACACAGGCAGGAGGGTGCTGTTGCACTCTCGTCCTATTTGTGGGTTTCCCACTGGCATCTGGTTGGCCACTGTGTGAACAGAATGCTGGACTAGATGGATCCTTAATCTCATCCATCATGGTTCTTCTGATGTTCTTACAAACAAGATATTCAGCCCATACACTCACAAATTTCTTGCAGCAATGAATATGTCAACATAGCATAGCCAGAATATCTGGAGATTATGACAATAACAAATGCAAGTACATGCTAGATAACATTTTTAATAATGCGGTGAAAGAATCAAACTTTGCTTTTGAAAAAGATACCATGTATGATTGTGGTTTTCAAACCATGACTCAAAGAAACAAATGGCTTTCACAGCACTATCAATCCATCTTGTGCAGCGTACAGCCGTCAAAGAGTACCGGGTTTGTTCTAGTGTGCACATGCGACAATGGTGATGCCAAAATGGCCTGCCTGCCGTGACGTGAATTGATTCTGTGTTCTACAGCATGCCCCAGAACCCTCTGGAACATACTGGGATTTCTCAGCATACAGGGAATAAAATGTTGATACAAGAGCTTGTGGAGACTTAATTGGGAGCAGGGAGCAGGAGTTTTAAGTAAAAATATATTTTACAAATAGAACTACTTAGATTTTAAAAGCCAAATGTTTCCTTATCCCAATTGTGAGGGAAAGGGAGGCTGAATCAGAAGCCGTATATAGTAATATACTTTGAATTCCATATCCTTTAAACATGAGTTTTGATGTCTTTTGAAAGTTTCAACACAGTAACTAACGTTATTCTGAGTATTGTAATCATTAAGGTGTCTCATTCTTCTCTGAATTTCTTCAAACATAGATCTTCATTTTAGAACTTATCACATGTTTTGATTTTATGTATGACAATCTGTTATAGAGGAAGAATAACATTGTTTTTGTTTTCTCCTAACTCTTTCTCACACACACGACCCCAAACACTTAATTTTTTCTAACAATTTGGGGCTGCCCACAATTTTTCTTGAACCATATAGTGGGTTATTAAACACCGTGTGGTTTAATAAAAATCTCAGAGTTGAACTTTTGCCATCTATTTTTCAAATGCCTATTTTTCAAATCTCTTCTCCAGCAGGGAGAACAGCAACAAAGCCTTAGCCAGATTTGAGTACTAGAGTAACAAGCAAGCAGAATACACGCTGCAACACTAGGTCAAAAAATTGAGAAGGAAACAAAGCTGTCACCCTGTAAACAGTGTCTTATCTTATACCTAATAATATTTTCAAGGCCGTTACAATCTTTTCATCTTGAAGGCACTTCTGTTCTGTTATTGTGTGCTCTATAGTAGTCTCATTATGGCAAGTGGGATTATTCCAGAACACAACATTTTAAAATTGTGCTCTTAATGCTACAGTTTTAACTCCATTGAGCACAATACAGAAGAAATTAGGTAAACTTTAACACCAAGACTGCCATTTTTTTCTGGATATCTGTTCTTGTGTTCTGGCAACTAAGAGTGAAATTCTTGCCAAGTGGCACCCTTAAAACCATGTCCAGTTTGGAATATAGTCACCCAGGGAGACATCCAACCACCCTTCCCTGCTTTTGTTGTGCTTTGAAAAACAAAGTGCATAACCTCTGACAGGCATTAAGCAATACAGTTCTGTGGGATGGGAATGTGGTGGGAATTTCCCTCCTTTTCCACCCATGTAATTATTTTGTTTGTATTTCTGCCTCCTCATCCCTGAAGTAAAAAGAAGAAAATTTAACCAACAGTCAAGAAGATGCTTTTGATTAGAAGAGATTGAGAGAAAAATAAATATGCAACCCACCTCCTGTCAACATAACATTATACAACAAGGGAATACAGTTAAAACACTTTTATTTATTTCTCTTTTCTTCTTGATAACTATTGAATCAGCAGCTTAGGTACCACATGCAACCACCAACCAAGAGCAGCCCTCTGCCCCCATATTTCTACTTCCATACCTGCCTGCCATATCGCTACTTTGGATAGGTAGAAATAGCATGTTCAGCATTTCCTTATGTCAGTCATGCTTTGCAATCTGTTTTCAGCCAATTAACCCAAGTGAGATAGATCTTGTTCACACAGAGACCATAGTTTCCGATTAAAGTTGACACTAATATCTTCAAATAAAATTATAATTGTGTACAAGCATTAGGAAGAAGAAACAAGGGCACCAAGGGGTTTGGATTACAACCCCCATAATGCCTGACCATTGCTGGTTAGGGATGATGAGAGTTGTAGTCAGAAACATCTGGAGCATACCTGGTTGCTTACTCCTGGGGTACAGACTCTTTAAAGAAAAGTCATACCTACATTGACAATATAAAAAATAAAACCTTTGTTACTTTAAAGGTAAATATATGCATCACAAGTTGCACAGACCAACATTCCTCCTACTCAGCTATGTCAGGATCCAGGAGTCCTATCTTCTTTTGTTTCCGGTCACCTTAATCATCCTGTAATGCAGAATTTAACTTTTATCAGGACCGAATTTAGATTATCTTGAAACATGCTTTTTTTTTTACCACCGAAAGTACACAGCCTGTCTAAAAGTACCTAAAACAGATATTTTATGCCTCTTGACAATTTCTTTTTCATGACCTTTAGCTTTACATCACAATGTAGCTAAAAATAAAACAGAAAGAAATCGCGGAGTGGCCATTCAGTGGAGTTTGTGTTTCTACAAGAACAACAAAATGTTTCTACATAGAAATATCAATAGTAACGTTTTAAGCAGTGCATAACTTATATGTTACTTCTTTGAGCTTTGATCCTTAGCAATACATACCTGTAAGCCCCCAACAGAGAAAGTAAATGAGTAAATGTCGCTCTTTTTATTATACATTTTAAACAGCCTAAGGCCGCAATCCTATATATACTTACCTGGGAATAAATCCAATTGACCTTGGTCTGGCTGACTTCTGAATAAACAGTCTAGGATTAATGGTTGTTACAGTGTGCTGCAAAGGGATAAATACATGTCACTGTGATCCAAAACATTGATTTCAGTAGGACTTTCACTGTCTTAATTTCATATGAACTTACTTCATATGAGCATATTTAGAGCTAGAGCATAAAGCAGCAATCTCAAGCGTTTTTTATTTGGAAGGAGGTTGAATTGAAATCAACAGGAGTTGCTTCAAAGTAAGTGTATCTTGGATTGGGGTGTTTGTGACCTTTTGCTGTTTCATAAGCCTCTGCTTGCACTGTGCTTAAAGGGACACCGTCACAATAGGTAGGCCTTAAAAACTTTAAACCACACTGACAAGTTGCTCTACATGACAATTTTTTACCATAAATGTTGTGGCAATTGTTTTGCTGGTTTTCTGAATAAACCAGGCTTTGCTATGGGCTCTGCATTGTCTATTTATTATGTTTGTCTACGTGGATGGATAGATACCTTTAAAAGCATATCTCTCTTGGTGAATTTGGATGACACTTTAGGCAACAGGGAGAAATAGAGTACTGGCTGTGCGTTATTTTGGCGGTACCACAGCGGCACCAGCCACGCTACATGTTTCCCCTCCCCCCATCGCACGGCTAAAAGTCCCAGTGTCCTTCTGGGCTGCTGCGTCTCCTTCCTCCCACCTCCCTCAGTCCTCCGGCTGTATCCCAGCATGCACCTGAAGTTCTGCCGGCTGTGTCAGAGCAGCCAGGTTTTTTTTGGCTGCTCCGGCCTGCGAACTCTATGACCAAACAGAATAGTACACGGAGAGAGGGGGGTTACCTCCACACGACACTTTAAACAACGGAATTTGGGATAAACAATGTGTAAGCCCATTGTTTTTCTCCGTTGTTTAAAGTGTCCAAAATAGCATACTGACAGTGGTGTGTGAGTCGTGTGTTGCCCTCCACACAACACAATAAGCAACACAACTGACGATTGTTGCCCCCCCCCCCAATTGATTATGGTGTCGTCCGAGCCAGGCCTCCCCCCTCCCTCCCTCCTTCTCTCTCTCTCTTTCTTTCTCTGGCTGTTACAACACAAAATGGATGTACCTGTATGGGAGATAGGTTATTATGGTACAGCTGATATTTGTGATTTCCAGGGAAACAGTGTCAATATAATGTTCTAATGGAGGCTTTGAAGAAATCTAATCGCCACCTAACATCTGTGGCATCTTGTTAAAAGATTTTATCTAGTACCTGTCTGCTCAAGCTTTGTAATGTGTGTCAGATCGAAGTGTCAAGACAGGAGAATTCATTAAACAAAAACAACAGATAATTAAGCCAGACTTACAAAACACCTGGTACTCAGATATTGTTTCCAATAGCAGTGAAATGTTCTTACAAGCTAAAAGAATGCCCACAAAATAGTGGCACTGTGGAAGGAAACTTGGCATTAACGATAGGCTATAGTTATGTGGCAAGTACACTTCAGCTTCTGTTCCTAGTCTGAGTAGGATTAGCTTTGCCTGCCTTTTCCTTTGTCACTACTTGCTAATCAGCCTTTGTTAGCCTCCTTCAGCCCTCTGTCAGCTGCCTATCTACTCCTTTCCTCACGGGGGGGGGGGGGCTGCCTGCCTCTATCTTCTTCCCCTGCCCTTCATTTTATTGCCCCCCCCCCTTTCCCAATCTCTGCTGCCTCCTTCCCAGGGCCATCAGCAAGGATAGGCATAGTCAGGCTCACCCAAACAGGAGTCCATTGACAAGAGCTCCCCCTCACCAGGGTTTGCTCCTCTTCAGCATTGCAACCTGCTTGGTCCAGATAATGGTGGTGGTGAGAAGGAGGAGCAGTGGATTCAGTATGATGCTGTGCCAGCTCTTGAGCATTTCTGTATATTCACACAAGTTGGCGTACTTTCTGTTACCCATTCTGTATGGCGACCTGCTATTTAATACAATTAAATATTTCGTTCATGAAGCATTTATGCCCTTCATAATTAACCCTCTTCTTCACAATAATATTGAAAGGTAGTCTGCTTTATTCCCTATTTAGAAATGGGAATCTGTGGCCTGATTCAGACATGCAAATGGCAGTATGGTGGCCACATCAAAGCCATGATGTCGAGGCTGCACCATGTGGCAAACTGCTGGCACAACATTTATGCCAGCCTTCCCCAACATGGTGCCCTCCAGATGCCTGGTTTTGCACTACAACACCCAGGATACCTGACCATTTGCCATGCTGGCTGGGGCCAAGGTCCAGAACATCTGGAGGGCAGCAGGTTGAGGAAGGCTGGTTTATGACATCGCAAACCTCCTGTTCTCCCAGCGCCGATACTGTGTCCAAAATAAGAGTCTGCCACAGCCGGCTAATTTTTTTTTTAAAAAGGTCCATTCACTGTTCTCCCACATCACTTCAGTGACTACTAGTCATGTTAGCTATCTTTTACCTCCAGGATCAGAGGCAGCATACTCTGCATACCTGTTGCTAGGAAACAACAGTGTAGGGATGTAGGAGAAATTTGACTCAGTTTATTTTTGACAGAAGAACTCCCATAATAAAAGGACTTGATCTAATGAGCAACTAATTGACTGCATCTCATCCCACCCAACCAACAAATGTGTGTAACATCCATGTTCAACTTCAGACATACCCAGTGGGATGTTCTTTTGAACAGCACCCCCCCATACCATTTCAAGTTCAAAAACTTTAAATTACTCCTTAGCTTCAAAAAGGGGTTCTCAAGGCAGCATGAGGGGAGGGAAAGGAAACAATCCCCAAACACCTTGAACATGTGAAACTAGTTTTATGGTTCTTTGTATCCAGACCATAACTCAAATGTAGGCAATATGGTGCTCTCCAGGTGTTTGGGACTACAACCCCCATCATTCCTGACCATTGACGATGCTTTCTGGGGCTGATGGGATTTGCAGTCCAAAATCTGTGATTGCCTAAACTTCCCATACCTAATAAACATTAGGGATGTGCACGGACCCCCTGGATCGGATCAGGACTCATATCGGGACCTCTGATGTCCTGGATCATTTCGGACAAAATCGGAGGTCCCTCGGATCGGACCCAATCTCGATCTGAAAATTGGACGTCCGATTTTCGGATCGGCCACCATTTTTGGTGTTTTCGCCATAGGCTCGCATTGGGGGGGAAAAAAGCTTTCCCCCAATGCAAGCCTATAGGGAAAACATGGGGGTGAGTGGGGGCCTAACTCCCCCCTCCCTGTCCTTCCCCCCCACTCATGCTCCTTACCTGCCGGGGCCATTTGCTGCTCCGATCTACTGAGAAACAGGCTTCGTGGCCTGCCTCTCAGTAGCGCGCCGGGTGTGCGCTACTGAGAGGCAGGCTGCGAAGCCTGTTTCTCAGTAGATTGGAGCAGCAGATGACAGCGGACGGCCCCAGCAGGTAAGTGGGGCCCTCGTCCTCCTCCCCCCTCACACCTGCTGGGGCTCCTGCTTTCATCCGCTGCTGCAATCTACTGAGAAACAGGCTTTGCGGCCTGCCTCTCAGTAGTGTGCCGCTACTGAGAGGCAGGCTGCAAAACCTGTTTCTCAGTTGAAGGGGGCAGCGGACGGTAGTGGACAGCCCGGGCAGGTAAGGAGCGTGAGGGGGAGGAGGGGCTTACCTGCTGGGGCCATCCGCTGCCATCCGCTGCTGCCCGTGGACGCCATTGGATGGCCCCAGCAGGTAAGGAGTGCAAGGGGGAGGAAGAAGTCCAATCCTCCGATCTTATCCGAACCGGATTGGGTCCTTTTGGACCGGTTCAGATCAGATCGGACGATCCAGAAGTCGGGATCAGAATCAGATAATTTTATCCAATTTCAGTTGGATCGGCTCCGGATCGTGGATTGGACCCGATCCGATGCACACCCCTAATAAACATGGCTTAGATTGTGTTGACCTAGTGTTATAAACAATAAAATTGAAGTGAAGTGAATTAAACATTGTTTTTTGTTACCCACAGTGGAATATCTTCTGTTTCATTTCTTTAC
Source organism: Anniella stebbinsi (assembly GCA_029215795.1). Classification (NCBI taxonomy): domain Eukaryota; kingdom Metazoa; phylum Chordata; class Lepidosauria; order Squamata; family Anniellidae; genus Anniella; species Anniella stebbinsi. The sequence goes on from JARDYH010000001.1 coordinate 227,354,723, forward strand.
TATTCTCTAGTCAGTTTTTTTCCCATTTGTCATCTTTACACAGTTGTTCAACAACTCTTCAGTTTGCATTACTCGACTTTTAGGAAGATGTCTTCCCTTAGTTTCTACTATGCCTCTGAGCCCTCTCCCCACCTCCCGTTTTTCTTCATGAAGAAAAATCTGCCAGGTCAGACTTCATTTAAGCAAGTAGCAGAGCCCTTTTGTTGTAAAAGGAAATTAACACATCTTCAGGAAGAAGTTGAGCTTCGAAAAGCATCCTGCTCCATTATAATGCCGCACGATCTGACGTTGTAATTCCTTATCTCAAAAGAGGATGTCTGATCATTACGTGATTTAGATACAACAAAAATCAACCTCAATAAGATTTATTCTTATTAGATGACTCTTTGCCCCATGGCTTGGTTTTAGAGAGAGAGTTATATCCTTCAAGCCACAATTATATAGACATTTTAAAAAAAGCCACCAACCCTATTGGAGTGTAGTATATTGTTAGTACAAAATAATATCAGATCATTTCTTTCCTTTGGTCTACCCTACATTATTAACATGAGGCCATTTCTACTTACGCACTGAGTACAATTAAAATAAATTATTCCAGAGACAAAATCTTACATGTACAGCAATGAGAGGTGGGTAGTGGTTTTTTTATTTTTTAAAGGACAGCAGCATTCTTAGAGTTGTAATCAACACCTTTAATCTTTTGCTTTTTTGTGTCCGTTTCTACAAAAATTAACTCCAGAATTGTTATCATACTTAGTATTTCTGTAGCACTGTTGCCAAAGCACTTCATATACTTTATCCCGGTAATCCTTACAACAACCCTGAAAGATATTACAGAATAGAGACTGAGGCCTAGCAGGTTGTATATGAGTATCTAATGGACTGAGCATCGTCACACGGGGGGGGGGGGTGTGTGAGGGGTTGTGTTTCCCTACCGTTGCTTCTTCACCCCTGCTTCTGTCCTTTACTTCCTCTTTCCTCCCAGAGAGGAAAGAGGAAGTAATCAAAGACCATGTGTCCCACTCAGGGAGCATTTTTATCGCACTGCTTTTCCTGCAAACAGCAGGAGATCGCAGCACGTTCCATTTTTTTTTTTTTAAGTTGGATTAAAAGGGGTCTCTTTTGGCCAGAAAAATGAGAGGAAGAAGCAGGAATCGTGTAGGAGGCGCACGGGAGGCAGACAGTGTCGTATAAAAGACATGCAAACACCTGTAAGTGGGCAGTAGCAAGCGTGCAATAAAACGCTCATCTGATGATGCTGTGGTCAAATTGAAAATCAAACTGGGCACTTTCTGCCTCATGGGTCACTATCTTAGCTACTACACCATACACCATACAACAATAACTTCAGCTTGGATCCACTGCCAAAACAATGTCAAATATAGAGGATCAGACTGAAGCAACCCATAAGCCAATACTTCATAGAATGACCCTCATGCAAATTGAAACCTCCACTGTAGTGGATGTGGAAAGCACATTTTGCCTCCTATGATGGGCTTTTTCCACTAATTTAAACAGCTCATGTGGTGGTTGTTCAAAATTTATAACAGACAGGAAATTTCATTATGCTCTTACTTGGTAGAAAGAAATTGAAAACTCCTTCTGTGGAACATAGCACTACTCTGCTTTCTACACTGTGGCAGGTTTTACAAGTGGTATTAGCATGTTTAAGAAAGGAGTTTTGCCCCCATGTGTTTTTGGGCTGTCTAAACCAGGGCAGCTTCAGACTTGTAAGATCTATTTCGCTTTTTACCTGAACTTCGAAGTCCCCCAAATGGAGGCAGATGCAAAATGGTGGTTCAGGAATCAGAACCATTTATGTACTGAACCCCATAAGTCATAGACTGGGGTGCCCTGCGCACATAAATAGAAACCTACAGATGAGTTACTACAGAGCAAGGATTCTCACAGTCTTTTTCAGATCTAAAAAAGTGATTATTCAATTAGGCTGACCAGATAAAATCCAGGTCAGGGCTCATGTAACTTTAACAGTTGTAGAGAAAAGGGAATTTCAGCCAGTGTCATTTGTATGCCATTAGTTCCTGGTGATATTCTCTCTTCATCACAACAGTTAAAGTTGCAGGCACTATACTAGAGTGACCATATACAAAAGAAGGCAGGGCCCCTGCAACTTTAACTGTTGTGATGAAGAGGGAATTTCACCAGGAACTAATTACGTACAAATGACACTGGCTGAAATTCCCTTTTCTCTACAACTGTTAAAGTTACGTGAGCCCTGACCTGGATTTTATCTGGTCACCCTAGATTATTCATCAATTGGGAGTTGGAGACCCTTGCTGATCTGCAAATCCCCCATAGATCTACTAACAGCTACTGATCTACCGTCTGTCTATACTTGGTTTAAACAACATAGCAGAGTGTGTGGTATGAGTTGGGAAGCTTTGGGGGTTTAAGAATTCATTTCAACATAATTCCCCTAATACTTTCAATCCAATACCTTCTTTTGGTCCATATTTACTTGCTTCTGTTGATGCAAAGTATTAAATCTGGGGCTGCCCCTGGAAGGTTGTTCAGAAACTTCATCTGGTTCAGAACACTGGAGCCTGATTATTGTCTGAAATGTGATGACCTGATTCTGTATGCATGTGTCCAAACAACATAATTGACTCTTTCTGTGTTTCTGGTCACAATTCAAACTGCTGATTTTACTTTTAAAGCCCCAAGTGGTTTGACATTTGAAAGATCATCTCTTCCCATATGAATCTGCCCAGAATTTAAGATCTCAGTAGAGGTCCTGCTCCTGCCTTCAAAGGTTAGATGGGTGGCTGCTCCAGCTTTTCAATGAACTTATCATATAGATGTGGCTATCACTTTTAGGCACATCACATGCTAAAGACTTATTTAATGTGTAATGGCCGGTTGCTGTCTTGTCTTTCCTTTTCTGACTTTATATGATTTTAGACTGGTTTTAATGCTGTAGATTTGAATGTTATATTTTCTATATATTATATTCACTTTTGGTTATTCTATTTTAACAGAAAAGCAGTGTGAAAGATTTGAAAGAACTTAATAATACATATAGGTTTTGCGCAAGAGAGGAAGCAAAAGAAGCACTTTATTATTTGGATTCTGCATATTCTGTACATGGCCGTGTAACTTTTCCATAATCTGAATTTAGCACATATTTCCATATGTGATGGGGTTGCTCAGTTGTGGTTTGATTTCGTAATAAAATTTGAGAGGAGTTGGGGGGGGATTACAAAACATAAGATTACGTAAACTCAGAAACTTGCTTTATTGAACATTTAGGTTGGGAAAGACTCCTGACTGAGTCTCAGTCCACCCTAGTTATATATTCTGATGAACAGTGGCTGCTTCTCAGCCTCCTCTAGTTTGACCCCAAGCATATTGGACTCTGTCTGTTGCGTACCTCTTCTCTGCATCAGGCTCTCCAGGCTTCTTTAGATTAAGGGGAAATTGTGTTGCTTTACTGGGGATTTGCTTCCTGCTTCTCTTGCGCAAATGCAATGGGCTGCATTACACAGGTGGAGAGGGGCGACCATGAGGTCTATAATTGAAAATTTCCCTCCTCTTGGTGCTCACAGTCTTGAATGGGACAGCACCCTCTAGTGGGTGCTTTGTAGTGCAACTTCAGCTACACACAGTAGGAAATCCCAGGATATTTCAGAAGAATCAAGATATCCGGGGGGAGGGGTTAGAATTCAGTAACTGGGGGAAGGTGCGGGAGATATGCAGGAGGCTGATGGCATCATCAAAAGGACCGACGAACTTCTGTAAGTGGCCAGACACAAGCATGCTTTATTTCGCTTGTGTGAAGAAGCCCGCCATCTTTCCTTTGCCTCTTAAGTAACAGAAGCTCATGCCATTGAGCAGCTCTGTAAAAGACAAACCTGCTTCGTTTACTACTTGTTCCATTACCTGTTACTGGCCTGCAAAGTTGTTTACAGTTGCTTAATGATAAAGCTGATCTTGGTTTAAAATTTCATAGTGGGTTGTTGTTGTTGTTTTGGAGGGGGGAAGTGGGGGGGTGCATTTTATACAGCAACATATTACTCAACTTTAATGATGGATCACTGTTTTGTATATCAAAACCAGATACCCCTTCTTGTTTTCTCTGCCCCCTAATCTGGATGTCTCTGAATATCAACATGTTTGCTTCAACCCAGATTATTTATAACAAAGGAAACTGTGACTGAGGGCTCATCTTGACAATGGCGCTTTGGTGCTATGAGCCCCCAAATCCCTGCATTTGCACTCATTCATGTTATCCCCATGTGAAGGAGTGAGCACGGGGGGTTGTCTGCAAGGAGGAGTACCTGTGCACTGGGTGCCCGCACCACGTCGGGTCCCAGGTTTTTTTAAAAAACCTTTTCTTTGGAGGAGGCATGGCTGCACCTCCTCACATCCCAGGACAGATGCCATTGTCGCCCTGCTCCAGGAGCAAAAAGTCGTGGTAAGTGCCCAACTTTTTAAAACCAGAGCTTTGGGGGTTTGCTCCTGGATGGCTTTGTGATGGCGGCTGTATCATGCAGATGACCTGCCACCTCTGCAGATCCACCCCGGGGCAAACCCCTCGTCAAGACAAGCCCTGACTCAGCCAAAATAAAGAAATCACTTCTGAGCTCTAAATTTTCACATAAGTCTTCTAGTAAGCTTCTAATTTCACTTATCACTTTAAAAAAATCTAAATTCCACATCACAACACATGGGCTCAGAGATAAACTGCATAAACCTTATCAGTTCACAGATGGTCCTTGTGTGGTGTATGTAGATTTTGCATTGATTTCCCAATTTTCAATTTGGGGAGGGGAACTCCTATATTTCTCAAGCTGCCTTTAAACAAAATTGGATGAATCTAATATTCTTGCTCCCTATCATGACACACAGATCTCCCAAACGCTGCATGTTCATCATTCTTTGGAATATCTCTCACTGCATCACTGTATTCCAGATGTCTGGCAGGAAATGCGTTGTATTATTACAATGAGTGATTTTTTAAAAAATCTGAATACCACAGTGCAAACCTAATGTTCAGATTTCTCAACAGTGTTCTCATCAAACAAAATTGACCTCTTGGTGTCTGGATTTCCATGCTGACATCAGAAGGAAACAATGGCTCTTTATTTGTCAGTGATCCCTCCATTCCCTTCCTATGATGAACCCATAGCTGGTACCCTAAAATATTTACAGATTAAGGAACATGTTTGGTTTTTCTGAGAAGATAGGGCTTTTAAACCTTCACTTCAGAGCTCTGCAGCCCCAGCCAGGATGGGTCCAGCAGCAATACAGTCTCCCAGTCTAAGTTTTATGGAGCACCAACCCCACCATGAGGAAAAGGAGGTTTTCACATATGAGAAACTAGCCCACCTGTCACTGTACCTAATCCTCCAGCCATTGTTTATTTACAGAACAGCCTAAGGGAGGAAGCTGTTGGCTGCTGTAAGTCCCAGGCTCCCTCTGCAATCCCCATGACTAAAAGTAGGGTGACCATATGGAAAGGAGGACAGGGATCCTCTCTCTTTAACAGTTGTAGAGAAAAGGGAATTTCAGCAGGTGTCATTTGTATGCATGCAGCACCTGGTGAAATTCCCTCTTCATCACAACCGTTAAAGCTGCAGGAGCCCTGCCCTCTTTTGTATCTGGTCACTCTAGTATAGCCACTGCAGCTTTAATGGTTGTGATGAAGAGGGAATTTCACCAGGTGCTGCATGCGTACAAATGACACCTGCTGAAATTCCCTTTTCTCTACAACTGTTAAAGATAGAGGAGCCCTATCCTACTTTTCATATGGTCACCCTACTTTTGGTCAGCACATTCCTTAAAATGTTCATATGACAGAGAGGCTGTTGAGGAGTTGTGCTCACCAGCTTGGAAGTTTGGCTGTCAGGCTAGTGAAGTTCCAAGGTTTTGATCTTTACATAGACATATCCTGATATATTTAGGTGCGGGGAAATCTGGCAAGTAAATGCGGCATAATCATGGGACATGGGACATGCATTTTAAAGAGGGAGAGATTACGAGGGCTGCAGTCATGGGAGAGGTTCAGGGAGTGAATGTTTATTATTGCAAACAGTTGAGAGTTAGAGCCACTCACTTTGAACATCTTTATAATATTCAATCAATACTTTATTGCAATGTTTTCCAAATTTATGATAACTTGGGCACTGTTATTTCTTTTTGTTTGGTTTTCTGGATTAAAATTAGAGACCTTCTTTGCTCCTACACACACACAAAAAAAAACCTCAATACACTCTGGTTAACAGGCAGGTATCCTCCTTGAAAATGTGAGATAGGCCAACTAATATTGCCTCCCAGTCCTTTGCTCCTTACCCAGTCAGTGGCTGGGCTTGGGGATAGAATCGGGGTTTATGAGCAATATTGATTGTTAGAAGGCAGCCATGACTCAGTCCACAGAGCCCACACACCCAGCAAAAAGAAAAGTCTCAAAGAGATCTCCTGTGTAGAAAATAGGACACACAATGCCCTGTGTGACTTCCAAGAACCAGGTATCCGTCTATTTCTAGTCCTAGCTGTAGAATGGAGCCTCCCAGTGCCAGCTCCAGGTTTTTGAAAGTCCTTGGGCAAAACACCCTCAATGGGCTACATTTCCCAATAACTCTACATTCTCACCAGCATTGCCACCAGCTGCCATTGGTCTTCCTCAACTTTCTCATCATTGCTATTACTTGCTTGACAGGTGGAGAACTGGTGAGCAAGCAGGCAGCGGCAGCTACTGCTCCTTGTTCTCACCACCATTGCATGGGCCAGCGCAAGAGGCAGATGAACAATGGTGAAGAAGAGCAAGTCTAAGGGGCTCTTGTCAATGGGCCCATGCCTGGGTGTGGGCCTTTGGTGGGTGCCCAAGCATACCAACCCTTGACATTGGCCCTGGAGCATCCACCGAAGAAAAGAAATGCAACCCACATCAGGGGAGCACCCTCAATTTTCAAATGAAGACTTCTTTCTTCAAGGAGAACTGAGGTCTTGATCCCCTTCCCTCTCTCAGCAGGTTAAATAGAGTTTCTGGGGTTTGGGCTATTTCCCTCTGTCTTGTCTTGCTGTCTCCCAGCAAACAAGCTCCTAAACTTTCTGTTTTTCCCTCCCAGCAGCTGCTGGAAACAAGAGAAAGGGTATGTTGGGTGCCCTTTTGAAGCTGGAAGTCCCATCATTCTTTCCCCTGGGCCCTACCCTGCGAATGCCTCCTACAATTCCTCTGCTAGCTCCACTCCTGTTGGTCTCATAATCCAGAGTGGGCAGAAAGTCAATCTCCAGATGTTTAGGACTTCAACTCCCAGAAGCCCCTGCCAGCATAGCCAATGGTCAGGAATGCTGGAGCTGAAGTCCCAAACATCTGGAGATGTACTTTCTGCCCACCCCTGTTAAATAATCACAAGGCAGGCAGCAGGGCAGAGCTTGGCAAAGCTGGCAATTCTCCTCTGAGACCACAGGTATGGTTGCTGAAGTTGTTTCTTCCCTCCTTGGTAAGTATAGTGTCTGGTTGCTTTGTCAGTGGCATGGAAGGATACAAAGTTCTCATTGAAGTAGGAATGATATGGTGTCCAATGGTGCTTTAGGGATTTCCCTTCATCTGGAGCATGGGTCGCATCAGGGAATCCCAGGGTACCCTTTCTTTAGGATGATGTAATTGACCATACATTGGCAGAGGCAGGAGGCATAGAATAGGGTGGATCCATGGTTACATAGGAAGCTACCTTATGTGGAATCAGACCATTGGTTCATCTAGCCCAATATTATCAATAGTGACTAGCTGTGGGGTTTCAGGCAGGGTTTTCCCATCCCTACCTGGGACCTTCTGCATGCAAACAAGTGCTCTGCCATTGAGGCATGGCCCTTTCTTATGGTGGGCATGCTTCAGCCCCTCCTATGGCACTTTAGTATCTCCATCCCGCAGTTTGGAAATCACTGCTATAAAGAATCCTGGGCTTATTCACCCAAATAAACAATCAAAAGGCTCAGTGAAGAGAAATCTTGATTATTCTTATACAGAAAAAAAAATACTCTACTACTGAAGGCTTTGCTATCGATTGAAATGTTGCTTTAAAAGTCACATATAAAGAGGCTGGGATAGTTACACAGATTTACACAGATTATATAGCAGAAGTTTCCAGACAGTTAAATGATACTGCTTTTTTACAGGCCTTTAATTTATAATCCCACATGTGAAGGCAAAAACAGAAGCTTACTTGGAAATCAACACAGCATTCCAATTATGATAGATCATTAAACAGGACATTTCATATTTGATTGGAAGAAAACCTACTTAAAATATCTCTGCAGTACACTTTACACAAATCCGAGGGAAAATATACAATTATTTACAATGTGTAGGTGTCATTTTTAAAGCCATCAGCTCATTTTATTGAAGTTCTTAAATTATATATCTGCAAAAATGCATAAGCCAGAAAAGGAACATTTTAAAGATGTGCCACAGATATTTCTAATGGAAAAAATATCCTCTGCATTGGGTACAAATAAATATGGATTAAATGTACAAATATCTAGTTACTGCCTGAATTTAAAATGTTATTTTCTTTTTACCAAGAATTAAGCAATCAGTCCCACCCACCCACCAACCCACACAAATTTTACTATTTTGCTAATTCAGCTACTTTATCTTAGTGCATTGGCCTATAGTAGAGGATTTTATATACTGAATTTGGGGGAACAACATGAAATGTAATCCAATGGTGCTTCCAGATGAGGCGTTTATAGCACTATTGGTCTGCCTCATTCACAGAACTTTACAGAGAATCAGGCAGCATTATCTTCCACTAATAACCTTCCTGTTTTCCCACTGTTTCTTCCATCTTTTTCCATATCGCGGAAAAAACTATGTAGCTTTTCTGGGTTATCTCATAGGTTTCCTAACCATCAGTGCTGCTTTTCTGAAGAATATATATATATATATATATATATATATATATATATATATATATCTGCTGTTATGTTTGTGAATTTGCCACTACTTTATTGCTGTATATTTTTCTTGCCTTCTGTATATGGTTCTTTTGACTTCTTTACATTGCTTTTGTTTATAGTTTTCTTCATTCACTGTTAGCTGCTTTGATGTGTGTGCCTTTCTAAAAGAAAAGTGGGATTAAAATATTTAAATATAAATGATTAATTAAAAAGAAGATTGGTCCAAGTTGTTTAAGCAAGCCAAGGTTTTCAATCAGATTTGATCATTTCCATTATTTTGTAGGACAACCGAATCCTCAACCTTCAGCTTTATTAAATAAGTAAATGAATAAATAAAAAAATAAATAAACAACTACATTAATTAATTTGGTTTTTAATAAAGGCAAAGATTAATTTTTAGATCAGTGTTTATATTATTGAGCTGCTAAACTTAATTTGAACATTTATTTATAGGAACTGATGGTTTAACTATTTTCCAGTTCTATTCCAGGTATTAAGCACCTGTGCACTAAAATATTCATAAAGGCAAGGAAACAAACCGCCTTTTTGTTTTTGGATGATGTGTAACTGGTTTTATACACTGGCAAATACACATACCTGCTGCAGGATAGGGATTTGTTGCACAGGTGTCTCGAGAAGGGCACTGCCAGGCTCTCCATGAATATGCAGAGATAAACATTTCAGTGGAAGGTCCTTACTAGATAGCACGGAGGTTAGTAAATTGAATATGCATGAGGGTTTCAATGATGAGAAACACAGGGCAAAATCCACAGACCAGGAAAGTGGTCACATAAAAATACAGAAGACCAGAGCAAGGTAAATGATAGAACATACTTAAGGACTAGTGAAATTGAAAGGCTTGAGTTAAATAGAATTAGTAGATCTTGGGTTGCTTTGGCCAAAATGCAAATGTTCTCTGCAAAGTTACATAGGGAAGGGGGTACGGGCCAATCAGATAAAGGACACCCACTACTCCTGGTCATTCCTTCCCTTTTTAGCTTCCCAGATGGGTCCAGAAAAATTGATGGAGAGGAAACCTGAGACCAGAGTGTCTAACAGGCATGCAGAGCCTCAGGTCTAGAGGCCAAATCCTGCCCACTGGATCCCAATCTGGCTCACCAGGGGTTCCCAAATGGCCACATCCTATTTCCCAGGCTCCATCCTCTTTCCCCCGAGCCGCCAGTTTGGGGTGGTTTTTTGGCTTTTGTGCAATTTCTCCTCCCCCATTATAAAGGTTAGTATACCTCTCTAAGGCTTCATTACCCCCAATAAGAGCTTTAAGTTAAAATATGCTGATGTTTTTGGTATTTTGGCCACACTCACTCACACTCACCCTCCATTGAAATGCAGGTCCTGAGAGCATTCTTGAATGGAATTTGGTCCTTGGGATGAAAGAAGTTCAAACCCCACGATGTATAAGCAAGAATCATCTTTTCTTTTTTCAACTACTCCACTAATTTCTTCCCACTCACCAATTTAAATTTTCCTCTTTGCTTTGAGGGGTGGACAAGCATGAACCATGTGCCCCAGAATGTGTGTTCTGAAGCACACTCTTGAAATTGAGAAGCTGACATGATGCTTTCATCTTGGTTGGTGTCCTGTGTCAGTGGAGAATGGAGCCCTATCCTCAGTAATATGGAGATGGTTGTCAGATGTGTTCTGTGTCATAGTTTGCTAGGCAGCCAATAACTAAACCAGTGGTGAATCGACTTGTGATTTCGATCAACGAGCAAAACGTAAAAGGTATTTGTTTGGAGCTAGTGCTGCTTTTTGTTTCAGATTATATGATTTGCAAAACAGGCATTATGGAATTTAACTTCCAGCATGTTAAAAGAAGCCTAATTAGGAATAATATGGTCTTAGTTTGAATAATATGGGCTAATTATAATTGGCTACCGTAAAATAAAATAACGACAGATTTGATTTCGCTTTCTAATGATCTTCAGTATTGAAATTTTATGTTAAGGAAACTAATGCATTCACATTTGTTTATTGTATCAATACAGTCTAATTTTGTTGGCTCTTCTATTGAATTATCTGATGAATGTAACAAGCAGTTTTGATTTAGTGTCATTCATTTTTTCATTTATTAAAGTTCTTTGGTCTGAAGAGCAATATGTTTGTTTTCACTAATAATATTAAATAGGAATCAATTTTCATATCATCATTCATCTGTTTTTTCATATTGAATAGCCAGAACTCATTTAACTGAAGTGTAACAGATGTGAACTGAAGTTCTTGCTGAATTCTACATACATTTTTTAATGCCCACAGCCATTAGAATTGCCCGTCGGTGACAATATTTGTGCTGAAACAAAATTACATTACTTACAATGTTTCTGCATGGTGCTTCATTGGACCCAGTACATCCATTCTTCCCAAATCACATAATTTGGGATGATCATGCATAACACCTGTAATTCTGTACACAGTAAAACATCACATTACTGACTGGTGTGGTTTGGATTAAGGCCAGATCCTCCCAAATAGGTGATCAGTACTGTAAAATCTGACAGCACCAGTCATCTTTAGATAACTAGAGGTACAAAGGTACAAAGTACACATGCTGAGCCCTCTGCTGCATTATGGGTATCACTCAATGAATCCTAATAGTGATGCATTGCGACCTGCTAGCTGCTAGGCACTGTTCCTGTGTTTGACGTCCCAAGCACAGGGCAAAACCAGGGAGCTTCTAACTCCTGATGAGCCCAAAGAGACGGAGTCTGGGAGTTGTGAGCTGGCTGGACTAGAAGCATCCTTACTCTCTTTGAGGACTGTGTTCAAGATTAGTGCTTGTGCTATCTGCTTTCAGAACACTGTTTGCCTCCACTGTGCTGTATAATAAAGCAATATTTCAATAAATAAAGCAAATATTTCAAGGTTTCTAGTGTTCCCCCATCCAAATGAAGTTAAATCCTATAGAACTGCCACTGGACCTCTGACCACTCGGAATTTGAACAAACACAAAGAATATGATAAAACAGAACTCAATCTGCCCTTAACATCAACATATTTTTTGCTATCCACAATGATAATTTAAAATGTATAAGCTTGTTTTCTGAACAGTATATCCACTTCAGTTTACAGCTCCCATTTCAAAGATTAAGAAATCAACTTCTTTAAATAGAATTACTTTCCATTTTGCATTTTAAAAAGTTGTATTTAAGGATAGCAAAACAATATTTTAATAACTGTTTCAATAATAATTTAATTCTGTACATAAATTCTCTAAGCAGATTCCTTCCTTTTCCTAGTTAAGGTCCCATGTTAAAGGATTGAGGATGCTTCCAGGTAAGGCTTTTATTGTGGCATCCCACTGCTTCATTCACAAAATTTTACAGAAGGATCAAACAACATCTTCCATTTGTAGGCCTCTCCTTTCCCCCCACTTCTTCCATCTTTTTTCTCACCAGAAAAAAAAATCTGTTAGGGATGAAAAGATAGACTAGCTGCACACTGCCTATTGATTACTAACGATAGGGCTCCTCTGTCCAAAACCATCCTGATTCTCCTAGCCATTTACAAATCTAGCCTTCATTACCTCTAAACGACATCTACATTGTATTTAATCTGCTACTTTATACCAAACTAAACTATGATTTAGCAAGGCAGGAATGAGTGTCAGGTCAGCATACTCCACCCGTGCCTCCGCCCTTGACACACTGGCTTTGGTATTCAGTCCTGGTCCTTTTCATACAGAGTTCCTGATTACATCTGAAACAGGGAACTCTAATTTAGGCCCTTTCTACACCAAAGGGTGTAGAGTAGGGTGACCAGATAAAATCCAAGTCAGGGCTCATGTAACTTTAACAGTTGTAGAGAAAAGGGAATTTCGGCCAGTGTCATTTGTATGTAATTACTTCCTGGTGAAATTCCCTCTTCATCACAACAGTTAAAGTTGCAGGGGCCCTGCCTTCTTTTGTATATGGTCACTCTAGTATAGTGCCTGCAACTTTAACTGTTGTGATGAAGAGGGAATATCACCAGGAACTAATTGCATATAAATGATACTGGCTGAAGTTCCCTTTTCTCTACAACTGTTAAAGTTACATGAGCCCTGACCTGGATTTTATCTGGTCAGCCTAGTGTAGAGGGAGGGAGCAATCCTCCCCCAGCATCTAAACAGAAGCACGATATCCTGGAAGGGAAGAGGGATGTTGTGTCCGCCATTTTTTAAAAAAGAAACTGGAGCTGGGAGCGCGATTGCGCTCCTCTGAAAATGTAAGGTTTGTTTAAAAAGCCATGACCCCACTCCCACCCCCACCCCTGATGCCCTTGGACTCACCCCAGACCAGCTCATTCCCTCTTGCTGACCCCCGCTACTTGTGGGGAGGAGGGAAGAAGCCAGGACAGGGCCCCACACTGCCCGTGGTCCTCAGGATCGTCCCTGGACTACAGGGAAAATTGAGATAACTGGGCAACCAATTATCCTGTGAAAATGGAGGAGTCATCCCTGCCTGTTCCTGGGATCTCCCCTTTTTTTGCCAGTCTTTATGATAATGCACTAAATCTCCTGCCTATACATGTCTACCCAGAAGCAATCCCTGCTGAGTACAATAGCACTTAATTCTAAGTATGTGTGTATAGGAGTGCAGCCTTAATGGCTACATGGAGTATTTCAGGCCCAACTCTCATAACTAAATTAATATGGAACAAAGTGGTGTGTTGGGTGGTGTATTTTGATGAAACATGGCTGCATGGTACATAGTCATCATCATCATCATCATCATCATCAATATCTGTATCTGGGCACATGGTGAAGCAATCATGCAACCTTTTCAACCTAAACCCCAAACCGGCCTAGAATTACTCAATTTATCTACTCTTGCTGTGTTCGTTTGGTTTTAGGAATTGGACCCAGTTCTTCATGCTGATATACATTAAGGCTGAACAGTTGGTGTGATTATTCTCTGTTTGGTTCTGCTTGTAAGTACTAACATTCATTGCCAATCTCTTGTGAGGCTTAATTTCACTCATTTTATTTAACTTGCGAAGAAACTTCAATGGTGTTCTGCAATTGATGTAGCAGCTCAGCGTCTTGCATGGCTTATTTTACATATCTTTGTCATGATGACTAACATTATGTGAGATAGAGTTGAATATTTCAAGGGTCTTGAGATGCAGTAGGAGGTGAGGAAGAGTTCACTACCATGTGCACCAAAAATTATAATCCATGAATGATATACCATATTTGCAACTGATGAAGTTCACAATAGTTTATGCCAGGATAAATGCATTAGTCTTTAAGATGCCACAAGACCCTTTCTTGTTTTTGCTACTTCTCTGAAAATATATATAACCATATATATCCTATACCACACACACATACACAGGGACACCTCCCTTCATTTTCCCTGCCCAATCTCTCTGGATGGTTTGGGGGGAAATGCCAGGGTAGAAAAACTCCGATTGTATTAGTGGACTTCCACTGATGCAACATTGAATTTTGCCCCCACACACATAAATAAAGAATTTGAAATATTTGTCCTAAAATTGAGTAGTTCCTGCCAATACTTCCGATTCTCTTCTGTGTCTCCCTATCAGTGTGCATGAACACCTTTCAAAATCGTGGTTTCTTATATACTACTATCCGGCTTTCATAGCAAAGAGGTATACTTAGAATATGCCAACATTTGTTAATACTTTTTAAAAGTGCATTCACACATTATGAAAGTAAAAGGAACTGACTAGCCTATTAGAACAATTTGCTTTCCTTTAGCTCTTATTAGATGAGATGAACCTGTCCAGAAGGAAAGGGACTATCAAAAGGCAGTTAAGATTAAAATGTGATAGAGGGATGTGGTGTGGGCTACCACTTTTGAAGATAAGCAGTGTTTAATGCCTGAAAGAAGAGATGCTGGTTTTCAAGCCTATCCCTGTCTTAGGTGTGGCTGCAATTTACCCAGTAGTAAGGGAAATGTAAGTTCACGCTCAAGTATTTTATATATGTTCTTTTACATACTCCACCCTGAATGCTGGCATTTAAAGCAAGCAAGCAATGATTCCTGTGGAGGTTTTGGCATTGCCTGGTAACCTACTGCATATAAAGTTCTATTTGAGAGGGATATCATATATAGGCCCCTCTCAAATAGACTCAGTGAGATCCAAAAATCATTCTGAAGTTTGGATCTTGTTCATTGATTGACCTTATCAAAATTAAAATACTTCCATGAGAATCCATGTGACACCTTGAGTACTAGAAAATATTTTTGAAAGGAATGTTTTTACATTCATCATGTGAAATTAGCAACATGAAATCTACCTTAGGCAAAACCTTCTCAATGGGCTCCCTTCCCTCATTTATATGAGTCTGCCTTCTCACTGCCATTATCAACAGCTGCTATTGCACCTCATCCTCTCATTGCTACCACCTGCCCACTTGACAGGCAGACAGCCAGGGTGGTAACTACTGCTCCTCCTTCTCACTGCCACTGTTGCCTGGTTGCAGTGGTGAAGAGGAGGAGCAATCCAGAGGGCTCTTACCAAAGGCCTCCTGCTGCGGTGTGGGCCCTCAGAGGTGCCCTACCATGCCTACCTTTGGAGTCTGTCCCTGCTCATGATAACAGCCAACAATCTATGAGGGAGCAGGGCAGGCCAAATATGTGAAAGAATGCCAGGAGAAGAGGATCTTCCCTTCCCACTCTTAACCAGCCTTGGATAGGGGAAAGAAGAAATGGCACTAGTCCAGGACAAATCTGGAAACGTGCTTCTGAGGTTAGGTCCCTTGCCTATGAAAAGATTCCTGTAACCTGACAAACGCGGGAGGACGACATGCCATGCTAATATTAAGAAGAAGCCTTTTAAATTTTGTTTTGTTCTGCGCAGCCTCAGCAGACTGAGAAGTTTGTGGGAATGGCGCGTGTGAGAGAAAGAGCGAGACAGAGCGCCCTCGCCAGAGTTTCGTTTCTGGCGGGAAAGCCGGGAACGGGGAAAGCCCTGCAGCGCCGGGGCTGGCGCGGAGCCAGGCGCAGTCCCAGGGTGGCGCGCGAGCGCGCGCGAGCGCTCCTATCCCAAAGCCATTGTTTCCTTTCCTGGCGGCGTCAATGGAAACTCCCCCCCTCCCCCTTCACTGCCCGGGTTGGGCCGGGCTATTTATACAGCTTGGCGCTGCCGTCACGGACAGCGGCTTCGCTGACGGGGTAGCTGACGCTCTTGGCTGCTGGAACCGGGCGTGCGGCGTCGCTGGGGCGGCTACAATGGACTCTGTGTGTGCAGCGACCCGGGGGCTCGGAAGGAAGGAGCGGAAAGGAAGACCCCCTCGCTGCATCCCGAATCATTCGGCGGAAAAGAGGCGGCCCGCCGCCCCCTGGAGGTGACCGCTGGCCCCAGAGGCGAGGCGTTGTGCCCGCGAAGAGCTTAGCCCGGGCGTGCATGCGATTGGCAAGGAGAACAAGCGACTGGCGCGCATTGGCATAAAAGCCCGGGATCGCTGCAGGAGCCCCGGAAACAGGTATTTGTGTGGAGGGGGGCGGGGAGAGCTTGTTGGGTCCTTCCAGATCAAGCCGTAGGAGACCAAGCCCTTTGGGAACGGAACAGAAACTTCTTCGAAGAGATCCCTGTGTCTTATGGGGAGGAGGAGCTTCTCTCCCTTGTCTCCACCCCCAAAGGAGCCCCACTTAATCGAGATCGAGGAAGCCTTTCCACTTGTGGGGGGAGGAGGGGCTTTTGTAGCACTGCGAAGACTAAAGAGGAAGATCCTTTTTAGGACCTGCAGTCTCTCAGCGGAAGGCGCGCGCGCGCATTCTTCCTGCCGTAGGTGGTTGGCTCATCAATAAATACATTCAACTACCGTTTGTTCCCGAATCCCAGCTTTTTCTTTTTCTTTTATTTCCCAATTTCTAATAAATGTCTTTCATTTCTCAGTTTCCACTCATCTACTTTTTTATTTTGTTTTTTAAACCCCCCCATTACCCACTTCACAGGCTGAATGTGTATCTGGATTCTGATATAGTTAAGTCTACTTTTACCCCTTTTCTCTATTTAGTTCAGTCTTGACAATAGTTTTCTGCACAGCTGGATTTCCAGTGGGTGCAGATGTTGCTAATGGCAGCTTAAGCACGGATGGGCAGATAACATATGGAATGCAACATGTTGCCATATGGTCCCTTTAGCCTTTCACCTCCAAGAATATCAATCAAATATATTCTGGGAGGAAATTTAATGACTCTGAACAAAAAGATAAATTGCTTGGTACAATTTATATCCCTTGACCTGAGACTTTATAGGACAGTAAGTGGATCTTGCAGTCTGTCTAGCAAAGGATGTCAACTAAAAAGCAGGAAGGCTTCAAATGCTGTAAACATCTATTTGTCAGCTGGGATCTGTCAAATATGTCACATGGCCTACTTCCCCATAGTATAACTTGACAGTATGAAGAATGATTACATTAAGTGTATCTATAAACATCTTATTAAAATGTTATTAACATCCCATTCTTATTTCGTGTTTGTGTGTCGAGATTCTACATTTTCTGTATTCCTTGAAAAGGGAAGAAGGAGAAAATACACTAGTGCAGAACAGCAGCAACATTTAGAAAATGGAATTGATGTTGGCAGATAGGTCTGTTGCAGCTCTCATCTAGAGAAACATTTTCAGGGCTATTTTGTTGTTGTTTTTTAGTTTTTATGTATCGATCTTATGTTTCACAATGGCAAAGATGATTTATCTGGTTTAATCATCCAGTTTAACTTTACAGAACGGGGTTAACTGTCCTTAGAAATATAAAAGGTATGTGTATACTTTAGTGAACTAGAGGTGTTCATTGTCAAATATATCTCTATGGGTAAAATATTTGGAGCCTGATCCAAAATCTTACCTGTCAATGGGTATAGGATAGCATTCCTTAGAATCCTTTCCTTAGGATAGTATTTCTAATGTGTGTGTTTTTGTTGTCCTTGTCTGCCACAGCTTCTATGCACTGAAGTACATTGAGAAGAAAAATACTCCACATTCATGAAATGAAGGTTTTGCTGAGCTCGAAGTCTATGGAAAGCATTTTTGCATGGCTGTGCTCAGTCAGGTTGCCAAGCTTGTAAGAGCACTACCTGTAAAAGCTGCGATTCTTTGTAATCTGTCTCTGACATTTTATCTAAATTAGGAAGAAAAATAGTATCTCGAGAATACTAACGGCATTTGCAATTATTCATATGATGCTGTACATTTCCTTCTCTTCATATTTTCAGAACAGGACACAGAATATAACACAACACATATAAATGTAATGATTGTTTACATACTATGCAGCCTTATCACAAAATCAACCTGATAACTTATTACAAGGAAAAGTATCAAATTTGTTCATCCTTGCAGGTTATTAGACTTACCAAGCAGGATATTCATGCTTTGTACAATAAACATATTGGAATCAATGTCCTGTATGTTTGAAGAATCAGATTCTGAGTTTTGATATGAAAAATGGTTAATCCTAATGAGAAACTTTTAACTTTTAACGAAGCCGACTATTTGATTGCAGCAGGAAACTGGATAAAGCTGTACTTAGATATTCTTTCAGAGCGCTATAACATTCAGTTTTGTGAGAGATACATTATTGATGTGAAAGAGGTATAAGACCATTCAAAGTCTGTATAGCCTACATAATGAAATATGGAAAGAATCATTTAACATCCAGAGATATGATTTTAAAAGCACATAATATCTAGGCACGCACACTTGGATCAACAGCTTTAAACATTTACTGCCCTGCCTGCTCTAAAGTTCAAGGGGCAATCTATACTTTACAATGCAGACATGTGTAATATTAGCCTGACAGCCTCTTCTCCATTAGGAAGTATCCGCAGGATGTGGCACTCTGCATCAGGGAAGGGGTTACCCTTTCCTTGCCAACCTTCTCTGCTACAGATCACCCTTCCAGGGTGTGCTTTACTATGGGAAGTGGCTTTTGGGCTAAGGTTACACGTAGCTGTAATGTAATGTGTAGTTTAGCCATGTAAAGCATTTTGAGGTCACTCACCCATAATTTGTCTAAAAAGCCCTGTTTACCATTAATGGTTGTATACTGGGCTTTGTTGTACAGACATGAACTAGATAGAGCTTTTTGTTAATTAAATTTCCCCCTTTAAATAAGAGTACGATTGAAATCTTTAAGTGCTTGATTGTAGAACTGACCATTTAAAGTGATAAAAAAAAACATTGGTTGGAAATATTCTAAGAAGCTGAGGAGGCCACTGCTCTTACTGAAACACCGCAATGAATGTATTGATATGTACCTTTTAAAATGTAGCTTCCAGTGGCCGAGGAGAGTTCATCCTTCATGGTTTTTATCTGCTAAACTGTCAGGAGACAGTAATGCTGATGACACAAGGGCATATACCTTCCATTATGGAGGAAAGCAGAGCAAACCAGAAAACAAAATTAACAGTATGTATTGTGGATTCTAAAGTGCATCGGTTTACTTGTAGACATTATTCTGTTTTCATTACAACCATGGATGCCATTTTTCTGATATTACTATTGAAGCATTCCTGCTTTTCATTTTGCTATATTAAGATATCTTCTTAATAAACGATTAGCATCCTTCTGGGGGGAAATGCAGTTAAAGAATTTCCCCCAATAGAACGGACTATTTTTACAAATAACTTTTACTTCTGAAGTTCAGCTATTCTAAATCTTCATTCCATGCATGATCTGTCAGCTTATAAGTGTCCTAGGCAACCTCCACATATAATGCTCAGGTTTGGGTTTTTTGCTTTTGCTGGACCAAGATACAAATTGTGAAAGTGCACTTCATAATTAATATTTTTAACAGATGGTTGTTTAATTATGTTCTATGGTCAGGTATTTAGATACCAAAAGTCAGAATTTTGCTTCATTTATAAAACTGTTTGCATTTATTTAATGTAGGTTTCTTTTTGAAGCATGGAGCCATGAATGTTTGTTCTCCCTCTCTTTTTTTCACATCATTACTCTGATACTGCTTGATTAGCTCCCTCCCCAGTCATGATTGGTAATTAAAATAGGCATTAAAATTAGTCACTTAGCAATTTTGCTGTTCAATTGGCAATTAAATTACTTAATTGCAATTAAAGTCCTAATTTTAATTGGCAAAATGATAGATGTAGATTTAAGATAATATGTATAAATACTTTAATAAGTGTCTATATAAGGATTACTTAATTACTCAACTTCAAGTTTATGTTGTTAACTTCAGAACTTTAAAATGAGCAATGAAATTTTATATTAACACCTATTCTAAAGATATGGTAATTAGGTATGCAACTTACCACTATAAGGTCTCAGCTATAAGTTACTTCTGTAATGTACACAGTTCATTATGGGTAAACCAGTGTAACAATCAGCAAGGCACGGGCATGCTTCTTACTTGGAAGTACCATTTAAATCAATAGAGCTTGCTTTTGAGTAAACATTCCTAGGATGTAGGTGTTAGACAAAATCTAGTAACTTTCTCATTGGAACGAGAGTCTGCATTACTGAAACACATCAAATATTTCCAAATAATGGATATACAGGATCAATACGTTGGGAGGCTTTAATCACTGCCTTTTTGTTGTTAATTAATATTGACAGGTTATTGAGACTCAAGCACCTCAAAACTTGCAGTTAGAACCTAAAACCAAATCCTGCAAACCTACCTTGCCTTGGGTGACCAGATGCAGAGGAGGATAGTAGCTGCTATAGTAGAACAGGGAATTTTGGCAGATGCATCATGGTGAGACTAGGGATGAAAAGCTGTACCTATTGAAATTCTCTTTTCTGCAAAACTATTAAAGGTTTGGGAGCTCTTTCCTCATTTTCATCTGTTCTTCCTCCTGCAGGCATGCTTTATAAATATTTATTTCCCACAAATATAGCTGCAGAGAATAGATTCAAGAGAAAAATCCAGTGTAGGTTAAAAATATAGACTTGCCAGTTACAAAGAACTCCAGCTTTTGGGAAATATCACAATAATTCTCTGGTGGCTTGCTTTATAGAGTCCACATCACATACATCTAACAGGGCTTGGGGGGGTATCATTCTGTTAGCTGCATATGTCATGCAATTCTGCTCCATGCAACTTCTGTTTTGGTGTTTTTTCATAATTTCTTGAGTAACATAACTTGGAGTTCAGTATTATCAAACTAATGTACTGACTATATCCTATATAAATATCTACATAAAGCAAAATTTTGAAGATTGTGCTTTCATTTTCAAATCTTTCTTAGAATCAGTTCAGAACTAGTGCACTGCTTATTTATGTTGAACGATGCCAAATAAAATATGTATTACAAATTACAAGTGGAAAGTTGTGTCTTATATATGGATTCATTTATACTTGGCATGCAAATTATTTTTAATTAGTCTAATAAGTTGTATTGTGTTCATTTTCACATATCCTTAATTGTGATTATTCCTATAAACTACAAATAAAATCCTCTTACTGCCTTAATCTCAAATTCATTTATGGTTCAGTGAAAGTAATGGAACAAACATGCTTATGTCAGAGTGTAAGTCAGTATAGAAAGTAATTTCTTACTTAGATGGTACGTAAATGTGTTGACATGCTGTAAGGCCCACTACTTTGACCAGTCATACTTTTGTATAATACTTTTAATTTGCAGTGCTTAAGATTGCAGTCCTATGCTCATTTATGTGCGAGAAAGCACCATTGATCTCAATGGGACTTCTGAGCAAATATGCATAGATTGTTTTGTTACACACCTTATCACATTCACTAAAGCCACAGAATGGTCTGGGGCGGTCTGATGTTGAAACAGTGTTTTAAGTTAAACAGGGCCTAGTCTGGTCAGTGTTTGTATGTGTTAACACTGCCCAGAGTCTCACAGAAGCCACTCTAAATTTCCTGAAGGAAGACCGTAAAATAAATAAATAAGCCTTTATGCTCAGTAAATGTGCATGGAATTTGGGTGCAAATTCAGTAACAGGGCCGAGATTGTTTCCCCCTCTTTCTCAATCTTGCATTAAATACTCTCAAAAGATGTATACTAGATTACCAATCTATGTATTTATTTATTTTTTCATTTCTAAGCAGTATTCTTTTAGTGTGACTATCATCTTTTACTTCAGTAGGGAGCTGTGAACAGACTTTTTCTAGTCTTATTTGCTTTTTAAAAAAGCTCTGGAAATTGATGCTTTTTCACTATAGTACTCCTACCTCAGAGTGTTACAATTTCACTGATTTAAATTGGAAACTTTAGTTGTGAGCCAGAGACAGCTGAATTTAATGATGTGCTACACAGGCATACGTGAAGGGTTATGAATGAAGATATCAAGAACAATGCTAGCACAGCCATCTTTATACTGAAACATGACAGTCTGTGGTGTTCTAGTGCTTGCTTTGTGGCAGTGCAAGAAGATTTCCCAGCATAAATGTTTGAGAACCACTTTCCACAATCACACTGACACTGGTGTGTGTGTGTGCATTACTCCTAAGCAGTTACTTAAGGCAATGTGTCAAAAGTAATTAAATGTCTGAATAAACACAAAACCATCAACTTTATTGACAACCGTGAGGAATCCAGCATTCACAGTAAAGCAGCAAAATAATATTTCAAAATATTTGTGCAGACAAGTTGTTCATGACACTACTGTGTACTAATGAAAATGAGCTGGCACTCAGAGGATGTAATCCTTTTTTACTATTTATACAATGTTTTTATTCTGTGTTTTCAGTCGAAATTGTGATTAATCTCGAAGCCACTTATGTCAAAAGAAATACTAACAATTATTTCAGTAACCCAAAACAAAAGCCTTGGATAATGAGATATGAGATGTCTCAGCCGCCTTTACCAAAATACAAATGGGATATATGTACAGCTTTATCTTCTTTGGCAAATATTCCAAGTTTCACCGAAGCACATTAGAAACATCACTCAGATTTTATTAGGGCCATTCAAATGCACTCTTTATATTGATTGTAAAGCTGAGCCCCCTACTGCCAGGATGCAGAAATGCAGTAACTATTGGCTGTAATTGGCCTATTGTAGTGCTTTTAGAGAGAAAGTTTGGAGACCTAATATCTGTCCTCAATTTATGTTCCGAGTGACCAAGAAAGAACAAAGAAAAGCCAAATTACTTCACTTGTGAAAATTTTTGGGGGTGGGGAATAGCCTTGATGAATAGATCAAATTTTGGTTAATTGCAAATACACAGTAAAAGATAATGTGTATATATAATTATTGCTATAGGCCAACTTTAAAATTATCTTTTACACAACTAAAATTGGTCCAATAAATACATAATATTTAAGACATACATCCTGTTGAACTGAGTGAAGGACAGGTGGTGGCCTTTTACAATGCAATCCTATGCATGTCTACTTAGGAGTAAGTCCTGAATGTGAGGATTGCAGCCTTAGTTTTTCAGTGCCCTTAGGGTGCTGCTGGCTGAAATTATTTCTGTGCAGAGTAGTAGGCAACCTGAGGTGTGCCATTCACATCTCTGTTCAGCCACGATGACCACAGGGTTCCAGAGTGTCCCGTATACAGTATAATATACGTATCTTTGGAGAAAAGAGGGTTGCAAATGTGACAATTGTGTGCATGCTAGTTTTCGGAGTAAACCTATACATCTATACACACACATTAAGAGCGCTATCCTATGCATCTTTAGACCGAAAAAGTCCTACAATCCTCAACATTCCCCAACTGGCCATGCTGGCTGGGGAATACACGGAGTTGTACAGCTTTTCCCCTCCCCCTACCGCCGCCGCCGCCGCCGCCGCAACATGCATAGGGTTGCGACCTAAGTATTACTACCTATACAGAAAACTAATCACCCATCTGCCATTGGGGACGAAGGCTCGGGTCAGAGCTGCCCCCTTCGTGGCACGTGCCTTGGTTTGGAGCGAGCAACTTCAAATCCACACACATACACGCACATGAAGTACGAAAGAAAAGGAAGTTCTCCGCCTCAAAGCCCGGGCCAGCAAAAGGTTTAAAAATAACCCTTTTGGGGCTGCTTTCGAGTTTCCGATTCGGGGAGCCTTAAAATAGCCCAGCCCACTGCCAGGCTGTTGCTTCCCCCTCGCTCAGCGCGCAATGGAGCAGCCACCGCCGGGGCAAACTGCCTGGGCGCTACAGCAGCTGCTACTATTTTGGGCGCATCCCGGCCCTGTTGCGTCAATGGCCCCGTCCCCTTGCGTCACGCGCCGCCCCGCCTCTCCTCCTCCTCCCCCCCCTTCTCTACTCTCACTTTTTCCCTTTCGTTCACTTCAACCCACGGGCGGCGGCTGACGCGGCTGCGCTCATGCAAATGAGCTCGCGCTTTCTCTCCCCTCCTTCCCCTCCTCCTCCCCCTCCCCCCAGGTCCTTTCGCCCGGGCCAGCAAGAGGAGGAGAACTTAAGGTGGCCGGTCATGATTCCCCTCCCTCCACCCGTCATTCTTAGCCTCTCCTCTTGCTATTTATAGAACTCCTAAAAATAGCTGGGGGGGGGGGGGAGAGAGAAGGAGACTTTGCCCGACTGGGAGGAAATCCCACTGGCTCAAGTGTGCTTCACCTCCCTCCATCGCGAGGGAAAAGGTCATATGAAGGAAGCTGGGGAGATCCTTCCTTCAGGATTAATTGCGATCCCAACTTGCCAAAGATGCTCGGGTCTTTCTAACTCCGGGGAGGAGGGTTCAAAGGGACCGGATCCCTGTTCCAAAGGAAAATAAAGAGAAACGTGTCGGTCCGAGGCCCGCGTTGAGCCTACGCTTAACTTCCCAGGAAACAGGCAAAGGATTCGGCTGCACGGAATCCCTCTGGACGTGGGGGGGGGGGGGGAGATGCTAGGCAATATAGTGATATATATATACACATTTAAACCTAGGGAGTTTATCCCATTGAACTCAATGGGGCTGACTTCGGAGTTTAGGAGCAGATCGGCTTGCGCTGGAGGGTTCGGTGTCCGCACCCCTCCCTCTTTCTAAGCTTCTCCCTATGTCTCATCCCAAACATGGTGGAAGACCACCTCCGTCTTTCGGAGACTACACGTGTAAGGACTCTGGCGTTCCGCTGTCAATGCAGCCCGTTTCCCAACTGTGGGGGGAGGAGACTTCTTGACTGGGGGGGGGGGGGAGAGAGAAACTTTCTCTTCCTGGAATGTTGGGTTAGGGTGGGGGGTGGGGTACAAGTGGAAAGATAGAACGAGAGCACGTGTGAATCAATCAACCCCACCTAAACCTCTTGCTGCTCCCTGGGCCTGCGCGGGGAGGGGGTACAGAGCAGACATGGGGTGCTTGGCAAGCCAGCTGGTCCTTTGGAAAGTCTTTCTCCTCTCCCACAGCGCCAGTCCCGCGAACTCTCTGAGCTTCCGCTGGGGTATAACTGTAAGGCAAATAGTTCCTGCTATGGGTTAAAGCCAACGGTCGCCCTATTTAGAGTAGACCAGTGGAAATTAGTGGGACTTAAATTAGTCGCCACTAACTTCATTTCAATGGATCTACTCTAAGTAGGGCTAACTCAACCCGATGTCTCCCCACCCCCCAAGGCAGCGATCTGTACTTGGATAAGCACTTACTCACAAGTAACCCCCACCGCTTAACTCAGCGGACGTTCCAGTGCAACCTTTTGCATATTTACTCGTAAGTAAGTCCCCGTGTGAGATGGACCATAGCTAGTGTGCTTGGCATGACCACCTAAATTCCGGGTTAAGCATGCTTTGGATCGGACTGCACTGATCCTGACCCCGATCGCTACCCCTATCCGCAGGCACCTCTGGTTATTCCTCACCTTGTCTCTGAACTCAACTACTGCAACTCCAAGCTTTGCAAACTGGGGTTCCCCCATGAAAGACTGGAGCCTGCTCTTTTCAATTATGTTTTGTCATACACTGCTTGTCGTTTCTCATGTGCAGTGAGCGAAAAAGCCCCCCGGTCCTGCAAGCAGGAACTTCCCCAAAGTCCAATTATTCTCTCTCTCTCTCTCTCTCTCTCACACACACACACACACACACGCTTCCTTTTCTCCAGACACGCGATCTTCCTTAACAGTAGTCCTTAAGCAGCTGGAGCGAGGCCGGCGGGGGTGGGTGGCGGGTGGGAAACGGTTATGCTTCGGGACGTAAATCGAGCTGGGAACGGTTGTGCAACTTGTGAACTACGTTGTCTCAGCTTTAAAAGGCTGGGCTGGCTGCGTCAATGCATTCCAGGGGCCTCTTTACCTGTAAAGTGCCCTGCTTCGAGAAATGGGAGGAGGGGGAGCGGATCCGGGAGAAGACGGCACTTGCTTGGGAGGGATGGGAACAGACAGACAGACAGATAGATGATAGACAGGTATGCAGAGCATTCTTATGCGTATCTACTCAGAAGTAAATCACACTGAGTTCAATGGGACTTACTCCCGGGTAAGTGTGTGCCTACGATGGCAAGTTTAGATCTGAAAAGTGGACGTACCTGCAGAGATGCGCTCGTGCTCCGTGTGGTCTGGCAGCCTAAGGTAGAGAGGACACATTCAATCAGTGAGAAAGACAGGGAGTGTGGGGGGAGATGGATTGACAGTGTGTGGATATTCTCGGCTCGGCGTAAAGCAACGGTGGGAGAGAGGGAAGGCGAACTCGCTCTTTGTTTACAGTCTCGGACATCGGGGTGTACCAGAAACTGGAGGAGGAGGAGGAGGAGGAGGAGGAGGAGGAGGTGTGTGAGGGGGAAAGAGGAGGGCCCTGCCGCTCTTTTGGCAATCGCAGCAGCGCCAAGGTGAAGGCGAGGAGTTGTTTCCCACCTTAAAAGCGCCACTCTTGGTGATGTCACGTCGGAAATTTACCAAAGCAAGAACTAGCCAACTGTACTGAGAGATCCAGCCCCTTGACTGGCTGATTGGGCGGGCAGCACTGACGTGCACTGACGCTTGGAGACTTGAGGTGCATGTTGGCTGTGCAATACGGAGCCCACATAAACAAAGGCACATTGGAGGGAAGGGCCAGTCTGTCCGGCTTGCTCGCCCCGCGCTTCGCTCGTCCCATACTTCCTGGAGAGCTCGGGAGCGGGGCTCCGAGGACGCGTGTGGGTAGGGTCTGCCTGTGTGCGCGTATATCGTGCGAGAGAGAGAGAGAGAGAGAGGCAGCAAGAAAGCGAGAGCGCCAGAGCAGATACGAGTAGCGGCAGCGGCGGTAGCGAGGAGCTCTCTCGCTCCTCTTTCTCGGTCCCCCCCCCCCCCCCGCCGATCCGCCCTTGGGAAATCTGAGCTACCAACAGTTGAATGAATGAAAAAGAGGCCGCCTAACAAGTAAGTGGATCGCGCTGCTTCTCGCGGCGGATCACCCGCTACCATCTGGCTGGGGATCCCCAGTTTTCTCTAGGCGACAAAAAAAGGGGGGAACAGGGGGAGGGCGCGACGATGGCAAGTCTCGAAAGAGGAGCACAGCGTGCAGGAGGCTTGTCCAGATTTCCTAGAAAGCGGCTCGGCCTTCAGATCTGGGGATCTCCCCCTGCTCGCCCGCCCCCCGCCCCCCGCTCCAACCGGTCTACTCCATATTCCTAAACTGCTGTTTACCATATCATAAGGTGGGGGACAGTCAAGTTGGGGCTTCACGTGTCATCTAGACTTGGTCCCGATATGTTCGAGCGTGTGAATGAGAAACCTCGGCGTGCGTGCGTGCGTGCGTGTGATTTGTCCGGGGTCCAATTGCCGGAGAAAAGTTGTTGGGCGGATGTGTGTTGCTTGGGAACGACTTTGATCTCTGCCAGTTCCAAGGCTCAGCGAGCGGGGCTGACGCTCAGTCCTCGATCCCATCGTGGCCTTTCATGTTTATGACTGCCGGAGGGGCGGATGGTAAATGAGTGGATCACACGCGGCTTTTATAGCTCGGGGGGAGGGGGAGAAGGGGGCATGACGGGGCCCCCACTTCACTTAGCTTAGATGGGGAGGGAACTCTCTCGCGACAGCCCTCGTCCAAATCTCCTAGCCATATGCCGGGTAGATAGAGATGATGGTGATGGTGGCAGAGGCGAAGAGACCAGTACTTTGGGTGGAATTCGAATTGAGGGTGGAAGGCTCTGGAGCGGAAGCGAAGGGGAGTTCCTGGGTGGGCTTGGGTTGTTAAACTTCCCGGAGTGCTTCTTGTACTCTGGACAAGCCTGCCAGCCAGTTCCGAAAGAGGTGGGAAGAGGAACCCCTTTCTCGTTGGATTCAGTTACTTTGGAACATGCACCCCGGGGTGGGGGGGAACTTCTCCCTGCTCCTCGGCTATGCAGCCCGGTGGCTCTCATTTGTCGCTGCGTTGGCCTTTAATTGCCTTCTCCTTTGTGCGCGCGCGTGTGCGAGTGTCTGTGTTTTAATTAATTCGCTTTATGCTGTTAAGGCTCCTTTTGGAGCTAGCCTTTGAAACTCGTCCAGCCCAGTGGAATTTCTCGAGGAAAGTGGGGGAGGGGAGGGGTGATCTCTCTCTGTCTCTCCCCCCTGTTGTTTTAGTCAATTAAACTGACACCCCGATCCTAAGCACTGCTTCTTTTCTTTCTTTTTAAATAGTAATTTAAAAAAAAATCTAATCCAACTGGTTTCCAAGGGACTGACTTCTTTCCAAATGAGCTTTCTAAGACATGGAGTGTTTTATATATGTTAAGTTTGTGTGCGTGCAGGTGTGAAAGCCTACACAGGACTAGGGAGTGGGGGGGGGACTAAATTTTAATATACTTTTGTTAGACAAGGAGGAAACAATAATGCGGTGTGACAGCTCTTTTAAAAACAGCAGCTGCAACAAGAGCTTTCCCCTCCTTCCCTCCTCATCCTCACCTGTCTATTAATTCTTGCGGGAGGCTCTATCCCCAGGTTCTTTCTAGGAAATTCTGGTGCTGAACCTGCTTTCCCTGCCAGTCTGTTCCAAGCGAGGCTGAATGAGTAACCAAGTTTTCCCTCTCGCCTGTTGTCCCTGTTTCAGAGAGAGCATCCCGGGCAGACTGGAGTCCGCAGCGCTTTGCTCAAGTCTTGGCAACTTGTCCCTCCGCTGAATTCCGACGCTGTCCGCCTTTAATCCCCCCGAAAACGCCTCTCGCTCGGCTGAAGGTGGGTGAGCTGCTTGCTACTTTCCCTCCTCCTCCTCCTCTTCCTCCTCCAGCAGACTACCTCCCCCAACCCCTGGCCACCAGGTGTCAAACTCTCTCCCTTGCTGCCCCGTTCCGGCTGGGAGATGCTTTGGTCTGGTGTATCCAGAGGGGGGGGGGGACTCTGCTCATGCAAAATCTGGGAAGGGGAGGGGTGGAGATCAGATGATGGTGGGAGGAGAAGGCATTGTGTGTGTGTGTGGGGGGGGAGATGCGGGCCACAGGCTCAAGCGCGGACAGCCCCCCGACTGCCCTTCTTCGGCTTGCCTGCTTTGAGGAGAGCTCCCATCCACCTCCTTCTCCGTCCCGCGATCTATTTCCCCTGTTCCCCCTCCCCCTCCCTGCCCCCTCCTCCCCCCATCGCTACCTCAATATACCACACCCTCTTCTCTACCACTTTCTCTACTTGATCCACCTGCCCCATCACTTGGCTCCCTTCCCATCCACCTCTCCCTCCCTTTCTATCTCCAGCGCGCTCTCTGCCCCTGCCCAACTTGCCACCCATCCCCCCACTCCTTTCTGGCCACCTTCTTTTCTTCCTTCCTTCTGCCCTCAATCCCTCTGCCGGTCATACTTCTTACCTCACTTCCCTCCCTATCTCTCATCTACCTCTCTTACCCTCCTGTCTATCTCTCCCCCGTCTCCCCCCCCCATCCGAAATCTATATCTGAGGAGTGGGCGGCGGTGAGGGAGGAGGAGAAGGGCAAGGGCGGGGGCAGGGCAGGGCAGGGGCAGGGCAGAGCAAGGAGGAGGAGGCGGGCTGAGGCGGGTCGCCCCGTTGGGGCTTGTTGTTGCCCAGGATCGCTGAGCCATGTTGTTGTTGTGCCGTGTTTCGTTTGCAGCCATGCCCTGCGTCCAGGCTCAGTACGGGTCCTCGCCTCCAGGAGCCAGCCCGGCCACGCAGAGCTACGCTTACCACCACTCGGCGGCTGCCGGGGAGTACAGCTCGGACTTCTTAACGCCCGAGTTTGTGAAGTTTAGCATGGACCTGACCAACACTGAAATCACTGCCACCACTTCTCTCCCCAGCTTCAGTACCTTTATGGACAACTACGGCGCCGCCGCCGCTGCAGCCGCCGCCGGCTACGACGTCAAGCCGCCCTGCCTCTACCAAATGCCCTCGCAGCCGCAGCCGCCGCCGCAGCCGCCGGCGCCGCCGCCCTCCATCAAGGTCGAGGAGCTGCCCCTGCACGCCCACGGCCACGGCTACCCGCCGCCGCCGCCGCCTCCTCCGCCTCCGCCGCAGCAGCCCCCGGCCGGCGGGCCCCCACAGCCCGATGAGCTGGCCGTCTACTACAAGCCCTGCTCATCGCCGCCGACCCCGTCGGCCGGCTTCGCGCCGGCCCAGAGCGTCTGGGACGAGGCGGGGCCACTGCACGGCTTCCACCACCACCACCACCACCATCACCACCACCAGGGCTATGGCAGCGGCGGCGCAGCGGGCGGCGGCGGCGGTGGCCTGCACAAAGCGGCCCCGACGGCTGTGCCGCGCCTCTCGCTCTTCTCCTTCAAGCAGTCTCCGCCAGGCACCCCGGTGGGCAGCTGCCAGATGCGCTTCGACGGCGCCCTGCACGCCCTGCCGCTCAACGGTGGCGAGCCTTCAGCCCACGGCGGCCACCACCACCATCACCACCACCACCACGATGGGCAGCCCTTCGCCCTGCCCAGCCCCATCCGCAAGCAGGCCGCCGCCGCTGCCGCCGCTGCTGCCGCCGCCGTGGGCTTCCCCGGGCTGCAGATCGGGCACGCCTCACAGCTCCTCGACGCCCAGGTGCCTTCACCGCCCTCGCGGGGCTCGCCCTCCAACGAGGGGCTGTGTGCCGTCTGCGGGGACAACGCCGCCTGCCAGCACTATGGCGTACGCACCTGCGAGGGCTGCAAAGGCTTCTTCAAGGTGAGCTGCTGCTGCCGCCGCCACCACCTTTGCGAGTCCAGTTCTGTGTGCCTGTGTGTTGGGGGTGGGATGGGTCATGTGCGGGCCAGGCCTACAGCTGCATAACTATTGCCCCCTTCCTGCTTCCCTCCCTCCCGGATCCATCCTTTCCTGGTGCCCCATCCATCCATGCGGAAGCCCTTCACCTCTCTTCAGCAAGGCTTTCTGTCCTGTAACCGGTTAGTGGTCCAGGCCACCTGCGCACGACAATCTACCCGAGTTTATTGCGCTTTTCTGACCTTAGTCTGGAATAGTAACCAATCCCTCCATCATTACCCTGGATTAGAAACCCTGGTGGGAACGGTGGCCTAACCCCAAACACATCCACAAGACCTGGCACTTTCACTCAAGTTAATTCATCCAGAATAACTGCCGCTGCCTTCTGTCCTGTCTACGGATACGAATTTAGTCCAAGGCCTTCATTTCTTTTTCTCGGCCTTAAAGAGGCTGAGATAACCAGGCTGTTCCTCTCCTTGGCTGTGCAGACAGGCGCCTCATAAATGGGATGCTAAGACAGTTCACCGCTATCCCGCCTCTTCACAACTCCCCATCCCTAAAACAGTTCAGGACCATTTGCACCGAGAGGGCTGAAAAGTTCGTTACTTAACCCCTTTTAATTCACCCTGGATGGGAAAATATCAGACGTCACAGAAACATCATGCCTTTCTATTCCTCTCTCAGAAATCCCCTTTATCGTCATCACACTGGAGGTTTAATGCACATCTGCTGCGACTTTGATCCACTTTTTTAGAGCTGGATTTGCTCAGAGTGAGAGAACAGCACTACTGGGACGGCATTATGGTAGTCCAGCGCTGAAAAAGTAGATCAAAGTCGTGGCAGATGTGCATTAAACCTCCAGTGTGATGACTAGTCTCACTCTAACACAGAGGAAATGAACTAACTTCACTCACTCCCATGCCTCCAAAGAATGGTGAAACACAGCTCCCTTCCCTCCTTTATAACCACGTTTTCTTCCACGCTTTCACCCACAGTGGGTACAAATGGAGTTAAGGAATAAATAACTCCTTTGGCAGATGATCTCTGTAAATGGGGCGGGGGGAAGACCCTCTCTTTCACTGTATCAATTACTTAATGAATAAAGCTCAGGCCATGTGTCAGGCCACTGTCTGGACACAGACCGCAAAAGACTAAAAGATGCTTAAAGAGTGAGATTAAGAACGGATCATAAGCTATCTTGAAGACATCTGCATGGGATCACAGGAGAGAAACAGGGTTACCACGTCCGAATTTCACTTCCCCAGCCCTCCCCAATCATGTCCCACAGGGGATCAACCCCTGCAGTCCAAGGCAGGAAATACAAGAGCGCAAATACCACGACTTAGCATTGGTTCAGTGCTGGTATTGTTGTTCTTTTTTCTTTCTTTTTTAGTGCGCTAGGCGCTGTATTGGGCCTGCTCCTTTATTCGGAATGTATGAAGACAGACATCGCTTGGGGCAGGGAAAGCTAATTGTGGATGTGGTCACCCTCCCCTCCCCCTACTGCTGGGGTGGGGAACACGGGAGCCCTTCTAAAATAGGAAAGGGGTCCTGATACGTTTCTTTCCATCCGCCCACCGAAAAGAGAGAAAGAAATGCAAGTCCTTATTCAAAGACTCGCAGAAGCGGAGCCGGCGATGTGTCCCCCGCCCCCATTTGCATGCGCTCTCCTTTCGCCTTCGGATTGAAATTGGTTAGGACAGAGAACCGTGTCTAAGCTAACCAAGTGGAACAGAATTCCCTATGGTCAAATTAAGTGATCTCTTTATTTCCCTCCCCCCCTCCCACATCCCAATCCTGATTGAATAATCGTATCATTTGAAAGAGAAGAAGGTCTCGGAGGAATGTAAATAGTATGAATGCCCACGGATTTGTATTTACCGAGCGTCTCCTCGCTCCTTCGCTTGGCATATAAAACGATGGCGGGGAGCGAATGCGGGCTGAGCTCGGAGGAAGAAGGCCTCGCCATTTGTTTCTCGCTAAATGCCTTGGAAAAGGGAGAAGGGGGGGAAGGGGGGAAGGGAAACAGAGAGAGGGAGGAAGAAATCCAGGCCTGTGAATGCCGTTTAACCCATGGCGCTTTCCCTGGGCTTTTTCTCCCCATCTCCTCCCCTGTCTTCGCAGCGCACGGTCCAGAAAAACGCCAAGTACGTTTGTCTAGCGAATAAAAACTGCCCCGTGGACAAGCGCCGCCGGAATCGGTGTCAGTACTGTCGCTTTCAGAAGTGCCTCGCGGTCGGCATGGTCAAAGAAGGTATGGGCTGCCTGTGGGTGGGGGTAGCAGCCATTCCCCCCCCCCTATTTCCACACACAGAAATAAAAACCAAACACACACGCACTGTCCCTCTTTGCCACATCTCAAACGGGCCGTGAGCCTAAGCAGGGAGTAAGCTCCCTTGAAAGCCCTTGGGTTTACTTCTGAGCAAAAAATAATTTATATCCCTCCTTTCCGCCCTATTACAAGGATTCCAAGTAGACTTGCATGGTCCTCCTCTCCATTTTATCCCCGCAACAACCTTGGGAGGAAAGCTAGGCTGAGAGTCAGTGCCTGGCCCAAACTGACACAGTGAGCTTCATGGCCGAGTGTGGACAAGAACCCACATCTCCCCAGTCCCAGTCAAACACTCTAACCGCTACACCATATTGGCTCACTGCATAATTGAGCTGCTGGGCCCTATTCTTCAATGTGCTGTGGATCCCGTGTGCAAATACTAGGGCAGGCACGCACTCACACCATCTGGACCCACACACACACAGACACACATGCAAAAGCACAGGCCTTGAACGCTCCAAGAAGGGGTGATGGTGGAATCCCGGCTGGCCTAGAAGTTACTCCTTGGTCCCAATGGGGGCGGGGGGAGGCTCCGATTTTGGTGGGGCTGTGATTCCATTCTGGGCTGTAGCCAGAACTCTAAAGGAGCTAGCCAAGGTGCTGAGCGCCAGCCCCAAATTGGTTTCAGCACCTTGGCTAGCTCCTTTAGTGTTCTGGCTGGCTGCGACTGAAGCCCAGAATGGAATCACAGCCCCCTCGAAATCGGAGCCAGGAGCCTCCGTTGCTTGGCTCTGGAACCCGCCGGGCAAGAGCAGTTGGGGTTACTCGGGTGCAAGACGAAAGGGGAAGGGATTCCAGCACAGCGGGAGTCCTGGCGAGGCAGGCTCGAGCTCTTGCGAGGGGAGTGCCACTAGGCCTAGGCTCAGAGGGCATCAGCATCTTCATCAGCACCTTCATCAGCTTCGCCACCCTGTTCGTTAAATCAGAGGCCGGGGCCATCCCGATCATGAAGAGCACGTTGTAGCAGCCCTAGCTTCCCTCCAGAGCCAGGGAGATTTCCGCGGGCGGGCGGGGGGCTGCTTTGAAAGATCCACTTTAGAACAAGAGAGGCGTCTTCTTCCTTCGGCGGCATCGGCCTGGAAGGCTTCGCGGCGTGAAGGAAAGGGCTTCCCTCCGCCTCCCGCAAGGCAACCCGGCGCGCGCGTCTCTTGGCTTCTCGGTCTGGCCGGGCGAGCTGACCCGCTCTCTCTTTTGCAGTGGTTCGCACAGACAGTTTAAAAGGCCGGAGGGGTCGCTTGCCATCGAAGCCGAAGAGCCCCCAGGAGCCCTCTCCCCCCTCGCCCCCGGTGAGTCTGATCAGTGCCCTGGTGAGAGCCCATGTCGACTCCAACCCGGCTATGACCAGCCTGGACTATTCCAGGGTAAGCTGGAGACAATATTCGCCTAAGGGCCCTCCTCGCGGGGAACAAACGAACACGCGGCTAGTCCCTAGCGAGGCCATTTCTCCCCGGGGAGGAGAGAGTTCCCGCGCCAAGGGATGGTGCAGAAACCACGGAGATATTGGCCTCCCGTTGACGGTCTGCTATTAAGAGGCATCCGGGCTGAGGAAAGCGAAGTGGGGGGTGGGGCGCGGCATCCAGCAGATTTAGGCTGCAGTCCTATACACATTTACCTGGGAGTAAGCTCTATTAAGTATGCAGGAGGTTGCTTTGTGAAACTTTCCTTGAAAGCACTTCCCCCTTTTATGTTTTTTGTTTTCTGGCTGAGACATACTTTTAGCCTTGCCCCCTTGATTTTGCTAGGACTTGCAGCTATGTAAATCTGCTTAAGGAATGAATTCCCCTGAAACCAGCCAGGGCCATGATCCTCAAAGCCTTTGGTCTGGAAGTCCCCATTAGCTAACTGGGCTTACTCAGAAGTAAGGGCTTTGAGGAGCTCTTTCAGGATCTATCTATATCTACATGCCTACACTTTAGTTCACTCTGCTTTTGTGGGGAGGGAAGATGTGAGTTAAGATGTGGAATCTGTCTTTTCCCCTAACAGTACTGCCTTATGCAAATATTCTTATTACTATTAATGGTTTAAATTACACCCTGCCCATAGGTATGTCTGCTCCCAAATTCGAGCCACCTACGCCTGTACAAATCTGAATAAATCAAAAATTAAAAACAGTGATTAACACACAGCTGTGTGTATGGATTTTATCTACACCGACATACACGCATTATTAAGTATATATGATCTATAATATGTGTGTACATGCAAGTGTGTGTGTATACGCACACATAGATGGATGTATACATATACACATACTTATGTACCTACACAAAGTGCCCATCTCCCGTTCTGGACTCACTTTTCCGTGGGTGGGAGGGTGAGGAGGAAGCTGCTTGGATCATTCCTTGCCAATCCTTTGGGGCACCTTTTCAGCTGAGCCTTCCTGGCCACAGCAATTTCTCCCTTCAAGCAGCCACCCCTCCTAGCACCACCCCTAATTGAATTAATTGCCCTGGAACATCTAATTTCTTTACTGGCCAGAGTGAGGTTTAATTGTTATAAAAACCTGGCTCCCCTCCTCGAAATGGGGTTAGCAATTTCACGGGCTATATATTTTAGAGAACCTCATTAAATTGCTGGGGTCTCTTTCTATCTCTCTCTTCCTTTCCTCCCATTCTTCTCTTTCCCCCCCCCCCCCCCATATCTTTCTTTGGAATGAAATCCCAGTTCCAGGCGAACCCGGACTACCAGATGAGCGGCGAGGACACGCAACACATCCAGCAGTTCTACGATCTCTTGACCGGCTCCATGGAGATCATTCGGGGCTGGGCGGAAAAGATCCCCGGCTTCACTGATCTCCCCAAACCAGACCAGGATCTGCTCTTTGAATCCGCCTTCCTGGAGCTCTTTGTCCTGCGGCTAGCCTACAGGTAGGCAGCCAGGGCCCGCTGGGCAAGAACGGAAGGATAGTGTGTGTGTCTGTGTGTTGGTGTGCTGGGGGTCACTTTGCGATCCTTTCTGATGAGGAAACCCTGAGCTGTTCAAGGTCTGCTGAGCTGCATTTTATTAACTCCTCGGTAATTAGGTGCCTCTTAAACCCTCCATTTATTGCTCTGCGAATAATTAGTTGTTTGCCTTTCCCTTCTATCTCTCTTTCCTCTGTCTGTCTGTCTCTCCCTGGGCGACCTGTGAATCTCCGGACAGGTCCAACCCGGCAGAAGGCAAGCTGATCTTCTGCAATGGCGTGGTCCTGCATCGGCTGCAGTGTGTGCGTGGCTTTGGGGAATGGATCGACTCCATTGTGGAATTCTCCTCCAACTTGCAGAATATGAACATAGATATCTCCGCCTTCTCCTGCATCGCTGCCCTGGCCATGGTAACAGGTGAGCCCAACCTTCTGCCTTGGCTTCCTCTTCCTTATCACAACAGGTGTCCCCCTTCTTCTTTTTTTACTCCAGTGTAATTAATCTGGAATAAGCACCCAGTTTCCCATTCACAGCTATGAATGCAGATTAGAATCTCCACTTCAGCTGCAAAACTCACAATTCCCAGTTTGGCTGAAGAATCCAGAATATCCACCCCATTTTCATACAATTCCTAAGGCAGATCAGAATTCCCATGCAGGCCAGAAACCTACCCCTTTACTCTCAAATTAAAATTCACTATACATATACATATACATACACACACACACACACACTACCCCCATTTCATACTCAGAATAAGAATTGCCCTGTCCTTTGCCCATAAATTGCTGCAGCCTTTTATTCTGTATTAAGCAAAAATGTTTATTTAGCCCATTTTATGCTCCCACTTCTTAAGGCAAATTAGAATCTTCTCATTGTCTTCCAGCTGGGCTTGAATTAATCTACAGAGGTTGACAACCAGATGCCTTCCAGCTGTTTTAGTCTACAACTCCAATAACCCCCAGCTAACATGGCCATTGGTCATGGATTCTGGGAATTGTAGTCCAAAAAGACCAGGGGGCACAAAGTTGCCTACCCTTGTGCCAGAATGACTTCCCTATCCCATGCTCACAGTTTCTAACCTGTGCAATCCAGAAAGCACCTTTGGGCATAATGTGTGGCTGCGTGGAGGGGGCTCACATGTGTGCTACTTCCGCACAGACTATCTTCTTGAACACTAGATAGTGTGCCCCCCCCTTTGGGTGGGACTGACACTCAAAGAGGCGAGCATAAGATTGCAGTCTGAAAGGTGAATCTTTACGCCCTGCAATCTCTCCTCCAAAGTAAATCCCCTGGAGCTCCATGACACTTACTCCCAGGTAAATGAGCATGGGATTGAGGCTTGAAGCACTTTAACCACCCTAGCTGCAACAACGTCAACAAGAGGTTTTTCTAGCATTTCTATTGAATATTGATGGATGTTTTTCTGTTCTATTTCAACTGCATGGTGTTGCATTACTTTTATTTTGGACACCGCCTTGAGGGGGTTCTACCCTTAAAGATGGCCTGCCTAACCCCCACCCCCACTCCAAATAAAAATCAATAATAAAGGAAGGGCAGTTCCAGCAGATTATGTCCTCCCCCTTAAATGATGTGCAGCTTGTGTCTTCCAGCAAGGTCTGTTGGGCCACCCCCTTCCCCCTCTTTCCCCAACCCCTCCCCACCCACCGCCCCGTCTAATCCGCTCCATGTCTCTTGCAGAGAGGCACGGCCTGAAGGAGCCCAAGCGGGTGGAAGAGCTCCAAAACAAGATTGTCAATTGCCTCAAGGACCACGTGACGTTCAACAACGGCGGCTTGAACCGGCCCAATTACTTGTCCAAACTCCTGGGCAAGCTGCCCGAACTGCGCACGCTCTGTACGCAAGGCCTCCAGCGCATTTTCTACCTGAAGCTGGAAGACTTGGTGCCCCCACCAGCAATAATCGACAAACTTTTCCTGGACACTTTACCTTTTTAAAAGGGAAGGAAAGAAAAGGAAAGGGGGGAAAGAGAGAGAAAGAAAGAAGAGAGAGAGAGAAAGAGAGAGAGAAGATACAGAGACTCTGCTGCTGCGCTTTCTAAGTGAAGAACTTTCAAAGCTTCAATGGGGGCAAAACAAGGAAAGAGAGAAAGCAAATCGAGGGGCCCTGAAAGAGCGAGCGAGCGAGTGAGAGCACACCTGGTCAGTAAGGAGCACCTTTGGGTGCTGCACGCCCATCCCTCCAAACTGTGGCTAGCCTCTTCGGCAGAACATGACTGGGCGCCTGCTGGGGTCTCTTTCAGCATCTTGGATCACGTTCCTTGGACTGCACACAGATCCCATGGTACAAGCTTTTTATTATCGCCTAAACAAACAAACAAACAAAAAGTATCCCTCACCCCCTCCCTCTTCCCCCAAACAAAACAACCCCCCCAGAGTTTATTGCTATTACAATGATCATGAACAAGAACTTTTGAATTAAAAAGCTGGCTCGGTCTTAGCTGCAAGTATTCGGACGACCCCGCCCCAGACACGCAGGCCTCCCCCTTTATTAAGACTTTAAAGCGTTTTTCTGCTGTAAAAGGAAAACTGTAATATATACATTACAAAGTTAAGGTGGGGGAGGGAGAGGGGGCGGCATGAATCGAGAGAAAGTAAAGGATTGTACATTTATCAGATGCGGTTTGGCTTTTTCTTTCTTTACAAAAAACAAACAAACTAAACAAAACAAAAACCTATTCTGTGCCTATCGATGAATAAGTTATTCAAACCGATTTTAAAAAATTAGAAGAGAAAGAGAGAGAAATCATGAGAATAAATCGAAGGGGTTTGAACCCCAAAGTTTAAGACCTAATCGAGAGAAAGCGCGACATTCTAGGAGGACCATGTTATTATAGGCACTTGCTATTTCAGTAATGTCTATATTCTATAAATAGTTATTTCAGACACTATGTAGTCTGCTAGATTTTATAAAGATTGGTAGTTCTCTAAGAAGCCTCGAACATTTTTCTCAATTGTACAATAGGTGGGCACACGTGTTAACACAAATCCAAACAGACAACCACCCACCCACTCCGGGGGGGGGGGGAACATTCCGAAAGGGACCCATATTCCCGTGTTTGTAAACACCGTCCGGCATTCCTTGTTTGTAAGTGTCGTATGTAATTGTTGATGCTGATTAAAAGAAAACAGTTTATATCTTGATTATTTTGTTGTCTGAAGCGAAACCAGTCTTGCATGCACGAGCTTTTTTGGCTGTTTCCAGAGTGGTTATCTCCTATACAGAACTCCCTGGAAATTATTAAGCACTTTGAGTTTTTATTTCGAGATTTGTTTTTTGGGAGGTTTTTTGTTTTGTTTTGTTATTTTATTATTATTTATTATTATTTATTTTTTTTAAGAAGAAAAAGTTTAAAACTGTTGGTTAATATATTATTTTACGATTCGGTAAGAAAGCTTTTTTTTTTAATGCCATATTCTGTAGTATATTTTTTTCTTTGTATATTCCCAGTATGGCACATTATAAATTACTGCCTCTCCCCACCCACCCCACCTCCTCCGTATGGTGTATATGACAGTTAGACTCGGACATTTTCTCCCTGAATACTCTTTCTTTTGAGAGAGACAGTTTTAATGTTTACAGCAAATAAATCCGTGTAAACGAACAGCATCCCGTCTTCTTTCTGTCTAATCGAGCTGCAGCTACCCCCACCCACCCAACAACAACCTCAAAGGCAGGTAGCAATGACTCCTGGGCGGATTTATGCTTACTTTTGGTATTAAGACAGTAGGCAGTTAAAAGAGCGGTTGCGATGTGACTTCCAGGTTAATTTGGAACCAGAGTTGGCAGTTTCAAGAGGAGAAGGAAAAGGCAAAACAGGTTGGTTGGTCTCTTTCCCCGCTCGAGTTCTTAGCAGGTTGTTTCTGCCATTGGACTAACTGGAAGCCTGGGTAAAAGGCATAGATATTTACTTGCCCTCTCCATGAAGTCAAATAGGGGCACAGTGGATTCTGTAACGGAGTTTCAGTGCGTATGTGTGTATATGTATATAGCCTTACCAGTATTAGCGAGATTTACAGCTCGATTTTGAACAGCTTTGCTCAAGCCGCCAACCAAGAAAGACGTGAATAGGATCGGGCTGTACGGGGCCAAAATAGAACATTGCTTTAAATCTGTCTCTAGCAACTATGTCTTTTTTTTTTTTTTTTTTTTGCTCAAAATAGGTGCAGGGTTCCCGATCAGGATCGGGGACCCCAGTGTGGCGGGTAGGGGGGATTTTAAGATCCGGATTAGGCCTCCTCCACCTACTCTAGAGTAAAAAAAAAGGGGGGGGGAGAAAAGACAGGTGCTAAACACAGATTTAAAGTCATGCTTGCTTTGGCCTTAACTTTCATCTAATAACGTGTTTAGAATTGGAGTATCTGTGTCCGTTACTGAGATTTAAATACCTTAAAGTTGTGAAGTGGGTTTTATAAGCTGTAGGTGTCTCTGTGCGGCTCGCGCACCAGGTGTGTAACATGTTGACTCAGAAGGAAGCCTCACGACGTTCAAAGGGGCTGATTCATAGGTAACTGTGCATAGGATTGCGGATTTAATTTATGTAACTGCCAAAACAGGACATTAGTAACGTCTGTTTATTTGGGAGAAAATCCCACTGAATTCAGTCGGATTTACTGCCGAGTAGACATTCCCAGGATCGGGCTGTAGAACTAATTGAAATCAACGGGGCGCAGTCCCAGTACGCCTTTTCGGGTCCGAGGACTGAGTAATCGTATCTGCTAAAGCTACAGATGCTGTCAGTAGTTCCCGGAGATCCGCCTTGAAAATTAGATTTCGTTTGCGCCTTGAAGAAAAGACTTTTACCCTTCTTTTAAGAGACAATCGACGAAGCGTTTCAGTGTAACAGTGAAAGTTTCTCTCCGAGGACGCTTGAAACAAATACGACAGAGGGGGTGGCATCAAGAAGGGACCCCGGGCGTTTTAAGGGACCCTCCCCCCCATCCCGTCGAGTTTCCTATCCATCTCTAGCTCCCTCCAGCCGATGTTCGTGGGCGCAGAGGCTGAATGAATCCAGAGCAGAAATGTATACAGCTGGGCGTGGGAGAGAGCGAGAAGCCTTTTAAGAGGAGATAGATACTAAAAATGCAGGTAGCCTCCCTCGCTATGTGGGAAGAAGGACTAACTTTTCAGGGCAGGATTTAATGCGATTTCAGGGAGGAGGTAATTAGAGGATCTTCCTTTCCCCCTTTTTTTTCTTCGAAGGCAGGTAATTGCGTCCCCTCCCCGCCCCTCCATAAATCTACCTGGCTATCTATTTCGCTATTGTTCCGTTTTAGATCGCAGGTCTTCCTTGAGAAATTAGCCAGCAGCGGGGGATCGGCTAGAAGGGCTTTTCAGTGGGGGAGGACGGAGTGGGGGGGCACCTGAGCTTTGGAGGAGGGCAAGTTAGGGAAAGAACAGCCGTTCCGATTGGAAGAAGGGGGGGGGGGAAATCA
Organism: Anniella stebbinsi; assembly: GCA_029215795.1. Taxonomy (NCBI): domain Eukaryota; kingdom Metazoa; phylum Chordata; class Lepidosauria; order Squamata; family Anniellidae; genus Anniella; species Anniella stebbinsi. The sequence continues at coordinate 227,396,258 of JARDYH010000001.1, forward strand.
AACTGATTCCGTAGAAGGGAATCCGAAGGATTCCTCCCCTTTGAAGAACTCAACTCAGTGGTGTGATCTGTCAGTATGAGTTTACTTTCCGAGTAAAGGGTGAGTAGGGCGGCAACTTTGGATCCCGGCGCCACCTGTTTGTGTCTACTCGGAATTAAGCCCCGCTGAATTCAATGGGGCTTACTCTTAGGAAAGTGAGCACAGGGCTGCGGTCTGGATTGCTCGCGTCAACCCTCTTCTTTGCGCTCCGCTGTTCGGCGTCATAGGCGCCCTGGCGGCCTTCTCCGGTCTTTCGTGATTGGCTCCTTCATCACCCCAGGGTAGCGAGGTTGTATCTGCCCCGGGGTAATTCAGGAGCGCAGATTTTCTGTAGGCAGTATGTCTACCCTGTTCCAACCTGGTGCTCTCCAGATTTGTTGGACTACAACTCCCAGCCATCTTGGGAGTCCAACACATCTGAAGGGCCCCAGGCGTAAAACCCAACACAAGTCCTCCTTAGACTAGATCCACTGAAATGAATGAGACTTACTTTGATCAGGATTAATTCATGTCTCATTCGTTTCAATGGGTCTACACGCAGTAGGACTTCAATTGGATTTGACTCCAGGTTGGGAAAGGCTGATTTGTACCCCGGAGGTATGAAGCAGAGAGGCGTCTTCTCCTGGGGACTCAACACCTGGGCGAAATCGCTCAGTTCCCTCCGCTCTTGAGAGGCGATCCCAGAGGTACCCCCCTGGCTCACCCTCCGGCGACCCTGAAGCACTCGGGGCAAAATTTCTAGCACTGCGGATTACGCTTTGAGTTTGTTTTTTGGAGTGATTCTTCCCAAAAGGAAACCACCCCCTTTTCCAAAGACGAGAAAAGATAAAGGCGATCTAGGGACAAGAGTCTTAGGGGGGGCAGCCAAGGAGCCAATGGGGTTGTTCAGACTCTCCCGGGATCCTTAGCACTTGGAAATCTCCAGAGTTAGAGGCCTGGGGGGGATCTTTTATTTTAATCCTTATTGGCATGAACTCTCCCTCCCCGCAAACCCCTCATCCCAAGAAGCAGTCCCTGTTGATAAACAGCCTGACTGCAGCATAACACAATTATTCTGAAGATTCCCTGGTATATGTATGATCTGTAGGAAGTTACTCAATAGTTTTACGCTCAAGGTTACTTGACACGGAATAGTTACTCCCAAATACCCTTTAATCAGCCTGACACAAGGAGGACGAGCATAGGGTGGTAAGGCGTAGGTTCCTCCAACCACCCCGAAATTCAGGCATTTACCTTAAACTGGGGTTGTACCTCACAAGTCATTGCGGGGAAGGAGTGGTAGCTATTCCGGATTAATTAATGCGCAGTACAAAGCTTCTGGAGTGTACATTTGAACGTGTGAGAGAGACCACAGCTGTTTTAAAATGTCTCACATCCAAGAGAAGGTAGCAGGTACGAAAAAGTTCCACCCCAAGAAGGAGAGAGCGCGAAGAAAGCAGGCAAAAGGGATGTGGAGATCCGTGGATCGGAGGCCTTTTCCACCAGGCGCATCACCGCCCCCTTCCCGCCTCCGCCTGCTTAAGGCTGGAGCTGAGCTCTCGGTGCCCCTGGGATTTAGAAGCCGTTCCTCCACGGCGAATGGAGGGGAAGCTGCTACTAAGTGAATAATTCCCTTTGTATTTCAGCGAGCGTCTGTCTCGGGTCGGCCTGAAAGCTGGGGACACAGCGAGGGGCTTTGCTTGTGTTTATGGAAGTGATTTAAGGATCCACTTGTGCGCGTGTCTCTCAATTGCTGGAAATAAATAGGCTGTTCTCCCAATCGTAGGCTTCCCTGCTAGGCGCCTTCTGCCCGCGTCAAGCGAGGGACAATTAGAGCGAGAGAGAGGCTGCCGCTTGGCGCTTGCGAAGGAGAGGGGGAGGGGGAGGGGGGAGAGTGGGGGAGGGGGAGACTTCCATTCCCGAGCCTCTTCAAAAACAGGCTGCTACTGGAGAAATCCAGGATGAGATTACCCCTGGGGAAGCGGTTCCCATTAGCTCCAATGCGATTACCCCGGGGAAAGTGATTGGAGGAATTGACTCCCATTACCTTGAATGGGTTTACCCCGGGAGCAGAGATCGGAAGAATTGACTCCTATTACCCTGAGTGGGGTTATCCCGGGGAGAAGCAATTGGGGGAATTGACTCCCTTTACCTTGAATGAGGTTACCCCGGGGGAAGGGATGGAGGGGGGGGGAGACTGCTTTCCATAAGCCTGAGTGGAAATAACCCCGGAGAAGCAATGGGGGAGGGGATCGATTTCCATTAACCTGAAGCGGAGAGAGGGTCGGCGTGTAGCTGGTGTGTTACACTCGCTGACGCATACGGTAGATTTCTGGATAGGGAAAACAGGCTGCGTGGTGTTGCCCGGTTCCTTCCGGGCTACCCTGACCCTTGTCCGTCTCCCCCTCCCTGGGGCTAGGCCTCTCGGGGAAGGAGACTTGGCTGGCTGGGAGAGGTGCGACGTCCCCTCCCTCAGCCCCCCAGGCCAACCACCGCGGAAAGTTTCTTGGCTTCCCTTCCCTTCCTCGAAGGGTGCCAGGAAGGAAGCGTGTGGGTGTCGGAGGCGCGCTTTTCCCTTCCAAGGGAGACCAGGTTTTGCAAGTGGCGGCGGAGGCTGCCCTACCTGTCGCGCTGCAAGTGCCCTTCTGCGTTGCCCAACCTGTCCTCGCCGCAGGCAGCAGCGGAGACTTTCGCGCCCCTCCAGAACCCCGGGGGGCGGGAGCGGACCCGTCCATCGTCCCCGCCAAGGCAGGGGACGGCAGGGCCGTCATGAAACAACGATGCTCCACGCAGCGTACGGCGCAGGGCCAGATCAGAACGCCCAATTCCAGCCCCCTCCTCCCAACCGTCGAGAACTAAACCCCACCTGGGATTCAGCAAGCGAGCGGATTGCTGGTTTAAAACATTACAGATAATCAAAGACCCCTCTCCCTCCGCCCTTAAACTTAAAAGAAGAAGAAAAAAGAGTGATTATTTTGCATTCACACGCTGAGAATTTAAAACGCTTTAAAAGCTGAGGAGCAAATCGGAAGGAGATTGATCTCACCCGGCTGACAATTATTTCAGCAAGGGGGAGCCTGGGGGCGATTTCTGTACCCTCAGGATCTACACTACTGATTTATAATGGTTTATAACGGTTTTGACAACTGTTCAGGCCCAGGACCCATTCCATATACCATTTTCAAAACGTTTTCAAAGTATTATATTTTGCTTGGTGTAGATCTGGCCCCAGTTTGCCTTTTCCACCCGGTGCTACTGTGTCGCTCAGCCTATTGCAAAACTGAAAACCTGCCGTCTGCGTCTGTCACTTGCCCCGCATCCTTAGTGCAGTGCCTCAAGAGAACCCACCTGGGAGCCCTCCTTTGGGCAGGATGTCCCACAGCTGCCCATTGCTACGGCTGCAATCCTACACCCCTTTACCTGGACTCAAGCCCCATTGAACTCAGTGAGACTTACTTCTTAGGCATGTGCATCACACACTAAGGCTGCCATCCCATGCATGTTTAGACAAGAACAAATCCTATACTTCCTGGCATTCCCATTGCGGGCAATTGTAGGACTTTTCCCCCCTGTCTAAACATATATACGATTGTGCCTTAAGAGGCTCTCCGACAGGATTGCAGCTCTTTAGATGGAGAACTCCGTAAAAGTTGTGACTTTCCGATCCAGCAACTCACTCAGAACTTTTCCAGATGCCTAAGTGGAGGGGAGTGGGTGGGATTCGATGGGGTTTGGGGGTGGGATTCACTCCATAATTAACATATCAGAAGGGACAAATCTTTCTATCTTGTACTCATCTCTCCATCCACCCCATGCACGCAAGCCCTCTCCCATCCAGGCGAACCGCAGCATGAGGTCTTGAAGTGAGTAATGGCACCTTCGTCTTCCCTGTTTCTGTTATCAGGAACAATCCGGATTCTCACCCGTTTTTGTGTCTTTCCGAATTGCTTGACATTTCACAAACCACAGCCAGGCCCCCTGAGCTTGAGAGAGCGATTTCAGAAAGACCATGCAGGGGGAGCGTTATCCTAGCTGAGTAAAAAAAATCCAGCCTGTCCTGTCCCCTTGCCCCCCAAAACACAGCCTATGATGGAGATGCTCATGTACTATTTGCAAACCAAGACACCAAAGCCCAAAACTCTTTTGTTTTGCTTTGCTAGTCTCCACCATAAGCCCTCAAGGTGCAGCGATGCCTATTTTACAGCTGAGGTTGAGTGGCTGTGGCTGCCAGGCCATTATGACGGAGAGATCCAAATGGAAGGCCTAGTCCACCAATTGCAATGCTAGGGGATCTCTTGATTCGATGGACCACGGCAACCTTTCCTAGCCTCTGCCTTTCTTGTTTCTGCCAGAACATAAGAGCTTTGCTGGATCAGACCAAGGGTCCATCTAGTCCTGTATTCTGTTCACACAATGGCCAACTAGTTGTAGTCCAGGACCCCACAAGCAGGATACTGTGCAACAGTACCCTCCTGCCCATGTTCCCCAGCAACTGCTGTATATAGGCTTACTGCCTCTACTACTGGAGGTAGAACTTTGACAGCCTTCGTCTCCAGGGATTTGTCGATCCAAAGTGGTGGCTATGCTACATCTTGTGGAAAGACAACTTCCGAGTCAACTCCTGGAAGAGAACCACTGCCCCACTGCCCTTCTGAACCTTTTTAATTAAGTGGGGGGGGGGGCTTGGGGCAGGGCCCCGAGGTGGGGACAGGGCCTCCTTCAGGAAGTTCCTCCTCTGGATTCTGCTGCCCTCAGAGATCTGGGTGGATGCAGATCAAGAGGTTACCACTGACAACGTAGGGTTGGATGGATCCCCTTAGAGTCATCAAGCCATGATTCCAGTGGCCGCAAGTTCAGGATGTGTCTCTGTGACTTTCCCTTTGGGATCGATGGGACCTCAAAGTGTGTTTCTTGGGGGGGGGATTCACCCCCATAGATGTCATTGGGTCCTGCTTAATTTAGGTCCAAGGTTCTTGGGCGCCAACCCTCATCATATGCAGCTAGGATGGCCCTTGGTTGTGGATGATGGGACCTGGAGTCCAAGGACAGCAGCAGGGCTCCAGGTTCCGCAGCCCTGGTCTAAGGCTTCTCTTCCTCCACTCCACTTCTGACCCTACAATTTGGATGACCACTGGAAGGGGTTGTTGAGCTGGCATGGCCTGGAAGGCTCCTTCCCGGTTGCGCCTCCTCTGCATCTGCTTTGTTTTGCATTTCCTGGGTGCAGCTTGGTCCTACCTCCTCAGGTGACTCGGAAGGAAGTCCCGCGGAGTTTCCTTTCAGGGCAGTGTGCTCAAGCTGGCCACCTAAGCCGCCTTGTGAGGACGCAGTGGAGCTGATTTAGGAATAGACGGGTATAGGATCGCGCTATCAAGGCTCCGCACTAGGGCAGCTTGACCAAACATGGCGCCCTCCAGATGCCTCGGACTGCAATTCCCATGCAATGGTCATGTTGGTTGTGGATGCTGGGAGTTGCAATCCGACACATCTGGAGGGCCCAGGTTTGGGAAGGGGAGCACCTCCCATTGGGCTTCCGGCTCGTCGAGGCCTTTTCAGGGTCAAAAAGAGCCCTCCCTGAGCCCGTGTTTGTCCGAAGAAGCCGGGGAAAACCAGACCGAAGCCTTGATACGCCGGGGATTGCAACTCACGCGGGGCTCCGTCATGTTCCTAGACAGATGGCGGCTTAGTGCCACGTAGTACTCCGTCAGATCCGCAGCTGTTGGTGGCCGCGTGGGCGCTCGCAGCTCAGAGAAGCCGCTCTCGTCCCAGTGGCTAAAGCGGCCTTCCCTAAACCTGGCACCTACAACTTCCATCATCCCAAGACTGTGGGTGCTGGGAGTTGTAGTACAGCACATCTGGAGGGCGCCAAGTTTGGGGAAGGCTGGGCTGCAATGAGTCAGACTTCCATTGGGCAAATCGCCTCTTTTCAGCTTCAGTACCCTATATGCACACACGCGCACATGGAATTATAAGGGAGGAAGCTCAGAGGCTTATTGTCAGGGTGAGCAGCAGTCGGGAAGCCCAGAGGAACCTCGGCTGACCTGAGGCTGAGGGATGCTTCCTTTTGGTACTACCTCTGGCTTCACACGTGTGTGGGCATATGTGTGAATTCACACCCACCCACCCACTCAGCCACATTCGTATTCACTCCCCCTCCACATATGCATACACACAGACACTGAGGCTGCAATTCTATGCAATGCTCCAATTATTGGGAGAAGGCAGTAGGGTCTCTTAAAGAAATCCTGGATCTCTTCCACTTTAACCAAATCAGGACCAAATAACCTGCTAAGAACAAAAAACAACAGCACACTGCCCTCCTCTTCCAGCAATAAGTGTTACTCAAACCAGACTTATCTGGGCGTTCCATTGAAAACAAGAGGGTCTTATTTCCGAGGAAATATGGCATGAGACCGGGCTGAACAATTGCTACAGAAGCACATTTCCTGCGAAGGAAGTTTCATTGAAAAAAATGCATAGGATCGGGCTGCACTGCTCCACGCTTCCACGCTCCCCCCCCCCCCACCCCCGTATTCTGGGGAAGCTCTGACTCCTTTCGATCAGACTTGTCCAGGAAGAGCTGCCTCCCATCAAGGGGCAGCTGAATGAGTAAAAGCCACAGCCCTCGGCACACCTGCTTCAGAGGAAACCTCATTGAACTCGCTGTGATCGCCTTTGAAGTGAAAGCTCTCGGGATCGGGCTGCAGCGGGGCGGGTAATTTTACCAGCACATCTCCTTGCATCTCCTGCAGGCATTTTATACATGAAATTGTAGATAGGTGATTTTTTTAAAGGGAGGGATTTTGCAGCTGCGATCCCCTGTGCACTTACTCGGGAGTAAGTTCCAAGGTCGGGGACGGAGGAGGACTTATTTCTAAATGGAAATGCAGTACACTGCTGCAGTACACAAAGCTAAAGAGGCCAAAATAATAATAATCCCTTGTTGCGTTTAGTCGAAATTCATTCAGCCTGGTGCCCTTCAGATGCCTTAGACTACCACACCCATTATCCTCAGACAGTATGGGCAACGGCAATCTTCCCCACCCCGCCGTCGAATTCCGCGGAAAACACACCCGCCTATACATGTACTAAAATGTGTCCCCCAAAACTTGTCCTGCTGTGGGACAAATCAAAGGATCAGCCACATGGAGCGATCCATTTCAAATATATTTCCAAGGTAGGAACGCTAAGATTCGATGGAGATTTCCGCTGACTGACAACCAAGATGTCCTCAGGAGATTGCAGATTTACAGCCTAATCCTACACCCACTGAAAAGGGAACCAGCCCCATTTAAACCCACAGCGATTTACTTCCCAATAACGTGCAGAGGATTGCGCTAGTTCCTACAAACAGCTTCGAATCAGAGTACCCTGATTTAGCTGGTTTGTGTTGCTGTGCACACTGACGGGAGAGTAGGGATCCCAGTGAAATTCGGGCACTGAAGAGCGCACTCTCCTTACTTGAAAGACCACGAACTTTTCTTACTTTCTGTATAAGTTTAAGCTGTCCCGCTGGAATCCTAACTACATTTAAGCAGGGGCCTCCTGTTGCATCTGTATATCAACGGGTCAGCACATTCTGTCTCGCTTTTAGCAGCATCTTAGCTTGAAGATGGTTGAGCTTTTGATCAGAGCCGAAGGTCCCTGTAGCCCAGTGTTGTGGACAGGGACTAGCAGAAATGGCTCTCCAGAGTTTCAGGAAGGAATTTTTCCAGCGCTAACTGGAGAAGCCGGGGATAGAATCTGGGACCTTCTGCATGGCAACGAGGTGCCTTACCACACTGAGCTACAGCTCGGCACCTTCCGCGGTCGGTTGTAGAACTTGATCATTGATCACTGTCCAATCGGAGGGAGCCGTTCACATAGGTGGAAAGCTAAACAAGGCCCCCTCCACAAGAATGCGCCTTTGCGCCTGGTTCCGCGATTATGCGCATTATCGCGGAGGCGCATTTACTCACAATCCCTCTGCACGGGAGGCGGCGGGAAGCGGCGAAGCGCATTAAAAGATGCCCAAAAAGCGCTTTCCAGGTAGTTAATGCGCATAATCGCTTGTTCACACAGCGAAAATGCGCTTTAACGGCCGGAGCAAAATAAAAGTCGCTATTTAACGCGCGTTCGAAAATGCGCATTATCGGGGAGATAACGCGCCTGTACGCCCGTTTTGCGCTCCGCTCGTGTGTAGGTAAAATTTATAATGAGCCTTCAAGGCTCATTAAACGCCCCGTGTGGAGGAGGCCTTAGAAGCATATAAAATTGAGATCGCCCACCAGGGTACTGAACGGGGTGGGCGATCTCAATGAAGCCTGCAGCGCAGTCCTATGCATACGCATTTGTTCCAATGAGACTGGTTCAAATTCGAGTTCATATGTCCAACTTGCTGGACGGTGGTGCTAGAGAATATATAGATACCTTTGCATTTTCTCGAAGGAGGCCACGTGGTATTTCCGGCAGCCCCCTGCACCTTTAACAGCAACACGACAGACTGAAATTCAATAGGTGCAGCCTATCCTGCCGAGAGGCGACCGTGAAGAAAGAAAGTCCTGAATTTCTGGATGTCAGGCAACTATTAAACCTACAGGGATCCAGGGGGGAGGCGGAAGAAAGCCAACTCCACTCCACCTCTGGTTACTAGAAAAGCGTTTGCTATGCCATCAACGCTCTAGTCCGTATTAAAACATACCAGTCTAGTCCTAGCCACGGCTTAGGGCAATGCGTATAGATTTGGAATAGTCATAATGAAGGCTAAATCGTAGCAGAATGAGCATCGTTGTGTTGCTATTATTGGACAGCTGCTCACGGCTTCCTGCAACGTAAGAGCAAGCGCTGTACACAGCATAGATATGGCAAGGTCCCTGTCCGGATAGTCGGCATCACAGGGACAGGAGAAGGGTAGTGGGGGTGCAAGACAGGTACTATTAATTCATGAGTGGGGTAGAAATGGGATGGGGACAGCGGCAGTGTTAGGGGCGGTTAAGGAGTCGCTCTCCTCCTGTTCCCTTCCAGAAAGAGCCATTTTCCGACCACAGTCCGTGAAGGGTGCACCTAATAGGTGTCTACTCGGAAGTAAATTGTATTGGTTTCAGTGGAATTTGCTCCTAGCAGGATTGCTGACAAGGGCTTCAGGTCCCTTCTTCTGACGCCACGTGACAGAAGGGGTATTTTAGAGACAAAGCTTCTCGCGAGCCTGAGTGTAACCTCGCTCCGGCTTGGAGCTGGGAGGTGTTCCCGGGCTGATGGCGACCGCCGATAGGTCGCTTGGAGCCGGGCAGAGGGCGGGTCGGGCGAGCCGAATGGCTGCGGCAAAGCCCGCGCTCCCTTCTGCTGTCGGGATTTCCCGCCCACACCCCTGCAACTGCGAAACCCGGCGTTTTTTTGGGGGCAAAGCGGTGCCCTGAAGGCAACCTCCCGGATATGTGAGTCAATAATAAGGACAACGAGGCCTCTGAACACATGCAGAGCATATGTCTTATTTATTTATTTATTTATTTATTTATTATAACACTTATACCCCACCTTTTTCCCTTTTGCAAGGAATACAAGGTGGCCAGGGCCATGCAGAGCTGGTAATATGTCCAGGCCAGATGGGAAGTGTGTGCCCCCTTTCAAAAAAGGAGGATAACATGGCTGCCCCAAGGGGGCATGTCCACCAACATGTCCGTTCTACATAACGCCTTCATATTAAACCTCTACTACAACACCTCAAGGCACATATATCCCTGCCCCGCAAGCGGCATGGCCCTCTGGAGCTTGTAGTCTGACCGTGGTATTCATGACGGATGGCTTCTGCGCTGTTTTCGCAAGGTGGGCTCCTCGCTTCTCGATGGGCCGCTTACACTACGGAAGCAGTAGCGTAAGCTAGGGGGGACATCTCCGTTGGAGGGTCCCCTCAAAATCGTGGGCCCCGGGCCAACTGGCCCCACTGCAAGGCCCTGAAGATGGCTTAGGCCCTTTTTGCACCAGCTATTTTTTGAGGGGCTGCCCCTGCATGCTCCCGGAGAGTCCACATGACACACACAGCATCCTGCAAGCAGGCTTTTTCTCAGGAGTTCAGGGAACGCTATTATCCTGGTTCGTTCCCTGCTCCCAGGAGGGCAACAAGATGGGCGGCTGGTGTGGCTGCCCATCCCGGGCGCAGCCGCGCTTTTTCACAAGTAAGCACGGTTGTAGCAATGGCCACGGAGCCGCACCATGAGGCTCTGAGGCCATCAAGAGGGGCGGATAGCGAAATTGCCATTCCCAGGATGGCGGGGGGGGGGGGGAAGGGGGCACGATCACACTAACCTTTTCTGCATGAGCGCTCGTGAGATCCTCCGCGGATCTTAAAAAAAAAAAAAGTCCAGGGAAAGCCCGGGCCACCGCATTATGGTGCGGCCTCATTGCACCGAACCCGGAAGTGACTATTTCCGGGTTTTCCCGTTTCCCGCCTTCTCCGCCCCTATGGTGCGGAAAGGGCCATACATGGTCCTCTTTGTCTCCATTTTATCTTCCCAACAACCCTCTGAGGTAGGTTAGGCCAAGAGTCAGTCACCCAATGGGGACTAGAACCTGGATCTCCCAAGTCCCAGTCCAAGCACTACACCACACTGGGTCTCTACAGGCCTAGGGTATATGGCAGGTTGAAATCCAGCATACACTGTTCCCTGGGAATAAGTCCTATTCCCTGGGAGTTACTGTTGAGTGCACATGCATAGGTTGTGCTCTGTGTGTGTGTCTGACGGAAAGCCTTTGAGGATGTTTAGTTGCCATTCTATGGATTGCCAGCGGCAGTAGCTGTATAGTCTGCTTCCAGATGCTCAGCTTGTATCTTTGTAAAAACACCCAAATATTACCAACACAAAAACCCACCAGAGTCCAAGTAAGTTGTAGCCCCAAATCTTCTCACCGCTAGGGAAGTGGAAAGTGTGTAAAAATATTATTTCCTTAATCGGCATTATAGTCCTTTCTGTGCAAAATTCTTTTCAGCTCAGATCTCAACCTTCTAGCATCAACTTTATCTTGGAGCTGTATGAGAGGTTAGTAATATTATAGTTTTAATAGGGTGCCATTTCAGGAGATGTGTGTCTGTGGGGTACCATTAGTCCTGTTGAAACACAGAGCCAGTGCGTAGGGCAGAGATGTAGGTCTTCCTGATGCCTTCTCATAGGTAAGGGTAATGATGCTCCCTGCTCTGCCTCAATAGTAGCCCTACATTTTATATTTGGAGACCTGAGGCCAAGAGAGATGGCAAACATTTGGTTAAGGAGGTGATCTTGTGAGTTTTTGGCTGAATAAATGTACAGTTCTTGGCACAGGAGGTGCAATGGCTCTGTAAACCACTTAAGGCTATAATTCAACCTAAACTCACTTTCTAGGAGTAAGAACACAGTGAAACCTTGAGTAAACAGGCTGTTGCTTTTGTATCTAAACAGACTTTTATCAGGGCTATATGGATTAGATTTAGGGTGGCCACTTATACATCTTACAAAAAGTTACTGCATTACCAAAAATAATTCAAAAGAGGACACAGATTTAGATTACATATGAAGTTGCTAATGCATATGTATGAATGGAAATTTAGAAACAATGACAATAATTTAAATAGAAATACAGTACATATCAGCATACTGGGTAAGACTGACTAGGGATGTTTTTGAGATTACCTAATCACGGTGAGACTGCCAAGGGTGCTGTGTGGGTTTTCTTTCTATTATACATCTCTCTATTGCCCTGCATCCTCCCAGGCTGCCTGTGCTTCCTCATCTAAAAAAGCACCACGGAAGGAATTATCTCATAATGACGTCTCCTGGCTTTAACTGATGTGTGGGAAACTGAGGAGGCTGCAGGCTGCCAGAGAGATAGTTGTGCAATGAAAGACAGTTCACCCGCACACACTCCTCAGCCACCTTATAAGTAAGGTACATACAAGGACTCTGATTCCAACCCATAAGAGATTCTATGAAATTTTCTTCTCCTTTGAATTTCTTTTTGAAAGCAATTTCTTTTCTCTCAAATTGAAATGTGCAAGAAATTTTCAGCATAGCACTAGTTGAAATGAGACCTAAGGCTTAGTTACTGGCAGTGAAAGATTTAAGCTAAAACATGCTGGCATTTTTTGGTGTTTTGGCTGCATTTTTTGTCCCGCCCTGAGAGCTTCTTTCAAACTGAATTCAGCTCTCAGACTGAAAGAGATTCAACACTCCTGTTCTACTTCTTTCTTTGCCTTTTCTCAGTGGCAAGGGCACTAAGAAAGCCTTTGTTTCTCAGTGTGGTACAACTGTGAATGAATTTTCTTCCAGGGCATCAGGTCTTTGTACATTTAGGTTCCTGGATGTCTGGGTGGGTGGGGGTTCATGACAATTTTATTGGGGGCAATAACAAGAATCCAGTTTTGCAAGAAGCTGTGACTGCTTGCCTACCAAAGATCCTGGAAGCCTAGTATGAATGGCAGAAGGGCCACCCGTGCTTCCTTAGCTTGCAGTAGCTTCCAAGTGGTGCTTCACTTTGAGGGGTGGGGGAAAGGAGTAGAGAGCAGATCAATAGTTTGATTACATGGCATTCCTGTCGGAGAGCTAATAATTCTTGTGATATGGAGTGGCCACTTCTGTATGTGTGAATTCAGAAAGAGAAAGGTTACAAATGGGGTGGAGACATGCCCAGGGCTGACATGCCCAGGTGCACTGTGATATCAACTCTTGATAACAGCTCTTTGGCATCTCTGCGTGTTCCTTATTCTGGGATAGTCTCAGGGAATTCAAAAAGAACACAATGGAATAATTAGCCGGAGGAGTTGGTTCGAGCTGGGCTGCAGACTTGGGGGGCAAATCTGGCCCTCTAGGGTCCAACCTGACCCTGTGAGAGTACCTTGGAAGGCCCTTCCCCCAACCCCGTTCTCCCAACCGTTGATTGCTTGTTGGTTTCCTGGAGTTTATGCAGTTCTCCCTCCCCTCCCCAATTCTGAAAGGTTGAAATGCCTCTCCTGCACCTTACTGGTGGTAAGAGGTTTAAACTACAATATGCTGGTAATTTTGGTATCGTGGTCCCAACCCTTTTGCCTTTGGCTCCACCCACCACTGGAATGCGCCCCCCCCCAAGTGCTTCTCTGAAATGGGATTCGGCCCTCAGGTTGAAAGAAGTTTTGCACCCCTGAGTTAGAGAATGTCTAGTAGCTTCTTTAAATGAGTTACAGTCTCCAGGCTAAGAAGAATTATGCCCCAGGCTGTTCAAAGAGCTTGCAGAATGGCTGGCTGTAATCTTTGAAAATTATTGGAGAACTCGTGAGGTGACAGAAAATTAGACATGGGCAAATGTGTCCCCATTTTTCAAAAAAAAGAAAAAGTGGATTCACAGCCAGCTGAGCAATGGCACCCAACCAATCCCTTATTAATGCTCTGCATCAACATAGAGGGAGGTCTCCAATGGAATGCTGCAGGGCGTGTTTCTAGTCCCTGTGCTGTTCAATATTTTTATAAACGACTTGAAGGAGGGTGTGAAGGGGACACACTCAAATGTCAAATGACTCAAATTTGCAGATGACACAAGACTTGGAGGCATAACCAGCACCACAGAAGGCAGAATCAAGATGCAAAAGGCTAAACCTATAACTTTCAGCCAGGAGTAGCAGCATTGTGAGCTGTATGAGCACATGTCCTTAGGATTCCATCCGTCTCCGACTAAGTCACAGATAATTATCAACATTCATCTGAGATGTATTTCAGCCTTGTTATTTTTGCATTGTTTGGTAACATCGGTATATGAGTGTGAATATAGTATGAAACAGAAAATGCTTTTCTGGGATTTGAAATGAACGGCTGTGTTTCTTTGTATTTCTCTTAAATGGAGAGTCTGTATTTTACTATATCTAGTCATTTCTTGTCCAAATATATTATTTCCCAAAACTAATCTGAATGGATGGGTTTTTTTTACAAAATATGGTGGGTCTGGCTGGGCTGGGTTTCCTAACTAGATTTTATTCTGTGCTTTGACATTTAATGTCAGATTCATTTATCTGAGGAAGTGCATAATCTTAACATATGTGTTCAATGTATTGCGTGAGGTCTTTCATTAAACAAACTAACCAAAAAGCCTATCCCAAACTGAATTTGCCTGTAGTTCTTCTAAATTCACAACTGGTGAGTTAAGCTGGGAACAAAGCTGCAGATGTTATTTAATGATGCTGCTTTTTTCAAATGGACGTCTTTGAAAGGTGAATGGGTTTGGGATGATTATAGGAGTTGGATGAGTCTGAAATACAAGTAAGTGCTTGCTTTTGCAGGGCCCTTCCCCGCATTTCACGGCAGCAGGTCTGGTTTTTGGGCTAAGGGTTCACTTGACAAGAGTAACAATCCATCCAGGCTGTCCAGGACACATACACCTATATGTCTGGTTCATATATGATATTTTTCGTGTAAACTGTAATGTGTGAAGGGGCTTCCATTATTTTACTCTGGTATCCCATCGCTTACAGACGAGTGTGCTGGGTTATTAGTATAAATCATCCAGCAGTCAATTGAATTTGGGATATCAAAGCCCAGAACAAAGCTGTGCATTGCTCTTGTCAGCTTTGGAAATCTCTTTAATGGCCCTATACATAGAAACATCTTTTATAAACACATGCACCCCCCCTCTCTCTTGACTTATTTTAATATATGAGGCATTGTTGTAAAATCTGCACGTACCAAAGTGTTAGCTCTAACTAACCTTTGCAGCAAGTTGTGGTGTGGTGTGAGATGATGGTATTCAGGAAGGTTTTGACAGGTTTGACATTTTATGTATGGTGTGCTTCTCTAGTTTTTTACTTCCTCCTCCCACCCCCTTTTTGTAAATAAAAGGTGACTATTGCCAGGCTAGTGTAGCAGGTTATAGACATTGCGAATTGTGTTTCAGGAAAGGGAACTGATGCTCCCCATTGCTCCCACAGCTCCCCAGAGCAAAATGTGCACAGTTATAGTTTTTATATGTTGCCATCATGTTATTAGCCAGGTACTGACAGAATCTCTTGTTCATTCAGTGGCAGAATTCTTTCACCTTTTGTAACATTCAAAGGCAAAATATTTCCTTTGAATGTTTGATATTGAACTAGGAGTAAGTTTTGCATTGGAGGTTACTAATGCAATATCATATTCCTAATGCAGACAGTTCTTATTTGTTTTAACGCACAATCTTATAGGACGGCGTGGGGAGGGGGGAGAAGAACGACGACCTGTGGCCTTCCAGACTGCAGCTCCCATCAGCCCTAACCAGCATAGCCAATGGTGAGGCATGATGGGAGATGCAGTCCAACAACACCTGGAAGGCTACAAATTGCTCACCCCTGAATAGAAGTTTATTCTATATGTCCCCTTGTATTCAATGGGCTTTCTCCCAGGTCAGCGTGTGTAGGATTGTTGGCTTAGGCTGCAACCCTATACACATTTACCTGGGAGAACCTATGTACATATTTTGTTAAATCCATTCCATCTGCATTTTCCTCATTGACACGTTTTGTTCTGACGTCTGTTCATTGATGGAATTGGATTTTTCTCAATGTCGCAAACTTGCATTTATGCTCACTTGCACAAATATGCACTTCCAAAAATGTGAAAATTCTCCCTCCAAATGTGCATTTTCATGCTTTAGCCTATGGGGGGGGGGGTTGTGCTTTTTAGTTTCTGTGTTGTTGTTGTTTCCTATGACTAAAATTGTGTAAAATTCCCGAAAGTAAAAAACCTGTCCGCTTGTCTGCGGAATCCATGTAACTTCGGAAAAGCGGTTCCTCTGCGGAATCTGTGGGTTGGATTCATAGAAATCTGAACTCATTTGAATCCAGCACAAGTTTCTCCAACATCCCTACCTGGAAGTAAATCCCACTGACTTCAGTAGGACTTATGTCTGAGGCTAGATCTACACTACTGCTTTATAGCAGTATTGAAGTGCACTGATAACTGTTGGGGCACAATCCACATTCCATACATCACTTTCATAGTGTTATTTGCTGCTTTTTATTCCACATTCGTAATGCTTTGACACAAGGTGGAGATCTGGCCTGAGTAGATATCCATAGGATTGCACTATAAGTTAGATATCCCTTCTAGCTAATGTATTGTAAGTTGCCCTCAAGCTAATGCTGCTACATGGGACATGCATATTCTAAATAAACAAGGGTTGCATGACTAAAAATAATAATAATGATTATTACAAATTAAACTGAGAAAAGAATGTTGGTGGAACTTCCCTGGACTGAAATCTTTTTGATTTTTGATGGTCAGATCATTCTGTTCCTGTTGAATGAATATGAAGAAGGAATATGATCATGCTTTTTTTTTTCTCATAAAGAAAAAAAGGCCTTGTCTTCTCAGCAGTGAGAACTACTTTGTCAAGACTATCTCAGAGCCTCTGAAAATAATATAGCAGGGGGAAAAAGATGTGCTCTAAAAAGTGATATACATGCACAGGGAACCTTGACCGATAGCCAGTTTCCTCGTGTTTGGATACATCTTGAGCCATGTGGCCGATCAGAAAGAGCAGGGATGAGGCACCTTCAGTCCACAGGCTGGGTGCAATCCCGCAAGTCCCCCTCCAAACCTGCAAGCTTCTTCTGCTGTTATCTCTAATCACTGATCAGAGACTGGAGGGTATTTAAAGAAAATTAAGATTTGTCTTTTAAAACAACTTCAGATGGTCCAGAATGCTGTGACCACACTGTTGACCTGGCCAGCTAAACAGAACACAGGATTCCCTTGTTAGAACAGCTTCACTGGCTACTGGTCTGTTTCCAGGCACAATTCAAGGTCCTGGCGCTATATGGCTTGGGATGAGGCTACGTGAAAGACCTCCTTCTCTCATGCCAGCCTGCCTGTGTCTTAAGATCTGGAGAAGCCTTTATTTTGACACCGCCACCTTCAGGCCTTTATCACATGTACCATTTCCCCTTCAGATTGCTTCTGTGGGTTCCCCCTCCTTTTCCTATGGGAGTCTAGCGTTTTTAATCACACCTGGTCGGATTTGTTCCGATACCTCAGCTCAGCGTGTTGAACTTGCCTGAAACAGACTTTGCCCGTTCAGAGTTAAATTGAAACAGAAACTAAAAACGGAGCACTCCGGGAGAGAGCAGCAGGAGGGAAACAATGTGATGCAAACCCAGCGCTGAAGAAGTGGAGCAAAGCCGAGATGGGTGTGCTTAAAACCACCCGTGTGATAACGAACTCAGAGGTGTGTCTTGTGGTGACCCAAGAGAGGGCCTTAAAGGTGGCTGCTCCCAAGCTGGGGAATGCTCCCTCTCTGCTGTTCTTCCACCAGTAGGCAAAGTCTTTAATTTGTAAGTTGGTCTGGATATCTGCAATTGCAACTTTTTAATTGTATTTTAATGTATTGTGTTGTTGTCATAATTGACTTTAACTATGCAAACTGTCTTGAGTGCCAATTATATGGTAGAAAAACATGGGACAAGTAAAATAAATAAACATCCTGCATAAAATTGTGCTATGGCATTGGAGCTGTTTTGCAGAATTGAGTTGTGCTGTAGCACTGGGGATTACTCTGTTGCAGATGTACATAGAATTGAGCTTGGTTGGAAATTGTCCATATTGATGAGAAGAATTGCATCTGTCTTTGTCCCACCCTGTGTGTGTAGCCCCACCTACCTAATTGGACAGAGCCGTGTGAGCCATTTCTAGGGGTCAGGGAGACCTCATTGCTGCCTTGGACCCCTTGCCCCCATTTTGTCCTGCCAAAATTTGGTAGCAAACCTCCTATTTTCCTTTTAAATGGGGCTCCCCCCCCCCAGTCCCCGTGCCACTGAATTTCACTGGGGCAAGCGGGATCTGCAGAACAGGCCAGAAAGGCTGCAAGGAGCTCACATGTTGCCCAACTTTATGATAAGAGTGTCGGCGTTAGGAGGGCTGGATTCAAATCCCTGCTCAGCCATGACTTTGGGCCAGTCTCTCTTGGCCAAACCTGCCTCACAGGCTTGTTGTGGGAATAAAATGGGAAGAATGCGTTGAGCTCCTTAGAGGGATGGGGATACTAATGAGATAAAGAAATTATGGTACTGTCAGTTTGAAAACGTGTGTCTCCCCCCCAGCAGTTTGTAGATACCTACCCTCGGTAGGTATCTACAAACTGCACCAGGCTTTATTGGAGCCTATGCACTTTTAAAATGCAATACAATTGGATTTCATACAGAACAATCTTATGCAAGTTTATTTAGAAATAAGTCCTATTATGTTCAGTGCGACTTATTTCCAAGTAAGTGTGTATAGGATTGAACTCTGAATATTGAGTATCTAAGGCTTCTCTAGCCTGGTGCCTTCTAGATGTGTTGGACTGCAACTCCCAGCATCAACAGCCAGCTGGGGGTGCTCAGTGTTGTAGTCCAACACATCTGGAAAACATCAGGTTTGGGGAAGGCTGGACTAATGGTACGTTTTCAGATTTTCCAAACAAAACGTTGAATCTGCAAAACCACATTTTCAGTAGCGTGTTAAGACTAAATATAAAAATGGTACAGTTGGTATATTTTCAAACCACCCATTTTTGAATAAAATCTCAGTGGCTACCACTAATAAGAAAAGATTCCTTCTAGTTCCTTTTGTTTCCTAGTTGCTTGGAGAAAACAGATAAATCTTGTGCTGTGCCTTAAAGGTCAGGAGCATTAGAATATTCTGGGACCAAAAAAGAGTGTGCCATTGAATTCCAATCCTGAGGGCCCTTAAGACATATGTCTGGTGTTGAGACGTGGAGACCCTGCCCACAAAAATCCAGGGACAGTGTGACTTCTTCATCCTGTGCTTTCATGGAGAATCAAGCTCAGCAGTCAACTTTACTTGGCTGGTGCAGATTATCATTTCTATTTTATTTTTATTTATCTATTTCTTTTTATTTAAAGCATTTTGAGCCTGTTCTTCAATCAAAAAGGTTCTTGGAGTGGCTTTTATATAATCAGTAAAACAAGACAGCCCCTCTCTGCGGGCTTATAATCTAAAAGGACATAACGCACGGAAAAAGGAATGAAGAGGGGAGATTATGCAAACAGCTCACTATGCCCATTCTGCAGAATGTGGGTTTTCAGAGTGGGGCATTCGGGTGGATTAACCTGTCCTGGGTGGGGGAAACATCCTTCAGATGGCACATGAACCTATCATGGTTTCCACCAGAAAATAAATCATCATGGCATAGTGTTACGTGTGAAGCCAGGCATACTGTCTTGTCTCCATTGATGTCACAGGTCGTAGGCAGTGGATGCCTGTGTCCACACAGCAGTAGAGGTGGTGGTAGGGAACACCACATGCTACCAGTGAATTGCGCACTGATCGGTGAGGTTTCCACAATGCAGACATAACCTGTAGGAAGAATGTCCATATTCCCTTTAACCAAAGGTATACAGAGATATTGTCCTCTCTTAACAACAACAAAACGTTGTTCAAGCCGTTCAATGACAAATAGAAATGCTGTGCAACTTTTCTGAGTGCTGAATCTCCCAATCAGTCTTGACCAAAAGTCCTGGAACTAATTTGGTTTCTGTTGTATACCTTTATTATGTTTATTTCCTATAACCTTGGTGTTGCTAATTCTCTAGGGTCATTTTTAAATGTTATTCTCTTGAAGAAATGTCCCTGACTTGGCGAGGTTTGACATTACTTTGTCCCAGATCTTTCTCCTGTTCTTATCTCTTCTCCTCTCGTTGTCAGCTGCCACAACAG
This sequence comes from Anniella stebbinsi, assembly GCA_029215795.1. Taxonomy (NCBI): domain Eukaryota; kingdom Metazoa; phylum Chordata; class Lepidosauria; order Squamata; family Anniellidae; genus Anniella; species Anniella stebbinsi. The sequence continues at coordinate 227,415,928 of JARDYH010000001.1, forward strand.
CTCCTTACCTCCAGGTGGAAGGGCAGGTGAGTAGCTTTCTTTGGCAACAATGTCAAGGTTGCTTTGCTTCATGGAATTGCTGAGAATGGATGTTCTGTGAGCAGTTTAGTCTGAGCTTCTTCCCTGGAGTCTGAACACATCATTGCTGTGACATGGTTAGCTTTAGCGGCCTGAGGTCTGGCATCGTACGTCCACCCGCAGTTTCCGATGAAATGTATGGCCAGTGTGTTTTGCAGGCTAAATAAGGTAGCCTGTTTCTTAGCAAGCCAATCTTTTTAGATCAGTGTTTGGGAAGGGGCTTTCAAAAGACCTACCCTTGGTTAATCGCATCCATCTGGGCCAGTCCAAAATGTCTTCTAATGAGAGCCTGTGTGGTATAGTGGTTAGAGTGTTGGACACGGACTGGGGAGACCCGGTTTCTAGTCTCTGTTCTTCCATGAGCTTGCTGGGTGACTTTGGGCCAGTTGCTGACTCTCAGCCTAACCTATTTCACAGGAATGTTGTGAGAATAAAATGGAGAGGAGGAGGATTACATACACTGCCTTGAGCTCCTTGGAGGAAAGGTGGGACGTTACTGTAACCAGCAAGCAAACAAATAAATAAGGGAGTTTTCCAGATGAAGTTTTTACTGTGCAATCGCCCTACTTCAAACATGGAATTTTACAGGCGGTCCAAACGTCTTTTACTTGTATAAAAACAAGAGGGAAGCAAGTGCCTGAAATGTTTATTCTGCCCCTTGTGTTTTGGAAATACAATGCCTCCTTCAGGGGCTTCTCAAACACAAACAAAATGTATCAATATATATTAATTTATTATATTAATCCACTACTTGCATTTAAAATGTTTTAAAACTAGAAAAGATCAAAGCAAACCACTCTCTGTAACACAATCAACTACAGACACATTCTTTTATTATTTTAATGTATTTTTATTCTGCTTCTCAGGCAAAAAAAAAAAAGAGGCTTCTGGAGCAATTTACAATATATCAGCAAAGAAAACAGACCCTACCTGCAGGCTTACATCTGAAAAAGACATTACACACAAGGAAGAAGGGAGGGGGAGGGAAGAGGAAAAAAATAGGTAGGCTTTCAGCAGGGCTAGCACAATGGCCCCACTTTCTCTCCTGTTTCCCATGGTCCGATGTGTGTGTCTGAAATCAAACTGGAGCAGGCCCTGATGTTTCCTTTGCCTGATTCTGTATCCTTTATTCTTTCTTTCCCACAGGGCTGTTGATGGCAATTGTTCTGGGGACATATCTCCTATTATTGATCAATATAATACATTAATAATAATAATAATAATAATAATTTATTTATTACCCGCCTCTCCCTCTGGATCGAGGCGGGGAACAACATTAAAAGTAAATGATACAAGATACATAAAACATATAAAAACTAATACATTATTAAAATACCAATAAAACTCTTAAAATTCGACTGGGTAGGCCTGCCGGAAGAGATCAGTCCTTATGGCTTCTTTAAATTCAGGAAGACTGTTAAGTTGGCGAATCTCTCCTGGCAGGCAATTCCACAGTCTGGGAATGGCAGAAGAGAAGGTCCTCTGGGTAACGGTTGTCAGCCTAGTTTTGGCTGACTGTAGTAAATTCTTCCTAGAGGACCTGAGTGTGCAGGGTGGATTGTATGGGAGAGGGAGATCCTGCAGGTAACCTGGACCCAAACCATGTAGGGCTTTAAAGGTAATGGCCAACACTTTGTACTTTGCCTGGAAAATAATTGGCAGCCAGTGGAGTGATTTTAAAGCTGGTGTAATATGGTCACCCCTAGGTGTACCGGTAACCAACCTGGCTGCCATATGTTGAACTAGTTGCAGTTTCCGGACTAGGCACAGAAGTCGAGCCTTGAAGTATATATATACACCCATTTGTAGCCTTGCTGGGTTTTCCCATGATGTCTTCTGTCTCTTAGCACAAAAAATCCCATTAAAGAAGGGCAGCCAGAATAGCTGCACAATGTCTTTCGATTGGTGGCACTCAGAGCTGTCCATCTGGAAACATATTAAGACACATGATGCTTCCTCCATAGTGGGATAAGGAATGCCTAATATTTGGCAAGACTCCTCCATCCTCTCTACCACGACTGGTCAGAAGGTAGATCTCCAGATATTTTGGACTTCAACTCCCAGAAGACTCTGCCAGCGTGGCCAATGGTTCAGGAAAGTTCCAAACATCTAGAGATCTATTTTTTGCCCACCTCTGACCTATTCAGATTATATCAAAATTTTGTGCATTAGAAAAGTTTATCATGATTAAACCTAAAAATATTGAACAATAGGCCACAAGAGACCTAAATAAAATGTCAAAAACTAACAGCAAGGTAATTACGTCTGTTAGAACCAACTCAAATGACACAAAGCAGAGAGCAGAATTCTTAACTGGGCGGAATGTTAAGCAAAAAAATCAAAAGGGGGAAAATCTGAGCATGATGAGCACCATGCCTAGCCTTTTCTTTCTCTCTGCTCTGTCCAGCCTGATAAAGAGTTCTGGGAACACAAAAGCTTGTTCTCTACTTTTATGTATTTATTGGTCCTAAAAGAGGTAATTACCCCTGCCCTTTCCTACAACGTATACCTACAATTTTTCCAAATCATAAAGGAAATTATGCAATAATGAAAAATCCATATGTGTCCTTTGAACACAATGGGGACTTCTAGCTGAGTAATTTACGTAGGATTTCACTGTTAAGCACATGCTTAACTTTCGCATTGGAATTAAAGGGGTTTAAACCTGCTTAATTTTGGCTGGATTATGTCCTGAGTTGAGAGATCATTTGGAATGTTCTTTTTCTTTACTAAAAATGGTAAAATACAGATTTCTAAATGCAGCACATATATCCTGTGCTGTTTTTTTTCTTTTTTGAAGCCAGGCATCAAATGCTGTTAAGTATTGGTGGCACCTCACTCATAGTTCACAAGCCTTTTCTTCAGAGCACTGCCTTCCTTGCATCTCCTTCTCTTAGGTTCTTTTCATTTATTTTTAAAACTAAGAAATTGCCATGCTGAAAAGCAAAGTGCTGCTCTATATTTGGGTTCAAAATCTTTATTTGAGATCAAAGGAGTAGATTTATATTTTGGAGCACAGAACCCATCTCTGCCTTGTACTTAGGGTCTTGGGCTAGTTACTTTTATCTTAGTCTCACTAGTTTGCCTGATGGGAAATGAGGATTTTATGACTGGCCATGCCCACCATGGCAGCCATTTTACAAAGGAGCAAGCCCATCAATGGCAGCCGTTTTGTGAGAGTGTCCATGACACTGTCTCAAAATTCCAAATATGACCACTTACCCCCAAAAGTTAGGGAGCTGTGCTCTAAGTAGATAAAACTTTATTTTATATGGTTTTTCACCTCGCACATGCCTCTCAAAGTCTTCTTACCCAACTCCTGTCATTTCTTCTCCCCTTCTTCTTTCACACTGTACCCTGTCTTAACTGCAAGTTTCATCCCCCCCTTCCTCCTGCTGCTAGTACATTGGCTTCTTCCGGTAATGGGTTTCCTCTCTTATCCCATTCCTCTTTATTCCCAGTTTTTTCTAAACAAAATATTATTAAGAATACTGTCCTTGCTTTCTGACCAACTCCTGCTGCAACACCTGCCTGTGCAGTGTACATGGTGCAACCATGGTTCAGAGCAGTCAAGCAAAGAGGAACTGGGCAGTCTGCAGCATTGAGACCCACCTGAAGTTTGGCTGATACCCATTGCTGGGTCCTAACCACAGCTTGAGAAACATGTCCCATTCAGTTGAATGGGTGTACTCTAAATAGGACTAATATTGGATACAACTTGGAGCGTGTTTGGAATCAGGCTGTGGGCCTCATGTAGGCTTGATTTAGGCAATCTCTGCCGAAGAATTTACTGCCACATACAGCATAGATGTGGAATTATTATGGATTTTGTTCTGGCCAAAACCTATGGCTCTGATGGAGACATTTACAAGATTTGGGACTACAAAAGGATTCTGTGTGCACAGTAAGAGTCAAGCTATGTAGTAGAAAATAAATTACCTGATTTCTTGATTTCCTTTAGATTTTACTAAGTGGCTACATCCAGTTCAATGAATGTCATGATGGGAGAATGTAGCTTTTTGACACCAGTCTAAAAATAACACAATAATGAAACAAAAACCACCAAATGCCTCTTGAACCTCCCCCAATGTAATTGCTGAACAAAAAAACTGAGAAAAAAGTTAATTGCGCTGGACCTTCTCTCCTGACAAAAGGAGCATGCCCCTGTGTATGGGGAGGGTTTTTAGTTCAATACTGTATTTTCATAGCCATTTTATGTTGGCCTTTTCCATAGTCACATCTGATCTGTGTTTGTGTTTGTTTGTGTGTGTGTGTGTATACACACACACACACACACACACACACAATACACACATGAATGGAAGAATTGTGGGCAAATCTCCCCCGCAACAAGCAAACAAAAGCAAGCAACACCAAACCTCCAACTTCCTTCCCTATGGTTGTTTATCTTTACGTTGGACTTGGACTGGACAGCCCTTCAAATAGAGGATGCCTTCAAATAGAGGATGGTTCTCTGGCAGCCCTGCAAACAGTGGAGTGTTCTCTGTAAATGAGGTCACGTGGGCACACTAGAGGGAATGTACGTGTAAACACGCTTATCTTAACTGGTTTTAATGACCTCTTGCTCGCTTTTCCAAATGTTATCGCAGGTTAACATCCTGGCCAGACGATAGCTTTATTTTCAATTGCTTTGCTATGTTGTAATTTTTAGGGGTTATTCTGCATCATGACAGTAGTTAGTCTTGTGTGTCAAAGGCTTTTTCCACAATTACGATTTCCCCTAATGGTACTTTTGTTATAATTTGTAGGCTAATGGAAGTCAGCTATGGAAAGGACCTGTTTGATTATTGAGTCAATGCCCTGCAGATGCAAAGCATAATCTTCTAGAGAGAAGAGACAGCAGATGTTATTAAATAGATTCCACACTTGATCTTGGCTAAATAATGGCAACTGGTCACACATGTCCCTTGGATAGCATTGTAAAGGGAGATTTGTGTTAAAATGTATATGAATAGGTGATGCTGTTTTTAACATTTCCTAAGGATGCAGTGTCACTTCCAAGGAAGGAGCACATTATGATCTTAGTAACTTTCTTAAAGGTCTTTATTTTCTGCTATATTAAAGCTATGTACAATATTTTTGTCATGGCAGGATAGGTTACCCCAGACAATGCATGCTATGCGAGTTAGAGGACTCATCTACAAGAATTCGGCTTTACGCCTGGTTAGCCGATTATGCGCTTATTCGCAGAAGCGCTTTATCGTAAATGCTTGTATGCAGGAGGTAATTGAGCACTCAACAGGTGACCTTACCGGTTGTTTCAAATGCGCTTTACAGGTAGTTTATGCGGAGAATTGCTTGTTCACATAGGCAAAATGCGCTTTAACAGCCAGAGCAAAATAAAACTCGCTATTTAACGCGCATTTGATAATGCGCATAATCGGAGAGAAAACGCGCCTCTACGCCCGATTTGCACTCTGTTCTTGTAGAGGTAAATTTTTTAATGCGCCTTGAAAGAGCTTTAAATGCCTCTTGTAGAGGCAGCCATAGTCTCTGGTTTGGCTGGATCCAACTTGACCTTTCCTTTCTGCAGCTGCCTTAATTTTTTTTCCAAGTTAGGAGATCCAACTAGAGATTGTGCTTTGGCCCTTCCTCGTCCCAGATCAATGCTCCAGTATTTGTTGTGTAGGGCTCTGTGATCATTGATACTTCTGCACTTTTCTCTCCTGAAAAGAGCTCTGCTTTGACTTTCAGTTATAAATATTTTGCTTCACCATAGGACAGGAATAGCCCACTTGTGTCCCTTGGCCCAATTTCAAAAGCTCCCTGCAAGTGATCAGTTCATACTTCTGGTAAGCATGATCTCTCCCTCCAGCAGGGAAAAAGAGGAAGAGATGTGAGGGTGTCAGCAGGAGAGAAAGAAAGAAAGGGTGGCTCCTCTCACTTTGGGCTCAGGCCCTGCCTACCAACAGCATATGGACCCTGAACGATTACCCCTGAGATAATGCATCTCTCAACAGAAAAAAGCTCCCCTACCCCTGTTGTAGGAGGCAGGGTAGCTTTTAGATGACATATTTTGCTGTGGAATGCACTTCCCTTTGAGTGGGCACTGCTTTGTGTGTGGTGAACTTCCTACACAGTTATCACTTTCATGTAGGAGGCTGAATGTGTTATGTGTGATGGATGAACAAGCATCCACTGTGCATGTTCACACGCTGTGGGGACCCGCACCCATTAGGGCAAATACTTTCTGCACAAAAGTGATATCTGTGTGGAGAGTGATATAATATTTGCAGGCTAACCTTGAGGGATTTTCCTGGGAATGTCAGGAGTGAAGAGAAGAAACAGATTCTGCAGGTAGCTGTGATTGGTAAGCATACTGCATATTTCAGTATCAAGTGCATAACTGTGGGGGACAGGACACCCTATGTTGTATGGAGGGCCAAAAAGCCATGGTGCAGGAGATTTGTGTATTGGATCTCCCACAGTTTTTAAAAAAACGTAAATAGCAGCTTCTGGGGTTAATAGCATTTCCTGCACTGTTTTCCTGATCTTAATTTTCCCTCCCTCCCCCCCCTCCCCTTTCCTCTCCTGGTGTTGCTATTTACCCCATGTATATGTGAAAGAGGAGCTTTTGGAAGGGGGATTTTGACTGGGGAAAACAACTTGGGAGAAAGGGTTAAACTCCTTCCCATCTCCATGCATGGTTGCTATTTTTTAGTGTGTGAGATCCCATTCAAGAATATCCCTCCTCATTTGATTCCCAGCACAACATATATAACATAGGCACACAGATGATTTAGTTTTTTAAGGTAACTCTGTTAGAGCATGTGCACACACATGCTCCCATTCATGGGCTGTGCGTGTGTATAAGTTTGTTTCTTGAAAATAGTTTCCTCTTGTTTCTCTCTGACTTTTTGTTATTCCTTTCCATGCTGTAGTTCCTATAGGTGAGTCCAGTGCTCAGCATTCAGACTATTCTTTACAAAATGCTAAGTGTGCGTGAAGTGATCTTTCAACATCTGGCAGTGCTTACTTTGAAACCTTCCAGTACTGCTGGGCAGTGTCTACTTTCGAGTTGTATGTGGAATATGAATCTTCTCTTGCTCTCTTTGTCACAGGGATGTCAGAGAAATCCGCAACATGTTCAACTGAGTTTGGATTTCTATGGATCCCATCTATGGTTTCCACAGTAAACTGGCTTTTTTTGAGTCACGTAAATTTTGCAGACTCCTCCCCCCCAGCCTTTTGGGGAGATTTTCACCAATTTGCCTTCGCACTAATGTGCACTTGCACATATGGAATTAAATTCTCCTACATCCCTAAAAAAAAAATCTGATTCCCTCAATGAGCTGACAACAGAATGAAAGATGTCTGATATCTGAGAAATACAGATGGAATGGATTTACCAAAATCTGTACATCCCTATTCTGTCGAACTATGTATGTGTAAGGGCTTCTCTGCATGGGGCTTTTATTTTGTGATTGAGATTGGTTACTCATGGATGTTTGTGTGTCCTTTCCATGATGTCATCAACCTCCAGTGCCTCGCCTGTGCTTTCGAACCATTTCTGTGGCTTGATTTGAAACGGAAATAATGAGCTAATAAAAAGATCTGGTTTGAATTTGTCCCTGTAAAGAGGAAGTGGTTCTATAACAACAGCACCATTTAGTGGCTGTATAATGAAACATATAGAACTCACAGATAAAGGCAGGGGGAAGGGAAACACATATAAAGGGCCGATCTTAATCCCACAAAGAATCTAGAAGCAGAAGCCCAAGTAAAATCTTAGGATAAAAAGCCTCTGTGTGCAGAAGCCCCAAGACATCACTCAGAAAATAGGCTAATGTATCAAGAAGACAGCTATTGCTATTCTAGAGCAGGTTTCCTAACCCCCATATTTTCTAAGACAATATGGCTGCAATGGTTTCTATCTGACAATGTGATCTTGCATTTTTAGAAGACAGCATAGGAACAAGATCAGTACCACCACTAGTCAATACTGATCAAGCACTAGCTGAACTGCAGGTGTTGTGTAGAATCTGATGTACCCCACTTACAGGTATCAGAAGGTGGGGTGTTCACAGCTTCAGTCCATGTAGTTGTGAGTGGACCAAGGTCTAGGGCAGGAGCTAGGCATGATCTGTTTCAGGGACAAAAGATAAAGACAAGGGCTTGGGCCCTAAGATAAATTAGCTTCATGGAGTTAACTTCCTGTTTCCTCCAACATGACCCTCTGGCATCCTGTCAAACATGGTTCAGGATGATCCTTGATCCTCCAAGAGGCTTTTCAGGGGGCACAGATGGCTGTAGGGGCTTGTGGAAGGTAGAAGAAACTTCCTTTCCATGACCTTCCTTAAGTTAACTTATTTTAGAATCCAAGCCAAGGTCTATAGTTTGTAGTTGCGCTCTGCTCGAAGCATGGAAGGAAAGTGACATCAGAGACTAGCTGGGGTGAATCTTGGAAGAGAAGTGTTGAGGCTGTTAGGTGTGGTAGGTGGTGGATCTCTAGCCAGGGCCCTTATGGGAACCAGATTGGAGTCTTAATTTCTGGTCATGACTCTTTCCCCCAATTGTGTTTAACATTTATTTCATGTCATGCTTTATAGGTGTGTTATATTGGAATGTATTACGCTCTGATGTGTTTTTATCCCTTGATTATGTGAATTGTTTTGAATACTTTTAGAAGAAAAGTGACACCTGTACTCACCTATTATTCAAGCAAGCCAAGAATTCCACATGATTGTGCAAGGGATCTCGGGTGGTGGTAGTGGCCACAGCTCTCATATTGTGGGCTGAAGCTGGTGTGGGAGGGAGCAGTCAGATATCTTGGGCTGGTCCTGCCCTGTCCTCCCCCTGTCGGGCCATTTTATTGGGGCATGCTTTTAAGGGAAAAGTGCACTGCAGTTGCTAAGCAACCACTTGGGCCCAGTAAAATGGCCTGCAAGCCCAAGTCTGGTATCTTGTTACCACAAACAGCAAGGAAGGGAAGGAGATGGTAAGAGTCTCAGATCCCTTGAGGACTGTGATCTTCTTTCCCCTTGGTTTGCAGATCTTTCTTTTGCAGGAATATGAATAAAAAACAGTGTTGATAAGAACAGTAATCGTATTAAATAATATCAGGCTGTGGTAGGTTAATTTTGCATTACATATTAGATTAATTGTTTTCTGCTCCATCTTGATGATGGTGATGATGATAATGAACACTATATATTGCAGGTATTATTGTTCATCATAGAGCCAACACCACTTCCTTTAGCCAGGCCTTCTTTAGCACTGCCCCTGTCTACTTTTCAGCTATAAGTTTTCTTCCAAGAAATGCATCCTATTAAAGAACAAAAGAAATGTGCCCCTGTGCATGTGCAGAGGCATTTCCATCGGGGATATATGATGCTGTTCCTAAAGAGGACTGAACCCTGACTTCTTCTTCGTGGTCTCTGTGCATCACACGCTATGGGCTTGCGCCGGCGCAGAGCCTCGATCGGGATAAACTTCTATAGTCTAGACTTTTTTGGCGGGAACCCCTCCCCCCCACCGCCCTATCGCACATGCTCGGGTTCCCGCCTAAGTTCTCTTTCGACCGCCATGCTGATAGCCTCGCGGGAGTCTTCGGAAGAACTTTGTTCATATTTTCTAGCTTAGACTTAGATTGTTTCCTTTCCTTCTATTTCTCTCTCTTCATCTCTCTGTCTTCTCCGTCGTCTCCATTCTTTGTTTCACATATATATATATATATAAATATATATATATATATAATATCCTGTATATCTATCTACTCTCCTTCCTATCGTTCAAACTTTCCTTCCTTGTTGCGAGGGCAACATGTCTCAGTCCTCTCTTTTTAAGACTTGTACGACATGCCGAGCGAAGCTCACGCTTTCGGATGGCCACTCCCTCTGTCTCCTTTGTCTTGGCGAGATGCACATGGTGGAAACCTGTGCCCACTGTTTGGCGTTTTCCAGGCAGACCTGTAAAAACCGGGCTGATCGCCTGCGATCTCTGCTCTGGAGTCGAGCTCTAGCGGCGGTGGATGTGCCCACCAAACCACCCCTACCGCAAGTAGTGCCCACCATTCCGCGGCCGAAAACTAAGTCGGCCTTGAAGAGCCGCTCGACTCCTTTGAAAGGCTCGGTGAAGGGAAAAGCGGCACCGGAGGGCCGCTCGACACCGAGGGTTCGAGCCTCGACATCGGCAGACCGGGCTTCGGCCTCGGCAGACTGGGCCTCGGCGTTGGAGCACAGGGCGTCTCAATCGGCAGACCGGCCCTCGGAACCTAAGGCTAAAAAGCCAAAGAAGCCGCTGGCCTTACCGAAGGAGGGCCACCGAAAGTGGAGACAACAGGCTCAACATGACGGCAAGGCCAAGAAGATATGTAGGAGTCCGCAGCGACAGGCGGGACCCTCGATACAGGGGGAATCTCCAATACCGAGCCATTCGGTTCCAAGCCACCCGCAGCCGACCCGCCCAAAGAGCACCCATTGACAGACGGAGGCTTCGATACCGAGCCATCCGATACCTAGCCAACCGCTACCAAAAAAACCAGCCTCGGTAACGATACGATCGCCGGTACCGATGACTCCACTGGGTCCATCCCCATTGGCGTCAATATCATTACCGGTTACTCGCCTGTCTCCATCGGCCCCGTTACCGGCCTCTCTCTCGATACTGACACGACACCGAATGCCGTCCGCGCCTCCTGAACAACTGTGGCCAAGCTGCGCAGCTAGACTACTGGAGGATCCGCTGGCACAGCCACTCTCACCCCGGTCCTTCTCGGATGAGAACGCACCATTTTCACCGGATCCATCGCCGGAACCATCACCGTGTTCGATTCTGACGCCGCAGCTTCTGGGGACATCGCCGCATCATTGATACCGGTCACCGACACCGCCGCGACGGTCACCACATCAGCGATACCGATCTCGTTCCCCGACACCGATGCGAGAATGGGACCGCTACTCTGACAGGTCGGCGCGCTCGTGGACGTCCCTCTCTAGCCACCACAGAGCCATGGCGTCGATAGAACCAATACATGCCGCCTACAATTTTGACCCCTACACAGGGGAAAGACTGCAGATTGAGGGAGTCTTCGTCCCACCAGTCCCTCCACGGGCCCCACCATTGGCGACGATATCGGCACCACCTGCAGAGCCAACCAACACATATCCACCTGCACCTATACAAACGGTGCACGTTCCTAATCCGTCCTTGCCTCAATCCGCAGAAGATTATGAGTCTGACTCATCATCAATTGTCTCGGCACCGCAGTCAGAACCATCACCGGATGAGGCGGTAGGCACAAAAAAGCGCGCTTCCCCGTCCATAGAAACAGGGAACTTTACGGAGCAGATGATGTGTATGGCGCAGTCACTGGGCGTTGAGCTTCAACATCCAGCAGAGCAGTGCATCGATTCAATCTTCGACGTGATGTACTCGGACAATACCACGTCTCTTGCCATGCCGTTGATCCCAACACTGCTGCAAACCATACAGGAGTCATGGAAAAGTCCATCCACGATGGGAGCGGTGTCAAAGCGTCTAGATGCACTATACAAATTACAAGAGAAGGATGCCAGTTTTTTGCTCATGCACCCGAAGCCCAACTCAGTGATCATTGAGTCGGCGCAGGGCAGGTCTTCCAGGACCCACTCCATGCCATCGGACAAGGAGGGACGGAAGTTAGACGCGTTCGGAAGACGTATCTATTTGTCTACTGCCCTGTCGATAAAAATCACGAATTATCAAGCTATGATGGCCCGCTATCACCTCTTTCTATGGGAGAAGATGGCCTCCCTTATTGCTTACTTATCTGAGGACAAGAAGGAACTCGCTCAAGTTTTCCAATCAGAAGCTATGGGATTGGCGAAGCAAGAGCTCACAACCTCCAGGCACCAGATGGATTGCCTGTCCAAAGCAATGATTGGGGCCGTGTCACTCAGACGACACGCGTGGTTACAATCATCTAACCTGTCCCAGGAATCGAAGTCGCGAATTGAAGACCTGCCCTTTGATGGAGAGGGCCTATTCCACACGACAACAGATACCGCAATGGACACGATCCACAAGGCAAAGACAACTGCCAAAAAGATGGGGTTTTACCCAACTACAACTACTCAGCCATTCCGTTCACATCGCTGGAGTCGCCCACCATTGTACCAGTCACGCCAATTCGGGACACGCTCCCAGCGTTACCAACAACAAAACGCTACTTCATCTGCTCCCCAGAAACGCAGCTACCAACAACCGCGGTTCCTCACACAATGCAGTAGGACAGACCAGACTCAGAAGCGGCGCCTTTGACTGCATCCTGGACGGCACCCACACCATCATACGTTTCGGCACCCAACTAAGATATTTCTACCAGGCCTGGAAGTCAATAACATCAGACAAATGGGTCTTGAACATTATCAGGAACGGATATCGCATAGAGTTTATTTCTCACCCCCCTCCATGCCCACCGCAGGTCACTCCACCATCCAGTCTCCTGTGGCAGGAAGTCAGCAACCTACTCCAAAAGGGAGCTATTATTCCTGTCCACGATTCGGACTTACAATGCGGATTCTATTCCCGCTATTTCACCATTCCAAAAAGAGACGGGGGTCTCCGCCCCATTATGGACCTAAGGAACCTCAATACATTCATCCAAACGAAAAAGTTCCACATGATTACCCTGGCTTCAGTACTCCCTCTGCTCAAGCGGAACCATTGGTTCACTCTACTAGACCTCAAGGATGCGTACTTCCACATCAGCATCTACAAACCACATCAACGTTTCCTCAGGTTCACAATAGGGCCCCACACTTATCAGTTCACCGTCCTTCCCTTTGGTCTCAAGACGGCCCCAAGGGCCTTCACGAAGTGCATGAGCACGGCGTGCGCTTTCTTGAGAACATCAGGGGTAGAGATTTACCCATATCTCGATGACTGGCTAATCGTCTCAGTGTCCAGATCGCAAGCAGAGAGCGACATAACAATGACAAAACAACTGCTGGGCAAGCTGGGACTGCTAGTCAACAAGGACAAGTCCATCTTTGTACCCACGCAGCAAATACAATTCATCGGGGTCCTCCTCAACTCCCCTCAAGGTACGGCATTCCTCCCACGGGAACGCGCTCTGGCAATCCAACGCCTAGCGGTGCGAGTCATGCGCCCCACCCGCCTAATGGCACTCACCCTGCTAAAGTTGTTGGGACTCATGGCGTCGTCAGTTTACGTCATACGCTGGGCGAGGATGCGCATGCGACCAGTACAGCAGTTCCTATTACAACACTATCTTCCAACAGACAATCCCAGAAGGATAAAATTGTCACTCCCAGAAAGACTGCTACCAGATGTCGCTTGGTGGACTCATCTGCGCAGCCTAACACAGGGCATGCACTTCGTGAACTCCGGCCCATTGCGGCTCCTGACCTCAGACGCATCCTCGGTTGGGGAGCCCACTGCGACCGACTGACAATCCAAGGAAAATGGTCCCAACGAGAAAAAAACCTCCATATCAATATGCTCATTAGCCGTAAAGAAGGCACTACATGCATTCCAGGGACATCTCCAGCACCACCACGTATGGGTCATCTCCAACAACAACACCGTAGTGTGGTATATCAACAAGGAAGGGGGCACGCGTTCGCCACCCCTCCTCGCCCTGACCCTAGAGATCCTTCAATGGACTGTCAGGAACGACATCCACTTGTCGGCGATGCACATCGCAGGAAATCAGAATGTACAAGCAGATCTTCTCAGCAGGCAGTTTCAAACCACGCACGAATGGGAGCTCTCACAAGCTGCCCTTGACCTCCTGTTCCAGCGGTGGGGGACGCCTCTGGTGGACCTGTTTGCGACACAGGAAAATGCTGTTTGTGCCGCCTACTGCTCCAGGGTGGGAGTGGGCAACCGCTCATTGGGAGATGCATTCAATATGCGCTGGCCAAGAGGCCTCTTTTACGCATTCCCTCCCTTTCCAATGCTTACCAAAGCAGTGATGAAAATCTCCCACTGCAATGCCAACGTTATCCTAATAGCCCCGTGGTGGCCACGTCAAGCGTGGTTCACGCCTCTACTGAGGATGACCAATGGCGACTACTGGCGCCTGCCCCTGCAACTGGATCTACTCTCCAAAGACCAGGGCTGTGTCCAACACCCAGCTCTCCAACAACTACGCCTGACAGCATGGCGCATACGACCAGGTGGCAGGACTTAGACCTGCCCCCATCCCTCCAAGCGATCTTACAGAAAGCCCGTAGGCTTACCACAAGGGATTCGTACGCCAGAAAATGGAGAAAGTTCACTGACTTTACATTACAGAGGGGTACCAACCCAAGGACTTGCCCAATCCAGGAGGTCCTCCTTTTTCTACAGTCTCTCTACGAGAAAGGCTTGAAGGTCTCCTCCATTAGGGTTTATCTGGCCGCCATTTCCAGCAATCACGACTTGTTCCAGCAATTCTCGGTGTTTTCTCACCCAATAACAAAATGTTTCCTTAAAGGCCTACAGAACATTCATCCCCCGGTCAGGTCGCTCGTTCCTCAGTGGAGCCTCTCCTTGGTCCTAGCATCTTTGAGTGCGAAACCTTTCAAGCCACTCACTACAGTGGATCTTAGATTGCTAACTCTAAAAGTGGCATTCTTTGTTGCCATCACATCGGCAAGAAGAAGCTCGGAACTATGTGCGTTATGGGTCGACCCCCCATATACGCAATTCTTTAGCGATAGAGTGGTCCTCAGACCAGAACCCGCCTTCTTACCGAAGGTAGTGTCATCTTTTCACCTGAACCAGGATATAGTCCTGCCTACGTTCTTCACTTTGCCAGCTGACCCCCTCAGTACAAAACTCCACTCCTTAGACGTTTGCCGAGCGTTGGCGTTCTACAACTCCAGATCTGCCACCTTCCGGCTATCAAATAGACTGTTTGTCTGTTATGGCGGAAAAGAGAAGGGTCTACCGGTCTCTACTCAATGGTTTGCATGTTGGATAGTGCAAGCCAACTCCTTAGCCTACCAGCTATCCGGCAGAGAACAACCAGAGAATTTGAACGCCCATTCCACTAGGGCACTTTCGTCATCTACTGCCGCAAACCGAGGTGTCTCCATTCCAGAGATCTGCAGAGCAGCGACCTGGTCAAACACCTCGACGTTCGTCAAGCATTACAGACTGGACGTAAGAGCCAGGACAGACTCCTCTTTTGGTCGTTCTGTCCTTTCTGCAATTCTTCAATGAGATGTCAGCGGGCCTACCCTCCACCGGTAAGTTGTCTGCTGATTAATTGCCCATAGTGTGTGATGCACAGAGACCACGAAGAAGAAATGTAGGTTGCTTACCTGTAACCGTAGTTCTTCGAGTGGTCATCTGTGCAATCACACAACCCACCCACCGTCCCCTCATGGCCTCGCTGATTATGCCAGGTCATAGGAAAAACTATTGCGCATGTGTATAGTTTTATCTAACTGTTTCACTATCTCGTTCGCGAGGCAATCACGGTCTCACAGAATTGAGGTAGGCGGGAACCCGAGCATGCGGGATAGGGTGATGGGGGGGAGGGGTTCCCGCCAAAAGAGTCTAGGCTATAGAAGTTTCTCCCGATCGAAGCTCGGCGCCAGCGCGAGCCCATAGTGTGTGAATGCTATGACCACTCGAAGAACTACGGTTACAGGTAAGCAACCTACATAACTCTCTCTCAAAATTACACACCTCCCGTGCCACTCCTGACTGACTTCTGGGGATGCAGCTGACATTTTGAACCTTTTAAAGGATTTTATGGCGGTACTTGTGTTACGCTGCCAAACCGAACACTAACCCTGCTCACTTTCACTTATACCAAAAAAAGAAAAAAAAATAAAGAAAAAAGAGAGAGTTCCTACAAAATATGTCAGTGGGTGGGGAGAACCAGATTTCTGTAGTGAAAGCTTTTTATCTGCATGGCAAGGAAAGAGTTTCTCCTTCCATTGTGAACGTATCTCTCCCCTCCCCCTTTAGAGAGTTTGCTTATATAGTTTCCAGCATGCCCTTTACCTGCCAAACTGTATTTGATCTAAGCGTCTTTCCTCAGGGGTCTACAATCAGCTCTAAAAGCCATATATGAAATGGGGCCTGAGGAACCCAAAACACCGAAGCCAAGGTTGAGAAAGCATCTCCTGAGGCCCTCTGTGTTTACCTACTGTTACCACGGTGTTCGAGGAACATATTAATATGCCTATTAGTAATGGAAGCCTATTTAATTTTGGGGTCAGGCAGCAAAAACAGAATATTTCTCCTCCTCCTCCTCCTCCTCCTCCTCCTCTCCATCCCTCCCCCTTCATTGCTCTACCTGGACAGTAACTAGCTGAACATTTACAACTCTGAATGATATAATGCAATTAAGACTCTCTATAGCACTCTAATTTGCATATCTCATTATATAGAGTGACACCATTAGAAGACATGTGTTGAAGCTTTCAAAATGATTATGATATGTGAAGGTATTAGAGGCCATGAATATGGCTTGCTGGAAAGCAGTGAGCTGACTGCGCCAGCACGGCACTGAATTCTCACAAGCGCCACATCGCTCGCTAGGTATTTTTAATGGAAAATAATAGATCCTGGAGGGCTAAAGTCAATCAGCTCCTATTCAGATGAAACTCCCATAGATTTGAGTGAGGCTAGAGGATTTAACTCAGAGAGGGAGAGCTAATTAGTGACCGGATTTGGTCTAGGAATAGAAAAAAAGGGGTTTTAAAGCTTGCTACTGGTTCAAAAATAAAAATCAGGGCACACCTGTGCTGAAGGTAGATTCCCTTCTATGATCAGTATTGGTTTCTATTTTCATGTTGTGCAGTTAAAAAAAAGAAGATTTCTTTCTTCTGGTTATTAGAAGCACATGTTTATAGAGAGGTTGGCAGAAAGTGGAAAACTGTGGAAGGATCAAATATAACTCAGTGGCTGAATCGGAGGTCCTTCAGATGGGGGAAAATCACGTTCCCTTACTGTGGCTCTACTTCCAGCATCTCTTCCTTTTCTGCAATGAGCTATAATTACGAGAGGAAAAGAGAAGGGAGGGAAGAGTGACCACTTGGCTTGTACAACCTCAATGCAGTTGAACGGAACAGCACTCTCTAGTGAACACTTTATAGCGCAACTTTGTCTGCACATGGCAGGAAAACCCAGCAAATATCGATTTATCCCAGAAGTTTTCTCCTGGGATAAATAGGGTTTTCTGAGGATTTATTTTTAGCGCTAGATTGGGAAAATGGAGTGGGAGATGCACAGGGGGCAGACGGCATTGTCAGAATGACCTGCGAACATCTGTGACTGGCCAGTAACAAACGTGCTATAAAATGCTCATTTAAAGAAGCTATAGGACATGTCTTCCATATGGTAAGGCTAATATGTGCATGAAATGAAGGACTTCTGTCATGTGTAAGGTATTAAGAAAATTGGCATATTTTTTCTAGTATGTTTTTGTAAAATATATGTTTTATTATATACATTTGATTTTATTGATTAGACATTTGATGAAATGTATACTTAATATACATTTGAAAATATTCTTTTGATTATATTTGATACTTGGCTGCAGTCTTATGCACGCTTTCCTTGGAGTAAGTCCTATTGAACACTGTGGGACAACTTTTGTGTAAATACACTTAGGTTTTCTCTGTTAGACTGCAATTCTATACATACTTACCCAGGAATAAATCCCATTGAATTCAACGAGGCTTACTTCTAAGGACATATGTATGGGATAGCACTGTTAATCTACAGATTAATCAATTTCCTGGAGTTTGGGAGTGTTTATATTATTTATCCCTTTGGAAGTTAAGTTTTGTTAATTTGTTTGCTTGCTGATACATTCTGTTGATCATCAAAATTAGATGCAATGCATCACTGTTTCAAATTTAGATACTAAATAGCTATGACATATGTGTGGTTTTTAAATACTAAGAAAAAAGAAAGTGCATGCCTGTGGGATTGTATGATGTATAAAATAAGAATAAAACCCTCAAGAAGACACAGAAAGTGTCTTATCTGGGTATGTAATGTACCTTTCCAATGGGCATGATCCCACTTTTAATGTGCTTTACGAGTTTAAGCACATTAAGGTTTACAAGATTAGCTATTGAATTCTTTTGGGCTCTATTTTCTGTTTAGATACGAGATTTATTTGAGAGAGTTTGAGATGATGAGCTTCTGGTAAAATCAGCCGACAGGCTGACTTTACCAGAAGTCTGGGTATGTAACGCACCTTTTGAATGGACTATTTCCATTTGTGTTTTTCCTGCAGTTTAAATGGTAACTTCAAACATTCACCAAAATTGTACCTATGTAGTTTCTGAAATGCATTCAGTGCCTACAAATGCATATTCCTGAAAGGAGCAGTGATGTTTAATTTTTAAAAAAAATGCAGGCAAGACTTTAGCCTAAACTATCCGGCATATTTGCTTGTGAATGTTCAGATTTCTAACTCCTCATGTGCTGCATTCATAGTTGAACATATTAAGCAGTTTGAGAAGGACATCTCCAGATATTATGGCCTATATTTTGAGTCTACAGTCATCATCTGAAGTCCTGTTATGGGCCCCTCCTCCTAGAGAGGTGAGGTTGGAGGGTACTTTGAGGGAGGACCTTCTGTGGAGCAACACACTGGCTGTGGAACTACAGCTCCAGGACAGCTTTATTATTGACACCTTCATTATTGGCTTTCGAATTTTAACTCATTTTTGGTGACTGATGGCATTTATTGCTTTTAGTGTTTTCTCCCTGTTTTATTATTATAACATGTATTTTTATCTGTCTTGCTTTTTAGTTGTGCAAGTTTTGCATCATTCTTTTACAGTTGAATTGTAAATCACCTTGAGCATTAATTGAGCGGAGGGGTAATTTAAAAATGCATCAAATAAATAAATATTCTGCGACAATGTAAAAGGCTTGGTGCTTCTTGGACAATACCAGGAAAGAGCAAACATGAGGTGCTTTACTAGATTGTTCAGGTGTTACACTGAATCCATGTTGCATGTTTTGGCCCATCCTAGTGCTCTGACGTAATCTGCAGAATACTGGTGTAGCTACCAAACGATGTTGTCACAGAACTCTGTATTGTGGTGTGGATTCTAGTAGCACTGAACTGAACATAATTATTGTTCTGAAATCTCTCCTACAGCCTATTTCTCCTCCCATTCTAATCCGTGTCCTTTCAATTAAAAAATAGTTGTGGTTTGGAGTTATATCCCCACTTCTCCATTTTATCCTCACAACAACCCTGCGATGGGAGTTGAAGTCCAAAAACACCTGGAGGGCACAAAGTTAGGGAAAGCTAGGTTAGAATGTTGGGCTAGGATTGGAGAGGACCAGGTTAGAATCCTTACTCAGTGATGAAGCTCACTGGTTGACATTGGGCCAGTCACTATCTCTCAGGCTTACCTGCCTTGTAGGGTTGTCATGAATACAAAATACTAGTGGAGGGCTGGCCTAAGTCATTTTTCTTCCTGAAGTGAAGGACAAGATGGCACTCGCTCCCATTTCATGTACAAGAGCCACTGGACTGGCAGCTGAATCTTACTTTAATACTGGTGATAAGGGAGCATCCTGCACTCCATCTTGGGAAGGGGGTGCAGGCCATGAAGTATGCACAAGTCTGTCCTCCAATCTTATTCTTATTCTTATTCTTATTTATTACATTTATATACCGCCTCATAGCCGAAGCTCTCTGGGTGGTTTACAAAAATTAAAAGATTGAACATTAAAAAGTCCTTGGAGAAAGGGTGAGATAAGGAACCCAGGTCCCCTGTTTCCTAACCACCAATCATGTGGTGATTTCCTGGCTTTGGTGCAGTTCCCCCTCCCCCCCATCCTAAAAGGTTGAAATGCTTGTCCTAAGGCATAGTTATCGGCTGTAAGAGTTTTAAGATGTAATACGCTAGGGTGACCAGATAAAATCCAGTTCAGGGGTCATGTAACTTTAAGAGTTGTAGAGAAAAGGGAATTTCAGCCAGTGCCATTTGTATGCAATTAGTTCTTGGTGAAATTTCCTCTTCATCACAACAGTTAAAGTTGCAGGGGCCCTGCCTTCTTTTGTATATGGTCACTCTAGTATAGTGCCTGCAACTTTAACGGTTGTGATGAAGAGGGAATTTCACCAGGAACTAATTGCATACAAATGACACTGGCTGAAATTCCCTTTTCTCTACAACTGTTAAAGTTACATGAGCCCTGACTTGGATTTTATATGGTCAGCCTATAATACGCTGGGTTTTGATCTGCATTTTCTGTATTTTTTGCTCCACCCCTTTGCTTTCAGCCACATCCACCACTGGAATATGCTCTCTTCCCCCAAGAGCTTCTCCAAAATTGAATTCAGCTCTTGGGATGAAGAAGGTTGTCCATCCCTGTTCTAGGCCATTTAGGGCTCCAAAAACAACAATCAGGATCTTAAACTGGTCCTTGGAGCAAGTAGGTAACCAGTGCAAATAAGTTATGCTGCAGCCTCTTAATGCTCAAATGCCACAGAGGGACTCTTCTTAGGCTGTTTGTGCAGACACGCCTTTTTGGATCAGATGTCTTGTGTGTCATACTGAAGCAGAAAAGAAACATATAAATATATATTAAATAGCTTTGTACTCACACAGAGCCCAAATACACCATAGTTTCCTGGTTGAAAGAACACGCTTAATTCAGCTACTCCATAAAAGATAATCTCTTTCCAGGGAGGATTAAGGCTATCAGAATAAGAGAGCTGCATGAACCATGTAAGGATATACTTACAATTATAAGTAAGATGATAATTACCATGGTAATTTGGTTTCTTCATGGATGAGATTTCTTCAAACAGACTCCGAAATATCTCTTTCCTGCTTCTGCAACCCTCTGCTGAGTTTGACTCGCAGACAAAAGCTTCAGATCAATCATTTTAAGGGACTTTATGGTGCTCAGAAGGGTGTTCTTCAATGTTCTTCAAGACAATAAATGTAGCTGGACTCATTTGGAGCATTTCTTCCTAAATATGATACAGTCCCTACTAAGGACCAGTTAGGTCCCTTCCTCACCAATTAGCATTTGCATTGTGTACACTCTAGAACAGGGATGGGGAACATGTGCCCGCCTGATGTTATTGCACTACAACTCCCATCATCTCTACCATTGGCTATGCTGGCTAGGGCTGATGGGAATTGCAGTTGAACAATATCTGGAGGCCCACATGTTCCCATCCCTGTTTTAGAGTTACTTGTCAAATTCTTTCCTCAGACATCACAAGGGAAATTGGAGGAGGCCATTTCCTCAAAATTTCCTGAGACTTCATTGGAGGAGGGTTTTTTTTACAGTGTAGCTGGTGTTTCAGCAAAGAAGCTCAGCAATTCTTTAAAAGTTTTAGTTCAAAACTCTTAGAAAATTGCAGAAAGAACTACCAAAACAACTTCACAACATTACCTTTACAAAAAGCATATAGGAACCCCCTGCCCCAAGCCGTTTATCTTGACAGCTTTCATAAAAAAAAAAAAACTTGCGAAATTACCTAATTATCTACATATGGTCATCTCTGATCTATCTTGTATAGCTACATGTTGCTTTCCCTACCCTGTATCACTAATGTTTTTAGGTTACTGTTTCCACTGTATAGAGTTCTTTTTTTAAACATCACTGAGGGAGTGGGCGAAAGGGGTTTTATAGCACACAACTATTAAATAAGCAATAATTTCTGGTGCAGCTATGTCTCATGTGTTGAATATTATTTTGGTGTCCAGAGATTTTTGTTATTGTTGCCAGAGCCGTTCTCATACACATTTATAGGCACAGACTCTGTGCATGATGAGAAAATCAGATTGTGTTCCCATCTCTTGTCCAAACTGGCCTTTGCCTGTTACACTCTTAGGCTTGCTAGCCTCACCTATGTGGCAGTTGTGAGTCATGCCCAAAGTGCATGTTTTCATCCAGCTCAATCTGTATAGATATGATGATGCATAGATGATGCATAGTTCTTGTGCAGTATGATCGTGGGATAATATTTCTGTTTTGTTAATGTTCAATGCACATTAGCAATCCAGAGAGAGAGAGAGAGAAGAGGGCACAATCCCACTTTTAATGTGCTTGGGGGGTCAGGGGACCTAAACAGACATTACTTTAAATCTGTATCAACCGCATCTCCCCCATCCATTTTAATTCTACATTAGGTGCAGAAGGCCTGATCTCTGGATCTTCAAAGCCCCCTACCCCCTTACTAGGGTCTTGATCCAAGTTGGGTCACCTTCACTTACTCTGGAGTGAAAATGAAAAAAAGGTGTAACTGCTAGATAGCATTTATTATGTATGTATGTATGTATGTATGTATTATTATTATTATTATTAATTGCATTTTTAACAGCCCAATAGCCGAAGCTCTTTGGCGGTTTACAAAAATTAAAATCATGAGAACTATTCAAAATATAAAACAACAACATTATAAAAACGTAGCATAAAAATACAATATAAGAGCAGAAGCAAGATAAAACCAAGCAGCAATGCAGAAATTAATACAGATTTAAAATACAAATTTAAAACAGCAAAGTTAAAATTAAACTGTTAAAATACTGAGAAAATAAAAAGGTCTTCACCTGGCGTCTAAAAAAGTATAATATAGGTGTCAGGCGAACCTCTCTAGATAGCTCATGCCACAGCAAAGAAGACCCTCCTCCTGGTAGCCACCTGATAGCATTTAAAGTAATGTCTGTTTTGGCCCTAAGCACATGGAAGTTTGCAGGTTAGTTATAAAATTCTTTAGATACATACCAGGCTTATTTTAGAGAGTTTCAGATGATGTGTTTATGATAGACTGGAACCAACTTTACCAGTAAACTGGAGAAGTGTGTCAGTATAATTGAAGCAGTGTGTACAAGTTGCATTATATCTGTCCCGAGGGGCCATTCGTGCAAACACAGGCAAATTGTGCATCTATCACCGTACCAACAGGTCAGTTATTCAAAATGGTCCTGACAACTCTTTCCTTCACCGCCTTTTAAAGAGGGGATTTTCCCTTGAACCCTATCTTGGCTGCCAAACAACACAGCACCACACCCCTCGTCTTTGGCCAGCATGGAGGGGGAAATAATCTTGTAGGTAAGGTAATTCCAACCATGTCTAAATATCATTTTGGCTTTGGTTTAGGCATAATCAGAATCTAAAAAGAAGAGCCAATCTGAGACACAGACGTTTAGAGCTACATGCATGGGGTAACACAAAAGATCAAATGTGACTGATTAGATAAATGATGGCTGAAATTGTGTCAGCAGAAAGATAACCTGTGGCATATGACGCTTGCCAAAACAGACAGAGCAGATCAAATGGAGTTTTAGAAGGATGACAAATGCTTATTCTGAAGCCCTTATATGAGGGATTGATGCTGTAGAACAGTGAGCAGCTGGACCAGATATGGAAACCTGAGAAACTCTTTTTTAAGCTCTTCCAGGTAAATTAGGTCAACAAAAAATTAATATGTATATGTTTTATACTGGTTCTTATCTGTCCCAAAATCCTGCTTGGTGTGACTTCACATTCAGGGCAGTTGAATGAAGCAATTAATGTGGTACGATGTGGTCTAGTTGAAGTTACGCACTTGTAAGATCCATTGATTTTGATGTGAGAGAGCCAAGTACTTGACTCTCACATTCAAATCATTGAGACTTTGTCATACATAATATTGGCTAGATTGTGCCTACAGTGACTAAGGACAGAATACTTCATGAAAGCAGTTTAAAAAACAAACAGCTCTCCACCGCTAACAACCATGAATAAAAGCTCCAAATCTGAAAGCCAAAGCCGTTTATGTTGTCAGGAAATAAAAATAATATTAGGCAAACTCTGTATATGGCCAGATGAATACTATGCAGTATTTTATACAGCATTTGAGTGTGTCCGTGCCTTTCACTATTTCGGTAATCCTTGCAGCAAACTAATCATACCTATATGCAGGAATGGCCCTACCATTGAGAAGAGTGAGGCAACCACTTCAGTTGCTGGGGGGGGGGGTGCAGCAGTAGCAGCCCCCAAGACATTCCTTTCTGTTGGGTGACAGAGGTTTGTGTGCCACACGACCTGTCTTGCACCTCCTCAACTAGCCTGCTGTCCTCAGCATGTGGTGGGAATATATGGATGCCAAAAGTCACCCACCCTGTTCTAAAACTTGGCAGGGAAGAGCTTAAATAAGCCTCCCAAAGAAGGGCATTCCAGAGCTTAGGTGCCACTGAGGAGACCTTGTCCCACATATTTGCCAAGCACAAATGGCAGGACCTCAGATAGGACCTTAATACTTCAGGACATCAGCACTTCAGGGTACTAAAATAGCTGCTTGTTGTATCAACCAGATGAAATTATTATGTGCTCATGGCAGGGGAGAAAACACACATACCATTCTAAGCATGAAAAGAGCAGGTCCTTTCCTTGCACTAAAATGTGCATCTGTTTTTAGCTAGGATCATTGTATGTGGAAATGGTTGACTGTTGAAGTAAAAAAATAAAAATAAAAATATATATCACTGGGTTAGCAGAAGCCCAGTGTTATTCTAAGCTGCTTTTTGGATCTCAGCCATTGTCTGTAATGTGATGATTTTTTAAAGGACAAAAATGAGACAATTGTTCTATCCTAATATTGCACTGTTTCACAAAGAATCTGAAAAGGCTAACACCATTCCAAGTAGGAGTAAATTCCCATTGTGGTGTGGACATGCTGTTAGTTGTGCTATCCCTCCTGTTTTGATTCCTGAAGAGCAACTTGGCTAGGAAAAGGAAAAGGGGGGGGGGACCACGGAGATGTGATTGGTGAGCTGTCATATCCAGCTAGTACTTGGCTGCCCAGCTAGCTCTAATTAGAGACTCCTTGAGACATTTGCAATTTGACCCTTGGGATTAAGCACCTGATGGCTCCTTTGATTAAGTTTGGATGCTTTAACATTGCCTTAAATCATATTAATTCCTCCACAAAGTTGTGGGATGGCAGCTGCAGAACAGCTAATCCTAATGATTGGCTGTCTTTTTCTTTTCTTTTTCTTTTTTGGCATAGAGGACATTTTAAGAAGCTTGCTTATTCTCAATTTTAGGGCTCTCTTAAGAAAGACGATGATGGCAATATGGAGTTCTGTGACTGGTACTTCAGACCTATTGTGGTTTTCTCACACTTGTGTGCATGCTGTTTGTTGAGCTACTTTAATGAAGTTCAAAGACAGTGCTATAATTTAAGACACACAAATATCTCAAATCTAATTGCTGCAAACTGCCCAGAGAGCTTTGGCTATTGGGTGGTATAGAATTGTAATAAATAAATAAATGAGTAAAATCTATATCTATCTTCAATTTCTGTGTTACGTAGCCAAGATGGCGGCATGACCAAAGTGGAAATGTTTGAGAGCAGGTCTTTGACCTGTGGGTGATTTCAAAGAAATGGTGCAGCGGGTTTGAGATTTAAAGGCTTTCCCACTAATCGGGCAAAGTGTGTCCCAGGCATATTTCAACGTTTGTGTGCTGTACTGTGAAGAACTTGCAGGAATAATGTGTGTGTGTGGGGGGGGATGTTTTGTTGTGTGGAACATCAGTCTTGCTGGTTGGGGCATGCTGGGAGTTGTAGTCCAACACATCTGGAGGGCACCAGTTTGGGGATGGCTTCTGTAGGGAGGTAATGGTGCTGCTCTTTCTCCTTGAAAAAGCAAACACCCAAAAATGAGAGATATATGCTTCACACTGGATCATTGGAAGCATAGGGGGGTTCCTAAGAAGTACTTTAACATTGTGAGTGGTTTTGGGTGAGTGGAAAACGAGGCCCAACCATTTGAAAGCTGATTGTCACCTTGAGAGGTGCCATTTGGACTTTTAAGCTTGTCTTGTATTCTCTTGGAAGTAGAGGAGAAAAGAAACTATATTGCAGAAGGAACAAACAGCCAACACTAGTTGGTTGGTGGATTACTTTCACTTTTTCCTCCCTCTCTGTGAGGGGGACATCAGTGAAATCAACAAGGGCATGATCTAGCCAAAGTTAAACACTTAGAAATGAATGAGGCTTAAATCAAGCACATGCCTAGCTATCTGACATTGAAACCAATGTGACTTAAAGGGTTTCTGCTTTTGGCTGAATTGTGCCCTATGAATTAACAAATATCCCTGAGATCTCAGTCTTGTAAAGCTACTACTGTGTAAACATTTCTGTCAGTTCAACAGGCCTGTAAGGGCATGGGAGATAACCATGTTGGTGTCCCCACCCCACCCCACCCTTTTTAAAAGCTTTCTTCCTAAAATTTGATGAGAAAAGTTTGATGAGTGCTCCAATAATAGTGGGAAGGGTGTATGTGTAAACAGCTGCCACATAATTTACTTCCACCTTTTAGTTTATTCAGCATGCCATCCTCTTCTGAACAGGAATTTATCAGCAACCTGTATAGCCCATATCCCACCAGGTCAGGGTGAATGTCCAGTGACAAGCAAGATTCATCAGGAGCCCCGGCAGCCATGCAGCAACAGTCTTTGCACGTGGCAATCACAATAGTCAGGTATGCATTCTCTGCAGGAAGAATGTCATCTTCCTAGAACAGAAAAATTGGATGACGAATGTTTAAGAATTTCTGTATCCCTTCAACAGAAGTGCAGTCCCTGGGGAAGATTGAAAAACCAAAGCCACATTTATTATGGGAACTGTGTGGAGGAAGCCTTGTAGTTTCCCAGAACTCTGCTGTCCATGGTGCTGATCAGGATGGGTCATGTTAACTTTATTTCTGCTGTACCAAATGGATGCAGACAGTGTAACTTTGACTGAAGGACATGGCTGAACAAGAATGACAGTTGCTCACTGTCATTCTAAATAAACATCATTCTTCCTAGTTTGTTGAGTTAAACCTGTTGTGTCATCCAGTCAATCAGAAAACATCTCAGCTGTAACATCCTGTAAAATATCCTGGGTTTATATACAAGTTTGCTGAATTTTGTTAATCCATGCTATTTTTTGGTACTTATAATATTTAAAATAGATTTTCTGCCCCGTTACATAAGGAGGTTGTAGCAATAGCCTACTCTTTACTAAGTTGTTTTTTGCTCTTTTGCCCCACATGGCTTCATCTAGGCCTTCATTTCTGGGTGGTGTCCACTGGACTACCATGAGCTATGGCAGACCTGCAAGAACAGCCATTTCAAGACACATTACTACTATAGTATACCAAATAACAGCATCATGACAACATCCATCACATTGAATTATACAGCCATCAGCCATTTGGCATTAAAAAAATCAAGGCATGGTAATACGGTGTTACTGGACAAATGTTACCTGCTTTGAAAATAAACATTTTTGGGTTTGTTGTTTTTAATAGACCAATGTAAGTTTGGATGTTCTTATCTGTTCTGTCTGACACCTTGCTGGGAGATGCCTTTAGCATTTTATTGTGCTCATAGTCTGCAGTTCTAAGCATGCATAATTGTAAATAATGTGCACTGAAATCTGTGGGACCTATTTCCATGGAAGTATGGTTGGTTAGGAATGAGCTGGGTTTTTTTTACAGTGCAATCCTATGCATGTTTACTCAGAAGTAAGCATATTGAGTTCAATGGTTTTACTTCCAGGTAAGTCTGTAAAGGATTCCAGCCTTAATTACAATATATGTCCCTGTATTAGTCGAAACACAGAGACAGAATGTTGTTGGATTACTTTTTTTGTGTCTTGTGCCACAAGTGCTAGATTTAACTGCATGGATTGCTAGTATTTGCATATCCCTGCTAATGGGAGGCTAGGTTTGCTCCCTCTCTGCTCTCCTTCCATTTTATTTGAGTAGGCCATATAAGTGGTTCTGCTGGGTTGAGTGCTGTTTTTATTTTGCTATCGCTGTGTTTTTATTGTATTTTAATGCATTGTTTTATTGTTTTAATTAAACTTTATTTATGATTGTAAGCCACCTAGAGTGCCTTTTTTCTTGGTATTAAAATAGAATTCAAATCAGATCAATCAATCAATAAAATGAGTTACCCACATAGTGAGCTGCTGTCCATATTTTACATTGCCTCTCTCTCATGTGTGCCATAACTCTTGTCCCTGAAAATATTCCTAGTGACTTACATTGAGGCAAACCTGTAGCTGATTTTCTGGAATGAGTACATGGCCAAGTGGGTCCTGTTTACAGAATGGGGAAGGGAGAATTAAGCTCATCGAGCTTATCAGAGTTCCACTTCAAAGTTTGGTTCACCTAGTTCCCATTCCCAAATCCGAGCTTTTTTTGTTTGTTGTTAAAACTTGAAGAGTGTACATTTAGGTGCACATTTTTTAAAAAGTGCACCTCCCAATGAATATTCCCCCCCATTGACTAAAGCATGAAAATGCATATCAAAATGTCTATTTTCAAAGCTCACATGTTTCTAATGAGTGCATTTTGCAAATGTGATGGCAAGCTCTGGAATATGTCTGAAAATGCGCTCATATTTGCTGGTGTGAATGGGGCAAAATCTGATGTATAATGGAGTAAAGCAAAATTCTGGTACATCATTACTGTAGAATTTATGTAGTAACTCTGGAGTGTCTTAAGCTATATCAGCATTAAAGAATATCCTAGATATATTTGGCATAGTTTAGTTTTGCATTGGTTACAACAAGCTTGTTTTTTATTTTCTGTTTACCCCAAGTTCTTCTATGCAATGTGCATTTCCTTGTTCCTATGTAGATATGTAAAATTTCCAAAAATTTTGAAGCCGTGGAAAAAAATGGTTTTGTTCCAGGGGATTTCGGGAAAATCAGAAATTTTCAGAAAAGTTGAAAAAATGCAATATTAGCACTTTTTACGTATCGAAAGTCACTTTGCTACTTTAGGAACATAAAATGTAGTTATGTACAAGTTGGTTTGGCATAAAATTATCACATTTGGTATATTAAAAGTATAGTGCATTCAAGCAATTATTACAAATTGAATTTAGTTTTTTTTTTTTACTTTTTTAAAAAAAACAAACAACTGTAAGGAACCTCTTTGGTTTTGCCAGTTTATGAGGAACAGGCAAAAAATAATTAAAAAAACAAACAGAAGAAACCATTAACATTACTAACAAGGAAAATTATTTATGTCTCTGCTAGTCCTCCACAGTGTCAAGCAGACATAAAGCACCCATTCCCATAAAAAGAACTGGGAAAAAAGGGGGACCAAGTTTCAGTGAATATGCATGAAATTTAATCAGACTCATTTTCTGAGCTATAGCTATCACTATCAGTTTCAGACTGCTTCAATGGCAGTGCCTCCTAGAGGCAGAAATGCATCTTGCTCTTGTATTTGAGAGCTGTAGTCTCAGTTTGCAATTTAGGACTTGCTTGTCATCGGTGCACAGAAATTGTAATAATCTGATACTGTACATAGTTTTTAGAAATCTTTTGGAGAAGTAAATATATAAACACCTTGTCTTAAACATTTTATGCATCATGCTAAAATAAAACATTCCATAATCTGTTTTTCTTCATTTGTTTCAATTTTTCAATTTTTCTGGAAAAAACAAACAAAAAAGGCTTCGAAAAAAACAGGAAAAAACCCAGTTTTTTTCCAAATTTTTCCAGTTTTTTTCTGGGCCTTCACATCTCTATTCCTATGTTTGCACATGTTGGATTAAGATATAGAAACAATCCAAACTGTGTAGATCTAGGGGCATGACAAGAGCGATAAACCCGTTACACGCAATAAAAAGGACAAATTTGACTTGAACCTAGGTTATAGCTGTGATGTTGGACTTGTCCCCAAATTTTTTTTGTCAGGAACGTTGAAGCAATAAGATTGTCCCTTTCTAAACTGAACAGATTCTTATGTTTAGGTACTGGGCTACTTAATAGTGGACTGTGTTGTCTTGGCATTGTGGAAAGTGCAGTGCTTCACCAATCCAACTTTTAGGGTGCAATCCTATGCATGTTTAGACAGGAAAAAGTCCCACAGCTGCCAGTATCCCTCCAGCAAGCCATGCTAGAGTATGCTGAGAGTTGTAGGATTTTTTCCTGTCTAAACATGCATAGGATTGCATTCTTAAGAACTGTAATATGGGGTGTGTGCTATGCCTGACATTTCTTAGTTAGGCCCGTTCTGCAATACATATGTAAGACTTAATGTGGGTAACTGAGCACCTAGAAATTTACATTGGAATTTTTAAATTTGTGAAATTTCTGCACAAAATTGCCACTTTTACATTTGGTGGCTTTTCCATTAAATTGTTTGGAGATGTTCAGGCTCAAAACTTCAGATAATTTGGTGTGTGTATTATCAAAATGAACAACTGCCATTTATGCAAACAAATTAGTGACTATTATAACTAATTAATTGTTGATTTACGACCCATTGGCAACTCAATGGGTCACTGCAGGAAATTATTGAGACATAATTCTATAAATGTTAAATGTCGTAGGAATTTGGAAGAATGTCAAAACTAACTGAATCACAATAAATCTCTACATTGAAGAGTTCGTACATGGCAGATTCAAGCTTCTTAATTATATAATAAATCTGTGCAGTGAACTTTCTCCTATTTTATTTTTAAAAGAAAAGTTATCTGCAACATAGAAAAATGGATGGGTCTCTTCCCCAGGAAAGAGATTTGGGAGTTATTGCTGAAAAATCCTGAAAGCTTTCCATCCAATATGCAACCAGAGCAATGAAAACAAACAGGGGTAGGCTAGTGATTGTCACAGGAATAGATTATGAATCAAGAAAGTAATAAAAAAATACTAGCTGATAGAATGGTGCAAGTAAGGTCTCCTGTAAAGTAATAATGTTCTAGGAGCCATATACCATGCTGGTAGCTGAAAAAAGCAATCAAACTCTTTCAATATTACATTAAGCCTAAAATATTTCATGCTCCAAAATTATACAGGTTGAATGTATTCTCTTAATAAGTGAATGTAGTGTAGTGTTGACTTCTTCAGGCAGCAGCTTGATGTGTTTTAGGCAGCAAAATTAAGATGTCAAATATATAATATTATACTTCCTAACACTAACATTAAAAGTTTTACTGACTGTCAGTAGGAAAACTAAGGCCATGCAGCACTTGGCACATGGGCATTTATTAGGTAGTTGTTATGTTTTTGTACTTCGCAATAGCCAGTGCTTCCTGGGTGGATCACAAGATAGAGCTTAAAAGCATAAAATATAAGAATATAATAAAGTGTAGCATAAACACCTAAAAAAAGAAAGAAAAACAATTACAAAGTAAAACTAAAGTAAAACCAACAGCAGTTCCAAGATCTGAAAAGTGCAAACATCGTTTTTTAAAAATGGAAGCACTAAAAAGCCTGGGAGAATCAAAAGGGTTTTGCCCAGTGCCAAGATGACTACAACATAGGTTCCCAGCAAGCTTCTCTAAATATTAAAGTGAATATTAAGATGCATTAAACTGGCAAAGAGGAATTAGGGTGTTGGTAATTTGCTTCTGGTTTGGCTCAAGTGAGTGATTTTCTGATGACCCCAGGAAAAATATTTTTTAAAAGAAAAAAAAATGGTATCTGTAGACATATCAATTTAGAGCAGTTCCTAAAATATCATCATCATAAATAATAATGAAGATGCATTATTATTATTATTATTATTAATAATAATAATCTTGCCTTTCCTCCAGGAAGCTAAAGGTAGCTTATGTAGACCTCCTCCTCCTTTCTATTTTATCCTCACAACAACCCTGTGAGGTAAGTTAGGCTGAGATTCAGGGACTGGCTCAAAGTCACCCAGTGAGCTCCATGGCTGAGTGGTGACTAGAACCTGGGTCTCTCTAGTCCTAATCCAATACTCTAATCACCATACCAGAAAAAGTGTAGGGAGACAAAAAAAGTAAGCACATTTTGTAATCATTTAAAATATTGTCATGGATTACTTTAAGTTTTTTAAAAATAATTAGATTAGAAATTGATGATGGGAAATTCACAAAACGTAGGTGCTGGGAAAAGTATGTATGCTAAGGATTGCAGCTTTGTTCGTGACAAACTTCCATTTCCTTCTGGATTTGGCCAAAGAGGTATAATCTTACCCTAGTTCCCAATACTCTGGGGAGCAGTGACAAGCCCTTTGCTTCCTTCTCTTTGCAGTCTATGGCATCCATTGTCAGATTTACTATTGGCTTTGTGGGTGATTTGCATGCAGGGGATCAGCATTGATCATGGTAATTCTAAAATAAAAATAACTCTCATTTCAAAAGAATATTTTATGTCTCCTTTGTAATTCTCCCATGCAAATTATAACAATTCAATAGTTCTGCTTTGGTATGTGCATCGCATAGAGAGCACAAGAGATGCATTCATACACTATTTATTGTAACTGATTGCTCTTCAGAGGTGGAGTGATTGTATTTTCTCTACATATTTACAATGAGCATTTTCCACGATTGAGCTTATAGGTAAGTATTTGCTTCTTAGTCAATTATCTGTGTGTGTGTGTATGTGTGTCATACATTCATGAGCGTGCGCGCGCACACACACACACACACACACACATATTTGAAGCTTAAAACTTATTTGATCAAAATTAAGACTATTAAAGCTTACAAAATGGTTTGCTTCCAATTATATATATAAATAAAAATGTGTAGTTTAAAACTTTTAAATTTGATATTGTATTTTATTGCCTTGTATTTTATGATTTAATTGTTGTGAACTGCCCAGAGAGCTTCTGCTATTGGGCATTATAAAAATGTAATGAAATAAATGAAGAAATAAATACCCTAGCTTTCTTTTCTGCTTTTCTGCAAAGTGCCATGTGCACTGGTGATTCTAGATGATGACGATTTGTTTATTACATTTATAGTCTGCCTTTCTTCCATTGTGGAACTCAACTTGGCTATATGTGGTTCTTAAGTGGTCTCCCCTCCAAGCACTAACCGACCCAGACCTGGTTAGCTTCAGCAAGGTGGCTGCCTTATGTGCCGTCACACCATTTCTTGGGACCATGATGATGATGATGATTGTGCATCCCAGGGGCCACAGGATGTTACTGACATTCTTTTTCAAGGGGAGTGAGGGAGGTCTGTGGACAGTGAAGGAGGTCCAACTCAGAGGCCTCTTCATTGCCGTTGGAGGGGGAAGGGGAGTGTCAGGGGTGGATTGAGGGAGGCTTTGGATCTGCAGGATCCAAAGAAGTCCCATTCCCTCAACAGCCCCCCCCCCCCCGTCCCAATAAGGAAGGGAAAGTATGCCAGCCCCGGAGTTAGCATGCTCTTCTTCCCTTCAGTATCCCCTTTCCACTTTGGCTCTCTTGTTATTCTAAATGTTACAGTAAAAATGTCTCCAGTATAATGCCATTAAGCATCTGGGGGCTTTTCTAGATGATTCGGCTCAAGTCTGAGAATGTTTCCAGGACCCAACGTTCTCTCGCTGTTTTCCATCAGCCCTACTTTTTAGAAGAGCATTTTTGGGTGCTAAGTGAGCGAAACGTAAATTGCTATTGCCATTGTGCATTCTTTACATTTTAAAGGATGTTAATAAACTTTGCTGAGGTTCAGTTTTGTAATGTAATACAAGAGCAAGGGGTTCATCTCATCCAGCAATTCATGGAAGCTTAAAAATAATGCCTTCTAATGGAATTTAGGAGCTAGGAACAACTCACAAGAACTGAAAATCTGCTTCAAAGAAAGCCAAGACCTGCAGGTTCTATGAGCAGGGGGAAAAAACATGGCAGTAGTCCTTATGATCAGTGGACTTTTGCATTATAGAAGCTGTATTTATTGTGAACTGCTCTACGCCTCATCGTTCTGTTTCTCAATGCTTGGTGACTCTCAGTTGAAAGGATGAAAGGATTGTGTTTTGGGGGTGCCAAAGGCTCTGTCTTGTGCTCTGTGATAGCTCCTTCATACTTGCATATTGTCACTTTATGTAGTGTGAACTTGCCTTAAATTGTTACTTTCTAGGAAGAGAGAGACCCCATCCCCCCATTACACTTGTCTCCCCTTCCCCTATTCTGGGATTTTGATTTTGAGCACCTTGGGGCATGGCCTATGATCTGCTTAGGTTACTCAAGTAAAGTTCTGTGCCCTCTGATGGTGCAATGACAGTAGTAGTGGTGATGATTCACAAATGAATGAAGCGACAGCCAATCTCTGGTAGATGATCGCCTGTTGCTTCGCTCATTTGTGAATGCGACAGCCAAGGTATGTCATTTTCATCTCATTAACATCCGTCTCTGCTGTTTCCTGACCCGCAAGGCTGTGGGTCTTCTTGTTCATACCCTGGTTGTTTCCCGCCTGGATTACTGTAATAGCCTCCTGGTGGGTCTTCCTTCTTCACACCATCCTCTTACTCTAGTACAGAACAGTGCTGTATGTGCTGTATTACATTTGCCCCATTATTCCCATGTTCCCCACTATCACAGGGCATTGTATTGGTTGCCTGTTAGGGCAAGGACACATTTTAAACTCCTTGTCTTGGTTTTTAAGGCCTTGCGTTCTTCCCTTCTCAGTTATTTGGCAGAGTTGGTTCTCTTAGGAGAACTTGATCTGCAGATTCTGGATTTCTAGTCATTCCCTGGACTAAGATGGCAAATTCTAGGCTCTGGGCATTTTCCCATCTTGCTCCACAATTGTGGCACTTTCTCCCTCTGTGCCTTTGTATGGAACCAGAGTTGGACCGATTTAGACGAGGGCTGAAAACCGATTTGCTCAAGTTGGAGCCATAGGTGTTGGTGTATGGAGTGTGGAACAATCCGTTTGTTCTTGGGTTTTCAATTGCTTGGTTGTTTTAATTGCTTGGTTGTGAATTAATTTAATTTCTGGTTATAGTTTATCTAACGTATATTTGTTGATTTTTGTTTATATTGTTGTGTTTTGTATGTTTTGGTTAATTGGAATGTGCTGTTGCACCATGTCCTGCTCGTGGGTCCCTGGTCCATAACTGGTTGGCCACTGTGAACAGAGTGCCGGACTAGATGGACCCTCAGTCTGATCCAGCATGGCTCTTTTCAGGTTCTTATGTTCTGGTATAGAGCACAATTTCAATTTGTATAATGATGACGACGATGACAATGATGATGATTTATCTGGGAACGTGGTGCCTTTCATGACATAAACCAAACTGCGCTGTGGCACTGAAGTTGCTCCTGCCTCTCCTTGTAGGAAAGCTGGCATGCCATGCTGCATGATTTAAAAAATAGGAGGCCATTAAGGGAGGAGTCACAGCTTGGTGGCCAAACGCAGGCACTGGATGCAGAAGGTCCTTGGCTCAGTGCCTGCCGTCTTCAGGCAGGACTGGGAAAGCCTCCTGCTTGCAAATCTGGAGAGCCACCACAAGTCAGTGTAGGCAGCGTTAAGCAAAATGAACCCATGGTTTGACTCAGTCTATATAAAGCAGCTCCATATGTTAATTAATCCCTCATTTCTGTTCCAAGCACACTTAATTGATGCTTCCTTCCTATTGCTGCCTCTTTTACACACGCTCTATCTCTCACACACGTATGTACATATCCTGAGTCAGACATAACTGTCGGTTATTAGTTCCTAATGTCAGTAAAGTCCTAGGTCCCCTCTACAAGATTTCGGTTTGACTCCTGGTTGGCCGATTATGCGCATCTTCTCCCAATCGCTTTTACGCCTAATCCCTATACACGGGAGGCGGTGAAGCGCATTACCGGTTGTATGAAATGCGCTTTAAAGTTGTTTACATGCGTAGAATTGCATGTTTACATGGTCATAAGGTGCTTTAACTTCCACGGTAAATTAAAACTCACATTATTTGATAATGCGCATAATCGGACAGAAAAAGTGCCTCAACCCCCGATTTGCGCTCCGTTCATGTGGAGGTAAAATCGGTTATGCGCTTTGAAAGTGCTTTAAATCGCTCTTGTAGAGGCACCCATAGTTGACGAGACAAGTAATAGTTAATTATTGAATGCTACACTGTGTAGGCAAAATAGCCTGGGGCACTTCCTGATAGCTCTGTTTTGTCTGTTTTAGCAATCTTTTTATGATGCTTCCTTCCTATCGCTGCCTCTTTTACACACGCTCTCTCTCTTACACACGTATGTACATATCCTGAGTCCGATGTAGTCGGTCTCATCTGAGTTAATTTATACTTCCCTCCCGCTGCAATCCGGCCTGCAATCCAATCTGGACCAGAACTCCCATCATAGCTGGCCAAGCCAACTGGGGTAGATAGGAGTTGTAGTCCAACAACACCCATTGGGCACCATGTTGGGGGAAGGCTTCTGTGAAGCAATTGTTTAGTTCTGAGAGTGACAGTATGGGCCGTGGAAGGGCCAAAGGGCCTGAGGGAGGGAAAAGGAGCTGAGCAGGAAGCAGCAGAGACAAAACTGTTCCTTGGGCAAAGGAAAAACTGGGCAGAAGATTTGGATAGACAGGGCAGCAGGAGCCAAAGAACCTAGGGGCTTTCAGGCTCCTGAGCGACCAGGGCTTTCAGCCAGCCAAAACGGGTGGATCCAGATAGGCAATCAGTTCATTTTTGTTTCCATGCTGGCCATAGTCCCTTGCAGAAGCAAACATACATGACATGAAAAATTGATGGATAAAACTCATAGGCTTGGATCCAAAATTTACCTCCTGTGGATGGAACGGCTCCTTCCGTCTGCAGAAGGCATCTGATCCAGTGGACCATTTCCACTAGCAGGACTGGGGAGGAAGTGATTTCTGACAATTCTCCTACACCCCATGAAAATCCTCTCTGAAGACTGTTGGGGATGGTGCTGGGGGCTGCAGGAAGAGAGAGGAATTAGTGAAATCATTCCCTTTCTCCAATTTCTACCTGCTGGAGCTTTCTTACCAAATCTTCACTTAGGGAGATGTTCTGCTGGCTGGAATAAACTCTGGATCCGACCCATAATTGACAATTTGATTTGACATGCAAACGTTGGGTTCACTGAAAGGTTGGGCCCACCTTTTGTGATGGAGAACTTTTGTCTTCAGTTTGTAAAACGTCTGCAAAGAGTAGTTCACATTCCCTCCCCCCCTTTTATGAGCTGAGTCATTTATTTACCAAACAGATATGGCTGCTCATCAACATATGTTCTCTGGGTAGCTTACAGAATTGAGAATAAAATACAGCATTAAGATGTAATACAATATTTAAAATACAACCACAAAAACACAATTAAATGCTTTATATTTTGGCAAGGAGTGCTTTCTAAATCCTCAATCCCAGCTGTTTTCTGCTTGTCTTCTGTCTCTGATTGAGCTTTGTACCAATCTGGGCTCATTTTGGGATCGTAAAAAAAGAAAAAGAAAAAAAAGACGTAATCCTGAAGAAGTGTCAAACCTCTGAATGTGTTTAGGGAGGCTTTTTGCCCTGGAGACTTTTTTTTTGAAAAGCAACAAATGAAAACAAACATGCAAGTATTTTTTCCCTTTCATCACCGAGTGTCTCACACCAGCTGGCCCAAACTCCTTTGGGGTTAGGGGCGGGACTCCCAGGTCACAGGATATGGTTTCCAGGGAGGCTTGAGCTCTGGCTGCTTTAGACTAGGAGTTGGAGACCTATGGGTCTCTGGATGTTTTTGGACTCCAACTTCCATCATCCTCAGTCAGGATGTCCATTGGCTGTTGCTGATGGGAGTTGTAATCCATGAACATCTGAAGGACCACAGGTTCTCCACCCCAGCTTTACACCAATTAACCCCTGACTGTCTGATAGTACCCTTGCTTGAAGATTGGCTTAAGTGGTTCAGTATCTCATCTTCCCTTTTTCCTTTGTAAGCAACTCTAACATACAAGCTTTTCAAGTTTTATTGCTGGTAGTTTGAAACCAGAGCTTGGGAAGATTGGCCTCAAAGGTAGCTCAGTTTTCCAGTACTTGCGGGGAAATCCCTCGAGGAAACATTTGCGTGATGGAAGAAATCATATTTTCCTCCTTCCCTCAAGCAACTGTGCCTTGAAGCCCGATAATTAGATTTCTTGGTAGGTAACACCACCACTGTGACCATGAGTACTAGGTGGACTATGGCTTTGGAAATGTACTGCCCCATAACATCCCTAGTAACAAGCCTATATGATTGTTTTACAAACATGTGGTTTTAATGTTTAGAGACAGAGCCCTGGTAGTTGAATCTGATTTCAAACACTAGCAATGGGACAGTGTCCTCCACTGATTCTGAGAGTAGAAGGCTAGCTTAGGGAGTGCAGGGCACACACAACTTTGTCTTCCAGCAACTTGCTACCCCTCCCTGCCCCTCCCCATCCCAGTATCTGCTGCTTGAGGTGGTGACCTTGCTCGGTCTAATGATAGAGATGGCCCTGAGACAGCTCCATACTTTGAAACCCCCTCTCCCTCGAGAAACTGATTTTGCAAATGGGGGAATGTGTACTTTGGGTGTACTTTGCAGCAAAACAGCGAATGTATTTGGATTTAGACAATTTTAAGAGTTCTTCTACAGGGAAGGTCTGGCAGCACGGTTTGTTCACACTGCTTTAAAATGGTTTATAACAGTGGTGGCAACTGTTGGGGCCCAGGACACACTCCATATACAGTTTCCAAACCATTTTCAAAGTGTCATATCCTACTTGGTGAAGATCTGGCCTAACTGGTTTAGCGGAGAGATGAAGAAACTTTATTGTGAATTAGGAAGCCCCCGGTTCAAATCTCGTATCTTTTACGAACATGTATGTTCCCCTGCGTTGGTGGAATGAGAACAAGCATATCATTAGTTAGCTCTTACTATAATTTTTCAGAATTTCAGAAAGGAATCTTGGTAGTGGATCCCCCTAAATGTTCCATGGTATAATCTCTAAATAAGAGGACAGAGACAAAGTTTTGAGCAGTCTTGTCACGCATGCTTGCAATATTTAGCATGTTCAAGGTGCACATGCCACTGGTCATAATAGAATGCAGTGTTAAGAATGTTTACGCTCACTGATTTCTGCCTGTGTTAGATAGTGGACTTCGTGGCTGTGAGACAGTTAGATGCTGCAGAATAGGTAGGAAAAAAGGTCGACTGTACTACTTCAGACTGCAGGACAGGGATTGCATTCTTTCCTGAAGCTCCTATTTGTGAAAAGCTCTCTGTCTATAGTAAACTACTAGGGTTTACTGCCACGATTCCCCTGGATTTGTCCTGGTTTTTGTTCTATCCTGGGTGTCGGGGATTTTCTGTAATCTTCTATGCTGTTCTGGAATTACATGCTTTCCCCTTTAAGGCCATCATACCCCCATGCTCCAATCAGGGTCTTAAAGGGGAAAGTGTGTCATTGCTGGACATTAAAAAAAAGGCCCCAATTGGAGCAGTGGGGTGGGGTGAAGCGGAGGAGGGGAAAGAACACTTTTTGGGGCCTCATTCCCCCCTGCCACTGGGTGTTGTCTTTTTTGATTTCCCAAACATGGTCACCCTAAACTAGGCTATATAGGGTAGTATCCAATGGTGATTGTCTACAGGCAGGGCAAGTGAGTGGAGTTCACACAAGGTAGCTCCACCAACCTGTCTCATTTCAGAAATGAGTGTTTCCATTCATTTTGGAGCTTGCCTCTGGAAGTGCTACATCTGTGATGCTCAAACAGTGGGTACTGCTTGTGCAATGGAATTGGCTGGGCTGGCAGCTGGTGTAATGGAAGCAGTGGTGGTCCCACTTGTGGATGGGCAGTGTTGGATACTGCCATTAGTCCTCTCCCTGATCTGCTAGTTTACGATATGTGCAGAGGGTTGTATTGTTTCTTTTAACATGGAGTATTCTAAAATGGTCTCTGCCACCTGCAGTGGGACAGAGGAGAATTCTACCACTTTATTCTGCTGCATGTGTATTATCCTGTTTACTTAGGCTGACCATATGAAAAGGAGGACAGGGCTCATGTAACTTTAACAGTTGTAGAGAAAAGGGAATTTCAGCCAGCATCATTTGCATGCAATTAGTTCCTGGTGAAATTCTCTCTTCATCACAACAGTTAAAGTTGCAGGGGCTCTGCCTTCTTTTGTATCTGGTCACTCTAGTATAGTGTCTGCAACTTTAACTGTTGTGATGAAGAGGGAATTTCACCAGCAACTAATTGCATACAAATGACACCGGCTGAAATTCCCTTTTCTCTACAACTGTTAAAGTTACATGAGTCCTGTCCTCCTTTTCATATGGTCAGCCTATGTTTACTCATCAAGAACTCTGTTTCTGGAGTGCCAATCCTTATGCCAACAAAATGGCACAATCAATGTGTAAGAGGAGCAGACTGGAAAACAGGAGGGGAGGGGGAAAGAGGAAATGGAATGGAATATGGTGGAAGAGGGTATGGCTGGCTGGAACCCTGAAAAGGAGCACTGCAACAATTTCCCTCATTTTGATTCTATTTATGTGCATATATCTTTTTTAAAACATAGGTGCTGTGGAAACCTGAGATTTGTGTATGTGAGGAAAAAACAATAACAGCCTAGTCCCATGGGTACCGTAGCAATTAGACACAAGGGGGGCTTCTTCTTCTTCTTCTTCTTCTTCTTCTTCTTCTTCTTCTTCTTCTTCTTCTTCTTCTTCTTCTTCTTCGCATGTCACTTTAACCTTGAAAATCAGCTTGGATGTTTTGGGGCCTGTGAAGTTTGAGGAAGTTGTTGCTATAAGCAAAGAGGAATGAGGACGAGATCTTTATTTGGCAATTGGGCAGAATGTCAGCAACACGAAATGTAGACTGTGTGCCCAAGGGGACAGAAATACATGCGTTTTGGAAAAGCTGCTGAAGCCTGCTCTGAGATCAGGTCACAGAGTGGGAAATAAATAAATGATTTAAATTGCTAATAAAAGGGGGGGAAACACGCAGATATGTCCTTCATTTGTATAGATTAGCCAGGGATACCCAACATTTTAGGTTGGTAGGCACATTTGGAATTTTGAAGGAGTGTCATGGATGCTCTCACAAAATGGCTGCCATGGGGTTGCTTGCCCATTCTTAAAATGGCTGCCATGGTGGACATGGCTGGTCACAAAACAATAGACCAGTAGACAAATGAGTGACCCAGTAGACAAACTAAAGAAAAGTAACATGCCCAATTACGAGGCAAAGGTGGGGTCTGAGCTCCAAAACACAAAGCCACTCTTTTGTCCCCAAATAAAGATGGTGCTGGATGGGAGCCCTTCACTTTGCAGCATGCCAACTTCCCAGTGAAAGAGGAAATTGGTTTTAAAAAATATCAAGAAATGAACCAAAAATCAGGAGGAGCGGGGAACTTTGTTGGCGGCAAGAGAGCTGCCTTAAGGCACATTGGTGCCCAAAGGCACCACACTGGCGACACCAGAGCAAGGTTATTTAGAACCACATAATTGAAGAGAAGACTTGACTTGAGTCTTCTGTAATTTAGTCCCCACCCCCTCCAAAATCCCTGTGGTCCATGACTGCTTGGGGTGGTCAACAAACCAGAACTCTGTGGTCAAGAATCTCACCCAAATAAAGTATCAAAAAAGGGGATCAGTTATTAAAATTTACTGGGTCATGTTATGACTTTTAAAGCAGGGGCTTTACCAGGCCCTCACCTTCTCTCTCAATGAGACTAGTAGGTTCTTCCCACTCTACCTGACTAGCTTGTTTCCCGAACTTGCATGGGCATATCTGAGATCCACCAGATCAAGAGAGAATGCAACAGCTTTAAAGGACAGATCCTACTCAGGGATAAATTTGCAAATTTTTACTAAGTGTTTTGGGCTCCAAGAATTAATGTATATGGGTTGTGGTCCCTGAAACACTTCTCAAGTATTTCAGGGACCACAAAGTGGCCCCGCAAAATTTATATTTATTGCTCAAATAGTATTAGAGAATAACAAACTATGCAATGATACGACAAGCAAAACTACATACAATGCAATTAAGATGACTAGAAGCATAATAGAAATCATGGCTAGCATATTTCTTAGTAAAATTACAGGCCTGTTCCTCTGAACCAACAAAGCAGTCATCGTCAAGATCTTATAGTTACCTATCTGGCAAGTATGATTTGAAGAGCTTAGGTACTCATGTTTGGTAGGCTTCTCATTCTCCCAGGATTTCTCTGGGCAATCAGATCAAACACTCACTTTTTATAACTCCTATGTGGGTGACCTCATCCTAAGTTTTGGACCTAGTCACACCTCTGTTCCTGTTTCTCTCAATGTAGCTAGTTTGCTATTGACACCAGTAACAGCTAGATGAAGACATCCCTGCTAAATTAAGCAGCTTTCTGCTTCCGGTATGTAACCAGCCCACTTGTGGTGCCATTCCTTCCATTCCGGGAATGCTTTCCATTACTGCCAGTTATCTCACAACACAGACAGAACTATTCAGAACTATCACTGATCACTTACAGTTAGCATACACAGGTTATAAGGAATAGCACTTCTGTGAAATACAATGAATTCTTATCAACAACGCACTCTGTGACATTCATACTTTGTGACATCGGAACCTGCTTTAATGCAATCATAGCATCCAAGTCAGAATGCATGAGAGCAATTTTATCTTAACGTGGATAGCAATTTGAGTGCCTTTGGCTTTCAAGGGATCCATTGTATCTTCCGGGGTAGTTTGTATTAGGCCTCCTACCATCCAGACGGAGAGTCGAAGGGGGCTGAGAAGTGAGATTTCTTGGCTACCTTTGCTACTGTCAACACCACAGAGAAAGTTCAAATACAGGTTCTTACCTGTGCTTAGTAAGATTCATCCTTAGTTTTTCACCATTTGTATCTAAGTCTTATCCTGCCTGATTCATTGCCTTCAGCTCCTCAGACAACAAACTGGATGAGATGGTGTCAGTAACTTGAGTCATATTTGAATTCCAGAGATCAATCAAGGTGCAAACAGTACTATGGTTCATATGGACAGGAAAATCCATTCAGATTCAAAATCTGGTGGGGCCTAGGGTGGCCATGTGCCCTCTTTATTTTTCATTTATATATTTGACTTGTACCCTGCCTTTCTACCAAGAAGATGACACTCAAGGCAGCCTTTTACAGAGGACAGTCCTCAATTTGAAGGGCTGCCCTCTATTTTGAAGCACTGTGCAGTCCAAGTCCGGTTTGAAGAACCATTAGAGGGCCAAGCTGGGGCCTTGAAGCTGCCCATCCAGAGTTACCACCTGGATAGCGGACTGAGCAGGCACAAACGTTACCTGGTCACAGTCTTCCCAACTGTGATGAGAGGTGTACTGTATTTCTATTTAAATTATAGTAATTCTTTTTAATTTTTCCTTTATGCATATCAGTGAGGACATACAAATGTTATGCTACCCTACACAAACCTCTAATTTGGCAAACCATTTCCTCCTATAAGGGCCAATTTAGGGAACATGGGTAATAGTCATTGCCAGAGTTATCCTCCATGAATTTTTCCAATCCTTAAAAAAAACAAAAAAAACATGCACACACACAAATATTTAAACCAGTGGTCAATGTCACACTTTATGGCAGTGCATGGAATAGGTGGAGTCAGAGGAAGTCAACAAAAGCCTTTGCTTATTCTATAAATGGTTTCATTTTCTTTTAGGTGACTGTGGCTTAATAGCACCCCAACACCCATGTAAGTGGGTTGGGCCCAGATTTATTCATACTTAGAGTAGAGCCATTAAAACCAATGGGATTTAGGGTAGTCAAGACTAGCTTACGTTTCATTGATTTGGGTGGGTCTATTCTAAGTACGACTAAATCTGCATCTAACCCATATATACTGTGCATACTATTTCAGAGCGCCTTTATCCACAGACTGCAGATCTGTAACTATGAGCAACAGGATGTATTCACCCACCAACGATGCTTGATGCCGCTCCAGCCTGTTAATGCTCCTGCTGCTCCTTCTGTACAAGAATGAGAGGGATGTAAGGGAAAGCGGTCTATTTGGGCAGGTGGCAGTCCAGGAGGTGGGCGGCATGAGAGAGGACCACGTCATCCTGGTGCAGTTCGGCTTACAAAGAATAGCTTGCTTTGCATGCAGCGAGAGACGTGGTCTTGGTTTCCCATTTTAATAAAAACTATATATGCATGCATGTTAGATTTTGTAACAGTTAAATGCCATGCCAGCCCCCAAGCAAGTTAATAATGTACGTTCTCCATATGCTACTTAATCTAAAGTTTGTGTGTGTGTGTGTGTGTGTATTTGTTAAAAGAGCCAATTTCATACATGGTGGATGCTGAGTAACTGCGTGAGTGCATTTTGTGCCATGTTATTGAATGTCTTTGTAACTATATATTGTACAGTGCAAGCAAGTACCCCGTAACAAATTAATATTCTGCATAAAGGGTTATCTTTTTTTTTTTTTTTTTTAAAGGAAAAAAACCTGAAAAGAAATCTCTGCTTTGAAACAGTAAGTTATGTGTGATGCTCTACCCCCACACTATTATGTACGGAGACTGAATACTGCTAAAATAATATAACTTAGTGCAGCTTTGTGTGTGTGTGTGTGTGTGTTTAAGATAAATTAAGCTGTAACCTGTGACCAATCCACCAGGGAGATCTCCTGCACAGGCCTCATCGAAAGGAATGAGAGCACCATACAATCACTATCCAGTGGACCTTGTGCAAGAGAACTTCCTGCTGGCTCAGATTCACAGTCATTATGCTGAAGATTAGTAGAAAGGCAGGGCAATCCTACATAAAGAGTTGAAATGCTCTGAGGTTGGCGCATCAGACATATCCAAAGCCCTGATGGTCTTCTGCTGG
Source organism: Anniella stebbinsi (assembly GCA_029215795.1). NCBI lineage: Eukaryota > Metazoa > Chordata > Lepidosauria > Squamata > Anniellidae > Anniella > Anniella stebbinsi. The sequence goes on from JARDYH010000001.1 coordinate 227,460,461, forward strand.
CATGGCAGGAGGGAGGAATGGTGTTCTCTTCCTTTAAGTTTGTTTGCTGCCACTGCCCCCCTCCCCAATTATTTCTCTCGCATTGCTAGCAATGGAAATTATTTACACCAGCCCCAGGGGCTGGCATAACTTTCATTCTATATTGGGGGCATGTTCAACGACTGGGAGGCCTTTAGATCTTGCAGATCCAGATCTTCCGTGATCCACTCCTTTTTCACATCTCCCGATGTCAGAGTTTTGATGTTAGAGAGGTGAGTGATGTGGATTCCCCCCCCCCCCCCCAAATCAGGGGCTGGATTTCCTCTTCTGTTAGATTTTCTGTCTGGATCTCCTTCCCTGAGGTCAGATGCCCTCCCCGGGCATCTGTTAAAAATTGTCAAAAACTGTATCCCTATCTGCATGAATAAGGTCCCCTCTACAAGGATTCGCTTTTGCGCCTGGTTAGGCGATTATGCGCATAATCGCTGAAGTGCATTTACGCCTAATCCCTCTGCACGAGAGGTGGCGAGAGGCGGCGAAGCGCATTAACAGATGTCCAAAATGCGCTTTACAAGTAGTTAATGCGCATAAGCGCTTATTCACACAGTCAAAATGCGCTTTAACGGACAGAGCAAAATAAAACTCGCGATTTAACGCGCATTCAATAATGCGCATAATCGGGGAGATAACACGCCTCTACGCCCGATTTGCGCTCCGTTCTTGTAGAGGTAATTTTTTTAATGCGCCTTGAAGGAGCTTTAAATGCCTCTTGTAGAGGCACCCTAATAGAACAGTTTTGGACTTAAATCACCAAACAGATTCAAGGAACATAGGATGCTGCCTTACACGGATCCAGACCACGAGTCCATCTTGCTCAGCATTGTCAACAGTGACTGGCAGCAGTTCTCCAGGGTTTCAGGCAGGAACTTTTCCTTGCCCTGTGTGGAGAAACTAGGGGTTAAACCTGGGATGTTCTGCATGCAAAGCAGGTGCTCTACCACTGATCTCCAGCTCCTCGCTGATCTCAGGGATTGGGTAGGTACATGTGGGAGGAGGCGATTCTTCATCCCAATGGCTTTGAAAATAAGGAGTAAATTTAAAAACAATAATAATGCAATCATGTTTAGAAATGCAATGATAATCTTAGGCACATTTGCATGGGAACAAATCCATACGTTAAAAATAGCCTTACTGGATCAGACCAAAATTTCATCTAGTTCTGTTTCGAGGCTGATTTATAATTAGTTGTGTGCTAAGGTATAATTGTTCCATATCATGTATGATGCTACAGCAACTGGTTATGACCTGGATTCATTTTAAACTCCCATACTTTCTAACCACCTTGGTCTGGAGACCTCGGGTGTGTATGTGTGTGAAACGTTTGGGGCCACTCCCTGCTTCGTCTTGGGTATGGTACAAAATGGATATGGTGTGTGTGTGTGTGAGTGTGTGTGTTCCCAATGTCTTGGTTGTGCAGAGGTTGACTGCATTTCTGCTTTACATGGAGCTTGTTGGGAAAGTTGCATTTCATTTGCTATTTCTTCCTGACCAGGTTATATAATTGCTGAATTGTTTGAGCTTCTGGAGACGAACTATACACGCACTGTCCTGGAAACTGTTCTTCTGGGGGACGATTATGGGTTGCTGATGTCCCCTTATATTGTACTGTACCTGTATTTTGTTCATTCTTATAGCAGCTCTAACTGAATCTATAATGTTTTTAAAGCTGTTCTAAAAGTCTGTCTACCATTTCCCCCAAAGTTTTCTTCCCCTGTGAAAGAGGCTTTCGTTATGGTAAATACATTCTCAGAGTGCTTTAGAATTTTCTTCTTGTGGTGCTGTTTCTCACTTTATCATTGTGAGATGGCTAAACTGTGCATGTTTCTTCCTATTTTGCATCTCTCCATTCCTCTGCTGCCTCCCAGACTGTCCACATTTCCTGTTCTGAAAAAGCCCTGTGGGGGGAGGAGTTACTTCAACCCTGAAACTACCCATGAGAATTTCACCATTTTTTTCCTCTTGCTCAGAAATTTTCTTCAAAAACAATTTATTTTCTGTCAACTAGAATGAGAATGGTCAAACAAAGTGTGGAAGAAATGTTTGACACAGACAAGTTTACTAGTTTAAATATTGTTGTATTGGCTGTAATTTTGAACTAAACTGAACTATAGTATTTGTTGTGATTCCTCACCTACACCACTGTGTGAACTCAGAAAGCAGCATTAGTCAGAGAACCTTGGAGGATATTTCAACTCTGATTAGGATTCTTTTGGTAATATGTGTGATTATTTAATTGCATTTTTTAAAACAACAACAACGATGATTCTTGTTTTCTTCCAGCATGGCTCAGTAGTTTAGTGGCTTAGAAAATCCTTATTTCATACCTTGCCTCACTGCCACAAATTTATTAATGAATGAAATTTATTTCCCACATTTCCAACATAAATGTTGCTCACAGCTACTAATGAAAATAAAATTGAGATTTAAACTAGGGGTGTGCACTGGATCGGGTCCAATCCACGATCCGGATCTGATCCAGGGGAAATCGGATACAATTATCCGATTTCCGATCACCCCGCAGGATCGTTCGATCCAATCCGATCTGATCTGGAAAGGACGCGATCCAGATCGGAATGGATCGGAGAATCGGCAGGCGCCCGCCGATGGAAGCGGACAGCGGGGGAGGGGGGGCTTCCCTGGCAGGGCTGTCCGATTCCATCGGTGGGTGCCAACAGGCGCCCACCGATGGAAGCAGACAGCCGGCCAGGTGAGGATCGGGGGGGAGGGAGGGGGTCCCACTTACCTTCCAGGGACGTCCGCTCCCCTCCGCTGCTGGCCGCTACTGCGAGCAGGCTTCGCGGCCTGCCCCTAGGTAGCACGCCAGGTGATGTCATCACCTGGCGTGCTACTCAGGAGCAGGCTGCGAAGCCTGCTCACAGTAGTGGCCAGCAGCGGAGGGGAGTGGACGTCCCCGGAAGGTAAGCAGGGGGGGAGGGGGGAGGGGGCCCATGGCCCGCTTACCTTCCGGGGCCGTTCGCTCCCCTCCACCGCTGGCCGCTACTGTGAGCAGGCTTCACAGGCTGCCTCTGAGTAGTGTGCCAGGTGATGACATCACCTGGTGCGCTACCTAGGGGCAGGCCACCCCCCCCCGGGCCATCTGCTTCCATCCGCTGGCACCCGCGGGTGCCAGCGGATGGAAGCAGATGGCCCCGGGTGGTAAGGAGCACGGGGGAGGGGGCTTACCTGCCGGGGCCATCCACAGCGGATGGCCCTGGGAGGTAAGAACCGTGAGGGGGGAGGAGGGAGTTAGGCCCCCCCACTCACCCGCCACCATTTTTCCCCATAGACTTGCATTGGGGGAAAGCTTTCTTTCCCTCAATGCAAGTCTATGGGAAAAACAAAAATGGCGGCCGATCCAAAAATCGGATGTCCGATTTTTGGATCGGGATCGGGTCCGATCTGATCCGAGGGACCTCCGTTTTTGTCCTGAACGATCCAGGACGATCTCAGAGGTCCTGATCCGGGTCCCGATCCGATCCGGGGGGTCCGTGCACACCCCTAATTTAAACAAAACTTAATGAAAACGTAACATAAAAACAGGTAAATAAAAATACAATTCTAAACACAACAATAAAAGAAATAAGCAACACCAGTCCATTAAAAAAGCACTTCAGCAGCAGACCAGCTCACATGTCAAAGGCCTGCCTGAATAAAAGTGCCTTTGCTGGCAGAAGGACAACAGATAGTGAGGCAACCTAGCCTCCCTTGGCATAGAGTCCCCGAGCTTGGGAGCCACCACCAAGAAGGCCCCCACCAACTATGCCTCCAATGGCAGTGGGACCAAGCAGAAGGCCTCCCCTGAAGATCTTAAAACCTGTGCAGGCTAATATTGGAGAACTAGGCAGGAAGTGTTCTGGCAAGCACCAGTCCTCTGTTTGTAAGATGAGGATAACTGAGATAATGTTTGTGAGGCACTTTGAGGGTTCAGAGTGCTCTATAAATGCTTTAGTGCTGCTATTTTTTATATGACTAGGAATCGTACTAGGAAAACTAAACACATATTTGCTGAAAAAACTTTTAATAACATTAAGAGAAATCTGGATCTGGTTACCCTCAGAAGTGAGGTTCTCTCTTATACGTGTCAAGATCTTTTTCTCGAGAACTTGCCAAAATGTTCTTCTGAGCTGCTGCTTTTAGAAACATCCTTGTCTATTTTTCCTAAACGGGTATAGGGATCATTTTCTGTTTGAAGGCTCGATTTCTGTTCTGTGCAGATTGCGAGAGTGGCCAATATCTCTTTATATATGCTCTTGGAAGGATCTGAACAGAAATAGTTAGCTCCATCTGTAGGAAGAAAGAGGGAATTGAAACAAATGGCTTTTTAATAACAATATTCAAATTTTGATCCAGACAACTGTTATATTGGGGCATTTTGGGATGGATGAATTACCCATGGTGAATATAAGTTAAAGGTAGCAGTCTAGAAAAGTAATTTTAAAAAATGACTGAAACTAATGAATATTTTATCAAAAAAGTGGAGTTACTTATGCCTATTAAAAGCGCAATCCTATGGGCCCGGGGAAGATGCTGGTTGCCTCAAGGCACATGACCTGCCGGAGGAGACTCGTCAACTTAACAGTCTTTGAGAATTTAAGAAAGCTATAAAGACTGTTCTCTTCCGGCAGGCATATCCAGTGGAATTTTAGAATCTTTTTAGAATGTTTTTAGGATGTTTTAATACAGTTTTAATAATGTGTGTCATGTTTTGGTCAGTTTTATGTATTTTATCATATTGTTATTCCCCGCCTCAATCCAAACGGAGAGGCGGGTAAGAAATAAATAAATTATTATTATCATCATTATTATTATTATTATTATTATTATTATTATTATTATTATATCCCTGCATGTGGCAAGGTCCTCTGGAGCTTGTAGTCTGACTGTGGTATTCACGACGGACGGCTTCTGTGCTGTTTCCGCAAGATGAGCTCCTCGCTTCTCGATGGGCCGCTTATGCTACAGAAGCAGTAGCGTAAGCTGGGGGGGACCTCTTCATCGGAGTGCTCCCTCAAAATGGCCCCCCTCTGCATGGCCCTGAAGGTGGCATAGGCCCTTTTTGCACCAGCTATTTTTCGAGGGGCTGCCGCTGCCTGCTCGCGGAGAGTCTGCATGATGCACAGATGCCTGGTCAACCAGCTTTCAGAACAAGCACGATCTTTTAAAAATTCATAGAAAATCAAGGGTTTGAGCAATTGCTCTGATTTTTTTTCACAAATGACCAGCCAGATCCCATCTTCAATGTCCCACAAGTTTCAAGTTTTTATCTTTAAAAATGAAGATGTTACAGTGGGGAGGGGCTTTTGGGGGATTCCTTATAACTTTTTAATTTGAAAAGATAGAGACATTAAACTTTTTTGACATTGCAGATTAGATCTTGCTAGTCCTGGCTCCCCAAGTTTCATGTCATTATCATTTCAAACAAAAAAGTTATGCACACGTTTCCCCCAGTGCAAGCCTATGGGGAAAAAAAGCAGACAACAAGATGACAGCATGGAGGCCCGGTCAACCAGCTGTCAATAAAGTTGCATGATCTTTAATAAATTCATATAAAATCGAGGGTTGGAGAGTTCAATCTCAAATTTCATACACATGTCTAGCACATGTTGCTACACATATGTGCCAAATTTCAGATCAATCCCTCCACCCCTGTATTTTATATTAATTTTTTTAAGATCCTGCAACTTTTTGACAGGTCTGAATGAATGCACGTGGCGAGCTGTCATTCTGACCTGTCAGAACTTAAATGATCTTTAATAAATTCATATAAAATCGAGGGTTGGAGGGATCGATCTCAAATTTCATACACATACTTAGGCATACTCCATAAGCATTGTGACCAAGTTTCAAGCCTGTAACTTTGAAAATACAGAAGTTATAGGCATTTTTTTCTTAAAAAGTCAGCTTTATAGGGCACAATGGGGCTGCATATTAAATATCGATACGATTTACCTCTGATATAATCCGATCCGAATTTTTTTTAAAAAGTGATTTCCGATAGCGATATGATATGATAATTTTGGGTGTGTACACCCCTAGTTTTAACCTATAAAGCCTTACATGGGTTGGGACTGCAATGCCTGATGGAATGCCTCTCACGACATGAAACTACCCGTACATTACACTCAACATCTAAGGTCCTCTGGGTGTCTACTCCGAGGGAAGCTTGGAGGATGGCAACAAGGGGGAGGGGCTTCTCTGTGGTGGTTAGTGAATGATCTCCCCAATGAGGCCTGTCTGGCAGCTATTTAGGTGAAAGGGATCATAAGCTTGACGCACTTTTGCCTCAGAGGTAAAAAACATGGAGTCAAACAGGGGGGGGATTAGGTGTGATGGAGGTCATAATTGGGTCCTTGTAAGTCCTCCCTGAGGGATATGTTGCTTCATACAGATGATGACTCTGCACAGCTGCTAACCCATTGGCACCTCAGCTCCGGAGTTGCCCTCTGGTGTGAATCTGCCCATAGCGACCTCAAAATATGTCCAAGGGCATTTCATCATGCGAAAAGATATTGTGGAAAAATGATTTATTAAGATGCTCCTGTATTGCCCTGAGGTTATGTCGTAATTCTCATACCCAATCAGGTCAGACGTAATCTTTTCCCCTTTCTTTTCTTTGTTTTTGTCAAAGGGATTTTACTTTCCTTTTCTTGGTGGCTCTTCTCCGCACTCATGACCCAGGAAGACTTTGAACTTTGAAATGTGATGCTTGCGTGGATCCCTTTGAAATGAAAATTCAGGTTGCTTACCTGTAACTGTAGTTCTTCGAGTGGTCATCTGTGCAGTCACACATATGGGCTCGCGCCAACGCCGAGCCCTGCTTCGGGAAACTTCTAAAGCTAGCTTAGTTTTAGGCAGGAACCCCTCCCCCCACCGCCCTACCGCGTATGCTCCGGGTTCCCGCTCACCTCAGTTCTATGAGACCGCAAGGCCTCACGACCAAGGCAATTGAACAGTAACAAGATAAAAGAGAAACAAGCATGCTCGGAAACCTCTTGCCAATCAGAAAGCGATGCCAAGAGGGGACGGTGGGAGGGTTGTGTGACTGCACAGATGACAACTCGAAGAACTACAGTTACAGGTAAGCAACCTGCATTTCTTCTTCGTGGTCTCTGTGCATCACACATATGGGCGAAAGATAAGCTAACTTACCGGAGGTGGGTAGGTACGCTGGAAAGGTCATTGGCAAATTGACGAAAGGACTGCTCTTCCGCAGGACATGTCCTGTCGTGCTCTCACGTCCAACCGGTAATGCTTGACAAAGGTAGAAGCATTAGACCAAGTAGCGGCCCTACAAAGGTCGGGGATGGATGCCCCGTGCAGGAGAGCCGCGGACGTCGCTTGTCCTCTAGTGGAGTGTGCTGTAAACAAAGTGGGGGGATCTCTCCCAACAACTTGGTAAGATAAAATGATAGCGTCCACTATCCACTTTGAGAAACGCTGTGTAGAGACCGGCGATCCCTTGCGTGTTCCTCCCTAACAAACAAATAGCCGGCGGAACTTGCGGAGGGAGTCAGTTCTAGCTTTGTAGAAAGCTAGTGCACGGCGAACATCCAAGGCATGCAACGCCGAACATAACGGATCAGATGATGCCTTAAAGAACGTAGGCAGAACGATGTCCTGGTTGATATGGAAAACGGAAGTAACTTTAGGTACGAACGAGGGGCCAGGACATAACACAACTTTATTTTGAAAGAACTGTGTGTAAGGAGGATTGACGAGCAAGGAGGTAAGTTCTGAATCTCGTCGAGCAGAGGTAATAGCTACCAGAAAAGCCGTCTTAAGCGTTACGAGACGGAAGTCCACCGTGGCCAACGGCTCAAAGGGTTTGCTGGTCAAAGCGGTGAGGACTACTGAAAGGCACCATTGAGGAACTATAGGATGAATTGGGGGAAACATATTTTGCAGACCTTTAAGAAAGGTCTTTGCTAGCGGATGCATGAACACTGACAAACCATCGACGAGATCGTGGTGTACTGAAATGGCGGCGAGATAAACTCTGAGGGACGTAGCCTTTAGGCCGGTGATGTGTAGGTGGTGCAAAAATTTGATGATTCCCAGCATTGCCCCAGATGAAGAATGAAATCCGTTTGTTTTAGCAAACAATTGGAAACGTTGCCATTTGTGGGCATATGACAATCTCGTGGAGGGTTTTCTAGTGGCCTCAAAAATAGTTTTGATGCTTTGTGGTAGTTCTAAATCCTGCCATTTGGCTGGATTCTCCATGCCGTGAGGCTCAGGGTTTTGAGGTCTGGGTGAAGGATGGTCCCCGAGTCCGTGGAGAGGAGATTGGGTAGCGCTGGGAGACGCCATACGCGGTGTCTTGATAAGCGGAGGAGAGGGGTGAACCACGGCTGTCTCGGCCACCATGGCGCTATCAGGATGGCGTCTGCTTGATACCGGCGAGCTCGAGTAACCACCTGAGCAATTAGAGGGAACGGCGGGAACAGGTAGAGGAGACCTTTGGACCAATCCTGTTGGAAAGCATCCCCTAGTGAGGAGTGGCCTATTCCGGCCCTTGAGCAATATGCCAGACATACAGCATTGGCTTCTGTGGCAAATAGGTCGATGTGGGGGTAACCCCACTTGAGAAATAGCCATTGTAGTATGAGTGGGGAGAGCTACCACTCGTGGGTGTCGTTGAACGTCCGGCTTAGAGCGTCGGCCCTGGCATTGTCCGTTCCCGCTATATGCAAGGCAGACAGGTTGATGCCATGCGAAATGGCCCACAGCAGGATGCCCCTTGTCAATCCAGGAGGCGAGGAGAACGAGTGCCGCCCTGTTTGTTCAGGTACCACACCACGGTGGTGTTGTCCGATAATATTCGGACATGTCGGTTCCGCAGCAGGGGGGAAAAAGCGTGCAGGGCCTTCTGCACGGCAAGGAGTTCTAAAATGTTGATATGAAGGAGCCTTTCCGAAAGTGACCACCTTCCTTGTATGCTCCGGTTGTGCAGGTGTGCGCCCCATCCCTCTAGTGAAGCATCCGTCGTGACAGTGCAGGATGGCCCCGAGTCCACAAACGGCATCCCGCGCTCGAGATTCCCCGTGATGGTCCACCAATGAAGAGACATCCGAACATGGAGCGGAATGGTAAGTATGACCCTGCGAGGATTTTGAGCGGGTGAGTAGTGTTGCAGGAGCAGTTGCTGCAGAGGCCTCATGCAGAGGCGGGCCCAGCGGACGACGAAAACCAAAGCGGCCATCAGGCTGAGCAGGTGTAGAATTGTGAACGCCGAGGTGCATGCTGCTGCACTCACTCGCTAGTTGTTGTAGTGTGACTATTCTGTCCCATGGGAGGAAGGTGCGACCCAATGTGGAGTCGAGATGTACCCCGATGAACTGTATAGTCTGAGACGGTTGGAAGATGGATTTTTCCATATTTATCCGCAGGCCGAGGTTGGAGAGAAGAACGGCAACCGTACGAACATCCTTGAGAGCTTGGGACCTGGAAGGGGACACAATCAACCAGTCGTCCAGGTAAGGATAAAGCTCGATATTCCTGGAGCGAAGGTGCGCGCAGACTGCCGCCATGCACTTTGTGAACACCCTTGGGGCAGATTTTAGGCCAAAAGGCAGAATGGAAAACTGGTAAATTCGATGGCCGACGACAAACCTCAAGTAATGGCGGTGTGCAGGATGGATGGTGATGTGAAAATAGGCATCTTTTAAGTCGATTAGCGTGAACCACCGATGCTTCTTGAGGAGAGGCAGAATCATAGCAAGCGTGATCATGCGGAACTTTTTTGGTTGTACAAATTTGTTTAGACGCCTGAGATCCATAATAGGGCGAAGGCCCCCGTCCTTTTTTGGCACGGTGAAGTATCGCGAGTAGAACCCATTCCGGATGCGCAAGGTTGGAACTTTCGTGATCGCGTCCTTGAGCAGAAGTGAAGTTGTTTCTGCGTGCAAGACTTTCGAGGGCGGGAGTGAACTTCACAGTGCCTAGAGGAGGGGACTTGAAACTCTATTTTGTAGCCATTTGCAATGATGTTCAAGACCCAACGGTCCGTGGTGATGGATGCCCACTTGTGATAGAATGGCTGGAGTCTGTTGTACGGTAGATGTGGAAGAGATTGAAGAGAGTCAAAGGCGATGCTTAGAGGCCGCGTCCTGCTTGTTCCAGGACTGGCGGAATCGAGAAGCAGGTTTTCGCTGCTGGTACGAGGTACTGGGCTGCGTAGATTGGTAGCGTTGAGACCTATCAGTTTGCGGCCGTTGCTGGTAAGGGACAGGCCTGTACCACTTACGCTGACAAAAAGAGGTTTGAGGCAGCTGGCTAAAGCCCATTTTACGGGCTGTGACCTTGGCCTTGTGGATAGTGTCCATGGTATTATCCGTGGACGCGTTAAACAGCCCCTCGCCATCGAAGGGTAAGTCCTCTATCCTTGCCCGTGTCTCTTGAGGTAGGGTGGCTGAGTGCAGCCAGGCATGTCGGCGTAGCGCCACAGCGCCAACCATGGCCTTCGCAGCACAATCGGTTTGGTGTCGCGACGTGGTCAATTCCTGTTTTGAAAGGCATATAGCTTCTGATTGGAAAACTCTGGCGAGCTCCCATTGTTCGTCAGGGAGATAATCTGTTAACGACGAGATTTTCTCCCACAGGAAAAGCTGGTAGCGCGCCATCATCGCTTGATAATTGGCGACTTTAATGCCCAGGGCCGCAGACGAATAAATACGCCAGCCAAATGAGTCCAGTTTGCGGCCCTCCTTGTCAGTAGGAGCAGAGTGACTATGTCCGGATTTCCCTTGGGAAGCTTCCACCACGATAGAGTTTGGCTTCGGGTGGACGAATAGGAAGGGAGCGTCAGACTCCTTGACTTTGTATAGGGCGTCTAGTCTCTTGGAGATTGGCCCCATAGTGGCTGGATTAGCCCATGACTGCTTGACCGTTTTCAAGAGTGTAGGAACAAGTGGCAGGGTTAACTGTGGTACAGGGTCCGTGTACATGACATCAAAAATCCTGTCATCCACCGTCTCCGTAGGCTGCTGCAGCTTGATCCCGAGCGATTGAGCCATTCTCTGCATTTGGTCTGAGAAATTGCCCAGCTCCATAGATGGAGATGCCCGCTCTATAGTACCCACGCCATCAGCCGGTGACAGTAAGGACGGGGCTGGAGATGGTATCGAAGACGAGTCAGAGATGTAATCCTCAACGGACTGTGTGGAAGTGTCTCGTTGAGGGTCTGGAACCGAAGGCAGAAGTCGACGAGAAGGTAGACCGTGCCTCGGAACCCCAGTGGCGTCATTCTGACTTCGAGCCGGATCCCGGTGTCGAGACGGGACGATGTTGGTGGCTCGATGTCGAGGAGGATCGATAGCAAAGGTCCGATGCCGTGGAAGATCGGTGTCAACTGCTCGAAGCCGAGAGTGGTCGGTATCGCTCCCATGGTGTCGAGGTGGCTCGGTGTCGACAGCTCGGTGTCGAGAAGGATGGTTGGTATCGCTGTCATGGCGCCGAGGAGACTCGGTGTCGATAGCCCGATGTCGAGAAGGACGAGGCGGCACATGTGGTTGAGCCAGTCGCTGCCCGGTGAAAGGATCGAATCGGTAGCGATGCTCCCGCGAAGATCGATAGGAACTATCAGGGAACCTATCCCATCCTCGTGAACGGGAGCAGGATCGAGAGCGGGAGCGATGCGATGAGCAAGCCCGTGACCGAGGATAAATGAAACCAATCTCCACCACTGGCTCGTCTACGTTGACTGGTAACGTCTCCATGGGCTCGACATCAGAGGCGAAAACCTCCTGGAGAGGTGACGGCATCAGAGGCGGTACCGACGGGGCCTGAGCTGCAGTGGACGCCGGCGAAACAGGAGCCACCGTCACCGACAATGTTGGCGAAGCAGGTCTCGACAGTGATGGAGACCGGTCCGCCGTCGATGTCGGCCTTGAAGCAGGTCTCGAAGGTGATGGAGACTGGTCCGCCGTCGGTGTCGGCCTCGATGCCGATCCCGAGGCTCCCCCTTTTGGTATCGACGATTTCCGCGATGCCTTGGAAGGCTTTTTAGCTGGCTTAATTGGCCCATCTCGAGCCTTAAACTTCATTTTCTTAGCGGCAGCACTCCTTTTAAGAGTTGTAGGTGCTGTCTCTGAAGATTCCTGAGCTGCAACCCTAACAGAGGGTGAGGTAGGCGTTGCTGGGCTCGAGCGGCTTACGGGCAACGGCCCACGCTCCCCAAAAGAAGAGGGGACAGGTTCCATCGGTATCGGATGCGGTCGATCAACAGCAGAGAGAGCCTTACTCCAGAGTAGGCTGCGTAGTCTATCTGCCCTATTGCATCGAATTTGTCTAGAAAAATTCATGCAATGGGCACACGCCTCTACAATATGGGATTCGCCCAAACAAACTAAACACAAGGAATGCCCGTCGGTGAGGGCTAACTTAGCCCTACACCGGGAGCAATGTTTAAACAGAGTGGTCTGCGCCATAAGCTGGTGCAGGCGTACAAAAAAGCCTTTCTATCTAACGATGTAAAAATATATTATTATTATTATTATTATTATTATTATTATTATTATTATTATTTGTATTAAACAAACGATATACCAACTATATACTAACAACAACTAAGCTAACTATCTACAACAAATTCCTTCTCCACAGAAAAATACGAACGGATCAGGATGAAGTCTCCCGCGAGGCGATCAGCACAGCGGTCGAAGAAGAACTGAGGTGAGCGGGAACCTGGAGCATGCGTGGTAGGGCGGTGGGGGGAGGGGTTCCCACCTAAAACTAAGCTAGCTTTAGAAGTTTCCCGAAGCAGGGGTCGGTGTCGGCGCGAGCCCATATGTGTGATGCACAGAGACCACGAAGAAGAACTGGATTTGCCCCAGCAGAGGTTCTTAAGGATTGCAGGCAGTGGGAGAAACGCCAAGTCTCCGGCAGCACTTCCTGGAATACATTTCTGCAAGTGTTCCTGGGGAATCTTCCTCCCATTAAACAACTTACCCAACATGACCCTGTTCAGCTTGAGAAAAAGGATCATTGTATTGGCTGGCCTGGATTCAGGCCAGCAATAGAACCTGGAGGGTAAATCTAAATGGGAAGACTTAATCCCTGTGCAGGATTTGATTGCCCCAACCCTGAACTGTTCATACGGTGGATTTGTATCTGCCTTTGCCCCTGAACATTGGAGCTTTCCAAATCAGTTTTTCACTGGATGGTCCTCTTATTTCTCCCTCTTGATTTAGCTGCAATAACTACTTTGAGTATGTTTTTTAAAATTATTTATTATTTTTAGGGCTTCTCTCTGCTTTCCCTTTTCTGCTTCTCCAAATCAGAGGGAATTTTGAGAGCTGAACATGATTTATTGGGTGCTATCTTTTTCCCCTACTCTGTGCCAGCTTTTTTTTTTTCAGGCTGGGCTCAACTTTGAATCCTTCCAACAAAAATGCCAAGTATGTTTGGATTGGAGGATTTCCCCAGGTACACATTTGTCTGTTACATCATCATCATCATCATCATCATCATCATCATCATCCATCCACACCAACATCCAGAAAGCAGTCATACTTATAACATGTTCAATAGTCAGGAAATTTCTGAATCAGTAAAAAACAGCATGACCTGGCAAAGCCCTTCATGTTAATCTAGAAAAACTCCACGAACAACAACAATAATCATAATCATAATCATAATCATAATAATAATAATAATAATTAATAATAATAATATCACAGCTGCACTTGCTGCTAGCCACAGTTGAGTGAGGTAGATATATTCTGGGATTGTCAGTTCACTCTGTGAGATATTGAGAGCTTCTAAGTCTTGTTTTTTTAAAATAAAATAACACAAAAATAAAGCTTTTAAAAAGGGATTCCCTAGTTAAATACTATTAGGCATTCTTCAGTTCTCCATGCTCCAGTGTGTAAATTGTTTGGATGTTATTAGATTTAAACTTCCACTCTTTGGAAATGTATTTGTCCTGAACAAGGTTGCTGATGTCACTGGTAAGAGTTCATATCCTGGGAGAGGATCACAATTGAAACTGAGGTGTATCTGATTCAGCCCCAAGGCAGAAAAACTGGATGCGGCAGGTTCTCCCCCTTCGTCCTCCACCCCCGCCGCTTTCCTTTGCCTCTTTACAGAATATGTAGCTTTTGAAATTGCATGAGCTTGACAAATAGGGAAGTGTTTTGTACTAAATTCAGCTTTTATTCTAAGGTCACAGAATGTTCCTTTAATTCTGACACTGTGTGTGTGTGTTTGTGTGTGTGTAAAGAACAAGCACTTAAGCTGCTGCCTGCAAGCTGTTGTTTACGTAGTCCTACTGACTTTACTTGTGCTACTCTGAAGAAAGGGCGTGGAAGATTTCAACCCCAGGGACACTTATTTAATTTCTTTTCTTTCCCCCACAAAGACTTTTATCCTGCCAGTCATCTAAAGAGGCTCTCTGAGGTCACCCAACAACAAAACATATGTAAAATTCGATTAAAAAAACACATTAAAATAATACTGGCATCTTCTTTTTATTTCTATAGCTTATTTGTCTTGGATATCTGCCTGAGGGGGGCTCTCCTGAACAGCTCTTTCGTTTGTGACTAAGGATGCAATTGAACACAGTTGGGCTTACTTTTGAGTAAACAGGCATAGGTTTCTACTGTATATCCTGTTGAAAGCCAGGGGACTTGCACTAACCATGTCCCTGCCTGCTTGCTCCCTGGCTCTCTGCCTGTCAGAGAAACAAGTGGTAGCAATGATGAGAGAGAGGAGGAGGAGGAGCAATGGCAGCTGGTGGCACTGAGAAAGTGGACTCCCTGACGGAGGGGGCCATTGAGAGTGTCTTGCCCAAGGTCTGCTAGAGGATTGGTGGGGTCTGGGGCAGAGGAGATGTTGGGGGTCGTGCCGCTGGCCCTAGAAGTTCCCATGTGTGTATGTGGGATTTTGTGAGCAATGTGGCAGGGCTACAGCAGGAGTCCATGGCACATACAGGAGCTGAGGCAGTCCCCCCTTGCTTTGCAGGGCCTGGGGCAAGCTGCAGTAGTTGTTCCATTGGTTTCACTAGGACTTCTATACTATCCTGTCCAAAGGTAGGGAACCTGTGGGCTTCCAGATGTTATTGGATTACCACTTCCATCATCCCTGAACACTGGCCATGGCAGGTGGGGCTGATGGAAGTTGGAGTCTGACAACATCTGGAAGGCCAAGGTTTCCCTACCCCCACCTCAGTCAATGGGATTTACTTCTGGGCAGACATTTATATTATATTATATTATATTTGAGCTTTCTGTTTATTGTTTGCAGCCAATGGCCATTTATAGGATTGCACTGTAAATCATGACTAATCTTAGCTGGACTGAGACCCAATTCATTTAAGCCATTTGGTTTTTCAAAGAAATGCCCTTCCCTCATGTTCCCAATCACAATTGGGCGATCTGAGCATGCCACTGGCTGGGGTTGGGGCGGCTGAGGCATTATCATCCCCCTCACACACCCAGCTCCCTCAAGCTCTCCTTCCTTCCCTTGCTATATGCAGTGTGGTTTCATCTAGGGCTGTGTCCAGATCCTGAATCTGAGTCGGATCAGGATGATATGGCCCTCCGGATCCCAGATCCGGATCGGATCGGGCCTGGATCGGCCCGGATTGGATTCGCGATCCGGATCCAATCTGGATCCAGTCACAACACTTCCGCTCTCCCCAGAAAGATCTCCCTCTCTCCACTCTCCCCACTTACCTGCTGCCTCCTCATTGCCGCCACCAGTGCTTCCGCCACTGCTTCTGTCCCCCACCACCATTTCAATGCGTCTGCTGAGAACCAGGCCTCACGGCCTAGATCTCATTAGGGTGCTGCATTTCCTGGTCATGCCAAGTGATGATCTCGGCAGATGCATTGAGATGGCAGCGGGGAACAGAAGCAGTGGCAGTGGCGACGAGGAGGTAAGTGGGGAGAGCGGGGAGAGGGAAGTCTTTCTGGGGAGAGCAGGAGGGAGTGCTGTGGACAGACCTGGATCGGATCCAGGTCCCAGATTCAAATCTAATCGGTTCAGACCTGATCTGGATCTAACAGATCCGGATCCAGATCGGGGGGGGGGGGGTCCGTTCACGGCCCTAGTTTCATCTGGTTGCTCTGTTGGGAACAAATTTTTGGCTCATAGTCTAACTGGCTGTGGCTATGTGTCTTTTGCCTACATCACACTGTAAGTGGGGAGAGAGTGTCTTTAAGAAAATTGATTATGTTTTGGCATTAGGTTAATTTGGTCACATTTACTTGCAGGCACGGTTAGAAGAAACAGGGATGGTGATTATTCTGTGGCACTGTTTTGGTGACAGGTGATGCCTAAGGCATCCCGCTAAGGATTTTGCTGCCCCAGCGGGGGGTAAATGTTACCTGTGAGGCCAGCTCACCTCACCTCAACTGGTGTTTTGCGGCCCAGAGTGTGTTTGGTACAGGAAGGCCTCCCCTCCCCAAAAGGGTAGTCCTGGGTGGTGCTCCTACAGATGCCACTCAGCAGGCAGAGAATGTTTAGCCTGATATAAGGCATAGCTAGTTGCTGCCCAGTTTTCCCTTTGCTGATCTTCAATAAATGTGGCCTGAATTTTGTACCATTCATACATGTCTCATCTCTTTATTCCCCCCCTCCTTTCACCACAATTGATTATTCGCTTTATTTAGTAAGGCATCAATGGCAGCATTTTATTGTGTTAGGTCCATATTCATTTTTATTTTAATGCCATCCTGCAGAGAAGTCTGTCAAGTATACCAAGCAGATAGCTGTGTTCTAGTCTGTATTTCTTCCAAGTACAGAGACTGCATTAGCCTGGTATCTTTTGGAAAGGGTGAGTAGTCCTCCAACACCTCTTTTTAGCTGTACTTTTAGTGGATTGTAGTGGCTCTGTTCAAGCAAGTGCCTTCACAATGTGACCGGCGTGTCCAGGCACGTGTGGGCCGTTGCGGGTGGGGGCTGGGAAGAAGGAGTAGCGTGTAAGCCTGCCATTGGCAGGCTTCAAAATAGGGCCGTGGTGATGAGGAGGGGTGGAAGAGTATAAATTGTACTCACCCCTCCCGTTTGCATCTCCTTTCATGCGGCTCGTTGGAGGGGTAGGAGCCAGGAGCGAGGAGCGAGCAGGATCGGCGGCGGCAGGAGATCGGCGGCGGCGGCAGCAGCAACCGAGTTGGGCAGCAAGCGACTGAGGCTGCAGCAGCTGCGGCTGCGCCCTACGTCAGCAGCGTGAGCTCGGCGGAGGCCTGAGCTCTGCAGCAGCGGCGGCAGCGGAACGGTCGGCGCCGCGTGCTCCGCGGAGGCGGGAGCTTCGGGCGGCGCGGACGAAGGAGTATTGGCGGTGGAGCGGCCCTCCTAAGAAGGATCACCCAGACCTCTTTTGCAGTTTGCGGCAGCCGAGGGGAGCCTCGGTGCCGGCGGGGAAAGTCTGCAGCTGCAGCTGCCGCATTGTGTGGCTTGCCCCGTAGTATTTTTAGGGCTGGGGGCCATAAAGGAGGAGTTGGGCGCGCTGGGGGAGGCATTCCCTGGGACCCCAAGTGTGGGGGGTGTGGCGCCAGTCGGGAAAGGGGCAGTCCGCCGCAACAGTTTTTAACTGCCCTTCAGCTTCGTGTAGCTCTGGGCAGCTAGGGTTTATTGGCCCTGTATTTCTATTGTTTCCGGGCAGGAGGCCTGTAAGTCTCTCGGTTGGGGACTGGGTAGTTTTAATTCCCCCTACCCCCCGTTTTCACTTTCTTTCTCCAAAGGGCTATCTCAAGTGCTATCTTAAGGCATACAGTATTATTACAATATTAATAGCGAAATTTGATAACATCATCATCAACAACAACAACAACAACAACAATAATAATAATAATAATTTACGGGGGGTGGGGGAAGCTAGCTCATTTACCCAGGAAGCCCAACTTGATAGATCTTTTACTGTTTTATTTTCATACCATCACATTTGCTTAATTGTTCTGTAGAACGCAATGCCTCCCAAAAAAGGTGTGGGTGGAAAAAAGGGGAAAGGAAAAGCCCCTGCTCAGCCCAAGAAGCGCTATAGGCAGTGTGGGGATTCTTCATCTGAGGAAGAATTAGATCCCAATATTGCAAAAATCCTTGACCGTTTGCAAGCTGTCGAGCAGGATAGAGGAATTCCTCAACCTACAACTCAGCCACCACAGGGTGGAGGGGGACAGGGTCGCACCCAGACAAGGAAACAAGTACAGGATAAATTATGGGCATCTGTTTCAGCCAGGTTAGAGGCGACTGAGGCTACATCCACT
The DNA here is from genome assembly GCA_029215795.1 of Anniella stebbinsi. Lineage (NCBI taxonomy): Eukaryota > Metazoa > Chordata > Lepidosauria > Squamata > Anniellidae > Anniella > Anniella stebbinsi. The sequence continues at coordinate 227,478,706 of JARDYH010000001.1, forward strand.
ACATTATCCAATCCTGTGCCGCATTCCACGGATACAAGTGACTTGGGTCAAGGACCTGCCATGCTGACATCTATGGTCACAAGGGAGGTGTCACAAGGAGTTACTATCATGCCACCGCTGCAATCATCCGGAGGGATAACTCCAGCTGCGGAAGCAGGTGAGGTTATCAGGACACCGCAGCAGATACAAACACACGCTATGGGTACTGTCCCTCCTTGGGGGGCGTACCCATGGTTCCCAGGGGTTGGTTTGGTAATACGTTGGGAACATGGCAGGGATCGGTTCCATGGCTGCACAATTACCTAACATTACTAGCCAGGCAACAGTTGCTTCTACTAGTGCTTCAGGGAGTCTAGGAAGTATGTCGGGACAAGGTTCCGGAGAAGCAACAGCCCAAGCGCAGTCATCCAATACCGCAGTGCAATCTGCTGCTGCTGCGTGCGCAGCGGTTTGGCAAGGTCCTGCCGGCTTACCCGCCACTAGTGCGGCTGAGCCGTCTCAACAATCCAAGGACCCTTATGTTGGGGCTGAGAGGGATGCTATCCCAACAGCTAGTACTTCTGCCCCTTTAGGGTATCATTTATTAGCTGCAACCAGGGAAAAAATACTTAAAGGGGAGTATATCGATGTATTTTCATTTCTCTTCCGTGAATTGGAAGAAAAAGACAAAGATAGGGCAAGCGAAAAGGAATATGAGAAATTAAGGAGAAAACGGGTCGCCACGACTTGGGCCAATTGGCTGCCTGGTTTTCTCATATACATGGGCGTATTACAGCAGAGATATCTTGACCGAGGGTGCATTCTCATGAAGTACCTCGATATGATTTATCGGGCGTACACGGAATACAAGGGAGGGGCTTGGTTGGCCTACGATGAGTCTTTTCGTAGACGGGCGGCTTTTGACTACACCCTAAAATGGGACATGAAAGACAATGACTCTGGCTGCAGTTCATGACTCCAGCCAGACCTGGTTTCTGTGAACGTACTGACAGTGGCCATCTGATTGCAAAGCAGCACCCTGCTCCCACAGTAAAAGGGACTGCGGGGCAGTGGGTTCAACCCTGCTGGCCTTGCTGGGAATATAACGCCAGGGGAAGTTGTTCCAGAATACAGTGCCGCTATCGGCACGACGGCCCCATTTGTGGCAATCAGCACCCAGCCTCCAACTGCACCAGAAATAGAGGGGGAAGGGGCGCACGCTGTGAGGGACAAGGGCCCAGAAAACCAGGAAATCAGCAACCTCCTGCAAAAGGGCCCCAGTCCAATTAGACTGAGTCCTTTAATGCAATTATTGGGGCATTATCCGAGGAGGGATGATGCACAATACTTGGAAAGTGGCTTTTTTGAGGGTTTTCGCATCCCTTTTGTGGGCCCTAGGCATGCGCAATGCTTTCGTAATCAAAAACCTATATTAGGGATGGAACAATTAGTGGAAGAGAAGATTAGGAAGGAAGTAGAGACAGGTCGAGGGATTGGTCCATTTGCAACTCCTCCCATACCCAATCTGAGAGTGTCTCCTTTGGGCATTGTGCCCAAGAAAACTCCAGGGGAATTTAGACTAATACATAATTTATCATTTCCAAAAGGGGATTGAGTAAATGATTCTATCCCAGATGATCTCTGTTCTGTGCGATACGCCTCCTTCGATACAGCAGTTTCTGTGGTGCGAAGATGTGGAAAAGGCGCGTTGATGGGCAAGTGTGATATTAAGGCAGTGTTTCGCATCTTGCCTATCAATCCATTAGACTTTGACTTGCTTGGCTTTTCCTTTAATGGTCGATATTATATAGATAGGGTGCTCCCTATGGGATGCGCCATATCTTGCGCCATGTTTGAGAAGTTTAGTACATTTTTGGAATGGGCACTATAGTTTAGATCCAGATTACATGATTTGGTTCACTATCTTGGTGATTTTTTGGTGGTGGACCCAAAGCACAGTGGGCGATGTGCTTATTTGATGGCGGAATTTCTGGCCTTATGTGAAGAACTCGGAGTACCGCTGGCGCATGAGAAAACTGAGGGGCCCCTCACCACCGTTAAGTTCTTGGGTATTGAACTCGATTCTCAGATGCAATGTTCCAGACTGCCTTTAGATAAATTGGAGTCTTTAAAGGGAAAACTACATACATCTATTAGGGCCAAAAAGATCACACTGATACAGATACAATCTCTGCTTGGGCACCTAAATTTTGCGTGCAGAGTTATTGCTCCAGGTAGGGCCTTTTTTAGGAACCTTTGCAACGTAATGATGGGATTGAGTCGTGCACACCACAGACTGCGGGTTACATAGGCTATTCAAGAGGATTTGTCCATATGGTTACATTTCCTCGAGAATTTCAATGGTGTGTCCTTTTGGAGACAGGACTTACTGTTGGAGGCAGAGATGCAGATACATTCTGATGCCTCAGGAGCCATCGGTTTTGGTGTAATTTGGAGGGATCGGTGGTGTGCTGAGCGTTGGCCAGACGGCTGGGTGTCTGCTGGGATTTGCAAAGACCTAACGTTTTTGGATTTTTTTCCAATATATGTAGCGGCCCATATTTGGGCTAAGGAATTGGCAAATTCAGTAGTGCATTTCTGGTGTGACAATCAGTCGACTGTCCAGGTTCTCAATTCCCTATCATCCCGTAACCCTCGTGTGATGGTGTTGGTGAGAGTTTTCACATTGCACTGCCTCCAACATAACATTTTGTTTTGGGCTTGTCATGTGCCTGGCTTGCAAAATCCCATTGCCAACATTCTATCGCGTCACCAGGTGCAGAAGTTTCGGGAACTGGCACCAGGGGCAAAGCTTTTACCAGAAACAGTGCCGACAGCTCTGTGGGAGATTGGCGGAACGAGGCTGAGCGAGCGATTTGGCTATCTTTAGCAGCTAGTACACAAAGTGCATACTTAAGGTCAGGTAGGGAATTTTCAAACTTTAGGAACAATACACACCTTCAGCAGTTATGGCCCATCCCTGTTGATCATATTCTTCAATTTTGTGTGTCATGCCATAAGAAAGGCCTCACCGCTCGTACTATTAATTGCAAGTTGGCGTCTCTTTTCTTTCTAAGATAAAGGGCGTTGCTGACAGTACGACCGACTTCAGGGTGCATAAGGCTGTACGTGGTTGGGATAGGGAGTACCCTTGAAAACCAGATTCTAGGGTTCCATTGTCCCCTGACATTCTAACAGGGCTCAAGACGCTTTGGCCTTCCTTGTGCCTATCTCCTTATGAGGCCGTTTTGTTTCATGCGGCGGCATTGACGGCCTTCTTTGGAGACTTTCGTATTTCTGAACTGGTAGCCAGGTCCAAGAGTGACAACTCAGGTAGGGCTTTGTTCTTTAGTGATGTTCAGGTATCTTCTCATAGTGTGGTGATTTGCCTATGTCAGTCCAAAACTGATCAAAAAGGAAAAGGCAAAATGATTAGCCTATTTTCAGCTCCAGTGGAGGATTTGTGCCCTGTTCAACCGTTACGGGCTTATTTTTCAGTGAGAGGCAATTTAGACGGCCCTTTGTTTTGCCATCAGGATGGCACAACTTTAACGAAGTTTCAGTTCTGGACAGTCACAAAACGGGCACTTCAGTCTTTGGGATTAGCAAATTATCAATTCTGCACCCATTCATTTCGCATTGGGGCAGCGTTCACGGCTGCTTTGATAGGTTTCTCCACAGAACAGATTCAGGCTGTGGGACGGTGGAGGTCTAAGGCATATCGCTCTTACTTGCGGAAATTTCCAAAATAATTTTCTTGTTGTACCTAATGGCCATGTGTTCAATTTAGATCCCAATACAGGCTTTGCCCGGGTCAACGTGATCATCTGTGGCCACTCTATGGTCTTTTGGGCCGGAAGGAGGGCCACCAATACCAGGTTTGGAACTCAACTTGGAATGAGTACACGGGCCAATATTCAATGGCTTGGGAGGCATAGCATGCGGTGGGAGAGGCTTCTCCCTTCTTTATTTCATCTCCATGCGGTTAGTGCCCCTCCACAGGTCCTCCTTATCCATCTTGGCGGCAATGATGTGGGTCTGCTAAAGGGCACAGCCCTGATTTTACAGGCGATAGCCGATTTTCAGAAAATTGGGCAGCGTTGGCCAGGAGTGGTGATCATCTGTTCCTGTATGTTACCTTGTTTCAACTGGAGAATGAGCAATGATCAACAGGCCATGGAAAGGGTGCGGAAGAAAGTTAATTCTCAAATTTACAATAATTCGATAATACATGGCAATTACAGTATTCAGCACCCGGATATTGTGTTGACGCGGAGGGAGCTTTTTAGAGCAGATGGCGTACATTTATCTGATTGTGGGAACGATTTATTTTTAGCGGATCTGCAGAGAGGGTTGAGGGAAGTGATTAATCAGAAGTGTGGGGGAGCGAATAAACAAGTGCTTTGTCGCTCCCTGTGGCAGGTAGGTGCGGACATCTGGGGGGACAGGGCTGGTGAGCATTCACAGGCACTATTCAGGTGATTAGTAATTCCTGAGGGCTCCCAGCTGGTGGGATAAGGATTACTTTTGAGGCCAACCTTTCTCCCCCACCCGGATCCATACGGAGCGGGGAGGGGCGGACACCGGAAGGTCTCCCTACCCCGAACGGGGAAACCTGTGTAGTGGCAAGGGTCGGCGCCACTTAACGGGTGGTGAATGTCTCGCCCTATAAAGATAGATGTCCGCTTAGGTTTACCCCATTCTGCAGATCTCTAATAAAGTGGCCCTATTTTAAATCCACTGTACTGTGTCTGACTCTTCTTGTCTCCAGTCTCCATTTCTCGCAACACACTAAGCCATGGTTAGGCTGCTACCCTTTCCCCAGCAAATGGTTAGTGAGCATGTTTGAAATATGGTTACGTAGCCACCATGCTAGAAATGGTACACATGACATGCTAAGTCATGGTTCACATGACACATTAAGTCATAAGGTTTAGCTTAAAATGCTTAACTACCGTGGCTTAGCGTGTCGTCTGAACAGGGTCAGTGTCTGCATGTAGGCCTCTTCAGTGCTCATTTCAACTCATTCTGAACAGAGCTTGTTTCAGGTTGCGCTTATTTTCTCTAATAACAAATGTGAATGATTGAACACTGTGGAGATGGAAATGGGCTATCCCCCCCGGGGGGAATTTCTTAGTTATGAAGAACTGTATACGTTTGTAAATTATTTCTTTTAAAAGCCAGTCCGTATAGCCTGACAAGGATCTGTCAGTTTTCAGTTTTTACAGAATGGTGAGGTGCCAGTTGTGGAGGGGGAGGGGGAAAGAATAAAACAGGAGGTGGGGGAGAGATGAAGATGGGTTTGGTTACCTCAAGCCCTTAAGAGTTTATAGTTTGTATCCTGGAAGGGAGTTTTAGGGTGGAGAAAGAGAACAAAAAACCATGGAAGGAATCCACATTGGATCATGGAGGTTTTGAATTTGTCTGCAGGGGAAGACATTTTTGTCTCAGTGCACCTTTTTTGCCTCACTCTTTAGAGTGCAATAACGCTACTTGTGCGCTGAAGTCATTGTGGGTCCCTGCCCACCTTCCCATTATGTATGTATTTATTATTTTCCCTGGACCACTTATTCCCCCTCCTCCCATGCCTTTTCCTCTTGGTTTTATGCAAATAGTGTTCAGATAATAGAGTGAAATGGTTTCCATGGTGCTGAACAAAAATAGGTCACATTGTATGGGCCTCTCTTGCACCTGAGATGTAAAGAGGAAGATGTATAGAATTTTTAATTTAGACTGCTAGAAATAAATTTAGTTCCATGTAGTAACTTTTTATTGCATAGTCATAGAGAGCTTTTGAAAAAAATACATCTTCACCTGAACCATCTTGTACTGTGTGGACATGTTAGTTAATGTATTAATGGAGACCAAATGATGGGGTAACTGTACATACATAAACCATATAGCATTGAAGGAGCTTTTCAGGAGCATTTTTGGGGGGAGGGAAGTCTGTTCTTGACATTCTGATGATGAGTACATTTGACTCAGTTGTTCCAGAGATCAGTGTGCATTTACAGATAGGTTTCTTGCACATGTGGGCTGCATTCTAATGGATGGAACAGATCTGCAAGTCTGTGCAGGGGTTGGATCCTGTCCTTGAACCCAAATGAACTGGCAGCTGTTGCAAGTGGCGGTAACCTTGTGCAAAAACAACCCCTGGATTAAGGCGCTTGCAACTTTAATATATACCCTGAAGGTAGAGGTTTTGTCAAGGATTGGGAGAAATGCTGATGGTACTGTAATTCCTGGTGTTCCCTAGAGGGAAGCCATGTTGTTAAAGTAGTTAGATTTTTAGTGTGGCTGTACCCATTGTCCAACTGATTTGAGAATGATTTATTTAATTATATATTGAGGGGTGGTATTAAAATAAATTGAAATTTGGGGAGGAACTCATGGCAAACCTAATGGATGGGAAGAAAAGGTAACGACTGCCCCAATATGCAAGCAGAGGCATAGATATTTAGAGTTAAACTTTAGGGACCATAACTTTTCTGGACACATACATTTTAAAAGAAAAATTAAACTGGATCATTATGTTTGTTAGTTATTATTATTATTATTATTATTATTATTATTATTATTATTTTAAATTGGTTTTGTTGATTTCCTGGGAGTTGTAGGACTTTTTCTGTCTAAATATGCATAGGAGTGCGCCTTAACTAGGTTAATTCCGAAAAATGGTTGAGAACCTTTGAAAGGAGCATCATTTAAGAACTCATCTTTGGTGGTGGTTTGTCAGCTTTTGATTCTAACAATGTGTTTTGTCAAGTGTTACAAAAATAAGAGAGAATTGATTCTCAAAGTGTCTGAAATATTTATCCTGCCGAATATATTTTGGAAATACAATTCCTTTTGCACAGACTTTTAAAAACACAAACAAAATTTATATTAAAAAATAATGACTCACATTGGAAACATTATATATATATATATATATATATATATGAATGATGCGGAAATCACTTTCTATAATTCAACCAACATATAACACCTATTAAAAAGTTCACCACAACTGTATATTTGTAATATTACATCTACCCAATATTAAATGAGTGGGACTTATTCCAAGGTAAGTGGGCATAGGATTGTAGCTCAAGTATTTAAAATCCTTGGTGGTTCTTACACTCTGCTGATTTAACATTATTTAGTTGTTTTTATTGTTTGGCTGATGAATCTTGTTTTATTCTATTGTTCTATTACTGTAAACCACCCTGGGATAATTTGACAAGTTGTGGTATATAAATAGTTCAAATTAATAAAATTAAGCAAAGTAGTTATTGCAACAAAATGACTTAGAGCAGGGTGCAGTTCTCTCTCTCTCTCTCTCTCTCTCTCTCTCTTGCAAGCTTATTTTATGCATTTTTTCAATACTATTACCACTTTCTAATAATGACTACCAGTAATTATAAACTAATCACTAGCATAGTGATTGTTGACTAGGAAAAAATGACAAGAACATTAGCTGAGCTTTTGTGTTCTGTTTGGATGAGTTCATGCCATCATATTTCATACCCAGTGACTGAAACGTCCAGAGATAATGCACATATATGTGAAATAGGCATAGCAGCAGGTCAACCACCACAGGGAGAATTTTTACATCTAACATCACCTCACACAATACTTTTCAAAGTAACTCCCCAAGCTTTAAGACATATTGACCATACAGATGACCAAGACCAGATCTACACCAAGCAGAATATAGCATTATGAAAGTGGTATGAAAGTGGTATATAAAAGGCAGGAGCCACACCAATCAGGATATAGCGGTATGAAAGTGGTATATGTCAGTGGGCCCCAACAGTTGTCAGTGCACTTCAATACCGTTATAAAGCAGTAGTGTGGCTCCTGCCTTTTATATACTGCTTTCATAGTGCTATATCCTGCTTGGTATAGATTGGGCCCAAATGCCATTGGAGTATGTTTGTGCCATCCTTCAAATAATAAGGAAGATTACTCTACATGTCAGGAGGAGATGTGTGATAGAATGGTCACCTGTAGTGGCTTTCAAAGTAATGTACATGGATGGGTCAAGTACTCCTTAATGGTGGTACCGAAGAAGTGAGAAATGGGACATTTCCTGAACTGTCACAAATATAACTGTCCACATGTATCATTATATGCTGATGACATAAGCCCTACTCAGGTGTTATTAAAATGAGTGTGGTAAACATGTGAGGAGAGGAAGTGATCTAGCACCGCTCCTCTCCTCACACGTTTCCATCACCCTATACTCATAGAGGGTGATGGTCTGAAGAAGAGAGACTCCCCTATCCATGTAAGCTCTTCACATAATCCATGGCAAACTATTTCATGCGCATCAGCTTGCTATGTGGATTGACCCCAACCTTCTGGCTTTTCTACATGATGCCACAACCTAAAATGTTTGGAAGGCTGGTATTGGGACAGACCACATGGCATGGCTAATCCATGTAGTGATGAAAAGTTTTAACAATGTGGATTAGTTGATACAGGCAAGCAGTTTTGAAACCACTTCCATTTAATGGCAGTATCATGAGACAATGACCTTTTAGTAGTCTATCTATCTATCATCTATAATCTATCTATCTATCATATTCCATATTTCAGACAAACATTAGCCCTATTCAGGTATTACTCTCCAAGTCATGTGGAAATAATGCATGAAAAGGGGACAGGGCAATGAGCTTTGGTCCTACCCCTTCTGTCCCATGTGCACCAGACTTACCCACTCCATCCATGATGTTTGCACATGCCACATCTGAAGGGACCTTTATACTGATTGGATGAAAGTTGGGAGTGGAGACAAAATGGCTTCTATCAGAGATGGGTGTGGGGAGCTCTCCCCTCTGGCTTACAAACTAAAAATGCATGACAGTCAAGGAAAGCGGGATGGAGGAAAATGGTATAGGAGGGAGAACAGTTTGACAATGCCAGAACAAACATGGAGAGTTGTAAACAGGCACTTATATCCAGTTGGACCCAGGCAGGTCTTCCTTTGGTGGTGGTCTTGCTTGGGTGGAGTTGCTGGATCTGGTCCAGTAGCACTAGTTCCTCTGGTTAGAGGCAAAGGCCGGGACAGAGTGTCTTCCCCTCACTTCTGCAGTGCAAGGGCATAACTTGGTCATGTAGATTTATATATATACTGGTGAGTCACATTAGGTTGTATCCTGCGTATCATTTCACCATTTAACAGATTCATCCAAACGGTAACTCCAGCAATTACACAGTGAGCATTTTGTTATTATTATTGCAAGTAGTCTGGGACATGTGTACATTAACTAATAAAAAGGTGTAATTTTTTAAAAAGTAAACCTGTACCAGCAGTCTCTTACAAATTGCTTAGAAATCTTGTTAGACACGGTGGAATACACCCAACCAAACTGCTTGATCACCACATACAACTTATACATGAGCTGTCAGTAGGGATGGCCTTACATATTATGAATTCTAAAAATGTGTTCTAATTATTTCTGAATTACACTAAAAAAAAAGGGGGAAACTTGTATAAGAAGTGTCATTTGAAAATGTCCAACTAGTAAGAATAAAAGCAGCAAAAGCGTAGGGGAGAAAAGACTGCACAGAAGGCAGAAAAATTGCTAAAATTTGTTCTCCTCCACATACACGATATGTTAATATGCAGTCATAAGTAAATGATCATCAGCATTTTAGTTCATTGGTGATGCAAGAGAAGAAGGTGTGCAGCTTTTTCTGCTACTCATACGCCCCAAACTCACCTTCTCAGGGAAGTTAATAGTGGTTTTCAATCTTGGTTGTAGACCTCTGTTATCACTTATATGACTAAACAGACAATCAATTCAGAAGCAATGTACTCAGATGAAGGGGATGCACAAATAAGATATAAATGATGGCAACAGGAAAATCAAACTCCACTCCTGTTATTCTGTTTTAATGGCTAATACCAACAGGGACGGGGCCGGCAAAAAGAGGTTAATGAATTGCAAAGGTCCTTTAGCAAGTGATTGACTGGTATTGAAGCTCAGTCAAATCAGTCATAAATATTTACTATTATTAGCAACAGTAGTTGCCTGTTATTTCCAATTGATTTGAAAGCTGTTGGAAATCTACCACGGCAACTATTAGCCAGTGTTATTTTTTTTAAAAAATCAATATTTTCTAGAAACAATTTCACAGCACATGAAATGTCCTAAATCCTGTTTAAATCTTGTTTCCTAGACCTCCAGAAACACTTTGTCAAAGATGAAACACATAAAGGTTCACAACTTATGAAAGTTAACATAAAGGTTCATAATTCCATTTGGAGTATCAGTTCTGAGCTTTTCATTTCTTCAGCCACATTCTTATACCAACTGTGAGTTTACTATTCCTTGATTATCTCTATTAAACTAGCAATGATTCTCAAAACCAGAGATGCCTTTATTTGTTTTACCAGTGTGAATGAGGCATAATGGGCTCTTCACAGGGGTGATTTCCAGTCACTGTAAGTTGGATAAAGCTTTTCAGGGGTTAACATAACAACATTCTTACTTCTTTGTGTATAATGAAGGAAGATTTTTCATTATGTCTCTTGCTATCACTACAAAATGAGAATTTAGGGCATACTTCCCCTCTTCTTGTGTATAAAAATAGGCTTCAGTGAGGTAAAGAACATTTCAGAAAGGTAGGATTTCCTTAAACCTCTTAAAAGAACAGGTCATTTATTTGAAAGGAGCATAACAAAAGGATTTTTTTAAAAAATGAGGGAGTGAGAGAGATAACAACAAAGAGTTAACGTTTCCCAGGGCAGACAAGTTTCCAATTCAATTAGTTTTAATGAACCTTCTGCTCACTGGTTACTGAACTAGAAAGAACAGCAATAAATGCCCAGAGGAAAGAGAGAGAGAGGATATTAAGAGGGGTAGTATATAGTATATAAATTTCTTAGTTGACTAAAAGACTAGCCTTGATATGGATCTTAAAAAAATTTAAGAACCATTGAAACCTATATGCCTTCTTTTTTCAGTGAGTAATTGCACCCAACTTGGGCTAATTTTTTCCCTTAGGTTTTATTTCATTGTTGGTGTTGTTCTGCGCTGGGTAAATGGAACACATTTTAAGAAAACAACTAATTCTACACTATTTAGTAGTTATGCCAAGCCCTTTGAGAAGGATAAGGGTAGGATGTTGTAGAGATAGCAGTAAGATCCAGTGAGGCTGCAATCCTATACTGACATACCTGAGAGTAGGCATGGATAGGATTGTGATGAGAGTTGCATTTCTTTTTTTCTTTTTTTTTACAGTTCCCATTTAAACACATGCATTGATTGTTTTGTTTTGTTGAATTCTGATTAGGTAGAAGTGTTTTGGCACGTTGAATAAATTCTGATACAAAGATATGGGAGCAGTAAGTAATGAAGATAAACAAGACATTGCTTGTTGCTTAATCATTAACCTGTGTCCCTATAATTTCCCATTCCGAATGTCAAAATCAAATAAATATTTGAGTCAGGTTGAGTTTATAGCATCGATAGACACTTTTAAACTTACCAGTATTAGCTGAACACATACATTTGTGTCAAAGCGCTGATCAATGATTGGTGCCCTCTAGAGAGCAGTGTGGGAGCTGCTTTTCTGTGGGATCATCCCAGAGGACTGCTGAAACATTTTAAGAGCCACTACCATGAGGGTGTGGCCAGCTGCATGGGTACTTGACACCTGATCATTGCACCTTTATCCTGGCCTGGCAATAACTGCATGGTAAGAACCCACACAATTGTGGGTAGTGGGTTGCATGGTAATGGGCCTTTTACAAGTTACAACAGTAACATGGAATGAACCCATACAAAGGGGCTAGCATTGTTAGATGCCTTTCACTCTGTTCTTTCAAGTAAATGTTGATATAATTTTCCCAGCTCCCTACTTTCCCTATGTAGAATTTCTTTTTTAAAGAATACTTTTTAATCTTATTAGAATGCCTTCCTTGGAGAATTTTGATTTTTTTAAAAAAAAATCAAATTAGCAGCAATTCACCCTCTCCTATATTTTCATTTTAACCACCTCAATCATCTTTTCAGGTAAGAATCCACCAAGCATTGTTTGCTGCTTTTTATATTTTTCTAACCTTCATTAAGAAGAATCTCAAAATGGATTTTCAATTATTCAGAATTTTATTTGTATCTATATTCATAAATGTGCATTCAAATTAAAGAAAGTCTAGAGGAAATATGTTCAGAGTTTAAGAGTGATTTTAAGCTACCCATGACAAACAGTGGGAGTAACTATTCTTAATCTAAAAATAAAATCCTAAAACTCCAATTATTATTACTTATTTCTTCTTCTTCTTCTTCTTCTTCTTCTTCTTCTTCTTCTTCTTCTTCTTCCTCCTCCTCCTCCTCCTCCTCCTATTAAGGGCTTTCCCTGCTCCATGTAATTTTCAAGATCTACACATTGTTGCTTCTCAGATTTTGGCGTGTTGCCATGCAATTATAAGCATTATTCTGTCTTGATCAAGGTGTTGAAGCCAATAGTTTATTCAACAGTGTCTGTCAGGTCTTTTTAAATGTTCAGTCTATGTTCTGATCCCATAGAATGACAACTACAATGAAACCTTCAGACAATAATCCATGAAATTTGTTTTATAGTTCATTCTTCATATGCAAAATGATTATGAGACAGCGTACTTTGGAAAAACAATGATTCTTGTTCATCGAAACTGGACAGAGGCCAGGAGGATCAAATTCTTAGCACCAATGCAAGCATTTTTCTTTTTTGACTCAAATGTTCTGATAGCTAGGCTATGTTTTGTGTGTGGCTCCTTAGCAGCACAACTGAAAAACTGACAAGTGAGTATATGACAGCAGAACTACAGCTTAGATCGGTGGAACTATAAAAAGGAGAGAACACAAATACAGATTTCCCCCCCTCGCTGTCGGGTTGACTTGTTTACAGTTCTCGATAGAACCAAGTCATTTTGCCACAAAAATTTATAGAGAGTCATGTGATACCCGATATGTTTGGTGTTATTTTTTTAAATGGCAGGAAGCTTCAGCACTTGGGATTCCTGGAACTGCAGACAGGTAAGGTTAAATAAGAAGTATATCCCAAGCTTCTTAAGCTGATTAAATCACAATAAATTGCAATAAAGGATTCTGGGAAGGTGAACACGAATGATGAAGTAACTCTGGCCTCCACTTTCCTAAATAGCAACGAAAATTCTAGAACTTGCCTTTAAGATATTACAAGAACTTTGTCAAGTAGCACATGAGAAAAGAGAGCCCACAGCCATATAGTAAGCAAAAAAATTCTGTTTGAGTATTGACATGACAGTTTTTGAAAGTTCAAGCAGAAAACCAATTATAATGAGCACTGAAAAGCCTGAAGCCCTGCTGTTCAATAAATAAAAAGTACAACAAACTGTTTTCCAAAAAGGTTCTAGAGAGTTTTCTTCTTGTCCCACTACTTACAATATGATTACATAAATAGTCTCTGTTTGCTGTTGAATTGCCAGGCAGCTGTATTAAAGTACAAATCAAATCAAGTTAGGATTAGAAAGTAAAAGAGCATGGTTTAAAGTAATCTATCCCCCAGGAACTGTGCTCAGATTCATCAAACAGAGCTTAAAGTACAGTATATCTTATACCCTTGTGTTTCTATGCTGCACTGCTGCAAAACCAGTTATTATTTTTGATATCCAGAGAATGTAGCTTGTAGCTTTAGGAGGCTCACTTGCTTATTTAAAAGTACTATAAACCTTACCTGTCACTTATTATTTCCTTTGGTTAAGGCTCATGAAAATGACATCAGCACGTCACATAAGAAGACCCCTTTTTATTGATCGTCCCGTATTTGACTCTGCCAAATTACTTTGAATATGTCCAGTAGATCAATCAGAAAAAATGAGGCTTGGGGTACTACATAGTCCTGTTTATTAAAGCAACAACAACTGGAGAGATGTACAGTTTTGATGACTGCTTGAAATAATGCATACTTCCTGCATAGTATACTGGGAGACTAAACTTACAGGTTCTGCCTTGGGAACACCCCTATTAAAAATGTGATCTGGTTCTCATCTAAGAAGATGTCCATACAATTCACAATTTTGCCATGCATTGGAACTTGTGATGGAATCCTCTGTACTATTTGGAAAAACGATGCAGATGGCCAAACTAACCCAAGCTTACCTCTGGGCAGTTAGGTCATTTATATAGGCTTGCTGTATGTTTACCAGTGACCCTTCATACTTTGTCATTTCTGTCTTTCTCCTTGCTGTTGCAGTGATGATTTGATTCTGAACATATTTTCTATATGTGCGTCATGCTTCCTTCTATCAGAATTGTATGTATGTTTTTTAAATCTATTATACTGAATTAGTGCAGTTGCTATCTTTTCTTTTAAACACAGGTTTAGAAAATTAGTGCAGTTGCTAACACATCTTTTTTTTAAACACAGGTTTAGAAGGAATCTGAGATTGTATAAAATTCACAGAAGAAATGGGCTGAGGTGTGTTAAGAATGAGTGTGGTTGACAAAAATGAGCTTTTAAAAGTTTTGTGTTAAAAAGTGGGGAACCTTGATAATAGAGAAGGTACAATAAGTAAGAAATTGGATGTCGAAAAAGTTTTGTGTAAATTAACCAGAGAAAGGTTCCCCCCCTTTTTTTCAAGTAGGTACTAATGCTAACAAATTCATTACCCTGACCCCATGCAGAAGTAAAATCAGGGTAGGGACATAGGAAGTGGTCTTATATTGAGTCGGACCATTGGTCCATCTAGCCCAGTGTTGTGAACACTGACTGGCAGCAACGGCTCTCCAGGGTTTCAGGCAGGATTCTTTCCTAGCCCTTTTGGAGACTCTGGCAATGTAACCTGGAACCTTCTGCACACAAACCAGGGGCTCTATCAATGAGCTATAGCCACCATAAGCTATGGGGTGAGTGGGTTAGGTGAGACAACATCACAGGACTATTCCTTCTACTATGATTAGTGAAAGAGCCTATCTGCACTACTGCTTTAAAACGGTTTATAACAGTTTTAAACTGGATAATAATGGTTATTAACTGGTTTAAAACTGTTATAAACCGTTTTAAAGCAGTAGTGTAGATAGGCTCTACAGATCTTACATGAAAAGGAATGGTGGCTGGACATAACACAAATGAATGCCACCTCACTTTTCTACTTGTTTAAAGGAGTCTCAGACATGTGGATTTAAACTATAATATATAGGTCATCACCACATACAGTTATAATTATCCTAAATTCAATTTAAAATCATAGAAGCATAAAGGACTTTCAGTATAAATAAATACGGCATTTATTGTCAAAAAGGACAGCTAGTTTGCACCCTTGTACGTATATATATATATGTGTGTGTGTGTGTGTGTGTGTATGTGTGTGTGTGTGAACACCTAACTATACACACACACATACAGACAGACCCTTGTTCAGAAAGCTGTACTACTGACTTCACATTACAATCATCCATGTGATAGGTATGTGTTCTTATTCATTTCTTGGCATAAGGAAACATCAGCAAAGGTTTGGATGTAGAGTAAGGTCCCCTCCACAAGAATTCGGTTTGATGCCTGGTTGTCCGATTATGCACATCTTCTCGCAATCAATTTTACTGCAAAGCACTATATGCGGGAGGCAGTTAAGCGCATAACAGGTTGCCTTACCAGTTGTATGAAATGCACTTTAGAAGTGTTTAATGCGGAGAATCGCTTGTTTACATGGTCATAAGGTGCTTTAACGGCAGCAGTAAATGAAAACTCGCTATTTAACGTGCATTCGATAATGTGCATAATCGCATAGAAAAAGTGCCTCAACCCCTGATTTGCGCTCCGCTCTTGTAGAGGTCAAATTTTTAATGCGCCTTGAAAGAGCTTTAAATCGCCCTTGTAGAGGCACCCTAAGTGAATCTCTTGCTAGGTGCCAGTGCCAGCTGTGTTCTCTGCTGCAGATATGGCCGCTACAGAGAAAAAGCTAAGTAAAACGTATTAATGTTAACTATGGTTACACAAGTACACACACCCTCCCCAGATCAGGTATATAACTATATAGGTCATAATATGATGTATGCTCAAAGTGTATCTATATCCAATACTGTACATTGGGGTCTGATATTTAATGCATTCAGGGTGACATGATCGATAAAAAAAAAACACATGGATGTCCTAAATTCTAATTGTGATCAGAAACTCTTTTGAATGCTTTGGTGTGTTTTCTGTTGAAAATAGCTTGCCATTCATCCTATTATCTAATGCAAAGAACAATGGTCAGGATTAGTTGCTATTCACCCATCTCTCTGAAAATGTAGCATATGCTATTCGTAGTACCTCAAGTGAATGTTAGTTTGTTTAATTTTGTCTCAATATTGGTCATTTCATAGTGTGGGGGAAAACACTGGGCTTTTAATAAGTTTTAATTAGCAAAGGAGGCTTGTATTCTATGTTATTGCAACTTGTATTAAGTGGCGACTGATGTGCTGGGAATGTGACCTAGAGTTTAATATGTGCACCCTGTCTATAGCACATGGTATAAATACTGCAGTTGTTAGTGTCCTGCTTATACATGCTTGTTTATGGAGATGATATGTCAATCAAGATAGCTATAACAGTATGAGACCAATAGAATTTGCTCAGATTTTAAATGCCTTGTCTTTTTCATTCTCCTTTGATGTTACTACTGGAATGCATTCTCTGGGCTATATACCATGAATTTTCTCTTGAGAGGAGTGCCATTAGCAGCCATTATTTAATTACACCATTGGCCTCAACAGAGTAAAATAGCCCATATATCACTCCCCCCACTGCAAACTTTATGAAATAACACTGATGTGAAAGATATGTGCTGGAAATATTTGCATCTTCCGTACAAAAATATGGAATGCACTGTGTTTCGAAAGCTCTTAATTTATGATTTTTTTAAATGACATATTGATTTTTATCAGTCACACCAAACTAAAGGCAAATGTACCATGTTGCCAGTATTAAAGGGGGAAAAACACCACTCAATAAATTAGAGGTAAACGAAGATAAATGATTTAAGTGCTCAGTTAGTAGTGTAAATTGAACTCATACATCACAGGCTTTCATTGCTTTTATATTTTAAATACAGCCAGGTATAGGAGTTGATTGACCAGTAATATATATAAACAATACCCATATTAGTAATGTGTGTGTGTGTGTGAAAATTGTTCTTCTAATGTAAATAAGAGGAGCCTAATTTCCATAATATTTCCCCTTCTTTCTTTGAATCTGATAGATAATCAGGGAACTGTAGCTTGCATTGTACTGTCCTTTTGCCACCACGCCTGATCCTGTATGAAGAAATGAAGGGCTCTGTGTTAATTTTAAACCTCCCTTTGATTGGGTGAACCTGTCTCCGTTTTCTGTGACACGGTTGCCACAGGTCATTGCCTGGTGCAGTGTACCATGAAACAAACAAATAGAAAAAGGCACCTTCTGGCACTTTAAGTTCCGCTGCCATCTGACTACAGCCCCAGTGGTTCAGAATGATGAAAACAGTGCCTTGGACCGAAATAAATAAATAAATAAAAGGAAATAAGAATAAATATATCTTCTTACGGTTAGAGTGGGAAAAATGTGCATGATGATCACATGAGCTGGGAAGGGCAGGATAGACAGCTGAAGTCATCTCAAAACTCAAGAGAGACGCAGCCGACAAGAGGTCACAATTATATTCTACGATCGCCCTCCCTTTCAACAAGATCTGATATATTCAGTTTGTTCTTGTGTGGTGCTTAGGGAAGTTCTAATTAAGGGAAGAAAGAATTTTGACACATGCGAAGCAGAGATCAATATTTAGCACTATAATCAGCAATTCCTGATGGTTTGACAGTGTCACTATCCACATTGTAACTATCCATTATTTTTCAAGAAGGGATCCAGGCGAAGGCTAACAGGCTTACTCCAAGCCATCATGAATCACATAAAGCAGTGTCTCATTCACTTCTATTTGCCTTTCTTTTCATCTTCATTCATCCTTATAGAGAAGGTTTGCAGTGACTGACGCCAGCCCTGAAAGCCGCCCATGTTTCTGAACCTCTGCCACTTAAATGTCTGGTTATAGGAAGCACTATTGCCCGCTTCTGAACAAGAATATTAATATTTTGTTTTGCTTATGCGTGCATTGCATGGTGAACATGTCTTGCTGTTGGGGGAAGTCACACGGTGGTCCAAATATATGTTAATGTGTTATAGGAGGGAAAGAGGAAAAATGGCAAGAACACTACCTTGCTTGCAAAAAACGAAGCTGTGCGCAAGGGGAAAAGCGTATGCACCTCTGTTTTTATGCTTTGGAAGGATGCTGAAGTCAGCAGTTGTCATTCCTTTGGCATTTGCTTTGATACTGTATTTGTATATTTATTATTGTTAGCCACTTTGGGCGCCTAGTGCGGAAAGGTGAGGGTATTTACTTCAATAAATAATATAAAAATTAAGGAGCACTGATCAAACAAGGGACATATAGACCAGATGTGTCGACATGGAATAAGTTCTATGGCATGATCATTTCTTTTGCTTTTTCCCTTGAAAAGTATGTGATGGATGGAGGCCCATATATGTTGCAACATTACAGCACTGAAACAGAGAAAGTTGTCCACTCTCAAATCCCATTGAGTTACTTGCAATGAACTTATCTTGCTGACTTCAGTGGGACTCAAGTACGATTAGCTTTCTCTGGATTGGGCTCCATGTCTATAAGTGGAAAGAGAGCCAGTGTGGTGTAGTGTTAGAGTGTTGGACTGGGAGTCAGGAGATCCAGGTTCTAGGCCCCATTTGGCCATGGAAGCTCACTGATGTTGTTGTGAGGATAAAACAGAGAGGAGGAGGATTATGTACGCTGCCTTGGGTTCCTTGGAGGTAAAAAAGGTGGGAAATAAATACATAAAATATAAGGATGTGCACCAGAAATGCTCAGGAGAACCTAGATACTGGGGGGGTGGGGGCTGAGACAAATGCCCCAATTTGGGGGGGGGGGAGAATGTAAGAGTTTGCCCCCACCCCACCCCCATTTTACTGCCTCTGAACTCCCAAATGTATTTGAACAGGTTTAAAGAATTTTGGGCAAAAACAGGCATTACTTTAGATCTGCATCTAGCGACTGCATCTTTTTAATGTCATTTTTATGCTACGGTAAGTGCATGAAGCCTGATCTGGATCAGGACTCTAATATGGAGGTGGGGGTAAGGGTATTTATTTATTTATTTTTAAGGATCTTTTCCTCCCATGCTAGAATCCTAATCTGAATTTTGGCTTGCCAAATGGAGTCTGGATAGTTTAAAATGGCAGCAAGTAAGTAGGCTACGATCTCAGGGGATACTTCAGCAAGATGATATGTACACATTTGGATAAGTTTATATATCACTTTTTTGTGCTCAGATCTCTCCACCAGCATTAACTATCTCCTCAGGTAGGGGCCATAGCTCAGTGGTAGAGCCCCTACTTTGCATGCAGAAGGTTCCAGGTTCAATCCCCGGCATCTAAAGGTAGGGCAAGGAAAGGATCCTGCCTGAAACCCTGGAGAGCCATTGCTGCCAGTCAGTGTAGACAATACTGGGTAGATGGACCAAAGATCTGACTCAGTATAAAACATCTTTCTATGTTCTGAAATAAGGTATCCTGAAACCCGGTGTCAAGGTCTGATCCTGTTATTCTGAATGTCATGGTAGATTGGTGTGCTATAATCTGCTTTAGTGTTTACACTCTCACTAAGGAAGCAACTGTTGTGACCCATGGGGGTGTTCCCAGGCATCACTTCTGCGCAACTAAAAGTTGCAATGTGAGAAGAATTTATCTGTATGCATAGTTCTCAGGAGGCAGGCACAGGTGTTTTGAGAATCAGATTCTAGACCATCCTAACAACTTCTAGATCAGCCTAACTATGTATGCATTTTTTCACATTACATGTTCCAGAGTATTTAATGAAAGGGAATTACATGAGCCATAATTCCCATAACTGGAAAATCGCCATTTGAGCTGCCACTGAATATTTTTATTAAGCTTAGTATAAAATGTCTGTTCTCCACTTTTTGATTATTTGAATTTTTCTATTGTCACACACATATAGCACATGGATATGATGTGTTAGCCAGTTCTTGGGTTCGGTCTCTTTGTTATGCTCTACCATGACCAAGTAAAATAAACCCAAGGTGAGTAGGGATGGACTCAGAATACATGAAACCAAATGAACAGGAAGGTATTTTGTGGAGATTCATTCCCCCCCTTTTAACGTAAAGATTGTACACTGCCGTAAACGCAAAGAAATCCTCCATATACAAAAGTCGATGGCCTAATTTGACTCAGCAGAAGAACAAAATCTCAAACATTTCTCCTAACAGACTCACATTTGTGAGTTGCACTGGAGGTGGATGTGAAAAAGATCTGGCATCCTGCAGCGTTGCTCTGTTGCTGCTGTGAAGGCCCCTGTCCTGTGCGGTGCTGAGTCTGCTAGAGCACCCTGTCTCCCTTCTAATTTAAGCTGGGAGTCGAGATTGCTCAGCACCTTGAAGGATTGAGCTGTAACTGAGATGCTGACACAGACTCAGATACTGACTATCCCAAGTAGCACTAATTAAGGGCTGTCCAACTGTGCTTTCTGTTGAGCCGTTTGCTCTGGTGGGTGACAGGAAACAGCCTGGGATCTGTCTGCAGCATGACATAACAAAGAGGGGAGGATGGGTGGGCAGGCTGAATCTGAAAGAATGAGCTGATAGAAAGAGATCTCAACTCGATTAAGCTTTGCTCGATCTGGTTGTGAATATGTAACTTGAGATTGAAAATGGTGACTTTATTTTCCCACGGCTTTCCTTGAACATGTTGCTTCGAGTGATGTCTGCTCTTGTTCTTGTTCTTGCACTATAAACTCATAGCCATTTATCTGGATTAGTCCTGATTTTCTGCTTTTTTGTCATCTACGATGCCTATTTTTGCCTTTTGGGGAGTACCCAGTGCTTTAAAATTTAAATCGGTTTCTTGCAGCTATGTATTTTCCCAACGTTTTTACTCTAGAAGAGGTTCAGGGGTCACAACCCAGATCTCAAAACCTTCCCTAAATCTCAAACCCACTAGCGTCCCACTCCAGAACAAACCTCCTACATCTACTCTGGAGTAAAATGAAAATGGGGCCAATATATATGAATGTGTGGTAAAGCACAATATAGTGTGCAGCCTGCCATTTCAGGAAGTACAGCTTGCGATTTTTACTCTGGACATGTTATAGGACAACGATGTTTTCCTAGCTTATTTTTATCCAAATGAACAAACACCCTCATGGCTTTTTGATCAGTTTTGGATGGGAGTAAATTAACACAGCACACCTCATGAAGGAAGAATTTTTAGCCACGTGTAAAGGTGGAGGGCAGGTGACTCAGGAGGCAATTCTTAATACGAGCCTATGTATTATACCAGTGGTCCAAGAGTGTCTCTGGCAGTATCTACACTATTGCTTTAAAACGGTTTATAACAGTAGTAACAACTAGGGGTGTGCACGGACCCCCCGGATCGGATCGGGACCCGGATCGGGACCTCCAATTTTGTCCCGGACCGGTTCGGACAAAATCGGAGGCCCCCCGGACCGGATCGAGTCCGATCCCGACCCAAAAATCGTACATTTTTGGATCGGCCGCCATTTTTTTCCCCATAGACTTGCATTGCAATGCAAGTCTATGAGGAAAAAATGGCGGCGGGTGGGTAAGGGGGGGCCTAACTCCCTCCCCCCCCGGGGCCGTCCGCTGTGGACGGCCCCGGCAGGTAAACCCCCTCCCCCGCGCTCCCTACCCCCCCTGGGGCCGCCCGCTTCCATCCGCTGGCGCCCGCGGGCGCCAGCGGATAGAAGCGGATGGCTCCGGGGGGGGGGGGTAAGCCCCCTTCCCCGCCACTGCTTACCTTCTCGGCCCGTCCGGCGCCGGCGGCTACTACCAGCGGGCTCCGCGGCCTACTCTCGAGTAGCGCGCCGGGTGATGACATCACCCGGCGCGCCATCCTAGAGCAGGCCGCGGAGCCTGCTGGGAGTAGTAGGCGCCGGCGCCGGACGGGAGCCGCCGGGCCGGGCAGGTAAGGGCCCCCCTCCCCCCTCCCCCCTCCGCGCGCCCCCTCCTCCCCTCCACGCACCCCTTCCTTACCTTTCCGGCCCGGCGGCTCCCGTCCGGCGCCGGCGCCTACTACTTCCAGCAGGCTCCGCGGCCTGCTCTAGAGTAGCGCGCCGGGTGATGACATCACCCGGCGCGCCATCCTAGAGCAGGCCGCGGAGCCTGCTGGGAGTAGTAGGCGCCGGCGCCGGACGGGAGCCGCCGGGCCGGGCAGGTAAGGGCCCCCCTCCCCCCTCCGCGCGCCCCCTCCTCCCCTCCACGCACCCCCTCCTTACCTTTCCGGCCCGGCGGCTCCCGTCCGGCGCCGGCGCCTACTACTTCCAGCAGGCTCCGCGGCCTGCTCTCGAGTAGCGCGCCGGGTGATGACATCACCCGGCACGCCATCCTAGAGCAGGCCGCGGAGCCTGCTGGGAGTAGTAGGCGCCGGCGCCGGACGGGAGCCGCCGGGCCGGGCAGGTAAGGGCCCCCCTCCCCCCTCCGCGCGCCCCCTCCTCCCCTCCACGCACCCCCTCCTTACCTTTCCGGCCCGGCGGCTCCCGTCCGGCGCCGGCGCCTACTACTTCCAGCAGGCTCCGCGGCCTGCTCTCGAGTAGCGCGCCGGGTGATGACATCACCCGGCGCGCCATCCTAGAGCAGGCCGCGGAGCCTGCTGGGAGTAGTAGGCGGCGGCGCCGGACGGGAGCCGCCGGGCCGGAAAGGTAAGGGCCCCCCTCCCCCCTCCGCGCGCCCCCTCCTCCCCTCCACGCACCCCCTCCTTACCTTTCCGGCCCGGCGGCTCCCGTCCGGCGCCGGCGCCTACTACTTCCAGCAGGCTCCGCGGCCTGCTCTAGAGTAGCGCGCCGGGTGATGACATCACCCGGCGCGCCACCCTAGAGCAGGCCGCGGAGCCTGCTAGTAGTAGTAGGCGCCGGCGCCGGACGGGAGCCACCGGGCCGAGAAGGTAAGTGCCCCCCTCCTCCCCCCCCCGCTGTCCACTTTCATCGGCGGGCGCCCGCTGGCGCCCGCCAATGGAAGCGGCGGTGGGCGCCAGTGGGCGCCCGCCGATCCGCCGATCCGCCGAACCGGTTCGGAGCTTTTTCGGACCGGTTCGGATTGGATAGGCCGATCCAGCTGCGGGATCGGAAATCGGATAATTTATCCGATTTCCCACTGGACCGGACTCGGATCGTGGATCGGGTCCGATCCAGTGCACATCCCTAGTAACAACTGTTGGGGCCCAGGACACACTCCATATACAGTTTTCAAACCATTTTCAAAGTGTTATATCTGGCCTTAGCTCAATTCTGTGACATGAAGGGTTATAAATGACTGAGTAACATGTGGGGTGTGGGCAGTCAAAATATGGTGTGTGTATGTGTGTGTGTTTAGCTTTGTTTTTAGGGGGAGAATTGTCATCTGATCTGTTATTGAGTGGGGATGTTCCTACATGTGTTAGTTAAGGAGTGGGAGTGATAGTGGAATGATTCATTCACCTTTCAGCTTCATGGGATGAAACTTTTCTTGGAGCAGGTTCATGCATGATGTTGGGATCAACTCTAGATGCTTTTTCCAGCATGTATCTAAGGTTCATTCTGCAGTCTTCTTGGGGACCATGGAAATGGCTTCAACTGTGTGAACTGCTGGCTGTCATGTTATGTCAGCTACAGGAGTGAAAAAAGCAGCCTCCAGTAGTGCGTTAGTGGCTCAGAGCTACATATTTGAGTCCAGTTGCCAACATTGGTTTTCTAAAGTTATTATACTTTTGTAGGGCAGCTTTGCAAAGGCAAGATCTTATAGCTCCTATAAGACTTGAAGAGATCACAAAAGTAATTTTGAATATGAACAATGCGAAATCCCCAGGCCCTGATGGGTTTCCAATTGAGTGGTACAAAGGCTTTTCTACTTTTCTAGCTCCGAAACTTTATCAACTTTACAAATATGTATTTGAACAGGGTTCGCTTTCTTCAGCATAAAATGATGCTTACATTACAGTCGTTCCTAAAGCTGGCAAAGACCATACCAATTGTGCTAA
Source organism: Anniella stebbinsi (assembly GCA_029215795.1). Lineage (NCBI taxonomy): Eukaryota > Metazoa > Chordata > Lepidosauria > Squamata > Anniellidae > Anniella > Anniella stebbinsi. The sequence continues at coordinate 227,502,736 of JARDYH010000001.1, forward strand.
CTACCGCCTGATTTCACTAATAAACTTTGATATCAAAATATTAACGGCAATCTTAGCAGATAGATTACAACAAGTTATTACAACATTGGTCGGACCAGAACAGGTGGGATTTATTAAAAACAGACGGGGCTGATAACTTGAGATTAGTTGTTGATTTGAGAACTTTAAATAGAGAAAGAACTGACCAGGTGACCATTGTCTCTTTGGATGCTGAGAAAGCCTTCGATAAAATTCATTGGAAGTTTATGCTTGCTACATTGAGTAAATTTGGTTTTCCAATGGAATTTTTAAAGTTGGTTAGAATTTTATATTCGACCCCAAGAGCAAGAGTCATGACCAATGGTTGGTTGTTGGATTTTTTCCTGCTTGGGCGAGGTACTAGGCAAGGATGCCCTCTCTCCCCACTGATATTTGATTTATGCTTGGAACCCCTGGCTTGTGCAATTAGACAGAGTTGTAGTATTCACAGGTTTGTGCATGCAGACTTAGAATTGAAAATTATTCTTTATGCTGATGGTCTTTTATTGTTTATTTCTAAACTCCAGGCATCTATTCCTGCTTTGATGGCTCTGATAAATACCTTCGGTGATTTGTCTGGTTACTCAGTTAACTGGTCAAAGTCTGAATTGATGCCGATTGGGGATAGTATATCTTCTAATGTGTTGGCTTATGGACAATTTCAATGGTGTCCTGATTTTATTACCTATCTGGGAATGTTTATTCCCAGAGATATAATAATAATAATAATAATAATAATAATAATAATTCCTCAATCGATCTCAATTGATTACAATAATTTGAATAAGTTAATCGAGGAGAATGTACGTGATATAGATAGATGGGCACCATTAAAATTGAGTTTGTGGGGTAAAGTCAACACACTTAAGACGAATATTGTATCTCAAATTCTCTACGTTATACGTAGGATTCCTTCACTTATACCTGGCAAATATTTTCAACAACTTAATCCTTTGTTTCATAAATTTGGGGGGGGGGGGTTCTTCCCTACCTCGAATATCTTTGAAATGCATGCAACTTCCAATCAAAGAAGGTGGGTTTGGATTTCCAGACCTTGCTTTGTATCATCAGGCCTGTTTATTGACCTGTGCTAAGTTTTGGTCTTCTCCAGCTTGCTTAGATATGCCACCCTGGTCAGTTTTGGAATCCTTATGGTTAGAACCGCTTCCTAAATGGTTGGCACTCGGTTCTCAACGCGCTAGATTAAATAATCCTCCTCCTACAATTGTGGCTGCTAGAGAGGTATGGTGCATAATATCGCGTCAATTGCAGTTTGACCCATTTTCTCATGCAAAATTGACTTTATGGGGAAATCCAGATTTAAAAATTGGGAGGAAAATGGACAAGGACGGATAAGGCAATTTTTACTTTGGATCAATTAATAGGTTCAGATGATGAGTTTATGTCATTTTCTGATTTGTGTGTTAAATATAATTTACCTGCTATGGCTGCATGGCAATACTTACAATTGCAACATTTGCTGAAATCTAGGTTTGGGCCGGCTGCTTTTACGGCCTCAGAGCCTCCATTACTGTTAGAAACACTTATAGTAGCTGAGCAGACATGTCAATCCACAACCTATATATATATATATATATATATTAGTAGTAGTAGTAGTAAATAAATACAATACTCATAGTTTAAGACAAGATTGGAATCAAGAATTGGAGTGTCCTATTTTGCCCAATCAATGGACTGTTGCCTTAGAGAGTGTATCTGAAGTTTCTATGAATCTTAGGCTATATCTTATTCAGCAAAAAATCCTGTTTCGGGTCTACTGGACCCCACAACATCGTTTCAACAAGAGTCTATCTAATTTACATAATTGTTGGAGATGTAACGTGCCTAATGCTTCTTTAATTCATGTGTTTTGGCAGTGCTCAGTAGTCTCCTCCTTTTGGGATACATCTTGTCCTGAATCAATCTTTAATATGGAAGGATGCTCATGCCTTTCTAAACTACCAGTCAGTTTCTTGGAAACTAACACAGAGTCAGGACAAATGGATTTTCAGAGCCCTCATGACAGCTAAAAGTCTTATACTAATATATGGAAAGGTAAATGCTCACCTCCCATAATGCAATGGATTGAGGACTTAATAACCCTATCCACATTTAAACGGGTGATATACAGGTGCAACTTGCGAATGGATAAATATATGGATATATGGTCTGATTTTTTTGAAATCTATGTATAATTCTTTTTTTTAACATTCAATGAAAAATGATGGTATTGCTGTATATGTAATGTTTTGTTTTTCTTTTTTCACCATTTGCTTTTGTTTTTATTGTTCTATTTTTTGAAATTCACAATAAAAAGGGGAAAAAATACTTTTGTAGGGCTTGGCGGTCCAGCCATGATAGGTCAGGAATCATGCCAAGCCAAGCCTGAGGTGCTAGTGGGAACAAAGCTGATAGCAAAAGCATGGCTGGCCCTGGAAGACCTTGTGGATGGAGCTCGTGGTTTTAGTCCAGAGGGGGCGGGGGGCGGGAACCTCTGCCCCCCCCATGGTGTTGTTGGAATACAACTCCTATCATGCCCCATCCAGACCATGCTCCATCCAGACTGGGGCTGATGAGAGCTAGAGTCTATTCTAGTGCATGCTGAAAGCATTACATCAAGTAGTCCCATCACAGACATTGCTCACTCACATCCCCACCCTCTTTGACTGAATGGAGCCTGAAGGAGTGTGCTGCAGCACACTCTGCAGTCTCTCTGGCACCACAATATGAAATGATGGGCTGGGGCTGAGCTCAGCAAATCTGGCTTTGTAGTGAACCTATGCAGGCTACATATTTCACACATGAATTCTAAGTGGAAATGATGATGATGACTTCTGGTCAAAAGATGACAGCTTTATGGAAGAAGAGAGAAGGAAAAAAAACCTCTCTTAACTAGCCCCAGACCTTAGCTTTTACACAAAATTCCTGACGACTGAGCCAGAACCCCCCCTCCCCAAAAAAGTCTGGCTTTATTCTGGTGGGTTGGCAACTCTAATCGAAAGGCACCTGATTACAATCTTTTTCTCCATTCCTCCCAATGCTCCTGATAGCACATTGAGGAAGTAAGTACACAAAAAGACTAAGGGTTTTGAGTAGTAAAATTTGGGGAGGGACTGCAGCTCAGCAGTAGAGCACCTGCTTTGCATGCAGAAGGTCCCAGGTTCAGTCCCCAGCATCTCCCATTAAAAATAATGAAGTAGGTGATGGGAAAGATCTCACTGAGGCTCTGAAGAGCAGTTGCCAACCAGAACAGACTATGAACGTCATCACATGGGGGGGGGGGGAAATCACATTTGCTTACTGGTGCTTCTCCATCTGCGCGTTTATCTCTCATCACAACGTCCATTCAGTGGACCATTTTGATGACGTTGCTTCTCCTGCACACAGCAGGAGATAGCGGCAAGTTCCATCTTTAAAAAAAGTCAGACTTACTGGGGTGTTTTTTTGTTGCACAAAGAAGGGTAGAAGGGGCAGGAGGCATGCGGGAGGCAGATGATGTCGTGAGAGGGACCCACAAAAATCCGTGAGTGCCCAGTAATGAGCGTGCAATAAAACGCTCGTCTGATGGAGCTCTATGTTGGGTTAGATGGACAAATAGTCTGCCCCCTGGTAGAAGGCACTTTCCTGTGTTCCTATGAACTTAGATTTTTACCCTGCCTGGTCCTGAGGACTTGAGGTAGATTAATACATCTAAAATTATATAAAATATAAGTAGCATAATAAACTATCTCATCTTTCTTTCAAAAAGCCCACATTTTATCCTTACAGTGCTGCCGTGAGCTAAGTTCCATATCAGAGATAGAGCTATTTAAGGCTGGGCAGGGGATTTGAATGCATTTCTCCCCGAGTCAAGTCTGTTGCACTGTCTACATCCAGACACAGGGCCCTGATACATCTAAAATGTATGCTGTAATGTGCCATCTAAACAAAAGCTTTAAGGGAAGGATCCAACAATATCCAGATGCTAGAGCTATTCACGTTGTGCTAGTGGAAACCGACATTCGTGCAATATCAATAGTGCTTGCTTATGTTGCGCTAGTGGAAAGCAATGCTTGTGCGACATCAATACTGCTTTCTACCATGATGGGAATTAGCAGATGGACACCGTTGGATTCTTCCCTATATCTCGATACTTCAAAGGTCTTGCAATATGATTCGCACAGACATAGGGTAAAAAAACCCTACAGCCCTCTGAGAAACAGGCATCCAAATTCGAGACAGCATGAAGGAAATACAAAAAGCTAGCTGAGTACTCGCAATAACGCCTCCTGGTTGTTGTGTGTCTCGAATGCTGCCTGGCTGACTGCAGCTCCATCCTTGCTACAGTGCTATCATTTAATTGTAAGCCAAAGATCAGAGGTCTTTAACTCTTTAACTGAATCCCAATGTCTGCCAAATTCAATAGCTGTCATTCCTTTAGAAAAAGACAGTGTAATATGTGTGTTCTGATCTAATTTTACAGAACAGAGACACAATTTACATACAGTTTATTTAGTTAAGTCCCCCAAATCAATACCTTTGTCTGTAGCTCTTTTATTTAAAATACATCATGACATGGCAAACTGCTATATAAATGAAGGCTTCCAAACCACACGCATTGTTAACGGTTTCATATGGCATGTGTTTTTTTCCCTTTCAAAAAAAAAGTTTGAGCTGTACAATTTAATAGAAGAACCTAAATGTGTATCAATATTGAATTCTTATAGAATGCTAAGCTTTTTTAAAAACCATATAAAACATTTCTAAAATTATAAATATTGTTTTGAAAGGTCAGTCATTTACCCAGGACCTATTTACCAAATGGAGAACATATTTCAAGGAAAAGTAATGCATAAGGAGTCACGCTTAAGAGTTTAAAAAGGTAATTTTAAAAAATACTGTTCAGTAGAAATGATAGCTGCCTTAGGCAATAAGCATGCTAACAAAAGTTATATTATTTCTGAAAACAGACTGTTTTGGGTAAAACTAAACCACACCTAAATGTTACACTAATTCTCAAACTAAACCACACCTAAATGTTACACTAATTCAATATGTGTAAAGGAATACTTTAAATTTTTTGAAATTATTATTACTTCTGTTCAGGGCCGGAGCAAGACATTTCTTTGCCTGACACAAAAGACAAGATAAAACCCTCCTCATCTCCACCTATAGAAGCAAACCCAACTATTAGTTGAACCTTACTTCAATATTGGTAATGGACCTACAAAAAGCTAGTTTGGAGTGGGAAGTAGGAAGAGAGCAAGCTATATGGAGGACAGGACTTTGTCCTCCAACAGAAGGGGAATGGCCAGTAGGATGGCCAGAAGCCCTACTTTTCAGAGCAGATACTTCTATTTGAAGGGCCCTCTGTTTGAAGGGACACCCTATCCAAGATCAGTTGAAAGATAAAGAACCATAAGAAAGGAGTGCAGGATGGGGCCTTGAAGTTGCCCATCAGTTCTTAGCATCTGGACATCAGATTGAGGAGGCACCTGGTTACAGTTCTCACCATGCTGAGATTTATTGTATTTCTATTTAAATTTTAGCCATTTCTAAATTTGCATATATACATATAAAAATTAGAATATACAGATTGCATGCAAATTGTCCTCTTCTTTTGGCAATGTGTAAATGACCATCCTAATGGCCCGGGGGCTGCTACCACTGCCCACTCCACAGACCCATTATCTGCTGCCCAAGGCGACTGCCTCACTTTGCCTAATGGTAGGGCTGGCCCTGCTACTGCTTTCACCATACCATGGTCTGCTCCATGCATTAGTGATGATAAAGGCTGCAGTTCCTATGCATACTTAACTACATAAGAACAAGCCCAATTGAAAACAGTTTGACTTTCTTCTGAGTAAACAGGTATATAATTATGTTGTAAGGATACAATATTGTGAAGTTCTGCCTCAAGTGGAATCAATTGTATATTTATTTATTTATTTATTTATTTATTAGATTTATTTATTTATTTATTACATTTATATACCGCCCCATAGCCGAAGCTCTCTGGGCGGTTTACAAAATTAAAAGATTGAACACTAAAAAGACAATATACAAAATTTAAAACCATAAACATAAAACAGCTGACATTTAAAACATTTTAAACTGTTAAGCCTGGCCACAAAGTCAGTTAATACCTCCACTTAAGCTGTTAAAATGCCTGGAAGAAAAGAAAAGTTTTGACCTGGCGCTGAAAAGATAACAGTGTTGGCACCAGGTGGGCCTTATTGGGGAGATCATTCCATAATTGAGAAGCCACCACAGAGAAGGCCCTCCGTCCTCCGAGCTTCCCTCGGAGTAGGCACCCGGAGGAGGACCTTTGATGTTGAGCGTAGTGTATGGGTAGGTTCATATTGACCATCTGACAGACAGCCTTGGAGCAGTTTACAATTATTAAACCAAAGAACAATAACAAATAATCAAAATTAGTAAATAATAATAATACAGTACTAGTATCCTAATGCAATATTAAACATTAAAAACAAAAAAAACCCACTGAGGAGCCAGCAGTAAAATTAATAGAGGTGACTTAAAGAGGAAGGTCTTAACCTGGCGTCTAAATATATGCAGTGAAGATACTAGATGGATCTCCTTGGGAAGGGCATTCTATAGATGGAGGTGGGGGGCACTACAGAGAAGGCTTTTTCCTTGGTAGATGCCCATCACACCATTGAGGGCAGCAGCACCAAGAGAACAGCCTCTGAATATAATCTTCGTAATAAGGCAAGAACATATGAGAGACTGTGCCCCTCCAAGACTACATAAATGTTGATGCTAATGCACTGCACTGCCTAGTTTCTGTGGCAGTACAGGAAATATTGCCTATCACCGCAGAATGTGTCATAAAAGCTCAGATTTTAAAAGTCACAATATTTGGAGGCAGGGAAGCTGACAATGATTTAATTTGACAGTATTACTAATAACTTTTGCAGTTTCAGTGAACGGCTATGTCTGTTCATGAACAAGATTTAAAGTAGAAATTTTAGGGTGGGAAACTCTTCAGAATTATGTTTGCTCCGTATCCTTATCTACCGTGCACATTCACTTTAATGTGCAAGCCAAGTTTGCTTGATCCCATTATCACATTCAGACAACTATTCGGGCCACTAATTTTGTGGATGTTATATGTTAAGGAGGGGCAACTTGTGGCCGTCCAGATGTTTTAGCCCACAACTTCCATGATATTTCTCCATCCCTCACCACTGACAAGGGCTGATGGGAGTTGTAGGCCAAAACATCTGGAGGACCAAAAGTTGCCCATCCCTGGCATATAACATCAGCAGATGGGTTCAATTCTTCTATTCATAATTGTGACAGTCCTGGGGTGCGACTGGAGAGCAGTGTATTTTGGATGATTGAATTCTATTTATATCTCACTTTTTCAGTATTCAGAATAGTCCCAGGGTGACAACTACAATATAATCAATAAAACAATATAACAGTAAATAATAATAATAATAATAATAATAATAATAATAATAATACATGTGTGGCACTGGTTTTCAAAGAAACAACTTTGTCAGAAGGTGGTTTAAAATAACTCAGCCTGCAATGCTATACTTACTGGGGTGTGATTCCCATTGAAAATAATGGAACTTCCTTCTAAATAGATACATATAGGATTGTGCTGCCAGTCAAGGTTTAAAAAATAAGCTTACCACTCTCCCCTGCCCACCCCGTAGCAATTTCCCATTACTTCTGACCTATATTAGGGCTTCCCCTTTCTTCCCCCCACTTCTAAGACACCTCCCTGCCTTGACTCATGCCCAGTCTGCTACCTCTATACTAGGCCTCTGCTGTGTGCAGAGGCTGCCAATCACAATGAATGAACACAGTTAAATTGAATTTTCACTTTCGATCTAAGCCATGCCTCTCTCCAGAGGAGATGGGTGGTGGTGGTCTAATGCATTGCTACAATCTTTTATAGAACCATGACAAAGTATTATTTCTACTTTGTTATCTTCCTGTTAAGTCTTCACAAGGTATAATTGCAACATGATTTGTCTCCATACACATTGTAATCAATGTAAATCCCTACCTGGCTCGAGGAAATCCAGTTCAGGTATATCCATTGAGAGGATGTTGCCCTATCAATTCAAACTGCCTCCCTCCTTGCTTTAATTTGGGAGTCACATATTTCTTTTTGCTATCCCCTGCTCTCATTTTAGTTTCCATGAAGTGAATAAGCTTCATGGGGGGGGGGGGGAATACATAATACATTGTGCATGCATGAAATCTCCATACAGGTTCTACATGTGGTCTATGAGCCACATGGCTCCCCTGCTACCCCCCTTGAGTTGACTCCACTGTCACTACTGCAGGAAAAAAATATCTTCCTTTACAAAAATAATGACCAGGTTATCTGTACGGCAAATTTACACTTCAAAACAAGTTAATTTGACCCATGTAGTGCTCTGCAGTGCTAACCTTGCCATTTTAGGGGTAACTTTTTTCAGCTGCCCCATGGCACCCTATGGAATTCATGCCACAGGGGCCCTAGAGGGTGGGCAAAAATGGCCCCAGACCCCACCCCCACCCCATCACCTGAGCCTATTCTACTGGCTGTAATCTAGAAAAACACATTAGCTTTGAACAGTAAATGCAAAACAACCTTTTTTAATTAAGGTTTTATTGCTTTTAATTGTATACTGCCTTGATAGCTTTACATAAGAGGCGTGTTATAAATAAATATTATTATTATTACCATTCATGTAGCTGAGTCAGGAAGCAGTCAAATTAAGTAGAAATGGGCAGCCTGAGAGCACTCCTATCTTTACTTAAGTGATGAACTGCTCAGATCTGGCCAGGATCTATACTACTTCTTTAAAACAGGTTATAACAATAGTGACAACTGTTAGGGTGCAGGACACACTCCTTATACAATTTTCAACTCATTTCTTGGTGCAGATCTGGCCCTGGAGTCAGAAGCTTTATAGAACCAGGCAGACCCCTATTGCCTCTTCCTGTCACCTGACTCCTGATATCTACAGTACCTCCCTCTGGCCATTCATGGGGATGATGAAGTACTGTAGAGAGAAGGACAGCAGCTCCCTCTTCTGGTGAGATATCACAGTAGCACAGTAAATAAAGTGCCTGGGTCTTGCTGTCAGCATTCATGGTTTGAAATCACTGATGCCTTATATTAGCCACAAAGCACGGAGTATACAGGATGAGGATGGGGTCAGGAAACAACGCTTGGCAGCCACTCAACAGCATCTGAGTTGACGAGTGGGGTCTGCAGCAAAATGTTTAAGCCTGCAACATTAAAAGTGCAGCAAAAACAGGTTTAATGCTCTTGTTCAGGGTTCCAGCCAGCCAAGCCTTATTCCAAGATATTCCATTCCACCACTCCAGTTTTCCATTCTGTAGCAGCTGAGCAAACTCAGGCCTCACGGACCCATTTTTCCAGCACCAATCTGTCAATTTTAATTTTGCTCAGCTTCTTTCCCCCCCAACCTTAATGGTGCAATCTTATGTACGTCTTACTCATCGGTGAATTCTACTGAGTTCAGTGGGGCTTATGCCAGGTAAATAGAAATAGGACTGCAGCCAAAGTTAGTTTGGTCCCATTTCTGCATCAATATATGATTTTTTTAAAAAAAAAAATCCACATGAATATTGATACCTATTTTCATGTGCATTTCTTCTACTATAGCCATATTATGCAATTTTGCCTAATATATGCATTTTTGCAATTAATTCCACCCCCCAACATATTGTGTTTTTTGTACAGTGTTGTGTGCACTTTCCTTTAATAAACACATTTTCACATGCAATTTTTGATTGGAGAACTGCATTGCAAATTACAAAAACTTAAAATATGCTGATTTCTGTATTGTTTTGGGAAGTATGAATAGGGAAGTTTGCATCAAAAGGCGAACCGAATGAGTTTTTTCTCCATTGGCAAATATGCAGCCCTGTGTATATGTTAATTTAGCTAACTGGCAGTGGCGCAAACTTTTTGGCTCAAGATTTTTCTTCCATTGTTCTCCTCTGTCACCTCCGCCCGCCCGCTCCCTGCATGACTGACTTCATGCCCTTGTCCTCTGAAATCTTAAACAGTAAACCCAATGACTGCTCTGAAATGTTTGGTGAGGGCAGAGCTGGTCACCAGCATATATGCCTTTTTATTGCCGCTGATTCTACCTGACAAGCCGCTCATACAGTTCCAAGACAGGCAACTCCTTCCACTGATTCCCTTTCTCTCCTCTCTCCCCACCCTGCTGCCGTCTCTCAATTGAAAATGCCAGCTTATTATAAGGCCTAAAGAATTTATCATTTTATTTTTCTTAACTAGGTCCTCCCAGACCCTCTATATTGCCTTTTAACAGGCAACATAAGACAATGACAACAGTCTGTGGTGTTAATTAAATACACAGAAATTTATGCATAAATTTATGTATAAATACATGCCTTTTGCAAAATGGATTTATGGCTACTGTGTGGCGTCTTGGCTAGCCTAGCCTTTACTTATTTGCAGGACTGTAGTTTGCCTGCTTTATTGGATGCTTCAGTTCATTTCCCTTGAGCTTCCTCTGGCTTAATTGCTGAATTAGCTCATGTGGGAGCAATGAATGCATCATCTGACTTTTGTTTTTTAAACCTAATCCTTTCCAGATATTAGATGGAAATATATTGTAAAATAATTTCAGATACTTGATGTGCTCTACTTACTTTTTGGGTGGGCCTCTGCTGTCCCTGATCCCATATACTGCCCAAATAAACAGATATAGACTATAAATCTTTATAGAGCTTTCTTTCTGGGAATCCATTTATCTCTTTTTCTAAAACAGGAATCAACAATTAGTAGCCCTGAACTTTGCCATTTGTCTCATCAGCTATCACTCCAAGTTCCTCCTCCTCCATGGGTGGCCAGGTGCCCTACTTTAGAGAGAGCAGTCCTCTATTTGAAGGCATCCTCTGTTTGAAGGGCTGTTCAGTCCAAGTCCTGATTAAAGATAGCAAACCATAAAAAGGGAGTGCAGGGGCCTTGAAGTTGCCCCTCAACAGTTAGCACCTGGACAGCAGACTGAGCAGGAACACAGGTTACCATTATGGTGAGTGGTACTGTATTTCCATTTAAATTATAGTAATTATTTCTAAATTTACATCTATAACCTATATGAATGTGTATGCAAATGTTATGCAGATCTGCATCCTCTTTTGTCCTCTGTTGTGATGATGCATGTGGCCACCCTACCTCCTCCTTTTCCATGAGAACGATACCTATGTCCCTTTCCCCTGTCCCTCTCTGCGAGGTAACAATCACCTGTTGGGAATGTTAAGAGACTCTTCTTTATCCTGCTTCCCTCTCACTATCTTTATTACTTTGTGCATCTTCAGACGGCACGAGATGCCTTGATTCTGGCAAAGAGGAGAAACAATACCCATAGCTATGATTAACCAGTAGCATTGATTCTTTTGCACGTTTTCTTGGGCACCCATGAATGTTACCATCATTCTTTTTCAAGAAATGGATGTTTTGGAATGAGTACATGTATGAGCCCTGATGCTATATAATTATTGATAATCACCTAAAAGTATTTCTGAAACTTCTTGGCAGAGCAAAGCAAGGCCTTTGGTTTAATCCGCCTGCTCATTGTTTTATAATACATTATCTCCTTTGAACCAAGGCCAACCCAAGACATTTTGCTGCCTATCTGATGCAGAGCAGCAAATGGCACCTCTGTCCAAAATCAAGCTGAACCTGCACAGAATTGGCTTTAGAACACTTTATTTCAGAGCAGTAGGAAGAAAAACAATATATGCTAGTATGTTGCCTGCCACCCCTTCTCAAATTTGCAAAGGACTGAGGCAGGGCCAGACATAAATATTTGCTATAAGTTTACAGTGAGGTCCAGAAGTGTTACCCTCACTCTTGATTTTGTGATGGCATATGGTGATGTGGCATCGCTATGAAGCCAAATCAGACTGCGGGAAATGTTTACTACCCTCCCTCTTCAATGTACGGTTAAAAAAAATGGTGCCCACCAACAAATGAGACTTTTGATGGCAGCTAAAAACGGAGGGAGAGGTGCTTTGTGTAACATTCACCATAGCATTGTCAGTATATGATAAGGTTTAACTGGCTCCATTCCAAATACAAGCATTTCTGCTGGTTTTGGGTTTCTCCTGGAAGCACTAAATCTCTGTTGTGCAAGCAGTGGAAGTTGCTTACAGATCAGGATTAGTGGGGCTGGCTACTCACAATTGGTCACCAAAGGACACTACTCATTGTATATAAATAGTTTCTATACTTTCTGTATATTGTATTTTTCAGGTTTTAATCTTTTGTAAACTACCCAGAGGGCTTTGGCTATTGTGAACCACCCAGAGGGCTACTACTACAACTACTACTGATCATACCTTCCAGAGCCCCATTTTGAGCAAAAAAGTTCTGCAAAGAACAGTCAAGTCAGCTTTAATTTCAGATAGTTGAACTATTTTTACTTGCTGTGGCTCTGCATTTGATTTCATGTGCCAAATCAATAAAAATAAAAACAAAAATGCTAGTGGGGATCACCTTAAGGGCTTGATTCTCCTTTCATTTTACTTTATTGTTCAATTCCTACTGAAGATCTCCTTCTGATTTACACTCACGTTTCAAATGACCATCCCGCACTTGACTGTGAAGAAACTTCTATAATCTTTTTAGTGATCTGGAAATGTTATCCTTTTTTGTCCATCTAGAACGCAAAAAACAGAATCTTATTGATCTGTATGTTATTGTCAAAATTGCTTTAATTGCATCAAATGACATAATTGGTGTAAATAGGTGTAATGATGTCATTAGCATGTATGATTGTGACATTTAACAATGTAATTAAAATGTGTAATGACATGGTAAATGTCCTTATTAAACTATGTGGAGAAAAGCTCTGCAGGTGGATAGGCCATGGATTTTAAAAAAAGAAGGAAAAATCAATACCACCGTCATTCTTTTATGTTCTTTTAAGAACTATTACAGCTGTTTGGTTCATACTGAAGTTGATTTTTAAAAGAAAATCACTGGTTTCATAGTTTTGAGTTGCGATAAACTGCATTGTAGAAAAGTCTTCAAACCATTATTCTCCAGGTGAAATGTCTCCTTGTAATTATCTCATCTTCCTGAGTTTTCCCTTCTAAGGAAGTAAATGCTATGACTACAACACATTATTTGGGTTAAAGTGCATCCTGTATTTGTTGGCAAATGAATGCATTGACTACGGTCCAAAGAAAATTGCCATGCTTAAGGCCTGGAGACACACTTACCTGGTATTAAGCATCACTGAACACAAAGTGACTTACTTCTGAGTAGACATGCATTGAATTGTGCTGTAAGTCCTATTGAAATTGTGATACAGTGTAGGATGGATGAATTTATCAATTTCTGTTTCTCTCAGTTTCAGATTTTTTCCAGTCTTAGATTCAGTTGGTCTTAAATTTTGAGAATTTCTTATGTTACGTCAGACACTGACGATGTTTGTTTTTAAAGGTGGCATGAACATTCAAAAGCATTGCTGTGCATATTTCTCCTATAACATGCATTTTGTATGCATGCTTGCCTAACGCACATTTCTGCAAGCAATTTTCCTAAAATAATGCATATTTAAAATAATGTTTGCTAGGGCTGTGCAAGCCTCGGGCCTCAGATGTCCGAATTCAAAGCCCGGAGGCCATTTTATGATGGATACGCCATTTCATGACGAGTCTGCCATTTCCTCGCCCACTTCCAGGCCCCCATACAGCCTACAACTCCCAGCATACAGTGCCTGAGAGGGCCAGACTTACAAGGGCCCAGGAGCAGAGGGTAGAGCTGTCTTTGTTGCCGCTATTGTCCACTCCTTGACACAGTCGAGTCTATCTTCCTGACAGCATTGCGTCCTCCTGGCGCCACTGCATCCTTTCCAGGGAGAGATCTCATGAAGATAGACTCGATGGTGCTGAGGAGCAGGCAATGGTGGCAACAAAGACAGTTCTAGCCTCTGCTCCTGGTCCCCGAGAAGTCCAGCCCTCCCAGGCACTGCATTCTGGGAGTTGTAGGCTGTATGGGGGCCTGGGAGTGGGTGAGGAAATGGCAGATCCATCATAAAGTGGCCTACGGGCTTCAGATTCGGACATCCGAGCTCCGAGGCTTGAACAGCCCTAATATTTGCCCTCATATGTGCATTTCTTTTTGATTGAAGAACTTCAAAGCACCTTTGAGAAACACAGATTTCAAAGAATAACTCAGTTTTGGTTCACATAGTGCTTTGAAAGTGTGTTGTTTGCTGGAGGGGGCTTTGGGTTTTCCTGCATCATTAAGAAAAGGACATTGCCATTTTAGTGTATTCTTCAATATATACCTCAGTTTTCCCACAATACTGATACACAGGGTGGCTGAGAATTACACCCCCACCGGACCTATTAAAACCATAAAAAATCCAAGTTTTGTCTGAGATGCTCCCACAATTATTTTTAGAGCAGACTTCAGATTATGTTGAGGCAGGACTGTAGGAGAAAGGATAGTCTGGCTGGTGTTTGAGTGTGCTCCTTACATAAATTAAACAAGACCTTTAAAAAGTCATGGCATGGCATGGACATGGTAGGCCCAGTTATGTCATATTTTCACAGCATCTATCCGATATGTGCTCATCATATGTGCAGATATTAGGCTTGTGAAATCTACTCCCTGCCCCCTTTTCACTAGAAATCCTTAGAGCCACTGCAAATGTAAGCCTGGTACAAAGAAATACACTCAGAGCCAAACTACATGGTATGCCAATCGCGTGGCCTGTAGCTGAGGCTTGTCTTTTTACTTTTGTGTAAGCATCAGCAGTTCCACCTCAGGTAGCAAAATGTCCCTGGGCTAGTCCCGATTGTCCTGGGTGAAATCTAACTGAAGACTATTTCAGTTCTGCAATTGTTGGTATTTGATTCCCTTCATGAATAAAACCAGATTGTAATATAAAGAAAACTATCAGCTGCAATATTCAGTTTGATTTCAATAACACTGTGAGTTTTATCGACATGTAATTAGGGCTGTTCTGATTGCCATTTGAATTGCAATTGTTTGCCCAAAAACTTTCCTGAGGCTGAATTTGATGAAGACTATTAGTCTAGACCAGTGGTAGACAACACAGTTGCATATGTAATTATAATAACCACTCACACCGGCCACTGAACTAGCTTTCTGCCAGCCACCAGAGTTGTGCAAGCATCATTTGAGAGCTGAAATTAAAACACCTATCAGTGATCCTGGATTGCACCATTCTACTTCTAGCTGCTGCATTACCTGCTCTTACCTGTGTGAAACAACAACTTTGAAAATCACAGTTAATGGAAAGATCTGTCATATTAAACAGAGAATCACTTGCAAGTCTAACAGTGTAGAATAAGTCATCGAATGCAAGTGCCCTGGTTGTCACATGCAGTACATTAGGCTGACCAGAAAAAATCCAGGTCAGGGCTCATGTAACTTTAACAGTTGTAGAGCAAAGGGAATTTCAGCCAGTGTCATTTGTATGAAATTAGTTCCTGGTGATATTCCCTCTTCATCACATCAGTCAAAGGTGCAGGCACTATATTATAGTGACCAGATACAAAAGAAGGCAGGGCCCCTGCAACTTTAACTGTTGTGATGAAGAGGGAATTTCACCAGGAACTACTTGCATACAAATGACACTGGATGAAATTCCCTTTTCTCTACAACTGTTAAAGTTACAGGAGCCCTGACCTGGATTTTATCTGGTCACCCTGCAGTACATTGGCAAAACCACCCCAGATCTTCGTGCAACGCTCAGTAACCAAACTCAGCTATAATGCAAGGATGTCAGAACAGTCTATGACAAAACACTGTAATTCTGATGACTACAGCCTTTCAGATATGGCAATATTCCCTACAGAACAACCATTTAAACTGGCAGTTCTTGAAACAAGGAAAAACTTTGGGATTTATAGACTAGATATATTGGGGCTGTTTATACAACACTGTTTACAGAAACACTGAAATAGCTCCACTGCAATATGGTGAAAAGTAAAACTAAACAGAGCAGACAGAAAGGGAAGGACCAGTATTGAGAGCCTGAAACAATGCTGTTGTGAAACAGCGTGACTGCAATGTAGTGAAAAGTAAAACCAAACAAAGCAGAAAGAAAGGTGGCAGGAACAGTACTGAAAGCCTGAAATGGTGGTTTTGTGAAATAGAGCTACTGTGATTTACTGCTAACTGGCTGGAAAAAAAGCCTAAGTCTGTGTTTAAAAAGCGTGCTATTGCCAATGGTGGGGGGGGGGAGGAATGGGGGAAAAGGGAGATGCCCCACCCCTTGACCAGGTCACAGACACACCCCTAGGCATGCCCAGCATGCAGGATTTAATTTGGGGGAATGCGGGACACTGCAGCGGAACTGCACGGGAGCTGCATTTAAGGATAAAAAAGACACAGTGAAACAACTTTCCGGAAATTTGCTGTTTTCATGGGAAAGCTGCGGGGTTACTGTGGAGTGGCAACAACGTCATGTGTCATGAATGACCCTGATGTGCTCTTGTGCCATGCTAAATTATCCGTGTAGATTGGTCCCAGGTTGTTGCCCTGGCAGCTCATGACAAGCTTTACATTTTTTCCCTGTTACTGTTATATTTTTGATTGTATTTTAATGCATTTATTTTATTATTTTATTAATGATGATAAGCTGCCCTGAGTGCCATTTTTCTTGGTAGAAAGGTGGGGTACATAATCCAATGAATGAATAAATCATGTTAATTTCTCACCCTAATCTACTTCACAGATTTGTTTTGTTGAGAGGATGAACAATGTAGCAATTGTAAAGCACTTGGTGGACTGACACGTTCTATGCAACTGATTAATAATACAGCAATCAGGATAGAATTCTACTTTTTCTTATCCTCACCCTAGGAATAGTCTTTGCTGATTGACTATTGCTTGCGCTCTTTTCTCACTTGCTGGTGAACCTTGCTAATTCAGTCACTGGAGTATTTACTATTCATAAATTATGAGGCAGCCTCTGACTACATTGTGAATTATATTCTCACTAATTTAATCAAAGGAAACCTTTTTTTCCCCCTTGCCTAATGTGTTAATAATAGACCGTGTTGACACCACGTGGATAATTTTTTTAGATGGTGCATTTCATGAGGCACTTGTTTTGAAAGGGCTCTGTTATCACAGCATTGTTGTGGCTGATTATTAATCTATATTTAGGCCAAAGCTGTTACACAGGTGCCATTCAGATTATTAGCTGAAAACATACTATTTTCCCCCTTAGTCAACATCTTGCTTTTTAGACTGCTCAGAAAATAATGTCGATATAGAAATAAACAAAATGATTAGACCATTGTCAAATGCAGGGAGTTAATTATTAAAATAGCTAGCAGAATGTGGGCCTGACGCTTCCAAGGAATCTGTGCAGATGGGCACAGTTGCATTTACTGGGACTCTAAATGGGTAAGGGAGCTGCCAGTACTTGGAACATCTTCCGTGTTTATTTCATTTCATATGGAGAACCAATGTTGTGTAGAGCATTTTGCGGCTTGTGGATAGAGTGTTGGACTAGGGATGCTACCAGACACCTGTCTCCTAGCACTGCCAGTCCATTGTGCAGTTATTCTGACTTTTCCTCCTGTGCTGATTTTTTTTGTGGAAAGAAAAGTGATAGAAGCAGCAGTGGAAAAACACAGGAGGGTTAGAAGTGGAAGGCATTTTCGTATGGACCGCACCCCCTCCTTGTAAAAGTCCATTAATGAGGCGGTGTGGCTGGGCAATAAAGGCCTTGTCTGGAAGCACCTATGGTGAGATCCATGTTCAAGTCTTGCTTAACTATGAACCTCGCTGGGTGTCAGGTCAATCTTAGCCTAAACTTCCTCACAGTGTAAGTTTAAAAGGATTGAAGATCTTGGGTGTAATAAGGTAGTAATAATAGCATAAACTTGTCAATCTAAAGTAAGGGTGGGGAACTTTAGGACTGCAGGTTAAATCTCACCTTCCTGGGATCCCAATCTGGCATTTCAGAGTCCCCCCCCCCCTTTCCCTGGCCATTCTCCTCTCTCCTGACCACTGATCACTTGATGGTTTACCAGATTTTGCATGATTTTAACCTATTCTACAGGTTGAAATGCCTCTCCAAAGGCTTATTTACTGGCATTAAGAACTTTAAGATAACATATGCTGGTATTTTTGGTATTTTGGCCCTGCCTTTTTGGCCCCACTAACCGTTGAAATGTGGTCCCCAAGAACTTCTCTGAAATTGAATTTGGCCCTTGGTTGAAAGAGGTTCCCCACCCTTAAAGTATTCCTCCAAAATACTCATGGAAGCTTACATAGGGCATCCTCTGGTAATGAACTATGCTTGGATTTGGGGGTTGGACAATGGGGGAAGAGATCGCTTGGTGTATGGAATGTTAAGGCCAGTAGGAAGGGAAGTTGGAGAGAGCGTGGAAAGACAGTTGGGGCTAATGGGGGGAATCTGGTCAGTTGACACTTGGAAGAGGACAGAGGGAATCAGCTCCATGGGAATGGGTTGAGCAGATTTGTAGTTTTAATCACATTTATCCCAGACTTCACTTTACTGTGAATTTGTTTTCATAGGGATGAAATGACATTTGGTCATTTTAGGGACATTATTAGAAATTTGTCTCAGTTCGTTTTTGTTTAGGGTTTACCCAGTTCACACCTTCTGGACTGAACATAGACTTGGATACAATTACATTTACAAGCTTGCAATATGTTTCATGGATCAAACAATTGCGTTCAACAGTACGGATGCATGAAAGATATGCATGAAAAGTGCATGCTTTTGAAATATGTGCCCAAATACGCCTTAATCAATGGGAGAAGAATGCACACATTTCAAAGATGTGCATAATTGCTACATAGATTTGGGAAAATCTGCATGAAAATCTGCATGGATTTTCATGCGGAAAGAAAAAAACAAAGCTCGCATCCTGATTCGGGCTCGCATTGGAACAAGCTTTGAGATGGAATTTGGAGAACTTTGGTGAGCTGTAGTTTTGCTGATTTGCACATCCCTAGTGCGAATCCTGGGAAATTGTCAGCGTAGCCCATACTTAAAGGGTTTGAACATCCACCCTGATACCTATGCCTATTGCATGTTGTTAGTGTAGGAAGACTGTGACAACCTTACACAACCCTGTGAGCTAGATTAGGCTGAGAGAAGGTGACTTTCCTAAGGCTGATCAGTGAATGTCAGAGGTGATCAGCGATTTGAACGTGTTTCCTTATCAGTCGAAATCTGCCCACTACACCACACTTTCAAGACACCAGCTAGGAAGTGGCGAAATTGTACCGTTCCCATACAGATAGAGCAAGTAGAAATCAAAAGATGCAACTCATTGGAAGGGGTTATGGCACTCTTCTTATTAATATAGTGTCTTTATAGCAGTGCAGGGTTGCTGACTCTTGAATGACAAAATGTTGGTGCCTGGGCAGTAAGAGGCCTGATACACCTAAAGGTGGTAATTAGTAGGGTCAAGGAGCAGAGCCCACAGAAGATGCCCTTTTCATCTAAAGTGTGTAGGTATTCCATGTGCCACCAAGCAATAAATCCATACATGATACCAGGTCAACACAGGTTAGCCTAACACAGTCCAAACTCCAACTGTGTCACGAGCGTAAGGCAAGATCTAAACGTGCATAACTCAAGGACAAGAACACAGCCGCTCTTTATACACTGCTACATGTATAACATACCCCCCCCCACTATTTTGGAAGCATTTAAAGGACATTCTTGAACCCAATCTACCCATTTTCTAAGTGGGAAACACTGAGGCTGAGGGTTTCTAGTCTGATGGAATGCCTGGCAGAGAACCCAATACTTGTGCAATGTAAAGGAAGTGAACCAAACTACATTTCAAGTGAATCCATGGAGACGATTCCATGGAGGAAGGGCAGGATACAAACACAATGAGATAGATCAGTCTATGCTATTATTACTCTTTTTTAAAACCATACCATTCTGCCACAGAGCTCAGATGATGTACAAGATAGCTTCGGCTATAGGGCGGTATAAAAATGCAATAAATAAATAAATAAAATAAATAATAAATATTCTTCACAATCCAAAGTGGATTCCTCAAGAAAGTGAGCTAATTCTTCTCATGCATATATGCATACCTGTCCTTCATTCATACAAACACCTCCCACCACTTTCTCTATTTCTCAGTCTCTTATTTCTATTCCTCTTCATTCTTTCTTTCCCTCCACAACTTTTCCATCTGGCTGCTGTTGGTGGTTGCCTCCCATCGTCTTCTCTAGGGCCAGCTTGTCTGCTGGGACCATAGTATGGTGAGTGATTCTGGCAGTGGGAAGGGTTTGAGCAGGCAAGGGACATGCTGATCTCCTGGGCCACCACTAGAGATGTGAAGGCCTGGAAAAAAAACAGAAAAATTCGGGAAAACCCGGTTCTTTCCCTCCCCCCCCCCGAAAATTTCATTTTTCCCCCCCAAAAACAGGAAAAATTGTCATTTTTGGGGAAAAAAGGGGAAAAATTGGGTTTTCCCAAATTTTTCCAGTTTTTTTCTGGGCCTTCACATCTTTAGCCACCACTGCTGGCTGCTACAGCTGCACTTCCATCAGCTGCCTCTACCGGCTGCCTCCACCAACCAGGATATGTGTACTTTGGAGGTCCAGCCTGTGGCTGAAGAAGACAGCTGCTCACCACACGTGAAGTGGGTTGCGATTCTGTTGAATTTTAAAAACAAGATAGGCTTGTGTCCTGAAGGACTTACAGCAGGAATGTAGAATCTTAGGCCTGTGGGCTAAATCCAGCCTACCTGGTATTCTAATATAGCCTTCTGGGGTTCCCAGATGACCATGTCTCCTTTACCTGGTCCCACCCCTTAATCATTTCGTGGTTTCCCAGTTTTTGTTTATTTCCCTCCTCTATTCTAAAGGTTTAGTTTCTGGCAGTAAGAGCTTTAAGCAGCAATAGGCTGATATTTTTGGCCTTTTGGCCCCACCCCTTTTGCCATCACCCCCCCTCTGCCAAGCACACCAGTGGAATGCAGCCCTGAGAGTTTCTCCAAAATGGAATTCAGCCCTTCAGCTGAAAGACATTTTATCCTCCGGGCTGAAAGTCGAAATCAGAGTTAGGCAACCATTTTGAACTGTGGGCACATTTGGCATTTTGAAGAACTGTCCTGGGCACTATCACAAAATGCCTGCCATGGGAGGCATGGCAAAGGACAAGCAACGTGCCAAAAATACCGAGCACAAGGTAGAGGTGGTGCCTGAACAAAAACACAGGAAATAATTCCTTTGAACTCACAGTTTTCAGCACCAACAAAAACCTATTTCACAACAGTTCCAGTTGCCCATAAGAAAAAGTGTTAATTTTTAAAATAAAAAATGTTGGGCTGCTAGACCATCTGGGCACATGCCAAGAAAGGTGTCTGTGGGTGCATTAGTGTCCGCAGACACCACATTGTCTACCCCTGGTCTATATGTAGACAATGGTGCAGACTCAAAAGAAGAGGAGTAAAGGGGTGAGGAAGGTTAACAAGTTTATTCTTAATCTGAGTAAAACAGATTATGAATACAGTAAGTCTGAAGAGTGAGTTGATCTTTTTGTGGTCATCATTTTATTTTCTTGTTACCACAGCTGGCAGATATTTGTTTATTTTATTTATTTATTTGCTGCCTGTCAAGAATGTGGTATTCCCAAACAAGCTTTTATTGTAAAAATGGTACAATTCACAGAAAAGTCACAAAATGTGGCATGGACCACATAATTCATGAGCATCTGTGCTTTTATTTTTAAAAGAACATTTCACACCCTTGGGATTTCAAAGTGATGTTTGAAAGTGCAACACCTGTGGAAATCATGATCTAGGATTGCTGAGCTTTTCTTTTCACAGAATTTGGGTCTACCTTGGTGCTGAAGTTTAGTGTGTGTGTTTTAAGTGTAGACTACACTTACCCTCCTCATAACACGGTTGATGTATATATTATAGCTGGATTGCAAAATAATGGCCATAAAGTAAAATAATTACTTGAACATGGGTTAATCCAAGACAGTTTATTTCCAGCTTAATTTTGGAGTGTTTCCTTATAGCAAAGGTCCCCAATATTTTGGGTTAGTGGGCACATTTGAAATTTTGAGAGTGTGTCATGGGTGCTCTCACAAGATGGCTGCCATGGTGAATGTGGCCAGTCACAAAGCACCCATTTCCCAGAAGCTAGTACTTTGCAACATGCCTGTCTCCCAGTATGATGGTGGCGGCAATAATAATAATAATAATAATAATAATAATAATAATATCAGAAGGGAACTTAGTGGGCATCAAGAGATATGTCTGTGAGTACAGCCATGCTCATGTGCATGGTGTTAGAGAACCCAGCCTCACAGAGTTGAGCTCAGTTGTAGAGGGCTTCACACCATAGTACCAATGTTCTTCCAAGCAAAATAAATCTTGACATATACACAAGACTCTCCTTGGGCTTAGGCCTTTGATGCTTCGTAGACTACACTATTTGTAAAGAACACATGTGGCTTTGTATGCTGACTTTCCTTCAGCAATGTCCAGCTATTCTACTGTCTAATATATTTTTAAAAGATTGCGCCCATTCAGTCAACCTCTGAGACAAGCTGTCAAAATCTAGTCACTCATGCAGTAGTTGGTCACACTTTGATGATGTGTCTGTCATCATGTTAAAACAGTCGCGTGCTGACATATTTTATGGGAACGGACATGTTTTAGAGAGGAACAAAAAGGGTTGGCCTTTAAAAAGGAGCAAGAGGAGCAATTCCTTTCAGTGAGAAGACATATAATTTGAAATAATAGTACATCAATAGTGCATATAGGAAATTGCTGTAAAATGAGAATTTCATACTCAGCTTTTCATACTGTAGCCCTTTCTCTCCCCACGCCCCAAAAAGAATGTCCGTGCTATCTATGAAAATATACATTGCACAAAGCTTACTTTGTTCTTACCATGCCTTGAGTTAACAAGACAGGGTGGAAATTTGGAGGGAATTAGATGTCCTGTATTGGCTCGCATTGTGTTGTATCTAAATGGCATATGATTTATGGGAAATATTAAATCATTTTGGGTGGTCATTGACTGAATAGCCATAGTGGTTTTCTCGCATTAGACATAAAAGATGTGTGGTTCTGATTATGTGGAACCCATGTATCGCTTTGCACTTTCATACATTCTCTGTATGTACGATGTTCACTGAAGAAGTTATTGTTCTTTGTGTTTGACTGATCTTATGCACGTTTACTCAGAAGTTGGGGTGCCAACTGGTCAGAGCAGGCCTAGCCAGCTCTTATACTTTTAAAAGCAAGTGAAGTGTTTTGTGGTATGAATATGAACGTTATTAAAAGATGGCCAGGCTTTCCCAACAAACTGCTGTGAAAGCGCAACTGCAGAGATTAAAATTAACCTTCTCAGAACTAAGCCCCAGTGAGTTCAGATAAGTCATACTCCCAAGTAAGGGTGCAGGCTATACTAGCACAGCCAAAGAATACCAGAAATGGATATACCCAGATAGGTTACTGTTACTTTAGCAAACAATTGGAGGTTACAAGGCATAGTGGGTAATGGAGATACTCTCTGTTTACTGAAAATCATGCTGCATGGTGTTTGAATGATTGCAGGAAAGCCTAAAGCCAGTACAGAGAAGTGTGCATTTAGGCAGAGTACGGAGATTCTTACGCAAGTATTTCATTCCTGAGACTCAGGCTTTGCAAACAACTGTTTCAATACAAAACGTACTGTCATCTGCGCCTCCCTATGTTAAGCAATGTTGTGTGCGTAAAAATTGCATTTCAAAATAAAATTGTTTGCATTAAAACAAGTTGCCCTTATGCCTGATGGGTTATAGAGAAGGAACAGAGTAGCCTTCTTAACCCCGAAGAACAAAATTAACAGCACATTAATATATTGACCAACCAAAGTTCACAAATTACAGTGAGACCTCAAGTTACACAGAACACCTACTTTGGCTGGATAGTAAAAAAAAGAATGAAGAAAAAAGACATTTTTGTGTCAGAAGAAGATTCAGTAGTCTTGTTTACAATTTGCTTCAGCCTTAAGATGGCAATGGGGGAAGCTCTGGGCTTAGTGTAATCCTGTCCCCACAATATACCCCCCCCTAAAAATTTTAAGGTCCAGAGATTTTCTCTGCTGATAGGTGACCTTGAGGCACTGGATTAACATAATAATTTGGGTAGACAATTTGATTCTTGTGCAAAACTTTTTTAGGCGCTATTTTCAAAATGGCAGACCATTTTCTTTAGTTCACTAGCTTTCATCAACCACAGCAGTAACTATCCTGTGTTTGGTATCAAATTATAGGTTTTCGGGGTCAAGGAGTTCAAAGAATATGTTATTTTAATTTTCAGAGTACTCCTTCCACCATTTTCCAAGATGGAGCTGAAATGTTGTCTCATTTTCTCATTTACTTGACAAATCAACATACAAATGTGATATTGGCTTTAACCTATCGGTTTTTTTTTATCAAGGAGGTTAACAATGGCATTAATTATGATGGAAAGGCTATCCTTCCACCATTTTTTCATGATGTATGCTAAAATATTACGGTTTATTACATCATTAATTTAAAAAAGGAATGAAATTTGAGTATTTTTTATTTTATGTACTAGTCAGCTACTACTATTGGTTCACAGTTTTATCTTTTTTCTCAGTATGAGCATTCAGATGACACTTCAGGCTCTGTGGTTAAGGTGGCTTCTGAACAGGCCCATTATGGCTTAGCGTGTCATGTGACCCATTCTTAACCATGGGGCTACATAATCATGGTTTAAACTTGCTTACTAACCATTCGCTGCAAAAGGGTTGGAGGCCTAACCATGGCTTAGCATGTTATCTAAACAGGCCCGATATCAGCAACAGGCATAGAGAAACAGAGCTGCAAACTAATTTCAGACTTGCCATGCCAGAAGGTGAAAAATTACTACAGTCCAGTCATTTGACCTAGTCTTCCAGAGGCTTTCATTGTCTCAGATAATATGGATATCATGTCTTTTGATGATGTTGAAAAAGCATCTACGAATGAATTTTTCATAACGCTTTTTAGGTTATGAAGAAAAAAAGGAAGTTCCGACATGGTGTGGAATTTGTGCCATAATCTCCAAGGATAAAGTTCCATTGTCAAGGGTTGGTTTCTTGCCAGTCATACCACATCCACTTACTGACTATGCGACTGTGTATACAGTTCTAAAAGACATTCAAAATGTTCATGTCCAACTAAGACCAGTCTGTCGCACCAGTTTTCTGTGATGAAGAGTTTTTTCATATTGTAACAGACATTTTTTTTGTCTAGTCCAGAAGAATTCACTGATCTTATCCCATGATGGGCATGCTCCATATAACAAAAATAGCATTTGCGATGTGGAGGGTGGAAATAAAGAGACGAGACACGTGAATGGAATTAAATGTGGTCCAAATTTATTAATAGATCTGCAAAAGGGCTGAAGGCCTAAGCAGGCATCTTTTCTTTGGCCTATCCTCAGGCCAACTTTAGGATCGGGCGAACCATTCACCGGCTGCGAAGTGGCACCTGTCCTTTCGCCACTCCGCAGTCTTGCCCTTTTAGGGGTAGGGAGGCCTTCTGGTGTCACTCTCCCATGCCGCAAGGCTCCGAGTAGGTGAGGAGGGTTGGCCTCAAAGGTAACCCTTATCCCAACACCTAGTGCCACAAGACTCCCAGGTGTGGGCCTCAGGCATTACCCATCACCATAAAGGTGCCTGTGAATGCACTCCAATACCTGAAAACCTGCTCTAGATGCCTGCACCTACCGCCAAAATTAATGTGACCAATTATTTGCTGAATCAATCTAATTAATACACCCCATCTGCCTTACAGTGTGAAGTAGGTGAAAAAACTCCTAGCCAAAGTAGGTTGAAGAGCAAAAAATTCCTACTTGCCCTCCTAATGACAACCAATAAATCCACCCTGCAGACAGGGTGGGGAGGGAGGGAGCAGAGCAATGAAAGAAGGTGCAGGGAGGGACAGGCCTATGCCCTTTATAGCCACCCAGTCCCTGCCCCGCCCTGTGGCACCATACGGAGGCCGCCAATGGCAAGCCTCCACATCTCATCCCCTCCACCCCCACTCGCAATATGCCTCCCCTGCCCAAGCTGGCTGGGCGTGGGGGATATGCATTAAGGTGTGAAGGAAAATATATCTATGGAAGTGGCATGGATGATGCCCTTATTGAAGCAGATTTTTTTGGCAGTAAAACTATTCAGTCTGTACTGAATGGAACTCATTATGTTTGGTCTTTCCAAGGTAAGATAATAATATCAGAGACAATGCAAACACAGTGGGATACCTATTGGTGCAAATCAGTGTTTGTGGAAGTCATTCAAGGTGCAGAATGTACTTGACCTAAGAGACCAAAAGCAAAAAAAGCTCACAAAATGTTTGATGCACTAAGTGGGAAGGTTGAATATCTGAGAACAAAGTTTGAGGCTTTTGTTAAAGAGTGTGGAGAGAATTCTGAACTGTGTAAGAGCTGGGAAGTCTTCCTCAAGATAGTTTCCCTAGTGAAAAACTTGATTGTTGATTATTGTGATGGTAACTGGAATCTGCATATTTAAACTGTGCAGTCATTGCTTCCCATTTTTCATGAATTTGACTATATCAATTACCTATGGTATAGCAGTTGGTACCTGGAGAGAAAACTGGAGCATGAATACCACTTTACAAAAAAACCATGGAAGGATATTTTGTTGTGAAGGATAAAGAGGGGAGGTTAAGTGCTGTAGCACCTGATATGAAGTTGGAGGACTGTACTTGTTTTTATCTGTTTTAATGGTTTATCTATTAATAATTCATTTGTTTTTATCTGTTTTAATGGTTTATCTATTTTATGATTTTTATATTTATATTTATTGTTGTTCCCCGCCTCGATCTGGATGGAGAGGCGGGTTAGAAATAAAATAAATAAATAAATAAATAAATTCAAATGTCCCAGAAAAGTTCAAAAGGCATCGTTGGGCAAATATGAAGAAGTAATTAGGTTGCTGAGTGGCAGCTAGTGTTTTGATGATAAGCAATTTGTTTTGAGATCTTATGTACTGTCAACAAATATGTCATTTGATGGTAATGCACCTACAAAACCAGCAAAACACATTCTCATAGCATAGCTCGAGAAGCATCTCTCCCCTGAGGATTTTGAATTTACCATTGAAAACCACTGTTGTAGGTGACTTTATGTCTCAAGTAAGAATGGTTGAGAAGTCAGCAATGAAAAACTTTGGAGAAGTTGTTAACAATGTAGTCAAGGGATCAACACCTGTATGTTCTGTTCAAGAACTTCATTTTGTTTTCGACAGCTATTTGCAGCTGTCAGTAAAGGAATGCAGGAGGATAAGAGAATCTACCAGTAGTACAATAGATCTGGCTGTAATCGAAAGCAATACACCAATACCTGTCAGCTTGAAAAATTCTGGTCATCTACCTTAAACGAGTCAACTCTGCAGAAATTAGCATGAACAAGAGTGCAAGAGGAAGCAGGAAAAGCTATAGTTCCACTGATATCTAGTGGTTCAGTCATTGATGATGAGTTGGAACCTGCAGTTCAGTTCACAAGAGAAGGGATTCATGTTCTTGAACAACTAAAGAATACATTGGAAGAGGCTGACCTTAGAATTGTTCCACATGTAAACTGGGCAGTTCACAATGGTACAGGGAGAGTTGTGCTTTTGAATGATACTGATGTCGTCTTGCTTCAGTTGGGTTTCCAAAAGTATATCTCAGTTATGGGTATGTTTTGGAACAGGGAAGAATCGTCGCTTCATTCCAATTCATAAACTCTTCAAAAAGTTAGGTCCACAGATGTCAAGAGTGGTCATAAAGGCTCATATGCTAACAGGAGATGACAAAATGAGCAAAATTGGGATTAAGGTTAGAGCTCTAAGTGCCAAACCAACAAAATACCTTACCAAATTTGGGGAAACACCTGATAACTCCCATTTTGAGGAAGTGGAGAAGTACCTTGTACGCATCTGGAAACTTCACTCAAAATGTGACACTTTTGACAGTCTGCGTTTCAGTGAGTATAAAAGATCTGTACCAATCAGTGAGCTTCCTCCTACAACATGCTCTATGAGAGGGCATATCACAAGAGCATTTTACTTGGTAAGAAGATGTATGTGCCTCTTAGAGAGTGTTCATCCAAAAGTAGACACATGTGATTACGTTTGGAAAAATGATAATGATGTCCTACGACCAAAAAAGTTCTTGAACTTCCTGCCAAGTGATCTTTTATGTGTATGTAACTGTAAGGTTTGTAGTGCAATGAGATGTCCGTGTTGAAACACAGTGGTCAAATTCACAAATTTTTGTAAATGTTTGGAAAATAACTGCAAAAGCGCTTATGTTAAACTACTTTAATATTTCTGTATTTTTTATGTTTTAGTAAGTTTTTATATACTGTGGGCCTGTTTAGAAGACACCTTAAACACTGCTGGTTAAGGCTTTTGGTTAAGCAGCAGGGTTTAAGGTGTCTTGTGCAATGTGTTTTGCTAAAAACCCTGCTCACTCAATAACCACAGTCAGATCGTCTCCAGCAGGGTTAAAGTGTGTGACAGCACAGCTTGTGGTTAGTGCTAACCCCAGAGAACTACAATTTTGCTAACCACGGGGCCTGAAGAGTCATCTGAACAGACCCATTGTTTAACTCAAAATGCTTAACCATCATGGTTTAACGTGTTGTCTGAATGAACAGGGCCATTGTTGGCTTGCCAGGCCCTACTCCACCACAGCAATTCTGAAAGAGCACAAGAGCTGTACCATGAGTACCATGTTTCCCTGATAATGAAGAGTTATCCTGGAAATCAAAATTATCAAAAGAACACGAGTTCCCGCCTTTTCAGTCATAGTTTCATATTTTTCATTTCACCAAATGTGAAAAGAGAAGAACCCATTAAATATCAATAAATGTTTGGACACCATTTTTAAAAATGGTGGAAGGACGGCCTTTCCATCATAATTAATGCCATTGTTGACTTCGACCCAAAAAACCTATAGTTTAAAGCCAAAATCAATTTTGTATGTTGATTTGTCAAGTAAATGAGAAAATGAGACAACATTTCAGCGCCATCTTGGAAAATGGTGGAAGGAATACTCTGACAATTAAAATGACATATTCTTTGAACTCCTTGACCCTGAAAACCTATAATTTGATACCAAACATAAGATAGTTACTTCTGTGGTTGATGAAAAGTAGCGACCTAAAGAAAATTGTCCGCCATTTTGAAAATAGCACCTAAAAAAGTTTTGCACGAGAATCAGATTGTCTACCCAAATTATTATGTTAGTCCAATACTTCAAGATCACCTATCAGTAGAGAAAATCTCTGGACCTCAAAATTTTTAAGGGGGTATATTGTAAGGACTGAATTAGTGGGGGTCCATATGCCTAAGACGCAGCACGTGTGACTGATGGACACATCCCTGAAGGTGGTGAATGCTGGTGAAACTAGCAGATATGGCAAGAATTTGGTCCGGCTTTAATTCTAGCACTACATCTAGCCTGCACCATGTCTCTTGCAGTACATTATCAGCTAGTTAGCAGACGGAGCGCGAGGTGTTTGTATTCATGAGGCAATGGCGAGCAAAAGCCGCACATCTTTATTTCAGTTCCACTGCTGCTTTGTTCATTAAGCTAATTATAGTATTCTGCATTCCTCGTTTTCATTTACCTTGTTTCTCCAGCTTGATCCCCCCTCCCCCCCGTGCAACCCTGCAATCGACTGTTACTGAACAGTTGAAGCTGAACAGGAAGGAATTGCAGGTGTCAACTCACAGTTTACAAATATGACATCTCCTCTGGCATAGCTGGAAATATGAAATATTGATTTATGTGCAGTAAAAGGTCTTATAAAAATGATCACATACACATGAGAGATTAATGCGCTGGAGATCAATAGAAATTTCATTCTTGACGCTAGACTGTCACCTATGGTGAAATGCTAAAATACAGAAATCAATATTATCTATGAAATGTCAAATTTATTATAATTATGAGGATGAAAGCTGGCCAAGTGGCTCCCAAGAGAGAAGGAAGGATAGGTTACTGTGCTGAAGCATCCTTCATGTCCCTTGTTCACTTGCTGCCAATTTGAGCACAATATTGGTGCTGGGGGTTTTCAGGCATTATGTATCACCATGTAGTAACAAATTCCTCCTGGAATATTTAACTCTTGAAACTGACAATAACACCAGCGCCTTTGTAGCCAAAAGGTTTAGAACTTTGAAATAGTGGGGGCGGGGTGGGGAAGTGAGAAGAGAGAGAGAGAGATGGGCAGGGGGAAAAAGAGAGCAAAATGCTAGCACAGATCAGTTATATGCATGCACATACCACCTTATACTGACTGGGAAGCTGTATAATTTTACAGCATTTTACATACCTAATTAGCTAAGATCACCATTTAATGATAAATTTTCTTTTCAAATTCAACTGGTAGAGTCTTCATTAGCTCTGAGAAGAAGTAAAAGCAGAAATTGTTTATCAGTTGCCCATGCCATCCAATGTTCCAACCATCTACCATCTACGAACGTGATTCTTAAAAATGGCCCTTCAGTTCTTGCCACTATGTGCAGCAATTCCTTGGAAATCATGTTTTATGTGGTGGCCTACTTGCCTCATGTATCACGTTTAGGAGAATCATCTGAAAAGCACCACCAAGCTAAAATGTTATGGGCCAGTAAGAAAACAATAAAAGTACAGTGTTCCCTGTTGCTGTTGGTTTGTTTTATAAATCAGATTTATGAAGAAGCTCTCCTACAATTCTCTCTCTCTCTCTCTCTCTCTCTCTCTCTCTCACACACACACACACACACACACACACACACGCATATACACTCAAAATTTCTCTCTGTGTGAAGAAACCCTTGAATAATACTGCAGTCAATTGTCAGAGGTGATCTGGGGGCCAGCCTTTTTAGTCATGTTAAATTTTGTAGAAATTTCAGGGTACGGGTAACCACCATTATCCATTATAATGCCAAATCCTTGCTGTAGACGTGTGATTCTACATACTTCATTGAGCAAATTCTCATGACTTTGCAGCCTAATTTAAGGATGCACAACCGTGCATCTTTAGTTAAGATTTGACAGGGGAAAAAAGCATTCTACCGTGATAAGGGGGTAATGGGGGGGTTGGTAATTCTAACATTCATAAAATCGAAAATATTTCACCAATCTTCCTGAAATTTACATGTGCCAGAAAGAAATGTTGGTGAAAGATTGAGGAAAGGAGGGCAGTTTAAAGTAGAAGACTACGTTCCTTCGTCCAAAGTGTTTGTTAAAAAAACCTTGGTGCTTTTTTTGTCCACCTTTTGTGATCATATGAGGGCATACCTAATTAAAATTCCTTTGATCGTATATTTGAGGGAATAGCATTTCTTTTTTAAAAAAATTCAATTTACTTTTTTTAAAATAGTTTTTTAATTATTGAACTACAACTCCCATCATTGCAAGTCAGTATGCCCCATGGTGAGGAATGCTGGGACTTGTAATCTCACGCATCTGGAGGGCAGCAGGTTGGGGAACGCTGTTTTATACTTTTACCAAATACAGGGACTGGCCAATACTTTTCTCTCAAACACATCTCCCATATAGCAGCACAATTGATGACAAAAGGTCTCTTATTCATTACAGATCTAGAACCAGAGCATGTGCCAGGCACTTTCCATTTTGGGTCAATATCCTGCCCTTCAAAGAGCCAAAATCTTTTTTTTCTTAATATATTGTTATACAAAGTAGACTGTTTTTATACAAAATATACTGTTCAAAGTGACAGAGGAGCAGAAAAGGATAAGTTTGGCTGTCTTGAACTCCTTTCAGATGAGATTAGTTTGCAATCCTATAATACTTAGGAGTAAACTGTAGTGAACTCAGTGGCCCTGACTTCTGAGAAGACATGTACAGGATTCAAGTGTAAACCAACCTTACCCTCCAGATGTGTTGCACTGCAACTCCCATGTTATGTGTTACGGGGAAGACAAAAATCATTTTCATTGTTAATTTTAAAATAATCTTTACTCATGAAAGTATTAGGTGCTAGCTCTGTCTGTGATCTCACACTGCTAAACCCATAAGAAAAATCCTCTGTTAGTCCCCGACACCATATATCTGATATTCAATAAACAGAAAACCTATGCCATGTGTTGAAAACTAATTTTAATGTCTGAAGAATTGTCTGGATTAGGTATTCAAGATGTATTCATTGTCACTTTATTTGGTTTAAGACAGTCTATTTAAAGTGATGCACCTCTTTTGGAGTTCCTTGATGGATCGCATATCTTAATGCTGGAAAACATCATACTTCAGAATAGATGTGTGCAGAAAATAGATCTATCCTGATGTTTTGGACATCAACTCCCAGCATTCCTGATCACTGCCCATGCTGGTAGGGGCATTTATGAGTTGAACTCCAAAACATCTGGAGATGTACATTCTGCCTGCCCTTGCTCAATAACAGCCTTCCCTAACCTGGTGCCTGTCAGATGTGTTGGGTTGCAACTCTCAACATAAGGAGATGTTTTAAAAAGGAGTTGTTCGTCATCAGTTTTCCACAACCCCACAGTCACCTCTGCATATCATATTCTCCATCCTGTCCTCATGGTTTATCTGTTTTGGGAGAATGAGAATTTCACTTGCCCTTTCTGCCTCCTTCGGGAGGATGTGGCATTAAGACTTGTGAGCCTTAACACTCAATTTCCATGCTTTTTGGTGCTTGGTAGAAAGCTCTAAAGCCTTAATGTTGTTTTGTAAACCATAGGTTTTTTTGCTTAATTAATTATAGACAGTAGCTAAGGTTGTTACCAGTGATATGGTGGAGCCAGGACTCCCTTTCCCATAACAATAGAACCTAGGTTCATCCCATGAAGCTTCCTTGAAATTTCAGTTTTATGTGTGTGTCATCCCAATGGATTTGTATATATACTAGTGCAATCCAAAGCACGTATGTGCAGAAGTAAGTCCCATTGGGTTCAGTGGGAGTTACTCCACTGTAAGCGTGTTTAGGATTGCTACACAAGAGTAGCCCTATTCATGTTTTATAAAAAGTGGTGAAACTCACCATGCGAGCAGGAATGGGGTTGCCCTGAGTAGCCCCACCACCAGCATTATGTCACATCCAGGCATAAAGTGCAAATGCCTGCAGCGGGGATGCCTTCTCATGTACATCTGTGCCTGTGCAGGCTTCCACACAATTCAGAACTCTGCACAATTGCGGTTCCAAATCCTATGGCAGCCTCTGCATGAACAGCTGTTCACATGAAGTCCTCCCTGAAGCAGGATTGGTGCTGCATACATTGTTACCTGTGGGTGGGACTTTGATGTGACATAATGTTGGGGAGGGGGCTTTTCAGTGCAGCTCTGTTCAAGCTCACATGGTGAGTTTCACCACTTCTTAGAACGCAAGAATATGGCTTATATCACTGTCAAATATTTTAAGTATCATACTCTGCTTCTATTGAATAACTGTCATGTGCCTGCACTTACAACCTTCTCTTTGCCCTCTGTTCTATTTTCCTGTATAAGTAATAACCTTTGGATGGTGATATGGCCAGAGTTAAATCAAGTTACTGTAATGCAGATTTATCATATCTAATAACTCTTTACTCATTATTTTAAC
This sequence comes from Anniella stebbinsi, assembly GCA_029215795.1. Taxonomy (NCBI): domain Eukaryota; kingdom Metazoa; phylum Chordata; class Lepidosauria; order Squamata; family Anniellidae; genus Anniella; species Anniella stebbinsi. The sequence goes on from JARDYH010000001.1 coordinate 227,536,354, forward strand.
TTCACTTCCTTGCATTTTTATTAAGTTGCACCGGACACAGATCATCTTGATACCCTATCGAGCTTTTATGGTGATCTTGCTTTCTAACTTGCATATACTGTGTGTGTTTGCTTCTTCTCAATGCATATATCACCACTTTTGTATTAGCCAGTATTACTTTCCATTAGATATAATATTAGTTTTAGATAGCATATCTTATTATAGAATACTAGTATATTATATAGGCTTGTGGTTTAATACATTGCCCTGTTAACCCGGTAGTCAGAAATTCTGCTCTTGGTGTGTGCTTTTCTTTTCTCTGAAGGAATTTATATCCCATCCTCCCCCATCCCACCCCCCTCACAAACATGAACCACCGAGCTTCAGCAATTGCAAAGTATAGGAATGAAATAAAAAAAATTAAAAAATTAAAAAATGTTCCTAGGGAAGCTTACATAATATAACACAGTAATAAAGTCATTGTCTTCCTTTGTGTTTGTTCGTACATTTTCAATAGACTCGAAAACCATATAACTGATTATTATGAAACTTTTAGGATTTGTTCTACCTCTATCTGGTTTGGTTTTAGGCTTAGTGAAAATTTCAATTGTCAACTTGAACCCAAAAGGCAGCAAATTCAACCAAACTTCCCATCATGATTCAGCACTGTAGCGAGCAGATTTTAACCAAACAACATGCATGTTTTTCATGTTTTTAGACATTAAAAAACAACTCCAAATATTGAAAAAATATCCTCCCAAAACAAGTAAGTATGAAAAAAGAACAAGCACAGTTTGAAGCCGGGGAAGATTAGTAAAATAAGTTATAGGCCTACCCCCTTCCCTCTGCTGTGAGGCATCTCCATCTGAGGGGGATAGAGTGGACAAATCCCTCTCTCAGGGGGCTGTAGGGGTGGACCATGGTAGGGTGTATGCCTAGGGGTGCCATCAGGTGTGCCTTCACCCAGGTCAGGTGGACACAATGTGTCCAGCTGTGATAGCTGTGTAAGTTTGCTTGAAGGCTTCTCTGTATCAACTTAAAGACAATTCCAACCCGTGCAAAGCCAAGTCCATTCACTAGTACAAATATAAAATGAAGCAGCAAAGGCAAGACAGAAAAAAACAACACTAGAGATACAGATTTCTAATTAAAATGTCTGGGAAAATGAAAACAACCAAGCAGGCCCCAGGTGAGCCTCAAGTGGGAGATCATTCTATAATTGGAGTGCCATCACAGAAAAGGTTTGGTTTCCACCTAGCGAAGGTAGATTTACTCCCTCTTGTATGAGCTAGTGGGCCATACGATAGGGTGTTGGATCCAGGCTAAATTAGTTGCAATTATTGTGCATTGAAAAAAATGTACTTAAGTGAAGGCTGATTTGAATGGGATCTAGGGAGCAAAACAGACCCTGAGCCTGTTCAGAGAACACACTAAGGCCAGATCTACACCAAGCAGGATGTGACACTTTGAAAATGGTTTGAAAACTGTCTATGTAGTGTGTCCTGGGCCCCAAACAGTTTTCACTACTCTTATAAACCATTTTAAAGCAGTAGTGTAGTTCCTGCCTAAGCCATGGTTAGGCTGCTAACCCTTTTGCAGCAAATGGTTAGTGAGCATGTTTATATAGCCACCATACTTAGGAATGGTTCATACAACACACTAAGTCATGACATGACACGCTAAGCCATAATGTTTAACTCAAATGCTTAATTACTATGGCATAACTTGTCATCTGAACAGGGTCATGACTTGAAATTTGTATCTAGCAGCTATATTGTCTTTTCAGTTTGATTCTAGAATAGGTGTGGGGTGTCCAATCCAAAACTTAAAAGCCATACCTGCCCCTATGCTAAGGATCCAATCCAGACTGGGGGCTCTGTCCATATTCTAGAGTAAAAATGAAAGAAAAAGATGTAGGTGCTAGATGCACATTGTTAGCAATGTCGGTTTCGGCTGTTCAGCTAACTTAGTCTGGATCCATCCCACAGATATCCCTTAGGTGAGTATAAGCCAATCACACACACAGGGTGAGTTGATATGGAAGAAGGTTATGATACAAATATAAATAATTTAAAAATAGTAACAGAAAATATAGCTTGCATTCTGTAAGTATAGATATATTCCTGCCTTCCACTGCAAATCTCTGTTTCAAAGGACAATTCTTATTCATAGTGAGAATGGTGGGATATGGGAATTATCCCTTCATATTCTTTAAGAATGCTCAGATTGAGGTCTGTGCTTGTGGAGCATAAACAATATTAGCTAACTACAATGTAAAAAGGAAAGTTAGTAATTGCCAGCAAATTCTGAGATGAAATAAGGGCTTTCAACTCTATTGAAAACAACTTGGAGGCTACTTGTCACCCTTTCAAATTTCACATGTTTTGACAAATTTGGATCCTTGAAACAATTAATACTTTGCTGAAAACAGCAATCTGTACTCTTTGTGAAAACCTATCCAAATGATCATTAGCAGCAAATAGTATTTTAAACAAGCATAAGCATCCCCCCAAAAACCCATCTAGCAAAAAAGGCAGGCAAGGAGGACGAGGAGGCAAAGATCACCTCCACTCTCCTCCTGCCCTGCATTGGATGAGTTCGGAGGCTTCCAATCAATACGATTGTGCCTAATGGAACCCATGTTATGGGTCTCAAATCCCTTTATAACTATTGGTTTAGCCTTAGTAAACCATGTGTGAGACAGACTCATTTTTGACATCCTACAGGGGAGAAACGGAAACATACTAAGAGGTGGCTTGGTGTGTCATGGAAGGCTTAGAAGACCCAACCAGACAGGAAGCTACACAAAAACCTTGCCATTGCTCTCAAACGAGAACAGAACGGTAACAGGAAAGTCCTGACTCATCCAGTTGCCCCCAAGTCCAGTGACTAAACTATATAATGACACTATCCAAACATTTTGGATGTCCTGGTGCCGACGGTGGACCTTTTTGCTTTATAGCTTTACTGTCCCTCTTCTATTTCTGGTTAATTTGGTAAAACTGAGATCTCCTCAAATTCAGTATGCCAGCATCATGAGTGTAGGTTTCCATTAAGGAATCAATATTTCCTTTACATTTTGAGATAAAAAAATACCATAACAACTCCCTTGCAAAAGGACTCACTTTTTAGCTCCCTGGATTCAGGTAGGCAGGATCTAGAGCTTATCTACACCAAGCAGGATACAACACTTTGAAAACGGTTTGAAAACTGTATATGGAGTGTGTCCTGGGCCCCAACAGTTGTCACTACTGTTATAAACAGTTATAAACCGTTTTAAACAGTTTTAAAACAGTAGTGTAGATAAGCTCCTACGCTCCTGCTTCAAAATGTTTTATAACAGTAGTGACAACTGTTGGTGCTCAGAACACACTCCATAGACAGTTTTCAAAATGTTTTCAAAGTGTCATATCCTGCTTGGTGTAGATCTGTCCTTAGTCTCTTAATGGCACCACAGAGAGCTGCAACCTTTTTGGCTCTCAACAGATCCACTGAAAGGGCAGTTCACCCAGGGACCCTTTCTGTTTAAAGAAAGAACACTGAATGATGAGTTCTAGCTTCATTCATTTGGATTTAGACCCAGAGTAAGGTTTGATAACTACGTTATGACATTATGCATGCAGAAGGTCCCAGGTTCAATCCCTGGCATTGCCAGGTAGAGCTGGAAAAACTCCTGCCTGAAATCAAGGAGAGCCACTGACAGCCAGTGTCAACACTACTGTGCTAGATGGACCAATGGTCTGATGCAGTAGAAAGAAACTCCCTATATTCCGATAGATCCAGTTTGTGCCCTTTTCCCCATTAATCTGCAGTTAAACTCCCCATCACATTTAAACAGTATTAAAGTATGTATTTTTTGAATATGTTTCCTCACACAATATGCATTTCTAACATGTTTTATCTCAAGATAAAGCATTGAAAAACACATTTTGATATATTTTTTGAGCTGGGAGCTGCACTGAAACAGTCAGAGAAGTGTGAAATACAAAGGATTGCTGCATGCCAATCTATGCACTAGCCAGAGAAGTTTGGATCAGATCAGTTCATATCAGAATTCACAAATTCCTCTAGCATTCCTTCTTTTCACAACTGTTAGGATACTGCTTCTAAATGCAGAGAGTCTTTGCTTAGGCCTATCAATGTGATGATGGCTTTGTTCTGTAACGGTGTCTAATCCCTCAATCCATCTTCTGGGAATGAATTCCATACAATAATTATGTATGACATGTAAAGTATTTTGTTTGTCCTGAGTAGGACCATTTACTGCCAAGCCCCATGGCAATCCCATAGTACCTGATGATGAAATGAACCAGAAAAGGAAGTTGTCGTATTTTCGTGGCCCCTCAATAATGAATTCATCTTCTTGCGAGTGTAGTTCCAAGAGGAGCTATGGACCACAGGGATGAGCAGATGTGATGGGAAAACAGTGGACAGAATGTGGGGTACTGCAGTTTAGACCAAATAGAACCCCAGCTTTCACTTCCCTGATGGCTTCTACCACATTTCCAGCATCAAGTTAAAACCTTATTTACCCAGGCATTTTAAAAGTATAGTTTTTGCTGGTTGAAATAGGTTTTATTATGCCTCTCAATTTTATTGTACTATTGTTTACATTTTAGGTTGTTTTAACATTTTATTGAATATTATGCACATACCGCCTGAAATCTATTTTTGGGATGAAAGTGTGGTCTGTGCATTTTGAAAATGAATATGAGCCCTAGATCCCTTTGTCTATTGACTTGCCAAATGTGCCCTCCTACAGAGTTTTCTACAGTTTTCAGTTTTCTGCCTGAATGGGGGACATTTAATTAGTGGAGTTTGGGGAGGGTGGCTTTTTGACACAGAACTACTAAATAAAGCTGTTTAGAAGCAGCATCCACAAACTATGTTTACAAGTGAATGAACTAACAGACCATTGCAGCAAAATAAATGAGAAATTCTTTATCACCTTTAATTACAAAATAATTTCCTTGCTTACGTTCCATTGATTGCCTTATATTGTACCTCTTTTATTTTCCCAGAGTCATTGTATTGCAATTTATTGTCAGGAAAGCTAGTGTATAAAGTTTTTACTCTATTCTGTAATACGCAAACACTTTTTAACCACCTTCAGGAAAGCTGGCAGAGAAAAGAAGGGTGGGCTTTTTTATTATTACATTGTAGCATTTACACATACCCCCCTCCTGCTTCTAAATAGAGATTTAGAAAGATTTCCCACCTCTCTCCAGCGGTCTTTCTGAAGGCTTTCTGTACCTCAAGTAGCCGAAGCCACAGTTAAAGTTAATACGTAATGCAACACAGTTTAAGAGATAGGCTTTTCTTGCAGTCAGGTCTCAATTAAGAGATAAAAGACAAAAAAGTGCAAAGCACTTGATAAAGCTAAGAATACAAGGACCGGCATGGAAGTGCTTGAAGCTGTCCATAGCGATAACTGGATAGTCAGCTGGAATCTTCTTGAAATGAAGTGGGTGCTCTAACTTATCAAAATCCACATATGGGAAATTATTGGTGCCTACAGGGGTGATTAACACTAACTCAGTGGGTCAGAAACAAGCTGGGATAAAGGTGAAAGCTGTATCTGACTATCAACACCAAATACATCCATTTAGAGAAAGATAGTGGCGTTTTCCCACTCCCCACCCCCCTCTTTCTGTATCTTCAGTTTTGCAGGTTGTTGCGCAGCAGAAGCTGCATGTATTGTATACAGTGTACCCTGTAATGTGCAAATTGCATCGCACATTTATAATATAATGTGTTTTTAATAAGTCACATTAAGATTACATTTTAGATAATTGTGTGTTTTTCTTTCACAACAAACATTCCCCCCCTCTTTCTCTCTCTCTCTATATATAGAGAGACTTGTTTTCAAAATGACAAGTACAATTTAAAAGCACAGGAGAAAAGCCTGCATGTCAGTTATTTTAGTGACATATTTTACCTGTAAATTTCATCTTAGAATGGGCATCTAGCAGTTTGCTCCTTGAATGCATTGTTTAGAAGCAAGTTTAGTTTAGTTTTAATGGGACTTAACCCCATACTGAAATAAAATTAAACCTTTTACTTGATTTAAAATTAAAATCACTTCACTTTTGCTTGCTTGTTCCTTCCTTCCTTCCTATCTATGGAAATCTTTGCTGTGAAAGATAAACTAATGTATGACTTGGGCAGGATCTACACGTCGTCCTCGATGCGCCCTCCCCGCGCCACAAGCCGCTGCATTTTGTCTAGTGTGGCTCAAACCTCCGAAATTCTGCTCGTGCTCTCGCGGCTGCCGCCGCCACCCTTTCATCCCGGCGGGCCCCAGGGAGGGAGGAGGGAGGTTTGTAAACAAAAGCCAGGGATTGGGAGAGGGATTTCCAATTGCTAGCTTTTGTTTACAAACCTCCCTCCTCCCTCCCTGGGGCCCGCCGGGATGAAAGGGTGGCGGCGGCAGCCGCGAGAGCACGAGCAGAATCTCGGAGGTTTGAGCCACACTAGACAAAATGCAGCGGCTTGTGGCGCGGGGAGGGCGCATTGAGGACGACGTGTAGACAGGCCCCTGGTTTGTGCATAACGACAACCCATGGGTTGTTTAATTGATGGGTTATTTGAGCTGATGGGTTATCGGAGCTGTGAAAGAGAAACTAATGTATGACTTGGTTTGTGCACAACGACAACCCATGGGTTGTTTAATTGATGGGTTATTTGAGCTGATGGGTTATTGGAGCTGTGAAAGAGAAACTAATGTATGACTTGGTTTGTGCATAACGACAACCCATGGGTTGTGTAACTGATGGGTTATCGGAGCTGCACAGGAGCGAGCAAGTGCGCTGCCTCTCTCTCGCTCACAACTTTTGCTTTCTTTCAGTCTACAAGACACCACAGGAATTGTGAGTTCCTGGGTTGGGCTCCATGATGTGCCAACCATAGTTTGTTGTTGTGTTAGAACTCTGGGTTTTTTCTCCCTCAACAAGACCTAGAGCCTATCTACACACGCAGGATAAAACACTTTGAAAACATTTTGAAAACTGTATATGGAGTCCTGGGCCCCAACAGTTCTCAAAACGGTTATAAACCATTTTAAACTGTTTTTAAGCAGTAGTGTAGATAGGCTCCTAGAATGTAGTGATTAGATACATTCACGGTCACTACCACTATAGATGTATTTGAGCAACTGTCTAAAGATGGAAACTGTTACAATTTGTATTGTGAAGGGAATAGTGTTTGCACAATAGATGTGATTGGAGAGGGGAATGGCTAAAATGTTGTGGGATAGATATCCCCAAATTCTAGCAGTCCTAATGGGTTTAATATAAACCTGAATGCTGGAGATCCACTTTTGCTCCTCCTTAGCCATAGAGAAGGTGCAAGAATGGTTTTAAAACATAAACGTAGTGCTGTATGTTTTCCAAGAAAATGCATGTAAGACTCACTGCCAATTATACAACAGCTATGGGATTTGTTTAGAAAAGGACTGCCATGCACTGAAATAAGGGATATTTAAGAACATAAGAAGAGCCATGCGGGATCAGACCAAGGGTCCATCTAGTCCAGCAATCTGTTCACACAGTGGCCAACCAGCTGTCGACCATGACCCACAAGCAGGACACGGGTGGAAACAGCGCCCTCCAATATGGTGCATATAGGCTTACTGCCTCGAACACTGGAGGTAGCACATAGCCATCAGGACTAGTAGCCATTGATAGCCTTCCCCTCCACACTTGCTGCTGCTACATTGCATCCCAGCCCCCTTCCCCTTTCCACATCATGCACACCCACTCCATTTCTTGTCACTGCACCTCACCCCTTCCCTCCTTGTGAGTGCCCCCCTTACCTTTACCACCCATGCCACATGGGCTGTCTGGAGAGCTGCATGGCCAGACGAAGAAGCCGGCACAGCTTTTGTGAGAGCCCATACAGCCATCCTGCTGCCCCCCCCCCCCGCTCTTGCTGAGAGGATTCTCAGCATGAGCAAGAGGGCGGGTGGCTTAGAGCTTCTGCCTGCCCTCTGTTTCACCCTGAGGCAGCTCTCTCACTGCAGCCTTTGCCGAAGCAGGAGACTGGGACTTATAGGGCTCTCCAGAGCACCCACTAGCATCATGGAGCAGGGTGATGTCAGAGAGCCCTGCTGGCCATGCTCTTTTGCTGCAGCAGATGCCACAGGAATTGAGCAGCTAGTGGGGTTCTCCAGAGTGGGTGGGGAATGGTGCATTTTGCTGCTCCTCCTGCACCTCTGCCTGAGGTGGGGGTATTTGCTGCGTCCTATGGGAGGGCTGGCTATGATATGCTGGGGAGGGGGGGTTGGCCATTCCGTCTTTGTTTTCAACCCCACCACTAAAATATGACCCCCTCAAGCTTTTCTGAAGTGGAATTCAGCCCTTAGGCTGAAAAGTGGTTCCCTACCCCATGCACCAGTGCAACATCATTTACATTAGCAGTAATGTTGAACTAGATACTGCCCATGGAATCCACAGGAAGGACTGGAACCAAGATGAGGAGAATCGATGGTTAAACTGCTTGGGCCCAGGAGATTCATTGAGCCCAGTAGAGGAAAGTTTCATGGGCCGAGTTTCAGCTCTCTTCCCCAAAGTTCCAGAGTTTAAGTCCACTAGTCTCGGCAAAAGGCAACGTAATGGCATAAGAGTACAGTGGTTTTGACTGAAAGCAAGAGAGTAAATTGAGGGGCAACAGAGGCCAGATCTACACGAATCAGGATATGACACTTTGAAAACGGTTTGAAAACTGTACATGGAGTGTGTCCTGGGTCCGAACAGTTGTCACTTCTGTTTTAAATCCTTTTAAAGCAGTAGTGTAGATACTGCCAGGGTCTATGTTTCAGGGAATATTGGCCATTAAAGATATATTTGTTCTGAATCCTATTTCATAGAGTTGGCCCAAGACAATTTGGTGCTTGAGGCAGAAAATCCAAGTGGCTCTTCCAGAGATGGTTCATCATCATCATCCAACCAGACATAACAGTTATAGAGAAAAAAGAAGAAAACGCCACACTTACCTCATTGGCATAGCAATACCTAATGACAAAGATGTTGTAGAAAAGGAAGAGGAAAAGAGAGAAAAATATACACCACTTGGCCTTGGCAGTTAAAGAACTATGGCAGCAGGAGGAGGTTACAATTATTCCATTAGTCACATCAGTCACCAGTATCCCATCATTTATTTATTTTTTACAGAAAACCTTCAGAAACTGGGCCTACCAAAATACATCCACACCAACAACCAGAAAGCAGTTATACCTAAAACATGTTCAATAGTCAGGAAATTTCTGAATCAGTAAAAGATAGCATGACTTGGCAATGCCCATCATGTCCATAGAAAAACCGCCACGAGTGAGAAAAGAGAGATAATAATATAATGCCTGTAATTTACAACTTACTGCCTTCTAGTAAAAGACTTGCTATCTGAAGTACCTCACCCAGGTCTAACGTAGAGCAAGTTCAGCAGCCTTTTGCATACACCATCTTTTTTTTAAAAAAAAAATCTGTGTATTTATTGTGCAACCTAATGCTACCCCCCCACACACACACAAAAAGGGCAGCCTAGAGTGGCCCTTTGAAACAGACAATTTATTTATTTATTTATTTATTTATTTATTTATTTATTTAAAACATTTTTTGGCTGCCTTTCAAGGCAGAAGCCCCCACAAGGTGGCTTGCAACAATAAAATACATGAGAACAGTTAAAATATTAAAAGCAATAAAAAACATAAACATGATAAAATAGCAATTTAAACCAATAAAAGTTAACAATAAAACCTAACAATAACAATAGCAGCAACAACAGTATTCATATCATGAGAAGGCCATGGTAAAATAAATGCTTTCAAGGCCTTCTTAAAAGCCTGCATGGATGGTGCGTGGCAGACATCTGATGGGAGTTTGTTCAAAAGGTGTGGGGCCACTGCAGAGAAGGCCCTCTCCCGTTTGACCTACCTAATTGCTGTCATGGGTGGGCAGATGAGAAGGGCCTCACTTTCTGATCACAAAGTGCGGGCTGGCTGAAATGGGTGATATACCGTTGAGAGCATTGGAGCTACTTTCTGTTTCTGACAATTGACAAATAAGCATTAAGGACCCGGCAGTCTCTTCCTATAAAATGTAATTTCTATCCTTCCTTCGTAAAGTACATAGAATGGAACTGGATTGCAATCAGGGCAATGGTGGCATAATGAAGGCTACTGGAGGATTTAGCCAAGTCAAAGCTTAAACTTCAATAACCAGCTTCAAAAGAAGCCAGAAACAGCTGCTGCCAGTCAGTGAAGACAATGGACCAATGGCCTGACTGAGTACAGGAAAATGAGTTACCTGTTTTTTGTGGGGGGTTTAAATTGCTGCTACCTGGACAAGCTCTTTGGTGCTCAAAGAAGTGGATGTCCAGATTCTTATGTGCAATCCTATGATTTTCAGACAATACGGGCTGGCGCTTTAATTTCACAGCTAATATGATAATCCACATAGATTTTTTTTTCAGGTGTAGGGCAGAAAGACAACTCTGATTCAGGGGCCTGTTTGATAGTATGCCACAACTCAAGTTAAGCAGGTGGCAGGGTGAAATATAAAAGGATTGCTAAACAAAGAATTTTTATTTCCTGGCTTGTGCCCGCAGGGGAGAAATTATGAAAGCAAAGCAAAAATCTGACAGCCAAAGAGCATCCAGGATTTTTAAATGAAGTGGTTCATTGTTATTTTTAAAAGCTATGCAAATTGATTACAATTTGCAAATAAAAAGAGCCCACTGCAGACAGATGAGTTTCTAAACATAATTAGTAACAGTTAAAGAAAAGCTTACTATAACTTACAGGAAGTTGTATTTCAAATATGCTGGGCTGTCAGGTATATTCTTATACTTTTGGATCTCTAAGCACTCTCATTGTAAGTGGTAACATTAGGTTAGACTGCAAGTGCATCCCCCCCCCCCCCCCCATGTAGAATGTATGATATATATGAATAACAGTCACTTTCAACTGCTGTATGGAAAAGATTTCATCTTTTTATTTTAATTACAGTTTTGTTGAAAGTGGGGAGGTATTGTGTGTGTGTGTGTGTGTGTGTGTGCGTGAGAGAGAGATGCTTTTTAAACTTCTAAAGTTGTTAATAATAAAGTCAGGGACCCTCCTTTTATGCACTTAATAAGCAGATATATAAGTCTTTAACTTCACAGCAGGCTTCTATTTGGGAGGCTCACCGTTTAAGCAATAGGTACCCCATGCATTTCTGAAATTAATAAAGTCGGAACCTCAAATGTCAATTATTTGCTTTCCGATTTTCATAGGTGATTTTGCTAAGCAGAAGCCCTTGCTAATCCTGCATTCACATAGATAGAAGGTCAAAGTTGGTCAGTGAGCCAAGAAATACCATATCAGGGTTTCTTTCCTCTCCAATTGAAAGAGGCATAAATTGTGGAATTAGTGTATTGATTGAAGGCTACAACTTCAAGCAATCAGTTTTTTCTGGCTTGACAAGATTATTTTATCCTACTTTTCTTTTATTATTATGTGTTGTATTTGAGTCATCCTTCAGGCAGATGAAGTGACAGCTTGATTTAACTCAATAAAATCCACCAGTTAGGAAACCTACTGAGCCGAACAAAAGAAGAAAACGGCTGCAAGGGGAAGGTGCACATTTAGTGTAAGCAAGCATAACCCTCAGAAAGAAGAAAATATTAACTGAAATTATGGCTCTAATCAATGCATTTCTATGGAAACTTGGGAGGAATTTATAAGACCTTCTCATGGGGCAAGCTATGGCAGAACGGGTCACCCTCTTTTTAAAACCCTACCGAAATCTTAAAAATGTGCACGGGGGAAGGAAAAGCACACAATTCCTTTTTTTAAAAAAAGTACTCGTGTTTCAGTGTAATTGCAAATATTGCTTGTTTTAATCAATTTAAACTATGTAAGCCGCCTTCAGTGCCATTTTTTTGGTAGAAAGGTGATGTACAAATCAAGTAAATAAATAAATAGTTTCCTTGCGTATAAAGGAAATGGTATAGCATGACATTACTTTGAGTAATTGAAACAGCTTATGTGTATACCTTGCTATTCTGGTGAAACTTGGAACTGCCCCATGTCATGTGAGTAGATGGAGCAGCAGAAACTATTATTTATTGATTTATGATGTTTATATGCCACCCCAGAACAAATCATTTTCAGAGTGGCTCACGCAATAAAATGAGCTAAAAATAGGTTAAAAACAACAACAATGAGTAACGCAATAAGAATTTAAAAGGCCTCAGAAAATGTAAATCACAGTAATGCAAAGCAGAAATTAAAAATGCCTGGGAGAAGAGAAATGTCTTTGCCTGGCACCAATATCTTTGCCTGGCACTTTTGTGTAGGTGCCAGGTGAGCCTTCTTGGGAGGTCATTCCATAAATGGAGTGCCACTACTGAGAAGGCCCTGTCTCTTGTCGCAATCTGCCTTCAGGAGGGCCCTCTGAAGATGACCTAAGAATCTGGGCAAGTACATATGGAAGGATTCCTTTAAATCAGACCTGGGCAACTCATGGCCTCTTGACTGCATGTGCCTCCCTGGCTATTTTTGCAAACCCACTGTGTTCCCCTGCTGTCTCCTCATTTATTGCTGTGTTGGCAGAGGCAAAAATCATGCCTGTTTAGCAGAGAAACAAGGCACACAGGAGCATGCATCTTGGTTACAAGCGGAATTACAGTCCCAGAAGACTGCTGGAAGCACAATTCTGCTTGGAAACAAGGTGCCTGCTCCCTAAAACCTGCTAAATCAGTGTGATTTTTGCCACTGCCACCATGGTGATAAATGCAGTGGTGGTGGCAAGACATGTGGTGGCATTCTGGGGCCAATGCGGCCTCCCTGGAAGTTAGGGTGAACAGATGAAATCCAGGTGAGGGCTCATGTAACTTTAACAGTTGTAGAGAAAAGGGAATTTCAGCCAGTGTCATTTGTATGCAATTAGTTCCTGGTGAAATTCCCTCTTCATCACAGCAGTTAAAGTTGCAGGGGCCCTGCCTTCTTTTGTATATGGTCACTCTAGTATAGTGCCTGCACCTTTAACTGTTGTGATGAAGAGGGAATTTCACCAGGAACTAATTGCATACAAATGACACTGGCTGAAATTCCCTTTTCTCTACAACTGTTAAAGTTACATGGGTCCTCACCTGGATTTTATCTGGTCATCCTACTGGAAGTTGCCCACCTCAGCTTTAAATACTCTGGAGCCAAGCTGTCTAGGGCTTTAATGGTCAACACCAACATTTTGAACTGGGTCCAGAAATGAACTGGAAGCATCTTCATCATATAGTCATATTGTCTGGTCCCATTTAGTAGCTTAGCAGCTTAGTTTTGGACTAAGTGAAGTTTCAAAACTGTTTTCAGAGTAGTCCCACATACACCACACTGCAGTAATCCAACTAGAAGGTTACCATTGCATGGATAACTGCTGCCAGGCTATCTCTGTCCTGGTAGGGTTGAAATTGGTATCTCAGTCTAAGCTGATAAAAGATACTCATAGCCACTGAGGCTGCCTGTATCTCAAGTGACAGTGATGAATCCAAAAACACCCCCAAACTGTTCACCTGATCCTTCACCCTCCAGAACAGGTGAACAGAACACTTAATTGGGCACATTAACCCATTAACAGCATCTCCATAGTGTCTGGATTGAAATTCTGTTTATTGGCCCTCATCACTCCACTCAGACACTGACTCAAGACATCCACTGCCTCACCTGGATTAGGTGAAAAGGAGAGGTAGAGCTGGGTGTCATCTGCATATTGATGACACTTCAGCGCACAGTCCCAGATAACCTCACCAAGTGGTTTCATGTACATGCATAGGGGATAGAATCAAGCTTTGTGGGACCACATGACATAATTGCTACAGATCAGAGCAGTTATCTCCCAGCACTACCTTATGGAAATGTTCATCCAAGTAGGAACTGAACCACTGTAAAATAGTATTCTCAACTCAGGCAGCCGATCCAGAAGGATACCATGGTCAATGGTATTGGAAGCTACTGAGGGGTCCAAGAGAACCAACAAGTGTGCATTGTCCCTGTCTCTCTCTCTTTGCAAAAGCCATCCCACTAGGTGACCAAAGCAGTTTCTGTCCCCAAACTGGGGCTAAAGTCAGACTGAAATGGCTCTAAAGAAACACACAATCCAAGAGTGCCTGGAGTTGACGGGCAACCATTTGCTCAAGCACTTTGCCTAAAAGGGGGATGTTAACAACCGGCTTATAATTTTTCTCCACTTCTGGATCCATGTTAGATTTCTTCAGGAGCAATCTGATTACTACCTCCTTCAAAGAGGCTGGTACTACTTCCACACTCAAGAAGGAATTTATAACCTGTACACAATCAGCCTTTGCCTTATTAGAAGTAAAAAAAAAAAAAGACAGGCAAGGACCAAGCATGCAAATGGTTGGTTGAACTCACGCAACACCTTGTCTGCATCCTTGTCTCTCAGCAACTGGAATTCATCCAATACAACTGGACCAGATGGTGTTTGGTGTCATATCCCCAGGTCTGGAGGTATAGTGTCACCCCTAAGAAGACACTGAGACCAAGAAGATATAGGTCACCCCATTCCTGGGAGGACCTTCTGTGATCCCTGATGCATCTCCTAGATCTAAAATTTCAGTCTCCAAAACTGGTTTTTGTAAAGCCTCATGTCCCTCAGTCTCTTTAAGGGTACAGTTAGTACCCAGTGGAGGGCGGAGTGTCTGAGGGACCTGAGCAGCCTGCTTAATCCTTCAGTTGCTGTTAATCTATTGCTGAAACAACAGCTCCTTTCATGAGGAATTACCCCAGCCAAGCAATTTATGCAGAGTGCTGTCTGAGGTACTGTTAGTCTCTGCCTTTCTGTGCTCTTGTTCACCTAGCACAATTGCTGGCCAAACAAGACCTCTGCCTTCTTTCTCTGTGAGCATCTGATTGATTGGTCACTTCCCATGGAGCCCAATCTCAGCCAGAATGTTCTGGATACCTCCTTGAATAGAACTGTACTAAACAGGGAGTCCTAGGCCATGTCTACACCATCCATTTATCCCGGGGTCAGCTCGAGGTTGTCCCTGTGCATCCAAATGACAGGGGATCCTGGGGTCAACCAGGGACGACCACTCACTTTTCCTGAGATAAAATGGACTACTTTTTCCCCATTTTTCCCCATGGTCCCGGGATAACCACACTGGCAATGTGGCCAGTGCTTCCAGGTCCTCCCTCCTCCCTGTGAGTAGCATGGCAGAACAAATGTGCATGGAGCTCTGCATAGGGGGGCTCCATGCCTATCATGGTGGGGGGAGCATTTTTGCCATCCCTTGGATGGCTCTTGGCATCTTTGGATGCCAAGGTTTGATTTTTTCCCCTTTTAAACTTACTTTAGTGCATGATAGCACCTGCATTGCTGTGCAAAAATCTCCTTCCAAAAATCCCCCCAAACACCGCACCAGACGTCCCTCTTTCCTTCTGGGATGTCATGCTGGCATATTGATACTTGGGGAGGATCGTGAAAGCTGGAAAACCCAAGGTCCTCCCCCTCCCTTCTGGAAGGCTCATAGGTGTAGATGAGCCCCTAGTTTTGAAGATGTGGATGATTTTATCTTTGAGGTTTCTTACAAATTTGTCCCAGCAAGCCATTGAGGGTGTGACCAATTCCATTTTCTGGTTTTCTCTTCTGAATCTTATTGGGCTGTTTTTTTTGCGGGGTGGTGGTGGAGGGAATTACTTGCTTAGATTTTAAAAACAACATTTATTGTACTTTTACAAACCCCAGCATTTCCTTGAGCGTGCTGATAGCTCCCTCTTGTTTCTTGGTTCCATTTCTTGGTTTTCTCTCAATTTCTGTTGGCATTCACCATCTGAGCTTGCAGTTCCAGGAAATGATTTCATTCTGTCCAGATGTACATTGTACCACTGAGTTGTTTAATCTTCTCTCATGTTCTAGGAGTCTTGGTGGTTATGCAGGTTACTTTGAGACAGGTCTCATGGAGAGTAATAATGCAGAAGAGAGTATCTTTGGGCATATGGAAACAATCTCTTCCTCAGTATTGATTAACCACAATCAGATCCCATGGAGCAGTGATTAAGCTAAAGGGCTGCTAGGACAGAAGATAAACATCTGGATAATTTGTCCTCTTCCACCTCTCTATTTAGAAAAACAATAACACAGAATCTTGTGACACTTTAGAAATCCATATGATGCAGTGATATCCTCAGTTCGCAGATACATGTACACATAGGTGTAGAGGAAAAGCAGTCAGGTCAAATGGAAATGAAATGCAAAGAATATAGTCTGTGACAATGAAATTACAGCTTAAATGTATGCACAAGAAGCACAGTGAATAATTTTTATCTTTAGAAATTATGCACTGGGTGTGTTCACCATGTGTCTGGGTGAAGAAAGAAGCTGGATGTTGGCAAACTGTTTTGAAACTGAACACGAACAAGACTTCAACAGTATTGATTAGCAGGTCTAGTTAAACATATCCTTCTCTGGATGCATGGGAAACAAGGTAGAAGTAGCCTTATTCATATATAACTTGGGAAAGTGCCTTTTCCGTAGTCATGGAGCATGTACAGTGAAGCTCCTGGTTTCTTTTTCTAGACAAATTTCTCTTCTGCTACCTTGTCCTTTTAACTTGGAGGTACTTGGAGCTCACATAGCAAAAATCCCTGTTACATGAACATATTTCTCTAGATTTGGGCCATTGACTCAAATGGGATTTAACGAGCTAGAATGTAAAGGCACTAGCTTTGTAGTTTTTAGGTTGCTCCATTAACTCTGTGTATGTGTCTGTGGGTTTTTTGCTCAATAAATGCACATTTGTTCCCCATTTGCTGTGTATAGTTTACCAGTCTTCCTCAATATTTAGTACATTTATGGTGATATCTCATTTTCCAAGTGTTCCAAGTAAAATCACATTTTGAATTGGATGGTGGGGGGGGGGGAATATGATGCTTGCCCCAGATTTAACTTCATTGCTGTTTGGATTGTGGTGTGGAATGTGGGCTGTCTCGGTACCACCTAGTGGGTGAAAAAAGCAGTGGACTGCAACACAGCTCTCTGCTTGCAGGAAGGTGTGGGTTAGAGATTTCAGAATTGTCACTGAAAATTTACTGCTGGGGATATTTCAGATAGGTTAAAATACCCATGTGGTGTGCTTTCAGTGGTTGTGTTGAAAAGCCATAAGCATGGCATCTAAGAGTTGAGAGAGACCAATCCAGTGAGTTTCCTAAAAGCTTCCTATGGCTCTTCTGAACTCAGAACATTATTGTTTATCTTTGGGTGCTTTCACCTGGACAATATTGCATGGACATCTGAGGTGTATTCAATTTGGCAATGTAGTCTGGAAGACCTAGGGGGAAAAGTGTTAGATTGCCTGTTTATTTTTCATTCTGTTTGAAACAGATGTGTTCCCATGCTTTCAGTGAAAGCCCCTAAATCTCTTCTGGCTAATATTGAGCTAACAAGATTATTTGCTCCCTATTTTTCTCTCTTACCTGTTATCTTTCCAATTTCGGCAGGCTACTGTGATTGCTGCCCAGTGGTGGATTAACAATGACTACCTGCTGTTTCTCTTTTGTTTCTTTCTAAAATAATAGTTTCTGGTAATTTTGTTCTGTTATTTGCATGGGAGATGAGATCTAGCCATTCTTGAATAAAATAATGCATAGTGTAAATATAGCAGTTTGTATGCATGTTTCTATCACCAATTAGCAAGGTAAACATTCTATGGCTCAATTCGGACGACACAATAAACAACTGGTGTGGGGGAAACAATCATCAGTTGTTTTGACTATTGTGTCATCCGAATGCTGCCATAGTCAACTCAGCGCTGATCCTAATCCACATCACAGTTGATTATTTATTACCATGTTGTGTGGGGAGTACCCCCTAGTTGAACAACTGTAAAGTTGATTATTACTCCACTATTGACTATCGTGTCGTCCGAATTGAGCCACTGAGTCAAAACTGGGGTGTCACGTCACAAGTGGTGTAATTTCCCAACTAACTGGTAAAGCTCTGAACAATTTGAATCTTGATTTTACATTGCTGTTTGGTTCTTCTTTATTACCCGCTCTGGGGTATTGTACCCCCTTGCTAGAGAGGAAATACAATTCAGCAGTATATTTGAGCTCTCTATCCTGGACCCCCAAAACACACACACATATTTCCTTATTGGATGATAAGAGAAAAATTAAGTACTATGTAATTGGGGATTGTTGTATCTTGTGAGCTGTAATACATCAGGGATGAATTTCTGAAATTCCTGTAACTAACCATTTGGCAATGTATGCAGTGTAATTAATAAAAAAGTTAGATTGGAACTTTTATTTTTATGTACGTTTGAAACTGATGATTGAAACACTTATCTCGGTATGTTTTGCTACACACCTAACTGTCTCACTAATGTGGATTTATTGCCCTTGTACAGAAGTGAGAAATAGGAATGGATCTTCACACTATCGTCTTTGATTGTTTTATTCATATCTATTTATTATCTGGATGGATATCTCCAATCTAAATGTCTCAATAGCATCAGTGGTGACGGTGGTGTGAGTGAGAGTGGAGAGGAACTGGATCATCCCTACTGCCCCTACCCCTGACCATGCATTGATCAGAATATGCATAAGGGCCTACATGGACATGTGATCTGTAGCCTCCATTGTGCAGGGTACAGAACATGCCTTCAGAGCCTGCATATGTTGGGATTTGCATTCCTGGTCCTATGTGCAGCTATCCGATCATTGCATGGAGGTTGGGGGCAGGCCAACAGGGTTCCCAGTCATGGAAGCTTTGTAAGCCAGTTCAGCTGAAGGTGCTGACAGAACCCTTTTCAGAACTTCATGCTAAATGTGCAAAGATCTAAAATACAGGCAGGCAGGCATAGGCATGCGCAAGGGGTGTGCCTAGGCACACCCTAATGTCTCAAGCAATAAGTACCAAATTGAGGGGGCCATTGAGTAGGGATCCAGAGGGGGATCCAGACGCAGTGGGAACGGTCCTCCAGCTGCCCTCTGGTTGCTCCACTGCTGCCACCCCTGACAGCGGGCTGTTGCTCCCGGCAGCAGAAGCAAAAAAGAATCACTATGCTGGGAGCCTCTCTGCTGGGAGCCACGCTTGAAGGAGGCCAGGAGGAGGGCCCCTGAAGGCTAATATTGCCTTGTAAGCTCCTCCACTGACCAGTGTCAGCACAAAGCCCCACCAATGCTGGGGCTTGAGGAGCATCTCCTCATTTCTCCCGCCACCTGCAATGGCCCTCCTGCAGTCAGGCAAGCCAAACACGGAGTAGGGTATCAGTGTCTATGGTGTTTCATAAATAAATGAATAAAAATAATGTCCTTTATGATCGAGTATTCAATAAAGGATCACCCTTAAAAAATAAATTTCCTTGGGTGCACACCCTAATGAAATGTGCTTCGCACGCCTATGCAAGCAGGGATGCTGGCAGCGGGCCTTAACGTGCACACCATTCCTAGCTTAGGTCTTCTCATGTTTTTACCGAATGCCTGCATAGTCCTTCTCTCTCAAGATCCATAGATTAACTTGTTGGCTACACACTGGGAAATACAATCTATTGCTAAAAAAAGAGAGATTATCCTCATGTTTCATTTCCTCCATATTGAGAGACAACTACTTCCAACAAAGTCACATATCCGCATAGGAACAAAACTTTTTCTTTCTTTTTTCTGTAATGCCTAGTTTGTAAGTGTGCACTTTCACCACAGTGCATCACTGATTTATGTCCAGTACTACCACTGGACCTGCCTATAGCTAAACAAATAGCATCCTCCTCCCGATCTGGATCAGGACCACAGTGGGGGGCAAAAGGTTAAAGCCCCCTACCCCCATGCTTACTTCTGAGTAAGGGGGGGACATAGCTAGTAGTTGTGTCTTTGAAGTAACATATAGTTTGATCTGTGGTTGCTAGCTCTGTAGCTCAGACTGAACCTGCTGTATGTGAAGATCCTGCCCTGCCCCTACTGAAAATAGATGGTGAGTGCTGTGAACTATGAAACTGTTGGTCATCTTTCTATAAGGGAGGGAGGAAATTGGGGCCAGGTGATTGGTGTTTTCAGAATAGGATTTGGGTGCAGAAGCTTACTTAAATTGCAGGTTGGCCTTCCATATTTCGGTTGTGTATGTCTTGCCTCATATTGCTTTCGTAAATGACTAAAAACGCTTTTGTAAAAACAGCAAAGAGACTCATGGTAACTTGAAGGCTAACACATTTTGTTGTAGTATTATGCTTTCATGGATCAGAGCCCATTTGTTCAGTTGCATGAAGTGCTCACCTGAGTATATTATATATTATATTCCTGAAACACAGAAAGAGGAAGTAAAACCCCTTCATTCTGTACTCAGGCTATATTTACCGATCAACTCAGGTGACCCCTTCATGAATATTTATATAAACATATGAAGCGGTATTATACTGAGTGAAACCATTGGTCCATTCCACTTCATATTTCTACAGTGACCGGCAGCAGCTCTCCAGGATTTCAGCCAGGAGTTTTCCTCAGTCCAAACTAGAAATGCTAGGCACTAAACCCAGGACCTCCTATATGCAAAACATACAACCCTTTAGGGTTCTGGGAAAATGCACTCTGCTCACAAATGCTTATTACACACACACAAACACACACACACACACGCGCTTTACAGTGTGTGACAATAATAATAATAATAATAATATTTATTTATTTATAACCCGCTTCTCCCTTCGGACACTGGTTTGTTTCTGCTACAACAGATTAATATAGCAAGACTAAATTGGAATTGGCTCTCTTCTAAGTAGCTGACATCCTTGCTCTTCCCTGAACAAAAAATAATTTAAGGTCAGTTGAATGATGTTCATGTAAGACTTCAAAATTTGAGACTAATGATTTGTAGAATTATGGCTTTCTTGACCATTTCATTTCATTTTCAGTACTTAAGATGCTGTAAAAGTGTGAGAGAAAAATATATCTCACTTGAGTGTTCACAGCAGACACTAGATTCTTGTATGACTCTAAAATCATGTTTTGTACCACTGAGGTGGTGGTCACTTATTAGCATTTGTTAACGTGTGTAATTTTCCACTTCTTTTCCATTTAAAATTATTTCCCCCTCCTTCCCAAAACATATGTCATCACATATGTCTGCACTTCAATAAATGCTAGTTTAGAGGTTTTAAGGAAGGAGGGCTATAAATAGGAGGGGGGGTTCCTTCCAAAAAACACTTTCTCTCTGCTGTCATTTCCTTTGACTAAATTTGTTTAAACGATTTTAACCTTCCTCGGAAAGGCCAGGAGATGTTTGTATGGATAATGGTTATCTGACATTCTGATGTACAAAAGGACATTATTGCATGAGTGTTCAAAAATAAGGTGAAATCAACAAGGAGAATGTTTATCAACGAAGTAGGAAGCCAGTTTATAAGGCTTTATCCAAAAACCATCCCTTGTTCGCCAGTGTTTTAAAGTAGGGTGATGTATAATAGAGATTCAGAGATGTTGCCTGTATCCTTAACAGTTGAATTGAAAAGGGATTTTTAGCATGTATCAATGTATATATGCAGCACCTGGTGAAATTCCTTCTTCATCACAACAGTTAAAGCTGCAGGAGCTATACTACAGTGTCCAGATACAAAAGAGGGCAGGGCTCCTGCAGCTTTAACTGTTGTGATGAAGAGAGAATTTCGCCTTGTGCAGCATGCGAAATGACACCTACTGAAATTCCCTTTTCTATGCAACTGTTAAAGATACAGGGGCCCTGTCCTCCTTTCCATATGGTCACCCTAATTAATGGTTGATGGGTAACAGTTCTGATGATTCTTTAGCTTTAAACTGGAATTGGAATGGAAGTTCTTAAAACACAGGGCTTCCCTCTGTGTAAAAGTGGACACATGGCTAGCCAACCTAGCAGAGATGCCAATTTGCAGTTTATGGGATTTTGTATGTGACATATTTGAGCATCAGAACACTCAGGAGATAATGACAAGACTAATGCAATCCAATCCCAAATTCTGAGGTAAAATTCAGATTCAAAATCCAGATTTAAATTTGAATGTTTTAAAAAATGTTATGTAGACAGACTTTGATTACCTCTCAGTTGTTGTGGAATGTTTACAGCAACCGGGCCTATATGTATTGGGCTTTTATGCACATCAGTCCCTTTTTGAATAGGATGTCCACATTGATGTTGGGCAGGCAATAGGTACATATGAATGGGGCCCCATTCAAACCTGATTCTCAACCGTGCAGAGGCTCTACAAAGTTAGAGATATGTCTGAATATAGGGCTAAGAGTTTTTTGATCTGCGAAGAATTACAGGTCTGGTTAATTTTGTAGCATGACTATGAGATGCTCAGGTTGCCTGTTGAGAACAATAGGAGATTTTTTTTTTCACACAGTGTACATTCTCTCTCTCTCTCTCTCTCTCTCTCTGTGTGTGTGTGTGTGTGTGTGTGTGCATGTGTGAGTATATATATATTCCAAAGATTCATATTGGCATGTGACATTTTGTTGTATATCCTGGACAAGGTTTTTTGTTTTGTTTTCATTTCTTTTGCAATATTCAGAAGCCAAACAGATGTCAAAGTTGCACTTTTCTCAGTCTTCACATTCAGACTGTTGGTTTTCTTACTCTTAAAACATAGGCATAGTTATCACTTTTTTTAGAATAGCTGACCAATTCATAAAATCCTACTCTTCAAAGTTTCCATAGCACTTTTATTGAGAGGATTGATAATTGCATGTACCAAAAAGACATCCCCGGTTCTGTCTCCCCCCCCTTTTCTTTTTAAGGCCTTCTGTTATTTTTAAAAAATCTTATGAATTAGTTCAGTCCTTATTTATATAGTCCTGCCCTTCTCTCTATATGTCAGTTTTTCGTGTTCTTATTCTCCTTCCAAACTATTGCTTTGATCCTAGGGCTAGCCCCAGATACTTTGCTGCCTAGGGAGAAACAGGAAATAATGCCCCTCCAAGTTTCTCTCTCACACGCAATCACCATCCCACCGTATCACTCCTTTCTCTCTCTCTCTCTCTCTCTCTCTCTCTCTCTCTCTGTCTCTCTCTCTCTCTCTCACACACACACACACACACCACACAGAGCATCCATCCATCCATTCATCCATCCATCCACTGTATTACTTCTTTTTGCAACTGTCCATAGCTCACAGAAGCCCTGCATGCTGCCTTCTCTAAAAATCAATCAACAACAAAAACAGCCTCCATCAAGATTTTTCTTTGATCTCAAAGTTCTCTGTACCTAGGGTGACCAGATAAAATCCAGGTCAGGGCTCCTGTAACTTTAACAGTTGTAGAGAAAAGGGAACTTCAGCAGATGTCATTTGTATGCAATTAGTTCCTGGTGATATTCCCTCTTCATCACAACAGTTAAAGTTGCAGGCACTATACTAGAGAGACCATATACAAAAGAAGGCAGGGCCCCTGCAACTTTAACAGTTGTGATGTAGAGGGAATATCACCAGGAACTCATTGCATACAAATGACACTGGCTGAAATTGCCTTTTCTCTACAACTGTTACAGTTACATGAGCCCTGACCTGGATTTTATCTGGTCAGCCTATCTGTACCTCACGCTTGCCCCACAATGTCAGAAAAAGGGCAGTGTCTGGGGATGGACATGTGTATTCACTCTGCCACCCTCCCTGC
This sequence comes from Anniella stebbinsi, assembly GCA_029215795.1. Taxonomy (NCBI): domain Eukaryota; kingdom Metazoa; phylum Chordata; class Lepidosauria; order Squamata; family Anniellidae; genus Anniella; species Anniella stebbinsi. The sequence goes on from JARDYH010000001.1 coordinate 227,559,962, forward strand.
TGGTCCTGATCTTCCCCTGGCCCTTGCCTCTTAGAAGGGCCGGCCCTGTTTGATGCTTTGGTGTTCTTCACTTTGGGTAAGGTCCCTGCCCAGTTGTGGGTTGCGAAAGAGAAGGTAAAGACCACTGCCTTAATGTTACGATAGGACAGCATACACACACATATTCACACCTCTGTGCCCTCTGTTGTGCTGTGTTTTCAATGGTTCTCAGCAACAACAATGACAACAACAACAACAAAATGGAAAGTGAGTTGTGGAAATGGAGCCCCTAATATGACTGATTCATATGTAAGTTTCCTTTGCAGCATGCCAGAATGACAGTGGTATGAAGTATGCATGTAGTTGTTACCTCATATACATTCAGATTTTTCTTATTGTATCCAGAGTTTAATGCTTTTGTACTTTAAAAAAATAAATAAAACCTGCCTCTGCAAGTGTATATTTTGGCCCTAACACGTGTTTCCAAAACAATTTGGGCATTCTATTACATGTGTGAGTATGAATATACACCTTTCTATGCCTGTCTAATATTTTGTTATTTCTGTTTTTTATCTCAGGAATATGAATGTCTGAATACAAAAAAAGTAATGGGAGCATAAGTCCAGAGTCTGAATTTAGAAAGCATATGTCCTTGTAGTGATCTTGATAACCATTAGTCTCTAGCTCACCTTCAAATCCAAGTATACATTTCCTTTCTAGAGCTATGGGGTTACAAGCACATCTTGATAGACAGTGAAGTATATTTTGTCAAATATCAAGTGGAATCCTTGAACGATTTATTTGTGTGAATATTGTTGTACCATTGCTACTAGATCACAGAAAAATTAACTCTTTCATCCCTTCTTCTCATCTTCAGTCTGGATTAAGGATATGCTACTCTGATTGGAACCTCACATTATGTGGAACTCAGGACTGCCACCTGAAGTGGCAACCCTGTATTAGATTCTCTCCTGTAATGTGCAGTATCACCTGCATGCCATGATGTCATTGTATTGGTATCACAATATGACTATGTGCTTTTTGGGAAAAGGGAGGAACTCTACATGATATTCCTGTTTTTTAACAGGTTGACTCATGTTCTGCATAATGTGTAGTTGCACCTTGAACATCCTGGTGAAACAAGCTAAATTAATAGTTTGTTTCAAAAGTATCTTTTGAACCATGAACATTGTGTTAGTATGTTGACATAGGGAGCTTCCGGTTACAGGGCTCCCGGTGCTAACAATCAAAAGGCATTCCACAGCTGGCCCGTCTTAATTGTTTTTTCTTTTTTTCTTTTAAGGAGCAGTGGCAAAACATGGGAGGACTACAAATGGAATACAATGATGTTTAGAGTCCTGCAGAATTTTGTGAATGAGACAGTGTGAGTGCACACACACACACACCCAAAGCCTCATCTGGAAGCACCCATAGAAGTGAGTAAAACCAAACAATATTCCTAGAGCCAGCCAGATATTCAGAATTTGGATCTTGGAAAAAATTTAACACGGAACTGTGTAAGCAGCCTCAGATAACTATAAAGAATTCTTAGAATGCATTCCCAAACAGTCTTCACTTCTGCTAAAAGGAATTATTGGAAGCTATGGCAGCCAGCAGAGGTCTTATTTTCTATGATGACTGCTAGAAACATCACAGTTGTTCCGCACAATGTAGAAACTGTAAAGGGACTTATCCTTTGTGAAAGAGAGCAGGTGTATTGAACTGGAAAAAGCAGCTCATTCTTGTCTCTTTACTGCTATCCAGAAGTACAAAGTCACCTTTTATTCAGACACTGTAGCTTGAATCACTTCTTTAAGTGCATGAATACACCTGGACCCTGAGCAATACTATACCTCACTCAATCATTGAAGCTCAGCCTAGGCTCTCCTGTCAAATCCCAAATGCGTGTGTAGAGTGGCTCAAGTCCTGAACTGTTTGAAGGCTGATCGTTGACTTTGTACTACATCTGGGGGGATCACCAGTTGCTGGCAAATGCAAAGACAAAATCTGCATGAACAGATAGGCAGAACCAACTGTGCATATTTTATCATTCCTCTGATGTATCTGTAGAACAGGCCACATATTTTGCAGTGAACAGAAACAGGTAACAGCACAGCTGGGAAGTGACTTGCTCATGAATGTTACTCCCTTTGTTCTCTCCATCATATTTGCTTCATTCCTTTTTTTTGCTCAAGAGCTGCAATTGCTCTGAGAACAGTTTGTGGGAAAGCAGTGTGTGTGTGTGTGTGTGTGTAATAAAATAATGTACTTAGTGGGGTTGCCATTCATAAAATTCAGACACAAAGGTTATGATAGAGAACTGTTGTAATTTTCTTAGGACGCACTATGATCCATTATTTGGCTGAACACTCTCCATTGTCATTCTCTTTCTTGCCTTCAGTGTGTTGCCAGTGTCCACAACCTTTACTTGGTATTTAAATGAGGTTTCTTCCATGCCAATGCCCATTAGTAATGGTTCCCTTGCAAAACAAATAAGAATGTTCAACTTTAAGCCCTCCATGGTTTGGACCAAGGTACCTGAAGGACCATCTCTTTTTTTCACTCTCCTACCAAGCAAGGTGTGGTGGATGGCTACTGGATAAAATATGCATAACACAATGATGACTGAATCTAATCTTCCAGGTCAGTTGGGACCACAGAAGAGATTTTCCTTCATCCATAGGGGCCATGTTACTGTTACATATTTTAATTTATATTATCTCCATTAGGCTGACCATATGAAAAGGAGGACAGGACTCATGTAACTTTAACAGTTGCAGAGAAAAGGGAATTTCAGCCAGCGTCATTTGTATGCAATTAGTACCTGGTGAAATCACCTCTTCATCAAAGCAATTAAAGTTGCATGCACTATACTAGAGTGACCAGATACAAAAGAGGGCAGGGCCCTTGCAGCTTTAACTGTTGTAATGAAGAGGGAATTTCACCAGGTACGAATTGTATACAAATGATGCCGGCTGAAATTCCCTCTTCTCTACAACTGTTAAAGTTACATAAGCCCTGTCCTCCTTTTCATATGGTCAGCCTATCTCCATGACATCCTTTATTGTTTCCTCTTGATCCGACTTGTTATAAAGCATCTTCTGGGTTCCCATATTACTGATTCCATTAAAAAAAATCTCTACAAAGCCCTTTCTAAAAGTTATTTTTAAAGAATACTGTTTTGATTTGATGAACCCTGAATATGAACTGCCAACAAGATTGAATGACTTCAGTATTGCAGAATTTTGGTGTGATTAGAAAATGGAACTCTAGAAGTTTGATCCAAATGAGAGTATGTTTGGAACTGAGTATTTCACTTGATAACATACTGTTTCTTTGCAGCTTGAATAAAGATGTATTTATTAAGAAGTGCTGTTATGTTGGATCTCTGATGATTGTTTCACAAGTGATGATTGTTTCACTTTGATGAACGTGCATATGTAAACTTGCCCAGATTCTCCAAAGTGAACCAGAAAGTGTTCTTAAACTCAGCATTTTGGAATATTGGGAAAAGAATCACAGGGCCCAAACAGACATTAATTACTTTAAAGATGTAACTAACCCCCATGGCTCCCCCCTCATTTTTACTCTACACTAGACATAGAGCCTGATCCAGATTAGGAGCCTAGCATGGAGAGTTTTAACATTCTCCTCTCTATGGGCCTAATCCTGATTTGGCCCCCCCTTGCATGCAATGACTGTATTACAAAATAGTGTTGGATCTGTTTTATGAACCCCTATTTTGCAATCGAAATTGAAGGCATGGGGCTCTGCTCCAGATTAGGCCCATAACAGTGAGGGTTAAAGCCCTCCATGCCAGGGCTCCAATTAAAATCAGGCCCTGTGTTTTCTCTAGAGCAAATAAATAAATAGACATAGCTGTTCGTTATGTCTTTAATGTCTGTTTTGGCCCTCAGGCGGTGCTCGTTTTAACCTCTATGAGAGTTGCTGATGGATCTTGTGTGTTTGAATCCAAGAATATGATTATCATTTAGGTGTCATTTTTTTTACCTTAAGCTGTAAAGGTTTCTGTGTGAGTTGCAAAAAAATCACAAGGAATCCCACTCAGCAGCCCATGAGTATATATCACATTTATTTTTAGATAGGTTTAGTGGATGGAGTGCTTGTTTGATCTGGGCTTGGAAGTAAGATAGCAAGTGTTCTTCTGGTAGTTTTCCATGCTTTTAACAGCTATGTGGCATTCAGAAATTTAGCAGGTAAGATCAATAGGTCTAAGTGCAACTAACCCCACATAGGACTGCAACTTTACATAAATGGTGTTAATTAATTATGTAATTATACAATAAGCTTTTAAAAATATTTATGTATTATTATTGGCCAAGCATGACCATTCAGAATTCGGATTGTAAGTTATTTATTGGTTTGTAACATTGTTTGTTCCCTTGAAAGTTGAGTGTCAGAATGAACGTTGGTGTGTACATTCAGGGTGACAGTCTAACATTCCATTAGAAACCTCAGCTCAGTCTCCCATGCTTTTTTTCAAGAAGGAAAAGACAGGTGTAAAATGCAACACAGTGGCTCAATTCGGACGACACAATAAACAACTGGTGTGGTGTGTCATCCGAATGCTGCCATAGTCAACTCAGCACTGATCCTCATCCACACCACAGTTGATTATTTATTACCATGTTGTGTGGGGAGTATCCCCTAGGGTTAGGGTTAGGGTTAGTCAACCCACCATTGACTATCGTGTCGTCCGAATTGAGCCAGTGTGTGATATAGCCCTTGAAATTGAGACACTAGAATGAAAGTTGTTGTGTGCAACATTTTAAGGATGAAACCCTAACTGACCCTTTTTTCAAAGATGTCTTCAAATATGTAATTTCTCAGGCGGTACAATAGTTCCCTTGAAGACATAAGCCATATGCAGATATTGTATAGTAATGTATATGTAATGTATAATTAATTGTTTCCTGAACATACATCCCCATTTCTCACCCCCATTCAGGTGTTTGCCTGCTCATGTGTAGGGCTAATGTGTGTAGGGGCATGCCACCACCCATATAAGCCCTGCACTTTGCTTCTCATGCACCTGGCTTCCAGTTAGACCATTGCATATTGAGTAAGTAGGTCTGAAGAGGGCTCAGGAAAAGTGTTCAGCTGAATACACAGAGTTCCCATGGTTGGAAACCCTGATAATTCTGGGAACTCTGTAAATTTGTTCAGCTGAAAGTGTTTACAGAGCTCTCTTCCATGAGAAGGTCTATAGTGAAGCTGGGTGCACGGAGGCACTGGGATCAGGATTTACATGGGTTCCCACATCCCGCTTCACAAGTTAGCCCTACACAGGAGCAGACAAACATCTACATAGGGCTTGAGAAATAGAGATGAAAGTTTTCAGGTCACAATCATATATTACTTATCCAATCCAAGATCCATCCTTGCTCCCATTTGCAAGAGGACAAAGACTGAGCAAAGAATCCCCTGTACTTTTCTAGTTAAAGAACATTTTTTAAAATGTGTGCGCGGTTGCTGAAGTTTCATACATGGATTCAAAATGCATTTTGTGTGCATTGGATGTAAAATGGTGAGGCAGAGTATTCAAACGTGCTCCTCCCTCCCAATAAGGATATGATTAAGGAGATAGTGTCAGTTGTGACTTGTATTTTTCTGCTGTTGTCAGCTTGTGTCACAACCTTAACATTATTAAAATGTATTTTTTTAAAAATTCAATATTCACGTTCAGGTGTTCGAGCTGTAATTTCTGTTAGTAAAAGTGACATTTCTTAAAGTTCATTATTTTTTCACGCTGAAATCTTGGACTCTTTAAAAAAAATAAAAAATGGACATTAAATAATAGAACAGAAGTGTCTTCAGGCTAACGGGCACCCCAGTGCTTTGTCATTTTAATACCTGAATTGTTGGCATGAAGGGTTTGATAATACCTGGGTCATGTAACCTGACTACTTAAGAATTACAGCCATCACAATCTTTGCCTCTTAGTGAATTCCTACAGACTGTGGCGCCCAATGGAAATCCTTTGGACTATGTTTCTTTGACATTTATGCTGGCATTTTCTAGTGAAGGTGCACTATGGAGGCCTTTCCTAAATTGTGAGGACCCAGAACTTTGAAGGATCCATCTGCAAGCTTGGTAACATACTTACTGACACAAGAATGCTACAGAGTGGGGAAAAACCTACCTTGAAATTAATAATATCAGTGGAATGAATCCTATTATGGTGTCCTCTTGCTGAGATGTCCCCTAAAGGATTGACTCGGACATTAGACATGGACCAACAGTTTCTATGTCCTCTGTTGTTGCATTCTTCCTGTATGTATGAGGTAAGCTGCACTTAGGCCCTTTCCGTACCAGCCATTTTTCAAGGGGCTGCCCCTGCCTGCTCGCGGAGAGTCCGCATGACACACAGAGCATCCTGCAAGCAGGCAGGGGCCAGTCCTCCATTTTCCCAGGAGTTTAGGGAACGCTATTATCCTAGTTTGTTCCCTGCTCCCAGGAGGGTAGCGAGATGGGCGGCTGGAGTGGCTGCCCATCCCAGGTGCAGCTGCGCTAGGGTGACCACATTTGGGAAACTAAAAAAGTGGACACCCAGTGGGGTGGGGGTGGGAAAGCAGCTTTCAGGGGCCTCTGGGATGCATGTCATTCACCCCCACCACCTTAAAGGCCCGAAATAGGGTGGAGGAGGGGAAAGTGTGTAATTCCCACCCTCCACTGCTCCAATCAGGGCCTTTTCTATAGTGTCTGGGAATGACACGCTTTCCCCTTTCAGGCCCTGATTGGAGCAGTGCGAGGGAAATGACCCACCTCCAGAAGGTGTGTCATTCCCTCCCACCATGCTAATGTAGCCTTTAAAGGGAAAGCGTGTCTTTCCAGGACATTATAGAAAATTACAGAAAATCCCCCCTGACACCCAGAATAGAACAAAAACCAGGACAAATCCGGGGAAATCCTGACAGTTGGTCACCCTAAGCTGCGCTTATCCGCGAGTAAGTTTGGCTGCACCGATGGCCACGGAGCCACACCGCGTGGCTCTGAGGTCATCAGGAAGTGGGGACAGCGAAATTGCCATCCCCAGGATGGCGGGGGGGGGGGGTGCAATCGCGTGCGTTTTTTAAAAATAAACTAACCTTTTGCACATGAGCGTTTGTGTGCTCCTCCGCGGATCTTTTTTTTTTTTTTTTTAATGGCCAGAGCGACTTGCAGTGGCCCAGGAGAAGCCTGCACCACTGCATTGTGGTGCGGCATCATCGCGCCGAACCTGGAAGTGGCTACTTACGGGTTTCCCCGCTTCCCGCCCTTTCTGCCCCTATGGAGTAGAAAGGGCCTTAGATTAAATGCAGGGTAAATGGCCCATTTGCTTGGTTCAATAACAGTTCTGCTATATTTGTGTCAGTGTGGCATTATATATTGTATTGGTAATCTAGATAAAATATACAAAGAAGTCAATTAACAGCTAACTTCCATGTTGCTGTTGTTGTTGTTGTTGTTGTTGAACTTTGGCTGGTTCTTTCCATCTAGGGTTCTCAAGCTGCTGACTTCCATTCCTCAAAATTTCCACTATATGAAAGGGCACAAAGAGATTGAGCATTGGTAAAAAAAAAAGTTTATTTTTGAATCTTTTTTTTAAGTACAATGAACATCTGGAAGGGCTTGGGTCTGGGATTTATGGCCAAAATACCACAAAAATGGGTACCTTGCTGCATAAAATGTTTCAGGTTTTGTTGACCTCTAGCAATCTTCTTATGGTGAATAAGCTTGTCCATTAATTAATGATCCCAAAGCCTCTGAAACGAAGCCTTAATAGAAAAGTATACTGAACTTCTCCACTGGCTTGCAGTTGTTGCTCTTCCTGCTGCTAAAGAGTGTAAAATAAAGTGTTTATGCCAGGTAGGCTATAAATCCCTTGGAAAGATACCCAGAATAGCAAATGCTGGCGTCTTGGCGATGTTTTGTTTGGTTATATTGATAATTTCTTGGAAGACTTTGTCCCAAAATGCCTCTACTAGAGGATATGATTATTCATCACTACATTTGGATAAGTGTACCACCAGTGCTATGTGTTTTATGGCTGAGCAAAAATGGCTTCCTAACCTTCTCCACCACCCATTTGCAAGTGGTGAATTTTGTATGCGTGTCTGGTGGTGGGGAAAGGGTATTTCATGAATGTGTAGGAAGGGTTTGTCAAAATATTCTGAGAAAACTTCCTGAGAATTTTTGGCTCCGCTATTATTGAATGAAACCATATTGTTAGTTCATACTATTAGATGAAGGAAGCAACGGGCTAAGAGAGGAGCACTGGAAGGACAAAGGAGCCCCATTTAAACAATATTTAAATTAAACACTATTTTACTTGGATCCAAAGTTGCATTCAAAATTCACTACCCTATTTGGAGGAGGCAAAATGTCTGGCTCCTCTTCTTAAATATTCTCCAGGTGGGGGATAGCAGTTTGAATTTTAGGGGGAGACTGAATTTTTTTGGGGGGACCAGTTCACATGAGGGAAGGGTAGACTGGTAACCAGAAGCATTTTATCCAGGTATTTTAAATCCCTAGAGTCAGTTTTCTAAGTTGCAAGACTCCTAGGTCAAGAAATTGCACTTTTTGTTCAGCTGAGGCAAATTAACAAAGATTTCTCCCAGAATCAGTGTCTCCCAGATTGAAATCAAGCTGTTTTTCATTGACTTGGCTTCAAATGCAGGTGATGGATATTGTAGATCTAAGGTTATGTCTGCCCAAATTGTTGTGAACACAGCATGGCAGGCTGATATTGAACGCAGATCCATAAGGTACAACAGATGCTGTGTAGAAGATGCTCTAAAGTGTTCCATACGGTGGGTGTTGAATTGCAAGCCATTCATGTACAGCAGCTCATTGTGTGGATGGTGGACCAGACACAGGGATGGGTGGATCACCATACCATTTTCAAACAAAAGAAAGGTTTGTGGCAGCAGGTTGAAAATGATGCTGCATGATTAGCTACTTCACATGAATGTTGTGTCAGGGAAGCAGCCTTCACATGGGAGATGCAATGGGTTAATTACTCTTAAATTAGTTAGTTAATGTGCTCCTATAACACATACATCTGATGAATTGTACAGTGTCCGTGAAACCTTAGACCAAAATAAATTTGTTAGCCTTTAAAGTGCCAGAAGATGGTGATTTGTTGGTTTTCCTGCAACAGACTAACATGGCTACCCCTCTGGAAATTACAACACATTGTGCATTTGTGGTGTTTTTTCGATGTGGCCAAGATGGAGGAAGACAGTGACATTTTAAAGTTTTCAGTAAGAGCTGTAAGATGTATCTACTGGTATCTATCTCTCTAAATTCCAAGCAATGGCCACAATCACCCAGCTCTAAGTTTGTGTTGCTTTTTCCAAAGATTTTTTTTGGCCATTTCTCTCTTACCTTCAGATTATCATCCTCAAAATGATAATCTAAATTGTTTGCAACTATGATTAGTAGATACAAAGGCTGTTGCTATCCCTATGACAGTAACCCTGCACTCATGATCCATTTGTGGGTATGACCAGGTGGGTAAAGAGAGTGGGATTGTGACCTCTGACCTCATCACGACCCCTCTGCATGTTGAGCAAAACGTCTGAATTAGGGGTGAATCTGTCAATTTAGGTTTCTCTCTGTTTCACATTTTTCCAATCTTAATTTTGGTTTATCCTAAATTTTGAGATATTTTTAAAAATTTGCATGGAAATTTGTAAGCATTTTTTATACACATTTCCTTTAGTACACACATTTGTGCATGCATTTTTGCATAATATGCACTTTTTTGCAAGTGGTTTTTGTAATATAAAGCATTTTAAAACATTATTTCCCCTTATATACAGTTTTATGGGCATTTTTTTTATTTGAGAACTCCATTGAAAAATTCAGAGAACAGAAAATGTCAAAGGATAATGGAATTTCAGTTTGCACATTGGTTCGGCAGTATGAATTCGCATTAAATGCAACATTAACAAATTTCTCTCCCATCCATGGTCTGAATGGAGGGAACCTATGTACAACTGCAAATAAAGCTCAGAGTTCCTGGAACCCTAATTGTACATAAGGAGCTTGTGCAAGTACAGTTCTACATGTGTAGGCTCCATTCAGACAGACCATCTGCTGAGTATGGAGGTTGGAGGCAGATAGAATCCCACTACCATGCTATCAGCAGATGCCACATTGTGTGAACAAGGCTGTTAATAAAATTAGAAGGAAACGTCTTGATCCTACCTTGGAAAATCATTGTTCATCCTCTAAACACAAACATCATATGATAATTCAGATTTTTTTTTCTTGCCATGACTGCTCTTTTAAATTGGTGATGTATGTTTAGTATGTAACTTTAAAGCCACAAAAATGTAACTCCTTATCGGAGGGGAGAGATTGGGGGAGAGAGCTGTGGAAGCTGGAAGCTTACTGCTATGTGTCCTGTATCACCAGCTGTATAATTGAGAAGGTGGGAGTGCGGTTCTTATATAGTAAATATCTCAAAACCTTCTAATAAACTATAGGTTGGATTCAGATTAGGGTGTGCATCACTTCAGGCCCAAACCCCGAATCTGAGCAGAGGCAGGCCGATTGGCCTGAATGTGCATTGGCCTGAATCTGAGCCTGTCCTAAGCACTTTGGGCCACCTCAGCCCAACTCAGGACGATGGGAGCCACTGCTCCCACCCACGGGACTTACCTGAGCTGTCCGGTAGCCACCTGTGGCCTATGGGAGCTGCCATTTTCAATGAAGATAGGGGCTCTTTGGTTTCCTAGTTCTAACGTTTCAAACTATGACGGCCGTAAAGGGCCATTTCCATGAGTGGGCGGGGGCAATGGTTCCAGGTTTGGGAGTGAGCTGGGATGGGAAAGTCCAATGGACTTCCATTTGGCAGCTGCTTAATGGGTGTCCAGGAAACTGCAACAGCCAACCCACTTTGAGTGTCCAGATTGGCCTGGGCCCAAATCACCCTGAGTCAAATTGGGGCCAATTTGGAACTCCCACATGGCTCCTTCCATTTGTGGAAAGGACTCTGATCATGTGAAGGCTCCTGTTGGAGGAAAGGGGGATATAGATGAATTCAACAGCTTCCACCTGCAGTCCCTAGTGCCTCTTCCCATGCTGTTCTGGGTCGGGGGGCAGCCCTCTGAAGCAACTTTACAGGGGCACGGGACAGTATATGGGGAAAGTGGAATCAATGACAGTCACCCGCTACCCTTCTTCAAGCAGAGCATCCCATTAGTGGAGTTTTTGTTATGTAAACTCTGGATCCTATAAACAACAACAACAATAACAACAAGAATTGAACAGCTGTAATGCTTTGAAATGCTAAATTGTATTTGAGTAAATACTCAAAACCAGGGTTAGGCAACCTGGTGCCCTGCAGGTGTTTTAGGGTGCCTCTACAAGAGCGATTTAAAGCTCTTTCAAGGCGCATTAGGAAATTTACCTCTACAAGAGCGGAGCGCAAATCAAGGGCTCAGGCGCGTTTTCTCTCCGATTATTCGCATTTTCGAATGCGCGTTAATTAGCAAGTTTTAATTTACGGTGGGAGTAAGAGCGCCTTATGTCTGTGTAAACAACTTTCTGAGGAGGCGCATTAACGAACGGGTTGGACTGTGGTCATAATGTCATGCATAGAACTGCCCCTTCGCTGAGAAAACCTCCCACTTTTTGGTTTAGTTTCCTTTCCTCTCTCCTCCTGGCAACTTCCTCCTTGTACTCTGTCTCTCTGGATGGAAGCTCCAAGAAGAGGTGACCCAACGTGAACCAAAAATAAAGTTTCTTTGAAGTACCCTGATGAAATATTTTTAACATGGAGACACGGGTCCAGATGGAGGTGGTTTTATGAGAAGTAAAGGGGTAGGAAGGATGTGCGGATGTGCATATAATTAGCCATCAGCAGCCATAACTTCCCCTTGCTTCTTGCTGGGTTCCTGAGCTGAGTTGTATGTGTGTGTGTGTATGTTTTACAATTGTTGAGCTCGCTGAAAAGTGGAGGGGGAAGGAACGAAGCAGCATCCCCGTCTGTTTTGGTGTGTGTATGTGTGTGTGTGTGCAAGACACATTCCCATTTACTCCTGAGGAGGTCATGGCAATCGGCAAAGGAGGGGGGAAGACAGGTAGCCGAACATGTTAATCAGCTCATTCCTTTCAGGTAACCTAGGAAACCAAAGACGGGAGATTCTGGTGGGCGGGGAGAATAAAAGGAGGGAACCTGTTTGGGGAGTTTCTCTGGGACAAAGCGCATTACTTTCATCAACATTTGCATGAGATTCTCAGCATGTCAAAAACTTTAAAATGCCTTTCATACAGCCTGTAATGCGCTCCAATGCCTCCCATGTATAGGGATTAGGCGTAAAAGCAATTGAGAGAAGATGCGCATAATCGGGGAACCGGGCGTCAAACCGAAATCTTATAGAGGGGGGCTTGCACTATAACTCCCATATATTGCAGCCTGCATGGCTAATGGCCAGTGATTATGGGAGATGTAGTCCAATATATACTACTCCTGATGCAAGGCTTTAATCAAGTCCTACTCTATGTGAGTCAAACCCCGTTTGATAGAATTGCTATGTATAGTGCATTGAGTTCTGGGTCCCATTTTGCCAGATGTTTATAAAGACATGTTTTATTATCATTATATTATAATGCAACCGTTCTGACTCCTCTATTACCATTCTGTCTTGGAAACGGCTGAAATTGCCTTATTCCTTTCATATATTCTATAGTCATCCTTATTCATGAGCCAACTGGGTGGCACAAACCCACTGAAGCTGAAGGTGCTGGTACCTTTTAGAACATTTTGCATATCTTGGTGGTGGACAGCGTGGTCCTATGCCCTTTTGTGTCAAGTGCAAGCAGATCCTGAACACAGATTGGAATTCCCAAACAATAGATGCCCATCTGAGACCAAACTTTTAGGCTTTTGATCGACATTTCTATTCAGGCAGGTGTTTGATAAATAATAGTTATGGGTGAGTATACTGGATTTGTGTGTACGTGAATTTAAAACTATAGATTTTTCATCTGATTATTAAGTGTTTTGAAGTGGTTGTTGGAAGCCATTCTGAGTCCCCTTGGGGATGGGCTTTTTAAAAGTGAAAATAATAAATAACTCTCAAGTAACCCAAGTCACCCTTGCATGCTGGGTAAACATGTATTTAAGATCATGTGTGTGTATTAAGGATTAGCAACTTTATATATTGAGACATTTAAAAGGGGGCATTATCTACATTGTGAAATATTTTGGCAAGCAGAGTATGTGTTCTGCATCTTGTTTCGCCTTCTTTCTATAGTGACTTAGTTGGAGCCTGATTTTTTTTGTTTTTCCCAAGAATATGTTTTACTCTTTTGTGTGCTTCTTGATAGATCATTAAAGCTTACTGAAGCCACTTGGGATTTTTTTGTGTTTTATCTTGCACTTACACAAGGCTAGGTGGGCAGCGGGGCTGAGGACAGATTGGGACACCCACAATGTTAAGGTTACTAAACACCCACACCCACACGCACTACACACTACACATCTTTCTGAAGGAAATCCTTACAAATTTATTCCTCCTGTAAGTTTTAGCTATCCCAAGTAAGAACGTAGAATCTCCACTTTCTTATCGAAGTCCTCACTTTAGTTATACGTGAGCCAATCATGTGGAGCAGTTAGATTGAGAGATAGTAACTAGCCCAAGATAAGTTTATCTTCAAAGTTTTTTTTTATCAAATCATGTACAATTTCCCTCATACACTTTCCTGTATATTTCATATATCTATCTTCCCCTATATTTGTTTCTCAGGTCCCTCAAAAAATGCCACACCTATTCAGAGAAGGGTCTGTGAACAGTTTGACTAAAGCTGCAATACATGCTTATCTGGAAGTACATCCTATTGAACTCAATGAGGCTTACTTATGAATGCATAGAATTGCAGTGTAAGCTGTGTGATTTGACATGATTGAACCATAGAATAGGGAAAAATGACTTTTGCTTTACATACAGTGTTTTAACATTTTGATACGATTTCATTGACAGTTCCATTCTATAGAACACCTCAACCATTGTACAAAAGGAGCATTCCTTTATCTCATCCTCTTGGAGCAACTTCTTGGGATTTGGATTGGTTTGCCTCAATGGACAAATGAAATTTACAGGTAAGACTCAAGTCTCTGAGTAAAAATCATGTGGAGAAGATGATAAAAATGAGTAAACAACTTGTAGAAAGCATGCTTTTTCACTAACTCATTTCCAGAAGTAGACTTTTGCTGTTCTTGAAACAACATGTCTTCTACCATGAAAAGCTGCATTATGGGATATTGGTTGTAAAGCAGAAAGTACAAAAAAATGTTCTCATGTTCCAAGGATTTTTAAAAAATTACTATCTTTCTTTGTGCTTCCTCCATTGCTTAGTTATTAGAGGCAGTAAGCCTACATGCACTGGTTGCTGGGGAACATGGGTGGGAAGGTGGGGTTGCACTTGTGTCCTGCTTGTGGGTTCCTGGTCAATAGTCAGTTGGCCAGTGTGTGAACAGAGTGTTGGACTAGATGGATGCTTGGTCTGATCCAGCATGACTCTTCTTATGTTTTTATTAGATTATTCAACACAGGAGTCTCGGATTTTACTCAATTTTGTTTTGCATTCCTCCTTAAACTTGTTCTGCTTTAACCAGTGTTGCAGAGACAAAACTGAAGGTCCAGAAAAAGATAACTACCTATTTATTGATTGATTTATTGTATTTATATCCTCCAAGGAACCAACGGAGATGTAGATAATCCTGCTCCTCTTCATTTTGTCCTCACAACAACCACCTTGTGAGGTAGGTTGGACTGAGAGTTTGTGACTGGCCCAAAGTCACCCAGTGAGCTTCATGGCCGAGTGGGGACCAGAACCTGGGTCTCCTGACTTCCAGTCCAACACTCTAACCATTACACTACACTGTCTCTCTGTGTCCTAAAGCAGTGTATATAATGGCAAACAGGTTTTATGCTTACTTATTTAGGTTTTTCTCATCTTATGCATGCAATGCTCTTTTTATTTTATTTTATCCACAACTGACACCACAGGACTCCATTAAAGTACATGTCTTGGGAACAGCTGTATCGAAACATCTTAAATGCCTTTAATATAAATACAGAAGAACTCCATGTTCCAATTATCCAAATAACATGACGGCTTTCCCTCCTTCTTCCTTCCTGCATTGACTACTCTGAAGTGGTAGGCTGTCCTGCACTTAGATAAACAATGAAACTAATTGGAACGCCATAAAAAGATTATTGTATAATAAGAGGATCAGGGAACATTGCCAGCTTACTGAGATGAAAAGAAAGCGGTCTGGAAAATAAAATCTTCTACGCACACAAACATACACACATTCATGCGCGCGCACACACAGAGGTATATTTAACTCTAGATTTAAATCCTAAGAGACAACCTCAGTTTGGATGTTTTGTGGTCTGAGGGCATTTTAATTAATCTGCTGCTGGCACTTGTGGACTCTACAAACTGAACCTTTACCTAGAACCTCCCCAACCCCTAATAAACTATGGAATCTACAGGCTTTGTTTAATATAATTCTGTTCACAGAATGGAAACATCATAAACTGCTTTCTTCAGAGACTGAGCTACAACTAGTGCTGTGCCAAAAATTTCCCCCACGAAAATTTTGACCATTCTCATTCAATTTGATTGAAAAGAAATTGCTTTCGAAAAGAATTTCAAGGGAGAAGAAATTTTGGAGAAATTCTCATGGGTTGGTTCTGGTTTCTTGTGCTTAATTTACTTAAGAGATGGCTGAGGAGTGTGTGTGAGTGTCCTGTCTTTCATTGTACAATCATCTCTCTTGACAGCCTGTAGCCTCCTTGATTTCCCGCACTTCCCGCCCAGGGGAAGACATCATGAATTTATTCCTCCCATAGGCCATTTTCAGATCGGACTGTAGAGCAATGAGATGTGTAATAGAGATATGTAATAGAAAGAAAATACAGACAGTACGCTCAGCCACCTCACAATTATTACGTAAGGTCAAAGCCCACCACCAACACACATTCAGCGTAAATTATAAAATGCCCTGAGAATGAGCCCCCCTCTACAGGATTTCGCTTTGATGCCCGGTTGCCTGATTGTGCGCATTTCCTCATAAGCGCATTTACGCCTAATCCCTATACACGAGAGGCAAGAGGTGTAGCAGCGCATTACTGGCTGTATGAAACACACTTTAAAGTTGTTGACATGCATGCAAATATTGCTGAAAGTAATGCGCTTTGTCCCAGGAAACTGCCCAAACAGGTTTTCCACCCTTTATTCTCCCTGCCTACCAGAATCTCCTGCCTTTGGTTACCTATGTATCAATAGGTAGAACTAAGAAGACAGACAGGGAGTCAGATGGAAGAGGAAGTCAGTGGCACATGATTGGAGGAATACTCACCCATTCAGGAAGCAACACAGTAGTCAGTGACTCAGCACTCTAGGGAGTCAGTCAGGGCTAAAGAGAAGCTAGGCCGGAGAGTATATGTTTGGTTGAGGCAATAAATGTTTTAGTTGTTATACAACACTGCATTCCTCATTTTTTACAAACCCATCCTTAAAACATGGTGTCAGAACCATTTGAAAGCAATATTACAGCTGCACGAGCAACAACTTTGCATTATGGAGTGAGGCCTGAAAGCCCTGCATCACTAGATTTCACTGTGCCTAATCTGGCTTGAGAGTGGCAGTGTTGGAAAGAGGAGTTTGAGTTGTACCTGGATCTTGCCTTCACAGAAGAGGAAGAAAAGCAAAAGGCAAAGTTATTATATTACCTGATTGGAGAAAAGGGGTGAGAGATATGCAAAACCCTTGGGTTTAGTACTACTTCTACTCTGCAACAGCTAATAAAAGGCTGGATGACTACTGCATACCTAAACAAAATGAAACAATGGAACGATATCAATTCTTTATGAGGCAACAGGGGTCTGAAGAGAGGCTGGATGCTTATGTTACTGCACTAAGGACTTTGGCAACAACCTGTAATTTTGGGGCTATCACAGACTCCCTCATCAGAGACAGAATTGTTTGTAGGACCACAGACCAACATCTCCGTGAAAGGCTGTTGCGGGAGCCAGATTTAACACTGATGGGAATGATGTGGTTAACCTGTTCGGCTACCTCTCCCCCCCCCCCCTTGCCCGATTGCCATTTGAACTGAACTGCTCAGGAGTAAATGGGAATGTGCCTCATAAGTTTCCCCCTCCAGCACCCTTTGAAAACTTATTTATAGTCAGGGCTGCCTCTCTCTTCCCCGCCTTCGCCCGATTACCATTTGAACTGAACTGCTCAGGAGTAAATGGGAATATGCCTCACACACACACACCAAAACAGACAGGGGGATGCTGCTTCGTTCCTTCCCCCTCCTCTTCCCAGCGAGCACACACACACATACACAGCTCATGTCAGGAACCCAGCAAGAAGTGAGGGGACGATATGTCCGCACATCCTTCCTACCCTCTTTACTTCTCGTGAAACCACCTCCATCTGGCACCGTCTCCATGAATGAAATATTACATCAGGGGAGTTAAAATAAACTTTATTTTGAGTTCACATTGGGTCACCTCTTTCTGGAGCTTCCATCCAGATAGACGGAGAACAAGGAGGAAGTTGCAAGCAGTAGACAGGAAATAAAACTAAACGAAAAAGTGGGAGGTTTTCCCAGCGAAGGGGCAGTTCTATGCATGACATCAGGATCACAGTCCATCCACTCTGATCTTTAATGCGCCTCCTCAGAAAGTTGTTTACACGGACATAAGGCACTCTTACTCCCGCGGTAAATTAAAACTCGCTATTTAACGTGCATTCAATAATGCGAATAATCGGAGATAAAACATGCCAGGACCCCTGATTTGCGCTCCACTCTTGTAGAGGTACATTTGGTAATGTGCCTTGAAAGAGCTTTAAATCGCTCTTGTAGAGGCACCCTGAGGCAGAAAAATTGAGGCCTCTTCCATGGGGAAGAAAACTTTCAGGAAATTGGAGGAAGGATTTTGGCACAGTGTTAGCTCCATCCTTTTCCTGATGCTGGATGCAACACTGCCCCCTCCCCCACCTCACACCTGCCACAGAGCTTTCAGGGAGTGAGCGGTGTTGCCAGCACTTGCATTAGAGACAAGATGTGTCCACAGTCACCCCTCAGAAATGTAACATTTGGAAGCCCTAGGGAAAATGTTGAACCCTGAAGAATGACAAGTAGAGGTAAACCAAATTTTCTCAGAATACATGTTTCTCAGAAAAGTCCTGAGATTTTTCTTTTCTTATGCCTAGAAATAAAAGGTCACTATTCTACAACCCTTGCCAATGGTGACACCTATCTGTGAGAAATTGTTTGAGAATTTCTCCTCCCGATGGAGAAATTTGGTGAAACTGTGCCCCCCCCCCCATTTCTCTGCACACAAATCAGTTGGAGAATTTCAAGAGGCCACTTGCTCACAGCTCTAGCTACAACCATAGTTACATAGTGGAAATAAAATGCTTTTATTTCTCCCATTCAAGTTGCTGGATTAGGTAATCCCCCTTCCTCTTTCTCACCCTCCCCATCTCACCAGATTACCAAATTAGGTAATCCCCCTCCTCTCCCCCCCCCCCCCATTTCAGAGGAAGAATGCATGAAAAGACAAGAGATGATGGCTGACAGGTTGTAACAGCAAAAGCATTCTGGAATGAGATTTACTGTATTTGGAGAGAGCTCAAATCTACTGAAGGGCAAACTGACCCTATCATAAGGTGTCATTTGCTTGCTATGTTACAAATCCAATGTTTTAAATTCAGATAACATTTCTCTGTTATTATGAGTTTCCAAATTATCTTCAGAGCTTTTCACATCACCAAATTGCGTCACGGGAGCTTGGTGTGCATAATATGCTGTGCTTTTCCACCCAGCATGTCATAATGTGTAATGTGTTGAGACACATCATTCTCAGATTGGCTGTTATTATATGTACTTTCTTTATAGTAGTAGACTAGTATATTGACCTGGTGAGACCTGGTGAAGGCAGTGGCTTCAGAGGTAAGCACTTCATCAACAAAAATGCTTACGCAGCATCTCAGGATGAGTCGGCATGTTGCTGATGCTGATGCTGCCGATAAGGATGCTGCTTCCTCAATAGAGGAATGAAAGAGTTAAAGTCAAATAATTCTGTGTGCAGGTCATTGCAAATGGGACTTTGACATTTGCTTTCATTGCATCTGAACATGTGGAAAGATGGAAGAGTTTGGATGCTTAGATATGCAGGATGCGTATTAATAAAAATATAGATTTCTAGTTGATCTCAGTTTGAATTATGAAAGCACAAAAGTTCATTCGAATAAGCTCAGGGTTTGTTATGCATTTGATCCTAATAGATTTGACTTACGAACCAACTAATATTGAGTTTCAGTAGCGTCACTACTAAAACCAGGCCTTTAACACTCCCCCACATCCAAAAGAAAAAAAAAGAGCCCTAAAAAGAAAAAAAAATGCGTTTAGCCACTGACAGATGACCTCTGTGGAATCCCATGGGACAATTCCCGGGGAGATGACAAAATTTCTCCCTTTGAGTCATATTGTACAAAACAGAGTGAACTCATAGCAGGGCTTCACTGAGATATCATCCAGGGGTTTCTAGGAGGTGCAACAAAATACCATGGTCCACAATAGCAAAAGCAGCTGACAGTACTGTAGAATCAACAAGGAGATATTCCCTCTGTTGATGTCCAGGCAAAGATAATCCACTAGGACAACCAAAACCATCTCCATTCCATAGCAAGGGTAGAAGCCAGACTAGAAAGGACCAAGAAAAGGAAATGTCCTGGTATAACTCAGCCATTACATGTTCAACTACTTGGCCAAGCCCAAGAATGAAAACTTGAAAACTAACTAGATCTTCCTTGTTGAATGATTTACTTTACTTCAGGGCTGATGAAAATTTGTCTTCTGGTAGAGAGAAACTGGACAATCCTTGTCAAAGGCCCAACCAGGCTTTAATCACAAGGATCCAGTTTACATGTCATGTCTTTTCCAACCCCAAGCAACCTGTCAACGGTCTACAGAGAAAATGGTTCAAACTGTTCCAAGCAGTTATGACCAGCCGTTGTTTCTGACATTGCTGGTTTAGATTCTGCTCTGATGGTCACGTCTAAGTCAGATCAAATATGAGACATTTTATTAGCAAATTAACAGCCTGCAGTTCTTGTTTAATCTTTTTGGGACTCAACACTAGGGTTCAGTAAGCTCTTTACCTCCTGGAAGAGCTCGGCTTGATTAAATTCGTGTGAAACAGTTGTGGCAGAGAGAAAAAGGGATGCTTTGTTAGCCCTGCAAATGGGTTCTCCAGAGTGCTCAGTCAGATTTAGCATACACTTTCAACCATGGGTGTTCAAGTCATCTGCCAATGGGTTTCACCTTCTCCATTTCCTCCATAAACCAGGGAGCTGGACGCTTCAGAAGAGTGGGAAGCCACTCCATGAATTGCTGGAAACCTATCCTGTGCAGAAAGGTAAATCCAGTGTCCTGCTATAATAGGGAATTAAAAATAAAACATTTATGATGGATTTTCCTTTTAATTTTATTTTATTTATTTATTTCATTTCATTTCTATACCACCCAACAGCCAAAGCTCTCTGTATCATTCATAAACATTAAAACCATAGAGTACAGCTTGAAGTATAAAATATGGAAACCTAATTCACAATATAAAAGCACAATATAAAAGTATAACCACAATAAAACTGAGTAGCATTGCAGAGATTTTACAGATTTAAAATATAGATTTAAAACAGCAGAGTTGAAAGACTAGAGTGATAAAATGCTAAAATGCAAGGAAAATAAAAAGGTCTTCACCTGGTGCCAGAAAGAGTACAGCGTAGGTGCCAGGTGAACTTCTCTAGGGAGCTCATTCCACAGCCGGGGTGACACAGCAGAAAAGGCCCTCCTCTTTGTAGCCACCTGCCTTACTTTCTTGGACAGGAGTTCATGGAGAAGGAGGATGTTTTAAAATATTATGGTGGTCATGGCAATGCCAGCTATTGTTTGTCAAATTGTACACTTCAGTTTCGGTTTCTCAAAAAGGCCCTTACCTTGGGGTTTTGGTACCTTGAATATTTATTTAAATTTGATCAATTAATTCATCAATTAATTGGTTAAAAGGCAGATGGTTAAACAACTAAAAAATATGTAATCGGCTAAGAGCCCTGTTTGTCACTATTGCTGGTATGCTCACTAGATAATTGGAACAGTTCAGCCAGCCTTCATTTATAAAACACTTTATTACTCAGTGCTTCTGTACAGGAACTAACATGAGAATTCTGTATAAAAAGGATTTATTTTGTGTCTGTTCTTTTTTTTGCTCTCTGATGTGACGTATCTCATTCACTTTCAATCTAAGCCTGTAAGTGCAATTTAAATGTATTTTATAGCAACAATTTGGGCCAATCTCATGCAGTAATAAAAAAAAATGCTTTGTTGGTTACTGCTCCCAAAGGGTTTCTAAGTACAGTGCATTATGTAAGGCCTGACCCTGCAGTCCTTACTCAGCCAGAATTCACTCACTTTTTGTTACGATCCCAGGCTGCAATGATTGTGCTAGGACCACCAAAATTTTTTAAACGTTTTAACCAAAGAGATGGCTTACATCTTATTGAGAGTTTGTCTCTAAGAGATATGCCAGCCAGCCCAAGCCACAAATCTATCTATTTTTCTTCAACACACACTTCAAACGTTCTGCATTGCATGCCAGCAGTGCAGACAGAGCCTAGCTCACAAGTGAACAAAGTGAAGTGGAAGGGAAAGGATAACGAAGCAAAGCAACAACATGCCAGGTTCCAACCTCCACAGCAACAGGGCATCCACAAAGACGAGAGCCTCTCTCTTGACTGACACCTCATTGTTGGTCATGAGAGTTTTTCTCTAAGGATGACCCTTCATCACTCATGATGCAGAACTCTGAGAAAAAGGCATTTGGCCTGTTCTGTTTTGCCCTGTGGGCTGCTTTGATTGACCTCTCCTTTCCCACATTTTGATCTGTGGACGCCTGACCTCTGCTGAGCTCCAGGTGCCCGACTGCCCACCAAATCTGCAACAGGAAAGGTGCCCTGCTTGCCCAGTACTTCTTAGCTAAAAACTTGAGATTCCTTTGATGCCAAGGGCTGAAAATTCTCAAAGTGCAATACCCTAAAGAGGAGGTTTAACAACCTGAATTTAAAGGATATGGTTCCAGCGGTTTTAAAAAATAATAATTATAAAATCTCAAACTTTACAAAATTCCTAAAAATCAATGGATGAACAGATCTGCTTCAAACATAGCAAGAATAAAGCCATACCTGAGATCTATCATGGTGCCAGGATTCATTTTTTAATCTTTTAAAATGACTGTGTGTTTTTTAAAAAAATTAAAGCATCCAACTTTTTAAAAAAATCCTAGAAATCAGCGGATGAACAGATTTGCTTCAAATTTGACAAGGCTAAAGATCTATCCGAGAACTATCATAGTACCAAATTTCATCTCTTTAGCTTTAAAAATGACGGAGCTGTAAGCGTTTTTGTTAATTCTCATTAAAGTAGAGTTGCCCTTTGGCTGGAGCGTATGGAAAAAATCTGGATTTTTCATCAAATTTCATAATTTCCCCCCTTCCCGGATTCTCAGCATTGGGCTAAGGCAGGGGTCAGCAGCCAAGCACCCATGGGTGCCTGCCAGGACTCCCGAGTGGGCCCGCAAGATCCCTGCTGTCACTAAGGTCAAAGTATGCCTCAGTAGCACCTCCTTTATCGTGGGGGTAGCATATGGGTTGATAGCCTTGATGCCCACTCCACATCAATGTCTGCTGCTGATAAGGCAGAATATGATGATGGTATGACCCAGGGATACTACTGTTGTTATTATACATAATAAAGGGCAGAGCTCAACCAGGGACTGCTATTTTCACTGCCTACCCCATATCTCTTATATCATAACGTTCTGCCTCTAGAAAAATGCATTGGAAAAAATTGAGTTTTTTGATATCAGTGACTTACAGGGATAAAGTATCTGGCTGCTGCCTCTGTTTTGCACAAATGGAGTTGTTTTTTTAAAAAAAATTAATTGGACAACATACTGTGTGTTAAATATTTTTCTTTTTTTCAGGCTGTGATGTAACCTGTGGGTATGTGTCTGACAGAATCAAGAAGCACTGCTCACTTTCTTAGCTTTGTCCAGATGTTTAGCTACGGGATAATGTTACTACATAGATTAGCACAGCTGTCTAAAAGATACCATGCTAAATATGGAGAGCATCTGTGATTTGTCTAGGGAGGTTGAATTTCAATTAATTAAATGTGCAGCTAGCTTGCTAAGATCTTTTGCATTTCTAGTAGAAACCTGACAGTTTTGAAAGACACAAGGACTTTTGGCATCAGCTGAAGTAAACAATTTTTTCCAGATTATACATTTTTGCCAGGTTCTTGGAGAAGTAAGTAGACTAGGTGGCTGACTATATTTGCCAGGGTCATGTGTTTGAATAGAACTGCTTCTTAAGTTGAATGATTGGCTCCAATAAATACATTTGCAAAGTGATCCACTGGGTAGGGAAAGCCAGTGGGCTGGAGGTGAAAAGTGCACTGGCACACATAATTTGCTTGCTTCAATGGATTGAAGTGGTTTTATGGCCATTATCACCCGTGCAGTTTTAAGCACACTCACCGTGACTTTGATCCACTTCTTCAGCGCAGGACTAGCATGACTTCGTCCCCCTTGCACTGTTTTCATGCCCTGAGTGCTCCGTTTTTAGTTTCTGTTTCGATTTAACCCTGAACGGGCAAAGTCCGTTTCAGGCAAGTTCAACAGGCTGAGCTGAGGTATTGGAGCAAAACCGACCACGTGTGATTCAAAATGCTAGATTTGCATAGGAAACAGAGCAGGAACCCGCAGAAGCAATCTGGGGGAAAAATGGTACGTATGATAAAGGCCTATAATTTGCAAACTGTAAACTTTGGAAGTCAGATATTTGCACTGTATTATTTATTTATAACATTTCTATACTGCTCTCTGGATGGTTTACAAAGTTTAGAACTTAAAAAAAATATGCAAAATTTAAAAACACACACAAAAAACTCACGGAAGACAATATACAGCGAGACAACATACACCTGAAAATAACTTTAAGCAATCAGCCTAAAATCAAATTTGGGATTAATTAAAACTCATCACATGCTGCTAAATACCTGGGAAAAGAGAAAAGTCTTGACCTGGTGCTGAAAAGATAGCAATGTTGTGCTAGGTGGGCCTCATCGGAGAGATCATTCCATAATTGGGGGGCCACCGCCAAGAAGGTTCTCTCCCTTGTTGCCGACTTCTGAACCTCCCTTGGAGTATGTTCCTGGAGGAGTACCTAAAATATTGAGCATAGGAAGAAGCATCTCAAACCCATATGACTATAGAGTGATTGGGGTGGGAGCCCTGCTCTCCAACTTTCCATGCTTAGTTGTTTGTCCTGATAAGCATATTGTGGTTCATGAATTGAGGTTGGCTCAAGGAGAGCAGGTGCTCTGCAACAGCCACAATCTAACCCAGCCAGATAACACTGTCAGCTACCTTCACTATCTTGGTAAGTATATAAATTCACCCTGTTTGGGCAGTTCTTGGTTTGCAAAAGTATGCATGATGTGGAGAATGTAGATAGGGAGACATTTCTCTCTCCCTCCCATGATACTAAAACCCGGGATCATCCCATGAAGCTGATTGGTGGGAGATTCAGGACAGATAAAACGAAGTACTTCTTCATACAACACATAGTTTAACTATGGAATTCGCTACCACAGGATGTAGTGATGGCCACCAATTTGGATAGCTTAAAAAGGGGTTGGATCAATTCCTGGAGGAAAAGGCTACCAATGGCTACTAGTCCTGATAGCTATATGCTATCTTCATTAGTAGATGCAATAAGCCTATGTACAGCAGTTGCAGGGGCTCATGGATGGGAGGATGCTGTTGCACTGTGTCCTGCTTGTGGGTCCCTGGTCGAAAGCTGGTTGGCCGCTGTGTGAACAGAATGCTGGACTAGATGGACCCTTGGTTTGATCCAGCATGGCTCTTCTTACGTTCTTATGTTGGGCAGAATGGAACATCTATTCTTTTGTTCTTTTCTAAGCTGCTGCTCTGCTTTGTAGTTTGACTTGTCTTCTTCTTCTTCTTCTTCTTCTTCTTCATCATCATCTCCTCCTCCTCCTCCTCCTCCTCCTCCTCCTCCTCCTCCTTCTTCTCCTTCTTCGGAAAAAATGAGTTAACTGTACTGTGTTAAACCTGGAATGATATATCCTTCTCCGCTTTCAATCTTAGAGCTTATATAGGGTTATTAAATGGAGGGCAGTGTCTCATGGCTTGCAGATCTTTTGTCAGGTGGGTAGCTGGCAAGATTAGGAAACAAGGTGGCTCTCCCATAAGCAAAAATTACAATTTTTTCCCCCTCAAGGCTTATTTGAAATTCAAACTCTGTAAATGACAGAACTTGTTAGTCCATGTACAGCTCCATTGTCTTAAAAGGACTGAAGCATTGTGTTTACAGGAGCATTTGCACAGGACTACAAGGGAGGTGCCACAACATTTTCATTGAAAATTATTTGAACTTCCTTATATAGATTAGGGGTGTGCACGGACCCCCCGGATCGGATCGGGACCCGGATCGGGACCTCCAATTTTGTCCCGGACCGGTTCGGACAAAATCGGAGGCCCCCCGGACCGGATCGAGTCCGATCCCGACCCAAAAATCGTACATTTTTGGATCGGCCGCCATTTTTTTCCCCATAGACTTGCATTGCAATGCAAGTCTATGAGGAAAAAATGGCGGCGGGTGGGTAAGGGGGGGCCTAACTCCCTCCCCCCCCCCGGGGCCGTCCGCTGTGGACGGCCCCGGCAGGTAAACCCCCTCCCCCGCGCTCCCTACCCCCCCTGGGGCCGCCTGCTTCCATCCGCTGGCGCCCGCGGGCGCCAGCGGATAGAAGCGGACGGCTCCGGGGGGGGTAAGCCCCCTTCCCCGCCACTTACCTTCTCGGCCCGTCCGGCGCCGGCGGCTACTACCAGCGGGCTCCGCGGCCTACTCTCGAGTAGCGCGCCGGGTGATGACATCACCCGGCGCGCCACCCTGGAGCAGGCCGCGGAGCCTGCTGGTAGTAGTAGGCGCCGGCGCCGGACGGGAGCCGCCGGGCCGGGCAGGTAAGGGCCCCCCTCCCCCCTCCCCCCTCCGCGCGCCCCCTCCTCCCCTCCACGCACCCCCTCCTTACCTTCCCGGCCCGGTGGCTCCCGTCCGGCGCCGGCGCCTACTACTTCCAGCAGGCTCCGCGGCCTGCTCTAGAGTAGCGCGCCGGGTGATGACATCACCCGGCGCGCCATCCTAGAGCAGGCCGCGGAGCCTGCTGGGAGTAGTAGGCGCCGGCGCCGGACGGGAGCCGCCGGGCCGGAAAGGTAAGGGCCCCCCTCCCCCCTCCGCGCGCCCCCTCCTCCCCTCCATGCACCCCCTCCTTACCTTTCCGGCCCGGCGGCTCCCGTCCGGCGCCGGCGCCTACTACTTCCAGCAGGCTCCGCGGCCTGCTCTAGAGTAGCGCGCCGGGTGATGACATCACCCGGCGCGCCATCCTAGAGCAGGCCGCGGAGCCTGCTGGGAGTAGTAGGCGCCGGCGCCGGACGGGAGCCGCCGGGCCGGAAAGGTAAGGGCCCCCCTCCCCCCTCCGCGCGCCCCCTCCTCCCCTCCACGCACCCCCTCCTTACCTTTCCGGCCCGGCGGCTCCCGTCCGGCGCCGGCGCCTACTACTTCCAGCAGGCTCCGCGGCCTGCTCTAGAGTAGCGCGCCGGGTGATGACATCACCCGGCGCGCCATCCTAGAGCAGGCCGCGGAGCCTGCTGGGAGTAGTAGGCGCCGGCGCCGGACGGGAGCCGCCGGGCCGGAAAGGTAAGGGCCCCCCTCCCCCCTCCCCCTCCTCCCCTCCACGCACCCCCTCCTTACCTTCCCGGCCCGGTGGCTCCCGTCCGGCGCCGGCGCCTACTACTACCAGCAGGCTCCGCGGCCTGCTCTAGAGTAGCGCGCCGGGTGATGACATCACCCGGCGCGCCACCCTAGAGCAGGCCGCGGAGCCTGCTAGTAGTAGTAGGCGCCGGCGCCGGACGGGAGCTACCGGGCCGAGAAGGTAAGTGCCCCCCTCCTCCCCCCCCCGCTGTCCACTTTCATCGGCGGGCGCCCGCTGGCGCCCGCCAATGGAAGCGGCGGTGGGCGCCAGTGGGCGCCCGCCGATCCGCCGATCCGCCGAACCGGTTCGGAGCTTTTTCGGACCGGTTCGGATTGGATCGGCCGATCCAGCTGCGGGATCGGAAATCGGATAATTTATCCGATTTCCCACTGGACCGGACTCGGATCGTGGATCGGGTCCGATCCAGTGCACATCCCTAATATAGATGCCATATTCAAATATAGGGGCGCCTAATGTATCATTGGCTATGTGGCCCTAAGAAAGTTATAATGGATGGACATTGGGAAGTGCTAATTGCTTATTATTCATGCCCTGGCTCACATTACCTTTAAAACACTTTCACTTCGGCCTACTGACTTTTCCATTAAAAAAAATCATTTTCCAAATGTTTGAATAATTACAAAATACTTTCTAACAGAACATTAAGGTAGGGAATTCACCTGGTGCACTCCAGACGTTTTGGACTATAGCCCCATAATCCCCAGTCCATATGGCCAATGGTCAGGGATTCTTGGAGCTGTAGTCTAAATTGTCTGAAGGACACTAGGGCCAGATCTACACCAAGCTGGATATATCAGTATGAAAGCGGTATGAAAGCGGTATATGGTATGTTGGCAGTGCACTTCAATACTGCTATAAAGTAGTAGTGTGACTCCATTCCTTTTATATACCACGTTCATACCGCTATATCCTGCTTGGTGTAGATCTGGCCTAGGTTGCTTACCCTTTGCCTAGAGTATGGATAGCCGACTTGTACAGTTGGATAAAGAGGATGACCTCCCTGCAGCCCCCTCAAACTTGCAATAAGAAGTGGTAAATGTCTTCCCATCAATCCCGCACATAAGGAAAAGAAATATTTCTTAGGGCTTTCAGGGCATTTTAATGTGACCATCTTCCTGAATGTTGTTTTTATTGTTCAGCCAGGCTTGAGCACATCTGCTCTATAACTGTAAGGTCCTTACTGTTAGAAGTACCAGGACATGGTCTGAAGTTATGATGAAGCAACCTGGCTGAAGCTATGCAGGCATGAGTTTGGCCAGTGCCTGGGTGGGAGACCACCATGGGAGTTTAGTTACATTGCTTTTAGTTCCATGATAAAAGAGAGGTAGGCAATAAATACATACACAGAAGGTGCGGACTTTCTCATAGAGCTCAAACAACTGTGAAGTTAAGGACTGGCTTTGTGGTAAAAATACATTTCAGATCCCCGGACCATTGTCTAGAGAATAGAGTTGGCCACCACAATGAACTCCCATTAGTGTTAATAGCAATACAAGGCATTTGTCACATTGTGATTGTTCCTGTGTAAGAGCACCCCAGGTCTCAGGAGGGAAAACAAATGTTGATATGGAAAGGCTCGACTCCAATGGCTGTATCGTTTTTGCAGGGCTCCAGTCTACTTATGAGGATGTACAGAGGAAATAAACATATTAGTTTTATGCTAAAACTTATCTCCTTTTCCAGTTTGCAATTAAATATGATTGTCTCTAAGACATTTCTATTAATTCCACCCTTACCCCCCCAGTTGAAGGAAAAATGCATTTTAATGTATTGTAGCCACATGCATATAGCTTCCCCCCCTCATATATATATGAGTGTCAAGAGTAATCGTCCCAACAACATTATACCAAGCCAATATTAATCAGACTTGCAGCTACAGCTTGCTCTACTTATGATTACATTTGTGATGTTTAGATGAATTCCCTGCCTTAATATTCTGTTAGAAGGTCTTTTGTCATTATTCAGACATTTGGAAAATGGATTTTTTATGGAAAAAAACCCCTAACATTAAATGTTTGCAAAACCTTCAATAGAACACCTGCAATTTTTTTTTTAAAAAATCTCAGTTTAAAAAAATGTGATGTCATATATAGTAGATAGACTGGGGATTTTAAGAGAATAAACAATGTTCAAGTTAACTTTCAATGCAATCCCATACATGTCTACTCAAAAGTAAGTCCCACTAAATCCCACTGAGATTTCTTTCTACTTTGTAGAAAACCCATTTTTATCCTTGCCTAAGTGCTGAATCCAATACTTTGATTCCACTTGTGCAGGATGCTGTACAAGCCATTATGCAAGCTGTTGCACAGCTCCTTACAACTTCATTAGACGAAGTAATGCTTGTGCTAGGTCTAATACTGGAACAACACCAACTCTTGTAATTTTTACACCAGCATAAAATTGGATATAACCCGTAATCACAGAGCGTACTTAATATTGCTACTTTCTTCTGGAAGTCTCTAGTGTCCTTAACAATGCGGTGTTAGGCAGAAATTCAAGAGGTGAAGCAGCTGCCAGCATGGTGACAAATAGAAAGCAAAATATTCATGTTTAATTTCTGCTTCTAGTTATTGCAATTGTTAAAGGCACAGAAGCTGTATCAGGAAACACGCACACACGCACACACACATGCACACACACGACAACCCTAAGCTAACCAGAAGAGGCTGTTTCAAACACTACTTGCAAATAAAAGGAGACGTAATTTCCTCTTCAAGTTTTAGGAAATTGTACACCTTAATGTTTATAGAAGACTGAGCTGATAATTCCCTCAATTTTTACAGTGCAATCCTATGTATGTTTACTCAGAAGTAAGACCAATTGTGTTCAATGGGGTTTACTCCTCGGTAAGAACTGTATATAAAGCTTGCAGCCCTAGTCTGTCTTTAGGAAATAGCAAATGCTCTCCTGAAAAGGCCAGGTTGCTCCACAAACTAGGAAACGTGCTCCAACCAGGTCTCTCCTGCACCCTCCTGGAAGGAATGCAGAATTCTTTCCCCATTTCCCCTCAAAAGCTCAGGATCCCCTTCCCTATGCCTTTAAATAGGCAACAATACCTGCTTTTTTACAAACAGGAGAAATTTAACTTTGTAGCATTTTGCTATGACCTACTCAGTGGAATTACAGCAGCAAACTAATCCTTTAGGAGAGATGGCTCTATCAATCTTTGGATTTTTCTAATGTGGAAGCTACTCAATTGCATCTCAGAAATCAGGGAGGTAATTACTCATGCAGACAGCACAAAATGAAAGGGGGGAAAATGCAAGTTCTGCTGAGTATCCCTTTTAGAACAAGCAGTGGAACAAGGAAAGCAGCCTCTATAATCAGTCAAATTCTTCCACTAATTTTTCAGGTGCTGAAGGCTATAGTAAGAATGCATGCTATGAAAGTTAAAGCAAAGAGAGGCTTTTGTGGAAGAGTCCACAAGACAGGATATTTCGTATGAAGCGAGAATTTATTTATTTATTTATTACATTTGTATACCACCCCATAGCCGAAGCTCTCTGGGCGGTTTACATAGGATTAAAAACAATTAAAAACAATATACAAAAATTAAAACAGCAAAAACATACAACATACACACAATCTGTACATTTAAAAACCACTTCAAAACTTCAAAAAGCTACAAAAACAAAACAAAACAAACCCAGGCTCCTCAGATATTGCCAAATGCCTGAGAGAAGAGGAAAGTCTTGACCTGGCGCCGAAAAGATAACATTGTTGGCGCCAGGCGGGCCTCGTCGGGGAGATCGTTCCACAATTGGGGAGCCACCACAGAGAAGGCCCTCTCTCTTGTTGCTGACCTCCGAGCTTCCCTCGGAGGAGGCACTCGGAGGAGGGCCTTAGATGTTGAACGTAGTGTTCGGGTAGGTTCATGTCGGGAAAGGCGTTCCATCAGGTATTGTGATCCCAAGCCGTTTTTCTGAGCGATAACTTCATTGCTTCAAATAAGCACGAGGATAACCCCCCTGAAAAGCCATTTTATAGGCAACGTGTCATAAGAACTTTTAAATGACACATGGCAAGATACGGAGATTCATTCCAGAGTGTAGGTCCATCCTTCAGATTATTGATCTGAATGATGTTTGGGCTTGATACTTTAAATCCTCTATTGCGCTGCTTTTAAACCTCATGTTCAAATTAGTTGTCGTACTTGCATACCTGCGGAACACAAGAGGAATGCACCAGCAGGAAAATGAAATTAGTTATTGTAGCTTGAGAATGATGTGGAGAAAAATCAGGTGTGCCACTCTTGATCTCTACCCATCTGGCCTGGGACAACTTGCCAGTGGGGACTGGCCAAGGCTTTGAATCTGATAAGTGGTCGTTAATACCATTTAAAGATGCTGTTTAAGACAATATAGTATCTTTTCATCATTTTGAGTGCTATTAGGGCACAATCCTGTGTATGTTTGGGCAGAAAAAAGTATTTTCCCCCTGTCTAAACATGCATACAATTGTGCTGTTAATGTATTTATTCTTAGCTGCCATGAGAACCATTCCTAGCTGGCTGGCGTGAGAATATTTTCATTTTAAGATCAACAGATAGCATTTGCAAAAGGTGTTCCTGTTAGGTTTTCTAGCCATGCGCCCCTCCCAAATACTGTGTCAGCCTTCCCCAGCCTGTTGCCCCTCGGGATGTGGTGGACTACAACTTCCATCATCCCTGACCATTGGTCATGCTGATTGGGGATGATGTGAGTTGCAGTCCAACATATCTGGAGGGTCCCAGGCTGGGGAAGTCTGTTATAAATTCTAAGGGACCCAAGCAGGCCAATTTCCCAACTCCACTTTTCCAATTTTGTTTCCCAACTTACACTCAAGATTCCAGATATGGGATGTTATATAATTTCCTTTATTTTGGGTGAATTTAGTAACAATATTTTTTTCCCTATATTTTCAGATACAACATGATGTTATAACACTGCTTAATATATGTGTTTAAGGTTTTTTAGATTGTTGGGAAGGTCTCTCTTTTTCAGGCTGATGCATATTTTCCTGCTGAAGAATACCTTTTGAGGTTGAAATATGTTTGGGATACTGATACTTTTTAATTTTTATATATCATCTTATATGATCTGATTTATCAATGTTATTTACTGTTCACTGATTACTGATAAATATTTATGTTTAGTCTGTATACTTTGTCATTTATATTAAAAAAATCCTTGTGTATATAGATATAGTCCCCCCCCCCCCAATGTTTGTGTTCTTGTTTGTTCTTCTACTTACAGTAGACCCATTGAAATTACTGGGACTTAAATAAGTATGTCTAAGTCTGGATCCAAGTCCAAGAGTTTTGGAGAAAGGTAGCAGGAAGCAGGAAAGTAAATGTCTCTTTTTGCTTCTCCAGTTTCTACTGAGGAAATAAGATTGGAGGAGATGAGAAGCAAAGATATGCACTGCTTCATCTTTATAAAAATTCTGGCAGTGCCCAGAAAGGTCACAGGATGAACTCAGGGAAGAGGGATTCTCAGGTTTTCAGCTGATGTTGTGCACTCCTGGAACTTTTGGGAAAGTTGTGTATGCAGTGGAGGAAATAGGGGCTGCCTGAAGCTTCAACTCAGAGATGGGGAACCTATGGTGCCCCTCCAGATGTTGTTGGGACTACAGCTCCCATCATCCGTGATCACTGGACATTCTGGTGGTGGTTGATGGGAGTTGGGGTCCAACAACATCTGGAGGGCTTGGAGAAAAACATGGCCTTCCTACTTTCTATGATCTATGTCTACCCTTTGAAGGGAGAGATCCCGTTTCACTGGGTGGCCCCACCGACTGTGAGGATCTAGTGTACTGAAGTAGCATGTTTGAAGCTCAGCAAAAATATTTGGGTGGATGGTTGGCAGTAGAT
This sequence comes from Anniella stebbinsi, assembly GCA_029215795.1. Lineage (NCBI taxonomy): Eukaryota > Metazoa > Chordata > Lepidosauria > Squamata > Anniellidae > Anniella > Anniella stebbinsi. The sequence continues at coordinate 227,592,754 of JARDYH010000001.1, forward strand.
GAAAGTCATTTTATTTATTGGTTTTATTTCCATTTCACCTTTTGACCCAGAAGGATCCCCAAGGTGGCTTACAGTTAAACAGTAAAATGCAATTACATTGGGGCAGCTCCTACCCCTCTGACATACGCCATTGCTCTGGGGTAGCCGAGATATCCTGGGATGTTGTGGCTATTCCTATCGCCTTTCATTCTATCTCACTCCTGTGACTGCTGGCAATTTGTCCAAGAGCAGGAAGGGAGAAGCCAGATGCAGCTGCTAGAGTATAATGTTACAACATCACTCAGCCAATGTGAAGGCCCTTTAAATCCCATTGATTCCAATCAGAGTGAGTGATGTATATGCTTCATTGAAACCAATTGGACACCAACTCTACTATTCTATGATTCTATAGGTGGATTCTTGTATTGAGCAGGGCAGTTGGACTCGATGGCCTTATAGGTCCCTTCCAACTCTACTATTCCATGATTTTATGATTATCTCTGGCTGGGCTGTGGCCTTGTTTGCAAAAAGTTGTAATGGGTTTAGGTCAAAAGAAGGCTTCCTGAAACTGATATGGAAAACAACTCCTTCTTACTTCACAAAGGGAAGCAAGATTGATCATTCTATGGCTGTTATCACACATGTGGTTTTAAGCACACTCATGGCGGCTTTGATCCAGATCTTCAGAGAGGGATTCACATGACGTCGTCCCCCTCGCGCTGTTCTCGTGCCCTGAGTTCTCCATTTTTAGTTTCTGTTTTAATTTAACCCTGAACAAACAAAGTCCATTTCAGGCAAGTTCAGGAAAGTTCAGCAGGCTGAGCTGAGGTATCGGAGCAAAACTGACCATGTGTGATTCAAAAGGCTACACTCGCATAGGAAACGGACAGAAGCAAACCGGGTAGGTGTGATAAAGGCCTATATTGTTTTAAGTGATGCTAAATAAGCACAAAAGAAGAGAATGGTGTAGAATTATTTGTCCTAATAGCCATGAAAACATCAAAACCAGTAAGGTGAGATGAAGTTGGACATAGAGTTTAATTTACATGAAGCTACAATGGGGTGGAGTTGGGTGGGGGTGGGGGGGTAATACAAATTTTTACTAGGAATTTAACATAACTGAGTGCGAAATCCTCATATGTCTAATATTTCTCATGTGGGATGTTATGTGAGCCCAAATTCTAGAAAGGGGAAATTTCTGGTGTTACAACTATTTTTATTGTTCTCAACAGAGTAGATGTGTTAGTGCTGAATGTAAATTTTAGGATCATAAGACTTAAAGGGGTAAGTTAATGTTTGGGTGTGGGAGCCCATGCCCGCTGTTTTGCTGTTTGCATGGTGCTTCTAAACCCTAGAGGTTTCCCATTCAAGGCATTTGTAGACCAGCATTCACAGAATTGCAACCTAGACAAACAAAAGAAAGATTCATGTCACCTTAAAGACTAACAGATTTATTGTGGCATAAGCTTTCATGGGCTACAATCCACTTCATCAGATGCATGAAGTGTTATCAACATCTAAGGTCCTCTTCCGGGTGCCTACTCCGAGGGAAGCTCGGAGGATGGCAACCAGGAAGAGGGCCTTTTCTGTGGTGGCCCCCCAATTATGGAATGATCTTCCCGATGAAGCCCGCCTGGTGCCAACATTGCTATCTTTTCGGCACCAGGTCAAAACTTTTCTTTTCTCCCAGGCATTTAACAGCTTAAGTTGAGTTTGAGTCTTTGGCCTGGCTGAAAGTTTATAATTGTTTTAAATGTTCGTTGTTTTTAAGTTTTATGTTTTAAAATTTTGTGTTTTATGTTTTAAAAATTGGTATATTGACTTTTAATGTTCAATCTTTTAATTTTTGTAAATCGCACAGTGAGCTTCGGCGATGGGGCGGTATATAAATGTAATAAATAACAACAACAACAATAACAACAACAACAACAACAATAATCTTAAATTGGCCAGGAGGCATTTATGCACGTTCAATGTAAAGAGAAGAAAACACACACGCATGTTTGATCCATGAAAGCTTATGCCATCCTGAATTAAGTTGCCACAAGATGCTTTGTTATTGTTGTAGTTGTTGTTGCAGCAGCAGCAGCTGGTTAATATGGTTACTCCTCTGGAAACCTAAGCACTGGTGGATACTCTCCTGGTTTTGCCCATCACTTCCACATGATCTATACAAAGACAGTATATTGTAAAGTAATTGAGAAGTGCAAAATCAGAGTCTTGAACTATTTTATAGATATTGAATGCTTTACCAGTGATTTGTTTTTTGTTGTTTTTTTGGACATGCAGAAAATGCTTGCTGGGGGTGGGGAGAGGAATTTATGTAGTCTCCCATGAAGTAAAATGGATGTGTTTATTTCTCTGCAACTACAGTTGCAGAAAGTTTGGGGCTATTTTCTCTCTCTGCTGTAAAGAAGCACCCTTGTGAAGAGGAGTATGATGTTTACTTCTAACGATGTGCTTCTGTTTACAGTGCTAAAGAAAAGAAGCCCCAGGGCTACATTCTCCCGCCATAGATGCCAAAACATTTGCTAACAATAGACATGGACTCTATTCAAATGACACATTAAGCCATGGTGGTTAAGCATTCTGAGCTAAACGGTATGGATTAGCATGTCATGTGAACCATGACTTAGCTAGTTGCGTGAACGATTCTTAATTATGGTCGCTACATAAACACAATTTACACAAACTGGCTGAATTCGGACAACATGATAGTCAATAATGGGGTAATAATCTACTTTACAGTTGTTCATCTAGGGGGTACTCCCCACGCAACATGGTAATAAATAATCAACTGTGGTGTGGATTAGGATCAGCGCTGAGTTGACTATGGCAGCATTCAGACGACATGATAGTCAGTACAACTGATGATTGTCCCTCCCCCAGTTGCTTATTGTGTCGTCCGAATTCAGCCACTCACTAACCATTTGCTGCAAAAAGGGTTAGCGGCCTAACCACGGCTTTGTATGTCATCTGAACAGGCCCATGGTCTTCCCCTTCTCTCATACTTTTTTGTGTTTTGGTGGGGAGCACCACACAGAGAGAAAATAGTAGGGGTGTGCACTGGATCGGGTCCGATCCACGATCCGAATCCGATCCAGGGGAAATCGGATACAATTATCTGATTTCCGATCTCACCGCTGGATCGGCCGATCCGATCCAGAAAGGTCCCGATCCAGATCGGGTGGCTCGGCGGATCGGCAGGTGCCCACTGTTGCCCACCGCTGCTTCCAATGGCGGGCGCCAGAGGGCCCCCGCCGATGGAAGTGGAAAACGGGGGCAGGGGGCTTACCTTCCGGGGAGGTAAGCAGGGGGAGCGGGGGGCGGGGGGCCTGTGCACCGCTTACCTTCAGGGGACGTCTGCTCCTGTCCGCCGCTGGCCGCTACTGTGAGCGGGCTTCGCGGCCTGCCCCTAGGTAGCGTGCCAGGTGATGTCACCACCTGGCGCACTACCTAGGGGCAGGCCGCGAAGCCCGCTTGCAGTAGCGGCCAGCGGTGGACGGGAGCGGACCTCTCCCGAAGGTAAGCAGGGGGGAGGTGGGGAGGGGGTCCCACGCGCACCACGGAAGGTAAGCAGGGGGAGGGGGAGGGGGCTTACCCCCCGGGGCCATCCACAGGGGTAAGGAGCATGAGGGAGGGGGCTTACCTGCCAGGGCTGTCCACAGTGGATGGCCCCGGGGGGAGGAGGGAGTTAGGCCCCCCTCACCCACCCGCTGCCATTTTTTCCTCATAGACTTGCACTGGGGGAAAGCTTTCTTTCCCCCAATGCAAGTCTATGGGGGGGGGGGGAAATGGCGGCCGATCCAAAAACTGGATGTCCAATTTTTGGATCGGGATCGGACCTGATCTGGTCCAGGGTTCTCCAATTTTGTCCGATCCGGGACAAAATTGGAGGTCCCAATCCGGGTCCCGATCTGATCTGGGGGGTCCGTGCACACCCCTAAATAGCAGGGAATTGCATTTGCATGACTGTCCTAAGTCTTACTGGTGATTCTTCCATAATCCCTTTTCAATAGGTCTGCGTCTTAGTTTTTCAGCCTAGAACTTCGCAGCCCCAGAGTGTAAAAATTTGGCATGCAGCATTTTTCAGCAGGCTTACCTAGTGTATGGGATAATTTGAAACTTAATTATTCAGTACTTGAAAAGCGCTCTCAGATCTCCTGACGAAAAATACCACAGAGGAGTGCAAAGTGTTATTTTTATGGCACTTTTTGCAGGGAAAGAGGCTTGATCTGATCACATTAAAATCCTGGTGGGATTGTTAGACTTTAATATTATCTACTGAGCAGCAATAGTGGGATGTCTCCTAGTTCACAGAGCTCCTAGTTCATAGAGAAGTAGCTTCCCCTTGAAATTATTCATATTCACATCTTACCCTTGATAAAAAAAAAATCCTCTTAAAAGAGGCATTTTGCCACAGAGGTTAAGGGTTTTCATTGAAATTGCCACTTGCATTTGATTTTCATCTTCTCGTAACAGCCTTGAAAATGTTCAGGATGAAAAAAAGTCCTGTCTGAGGCATGGTTGAGATTGACTATTTTATTTTAAATATGCTACAAGAGAATTAAGCAAAGCACGTGCCAAACCAGATGACAGCCTCTCTTTGTCGATTGTATTGTCTACAGGGAGTTGAACTCTCTGCAGGAGTAACATCTACATTTTAGCAAACAAGCTTTTCTTTATTACAGACAATCTAAACAAATGCTTATCATTTTGCAGAGACCAGATTAATAAACAAGAGATCAATGCTTAAAACCTAATGCTCTTTTAAGAAAAATCACCTGTTTAATGCTCTTGTATTTAACACATATGTGCTTCAATATATTTGATTGGGACATTAATAAAACCTTATTGCTTATATTATCATCCTCTTGTATAAAACAATTAAGAGGCAACCGGAAGCCAGGGACAATTAATCATTGGTACAAAAAACAAAACAAAAACAAAACAAAAACCCACAACAAATTTAAGAGGTTTTGAAGATGGTGGGAGCATCAAGTTGCAGCGATTGAGCTAAATAACCTGAGAGAGAGAGAACTCTTAGCCAGTAGAATGTTCAGTGGGTCACAGTTGGAGCCTGTCCCCAATGGCTATTTTATGGGGCAAGAGGAGATTGAATCATTCATTAAGGCTCCATTGCTTTGAAACAATGGGTGCTTTAGTGCAGGGCTGTGCAGAAAATAGATCTCAGATGATTTGGACTTCAACTCTCCGCATTCCTATCCATTGACTATGCTGGCAGGAGCTTCTGGGAAATGAAGTCCCAAACATCTCACTATCTACCTTCTGGGTGAGTGGGCAGGACTGGTGCTTAAGCAATGGAAGCATGGAGAGGTGGTTGAGGTGTAACCATTGGTCTTAAAAGATTATCATTTGTTAGTATTTCCTCTTGCTTTATTTGCCAACAAATCCGGTTTTGTTTGATTTTGCATCTGCTGGTTTCACCATCATTTCATTGGGCGTATTCTTAGTACATCCTAGTATACCAATGGTTGATCTTTCAACTCTCTTTTTAAATAATAATAATAATAATAATAATAATAATAATAATAATAATATCCTTTAAAACAATATGAGGGCTACTCTCGATCTCACGCTGATGTCCCCCCAGTTGCCTTTTTTCCAGGCTGAAAAGTCTTACTTATGACAGTCTCTCCTCCCCCCTTTCATGCCCTTTCGTGAACGTTCAATCCATTTTATGTTACATTTATGTCCATTCCACATCCTTCCTTTTCTTAGACCTCAATCTCTGTACAAAGACCTTAATCTCTGATGTGGAACTTTGTCAAATGCTCCTTGAATGCAGGCTAGGCACTGCTCAGGGACAAAGTCAGCATCCTTGTTCTGAAAGCAAAGGTGCAAGTTGGGCAAGAAATAAGTGCAAAACAGCTATTTGTTTTTAAACAGCAACAACGCAACCCATCATGCACAAACTATTCCTATGCTGCAAATTACCAATTCACCGCTGACGTTTTCTTTCTTGCAATGAGAATTTTGTTTCTTTTTTTTTTTAAAAAAAAATCCAATCCAATCCAAAGGACAGGATTTGTTTCAAAATCACACAATGATTTGTTTTTTATTTACCTGTTTTAAAAAATAAAAAAGGATTCGAGCGAGTGAGAGAGTGCTTTGAATAATTTTTCCTTTTCTGCATGTACAACTTGACTCTGTTTATGTTTCACAATAACAAAAATACAGAGACTTGTTTAATGTCTGTCTGTGCAACTGACAGTAAAACAACCTTTTTATACTGGCTCTCCATCTCAGCCAGAATTTGCTTATTTGTCCTCAGACCAACTTCACTCCTTCCTGCCTTGCCCTGCCCTCTGGTCATATTTTGATGGATTGAATCTCTACATTTCTCTTGGTTGTATTTTGAGTATTTTGAGGCTTGAAATATCTCATGGCCACACCATTCTGAATAAGAAGTGACTTGGTAGGTCCTTTGAAAACACCTGTGCAGGAAGAGTAAATAAAAATAAAACATTTATGCTTTTATAAGAGCAAGTCTGTGCTAAGGTGAGTGGTGTAACAGTCTCATAGTGCAACCCTATACATGTCTACTCAGAAGTGAGTCCTGTTGATTTTATTGGGGCTTACTCCTGAGTAAGTTGAATTGTAGCCCAAAAAGCATGGTAACACACCTATCAGAGTTAGCTTGTCTCAAACAGCCATTTGGGATCCGCTACTTCATTGTATTCTTGTGAGAGTGTTATTGCAACCAGTAAGTGTGTTCAGATGTGGGTGAATTTATCATTGCAGGAACAATTGTAGGCAAGAATTAGGCCCTCCCCTCCCTTCCTCTCCAGTGCTGTCATGAGGAAGAGATTCCATATTTTTGACTAACCATGGTTTTGTGTTATGTAACTAATCCTAACTATGGTTTATTGAAACAAACCAGCTCCATCAACCAAGGTTGGAAGTTGACTCACTTCAGTGTTAAGTCTAACCACAGTTTCTCTGGATTCAGATATAATGCTCAACTGGAGTAAGTTAAAAATGGAAGCCAAAGCTTCCAAACACATAACTGTACTGTGTGTGTGTGTGCAAGCCAAAGGCTTGCCTAGGTTCATTTCCATAATGATAAACCGTAGTGTCTGAATGCAACCAGAATGTCTTTGTGACATAGAGCAGAAGAACTGCCGCCATAAATGCCAGTGGTAAGGCATGGTTACTATACCCTTACTGTGATGACTCCCACCCTTTTACTTTATTACACTTTATTTCTTTGAGCTTCTGTTTAGTTTAAAGTATTGTGGATTGTGATGCTTTTAAAATGGCTTATACTCACATTTAACTTAGTTGTTTATTAAGTCCGAAAACCTTTTAAAAAAGCTTTTAAAAAACCACCCCAAAATGCTTTGAAGCTGGGCTTGTTTACACCATTTGTCTAATTACTTAGCCCCTGGATGCAGGCACTACCTCTTTTGAAGTGGAACATGGGCAAGATATTTTTTCTGTTCTCAGTGGTGGTCACGGCCAGATGGTGGTTCAACCTTAAGCAGGGATTCCCGCATAAGTTCAGTTTCCAGGTAGCCTGTGCTGAAGACTCGTGGATGAGCAGGCTCCAATGTTGTTAAAGCAACACTGATTAAGCCTAGACTGAAGTTCACATTGGGCTAAAGCTCGGTGGTGAGTTCTGCATCCATTTGGAGAAGGCCTTGCTTACTTTAGCAATGATTGGTTCTGGCAATGCTGGGAAGACTCTGGCTCCTCTGTGGTTTCCTAGCTGGAGTCCTCTGTCTCTAAGAACAATGGCACTTCAACCTCTTTAGGCCAATGAGGTGGTGGCAAGGTGGGGTCCTTAGGTGCTGGGGCTTCTGGCAAGTGGGGTGAAAAAGCCCAGGCCTGTGGTTTTTTAAAAAAATCTGTAATAGCAGTTCCACACATACAAGTAAGTCAGTATGTAGACATTTGTCCTGCTAGAGATGGAGATGGGACATGCGTGTGCATGCAAGCCATGCCCTTAAGGTCCCTATCTTCTCAGTCCTTGATCATTCCACTTTGAGCAGAGAGGTCTGATGGGGTGTTCTACTCGCTTTTGCGTCCACACGATTGGGAACCCTGATATATTATGGAAAGATTAGAGGCTGAGCAGATTGGGATGGGACATTGGAGTCAGAATTTGCCTCCATGTCCACATCTCCTCCACATTTCTGTCCCTCATGTGAGCAGTCTTGCCTGCCTCTCATAGGGCTATTGCCTTAGGAATTCAGGGCAATCAAACCAAGTCAACTGTCAGTCAACACAGAAAAATTATGAGCAAATGGCCCATTTCCAGTTTTGTCATTGTTAACTTCCTTTCCTCCTAAATGCATCAAAGAAAGTAGGACTTACAAAACTCAGAATCTCAACCTGGCTGTTTCCTCATGATTTCTGCCTTTGCCCCGTGACTATGATTCTGTGCTCATAAACAAGTCAGCACCTTTCCCAACCTGGTGCCCTCCAGATATTTTGTACTTTAACTCCCATCAACCCCAGCCAGCAAGGCCAATGATAGCTGGAAGTTGTAATCTAAAACATCTGGAGGCCATATAATGGGGGATGATAGATGTCTCTTTTTGAACCCATTTGATCCCTGTGTCTCATTTTTGTTTAAGCAATTATATACAAGCTTGGGTATTTCCTAACTTTTACAAGGCTATCGTGAAACTTAAGTGATAATAGTCTTCTCCTAGGGCCTCAAATTATAGAAGCCAAAACAGTAGCATGCAGGATTTTCTTCCGCATTCTTTCTTTGGGTGTTATCCTGAACATTTTAAAATAAGAGAAAATGTAACAAGCACATTCTTTCAAAAGCCCACACTACACCATACTCTCTTCTTCCTGCATGACCAGTTAAACAAGAGGCAAAACTTTGAAAAGGCGGTGTTCCTTAACAGAGAACAATGAAATGTAGTGTAGCATAATTTTTATTACATATTGATAAATTGCTCTTTATAATACTTCCAAGCTTCTCTGCCTTCCCATACACCTACATGAACTATCATGATTTCTGAAAACCTCCTTTTCTACAATCCAAATAGTGCTGACCATCAGCACCTTGGGTCAGCCTACAAAAATATGTTGCAAGTTGTGAGTGGAATTTACCCTTTGACCTTCAGCTCCTTTGACCAAGCAGTATTGTTTTCATGAGTTTTCCCTTTTACTGGAAAAAAGCTGCTTCCTTCTTAATAAAAAGTGCCTTGAAACTATGCCAGCAAAAGTTCTTATCCCCCCTCTCTTTCACAAAACAAAAAAGGCAAATTGGTCCTATATATAAAATAAACAAATAAACTCAACATCCATTCTGCCCCAAGGTTTGTAAGTGGCATTGACAAAACTATATGAATTATATGGATATTGAAAAGGGCTTCCACTGAGGAATTCCCACTGAGATATACAGCCAGATAACGTTTTGAAGCACAATCTCTACATGTCTATTCAGACATAAGTTCCATTAAATTCAATGGGGCTTACTCCCAGGAAAGTGGGTATGACTTTGTAGCCTTATTAGAACATTTTGCAGGTCTGAAAGTAGTTTGAAAGCAATTGAAGAATTTGTCCAAAGAAATATATTCTCAAAGTTTGTGAACCAGTTGTTCAGAGTGAACTTTAAACTTGGCAAAATGGATTAATGTACATTATGCATCAAAATGGTTATTTTATTCAAGTCAATGAGTTTGATTTGAGTCTATCAAAACGCTGAGTAAGTTTGTGAAAACATGAAATACTTCCATTCAATGTCTTTCATAAAGTGAATTCAAACAGAAGAAGATTTAAGTCATTTTAGATAGTAATTATTTCACAATGTACTATATATACAAATATTTTCCTCAGTGGTGATCAGTAATCATGGGAGTTATTGACAATAACTGTGACATTTGTGGTGCAGAGTGTCTTCTGAGAGAATGCAAGAAAAGGACCAAGATCACATTCATACTGAAATAAAATAAAAAAATCCACCTCTTTTGGAGGTCATGAAAGTTATGATCATGCCTCGTTCCACTGTCTCTAAAAGTTTGGGCATGCCTTGAAAATGAAACAAAAAACTGGACTGTGACTCTTTAAAGCCTTATGAAAAATGTGATTATAACATGCTGTGAAACTGAAACCAATGTGTTAGTCATAAGCTTTCTTAGCAAGCAATCCTATGGCCCTTAGACATTGTCTGTGACTCATCCTGTGATCTTGTTTAAGCTTTAGCCATGTTCCCTGAGTTACCAATGTGTGGCCATGTTTAGACTTGGGATGGTCTGTTAAGCCTTTCAAGAATTCCCCATTGCGATTGCTTGAAGGATTGCATCAGGAATCTCTCCGCTCTCATGAACGGGTCTGGAACCCGTTTTTGGAACCATTGAAATGGCAACTGGGAAACCAGGTTGTTATTGTAGTGAGTAGCATTTTGACTGTACGTTTTCTTAGAGCCTAAAGCTTTCTGACCATCAATCAGCTTTAAGTATTTTTGAAGTGTGTAACAATTAAGCTTTTCGCTGTGAGATTTCCCTGAATAAAAGAAGTCTTACTGATTGAATGTCCCATGTCAATTTGCCAGCCTGTGTGAATGCCGGAGGGAACAGGGACACACAACACCCTCCTCCTGCCATGCTGGCTTCAGCCTGCCAGGGCACTGGATACACAGAAGCCTCCAAGTTTAGGGACTTCCATCATATGAGGACACAATCCATAGTATTGTGCCCATGTACAATTTTGCGTTTTGGAAATCTGTGTAATTTTCCATATCTGAAGATAATTAACTCCCAGTTGAAAAGTGAACTATGCATGCTTATTCAGAAGTATCACTGAGTTCAGTGATATTTATTTCATTTATTTATTTAGAACATTTAGGATATACTATCTTTTCCTTTACCTGGGATTCCAGAGTGGAGTACAACCAACCATAATATAGCAATAAGCAACCCCAATAAAACCCGTAAAACATTCAAACTGCAAACAAATCGGCTGGCACTAAAAAGATTGTAATGCAGTTCCCAGGTGAGCTTCTTTAGGGAGGGTATTCCATAACTGGTGTGCTATGGCTGAGAAAGCCCTTTCTTTTGTTATTGAACAACATGCCTCCTATAAAAGAGACACTTGAAAAAAGGCCTCAGTGGAAGTTCTTAAAATATAGAAAAGCTGTATGGGAAAAGGCATCATTTGGGTATTTGGATCCCATTAGGGCTCTAAATGTAAGAACCTGGACCTTGAATTGGAGCTGTAAGTGAACAATCAGCCAATGAAGATCATTTTTTTTTAAAAAAAATAATTAGTGTGATATGCATAGACCTGGCCAAATAACAGTCAACATTTGGGTGGTTATATCTATGCCAATTGAATTTTTCAAGCCTTCTTCAACCTCTGTATAATAAATTACAATAGTCTACCAAGGAGAGTATCTCTGCCCAGGAAAGGCTGCAGTTGGCAAACCAGCCAATGCTGGTGAAAGGGACTTTCTTCTGCCAAGGCCACCTGTGCTTCTGCTGACAAAGCTGGATCTAAGATTAACCCCAGGCTGTGCACCTGCTCTTTCATTTGCCACCCACAACAGGTCAAACAGCACTTTTTCAGACCAGGGAGCCATCTAAATATAGTGTGCCCATCTTGCCAGGATTCAGTGTCAGTTTGTTTGTCCTCACTGCATCCAGACAATGACCGGGTTCACGTGACATGACAGACCACCATGGTTTAATTTACCTGTGGGGATATTACTCCATGTTGGATACCTATGGGTACTATTTTTTGATTGCATCCATTGGTGGTGCCTGGCTTAGTGTGGCTTGTCGTGTTGTCCAAACCCAGGCAGCAGGGGTTGTTTGAGCTTTAGACAACCACTGTGAGTAAATTAAGCCATGGTTGGCTGTTGTGTCATGCAAACAGGTCCACTGTGTAAGTGTGCATAGCATTATTCCAATGATTTAAGAGATCCACTCCCCTGTTTAAATGCTTTAAAGCAGTGTTAGTACCATGGCATATCATGTGAATACAGACTGTATTCTTTAAAAGATGTGGAGTTTCTTGTTTAGGCATTTTGAGATCAGATGGCATGATATCCTTGGATTTACTTTTATAGGGAATTGAATATTTGGTATATTGGCAGAATCATTCCTTTGGCAAAGGTATATTCATTTCTTATTGCCTAATGGTCAAGATGCTTCTTTTTCATCTGAATATTAGTGTATGATTACTCGGAAGCAACTCCCACTGGGTTTAATGGGGCATTGAATAGGATTGCAGCCTACATTATTGATTGATTTGATACATTTATGAATTGAACTTTCCACCTAACAGGTACCAGTGGTGATATACCAAAAGAACAACAACAACATACAATTAAAAACTTCACATCATTAAACAGTAAACAGAGGGGCACAAACATAAATCGAATCTGAGAACTACAATTAAAATTAAAGATTGAAAGTGAGATAAACCATCAAGCAGCATTGAAAGGCCAGTGGAACAAAACAGTTGTTATTCCATTTGAAACATAGTAATGAGGGAGTCAACTCCACCTCCCTTGGGAGGGAGTTCCACAAGTTCAAATTTATGAAATGGCTAATGCAAGTGAAAGGGGAATTTAAGTGTTTGGAAAATACATACTATTTTATTGCTTATTTACACACTGTTTATATGCTGCCCAATGATAAAAACTAAACCCATAAGAAGAAAGAAGACACTATGAAATCTAAAACTGAATAAAACCGGCACCAGCATAAAACCACAGTAAAAAAACACACCAGCAGCAAATAATATTGGTACAAAATATCTAAAAAGCACCAAAGGTGCAATTTTGTACATGTTTAGACAGAAAAAAAGTACAACTCATTGCATTCCCCAGCCAGCAGTTTTTTCTGTCTAAGTATGCACAAGATTATGCCCTAAAAGGTTTTAAGATTGTAATGACTGAAAAACCTGGGGGAAAAGATCTTCATCTGCTGCCGAAAATGTACTGAAGGGCTGGGCTGGCCACTTGCCCCCTTCATCAGGCCTGTTTCTGGACATGCACAGAGTTCCTCCCCTTCCTCCCTCCCTCCCAAGGGTGAAGGCCACACACACACATCCCCCAGGTTCTGAGAATACAGTGATATCAGGATGGAGTGCCTTTGAGCATGTTCAGTGTTTGGCCTCTAGCTATGATTTTAAAACTATGTATGGCGGATGGGAGGAGGCACTACAAATGGACACAGTCCATTCATGTGGGTTGTTTCCTTTTATGTGGAATTGGGTTGACTGCTCAAGACCGACCTTAGGAGTCTAGGTTGTGAAAGGCACACAGCGGCCACCCGTCTGTGTACTCACAATGGCCATCAAAGGCCAATATGTCTGGACTCTCACACAAGGCATGCAGGGAGTGCTGAGATTTATAGGCATAAGCTATGTTTTTTTAAAATTAGTATTCAATAAAAATACTTTTAAACCCCAAAATTGTGTTTTTAGATTTTTCTGGTACATTGTATTGCCAGACCTATCAGCGTGCCAAATTTCAAGTTTCCAGCTCATCTGGAAGTAGGTAAACATTTCTGGACATACATCCCACAGCCATACTTTTGGCTTTACAGGTAGAGATTCAGAAATATTGTTGTACTTGCTGACTAAGTCCACACATTTAGAAATGCCAGAAGGAAGAGGTTAAAAATGAAGTGGCTGAAATGAGAAAGAAACGCTCTGATTTTCAGAGGACCTTCTATACGATCCAATTAAACCAAAATTCATCTCTGCCTAAAAGTTTTGTGTTAAGTTGAAATATACATCTGGTCATAATAGAGACAGAAGGCAGGAACAGGTGAGAAGTACAGAGGGAAATGCAATTTGCCACGCTTGCCTTTCCTATGCTGATATTGTTGTGTGTGGCTTATTCAGAAGATGCTCCAGCCTGATTTCTTTAGCCTTCTTATTTAGCTTTATTATGGGAGAAGAGGAGATGCTTGCTTGTTTTAGTCACTTATGAGATAAATACAGGGAAACTGCTTGTCATTTATTGGTTTATCCATTATCATCCCCACCATAGGATAGAGTGGTCTGATTTCAAAGTGACAGCTGGTGGTGTCGCTTCCTGATACATGCTAATCCAGTTTTTATTATGGAAAAACTGCCTGTGCTTCCAGGCAGCGAGAGGGAGTTGCTCAATGTAATCACTGAGGAGGGAACCTTAGGATCTTGCATATAAAAGCCTAAAATGAACCATTTTCTCATTAAGCAGTAGTATCCTGATTAAATACAGATGTAGGCCAGGGAAAGTAATTTATATCCATGAGCACAGAATGTTGTTCACTTTGGGTTTTTAATAAACAGTGCTTTTGCTTGCTCTGCCACCGAAAGTACTCATAAAAAAATAGGCTTGTATTTTAATAGTTATGGCAGTTAACAGTTTTGGTTTTGTATGATTGCTTGAAACCTGGGTCCAAAAGCTAGAAATAAAGTAGGGTGACCAGATAAAATCCAGGTCAGGGCTCATATAATTTTAACAGTTGTAGAGAAAAGGGAATTTCAGCCAGTGTCATTTATATGCAATTAGTTCCTGGTGATATTCCCTCTTCATCACAACAGTTAAAGTTGCAGGGACCCTGCCTTCTTTTGTATATGGTCACTCTAGTATAGTGCCTGCACCTTTAACTCTTGTGATGAAGAGGGAATTTCACCAGGAACTAATTGCATACAAATGACACTGGCTGAAATTCCCTTTTCTCTACAACTGTTAAAGTTATATGAGCCCCGACCTGGATTTTATCTGGTCACCCTAAATAAAGTCTTTCCAGTTTAGCTGGGGAAGAAGAGAATTTAGGTTGCAGTAATTTTGCTTCCCCTGTTCCAATTGACATGGATTAAGAAGAAATAGGTAGCTCAGTGGTAGACGATATGCTTTGCATGTAAAAGGCCCCAGGTTCTATCCTCAGCATCTGCAGGTAGGGCAGGGAAAACTCCTGTCTGAAACCCTTGAGAGTGGCCAGTCAATGTGAGGCAAATTTGAGCTGGATGGTCTGGCTTGGTATAAGCAACTTCCTATGATCCTAAATTGCTCTGATGGTTTATGAAGTTCAGTTTGAAGGTCATAATGGTGTCCCATCCATAGAGGAATTCATGAGGTGTAATTCCTTTTAGAGTTCCCGTTTAGAAAGGATTGAAGCCATGTCTCTGATATTACAGTTTTGTTGCACCAGATATAAATGTATGTGGAAGGTAGGACATTGACAACCGTAGAGGTGGTAGGAGAACCTGTGGGCTTCCAGTGTACACACTTTTACCTGCTTAGTCACCTGGAGGCAACTCTTACTTGCCATCACCAACAAGGCAAATGTACAGATCTGGGTTGCATGGAAACCCGACTGTTTTCATATGCCTGTCTGAAGAATGAGAAGAGCAACATGGCAAGCTAGAATTCAACAGGAATTTATTACTATGTTATGGTTTAAAGGTAAGGGGCAGTATCTAATGGGATATAACCACTAATGTAAATGATGTTTTTCTAGTGTAAGCTACATCTAATGCAACACCAATAGTGTTAGCTGGTGAGCCGAGTTTCTGTCCACGAAAAGGAAAATTGGAGTACAGTTGGTTAGCATATGTTTGGGAATGAAAAATGGGAAAGATGGAAGGAAAGGTCCAGAGAGATGTGGCTTTAATTGTGTCTAAATGTGGTGTCCTGTAAATAGAGATACTAAAGAGAATTCTCATCA
Organism: Anniella stebbinsi; assembly: GCA_029215795.1. Classification (NCBI taxonomy): domain Eukaryota; kingdom Metazoa; phylum Chordata; class Lepidosauria; order Squamata; family Anniellidae; genus Anniella; species Anniella stebbinsi. The sequence goes on from JARDYH010000001.1 coordinate 227,608,386, forward strand.
TGAATTCTTTACATTGGGAACTAAGAAATTTTCAGTCAAGAATTTCCCCGGTTTAAAACAAATGCCTTTGTTTACCAGTGGAATCTCAGACACATCAAATTCTAGATGTGCCAAAATGATAGCTTTCTGGTATTCTTTTTGTTTACCATAATGAACTCAGGAAATGTCCCAAGGGAAAAAAAAACTTTTCCTCAAGTCAATCCTGTGCTTGGCCCAGAGAATACCAGAATTCATCCTGTCCCATTCCAGTCTTTGTCACCCATACCCCAAGTATCTGGACGTACCTAAAAGAAGATGTTTAGTCCTCCAGAATTAGCTGTCTCTATGCCATTCTTCTACTAACATACTCAGAGTAGGTAACAGAATACGTTTAAAAACAACAGCACTCCTAAAGATCTACTGGGGTTGTTATGTGCATAAGAATGGCCTATATTAGATTTGATGGGATACACTGAATGCTCATTCCTGCATAGCCATTCTTAATTTACAGCAATATGTATCATGCACTGTTTGACAGTGGTTCCAATTCTTTCTGGAGGACCAGTTTCAAATTACGGTGCTTTTACACAAAATAAAAGTTTATTATATATAAGATGATGTTTCAGTGTTATAGATGGTATTAGTATTTAGTTGGATGATTAATAAATAACCTAAGCCTAGCTCACTACCCCTCTAAATCGTCCCCAAATCCAATCTGCCTCAAAACTAAACTCACTAAACAGAAAAACCCTCCTCTCACCATGCTCACTCCCCCGTCCTCCCAGGTAGGACCAAACCAGCCAATCACACACAAACCCCTTCCTGCTACCCACAATTAACCCCTTCCTTACCTATATAAACAGTTTCTGAAAAACTAAGTACATCCAGATTAACATAATAAAACAGGTTAACCAGAGAAGCAGGTGATTTGTCACATGTCTCCCCCCCCCCCCCTGAAATTAAAGGTTCACCGTTGAGGTTTTTAAACCTAGAGTGTCATCACATGGGGGAAAATCATGTTTCCTTACCGTTGCTTCTCCTCACTTCCTCATTCTTCCTGGAGGTGAAAGAGGAAGTAAACAAAGACCACGTGACCCATTCAGAGGTTGTGTTTATTGTGCAACTTTTCCTGCACACAGCAGGAGATCACAGCACATTCCATTTTAAAAGCCAGATTAAAAGGAGTCTATTTTGCTACAGAAAAATGAGTGGAAGTCGTGCGGGAGGTATACGTTGTTGTCTAAAGGATGTGCACACCCGTTAGTGGGCAATAGCGAGTGTGTAATAAAACACTCATCTGATGAACCTTCTAGTCTTCGACCTGAATGTCTAGATAACAGCCATGTGCCTAGGTTATGCTGATGCCATGCTTAGGGTGACCATATTTCGGAAACCAAAAAGGAGGACGACATGGCGGCCCCCAAAGGGGAATCCCCACCAACATGTCCGCCCCTGGAGGTGTGTCCAGCACCAAGGGGGTGGGCCCACCTGAACATAGCCTTGGTCACATGTCTGATTTTACAGCACACAATTAAGACAAATCTGTTCTACATATCATTTTAATGTTAAAATTACTGAAATAACAAGTGAGACATCCAGTGTATCTGGATTTAACTTCACTCACTCCTACTTTTGTAGCTTTTGCTGTACTTTGTTGCTATACTCTGTGTGATACATTCTCCCCTTCCCTCAAATATATTTTCTGATTGTATCCTCACTCTGCTGCGAGCTGCTGCTTAACAGGGCTTGTTGCTGGCCAGCCTGCTAGCTTTTTATTTTTTTTTAATTATAAAGTTAAATTTTGTTTTGAAACTTGCTAAAAATCAACAGGTGAACAGATCTGCTTGACACTTGGCATGGCTAAAGCCCTACTTAAGATCTATCATGATGCCAAGTTTCATCTCCTTATCTTTAAAAATGATGTGTGTTTTTTTAAAAAAATAATTTTAAAATCTCATTAAAAAAAAAATCCTAAAAATCAATGGACGAATGGATCTGCTTCAAACTTGGCATGGATAAAGCCCTACATAGGAGCTATCAAAGTGCCAAGTTTCATCTCTTTTTCTTTTAAAATATGTGTTTTTTAAAAAATCATTTTAAAACCTCAAACTTTAAAAAAATCCTAAAAATCAATGGATGAATGGATCTACTTCAAATGTGGCATGGCTAAAGGCATGGCTAAGGACTATCATGTTGCCAAGTTTCATCTCTTTATCTTTAAAAATGATGGAGCTGTAAGCATTTTCATTAATTCCCATTGACTATAAAGTAGATCTGCCTTTTGGGTGGGGGGAGGATGGGAAAAATCTGGATTTTTCTTCAAATTTCATAATTCCCCCCCCCCTTTCCAGATTTGTTACCAAAAATTCTGACATGTCCTGGTTTTTTCTGACATATGGTCACCCTAGGAGAAGGCAGATTTGGCCCTGCTGACACATGCCTTAATTACATCACATCTGGCCTACTGCAACATACTCTGCCTCAGTCTGCCTTTGAAGAGTGTTTGAAAACTTCAGTTTGTTCAATATGCAATGACTAGGTTATTAACTGGAATCAGATATTGGAAGCATGCTACATCATTCAGACACATTCACTTCAAATTGGTTTCTGGGTCCAATTAGTGATGATTTTATTACTTATATGCATTGGTTATGACCACACCATCCCTTCCCTGATTATCCTTTGTTGCAGTGTGAAGACTTCTTTTTTTAGTGATTTAAAAACAAGCAAACAACTGAAATTTATTATAACATTACAAATATGTGCAATTTTCTTAAAAATCCTTCTGAAACAAACCCAAACATATATTGTCATATTAATGAAAAAAGGGATTGTGGGTGAACGTTATCTTGAAATGTATCATTCCAGAATGCAACAAATATTACCCATTTTTCAACAAACTTGTTTTCCAATAAATGGTTTTCCTCTCTCATGAATATAAGTCAGTTTCATAATTGTGGCAATGACCCAAATTCTAAAATACCATTCTGATAACGGGGGAGCCCTACATTTTCCCCAATGAGCAGGTTTTAATATTTTGGCAGCTGTATCACAAGCCTCTTATGCAATTTTTAAGATAATTTAACAAAAGTCTCAATGGATCAGCCAATATTCTATATCCTGTGATTTTCTGAACATATAGTAAACTACTACACTAGCATGGCTTGATATTTGCACAATGCTTAAAGATATGTAAATAGTCTGTTTTTAATTGTCCACACCTCCAGCATATAATGTTCTACTTTGTATATCTTTTTTTACCTTCTACGGTTTTAAGTACCATAGATGCAATGTTTTAAACATATTTTGCTTTCAAATTCATTGCTATTAGGTTTCTTCTGGTGTTATCCTATATCCACTGCCAAACCTCTTCCAATATAACCAGACCATCTTTCTCCCATTTTTTTCCTGGTAGCCTTATGTACTTCTGTTATTTATTAATTTAAAGTATTTCTTGGTTGCCTTTCACGGCAGAAACCTTCCCAAGATGGCTTACAGCAATAAAATACATAAAAACAGTTCAAATATTAAAAGCAATAAAAACATAAACACAGCAAATTAGCAATAAAACAATAATAAAAGCCAACAATTTCAATTTGAATATCCTTTAAGACTGCACAAACCTTTGCTATGAAGCCTTTACCAGATTTGTAGCAGTATTTCAAACTGCTACAATTCCCTAAGTGGACCATATATTGTGTGTGTGTGTTTGCGTGAGAGAGGGAGAGAGAGAGAGAGAGCCACTTTGAACTTTTTGGAAAGGCCAGATATAAATGTTTTAAATAAATAAATCACAATATAAGTGAGCAAAACTCCGACACTTGAGAAGTATAGCCGGAAGCAGAGCCGTAAAGGAAACAGATAAAGGGTTGTGTTTAGAATTCGGAACAAAAGCCATGCCCTCTCCTTTACAAGCTTCTATTTCTGAGACTCTGTGTACCCTGATTGGCACAGTTGACACCAGCAAATCATGGAAATTTTAACTCCTGGATGTTAGATGGAAAGGCCACCCAGCCATTTCATTATATCCTAATTAATAATACACTTCAATAAAAATTAATGTAATCATTATGATATTCGGCAGCTTTGCAGATCTCCTGCTGAATATTAGCTGTTCTGCAACAGAACATCCTCTGATTTCTACTGTTGGAAAGTTAAGGCTGATGTTATTCTGATTCTCCTGTTATGTCCTTGAACATACCTGAAATTAAAATCTATATTAGAGAAATGTTATTAAAATGTAGTCTGAAGTTAGATCCATTGACTTAGAATGGCAATAAATGTTCTGTTGAACCTAATATGAACCTAATTATTTAGCGCTCTCTCCACAAATAAGACAATTTGGGTAGAGAGACTGCCCACTCAACAACTTTGTGTGAACCAGAAGTTTTGCATAGTTTTCCCTCCATCCTAAAAGGTTGAAATGTCTCTCCTAAAGTTTAGATATTGGCAGTCAGAGCTTTAAGCTAAAATTTGCTGATATTTGTGGTAGGCTGACCAGACCCCCCGGGGTTTCCCGGTCCTAAACGGGAAAAATGGGCTAAACCGGGCCGACGGGGCCCCAGGGGGCAACCTCCGGGAAACAGCTCGTTCTCCTCCCGCGAGGAGGGGGGAGCGGCGTGGGGCGGGCAGCGGCGCGAGGCACTTGCCTGCTGGGGCGTCTGCTTCCCTCCGCTGCTCGGAATCTACTGAGAAACAGGCTTCGCGGCCTGTCCCTCAGTAGCGCGCCGGGTGATGACGTCATCACCCGGCACGGTACTGAGAGACAGGCCAGGAAGCCTGTTTCTCAGTAGATTCTGAGCACTGGAGGGAAGCAGATGCCCCAGCCAGTAAGGAGTGCGGGGCGGGCGGCGCGGGGCTTGCGTGCGGGCAGCGCGGGGCGTGGGGGCGGCGTGGGGGGGCTGCGTGGGGGGGGTTGTTTTGGGTGGGTGGGGTGGTGGTGGGGGTCTGGTATTTTGATCCTCAAAATCTGGTCACCCTAATTTGTGGCATCTTGCCTTTGTCTTTTGCCTTGGTCTTTTGCCCTCTTTGGTCTTCAGTGCCACCCACAATTGAGTGCCGCCCCCGAGAGCGTTTCCAAAATGGATTTCAGCTTTCAGGCCGAAAGAGGTGCTGTAGTCCTGGCTTAGAGCACGGAAATATGGAACATGGGTATTGGGAAGAGTTCTTGGATCCCAAACAATGGGAAACACGGGGGTGGGGGGGGCAGGAAATGGCAACTTGAGTAGATTGCACCTGCTGGCTGGAGCTATTAGAACCATTGGATGCATAATGACTGAAAGACAATGCTTTTCACATGCCTAAGACTTCTGAACTATCTGCAACAATACAGCAATTAGTCTCTTGTAATTCTAATCTTTGGTTTTAATCCACAATATTCCACAGAGAAGGTATAATGTAACATTTCAAAACACTTCACCATACTTCATCACTGGGATTTGTCACATGATTGACATCAATTGTTTATTAAATCTCCTTTTAAATTATAGCTTTGGTTCATTTATTTATTTCTTAAAAATAAGGTATTAGTTATTGTATGCCGAATATATTCGCATAAGAAATCTGCTCTACTGTTGGAGAGCAGAAGGGCCATGTTGGAGTTTGACTTGCAAGTTGCATTTATGTCTGTGAGATCTACACACAACTTTGTGTTTGAAAGGAGCTTAATGAAAGTGAGGGAAGAAAGGAAGCCAGTAGCAGTCCAACCTTCTGTACTGACAGGATTCCTGAGTTCCCACAGACTGCAAGTTGTTAATGTTTTCACTGATAAGGTCTGGTGAAGATTCCTTCCTGGTGGGTGAAGTAGAGCCTGGGAGAATCACCTCCTTAGCTTCCTGTGTAAACTGGGATGTTTCTAGTCCAGTTGCTTCAGTTTCAGAATCTGATTCTGATTGATAGCCTGAAACTCCTTCCCCCACCCCAAGGGGAAGAGGCCTGGTTATGACAGCTTTCTATCAGCAGGGAGGATCTTCCACAAGGGCCTATTCAAGGAGGTGATCACCAACCTGCTTTCTAGAATAGTAGAATCTTAAGAGGGCTGAACCTTTGATATTTCTGAACATGTTCAGCTTTCAGTTTCTGACCAATGAGAGAAAAAATCCTTGCAAATCAAAGAAGAATAGAAAAACCTGGCCACTCTGTGGGCCAATATACATGAGAAGATGCCTATACTCCGCATCACTTATCTGTCAATCAGACCAGATATGTGGCTCATGAAAGGGGATGAACACCTTTGACTGACCTGCACATTTTCTTGATTTTCTTTGCATCTGTGGGGACTAGAAACAGCATACATCGTTATGAGAGCTTAAAATCCCAATTCAATGATGTACCAGCCTGGCAACAGGTGAAAGCCTGGAATCTTGTCTTTTAAATACCTTGATTTTAGGTACTCTAACAAACCCTGTCCCTCCAAGGCCATTTCTACACCAGGCTGTTTGCTTGGGCTGGGCCCTGGCTGGGCCCTGTGTGCCGATGGTGTGTATTAGGTACTTCCGGGATAGCCCTCCCTCCCTCTACACCCCAGTGGTGTAGAAATGGCCCAAGTCTTTCTGCTCTCCTTCCAAAGTATGTTTAGAGGGACTATTTGTTTCTTGGATATACCCTGCCACATGGCTCCACAGAGACATGTCTTTACTATACCAAGGGTGCATGTTTACTCATGCTGTCTGGGGCTGCTGCCTTACTTAGCAGAGATATATCCAGACCTATTGTAACTTGGTTGTCATTTTTGACTGTAGTTTTGAAATCATTTATGTCTCGTAGATAGTTGATAGAGTGTGTATGGTGTTTGGAAACAGAACAGGAGCTCCAGAATTCTGTACGTATTGCATATGATCCCTTCGTATTCATGCACATGTATTTATATGCATACACATTAGATACAGAATGGACCTTACCTCCACCCCACCCCACTCACCAGAGATATCACTTCTAGAGAACTGGGGAGGTGAGTAACTGAACCCTGAAAATGACAACTCTAGGAAATCATGAAAAAGATTTTAACGAGACAGCTCCAAAAACAGAGATTTACGAGGGACAAAAAAGTTCTGTCCTTGGTAAATAGAGACATAATCTGCCATTTCTCACACTGTAGATGCTGAGATATGTTTTGAATGGTGATTGCATAATATCAGACAATTTATTCGAAAAACATAACAATATACATTCACTTTTATTCCGGGACACCTGTTGTGGCCGTAAATGAATATAGAATACAGAATACTGCACAATGCATACTTGCGCTGGGACAATGATTGTTGTGGAGAATAGGAGTGTTACAATTCTTTGTCCCTCTTTTCATTTGTAAAATGTTCAACAGTTTGAATAGTGAATACTGATTGGGGGAGAAGGCTTATGGCCTTACAGGGCCTTTTCTGCAGTGGACTCACACCTCTGGAATAAGTTGCCATCAGGGGTTCGCCAGGTCCCATCATTTAGGAAGTACTGAAAACCTACTCCTTTACTCTGGCCTTCTCCTGATTATGTTTTATCAGACTGGGTTGTAGTTGCAGTCGTATATGGTGGGTTCTGTTTTTATGCTGCTGTTTGTTGATGTTGCTGTTTTTTATTGCTGTATCGATTTTTATTATTAGGGCTTTATTGTTTTGTTTTTATTACAGTATTGTTTTATTATGTAAATGTTATTGTTGTATATTACCTTGGGAGGGCTCTTGCCCTGAAAGGCAGCCAAGAAACATCTTAAATAAATAAATAAATAAGCCAGAGTTGTTAGCTATCCTTTGAATCAGCCTTCCCCAACTTAGTACCCTCGAGAACTGTTGGATTGTAAATCCCACAATTCCCAGACAGATGGAAGTAATGGGAGTTGCAGTTAAAAACATCTGGAGGGCACCAGGTTAGGAATGGCTAATCTATAGAAGCAAGACTTTTTTATTGTTGATGGGCACCAACCAGCCAAAGTTAAGTGCTGTTAAGCCCAGCTCATTTCCTACATCACAAACCTGTGGCATTGAGCAGGGGGTTGGATGCAATGGCCTCATGGGCCCCGTCCAACTCTACTATTCTTTGATTCTATGATTCTGAGTCCTTCTCCTTTAAATTACTTTGTAAAATGTTTAGCACATTTATATGCTGACAAATAAATCAATTGTAGTCAACTTCAGCTGGATCATTATGATAGATTTTCCTAAAAAAACAACTTTGGCTAGATCATACCCAACTTTGCTAATGGTTCCCATCCCCTAAATCAAAGTGGATAGTATCCTAGGCTGGCCTTTCAAGTACAATAAAAATAAATTAAATAACCTTTATGACACCCCAACTTTGTTGCCTAATGCAGCTACCCCACTCTGCCTAATGGTAGGATCATTCCTGAATCCAGCCCATGTTTACCCAAAGAGGGAAAGATCTTCTTTGTGTCATTTGCTGACTGTTTGGTAGCCTGCCAGCCACTTCCAGGCTTTGGAGAATTTACCTTTACCTGCCATCTTTCCTCCTGTGACCACTTGTTGAGGGGAAAACCACAAGTAGGATGGAAGGGTGCTGTTGCTCTCATGCCCTACTTGTGGATTTCCTGTTGACAGCTGGTTGGCCACTGTGTGAAGAGAATGCTGGATTAGATGGAACTTTGGTCTGATCCAGCATGGCTCTTCTAAGATTCTTATGTCCTCTTCAGCTGCTGTTTCCTCCCCCTTGGATTTGGGAGGTGGGGGGTGGGGGGAAGGACTCACAAACCTATCAGGGGTTTAGGAGCATCCATCAAGCACCCTTTGAAATTGTGCTCACAAATCCTGGATGGGTTTGCAAGCTGAACAGGGGGGTGTTTTGCAATCTCAAATAATATTAGAAAGGGCAAGGAAGTGCTCAGCTGTAACCAGTATCAGCATTAGATCCCCCACTTTTTTTTTAAAAAATGTCGGTATGAATGGAACTATAGACTGGAGGAGCTGAGCATGTCAGGACACATCCAAAGTGGAGTGTGGTAGGATTAGGGGCATATCCAGGACAGGCATAGATGGAACCAGAAGGATCTGGACCTCTCCCCCACCCCCATATTGATTACTTGACAGAAAACTGATTTAATTGGTCAGAGTATTTGTCTGCTTGAGTTGTATCTTTTTTCATTTTTACATTTTAGTACATGTCTTAAATTCAGTATAATAGATTCAGTACATTTAGCTTGATACCATATATTTCTCATAGCATAGCCATTTTGAGAAAATGTTTGAAACCACTGTCAGTAGTTTAAGATGCTGAGTTTCTCCAGCCCACTGCTAGGGAAGCTCCTTCTTTTGAAACCTGCTTCTCAAGGCCTCTCCCAGTTCATAGTCCCCAGTAAGAACTCTGGTGAGTTCCTATACATTAATAACCTACCTGATCTGTACCATATTATACCCTTAAGAGCAATGAGGATGCCATGACAGCGTAAGTGAAAGAGCACATTTGTACCATGCTCAGAAAAGGTTGTTGCATTTGTTTTGGAGAAAGAGACTGCACTACAGAATTTAATGCCTACATTCTATGGCAAGGTGTTGTTGTTTCACTGTTATTGTTTCTTATGTGGAAAATAATAATACTAATAATACTAATAATACTAATACAAAAAAGAAGAAAATACTTTGGAAAATGTATTTAGTAGGTGATTCAAAATCACAAAAGTGAGGAAGGAAATCCAGACTTCAGTGTTCGACAGTCTATCCTCTCTCTCTCTCTCTTTCCCCGACTGTCTCTTTCTCTTAACACTCCCCATTACTTTAGAAGCTTCAAATTGTGGCTGATTTCACATATCAAAAGCTGTAATACACCTGGAGACAAAGGGGTGAATTAAGGATGCAGCATCTGACTTAACTCTGCGTTTCCTGGCTGTAGTGGATTTAACATTATTTGAACACACTTTTCTATGGTTTAATGTAGAATTATTTCAGGGCAGAACTTGGTGGCAGGGAAGTAGCTGACACCCTCTCTGCTTCTCCTAACCCTTTTTAAAGAGAGGGAGAGAGAGAGAGAGAGAAAGAGAGAGAGAAGCTTCATCTTAATTAAAGTTTAATTAAGGATCACGTTTGGCAGTACTTTTCACACCGATCGACACCAGCAGATTTTCTAGGGCTTAACTTTATCGTGCAGAAAATCCTCTTTTATTACTCTCAACCTGTTGTAAAAGCTGTTGGCACAGAGCAATGGCTGCTTCATTCAGCCGCCTTGTTTGCCGCTGGAAAAATCCCAAGTCTCTGGAGATAGCACCACAGTGGTTCAATTTAATATCTATCCTATCACTACAAGACTCTAGCTCATTATTAATGATACTATTCATTAATTTCTTGTTGGGCTGATGTTGTTATTTATTAAAATATTAAAGAAAGCTCCTGAGACACATACATAATGAGAGACACCTCCGTTTCATGAGCAATACCAGCGGAAGGGAATGAATATACTGTAGATTTACCCATAGCCCCATACACTCTCCCTCCCTCATTAGTCCTGCTACATCTCGGAGTGACACAGTAAATTCATTTTGTGCACTGTCCAATCAGAGCATAATACAAATGTGGGGCTCTTTTTTTAATGAGCCATTCCTATGCAAAATGAATTGACTACTGTCTAACTCATCTAATCTGCCTCTATTTTGGGAGAAGGACTAAATTGCTTATATTTATATAGGAAATAAATAAGAGTTGGCATAAGGTAGCTTCCCCCAGCACCCCCTTTCCTTTTTCAGGCTTGCATTTGGAAAAATTCAGCCTTCCTACATTCTATATTTTAAAAACCTGACACCTTAGCTAAACTAAATCCATGCATGACATTTAAACATGCGAAGGTTGTATTTAAAATAGCCCAAACAAGCAATTTGTACACTGTAGTGGCTATTTGATATTAGCTTGCATATATATATATATATATATATATATATTCAGGTGCCTACAAAACACATGATCTTTGCCCAGATTTTCAGTGCAGAACTTTTGAGATCGTAGCTTCCTTGAATGGGCTTAAAATAAGGGAATAAACATAATAATAAACTCAAATTTGCATCTATTTTAAGAATTTTTTAATCACAGGTTGTTGTTTTTTTGTTTTTTTGTTTTTTTGTTTTGAGTTATTGGCGTTAGCTTGGAAGTGTATCTTCATTTTACAGTTTGCCTTTTGCCACTGACTGAAATGAGCCCATCGAAATCTGCATAACAATTGAGGTAGCATCTGAAGGGTAAAGTTTTAATTTGTTCTATATGGTTGTTGTTTTCACCCCTGCGCAAATAATTGCTATGGGGGAAGAAATACCTCACTGTTTTGAGGGGATTAACTGGGCATAATTGCAGCTCATTTTGATCCCTCTTTTAATAATGGATCCTCTCAATCCGTACTCAGTGCAGCAGCTTTGTGTGGATTGCAAGCTAGTTTCAAAGCATTTATGTATACCTCTAAGGCCTTTGTACTGTGAATTCACAGTCATTTGTTTCTTGAGGGGAGGAAAAGGAGTGTGATTTAGAAGCACAAGAGATACACCACGACATTCTTATTTGCAGTTTAAATGACCAAGCAACCATAGAAGTCAAGTATCAACACAATAATGGGCTAACACATGCAGCACTGGATGGTTGATTATAAGGACGGACTATGCAAACTTCTGGAAGCAATGGTTAGTTTGCTTTGAGTATGCTGCAGAGTTTTACCTATTTTAAGTACTTTGGATTCTGGAGTCAACCCAGTGTTTATATTAAATTTTTAAAAATGTTCCCCCCCTCCCTACTCCAGTGGGCCTCAGGATAGAGTGTTGTTGTTTAAGGGATGGCTCTAGTCCTTCTTCCTTAGATTACTCTGCTCCCAACGGAAGTAATGGATGACATCTGCTGTCTACCCTGTCTCATATTGTGTGTGTGTGTGCGTATGTGTGTGTAAATAAAAATGCAACTGGTGCCTCCAGAAACAAAGCTGGATCAAAGAGCACCCCCAAACAACAAACCTGTTCCTAGATAGCAGGGATGGGGAACGTGTAGTGCTCCAGAAATTGTTTGACTGCAAGTCCCATTATCCCTCACCTTTGGCTATGTTGGCTATGGATGATGGTAGTTGCAGTCCACCAACATCTGAATGTCCATACATTTGCCCCCTCTGCTTTGGAGGGAGTGCAACTCTGTTCAGAAGAGGGCAAATGCTATTAGCTCAGGCAGATGGACCACCCATGAACAGCACTTCCACCCTGCCTGAATTGAGCTTCAGTTTATTGGCCTTCATCCTGTCCATGAGTGTGCCCAGACACTGAGACAGTTCCAGTTCCAGACCTGAATGTGATGAAACAAGAAACAAGTAGAGTTCGGTTCTTCTGTCCCACTCTGCATTCTGCTGCAAAGGGGATGTTTCATTCATTACATTTCTATGCATTCATTCATTACATTTCTATACTGTCCAGTAGCCCAAACTCTCTGGATGGTTTACAAAGATTAAAAACCTTAAAAATACACTTTTATGTATAATATAAAAACAGTTTAGCCACAAACATATACAAAGAGCAGACACACATCCAAACAACTATAGTTTAAACTCCCTTGTAGTTTAAAGGATCTAGTGGGGATTTGGCTAGAAGGATGTATACCACCCATTGACTCTCCTTCAGAGGCCTTACTCAGGTTTGATAGGTGGCTACCAGAGAAACAGCCTTTTTGGGGTGGGGGCAGTGGCACCACAATTATGGAATGCCTCTCCAGAAAGGCTTGAGCATGTTGTGGCCTCTTTGGTGCCAAGGCATTTTAAGATCATCATTTAGTTCTTCCATCTTAATGTTTTGTCATTGCCGGTTCTATGCTTGGTTCTTTAGTTTTGTACTATAATGGTTGTTATTGCGTTTGTGTTTTGGTTCATTTGTTTTTAATTGTTTACTGATTTGAACTGTTTTTAATTGTTCTTGTTATTGTTAATTTGGCAGTATACAAATGCTGTAAACAAACAATTTAGACCTCAGTTTCCTCCTGCTTGCTTCCCTTCATCCTTATTCCGAGGTCAAGCAGCTGTGGGCACATAGCTCTGCACGGCTCTCTACTTCAAACTTTCCTATGCTGCTTGAACACAGAAAGAAAACACAACCATCGTCCCTGACTGTTTTGGGGATTGGGGAGCCAAGAGTAATTTTAAAAAAATCCCCATGTTTTCCTACATTGTTTTGGGGTTCCCACTCCCCATTTGCGGGAAACCACTCTGGCCCTCTCCCTGGCCACCATGGTCATTATGCAACATAAATTATGTTGCGTTGGTTCAGGTAACCCTGCTTTGCCAGCTGACACAACTTGTGTTGTGCTAGAGGTCTCTCATACTAGTGCAATGTAATTTACCTTAGTGCTCCTGCTGACGTGGATACTGTCCCATGTCTGCAGAGATGATGCCCATTTTCTTAATAGGGGTACGGAGATATTCTCTCTGAGCTATGGTCAGCATCCTATGGATCTTTTATTGCCAAGATATCAGTATCTCGCATTCTTCCTGCATTGCATCTCCTGCATTGATCGGGGTTTGGACTGGATGACCTCCAAGGCTCCCTCCAACTCAATGATTCCTATCTGCTCAAAACACATCATACATATTGTAGTGTTTGTGATAGGCCCATTCTTTGAGCCAGGCCAGGATTTCTGAATGACCTGCATTAAGTACAGACAATCCATCCCAGGTTTTGTACCAGACTGGCAAGGCAAAGGCCCGTCTGCCTGTGGCTGCCTGCAAAGAAGGAATACTAAAATGAATGACTGCCACCTAAGTTTTGTGTGGAACCAGATTCCTATTTCCAAGGGTCCCAGGTCTGTGGACACAACACATATGGTCTTGGTAATCTTTGCAGCAACCCTGTGAGATAAGCCATCATTGTTGTCCTAATACTTTAGTTGAAGCTCTGAATCTGAAAGAAAATGGCTTGGTTCAGTCCAGTGCTGTGCCGAAAATTTCTCCCATATTTTTTCAACCATTCTCATTCAATCTGATAGAAAAGAAATCGCTTTGGAAGAGAAATTCAAAGGAGAAGAAATCCTGGAAAAATTCTCATGGTTTGCTTTGGGCTTCTTATGTTTAATTTACATATGAAATGGCTGTGGAGTGTACAGAGATCCATTGTACAGTAATTTCTGTGGCAGCCTGTAGACTCCTCAGCTTCCCGCACTTCAATTAAGGCCATCATGAGCTAGACATCATGAGGTAATTCCTCCCATGGGGCTTTTTCAGTTCAGGAACTGCAGGTGGCCTGTGCAATAGACAGAGAAAACACACACAGCACCCTTGGTCGCTTCACAGTGATTAGTAAGCTCAAAACCCAAAAGAAATTCAAAATTCTGCCTCAGAAAAGGGGAAGCCTCAAAACAGTTTGTGCCGTTGCCACTTGCAGTAGCAGTCCAATAAAGCAAAAGCCCTTAGAATAAAAAAGAATAAACCTGTGCTACAATCCCTGCCAATAGTGAGCCCTATCTGTGAAAAACTGTTGGAGAATTTCTTTTCCCCTAGGAGAAATTCAGTGAAATAGTCCCCCAATTTCTCTGTCCACAAATAGGCTGGAGACTTTTGAAAGGCCATTTGCACACAGCTCTACTGCAGACAATCCATTACATTCCTGGCTGTGCTGGCATTTTACCAGAAGCTTCCAGCTCATGGCATACCCTTGCTCACTAGACCAACCAGATTAGGGTGACCAGATAAAATCCAGGTCAGGGCTCATATAATTTTAACAGTTGTAGAGAATTTCAGCCAGAGTCATTTGTATGCAATTAGTTCCTGGTGAAATTCCCTCTTCATCACAACAGTTAAAGTTGCAGGGGCCCTGCCTTCTTTTGTATCTGGTCACTCTAGTATAGTGCTTGCACCTTTAACTGTTGTGATGAAGAGGGAATTTCACCAGGAACTAATTGCATACAAATGACACTGGCTGAAATTCCCTTTTCTCTACAACTGTTAAAGTTACATGAGCCCTGACCTGGATTTTATCTGGTCACCCTAAACCAGATATGTGAATTTTCCCTTGAATTATACTTCCCTAAATCAAAAGAGGCACTAATTTAACACGCAGGCCTCAAATTTGTGTTTAAGCTGTTACTGATTTTTTTTTAATGTCCTGCTATAATCTGTCATTCCAAAAATGAAGGTTTCAGAGATTCTGGATGGTACTGCATTTTTACCTTAGAGCTCAGGCTGTGGAATTCAAAAGGGGAATTTAAAGAGGTTTGTAAAATGACTACATGAAAATGCTATCTCACAATGGAATGTTATACCCCCATATAATAGGATTATTTAGTACCCCCATCATTTTAACAGGTTAACACCTACATAGAGCTATATTATATACTGGCAATTCACCCAGAGTAAGTGGCAGTGGGTGTTTGCCGCTGAATTCCCTGATATCCGTTAAGCTGGCTGGTATGGTGCAGAATAGAGGCACCATCAATTACAGAGTTGGCAGTGCCTAAGCTTTGCAAAATGCTCTGAAGCTTTTAGAGCTGAATCTCAGGGAGTAGTTTAGTAGGTGTGTATTCACCTGTCACTGTAGCACGGTGAAGGATAAAGCCATACCTACTAATCTTCTCCTTGAAAGAGGAGGTGGCGGCAATTTGTTACCAATTTCTTCCAAAGGGCAAACTGGCTGGGTGAAAACACAAGGAGTTAACTTAAGGCCTTCTTGTATGGCTTCGATAATGATCAGGGTGCTGGCCGCCCACAGAGATGTGTCAAGACAAATACAACTTGAGGGGTGTTGACTGGCAAACGTTAGGCCTCAGTGCATTATCTGCTATATTTAGTGAATTTTACTAGGTACAGCAAGATCCCTAAACCATATGGTTTAAAGCAGGCACATTATATGCTTCATCAAAGTCCTTTTTCCGAAATGAGTTTAGCTCCGATTATCTGAGTGCATGTTGGCAGTGCGGGGGACAGCAGGATTGTACTTGCTGGCCCCAGCCCCTATGCTGATTTTTTATTTTTTATATTTATTTTAAATTTCAGACATAAAACAAAACAAAATAAACTTGAACATGACATCCCTCCCCCTCCCCCATCTCACAGGAAATCACAAAATTACAAAATATATCTATTACAAAATTTATCATTCTACAGAGCTTAAACATTTCCTTCTTTTCTTTGTAGGTCAGGGGGGAAAAGAGTTAACCAACCACAAGAGTGGTCCCTTTCATAAATGCCAATCAAAAAGATTTAAATGCTTTCAGACCATTCTGATGAAGTTGTATATGCCATGAAGCAATGCCAGTCCATAGTAAATGTGTCTTTAGATCTTATTCCTCTTACCAATCTCAGTTTATTGGTCAGTTTATCCATTAAGGATATGTGCCAAACGTTCCTATACCAATTTGTTAGCGTGGCGCCAACCAGATCCTTCCAATATCTAACTATTACCAATCTGGCAGCAACCAGAAGAGATCCTATCAATGACTTAAACAAAACTTTTTCATTTTCCTCCTGAAATAATTCTAACAATGTGAACGCCATATGATCTCTCACTTATCGTGCTGATTGGGCGAAGGTCAGCAAATGTAATCCTTCTCTCCACATGTTCAGACAAAAGTGGCACAAGACCTTGAGGTTGCTGGGAGTATTCTTGCAGTGGGCGCAGGGCTATTTGGCCCCCTCTGCCATCATTTCCCTGTAAACTTGTGCAGGAGACTCCCATGTCTTGTTTTCCAGATATCCAGTATCACACACACTATTGTAGATAGCGAAGACCAAAGTTTAAAGCTGGCATGAAGACGATGCAGGGGAATGGAGAAAGCAAGGAGGTTGGTTGCAGAACTAACAGCTCAGTTTCTCTCTTACTGTTTACATTGTCCTTTAAAGCTTACAATACAATACAATACAATACTTTATTACGGTTAAAAAACCAGCATAGCAAAGAGAACAAGTCATACATGTAAAAATATACAGGCTTCCATTTAAGGCAATCAGATAGGGTTCAATAGTGTTAATATTTCCCTACGCCGACGAATGGCGGCTGCACAGAATCTGGCAACTTTAGATGTTACTTGGGCGTCCAGATCAGCCAGAAGATAGTCCGGGTAAAATTTGTCTGGTCTGCCCGGGACTTTATTAATGAGTGGGGCAATCCATATAGTTCTGAGTTCCTTATAGAAACAACAATGTAAAAGAACATGATCAGCTGTCTCAATGTCCCCTGTCCCACAAGGGCAGGTCCGTCCTTTACAGCTTTTACTTTGCTATTTGCAAGTTCACTCATTTCTTGTACCTGGGTTCAGGTTTTTTAAGGCTGTGCTCAGCTTGACAGGGTACCACCTCCTCCTCCTCCTCCTCCTGCTGTTCTTTTCCCCCAGTCCATTTATTTATTTATTTATTTATTTATTTTTGTTACATTTATAGCCAACCTTTTCCTCCAAGGAGCCCAAGGTGGCATACATGATCCTCCTTTTCTCCATTTTATTCTCACAACAACCCTGTGAGGTAGGTTAAGCCAAGATTCAGTGGCTGGCCCAGAGTCACCTAGTTAGCTTCAAAGCTGAGTAGGGACTTGAACCCACTCCCCTGTCCCAGTCCAACACTCTAACCACTTCACTGATGTCACCCATTATACTCCTCAGCACTTTCCAGAACTAAGGGTAAAAGTACATGTTACCTGTAGGTCTGATATTCCCCCCCCCCCGAGGGGCTTTCTTTTAGCAGGTAATGAAACTGCTGTGGCTACCTTCAGAGAAAGACGAGAACTGGTAGGGGAAGAGGCGGTTTAACCATTTCATTTGCAATCAAAATTATCTGCCTGAAAGCAGCCTCCCTATATCTTATCTCCCAGGGGGGATCTACCATGTGCATGTGTGTGATTTTAAGTGGACAAATGGCTGGGAAGGACCTTACCCACTCGATCAAAAGTCACCAGTGCCTCCTTCATGTGATAAAAGAGAAAATCCTCCAGGAAAAGGATCATGGAACTAATACGTAACATATAGTTATGCTTTAAGTCCACATTCAAGCTTAGGTTCTCTGTAGACTTCTTTTGAGGCTTTATGTATTGCAGATTGCAGTATTAATATTACATTACACAAAGTTATAATCTAATAAAAATGAACTTCTCTGCAGGGATACCATGTCAACCTGTAATTAATGTTAATCAATAGCTTTATTATATAGCTTGTTTCATTTTAAAATGAATGCAGCCATCATCTAGTTGTCACTTTTCTTGTGTTGTAAGAATGCTGCTGAAAATATTTTGTTCATAAGAACATTGACATAATCATTACAACCGGGATGAGTTGTGAAGAGCTTCAAGTTTCCTCAGAGAGGGTTAATAACTCTTTGAGAGAATGAAGGAAAGAGAGAATCTTATATCTCCTACTCTGGCTACAACTCTGTGAAGTGTTTCCGAGAGTAATTTTCTTGAAGTTAAAGTTTGGGTTATTACGGTTCACTGAACAGATAAAGTTTGCCACAATTTTCGTGATCTCGATGATAAGATGACAAGATTTCTAATTTATAAAACCAAGACAGCATGTTGGGGGCTATGAACCATGGTCAAGGGATATGTTGAGCTATTCCTAGCTCTTCGCTTTCATATATATTCTTATTTACAAAGGAATTCCCCCAAAAAAAGCTTGTGTATGAACTGCGTCCTTTCTGCATTGTCATCACTTTTTTTGTTTTATTTCCAAACAGTTAGAATTGCAGATCCAGTAAGAACTGCAAATAAGAGGATCGTTGTAGTTATTTAACACTAAGTGCCTGACAGAATTGGTTATATCCTTCATTGCACTGAACCTTATGGGTGTGTTTTCATTGACTTTGAACAGGTTGGAGTTTGAGTGTCTCTGCTACAACTAAACCGCACAGGTATATAACTATGTTTAACTGAAATAATTGCATATTCTTCCCCTGTTTACCCCACCCCCATCCATTCCCCCCTTTACCCTGTTGTTTCCCTTTAAAACTGTAAGCCTTTTGGGGTAGGGACCTCCTGAACCTGTAAAGCGCCATGTGCTTAAATGGTGGTATCATTATCATCATCATCATCATCATCATCATCATCATCATTCTTTTCATGGAAGAACTAAAAACTATGTTTCTTAAAAGCTTAAATGACTGTTTCCTTAAAATAACCCACAGCAAACTCTCAAATTAAAGGCCTTTCCCTCCTCCCACTCTCCAGTCCTGGAGCCTGGCATGCTTACTCAGCACAATTAATTCCTCAGACTTCACCCAGTTTTGAGCCCTGTGGCCTGTGCTCTAACAATGTCCTCATAAAACTCAGAGATCAGAAGTATTGCAGTAAGATAGCTTTTATTGGATATGTCATAGAGGTCAAGGTCTTTCTCTTTACTTGGTAATCTGACTTGGTGATGTACATTTACATTTCCTCGTTGCTGGTGACTTATGAAACCAGCTCTCCATGTTGAATGGAAGGCCATCTTTGCACATGGGAAATCAGGGGAAATAATGGATTCAGAGCCAGTAGTGGAATGTGTACCTATAAAGCAGAAAGTATGTGTGTTTCATGTATGTCCAGAAATGTTTACCCACTTCCAGATGAGTTAGAAACTTGAAATTTGGCATGCTGATAGGTCTGGTTTTACAATGGTTAAAGCTGCAGGAGACCTGCCCTCTTTTGTATCTGGTCAAGATGGCTGGGTGCCTGCAGCTTTAAGTGTTGTGATGAAGAGGGAATTTCACCAGGTGCTGCATGCATACGACACCTGGTGAAATTACCTTTTCAATACCACTGTTAAAGATACAGGAGCCCTGTCCTCCTTTTCACATGGTCATGCCAACCATGGAGAGCTACGGCTTCAAGGAGGCCCTGGCCTGCATTGGAGGTGAGAGAGAGAGAGAGAAAGAAATTTAATTCATTTTAAAGTTACCTCACTGGCCTAGCACTGGCCTACCTTGTGGGGTTGTTGTGAGGATGAGAGAGGAAAAAAAGAAACTAATTTAATTCATTTAAAAGTTAACTCACAGGCCTAGCACCGGCCTACTACTTTAACATGATTATCTCGCAGACATATATTTTAGTGGGGCCAAGCAACACCAGGTACATCAGCTAGTCTGTAATAGATAGGAATAGTCAAGGATGCATTCTCTCAGGCTCCCAGAGGGGGCAATAAAGAGCACTACACACTGTGGTAAAGGAAGTATTGGAACGCTAAATAAAGAGATTGTTATTACAAAGACAAGCTGGTGTCAGCCTGTTTATGAGGGACCAGCTATAGAACAGAATACATACACCTGTAGATCCTCAAAAACTCCTGGACCTGCTCCTGCATGCTAACGGTATTGAACCAAGAACAATCAAGACAATTCCACATGGATATCATCCAGCAAAAAGAAGGCTGGTGAGATAGGGAGGAAGAGCAACATTTGTGAGATTATAAACAAAGCTTATTTTAAAAAGAAAATAATTTGAAGAGAATCCATTGGGGACAGTGCCCATCAGTTCAAATTCCCTTGTTATATCTGAGGCCCTTTCTACACCTTCCAGCATTCTGAGAGGGAGGGGGGAGGCTGTTGTGATATCCTGATCGCGAGAGCCTCCCGCAGTGTACACAGGTGGCACATGACATCCAGGGAGGAAGCAGAGATGTTGCAGCTACCATTTTTTGGGGAAGCAGCAAGAGCGAGGCCCTGCTCCAATGAAAAAGTAAGACAGAAAAAAAACCTTTCCCCCCCGAAATCGCCTCCCAACCGCCCTCCCTGTCATCTCAGGGATAGCGAAATTGCTGCCACCCCCTCCCCTGATGGGCACGGAGTCGCATGACTCTGTGCCTGTTTCTTGTGCCAGGCTTACTCACCAGTAAGTGGGCACCAGGGCCAGGCAGTACGGCTGCTCACATTTCCTGCGGTCTTGGGATGGTCCTGGGACTGCTGGAAGAATCAGGTTTGCCCAGGGTTTCTTTATGCCTGGGAAAACCTGTGCCTGTCCCCCCCCTGCCCCCAGGAGTCCCTGTGCATCATTTGGACACCCAGGGACGACCCTGGGAAAAGCCCGTGTAGAAGTGGCCTGAGTCACCACATGTGAACTCACAAATACTCAGCTCTTCTACTTATTGCACTAGTCTAAGAGCTGTAAAAAGTATGATTCGTCATATGGAAAGAATGAACTTCTGGTTTTCAGTACTTTAAAAAAGATGTATAAAATGGTGTAGTCATGAAGAGCAAGGGGATAAAAGGCTTTTGATAGCTAAAGATGCTTCTATAATCGGTATTTTTTTTACCTTCGGTAGCTTTTGATGGCTGGTGGCTGCTTGCTGGCAGATTCATCCCACTTGTTTGGTTCGTGGCTATGGGAAACCTTAGTGGGAATGCAGCCAGTGAAGCAGAAAGAAGCCTGAAGTTTTGAAGCTGTCTTGAAAGATTTTTTTTTCCTTTTGGGAGAGCTGATGCTGCTTTAAGGAGTAGTAGTATCTGTTTGGATGCATGCCTGCTGTTAGCTGTTTTAAATTGTTTTTAAATTTTGTATGTTAATGTTTTCTATCTTATGTTTTGTAATTTTTGTGAGCTGTCCAGAGAGCTTTGGCTATTGGGAGGGAGGTATATAAACGAAAGAATTAAAATGAAATAAAAGAAACTTCACAAACCTGTAACGTAATCATAACTGTATATTTTCAAGTGCTATGTCTTGATGGTTTCTTCTCCACTACCCTTTCTACATGAGCTCCCTTTCTGAACTGATCCATAAAGACTGCTCTTCCAGACATACTTCTTGACACCACAAAGGTTATTACCCCAGTGAATAATGGATAGGACATCTACTTTCCATTTGTAAGCACAATGAAGAAAGTAACAACAATTGTATTCTCATAGCCCATAGTGTATAATGCTGCTCCGATTACATCTCATACCACTTTGACCTAATACAATCTAATAACAGTCTGTCTTTGTTATGGTCTTGATGGAAGCCAGACATCACTTTATGTGTATAGTCATTCTCAGTGCTAATGCCTTTAAAAGATTCAGCTAACCTACACTAAGAAGGAGGAACTTGTTTCCTCTTCTACAGGTTTATCTGGAAATATTTTTTCCATATTGTTCCATTTGCCTGAAAGGTAGGAAGTTCCAGGGGTGGGCATTTATAAAGCCACTTCCCATTACAAGAGAGAATACTTTGGACATCATAAAATACACCCTATCTGTTTATTTACATTGTAAATGTTACAAACATACAATGTGAAATAGAAAAGGTATTGGAAAAGAAACCATCAAAACAGCCTTGCCTCTTACAAGTTACAGATTTTTGAAGTTTTTTTCCATGTAATTTTATTTCCATATTGCTCAATAGCTAGCTCTCTGGCTGGTTCACAAAAATTGCAAAACATAATATAGAAAAGGTTAACATACAAAATTTAAATATAATTTAAAGCAGCTAAAACAATTACAATGAGATACCTGGATCTAATAAAGCAACTGACATTAAAATCCCATCATATGCAATCAAATGCTGAAGAGTAGAGGACAATCTTATCCTGGTGGTGAAAAGATGGCAAATGTAGCAGCAGGTGGTCCTCATTGGGGCAATCACTCCACAGTTGGGGGCTACCACTTCATGCCACCCTCACGGCTTCCCTCAGTGGAGGGCCTCAGATGTTGACCATTGTGTACTGATAAGTTCATACTGGGAGAGGTGCTCTGCCAGGCATTGGGTCCAAAACCAGTACCTTGAATCAGGCTTGAAAATGCACAGGCAGCCAGTGCAAATGGGCCAGACTTCTTGTTATATGCTCAGACCTCCTGGTCCCTTCTATAAATCTAGCCACTACATTTTTCATAAACTGCAACTTCTGAACCATTTTCAAAGGCAGTCCTACATAGAACACATTGCAGTAATCCAACTTGGAGGTCTATCAGCTGAATCTGGTAGAAGGCACTTTGTTCCACTGAGGCCACCTGAGTCTAAAATGACAGAGATGGCTCTAGAAGAACTTCCATACCATGCACTCCTTTAGGGGGAGTGCAATCCCATCCGGAACAGGTTGAGCACCCTCCGTCTGGTCAGAAGAACCACCACCCACTAACAGCATCTCAGTCTTGTCTGGATTGAGCTTCAGTTTAATAGCCCTCATCCAGTCCATTCTTGCAGAAAGGCACTGATTTAGCACATCCACAGCCTCACCTGATGAAGATGGAAAGGAGAAATAGAGCTGCATGACATCAGCATACTGACGGCAACACACTCCAAAACTCAGGATCACCCACTCACGGATTTAATGTAGATGCTAAATAGAATGGGGGACAAAAACAAGCCCTGCAGAAAGAACCCTATAGGGCTAGGAAATATTCTCCTAAGCACCACCTTCTGGAGCTGACCATCCAAGTAGGAGAGATGCCACTGCAATGAAGTACCTCCCACTCCCATTCCAGACAATTACCCCAGAAGGATGCCATGGTCGACAGTATCAAAAGCTACTGAGACATCAAGGAGAATCCTACTTGCGCTGTCTCTCTCCCAACATAGGGGCAACAAAGGCTGTTTCTGTGCCAAAACCCAGCTTGAACCCCGAATGAATTATATCCAGATAACCAGTCTCAATCAAGAGCACCAGGAGCAGGTTGGCAACCCACCGCTCAAGGAAAAGAACATTTGCCACTGGCAAATATACTAGGGAAATATTTAATTAGTACGTTTGGAAATTTATTTTATTTATTTATTTATTTATTTATTACATTTGTATACTGCCCCATAGTGGAAGCTCTCTGGGCGGTTTACATAGGATTAAAAACAATTAAAAACAATATACAAAAATGTAAACAGCAAAAACATACAACAGACACACAATACACACAAATGTCCAGGTAGTTATTTAACTGTGTAGGAAATTCACAGAAATGTCATCATTCTTACAATGGGATCCATTGAATGGGGGCCTGTTGCAGTTCTTGGGGGGGGGATGTATGGGTGAGAGGAGAGAATTCCAAATCAGGATGTCACAACAGAAAGGATCTTCCCTCTGGTTGCTGTTGGATGCATCTGTGCCTGTGACAGAACTAGGAGACTTGCCCGGTTGTCCAAGTGACACCGTATTGAAATAAAAAAGGCAAGTGGTCAGCTACACAATGGCTTTTTGGAATATTTGACCATATTGGCAATATTTGAGTGGTCATACCAACCCTAAACTATGTCATTTGGGGGGACAGTGCAATTTACAGGCACTCAACCAACAGTTTCTTCAGCAAGTAGTGCTTCTAGTTCTTTTCTGTACCCAACTTGGTCATTGATAGCTACCCCACTGGCAGATCAAGATGGGATCAGCACTAGCCATCTGTCTCTGCCACCCAGCAGGAGTTCTGTTGTGGACAGGAAGTCTTTTCCCCACCATGGCTGCTTCTCAGAGCAAAAGCAAAAGAATGCAGCACAGTCCCTCATGCAACTTCAAGAAGCATAGTTGTTCTTTATTTACAATCTCTCTCTCTCTCTCTCTCTCTCTCTCTCTCTCTCTCTCTCTCTCTCACACACACACACACACACACACACACACACACACACAAAACTGTATAGGCCCTCCTCAACATCTAAGGCCCTCCTCCGAGTGCCTCCTCCAAGGGAAGCTCGGAGGTCGGCAACAAGAGAGAGGGCCTTCTCTGTGGTGGCTCCGCAATTGTGGAACGATCTCCCCGACGAGGCCCGCCTGGCGCCAACATTGTTATCTTTTCGGCGCCAGGTCAAGACTTTCCTCTTCTCTCAGGCATTTGGCAATATCTGAGGAGCCTGGGTTTGTTTTGTTTTTGTAGTTTTTTGAAGTGTTAAAGTGGTTTTTAAATGTACAGATTGTGTGTATGTTGTATGTTTTTGCTGTTTTAATTTTTGTATATTGTTTTTAATTGTTTTTAATCCTATGTAAACCGCCCAGAGAGCTTCGGCTATGGGGCGGTATACAAATGTAATAAATAAATAAATAAATAAATAAATAAATAAATAAAATATAAGCATTTGCACTTCATACCTCTGAATCCCTTGCTGCTAGGGGACACCAACTTTATCACAGAGCCTGACCATCTGTGAAGGGGTTGGATTGCTTTGTTCCCTGCACTAGTATCTCGAGTGGCCACTGAGTATGCAGAAATTGGACATCTCTGGCTTATGCATCAGGATAAGCCCTGCATAAAACAACTTCCTTTTCAGAGTGACTGATTTTCAGTATATCTAAATAACTGGAGCAGGGTGGGGTAGCGAGCATAAGCATGCCTTTGCTTGATTTTTGCAGAAACCAGTGACAAGAGCTTTGGCACCAGGAGAAAAGAAAAAGGAAGGCAGCAGTGAGGACTCCCTAGGGTACACAATGCCTACCTTGTCTGAAGCACACACATTACGATCTCCACCCGCTGTTATAAATTTAGCCTGAGTGCATCTTTATGTGTTAATTTCCTCCTCCTCATTTTTATGCTATCATTCTGCATGGGAATGTAGAGGTTGTCAGGAAGATCTGTGTACTTTTATTGCCTATGCCAGAATAAGCACACAACAAACTAATAGGAAATCAAATTCATTTTATTCTCTGAACAACACATACACACACACATTCAGAGAGAGGGGTGTGTGTGGAAGTGAGTCTTTTCCTGTTCAAAAACTAGGTTGTAAATTTTTCATAACTAGCTCCTTTCAACAGTAGCTTAAAATTGTCTTTCTAACACCAATAAAATCAGCATCTTGTCTCAATTTGTAAGGAGTGATGCAGTAGCAATCAGTATAGTTAGTGCAAGTGGAGGGGAAGAACGGAAGAGATGCTACTGTGCTAACCAGAACATATTATTTTTCCTCTTCTTCCAAACTGAAATATGTTATCCCTACTTAAATTGGTGAGCGGAAATAAATAGAGTCTTTTAGTGAACTCTAATCTTCCCTAGATGCACAAGCCCTAGAGAATGCACCACTGCTTTTCAGAAGATAATAATTACCGCCAAAATGATGTTCTGCTAGCTTTCCTTATCTTA
Organism: Anniella stebbinsi; assembly: GCA_029215795.1. Lineage (NCBI taxonomy): Eukaryota > Metazoa > Chordata > Lepidosauria > Squamata > Anniellidae > Anniella > Anniella stebbinsi. The sequence goes on from JARDYH010000001.1 coordinate 227,634,219, forward strand.
AATTAGGGCAAGATTAAGGTCTAAGTATTCTATTTGTGTTAGGTTTGGGAAATAATGGATGTATAGTTCAGATTTCTTCTGCTTTCTAGAATACTTTATTTCTTATTCCCTTTTTAAACTCAATTAACCACTCAGGACTTAACCCAGCTCCACTTTACACTCTCTCTCTCTCTCTCTCTCTCTCTCTCTCTCACACACACACACACACACACACACACACACACACTTGCTCCAAAAAGATCAGGGAAACTACTTGCACCACCCAGAAACAACAGAACAGGTTGGGAGCTAAGTCTAAACAAACTAAGGGTCAAAATCCACCTGATCACACCTGACTAAAACATTTCATTTGAAGGAGTAAACAAGAATCCAAAACCAGAGTCAGTTGGAAGTTAATTATTGTGTGGGTTGCCCTGAGAACTTTTCGTTATACAGGACAACATACTAAATATTAAAACAAACAAACCAACAAAATTCAAAGTAACCAGAGCAGGGAGAAGAGAAAGAATTAGGAGCTGAAGCAATCTTTGCCCAACATATTACCAGTCTCTTCATACTTCCTTCCGCAGAGCTTCTCGGATAGTGGACGAAGCAAGCAAAAACCAGGACATAGTTGGGTCTAATGGCCTGTGATGCCCTTCCCAGCACAGGTGTAACATAGCAAGGCTGGAAGTGATCTTCAATAAAGTACCAGTATTAAGTGGAAATACAGGAATATACAGATGAAATGAAGCAAATGTATGCAGCACATTTTAATGGTTCAATAAGCAACCATGAAAAGATTATTCTCTGCAATTCTCAGTTACTAGAGACACCATAGGCCCTCAACAATGGGTGAAGATAACAATTAGGTGGCCAAACCTAAATATATTCACAGGTTCTAGATGTGTGCCAGGCTGCATGCATTCAGGAACCTCTAACTAGCTGAAGTAGCCATGGATTCTGTGAAAGAGCCCTGCTTTCCTTGATATCTTTTGAGGGCAGCAGAGGGGAAGGACGTGGGATTTGCTGCTTTTCTTTTTCTGTGATATTGTGTCCCCAGTACTTATCTGTTTCCCGAGGAAGCACTGGTGAAGAGATTAAGTAGGTAAGCAATGGCAGCTGCATTCTGAGAGGACTAGCATGGGACTACTGGAATGATTGTAGTAGTCATTGGAATCCACATCTGCTAAAACTCCTCTAGATGGGCCCTTAGTCTCACTGATGGAAGTACATTGGTCATTAGTGCCATTGAGGTATTTGGATTATTTCAGTATTCCTTCTTACCAAGTTCTGTGAAATCAAAAGAAAAACAATATTGCTGAATTTGTTCAGAAAGTACAGCAAATACGCCCAAAAAAGAAAGAGGAAAAGAAAAACAGGACAGGCTTTTTTTCCCTTCAGCACTAAAAAAAATAAAAAATTAAAATACACAAACAGTGATTTATGTATCAAAGTCAATTTTATTCCATACTTTTCAGGCTCACAATGCATATGTTACGTGACTGTAATTATGCTCCTCAGGGTGTGCAAGCTGAAGGTGGCAGAGTCGGACAAAAAAGCGTGAGGAGATTGATGACATGGTATTTTGCTAATACAATGCAAAAGTCGCTAACAAATTACGAAACTTCAACGCACTCATTCTCCTGGTGTGGTCTAAATTTTGCTCCTCGACTTGACGGCTGAACTGATCTCTCACTTATCTCAACAGTCTTTATTGTAAAAAATGACTAAAACCTCATCCAAAAAATGAAAACAGGGAAACACAAATAACTCTGTCATTATCTTGGTTTCTCAAGGATCCAAGGGGGAAAATTCTTTCATATTACAGGCAAGGATTTATTCATATAGTCTCTTCTATTCACACTTTGGATTGATGTTAACCAGAAAGAAAGAAGGGGAAACCTAGGATATGCAGAGGATAGAAGAAAAATATATGATGTCTGAATATTTCTTTATTTAAGCTATTTTTACCTCCACATCTTCTGTGCTAAATAGGGGTCTCAAGAGTGTTTTACCATCAAATATTTAAAATATAAAACAATCTCATGGCCACAGCCCAATAACAAAATACCCAAATAGGAGCAAAATGTTAAAAAACTAAGGAGAAAAAACATACATTAAACTCATTCAGATTCCTGAACACCCATGCAATTGTTTCTATACAATAAGTTTCCATGAGAATATCATTGTCTGTAGGCAATTATGATCGAAAATCCTATTTGAACATATTAAGTAAATACGACAGACAGACAGACAGACATAATGGACAGAAATATTTCTAAATTTTAGATTGCACTTTCATGTTAAAATAGCCACTGCTGCTAGATTATGTAGACGCATACATATAAAAGCATGATCTCAAAATCCAGATGTTGAATTTAATATTTAAGTTTGAAGTATGGACAGTAGGGGTCATGGATGTCAATGCTGGAACAATTTGACAATGAAACCTAAATTTCAGCCACAAATGTAGTCTTTTTGAAATACAAGATTAAATTGTCTGATCTTTCTCACTAAATATGAGCCATTGGTCATATTTTGAATCCTTCCTAATAAAAAAGATCAAAAATATTTTCGCAATATTTTGTTAGGTATTGCTGTATTCTAACTGATGCTAAAATAAATTTGTGGGGGACGACATTTTTACTTACATTTTCAGCACTTGAATTTGTAAATGATTTGGTTACTATAGACTGTGCCCCAGAGTGTAAGCGCTATGTGCAATAATACGAGGCAAGCTTAAATGAGATGCTATAATTTCGGCAATAAGTAGATCAGGACCTACTAGTTGATTACTGAGTGACATGCAGTAGATTAGCAAGCATTCTTGAGTTTTGGTTGTCTGACAGTACTGAGTACAAAGTACCAGTACCACCCTAAATTAGGTTGGTAAGCAAGAATATTTAGGGGAGAAATGGGAATACTTTTGTTGTGAAAGGAATTGTGAGCTTGGTCCCAGTACTAATCACAATTCCTGGGCAGAACATGAGCTCAGAGATACTTTGTTCCTCAATTTGTAGTGTATATCTGCTCACTTGTTCCTGGCTCTGGTTAGAGGATCTCAGGGTTCCAGTGAATGACAAAACAGACCCTTCAAACCTGAAATCTGCCAACCCCAACTTACAGCACAATGCTATGCATGTCTACTCAGAAGTAAAACCCACTGCGTTCGATGGGACATTCTGAGGCGAGCGAATACAGGATTGCAGCTTTAGTGATTATTTTCAAAAGTTCTTAGTATCCTGCCTGAGCTACAAGGCTACTGCTGTTTTTTCAAGTGGGCATCTCAGCCATTTCAACTCTTTCAAAACACTGCAGCTTTTCATGAAAGAGAATACCATTACCATGCCTTCTGCTGAGGAATAGAAAGAAACACACTCAAATGTTTTACTGTGTACATTACTCTATTGAAGATTTTAACTGACATATACTTGGGTGCTGCAATGCCTTGTAGAATTGTGGAACTTGTTTCGATGTTCCTGGCTTCATGCAGTCAGTGCTTTTAAATATTGAGAACTAGGCAGGGATCAGTTGCTCACCCTGATGTTAGCAAAGGGAAAACAGGGCAGTAGTATATGTGTCACAATTTGCACAAAGGTCTCTTTGAACCCAATTTTTTGGGGGTGGTTTCTCTGGTGCATCTTCATACAGATGTGCATATTTCTTTTTGTTCATTATATGCTTTGTTTCAGCACAGCCTCTGCATAATTAGAGTCTTTTGGAAGAACCACAGTTTCTCCCTGATAACAAATGAGCCTGCTTTAAGTGAAGATAAAATTAAGAGCAAAAGTTTGATCATTCTTCGTGTGGCACCATTACCAACTCCTGGGAATAAGCAAGTGGGTAGATTAACATCAGTGACACTAATTAACCTTGGCAAAATGTTGGAAAGCAATTTCAACTACTGTAATGCACCTGAAAAATGGCACTGATAAATGGTTTTGAAAGAACAATTTCCTTTTCTCCCCACGCCCCACCCCAATTTTGCCTTTATAATTAGAAAACAAAGCTATGCAAAACTCAATAGTTCACCAATGTTAGGAATACATGTTCCTAGGTAAATTTCTCAGGTATAGCCATGAGTCTGGCATCTAAGCTATTTCCACTATGTTTGTGAATGATTATAAGCAAGAGGAACATCTCTCAAGCCTTCGCACACTGGCCTCGTTACATTTGTTTCATAGTAGTATTTGAGAGCACATTATCCACCTTGCTTTGGAAAGGATAATTTGATTAAGATGATATGGGACATAATCTAGAGAGCTCCGTCAGGTGTATTCAACATTTTTATTTGATTGACTGATTGCACTTTTAAACCACCCAGTAACCTAAGTTCTATATGACTCGGATTTTGTATGACTCCGGCTGCACTCTTATAGCTGCACTCTTATACATACTTATGTGGATTAAGTCCCATTGAATACAGTAATACTTACTTTTTGACTAGTACATATGCATATGATTGTGCTGTCAGTGGTATTTTTGTACTTGGAATAATAAATCCACACCCTGAGTTATAGACTACTTTGGGGGATTCTCTTCCCTTTCATCCAAATTTCGCAAACTATTTGTTCTGTGTTTCTTCTCTTGGCCCACTGAAGAAATGAGGCCCACTGAAGATGCGGAACTAGTTGAGTGCAGCCATAGGTTAAGATTAAAAATAGAGGGAACAGGTTGCTTGATCCTACTTGTGCCTCATCTCTTCTTTCCGAACCGCTTCAGCTCCTGTTCTGTGCTCTAGTATATGTGGAATGAAGAGGTTTTCCTCCTTAAATGTTGTAGTTGGGAGTTGTCATCGGCCACTCTACTTATGCCTCTGCCCACGCCCCCTTGGATGTTTCATTTTTTTTTATTTCTTGCAGCTGCCCTGGCACATTTTGGACACACTTCTTTCTGTCGTAATTGGTATAGACCACTTATGATATTTCAGATCAGTCTACAGTTGAGTGATATGATGCTTGACTGTCTTAGCCATATACGTTATTTGTTAAAAGCCAGCCCTTTCAAAGTTGTTAGGGAGCAGGCTTAATATCTACTCTAACAGAAGTGGGTTATATGAACAGCAAGCACACTGTGTGCGGCAACCTTCTGTTGTGTCAAGTAACTGAGTGCATCCCGTCAACAACAACTATGCACAGCCCTGATTTTTAACATACACTCTGTCCCCCCAAAAATGTATGAAATAGAACCAATCCTTGCACAACATAGCTATGCATTAGATATTGTCCTTTCTGATCAGTGACCAGATTTCGTTTTAATAGCTAGCAAATCTAGATTCTTGTTTTCTTCAAACAACAACAGAAATCCAAATACTGAGACATTTTATCCTGACATTCACATATGTATCTGCTTCACTTAGGCCTTTGTTCTTGCTTTTGATATTCTTCAGCAATGAAGTACCAACAGCATTGAACAAAACTACAAGCATTTAGCTTGGCAAAGCAAAGTGATTCCGATACTTGTCAGCGTTGTATCTGTATCACCTCTAGGGAGTAGTTGTGGAATAAGTATTAGATATGACCTTATTTAGCATTCTATTAAAGTTCTTGCAGAGGAAGTAAATAGCTTAACTTTTGAAATTCTTACAAGTGTAAAAGAGACATGAATAAGTAGCCCATATAAAGGAACTGAATATTACTCAAAGCCAAAGATGGGTTGGATCAAGATTAATTTAGTCATGCTTAGGTCACATTGAAATCAATGTGAAAAGTTAGTCAATTATTTCAATGGAAACAAAATGCACCTAACTTAGTCTAAATACACTTACCTGGGAAAGTCCCAAAGAAGTTTATGAGACAATTCTGAGTAAAAAATGCATAAGATTGCTCTGTGGCTCCAATGTAGTTTCAATCAGCTTGTGTCCTCTTATCTTGCCACCTCGTGGCTTTCTCAGGTAGCAGGCTTTATTCTAGAGTTGAATGGTATGTTCCCTGCTCAGACACCACTGAAATGAATGAGAAATTGGGAAAAACACATATTTATTCCGGGGAAATGTATGCAGGCTAAATTGGTCATGGATGTGCACTTGATTTATACAAAGGAATGCAAGTAAATTCATATGTGGAAAATCTAGGTTTTTGCATTGAAGTCTCAGATATCAGTTTACCCTGTCCATCATTTGTGGGGGATTTTGGATTCAGATTAAATTATTGAGATGATGCATATCTGCATGAATGTGGTTAACTTCCCCAGTGCAACCCATTTTCGTCTTGGTATTTTGCTAAATATTGTAGTTAGCAGACAGTTTTTATTGAGACAGGCAATTTTGAGTCTAAAATGTTTCTCGCCTCCTCCATGTTTTCTTTTCTCAATACCAGTTCACTGCCCAATCAGCAAATGCTTTGGTGACAATAAAAACAAAAAACAAAACCTCTGAGTTTGCTTTTTGATGACCATGTGATCCCAGCCAATTTGGAACCATATAGTTGACAAGATGATATCAGGACATCATGTAATCACTGAGTTTAGGCTATGTGCCAAGGTCACAAAGACAATTCAGAATAAGTGCAGGAAACATCACTGGCAAATTGTCAAAGGGCAGAGAGTGCTTTTGCAGGTGGTAAAAGTTTCCACAAAACTACCCCCCGTTGTAATTTTATTTTATTTTTTTGCATAGCCTTGTGTAAAGCACAAGGGATGTAGCAGTAGGGCCCAGGTTCTGTACTCCCTGCACCCACTATGGAAGCTTGCAAACAAAATTAGACCATTTACGCCTGCAATGTTGCATAAGTGGTGCTGTTTGGGCTGCTATTTTCTGCAAAATTGTGGTTTACATAAAAAGCTTACCTGTGATTTTCCGTAAAATGGTGACTCACAGGGCAGCTAGATGCCCCAAGCTTGCCCGACTTAATGCGTGCCCAGTTGGGCAAACCCAGGGGTCTGCGGACTGACATCCAGGGGGCTGAGCGAGTGGATGTCCGCCAAACCCCCCCCCCCATTTCCGTGACGTCCCTAAACAAAAGGAATCGCTGGGGTGATCTCTGAATTCTATTACTGCAGATGATGGAGGTTGGATCTGTTGTTATGCATTCAGAATTTATTTATTTTATTCCATTTATATACCGCCCCATAGCCAAAGCTCCGCCTGGCCTTTTAAACCTGCTGACTCTGGGCTGGCACTGCAGTCTGAGCTCGTTGACTTCCTCTAGTCCACCAGGCCATATAGTGTTATGGAAAAGGAGATGATTTGGGGGGTAGAGGGTAGGAGCATAAAACATCAAAATATCTACAGAGTACTGAAGCTCTGCATCTTACTACCCCCCTCCCCCAATTTACTTCAGTTTTCTGTAGTTCATCGATCACCTCAGTTTTGCATATGGCATTGTTTTCTCTTCATCTCATTATCTGTATTTGTTGTGCAACAATAAGTAATCAGAAAAATGATGAAAGTGCAGTATTGATATTTTTCCTATACTAAATATTCTCATTCTTGACTTACAAAGAATGGCGTGCCAGTCAGAAAAATAATTATTGAGTCAATAAACATAAGAATTTTGACAAATGTTTAATATACAGAGTTACTGTTTCCTATGTAGGAGGTACAGTTTACTCTTGCTCCCAAAGCAATAGCGCTGCCTTGTTTGGTCTGGCAAAAACAAGGGTTCTAGTCCAGAGTTTCGTGTGCCATCTGATGTAAACTCAGAGCTTGTCTGTGACTGGGCTTCCTGGTTGATTACACTGTCAAGGATATTTCTGTGTTTTCTGCTATGAAGCTTCATAATACGTATGGTTGCTCCCAACACTGAAATTAGTGAAAAACCTTGCTCCCTTTATTTAAAGCACCATTTCATTGAGCTCTAAAGCTTTATGTTCTGGAGAGATGTTAGCTTTAGTTTTTAAAATTGTACATGCCCCTTAAAATATAGTTCAGTTTTAGTCTATATGCTTTGTGTTTTCATATCCAAGGCCCTAAAACTGGTCATGTGACGGGACAGGACAACTTGATGCAATCTATGATTAGTGCTCAGGCAGCTAAAAGCAAATCACATATCCTTTTGTGATGTCTTTTCTTTGAAGCTGAAAGCGGAGCTCTTTCGTTCCTGTTTAATGAGACTCTGTGGTGTCTGATCTAACCCTTTGACCTAGCCACCTTTGTACTGAAGTGAATTAATCCTATCTTTTTAGGGGAAAATAGTGGTGGAATTAAATCTGATGGGCTTTTTGCGGGATAGATGGGCTGAGATCTTGTGGAACTGCTAACCCCAGATTTGGAAGGCAGACAGCAAAGAAGTAATTTGTGGACATTGGTCATAGAGTATTGAAGGGCTATAATTCAGGGCCTCTTTAAACGAATGATTTATAGCGTGCTTATGACTGGCCACTCACAGAAATTTGCAGGTCATTTTGATGATGCTGAGAGCCTCCTGCACATCTCCCACTCCTTCCCTCAGTTATTCTGTATTTTTTTTAAAAAAATCTTGGATATCCCGATTCATCTGAAATATCTCGGGATTTCCTAGAGTGTGCAGCTAAAGTTGTGCTTCAAAATACCCACTAGAGGGCGCTGTCCCATTGAAGTATATGAGCAGGGAAGTTTTAAATTACAGATCACAGGACACCCCTCTCCTCCTACATAATTCAGCTCATTACAATTGCGAAAGAGAAGCACAAAGCAAAGCGCCAGTAAGCAAACATGATTTCCCTTTAATCTAAAGAAGTCATCAGTAATAGAGCATCTGCTTTGCATGTAGAAAATCCCAGGTTTATTCCCTGGCATCTCCAGGTAGGACTAGGAAAGACTCTTGACTAAAACCCTGCAAAATCGCTGCCAGTCAGGGCAAATGCTGAGCTAGATGGAACAATGGCCTGAACATAGGCAGCGTCCTATGTTATTGCCCACATTTCATACAGGTCATTCTTTGTTTAAGAGCTAGTGTGTTGCAGTGGTTAAGACTATTGGATTGTGTTGGAGAGATCCAGATTTCAATCTCCACTCAGCCATGAAGCTCATTGGGTGTTCATGGGCAGCCTAACTCACAGAGTTGCTGTGAGGATAAAATTGTGAATGGGAGAACCATGTATGCTGCCTTAAGCTTATTGGAAGAAAGGTGTTATATAAATGTAATAAACAAATAATAGCAAATACTGTGGGCACTTACCCTGAAAAGACAAAGAAGGGGAGTATGAGAATTAGAAACCTGATGTGTGTGCTTTCGGGAGAGGAGGATACTATACCCAAGAGATGCTAGTAATATTAGTTGGGATTGCAGGTTTAGTGGTTATTGTGGTTTGTATTCTTTATAGGTCTCTCAAACCAACAGATCTGTAGTTAGGGACACTTAAGAATTTTCTTTTATAACAATTCATCAGTATTCATAAAGTTCTTCAGATTCAGGTTAAAAAGAACTTGCGATTATTATTTTTTAAACAAATAATGCTTTGAATGCTTAGTTCTGAAAAGGCAGGATTTGAATCCCTGTGTATTTAGCCATGATGTGCAGGTAGGCACATCGTGGTCCTCTCCAATAGCTGTACCTATTGAATTTGGCCAGTGTAGATGGTTGATGATTTCATTTCAGTCCGTTTTTTTTATAAGAATTTACCAAAATTCACAAGGTTTTGAGATTTTAATGAGAGAAATGCCAAACTTATAGATTCACCCATTCCTAACTACAGTATAATGTTATGCCCCCCTAACTCATTCTCTCTCTACCTTTCTGTCCCACACATACAGACTACAAGTGATGAATATGAGAGGCACAGATATAGATACAAACGTTAGTCGCAGTGCACAGCTCAGTTAATAATTATTATGGGTTATATCCAATGCTGGGCTAGCTGATGTCCACTTTGTCCTTTTCTCGTCCACCCTTCAGCCCTCCACACCTATTGAACATCTGGTCTGGAGGGTTTCCCAGCACTCTGGAGCACATTTTGAGGGTCCATGGGGGGGAGGGGGAGACTGCAGAGAAGGGGATTCACCTCTCCCAGTTACACTGACAGAATTGCTTCTGTTCAGCGGAATGACAACACCAGGTCCAAGTAGCGCTGTGCCCAATTTTTCAATGTATTGATTTTCAACCATTCATTTGCGGGGTGGGGGCAGAAAAGAAACTGCACTCGAAAATTATAGGAATGGGTAAGAATTTCTGATACATTTCTCAGGGGGCAGGGTTTCAGTGCTTACCTTACTGTGTGGCGGTGGTTGAGGATTTGTGTGCACTTTTTATTTTGCAATCCCCCCGACATGTTCTGTTCTTGCAGCCTCTCTGTCTGCTTGTGCTTTCTGAAAGGCTCCCTAGAGGACTTAACTAGGACTTCCTCCCTTGGGGCTTTCCAGTGTAGCTGCCTGCTAAGTGCCTGAAAGCTGAGCGATGAGTTGTTCTTCTCCTTCTGCTTGTTTTTTAACAACAACAAAGCAAAACCAGAAATGCCCCATTCACCCATACTCAAAAGGTAGCAGTACTGAAAAGCCCCAAGAGAGGAAATCCTAGGTCATCTAGGGGACTTTCAAGTCAGCTCAAGCAGCTGGAGAAGCTACAAGGATAAAACAAAGGGAAAATGGCATAATAAAGAGCATTTCTACACCAGGGGAAAATCCCGCAACTTTACCGCAGCTTTCTGGCTTCTGTTTTCGTCCCACAATCACAGCGTGCTGCCTTTCCAAATGCTTCCCTTCCCTTCCCTCTCTCCTTTCCCCCTTTAACTAGCAGTTCTTTATGTTTCATTTATACAGCCATAAGACAGTGCTGTCTTCTGTCTCTTTTCTGTAGCACAATTTTGTCTGTTCATGGTGAAACGGAAGGGGGTTATTTTTGTTACTATTTTTTTCTGTTTTCAGTTTATCCACAGAAAGAATGAGACAAGCACTGGAGGGTTGCAGCATCATGTAATTGATCAGGAAACTTCCGTGAATGCCCTGTCCTGAGCATGCTATAAGTTTAGAGGAGCCCTAAGAGCATATACACCCCTCAGCCCTGCACCCAGAAAAATTCTCAGAAATTCTCAAAATCTCAATAAAGGAGAAAGAAAAATAACTGCCACTTTTGCAGGGAAAATAAGAGGTTACGAAAGGGTAGATGTGTAATTTATATTTATATAAATTTATATAAAATATATAGGGTTTATATAAATTCTTTTTTAAAAATAAACTGATGATTATGTAAAATGAATGTTTTGCATGGGGAAAATGTTAAGTATTGCTAGAATTTAATTTAATTTATTTTTATTTTATTTATTACATTTCTAAGCCACCAATAACCGAAGCTAGAGAAATTTTACTAGAAAAATGTTGAATTATGCAAATTTTCACAAACAGGTTTCTACATTCTCCCTGGCAACTGCTTACGACTGAGAATTGGTTTCATTGATTGCACTGTGCTTGATTATGGTCTTTGAGCGTAAGGTCCTGCAAAATACAGGTTTCTCAATTTAAATTAGAGAAGGTAAAAGTACTTAATTTTGCAATTAATTTTTGATATTTTAAAAGAAGCACTCTTTTTTTTCACTTTTAGCTTTTTTCTTCACTATTTGTTAATGAGAGACTACACAGAACAGCCAGTATTTGGTACTGAATACCACTTGTAAGTGAGCATTTTGTATCTATATTTCTCATTCCCAAATATGGTAAATTCCTCTAAAAATGTTCTGTCAACATGGCATCCAAAATATCAATGACCTTATTCTGGCTCAGGGTGTGATTAGGGCTGCTGCTTATTATAGATTGAAATCACAATCAGTTTCTTCTTTTTGAGACTTAGACAATCTTTGCAAAAATCCTCCAGCTCCTCCAAGTCAGAAAACTCTCAAAGCTCATCTGATCCTGGACCATTTTTTTTAAAGAGCTTTATGCTACCTGCATGAAACTCATGCTATATATATATATATATATATATAGGCTGCTATTAGACTGAAATGATTTTTCTTCAGTTTGCTCAAAGCCAGATTTAAAGTCAGGTCCCAGAGGTAACGGGAAAGTCGATCCCCTAAGCTACTCAGTCATTGTTTGCTTTTTTAAAACATGTAATATCCTATTTCTAAGCCAGAAGGTAATTTAAAATACATCTACTACATAAATATGTCCTTTGAAAATTTAGCAGCATGGCATTTAATGAAAATTAACTGCTTTATATTATCGTATTTGTTGCAAAAATGATAAATCCAAGGGCGTGCCTCAGTCAGACACATTTGCTCTATAGTTCCACTCCTTTGAATGAGTGTTCATACGGTTATCTAATTTGGGGGCAGAAGTGGTCTATCAATTGATAGCGTACCATTAAAGTAGTGCAGATATTAAGGTATTTGAATATGTTACCTAGTGTTTTCCTGTCCCTACAACATTCCATTTCTATTGTGATTCAAGTGCAGATTCCATATTTCCTCCCCAAGAGATTAGATCAGCAAAGGGTTACTTTAGCCTAGGCATTGTAAGTGCAAGCAACAGGACTCTGTTGGCTTTAATTTGTCCCTGTCTTTCATTTGATACTACCAGTATTAATAGCTTTGCAAGAAAATTCTGCAGTCATTAATCATAATAATTAATCAGATCCAATTATATTGCATATAAATGCGAACAAATTGCTGAAAAAATAATGATCTATCACCAACATGTCATGAGGAAAAGGGACTAAAATAGTAATTAGAAGCAGGATTTAGTTGTACACAAGTACCCTGCGACTGATTTTACCACTGTGATGATCTGATGATGTAATTAGTGGGAAGTAAAAGTCTAGCAGGCTTTAGCAGTTGACTGCCTAATGACTGCAACTACAGAAAATAAAGCAATACTTTTAGTAGCCATCATTTCTACACTAACTACCAATATATTGTTATCAGACCAAAATAACTGAAAACTGGCAGGTAGCTTTCCATTAACAGCCCAGTCCTATATATGTTTACGCAGAAGCAAGTCCCACTGAGTTGAGTTGAGCTTACTCTTCCAATAAGCGTGCATACAATTGCAGTGTAACACTGCAACCCTATGCGTGTGTACTCAAAAGGAAGCCCAATTAAGTTGAATGGGACCTACTTCCAAACTGCAGTCCTAAAACACTTACTAGGGAGTATGCCCCATTGAACACAGTGGGGCATCTGAGTAAGCATGCATAGCTCAGGCTAAAAACTTTGCATTCAGTTGTTTTTAAATTTTATTTTATACTGTTTCTTTATTCATTCCAGAGCAATGACCTTTCCTTCCCAGAGCAATGAGTTTTCCTTTTAAATGTTTGCTGGTGTATGTGTGTGTGTGTGTGTGTATATAAATATACACACACACACACACACACACATACATGAAAGAAATGAAAAATAACAAGGTATGGTCCTATGATTCTATAATAAAAGCTACCCTTTTATTAGCAATCATTACTGAATTTTTATCTGGTGAAGAAATAGCACTTAAAAGATACAAAGACTTTGCTCCTTGCTTTAGCATATGTATAGCTAAACGAAGCAGTAGTTAGTAAAAACGGAATAAGATAACGTTTCATAAGTATACTACATTACTTTTGTTCTGGCAGACACTGGCCTGTGGACCTGGTATGATCTAGAAACCTGCAGTTTTATGCACAATTATGAGGAGGTAATAAATACTATTGAATCAGTGAGAGTTATTTGGAAGTAAACCATTTGTATTTGGGCTGTAAATGCTTAATTTTTAAAAAATAACTTTGATGTACAGGTTATTATTTCACCAGCAGTTTGCAGCACTTCTCAAAATACAGGAATAACATTACGGCATGTGATGTTTCTTGTTTTGTGTGCTGATGTCCACATGCACCCAGTTTTTTAAAAGAGCACACACACAGAGATTTTCAAGCTTTTAAACCTCTTCGGCATTGGCTCAGCGGATAACGTTAAATAGGTAACTGAAGATTGATGAGCAGTTTTATGACAGACATGCTACTTGAAAAATAAATGTTAAGTTCATCATAGTTTTCCGTACTAAGCACTGCACTTTGCCGTCTTTGATCTCAGCGTTGTGACTACTACAAAGAAATAAAACCTTATCTTACCTTTTCCAGCATCTACTGCAGAAGACCTCAATAATGCATAAGAACATCTGGAAGTACGGTAATTTCAGCTATCAGAGATAAGAATTGACACAGAACAGGTAAAACCTACAAAGATCTTGTGTTGAAATGAGCTGATTAAGGTTGGGGAACTTAAAACATTGTGTATATAGTATTTTCATGCCATGGTTGCTACATCTTGCAATTTTATATAAAGGGGGGAAAGGTGGAGGATGACAATTATTTCTTCTTTTCAATCTATTTTAATAGCTTGATTAGTTTGGAGCAGTATTCTGTTTTATATAAAGGGAGAAAAATGACAGTAAATCTCTTGCCATATTCATCTATTTAGAGTTAACTGTGAGTTCATAGAGGATACATGGGCATAGTAAACAGGTTTTGAAATGACAATTTTTTACTGGTTGCAAGTGCTAATTGCTAGTTTCTCAAGGGTATAGAATTAATCACCTGCTAGATTTACAGTCTCTAGGTTGAGACCTGAGGATGGAAGCAATAAGAAAAGCTCTTGAGGGACATATCATATGGCGAGTCTAAATATCAGTCTCTATGCATATGTAAATTGGCAACAAAGTTTTTTCAAAGCTCAAGTATGCTAATTTCAAACAGGCAAGACTAAAGCTAGCTTTTAGCAGCTGTTTAACGTCTGCCTGTGGGTGGTAGAGAGAGCTTAAAATACAAGCAAACAGTGGTGCATAAGTAATTAAGCAACATTTTGCTGGGCATAAATAATTCTGTTTATATTGCTCTTTTGAAGAGTGTAGAATACAAAATAACAGATCAAGTGCACCTTTAGTCACTAGAGGTTAGCTGCTCTTCCTCTCTACCTTTCCTTTGGTTTCATATTTTAAGGAAGAATCACACCCAGAATCATTTATCATTAAAGTGAAGCCATTCCTTTATAGGAAGTTTTAAAGTGTACCTTCCTTGTAGTTCAACTGCATTTCCTGTCATTGTCTCCTAATACACTTTATCTTTGAATGGCAGAAAAAACACAAACTTAAAGTACACCTCTATTATATATCTAACAGCTTTGTATCTTCACAGATATGGTAGACTTGTATTCTCTCCTTGCCCCATATCTGCTTAAATTGTAAAAACACCCACCCACCCAACCAACCTGTGAATCACCACAACTGTTTTCAAGGACATAGGGCAACAGACTTTTGAAATATTTTAATAATTACATGCTTTAAAAGAATAAGGGCAGTATCCAATGGGACCCATCCCCCACCCCCACCGATTCTGTTGCACCCCTGCCGATTCCGTTCTCCTAGCAAGACCCACTGCTTGCGTAGTGAAGATTTAGTGCTTCCAGGAGCAATGATTGGCATGTCCTGATCCAGAAACGGTGGATCCCGCTTGCACAGTGGAATCGGCAGGAGGGGCTGGTTGTGCAACAGCGCCATTGGATACTGCCTGATGACAGTTTTTATGACATGCTCAGAAAAGTAAGAATTCAGTAATGTGGATATATTCCGAATGCCTACATACTATTGACAGTTTAGATTAGTGGAAGTAACTAAAATCTGAACAAACCTAACTATAATATTCTCACTGGGATCATTGAAAACCTTGTAATTTACCTAAAAAGATGAAAGGTTTGCCACGATTTGCGAACATCTAGTTTTGAAAAACAGATGATAGGTGATGGCTGTGACAAATATCACATTTTAAAAGCTTAATTTTGATTAAATGTTGATGGTTGAAGGAATTAACAGCTAAAAGTAATAATGGTTAATAAAAAAGCTTTCTCTATAAATCTATCTTAAGTTGGCCTTTAGAGCCATTTTCTTGGTGGAAAGGAAGAATACAAACAAAGAAATATTGTGTATTCAGATGAGAAGAGTCACCATACAAAGAAAGCATACCTGTTTTCTCATTGGCCTTGCTTGTACATAACAATTAAAAAAATTAAATTGTGGTTTGTGTGCTGGTGCTTGCTGCTGAATATTTTCCCTGCAAGTGGGAGCTGCTAAATAACCCATGGATTTTCCATCCATGGTTTGTTCAATGTTAAATGCAAACCTGGATTTCCAGATTGTCTCTCCATCAGTAAGCCAGAGAAAGAGCCAGTGGTTGTTCTTGGGATGTTTCTCTGACTTAGCAAAGGGAGACAGGCCAGAGGTCCTGCTTTGCATATAACGCTAAACAAACCATGGATTGTTTATCTACTCCTGCTTGCAGCAGGAGCAATCCGGCAGCATGCACCAGTACACCACCTTGTTCATGACAACCCACCATTTTAAAACAGACTGGGTTGTCATTATGTGTAAATCAACCCATTGCTTTAAGAATTGTGTACAACAGGGATGGTTCTGAAGATGGATGTGCAAGATTTTCCAGTGGCTACAACTAGGGATGTACAGATTTTGTGGATTGCAAGGATCTTTTGTGCCTTGTCTGCTCGTTGATGGAATCGGATTTCTTTTTAGGGATGTATGAACATTTCATTCCTTCTTATACTTGCACAACTGTGCTCTTGTGCAAGGGCACACATACACAAATCTTTCCTCAGAATCTTCATGACATGGGGAAAAAACTGATCTGCTGTAGAATCTAATTTCCAGGTCGGGTTCATAGCAATCAAAACTCATTTGAATCCGTTATGGATTTCTCCAACAACCCTACCTACAATACACTCAAAGGCCTGGTGAATCTGTAAGATTCCAAATATAGTTTTGCATGCATTGAAATCCTCCATTGTCTTGAGCTCCCCTCCCTGGCCCAGAAAGAGTAGTTGAAGAACGAGTCTCATGTGGGTTGATTTAGCATCAATGCCTTGACATGATTTGAAAAGATGTACTGCTTTTCCAGCCTGGTGCTTTGTGTCATCGGGCCTGTGGAAAACAGGTGGTGTGTGATTATTACTTTCCATGGCTTTGCCTGTTTGGATATAATGTTTTAGTTCTAATGTTCATGTGGTTGGGTCAATTTTTCCACATCTGTCCCCAAGTATGTACAATGACAACTGCATCCTCTAATTAAAACTTTGGAAAATTGCACAGTTGAACCATGTGGTTCACAGCCTAGAAGAATTTGGCAGGAGCTTGTGCATGCATGCTTTGAAAGAAGGAGAAGTTATATTAATGTGATGCAATACTTTTTATGAGTCAACTTTATTAGTCAGATAGCAGTGTGGCTTAACTAGGAAAACACTGCACAACCCAAAACCATGTTTGACTTTAACTAATTAAAAGTATCAACTGAATTATTTTGGATCTTTGATCTGACCTGTATTTTTGTAGGACATCCCTGTCCCCAGCAATTTGCATACATGTTAACTTATAACTTTACATATGTGGTAAAAAGGGAGTGGATAATGTTGCATCAAAACAGCTAGGTGGACAGGTTGCTTAATTTTCCAATCCATTTGTATGCCAGGAGTTTGAACTTTTGAGGGGCTCATCTAATTTTTCATCTTACTCTCACAATGAATATTTTAACCTCATATGAATGTTATAATAGTACTGAATGGAGCACTCATTGAGTACCAAGTCCATCATGGAGTCTGTAAAGTGCTGTAACATTCTTGGAATAACTATGTTCATATACTGGCAAGAATCTCCATGGGGTATATTCCTTCCCTTCTCTCATTCAGATATTGGCTGTGTTCAGATAATAGCCCATGATGGACTTGGTACTCAGTGAGCTATGCACAGTAGCTTATTTTTGAAATAATCTACGATCTCCCGCCACATGAACGAGCTAATAAGTTATTGTGAGTAGCTTATTGAGCTACTGTGTGTAATTTGTCTCATCCCCTCCCCACTCCCTGTCCTGCTGCAGTCATCCTGCCTGAGCAGTGGTGCTCTTTCATCTCTAAAGCGGTGGAAGTTTGTTTTGATGTTGGCATCCCATCCAACATCAAAACCCCGCCTGACTACTCATCAAGGAATGAAAATCCCTAGTGGACCTAAAAGGGAGTGATGGCTATAAAACTTTGGAGCTTTGCAGGATCGGGACAAAAGTTCACACATAGCCTCTTCTAATCAGGAGGCACCCGATCCAACAATAAACCACATCTATTTTGGACACTCCACACAGATACCTGATAAGATGGCCATATGATTGGCATGATCTTTTCTTTTTGAGGGTGATGAATTGTTTCTATTGAGTGTCCCCGTGAAGCATTCACATCAGACCCATATTGTCTGCTTGGTGGAACAGAGAGGAGCATGTCAGCCCACAGAGTTATGAATTGGGCCAACGTGTGAAAAGTGGCAAAGCTTTTCCTGGGTCGTGCCATTTAAGCATGTAGATGGGGAGATTATGCATTTCAATGGTCTGCCATAGAAAAAAAATCCCTGGATGTAGAAAATATCAGAGACAAGTGCTCAACTGAACCTTCTTCCCAACAACCTGCTTTTCTCTGTGCAAGGAGTTTTAGTTTTTTGGTAAGCACACAAAATAAAAACAGTCTCCTCCACCTGCAGCTCAAAATTCTATACTTTGAGAAAGCTTTACTGTTCGATTCTATAGAATGTATAATTATTCCTGCTTAGCAAGTGTGTACAGAGTTGAATCACAACAAGACATTTCCCTAGTAGCATTGAATGTTCATGGTGGCATGCATACACGCCATCATGGGAGAAATGGAAGTGTCAGCCAGGCAGTATATGAGTGCAGCCTGTAGTAATGTCTACAATTGTGGCAGCACTTCTTCCACCCAGCGTGGTCATGCAAATCTCTCTATTTCCTCAATTCACATTTCTCTTTTTCTATATTTATTTTATTTAAAATTACTTTTATGCCACTGTTAAGAGAAAAACCCATACGACAGTGTGTTTCATCATGCATTAAGGTTAGTCATATGGAATAAGGCATATGCGGCTATGTGAACTGGCCCACAGTATAAATCTTTTATTATTTTTTGTCATGGGGAAACTTGGGTGGAATGTGCTCTTCAAAGAAAATTATGCTTAAGTGTAATTGTATAGAAGTGTTGAAACCATCTGGACAACAGTTGCATGTGCTTTTGTAACATCCTGGTTAGACAATTTGATGTGTTCTACGTGGGGCTGCTTTTGAAGAGTGTTTGGAAACTAGCTGATTCAGAATGCTGCAGCCCATCTACTGACAAGGCCCTGTTCTTTGGATCATGTGATCCTGCTGCCTTTGGAACAGCACCAGTATGTTTTCAAATCGAAGTTGAAGTCCAAGTCCAAGTTGAGGAGGCTTCTTTTGAGGATGAGACTGAGTTACCTGAGGTTGTGGACTCTCTTTCCCGAGGATATTCCAGAGGCAGTGTTGTAGGAAGAGAAGGGACGTGCAGCTGAAGAAGATGCAGGCTCCTCGGGAAAGCCTGGTGAAGGCCATCGTCCTCTACCTCCTCTAGTCTCCGATGGTGCAGATTCTGAGCCAGAGAGAGGCTTCCACCCAGCCCTCAGGAAAGAGGGTGATTGAAGTGCAGAGAGCAAATCTGGCCTGCAAGATAAAGTCCTCAACTGCAGGCCCAAAACTTAGCTTTGTGAACTCCATCCTTACATAGCAGGCTGAGATGGAAGGTTCATTAATGAGCCACAGCTGAAGAGGGGTGAGTCCAGGCTAAGGTCCTGTAAAAAAAAGGCAGCATGAGGAATCACACAACACAGGCAGCAATTGTTGTGACTGTTGCTGGTTCTGGTAATTACTCTGCATTTACTGCCTTATTGGATTTCTTGTGAATTGGACCTCGGGCCAGAATTCGGACTTTGCCTCTTTGTCTCCACTGCTTGGAATCTGCGAACTGGACTGTGGATTTGCTTATCTCCGCTCATTACTCCTAACAACTTGGGAGCGTGGTTGCTGGCAGGATTCCCAGGCAGAGAAGGTGATAAAACTCTGTAGCTGAAACATAACAGAAGTACTGGTTATCCTCTTTAAAGCTCTAAGTGGTTTGGGACCAGGTATTTAAATGACTACTTATTCCCATAAGATCTTGCCTGCCTGTTAAGATCTGCAAAGGAAACTCTGCTCCACATGCCACCAACATGAAATGCAGGGCAGGGCCTTCTTGGTTGTAGTGCACAGACTTCATAATTTTCTCTTTAGCCTCTTCCCTCTTAACCTTTTGGAAACTAAAGAAGACCATCTCACTTAGGCAGGCCTTCCATCTCGGTTATTTTCTTCCTTCTCTAGATGATTGGTCTACTGTGGATTGTGGTCTAATAAGATTTTTGTTTAAATGCAGATGTTTTATGTATGTAATAGGATTGTGAGCTCCTCTGGTGCTTTGTTGGCTGAAATACATTTAATAGAATCAATTATTAGGGGTGTGCATCGGATCGGATCCGATCCACGATCTGAATCCGATCCACCCCAAAATCGGGAAAATCCGATCCGATCCGATCAACCTCCGATCCGATCCGATCCGCCGAGGTCCGATCCGGATCGGACGCCATTTTGAATGCTTTTTCCCATAGCCAAGTATTGTTTTACAAAAACGCCTATAACCTTTTCATTTTTAAAGATAGAAGGATGAAACTTGGGCACATTGTAGACTGGTTAGGGATAGTTATCTGTGAGAAATTTCAGAAAGATTGGTGCATGCGTTTTGTGGCAATTAATTTTTTAATAAATACCCAGGAATGCCTATAACTTTGTCATTTTTAAAGTTACACACATGAAACTTTGCCACATTGTAGGTGGTACCTTGGGACCTATGTGTGTGAAATTTCAGAAACGTAGGTGCTTGTCTTGTGTGGCAATTAATTTTTAGAAAAATGGGTAGTAGTGGGGTAAATACAGTTATGCCTCCCATTTTTTTATTTTTAAAGATACAAACAGGAAACTTGGGCACATTACAGGTACCACTTGGCTTGATATGTGTGTGAAATTTCAGAAACATTGGAGCTTGCCTTATGTGGCAATTAATTTTTGAAACAATGAGGAAAGAAACACCTATAACTTTGTCATTTTTAAAGTTACACACATGAGACTTTGCCACATTGTAGGTGGTACCTTGGGACCTATGTGTGTGAAATTTCAGAAACATAGGTGCTTGCCTTGTGTGGCAATTAATTTTAGAAAAATGGGTAGTAGTGGGGTAAATACAGTTACGCCTCCCACTTTTTTATTTTTGAAGATACAAACAGGAAACTTGGGCACATTACAGGTACCACTTGGCTTGATATGTGTGTGAAATTTCAGAAACATTGGTGCTTGCCTGGTGTGGCAATTAATTTTTGAAACAATGAGGGATTCATTGGACAGCACTTGCCCATAGGGATTCATTGGACAGTACTTGCCCATAGGGAATCATTGGACAGTACTTGCCCATAGGGAATCATTGGAAAGCACTTGCCCATAGGGAATCATTTTCCCATTGAGAAATACAGTTATGCCTTCCACTTTTTTATTTTTGAAGATACAAACAGGAAACTTGGGCACATTGTAGACTGGTTAGGGATAACTGATAACTATCCCTAACCAGTCTACAATGTGGGAGGCATAACTGTATTTCTCAATGGGAAAGTGCAATGCAATGATTCCCTGTGGGCAAGTGCTTTCCAATGATTCCCTCATTGTTTCAAAAATTAATTGCCACACCAGGCAAGCACCAATGTTTCTGAAATTTCACACACATATCAAGCCAAGTGGTACTTGTAATGTGCCCAAGTTTCCTGTTTGTATCTTCAAAAATAAAAAAGTGGGAGGCGTAACTGTATTTACCCCACTACTACCCATTTTTCTAAAATTAATTGCCACACAAGGCAAGCACCTATGTTTCTGAAATTTCACACACATAGGTCCCAAGGTACCACCTACAATGTGGCAAAGTCTCATGTGTGTAACTTTAAAAATGACAAAGTTATAGGTGTTTCTTTCCTCATTGTTTCAAAAATTAATTGCCACACAAGGCAAGCTCCAATGTTTCTGAAATTTCACACACATATCAAGCCAAGTGGTACCTGTAATGTGCCCAAGTTTCCTGTTTGTATCTTTAAAAATAAAAAAATGGGAGGCGTAACTGTATTTACCCCACTACTACCCATTTTTCTAAAAATTAATTGCCACACAAGACAAGCACCTACGTTTCTGAAATTTCACACACATAGGTCCCAAGGTACCACCTACAATGTGGCAAAGTTTCATGTGTGTAACTTTAAAAATGACAAAGTTATAGGCATTCCTGGGTATTTATTAAAAAATTAATTGCCACAAAACGCATGCACCAATCTTTCTGAAATTTCTCACAGATAACTATCCCTAACCAGTCTACAATGTGCCCACGTTTCATCCTTCTATCTTTAAAAATGAAAAAGTTATAGGCGTTTTTGTAAAACAATACTTGGCTATGGGAAACAGCATTCAAAATGGCGTCCGATCCGGATCGGACATCCGGTCCGATCCGATCCGACCATCCTCCGATCCGATCCGATCCGATCCGACCCCCCAGGTCCGATTCCGATCCGCTATCCGATCCGATCTGGGGGATCAGTGCACATCCCTAGCAATTATAAATATGAGCTAGATTATCTAGAACAGCAGTTCTAAGACTGTGGTCAGGGGATGAACAATGATCTTTTGTGCACTTAGAGTTGACTCTGAGACCACTGAAACAATAACAGAGGAAAACATAGGTTTTCCAGAGGTTTTTTTTTTTTTTTTTTTAGAAAATTGCAATATATCCATCACAAATTGAAGAGGAAGTCCACATGTGCCTCTTAAGCAGTGCATGTGTCTGTATTATACACAATTCTCCATCACTTGGGCATCTAGTGTTGTTCGATCACAGCTGTAAAGGGCAAATCCAACAGCTGAGTTTTAATTTGGAAGACTTCCCAATGTCCTTCCTGACAGAATAAAAAAAAATGTAGTTGTTTGCAAAGAACAAGTAAACCAGTACAATGCTACCCGAGTTCAATGAAATGTATGAATCAGTGGGTCTGGAGTAGTTGCATTGATTTGCATGAAATTACTTCAGAGTACATAGTTTTAAGAGGTTATATCCTTTGGATGAAAAAAAATGATCTGTGCTTTTTTTCCTTGAACAGAACACAGATTTCGAAATAATGCATTTGAATAGTATGCCTGGGAACATCATCTTTGTGTTCTGATCCCCCCTCTTATTTGTCTTTCTTCATGGCGTTTTAATAGATATGATTATGTGATCTGATTCCACCTGCAGCTAAGCATTTTCTTTCATCTTACCCACCCACCCACGCATACACAATTTGCATAGCAACCTAAACATGAGTTGAAGAGGATAACAAATAAATTCACGCCCTTTAAAATTGTTCTTTACTAATACGAAGGAGGACATATCTTTTGCCTGAACTTTGAACCTTTCCTGAATTTTATACCAAGCCCATAAACTTAAAAGAATTGGAAATTCCATATTTCTGTTCTGTTGAGGTGTATTTTACATTTGCCTGAATAAATATTTTACTATGATGAGAGGAATCTGATTAAAAGAAAGTTCTCTACCACTAATGCAATTAACTTCTGAAGAACATTGAGGCTGCAAATCCTATATACACTTACCTGAGAGTAAGCCCCACTGAAAACAATGTAACTTACTTCTGAGTAAACATGTAGAGGTTTACATTGTAAATCACTATAAATACGTATCCATTAAGCCAAAGAGTTTGTATTCAGTTAGTTTATTCCAATACTAGAAAGATTTATTTTAGCTACAAGAAACCCACATATTATATTTGAGACTTTTTGGCTATCATTGCTACTGTGGCAGAATGTACTTCTGTTCTGAAGAGTTTCATTGTCCCATGAGTTTAAAAACAATAGTACACTATACAGAGAGCCAATAAATCAATTAGCCTTAACAGCCGGCGTTCAGGAAATGCATTTATTCTCTTCGGTGGAAACACAGCTCCCCTCCACCCCCTTGTAACCATACTTCATACTGTTAAGGTCAATTTTTCATCTGGAAATTAAATCCAGTGTCTGAAAAATTGCTTGCAAATTTCACAAAGAGGAAAAAAATGTGCATATTAATGTAAGATCACAGGTTTGTTTTATTTGTAATTATCCATCTTAAGAGTAATTGAAATTCTAAACACCAGCTAATAGCCTGGCTGTCTCAAATTACTACTGCCTGTAACTTTACCTTGCCAAATATCAGTGAGCTTTTCAATTGCAACACAACTGCTAAAGCCTGGGTCATTTTGAAACAATTAATTGAAAGAGGTGATTAATAGCTTAATAATGTGTTGCTCTGTTTAAGATGTGCAAGGCACACATGCAGGAAAGGAATGTGGCGTCCTAAAGCATAACCTACCTAATTGAAAAAGCCAGTAGTGTGCGTTACTGCTGCTTTGGGACTGAATTTTGAGTCCCCTTGTTTGATCTGTTCCGAGCAAATGTGTAAATCTGTAACATGTGTTAATTTAACACTTCTGAATATTGCTTGCTACGTGATTTCAAGGAGCATAAAGTTTATGATGGTGTAGAGCACACCATGCCAAGTAAAAGTAATAATCACACTTAGATCAAATAAAGTGTACGACGGATGTAAAGGCCTTAATTACTCCATACCATCTTGCGGTGTAGGTAAGAGTTATTGTCACCAGGACAGGGAAGAGGACATTGATGCAAAATGATGATGAGGCTTCTCATAGGTGCAATGAATTGGTGGCCGAATGCGGTAAGAATTCATGTGTTCAGTCTATCCAGTTAAGTTTTATTGGCTTGCAAAAGTCATTGGCTTATCCCATTATGCAGTGATGTATGTCTGTCAGTTCGGACAAATGCGTCTCTTTTCACTTATACTTTATGTATTATTAGCCAAGGTATGGCTGTTTCTTGCAGGAGTAAGTCCACAGGGGCAGAATTCTCACAGTATAAAGAGTTATCTGCAGGACTGAGGGCAAGAGTTCATGGCTCCAGTTGGACATAGGTAGAACAAGGATCAGACATGGATCATAACGCTCCTGGACAAACAGCACAGATTGCCCTGTTGCTATAATACCAGTCTATCCACATCAAGAAAGAGTAGAAGGAACAGAAAATTTAATCCTGTTGCTGAGGTCAGGAACAGGAAAATCCATATGAAAGGGGCCAAGAAGAAGTTGAGGCTAGGTAAAGGAGTGTAGCGGCAAAAACTAGGTAGAGTTTAGAAAAGAATGGATGAGAAAAAGAGAGATCTCATAGGCATGACAAAAGCAAAAGACATGCGCGGTAATATCAAAATATGTGAGCACACTAGACCAGGCTACATGCTTCTTAGAGAGGGCCTCCAAGCTGCCTTGGGAATCCTTCTACAGCATCTGATTCAGCAAAGTCCAGTTAGCATCATGGAGAGCTGGAGAGGCGCTGAGGTTCTGGAAGAAGTGAGAGAGCAACAGGATTGGCTCCACAGTGCCAGTGTATTACTAGTCAGGGAAAGTATATTGGTTCAAGTCAGACAGGGGGTGAGGAATCAGACGTTTCCCTACCGTTGCTTCTCCCCTCCCCTGTTGCTGTTCCACAATAGTATCTGTTCCTTCACAAGGATGACGATCACGGAGAAGAAAGAGGAAGTAATGTGCTTCAAAGCTGCCAAAGCTGCCCCACTCATGGCAAAAGGGGAAAAAAGAGGCACGGGCAGCGTCAGTGGGCAGGAGACAAGGTGAATTTAACATTCATTCCTGGGTCACCATTGGCAGTGGAAAAGGACAGCATGTGGGGGTGGGACCAAAGAAAAGGAAAGGCATTTCCTTTCCACCTTCCCTCGCACAGAGTTCCTCTCCCTCTGCTCGGCTAACTTAAATCAGCAAGGTCCTTCCCCAGGGAGCAGTGCAGCCTCCCGGTTCAGCCCCACTGCAAAGTGGATCGTGCTTTTGGGACGGCAGCTTTCTCTTTCTTTTACACGCGGAAGACGAAGTAAACAAAGACCACACGGGCATTTTTATCGTACTGCTTTTCCTGCACATAGCAGGAAATGCCAGCATGTTTCACTTTGGAAAAACTGTCACTTTTTTTGTCACGCGAAGAAGGCTAGAAGGGGCGGGAGGCGCGCAGGAGGCAGACGACGTTGTGAGAGGGACCCGTGAAAATCCATGAGTGCCCAGTAACGAGCGTGCAATAAAACACTTGTCTGATGGAGCTCAATATTGTGATATATTCAGGATACTGAGTCAACAGCATGTTTTATCTTCCAGTGGATAAAATGACCCCCCAGGATTAGTGCCGTTAGCATGCCCATCTCGTATGTAATAGTTCAGTTTACCCCTTTTGTTGTGCTCAGTGTGTAGAATCAGTAAACTGGCTAGAAAGATCGGTGCTCCTGAGGAATAATCACACGTGGACTGGATCAGAGAGGTGCCATTACTGCCATTCTTTATTCCAGTCTACATATGCTACATACTAAAGAAAGAGTTGCAGAGAATACAATTTTGCGTCAAGTAGCTGCTGGGTATGTGACTGTAGTAGTGAGGCTACTCCTAAACTGGGTATGTGACTGTAGTAGTGAGGCTAGTCCTAAACTGTAAAACAAGACATTGTTGGAAGCCTGGATAAAGGGGAGCTAAATATTTGCACAAGGTGCCAGAACTGGTATTCACTCTTTAAAAAAGGCTGAGACCTGTACATGTTTGGTGATTAAGTGTTGTGTCGGCAACACTAAAATTAGTGGTTTTTCAATCCAGTTGGTTTTGGGATATGTGTGTGCTACCCTAGTCCCTGTGCATCCCAGTGGATGTTTTTAAATAGATGTGCCTATATGCAAATGAGCACTTGCTCACCCCATCCCCCATTAGAAAGATGGTGGCAACTTTATTCATAAGATATCCCACTGACTTTTCCCGAGACAATTTAGTTTCTTACTTACTTTCATATGGTTCTTATGGAATTGTGTAAAACTTTCATAATTATCATTTGAGCTATTGAAGAAGGAATGCCGTTAACCCCCCCCCCCCCATACCTGCTTCATCAGCTCAAAGGTAAAGGATAAATTGGGGCATTTTTAAAAATAAATTAATGAAGGTAGACAACTACAAATTAGCTTACCCAAAGGCCTAGTTCTATGAAGTTAAACTGTAAAACAGAATCCAGTTTGTGTACCTGAAGACAATCTCCTAAATTAGGTTTAGGAATCAAGCTAATTTAGCGTTGAAAATCTTCTAGAAAATATCTGCCACTGACCACTGGGAGAAAAAGACAAGGTATAACTACTCCCACCACCTCCTGCCGTGGCTGGTATGAATCAGCTGGACTTTGGAAGTGGTGGACAATCTGCTACTTTACTCCCCAACCTACTTAGGATTGCTGTCATACACATTACAAGTAGGAACAGGAAGGTGTTGTGATATACGATTGCTTGAGCATTATGTTCTCAGTACTAGCGATTAAACCATGCATTTTTTTTTAGTCTTTAATGGGCTTTATAGTTAGATCCCAAGTTGAGTTCTTGTTACTGTTTTCCCTTGGATCTTGCAAGACAAAAAGTTCCTGGCAAATGCTGGCGCATGAACCATTTTTACATAATTATTTTGGCCAGTTGCTCTGTTAAGTGCCCTTTTCTGACTTCCTAGTAGTTGATAATCTGCTTCTTAACATTTGGACAAACTGTTCAGCCAAGCCAGTGAGGGCTGGGTGTTACGTAGTCCTGGTTAAGCATGTGATGTTGCTGAACTTCTTGAATTCCATTAAATGGCTGATGAAACAAACAATGGGAGTATTATTATTACTAAACATATGCTTTGAGAGTCTCCTCTGACAGATTCCTATTATCTCCCCCTTTCCTTGGCAAACAGAATGGAGACCTGCAATGATGTGTACTGATGTTGTAGAAATCGCAGAATTGCTTTGATGAGAAATTCAATGAAATGTGTCAGCCCTGGAAAGGCCTAATAAAATCTTTAGAAATCCTCTAGAAAATATTTTATTTTATATTTTCTAGAAGCTTGCCTGGAGGATTTTGGTTTTCTCATTGTACCAGCTGTACATCTTTCCATTTTTCAAATAGGCTATTTACATTTTGCTCCCAATCCCCTTTTCTAGTAACTAAACTCATTCATATCTTCCTTTGGTATAGAAAAGGGAGGTAGTGCTGTTTCAGCTTTGAACTCATTATATAAATGGCACTTGGAGAAGGCACCCTGAAGGGAGGCCCTTTTGTGAGCCTGTCTCACGCATTTGTTGCCAGGCTTCTGTACTTAGGCTAAATATGGATTCTACTCCACTAGTTCCGTGGCTTATACCAGGACTGCAGAAATTACGTTAAAGGGCCATGCTTTGAGTCAGAGTCACAAATGCCCAGTGATGCCCAGAGCATGCCCTTGCAATATGAACCTCATTCATTTTCCTGGAGGAAGCAGAAAAAAGAACACGTATTCTACATTCCCAATGAAAAGAATGGGATGTGCATCAGATTCTGCCCTGCCATACAAACCACCAACACAACAACTGTTCTTACAACTTTTGGTCTCAGCCAATTCTCTATTATTTATTTGTAGATCAAACTCTCCATAGATATTTGAATTCCTTGCTGAGTTCTGATTTCACAGAGGACGAGAGCCCAGCAGTTCAATCATGCAAGTAGACATTATAGAAATATATATTCCGGAGCTGAATAAAGATGTCAATCTGATGGTCTGTTATTAAGGTAAAAGGTCATCTATATAAACATTGGTGAGATTTCCTAACAGCCCCCTCTCTAAACCAAACGGAGGGCCTCTTTATCTATTTGCTCATAATTCTTTTCGAGTGCTGTGAACAAACGAGATGCAAATAGAGCTGGTCTTTCCCAACTGTCAGCCCAAGCGCTGCTGCATCATATCTTCATGACATGGGGTGAGGAATTGCAAAGGAAGTTCTGGGTCACCAGTGACAGACAGTGGCTTTCCTTCGGTGAAGCTGTGCATCTCATTCTTTTGAAAACCTTCCTGGGCTAGCCAAGATGGATGCTGTTTTTTCTTTGCAGGGCACTTGAATGAGCATGAATAAAAATCATGGCATCTTTACCTGATTAACTAAAAATAATAATCCATTGTTCTTTCAAAAATTAAAACAAAGGTAGTTTGCAGAGTTTTAAAAAAATGCAATTTATACAAATAAACTCATCCATTAGAAACTATCATCAACATTAGCAGTTCCTTTATGGAGATGTTAATAAGTAGTTGTGACAAGACAAAGCCTTGTGGTATGCTCAAGAATGAGAGTATTTAAAAAAGGCTCTCAAATCAAAAACAGTGAGCCTGTTTTAGGTTAACTCCTCTGTACTGCCACATTGCTCCAGCAATTTAATGGAACAGCATGGCTTATAGCAGTGGTCTTCAATTGATCCAGACCTGAGAACCACCTTAGACTCAAACTGCAACATAGAACCCACTTTCACAATTTCACAATTGCCCAACATAGCAGCAACAGCTTTGCTGCGACCTGTCTGGACTGTTCTTGCAACCCACTTTTGGGTCGTAACCCACCAGTTCAAGACCAATGGCCTATCAAAGGATGCTGAGCAATCTAATAGAATCAAGAGGGTATATTGCTTTTGTCATTCTGCAGATGCAGATTGTGTACCAGGGCGACTAATGCATTACCTGTCTTAATTTATAATGCAACATATCTGCCTCATGTAGGAAATCCTGGAACTGTGCAGCAGTTCCAACTTCAATCACGTCCCCCAAAAGGGGAGTTGAGACATAAAAAATTAGAGAATTATCACAATTTACTTTTGTCTCCAAGAAGCGTCTGAGGGCCACATTTTTAAAAGGGGATGGCAACTTCGCTCCCCATAATAATTCATAGAATCATAGAATAGTAGAGTTGGAAGGGCCTATAAGGCTATCAAGTCCAACCCCCTGCTCAATGCAGGAATCCACCTTAAAGCACATCTGAAAGATGGCTGTCCAGCTGCATCTTGGAGGCCTCTAGTGTGGGAGAGCCCACGACCTCCCTAGGTATTGGTTCCATTGTCGTACTGCTTTTTTCCTGATGTCCAGCTGGAATCTGGCTTCCTGTAACTTGTGCCCATTATTCTGTGTCCTGCATTCTGGAATGATTGAGAAGAGATCCTGGCCCTCCTCTGTGTGAAAACCTTTCAAGTATTTGAAGAATGCTATCATGTTTCCCCATCAGTCTTCTCTTCTCCAGGCTAAACATGCCCAGTTCTTTCAGTCTCTCCTCATAGGGCTTTATTTCCAGACCCCTGATCGTCCTTGTTGCTCTCCTCTGAACGTCCTCCAGGTTGTCTGCATCCTTCTTGAAGTGTGGTGCCCAGAACTGGACACAATACTCAAGATGAGGCACAACCAGTTCCGAATAGAGGGGAACCAGTACCTCACACGATTTGGAAGCTATACTTCTATTAATGCAGCCCAAAATAGTATTTTCGTTTTTTGCAGCCACATCACACTGTTGGCTTATATTCAGCTTGTGACCTAGAACCCTTCCAAGATCTTTCTTGCTTGTAGTATTGTTGAACCAAGTATCCCCCATCTTGTAACTGTGCATTTGGTTTCTTTTTCCTAGGTGTAGAACTTGGCAATTATGTCTATTCAGTTTCAATCTGAAGTTTGTTTCTGTCTTCCAGGGTATCAGCTATCCCACCCAATTTTGTGTCATCTGCAAATTTGATAAGCATTCCCTGCACCTCCTCATCCAAATCATTAATCAAAATGTTGAAGTGCACAGGTCCCAAGACTGAGCCCTGTGGTACCCTGCCCGTTACCTCCCTCCAGTTTGAGAAGGTAGCATTGATAAGCATTCTTTGAGTCCAATTCTTAGCCAGTTGTGGATCCACCTAATAGCTGTTCCATCTAGCCCACTTTTAGCTAGTTTGCTAATCATAATGTCATGGGGTACTTTGTCAGAAGCTTTGCTGATGTCAAGATATATTATGTCCACAGCATTCCCACAGTCCACAAAGGAGGTTACCCAATCAGAACATGAGATCAAATTAGTCTGGCAGGATTTGTTCTTGACAAATCCATGCTGGCTTTTAGTAATCACTGCATTGTTTTCAAGATGCTTACAGATTGTCTTCTTTATAATCTGTTTCAAAATTTTCCCAGGGATTGATGTCAGACTAACTGGTCTATAGTTCCCAAGTTCTTCCATTTTGCTGTTTTTGAAGATAGGGACAGCATTAACCCTCCTCCAGTCATCAGGCACTTCACCCGTCTTTCATGATTTTGCAAGGATAATAGACAGTGGTTCTGAGAGTTCTTCTGCCAGCTCTTTTATTACTCTAGGATGCAGTTCATCAGGCCCTGGAGATTTGAATTCATTCAAAGAAATTAGGCGTTCCTTGATCATTTGTTTATCAATCTCAAACTTCAGTCTTGCCCCTTCAGCTTGTACTTCATTTTTGCCAGGGCTGGTCATAGACCTGTTTTTGGGAGAAGACTGAGCCAAAGTAGGAATTGAGCACTTCGGCCTTTACTTTGTCATCTGTTATCAATTTGCCATCCTCATTGAGTAGTTGAACCACCATTTTTTTCCTCTGTCTTTTACTGTGCACGTACTTTTAGAAGCAATTATCATTGATAGTTGCTTCTAAAAGTGGGCACATCTTTTATCTCATGTAACCTTCACTAGCAATGATATGAAAGAGCCCAGTGAACAAATAGTTGTACATGCCTTACCTGGCATCCTGTAGTATGAGAGAGAGAGAGAGAGAGAGAGAGAGAGAGAGAAGTTTAATACACCCAAGTAAATTTGAGAATATGCAACTGATCACACTTCTGGCCTGGACTCTGTTTTAACTGTGTCTTCTAAATAAAATTGGATGCAAGATAATTCTATTTTTAAAGTGCTTTGCAAACATGTCACACAGATTATTTTGTCTTTGGGTTGATTTGATGGGGATTGTTCACAAAATAATTTACCAGCTGTAGCAGCTGCACTGGAATGCACCACATAGCATACTGTGGGGGTGGTGTGCGTGGGTGGATGGGGGTGTCACTACTATCGATACCATAGTAGAATCTTTCAAGTTGACTTTGGGTTCCATCCAGTGTTGCGTGAGCAGGCCTCCCTTTGCGCAACAAGATTCCCCTTTCTCTCCTCGTCCTGCAACATGAAACCTCTGGAGTAGATTTTGGGTGCATGCAGAATGCTGGCAGACACTGTTGGATTTCACTTATATTATGTTCAGTCAAATGCAGTGTAAGTCTTTTTCAAATAATATTGCCTTATCAGCCTTAACCATAACTGGTCCAAAACAATTTGCTATTTGAGGCAAAGAGCAAGATGGTGCCCCCTTCCATTCCATGTACAAAACTAACTGGACCCATACTTGAATCTTTCTTCAGCACTGGTGAAGGAACAGCATCCTCCACTTCATCTGATGGCAGCAGGCTGCTTAGGGGGGTGAAGGAAGGAACCTATTATGGAAGCTGACAGTTAGACACACAGATGTTACTCATTCTTATTGTCATTCCATTCAAAATAATAGAAAGCAGCACAGCCTTCAACTATGTTGTGGTATGGATACAAAAGCTCCCCATAGCTGAACATTAAAGCACCTTTATGGATAGCAAAAATATCCAGGATGATGAAATAGTTAATTTGTAACAAAAAAGGCTTTCAATAGGGTTCTTTCACCTACCCGGAAGAACTAAATGCTTGCTGAAGTCAGTAGGACTTTATGAAACTGTAATCTAAACCAAGCCTTAGACGAATAAGAGCTTGAATTCAGATTATATTTGGGTCATCATGCACTGCAAACTTGGTCATAATACATGAAGGTCCCCCCACCCCCAATTACATCTAATTTGCTTCAAAGGGAGCTGCCTCATTCAAATACTCATACCCCCCACCCCCAAAGCAAAGGTTCATTGACAATGGTTGTCAAATTGCAACCTCACTGAGGGCCAATTTCATGCCAGGACCACTCTAGAACCATTGGTTTATGGACTGCAACTTTTGTCTCCAAATTTGGAGTTGTATCCATTGTTAGTCTAATTTAAATCCCATTCATTCAAATGGGTCTATTCTAAGGAGGATTAACATTGGATAGAGTCCTTGATGGCTAATTCAATTCCTTTCATGCAGACATCCTAGTGGTGGATTGGATCCAGAGGAAGTTAAGACACTTTAGTCCCAGGGAGTACAAATCCAACGTAAATTCTATTTAGAGTAGGCACATTGAACTTATGACCAACTTAAGTCCCATTTGTTTCAATAATTCTGCTCTAAATAGGACTTATGTCGGATTTTACCTATTGATTTCTTCCCAGTATTTGTTTTTTTAATTTATCACAGTTTGTTGTTGCTAGCTTGAACCTGTGCAAAATGGATTCTGTTTTACAGCCATTGCCAATGCTCACTGTAAAACATAGTTTCCCCTAACCCTTTCACAATAGTTCCAGTATTTTGTTTTCCAGATTATTAGGCCTCTAGGATGGCTTGACAGGGCTTTTCCCTCACCGTTGTGCCAAGGCATTGCTTTTATTTTTTAGCAAATAAACTAATTAGAAACAACTTTCGGAAGATGCATGTCTACAGCTCAGTTGAAAGAGGAATATTGTTTTCTTGGTAATAATGTTTTGACAATACTATAAAATCTAGAGAGAAACTTAAGTCCTCGTTGTAGCAGGTTGATTAGTGAGGTTTAATTTCCTATAGCTCTTTCTGATATTGTTGTAAATATTTTCATCTATTATGCATAAGAAGGAAGTACATTAATCTGTCAGGATATAAATGATTTTCGTTCGGCCACCATGGCTTTTGAGGGATTTATTTCACGTCTGTTGTGCTATTGTTTGCCCCCAGGATGTGTAATATATATTTTAAGGGAATGTGTCTTATAGTGAGACACCTATGTTATGTATGTGATTAATACTAGGGTTACAATGAATGAGGTCTTGTGGTCTGTCTTTGCTCTTATAGGGACTTAATCATTTCTCTCAACAGCCCAGTCAACTTAATAAAACATTCCACATGCTAGTTTGTTTTTCTACAAAATGACAAATGCAACCGTGGTAAGATGTGAATTTTTCTGTTATTAAATGTATAGGATCATGAATTTAATTTACCATATTACACACACACACACGATTGCATTATACAGAGCTGTGGAATCTCAATCCAAACCTATTCCTCTCTCCCCCCACCTTGCTTGTGAGAATTGCAATGTAAACTGTGCAAAATTATATACTGAAACTTCATCTCAGAGTGTAAGGGATAGAATACTCAAGGTTTGGTTATAAAATTGTCATCTGTGAACGGCTTGGCTATGTGGATGCATATTTCAAGGACCATGTTTAAATTTGCAACCATTTGTGAAATTACTTGACCTGCCAGATCACCTGGTTTACATACCTTTCCACTGGGTATCCTTTTTGAGAGTTATGGGGCTGCTCTATGAATCATGTTGTTATTCTTTTTCTTTAGCTAAGCTCTCATGTGACAAATTGAAAACCTTCTAAAATATGGGAGGATAAAATGCAGTTGGCCAAATCTAGCAACTCGTGTGTGTGTGTGTGTGTGTGTACTTGGGAGCTTCAGGCACACATGAAGCTCTGCTTGAGCAAGGGTTACCTCATTGCTGTCAGTGCTGGAGAATGCAATGTGTGTATAATGGGGAAGGGATCATGGAGAGAATTTTCAATATTGCTACTCCAGTTCAAACATGTTTCCACTGGAGACCTGCAGAGTTTTTGGATAGGGTGACCATATGAAAAGGAGGGCAGGGCTCCTGTATCTTTAACAGTTGTATAGAAAAGGGAATTTTAGCAGATGTCATTTCTATGCATGCAGCACCTGGTGAAATTCAGTTAAAGCTGCAGGAGCTCTGTCCTCTTGTCCAGATACCAAAGATACTTTTCATATGGTCACCCACCCAACTGTCTTTCAGAATTAAATGAACTTGCAAAATTGCTCAGTTACAGGTAGTATGTCTGTCATAGATGGGATGTAAGGGTCTGGGCACTGTCGTTTATACTTGCACGTGAACAGCATTTTCACGTGAACGGGGATGACGTTACAAATGTAAAGTAAAGCACTTTCACATGCACACAACATTTCCAACAGTGCAACGCTATACGTTTCTACTCAGAAGTAAGCCCCACGGACTTCAATGGATTACACCCAGATAAATTCGCTTAGAATTGCAGCCTACCTTGCATGATTGCCCCCCTCCCCCCCCCCCCCCCCCCGGATTATGGCCCATGTGTTTTCTGGCCTAGGATTGTTTCAGTGAAGTCTGCAGCTGGTCTCCTTAACTCTCTTGATACAGAGAGGAGAGGCACAAACGACAGCAAGCAAACAGCCAAATCAAAATGTGTATCAGTGAATATAACTAAAAACTGGAAAGCAAAGACTATAAGATCCATTGTCCACATTTCCAATTTGGATTTGAATATTCATTAAGTTGGATGAATTTGTTATATTCAGCTTTTGCAAATCAAATACATGTGCATAATATTTGTTTCAGCTCGAATTCTTTACCTGGTCATTTGGTATTATTTTTTCTTTTTTAAAACTGTGCATCACTTGGAATTGGGGACACTCAAACACTGATTCTGAAGATGTAATTCACAGTCTGTGGGACATGGGGCTGCTGCTGAAAGTGGCACACTCATGGGACATTCTCCTTGTCTGTAACAGGTAGTCATGCTTATTTCCTGTCATAGCAGATGTGAAACTGTTGGCAGGTACAAAGAATATGTGAAGATAGCTGAAAAACAGCGATTTGGGTTGCATTGGGAGCTGATTTAGGGTTTTGGAGTGCTGGATCGATTTCATTACATTTCATTTATTCCATTTCTTTACTGCCTCATAGCCAAATCTCTCTGGGCAGTTTACAAAGATTAAAAACATTAAAAATAAAATACTGTGCATAATATAAGAACTGTTACATATAAACATATATAAATCTAAACAATTTCAACAATCCACAATAAGAAATGCAGGACCCAAATTAAAACCTTATTGCTGCCAAATGCCTGAGAGCAGAGAAAAGTTTTAACCGGGTGCCAAAAAGACGACAATATTGGCACCAGGCAGAAAGTGTTCCACAATCAGAGGGCCACCACCAAGCCTCCATCGGAGGAAGCACCTGGAGGTGGACTGAAATGATGAACATAGTTTATGGATAGGTTCATGTCAGGAGAAGAGCTTCATCAGGTATTGCAGTCCTGAGCTATGTAAGGCTGTATAGATCAAACCCACCACTTGAATCAGGCTCGAAAATATACAGGCAGCCAGTACAAGCAAGCCAGAGTCAGTGTTAGATGTTCGGAGTTTCTTGCTTCTGTTATCAATCTGCTATTGCTACAAACTTGTTATGGCCTGTTTGCTTGTTTCTGCACCTCTATAATCTGCTCAGTCAGTAAATTGGCAATTAAGCATATCATTAGAAAGGTATCATAAGGGTCTTGTCCTTTGCTTCCCAAGAAATCCTATTTTAGGAATGTTGTCCTAAATTCCCCACCTACTGAGAAATAGTAATATTAATAGTATGATATATTCTGGAAACCAAAGCTCACCAATGGACAGGGGATATGAAAAAGTCCCAGTCGTGTTCTACTTTTTTTAATTTTTAGAATGTTTTTAGGATGTTTTAGGATGTTTTAATGCAGTTTTAATAATAATTGTCATGTTTTTAATTAGTTTCATGTATTTTATCATGTTGTTGTTCCCTGTCTCGATCCAGACGGAGAGGCGGGTAAGAAATAAATTGTTATTATTATTATTATTATTATTATTATTATTATTATTATTATTTTGTTCTCTTTCTGAATAGTTCAGCAGAGGACAGACATTGCTTGCTAGTTTCTTTCCTAGGACTTCAGTCCAGCATGAAGACTCCATTGCTGCTTCTCTCCTCCTACATAGAACCCAGAGCCTGAGGTCTAGGAGCTTTTGAAGACCAGGGGAGGGTGTGTGCATCTGCCATAAAGCTTGGTTGTGTTGGGAATCAGCAACTGACATCCTTGTCTTTGTCTTTGTCAAGGAGCCTGCCTTCTGGTTGGGGACAAACAGTTCATATTGTGTCCAATACATCTTTGGTTAAGGAGCTGAATGAAAATATTAGTATTCTTATAGAGAAAATATGTAGTAGATATCACTGATTTAAATACCTAAAGTTACCAGGCATCTAATGAAAGTTGTCTGTAGCATAGAAGAAGGGGGAAAATGGGTAATTGCACTAAATTCAGCTAGGATACGGCTGACAAGGGCTTTACAAACTTCAGAAACATCAATTAAAGCTCAAGTTCTGTGCAATAAGCATCAAAAATTGATAAAAACTCAAATTTAGGTTTTTAGATTTAGTGTTTAAATCAATCAACTGCAAACAAGATTTAATTAAAGAATATTATTTCAAAGTGTAATTACCTACTGGGATTAGAATGAACCTCTATTGCCCATAATGTTCTCCTACTGTGATCCCACACTGAAAAATGTTGAGTTTTAGATTAATATGCATCTTGTAAGTACAAGTCCTAATCTCAATCTTAAAGGACATTTAAAACACACTTGGAACCTTCTATGCAATCAAGCACAGTGTGACTACAATGTCCACCATGCTAAATTTGTGATTACATTTTTTATGTGCATGATTTAAATCGCTTTAGCAGCCGTCCAGGGAGCATTTTACCCTGCATATTAATTACACAAAGGCTTTGTCATTTGAGGGTCTCAGTGGTCATGGTCTGTAATCCAGCTCATTTGAACTGTGAGTACAGTTTTTGAGCATGCTGTGCACATCAAGCCCAGCTTTAAAGCTAGAATACGCCGAGATGGTTAACAGGTATGGTTCCGGCTTAAGGAATGAATGCCATTTATTTAGTGACATCTGCAAACTAATTGCTTAAAAATCTGATATCGCAAAAGGCATAAAAGCCTGAAGAAAGACTGCTATTAACACACAATAAAATATTGCAAGGTGCTTTTTTTTTTAGCTCTGTCTTGTGTGTGTGTGTGTGTGTGTGTGTGTGTGTTTAAATAGCAGCACCTAAATAACAATGCCATTAAATGAAACAGCTGACTGATGTTATGTTAAAATTAGCTTTGATTTAGCAGTGCTTTGCAGCATCTTCAGTTGTTTTCCAGATTTTTAAAATATGGTTCTCGTGTGTGTGTGTGTGAGCGAGAGAGATGTAACTCCCTAACTTACATCCTTGTTCTGATGTAGTTTGTCTTATTTAAATACTGGAAGGTGGCAGGTATTTACAAAATCAAAGATCCATTTTGCTATCAGTATCACTAGCAAACAATCAGAACAATTTTATTCAGGCTCCATATTAAACCTGCAATTTTTAAAATACATTATAGATGAAAGCAGATTATTCCCTCTTCCCGTTTTTGACATGAAAACAACTTATTATATCATTGACTCCAATGGGTGCTTTATTTTTAAACACAAGTACCCTACCATCTACTTAAGAGGGGTGCGAGGATTGGTTCTGATGGATGGCTGCAGTATGCATTAAGATGAACATAAAGTGTACATATGCCACAGATGTACATCTACTATGCTCAAGTTCAACACACTCCACACACTCCATGAATGCATTAAATGTGCACTTAATGGTGAGTGGGTGAGGCATGGCCTACATATGCCACAAAATGAGAGAGTCCCAAGATTGTAGTAGAACATACTACTCCAGACTGTAGGAGGGGGAATTACATTTTTGAATGCTTCCCCATGTAAAACAACAATTTCCTGCAAGTAGAAAACTAGCCCAGCAGGGAGTGATTTAGGCTAGGGTGTTTCTTGCTTCTGTGTTAGTATTTTACTTTCAAGGAGATTTTGAGTTAGTTTTTTACATGAGCAGGAGCATTCAAAATATCAACATCTACATTCTGTCCAAAGTGGTACAATCCACTATGCCACTTCACTCTGTTGCATATGTATACCAGGCCTTCATCTAGCTTGCTAGGAAAAGCTGTGATGTTTTCTTGTGGACTGATTTGCATCGATGAGGTAGTGATTGAAGAACAAACCCTGTGTGTTTGTTTCTTTAAGATCAGAAAAAGAGGCCCTTCCCATCTGCCCACCAGTGAGAGAAATTAGGTGGGTGTCCACATGGGAGAGTGGATTCTCAGCAGTGGCCCCACACCTGTGGAACAAACTCCCCATTGGAGGTCCGCCATGCACCATCCTTGCAGGCTTTTAAGAAGGCCTTAAAAACATTTTATTTTACTGTGGCCTTCTCATGATGATTACTGTATTGCTGCTATTACCCTTGTTGTTGCTAATTTTGTTGTTAGCTTTTATTGTTTTAATTGCTATTTTACTGTGTATTTATTGCTTTTAATGTTTTAAACTGTTTTTATGTATTGTTGTAAGCCACCTTGGGAGGGCCTCTGCCCTGAAAGGTGGCTAAGAAATGTTTTAAATGAATAAAATGTTCAGATTTGCACGTAGCTTCTTTCTCAATTAGCATTGTTGCTATAGGCTCATGTGTCCTTTAATGATAATTCCATTTGTTAGTGTGGTCCCAATTCTGAGTAGCGTGGCCACTCACACCACCCAAAAAGGGCATTGATTTCCATAAAATTTGCATATGCTAATTTATTTGCATAAATGCAAATTTAGAAATAATTGAAAGAGAAATAGACTATTGTGGTGAAGACTGTGAACAGCTGACCTGTGTGCTAAGGCTGCTGCTGTGACGATGCTAACTGTTGATGTGCATTTTCAAGACCCGTGCTGTTCCTTATGGTTCTTTATTTTGGGACTGGACTGGGAGTGGACAGTCCTTCAAATAGAAGACTGGCTTCTGACAATTCTTCAAACAGAGGACTGTAAAGTAGGACACATGGCCACCCTAAATTGCTGAGTGTCTTGGAGGAATCAGTGATGGCGTGATACACATTCTCAGGTATCTAACGCCAAATACTTAGAGATGTGCGAATTTTGTTAATTCCAATCCGTCTCTGTTTCGCAGATTTTCAGGTGTCTTTCCTTTTGTCATCCGCTCATTGATGGAATCAGATTTTTATTGAGAATTTCGTTTGCTGGCAAATGCACATTAGCGCTAATGTGGATTTGGGCTATTTCCTCCTGCCCTCAAAGTAAAGTAAGTCGGCGTGTCTCAGAAAAAGCCGTTCTGCTGCAGAATCTGCAGGTTGGATTCACAGAAATCTGAACATATTTGAATCCGTTGTAGATTTCTCTGACATCCCTACAGATGCCTAACATTCTTGAGTATTTTTGAAGCACTGCTGCCCTCACAGACTGGAACAGTTAATTACAGCTTGCCTTCCTTTCTAGCAACACCACAGTATGAAAACTCTCCATATGATCAGTATTATCCATGTGGCTAGCTGTGTTATATATTACAGCTGGGTGTGCGATGCGGAAAAGCTTTTCAAGTGATTAAAGTGTAACTAAGGAATGGTCTACAACCCTGTCGACCATGTTTAGGATTACTTCTGGGGTGATCATCTCATGGATCTGTAGATCTGTAATAATGCTGTCCGTACATGTGAATTCTTACAATGAGGTTCAAAACCACAATTCATGGAATGGAGCACCCTTTGAACAAAAGAACAAGAACAACAATCCACCAATTACAACAACAACAACAACAACAACAACAACGGTGATGATGCACCAGGTTACTTCCATGCTATCTAGGCTGAAGATCATGTTTTGGAAAACACGCTGCAAAATGAATACACTAATTGTCAGATTTATGCATGAAAATCTGTGGGCTGTGTGTGTTGATAAATGTACATGACTGCAACTGAAGGGTGACCTAGCCATATGTTTTTCCTCTTGACCTTATCACAGAAGAAATGGCAGTCTCTTGATCTACAGACGCTTCTTTCACCATGCAACTTCTCTTGCCCTGCAACGCTAGAAGGAGAATTTGGAGAAGCCACTCACACAAATGGTTTGTGTGCCTATTGGTAGAAAAGAGGATCAAAAGAAAAGCCCTACACTTTGAATTCAGAGAGAGCATGTGAAAAGGAGATCTGCCAGGATCATACAAGCTACTGTGAGTAAAACTATAACACGCCATCTTTCCTTTTCTACTTTTCCCATCAAGCAGTCGAGATGCATGTTTTGGATTAGAAATCCCATCACAATAGTATAGTTTAAACATAGTAAAACATGTACAGCTTTATAATGTTCTTCTAACGTTATTGGGATTCATTTATATGGAAACATTGTAGTGCAAAACAGCTATTCTTGCTAATGTGAGTGTTGGTCTTCACGCCTCTCACTTTAGAGTTAGGAAACATGAGCGCTAAGGTTTGGGGATGACTGCCTGTTTTTATGTTCCCTTATTTGTGTGGCCGTGTTACAGCTATATTGACTTGTCATGTGGATCCTTATGGTTTTGTGGAGAATTTTCATGCTGGTGCTTGACATCTCCAGGAACATTTGTCTTTGGCCTTGTATGGTGCAGGAAGGCATGAAAGGTCACCAATATGGAAGGGACCTCGTGTGTGAATTAATATGTAGACAGACCCTGTTGCCATTTCTGTCAGCTAACTTCTGCTTAAGATGCCTCTGTACTAACAACTTATTTCTTCAAACCACACTTAAGGCTGAGTTTAGCTAAATGTGTAACTCAACTAACCTGGCCTAGCACAGCCATTTTATATTTTCTCCATGGAGAAGGGGGAAGGGGTAGAATTAAAACTGGTATCCCAACTTCCATTCTGTACGTATATATCATATTTATTTATTTTAAATGTATAACCGAGCAACTCTAGCCCCACGAACTGCCTGCTACGGGTGGGGTTACGATGGGAAAGTGGTGCCCCCTTGCTGATGGAGATGAGCTCTGTTACCAGGGACAGTGAGTTGGTGGCTCAGTTCTATTTGTGGAAAGGTCTGTGGGTGAAAAGCTACTGCCACTGATGGCAAGCCAAGGGCTCCAAAATGGCAATGTAGGTTGGCAATGTAGAGATGTAGCAATTTCACCCCTGCTTTCATTTGTGTGTGTGTGTGTGTGTGTGTGTGTGTGTGATAAAAAGATCAGCCAAATTTATTTTATTTAAAACCATGCAACCTCCCCTCCCCCAACACAAAAATCTTCCGCCCTGGCCAATGTGAACTGTGCTATGTGCTACCTCCAGGATTGGAGGCAGTAAGTCTGTATACAGCAGTTGCTGGAGGGTGCTGTTTCATCGTGTCCTGCTTGTGGGTCCCTGGTTGATGGCTGTTTGGCCACTGTGTGAACAGAGTGCTGGACTAGATGGACCCTCGGTCTGATCCACCAAGGCTCTTCTTATGTTCGTAACTAGCAGGGCTTGGGATGAGTCAATAGATCCACCACTGCCACTTCACCCCTCCCTGATCCTACTGACAATTGCACTGCAAAGTTTTATTTCTTTATTGCATTTTTATACCGCCCAATAGCCGAAGCTTTCTAGGCGGTTTACAGTTGCGGTTACTGTCGTTGGTGACGTTCTTCTATGCTGCGTGAATATGGATGGGGCCCACCGCTAGCACATTGGGTGAGTCAACGTTTGTTTCCACAACAAGTCCTGTCAGTGGAACTCACAGGAGGGAGTTCCACTGACCTTTCCTGATCCAGAACTGAGTCATCCTGGTAGTTTCTGGGTTTGTGAAGCACTAACTCATTGTTGCACTAATGATGGGTCCCGCTGGCACAACCGAATGAGCAGAAATGTACTGGCAGTATTGGACTATGTTCCTTCCAGATTGTGGAAACGCCTCCTGAAGGAGCTATGCCCAGCCTTTCATTGCCCAACTTCAGAAGTTTTTTTTTAAAAAAATAGCAGCTTCTATTGTTTAATTTGATGGTTTTGGAAAGTGATATATACGTATATATGGTGTTCTTATTATATTTTTAGTGCTAGTTTTTTTAATTCTGTAAACCACTTTATGAAGGCATTGCTCCTTGAAAGGTGACTTAGAAATCTATTAAAGAAATCTGTATTTTAAATCTGTATAAGTCTCTGCATTGCTGCTCGGTTTTATCCTGGTTGTGCTTTTATACTGTACTTTTATATTATGTTTTTTCTACTGTTGGTTGTCTTATACTTTGAATTGTACTTCATGGTTTTAATTTTTGTGAATCGCCTAGAGAGCTTTGGCTATTGGGCAGTATAGAAATGCAATAAATAAATAAATAAATAAATAAATAAATGTTTTGGGAACTTCCCACTCTTGAACAAAACATGCAAGTCACTTTGAGTACAGGTTAATGTGGTGAAATGAGATGTAAATAATATAAATAAATAAATAAATAAGTCTGTAAGGTTGAATAAATAATAATAATGGACACTATCACTACAGTCATTCTGTTGGGTCAGCAGGACTCCTCACAGCAAAATGAGGAGTTAGTGTGGCCTAAAACAACCTCAGAAACTAGGGGAAATACTAATTTCAGGATCACTCAGTAACTGCAGTGAAAGGCAAATTCTGGAAGCGAAAGGCACGTTAGTGTAGCTTTGGATGCTGCAAAAGGGAGACTGTATACCTGGAGATTGTAGCCCGTGTGGGGGAGATGTGCCATTGTTCTAGTTCTCTGCAAGGATCCTTTTACTCCGCTAAGACAAAGGAGAAAATGAAACAACAATAAGAAAGGACCAGTCAGTAAATTCTAATCTGACATGTAATATAGGAAATGGTAACAGAATTGTGACTATAAAACTGTTGACTTAGCCTCTGAATTTACATTTTAATTCTGAAATATGTTTTCTTTTTTAAGATGTCGCAACAAAAAGTATCCATAGACCTGGAGGTAGAAATACCATTTTAGGCCTCTAAAATGCATGGTGCTTTCTAATACAGAGATGCATTAATACACTGCAGGGGGAAGTTACAGAGCAAGGTTTCTTAACCTCCCTACCTCCCTGCAACAAAATCCGTATGGCCTCTGACGTAAAGTTTTAATCAGTTCCAAATTTTGAAATCTCAGCATAAAACATTGGTTCTCCTTTGATCTATTAGAAAGGCAAACTTTTAATGAAGAGTGAATGGGATCACCTTTGCTTCTTGGGGTAATAGAATAGAAACAGCAAACAAACACATTTTTCTTACTGCCACATGCCTCTCCTTAATAATAAGTTTTGTCTCTTCTGCAGAAAGAGATGCTGGGTAAAGTCTCATTAAATTAGCTGACTGATGGAATAAATACACAGGCCATGGCTCTTCTGTCCGTAGTAAACTAGGCAAGGGTCTTGCTATCAGACTTTTGCTTATTTACATATGCCTTGGACTCTTCTTACAGATATGTAAATTATTCTGGTTAAAACTAAATGCTAAAGTCTACACCATTAGTCTTCCACTTCATGATCACCGCATGGGGCTGTTAGAGGGATAATGTACCATACAATACACGGTTTACTTTTAATTAATAGGAAAAAAATGTGAAATGAATATTAAATGTAGCTTAATGTGAAAGATAACTGAAGGCAGTATGGTTGTGATATATATATATATATATATATATATATATATATATATATATTCAGCTCTCCTTTTGGTCTAGCAAAAAATACAAATAAAATGCAGCAGATGACTTCAGATATCAAAAGGACTCGAATTGAAGGAGAAGCCAGAGAAACAACAACATGCAGGATGTGTTGCATTGCAAACCTTGCAAACACGTCCTCAAAATTACTAGCCTATACATTTATTTTAAATTGCTTGCCTGCCCACCTGCCCAAACATACATTTGTAGCATACTGGTGGCAAGAGAGAGGAAAAACCAATTGCCTGTGTATAAAAGCTTTCCCAGAGTACACAGGGCAATCAATGATAAACTCATTTAAAAAACAAAAACCCACCTTCATTTTTTATTCAATAATGTTTATTGGGATGTTATCCTTATAAGTGGCAGCATTAGCAAAGTACTTAGCAGTAACACACTTCACATAAGGTAGCATTCCCCACATGATCATTCCTTTTAATTGGCCATTGTTGCTGGGGCTAATAGGAATTGAAGTCCAAAACATCTGGAGGGGCACCAGGTTGGGGAAGGACATGGTAGCTGAATTCCTTAGTGCAGGGGAAACAGATGAGAAGA
Organism: Anniella stebbinsi; assembly: GCA_029215795.1. NCBI lineage: Eukaryota > Metazoa > Chordata > Lepidosauria > Squamata > Anniellidae > Anniella > Anniella stebbinsi. The sequence continues at coordinate 227,679,001 of JARDYH010000001.1, forward strand.
CTTTGCTGGCAGAGATACATAGGAAACGTGACGTGACTGCTGGGTGGCAAGGGGAATTTTACTGCTTTTTATCCTGAAGAAATACCTTTCAATCCCCGGATTAACAATCATGTTTACTATTATACTAGGAAGAAAACCCATTGATCATATTTGTCATCTCTCATACCAGGGAGAGATGTTTGACTGCTGCCTTACATATAAGCCTCATCTCCAAAAGCTCCAGCAAAAGGTTATTGCTTGTGTTCAAAGCATCAGAACACTTGTAGGATGTGGAGGAATGGAACTTCCGGCCATTTTGTCTTTGGGTCTTGGGGTTATAAAATGGTTGCTTTTTCAGCTTTACTGTATAGGCTGACCATATGAAAAGGAGGACAGGGCTCATGTAACTTTAACAGTTGTAGAGAAAAGGGAATTTCAACCGGCATCATTTGTATGCAATTAGTACCTGGTGATATTCCCTCTTCATTACAACAGTTAAACCTGCAAGGGCCCTGTCCTCTTTTGTATCTGGTCACTCTAGTATAGTGCCTGCAACTTTAATTGTTGTGATGAAGAGAGAATTTCACCAGGTACTAATTGCATACAAATGACGCCGGCTGAAATTCCCTTTTCTCTGCAACTGTTAAAGTTACATGAGCCCTGTCCTCCTTTTCAGATGGTCAGCCTAGCTTTACAGACTGTTCAGAATGGGAGCGTTAAACATTCAGCCCAGGTATCTTGCATCTAAGAGAGGAAATGAGAACACAGGAAGTAAAAAGTTCAGCCTAGGAACTTAAAAATTAAGGAAGGCAATAACTTCACAGGAGGTTTAACAATTTAGTCTAGGAACCTGGCAATTAAAAAGAAAGAGAGACTTAACCAGGTCTCTACTCTGCTTTTGATTGGCTAAAATGTTGGGAGAGAGAGTGAAAATACTGTGTTTAAGTAAAGCTGGAAAACAGAGTTTGGCCAGATCTACACAAAGCAGGATATATCACTTTGAAAACGGTTTGAAAATAGTATATGGAATGTGTCTATGGGCCCCAACAGTTGTCAACGCCTTTATAAGCCAATATAAAGCAGCAGTGTAGCTGCTGCTTTTGTTAGATAAGGAAAAGGAGTTAAGGGTCAGATCAAGCTATGGAAGAAGAGAGAATTTGAGAGCGCCAGAACTGAGCAGGGGTTCTCAAACTTGTTACTCCCAGAAGCCACTTGAAGGATCTGAAAATGATTGAGACCCACTGGTCACAAACGGTAGTGCAAGGTTGGAGCCAGCCACAAAATGGTGGTAGATGGAAGTAGAATTTTGCATAATCAGCTGACAATTATTATCATTACTTTATATTGACATCTAATCCCTATTTGGAAATGTCTAAATTCTTTTCCAAAGCAATTTTTAAAGTTGGATGTTCTTTTCTCTAGTGAAGTACAGGCATTGGCTCTGGAGGTGTCATTACTCAGCCTCCCCATTTCAGTCAGAATTTACAGATTCAGAGACTCTGAGTGCAAAATAATGTATTGTTTAATATATATATATATATATATATATATATATGTTTTACCTCGGTGCATGCCTCTCAGAGTACTCATCTCTTGTCATTTCTTCTTCTCCTGTCACACTTCTCCCAGGCATTTAACAACTTATGTTGAGTTTTTTAACTGAGTTTTTGGCCTGGGTGATAGTTTAAAATTGTTTTAAATGTTAGCTGTTTTTTTAAAAAAATGTTTTTATGGTTTTAAATTTTGTATATTGATTTTTAATGTTTAGTCTTTTAATCTTTGTAAACTGCCCAGAGAGCTTCAGCTATGGGGCGGTATATAAATGCAAAACAAAAACAATTAGGTAAATTATTAAAAAATATGAGCCTTGCTCTCTGACCAACTCCCTCTGCCACATGTGCCTGTGCAATTTATTGTGAAAAAAAGGAATACAAGTCATGGAATTAGATTCAGAATTTGGAGTTTTTCAAAATTGCAGCCTTTCTATATGTTGAACATGAAAACAAATAAATTTAAATTCTACAGCGAACGTTAATGCATTCATTGTTTCATGGCAATGAGAACAGATCAAATTCTGTTCTTTAGTGCTGATGATTCCATTGACTTCGGTAGAGTTTGTAAGGGAGGAAATGCCCTGGGGCAATTCTCCTGTTAGGATGTGCAGAACTCAGAGACACAAACCAGGACTCACGTAGTTCTTTTAGCAGCTTTATTCATCAAAAGAACAGGTTCAGCGGTCTAAAACAATTCTCTACAGCAAGGCCCATCGATGCCAACCCGAGACCCGTGGCCTGCCTCTCCAGTGCGACTAACTCTTGGCATCCCTTCCCCACCAAGACCAGCCCCTTCTTCCCGGTTAGGGTTTTTGTCCCCTTTCCTTGGAATGTTCCCCCTCCCATCTCGGCGCCAGAGCTCATCTCTTCTTCACACCTCCTCCGCTGGCCTTGAAGTTTTTACAGCCTGCGATAGCCCCGGCCTTCCTGCTCTGGAGTCCTTGAATCCCTTATCTCCTCCCAGGTGGCAGCTCAGGGCCGTTTGTCTTTCTAATGCTACAGCGGTATGTTCCTACTCTAACCAGTCCTCTCAGCTATCTATACTACTTCCCCCCCCCCCAGCCTTCACTCTCGTTCTCCAACCAGCGCAGTCTATCTGAACTCCTTTACACCTCCCCCCTTAAGATGGAACTGAGGGGGTTTCGTCCTCTCTACTCTAGGCTCCAGCCTCTTTCTCCCTCTCTCCCTTGCTTCGCTCAATTCCCTCTCAGTTCCATCTCCACTTTCTCTTGTTCTCTCTAGCTCCCGCTCTGTTGGTTGGGCCTCCAAGTACTGACGTGACAATCCATCTGCCACCACGTTCTCCTTCCCTTTAATGTGTTTAACCGTGAATTCATAGTCCTGTAGGGCCAAACTCCACCTCAACAACTTCTGGTTGGTATTTTTCACTCTAGCCAGCCAGCACAACGGGGAATGGTCGGTCTGCAACAGAAAGGGGCGCCCCCACAAATACGGCCGTAACTTCTTAATGGCCCATACGATGGCCAGGCACTCCTTCTCAATAGTAGCCAGGGCTTTCTCTCGTGGCAACAGTTTTTTACTGATGAAGGCAATGGGGTGCATCTGTCCGTTTCCATCTTCCTGCAACAACACCCCCCCTAGCCCCCTTTCAGAGGCATCCGTCTGTAAGACGAACGGTTGGTCAAAATCGGGCGCTTGTAACACTGGGCGCCTCCTCAAACAGCGCTTGAGGCTTTCAAACGCTTGCTGGCACTGCGCTGTCCACTGCACTCTAACAGGCTGTCGTTTCCGACAGAGGTCCGTAAGGGGGGCCGCTAGAGCCCCAAAGTCTGGCACAAACCGCCTGTAATACCCGGCCAATCCCAGGAAGGACTGCACCTGTTTCTTTGTCTGGGGCACCGGCCAGTTTTGGATAGATTCTACCTTCGCTTCCAGCGGTTTCACACTGCCCCCCCCTACCTGGTGTCCCAAATACGTCACTTCCCCCAACCCAAATTGACACTTGGTCGCATTTACAGTCAATCCCGCTTGTTTCAAGCGCCCAAGCACCTGGGCAAGATGTTCTAAATGTTGTTCCCACGTCTGACTGTAAACCGCAATGTCATCCAGGTAAACACATGCAAAAGCCCCCAAACCTCTTAGAACCCCATCCATTAACCTTTGGAAGGAATTTGGCGCAGAGGTCAACCCGAAAGGCATTACTCGGAATTGATATAAGCCTTTCGGAGTAGCAAACGCAGTCTTCAGGGCCGATTCCTCATCTAAAGGCACCTGCCAATAGCCCTTGGTTAGATCCAATGTGGAAATGTACTTTGCCCGTCCCAGCGTCTCAATACATTCTTCGGTGCGGGGCATGGGGTAGGAATCGCCCATAGATATCAAATTTAACTTCCTGAAATCTAAACAAAATCTAATTTTCCCATCTCTTTTGTTTACTAACACAATGGGGGAGGACCATGGGCTATGGCTTTCCTGTATCACTCCCAGTGCCAACATCTCGTCCACCTCTTTTTGTATAATTTCAGCATGTTTCCCTGTGATTCTATAGTTTGGGACCCGGATGGGAGGATGATTTCCCGTGTGTATGGTATGAGTAATAAGATCGGTTCTCCCTGGCAATCCTGAAAACAATTCTCTAAATTTTTGAAGCTGTTGTTCCAGCTGCATCCGCTGGGTGGCAGTCAAAGCCTCCGAGAACGTTGCTTGCTCTAACCCGCCTTTGTGTCGATACTCTTTCAATAATTCTGCCCTGGGTCCCCCCAGGTCCACCTTCTGCACTCTCACCTCCCTTTCTCTGAACCTCTTCATCATATTTACATGGTAGACTTTGGAGCGACCCCGACCCTGGAGGGGTTTCAACAAATAGTTCACTTCATTCAAACGTTTTTCCACCACCAGAGGCCCCTCCCATCGCACAGCCAGTTTCTCTGGCTTCACGGGTTTTAACACCAGCACTTTCTCCCCTGCCTGGAACGTCCGCAGTCTGGCTTTACGATCATACCATTGTTTCTGCTCCTGCTGCGCCCGTGCCAAGTTCGTCTGCGCGGCCTCCCCCACCTCTCGAAGAATGTTTTGCAGATTTTGTATGTAACTCACTACTGAGGCAGGTTTCGTCGTCTCTCCCCCCTCCCACTTTTCTTTCATCAAAACCAAGGGTCCCCGCAACTCCCTCCCAAACAACATTTCATTTGGGGAAAACCCCAGACTGTCCTGGGGGGCATCCCGGTAAGCAAACATCAAATAAGGTAAAGCAACGTCCCAATCCTTGTGGTGTGCCACGGCATACGCTTTTAACATTTTCCCCAAGGTCTGATTAAATCTCTCTACTAGACCATTTCCTTCATGGTGATAGGCCGCCGAGGTGCACTGTTGTACGCCCGCCAACTTCCATAGTTCTCTCAACAGTTGGGACATAAAGCCGCCGCCCAAATCGTGCACCAATACTTTAGGCATTCCTAAGCGAATAAACACAGACATAAGGGCTTTAGCGATCTGTTCTGCAGTAATAGAAGTCAATGGCACCGCCTCTGCATACCGGGTGGCATAATCCACTAGCGTGAGAATATATTTTTTTCCCGCTCTCGTGGCCGGGGCAAAAGGCCCCAGGATATCCACCCCCACCTTCTCAAAAGGGACTTCTGAAATGGGGGATGGGTGTAAAGGTGCTCGAGGATGGTCCCTTGGGTACCCCACCCGCTGGCAGGGCCCACAAGAGCCACAAAACTCTCGAATGTCCGCCGCCACGGAGGGCCAGTAAAACCCTCGACTCACCCTTGCCAGCGTGCGCCGGATCCCCAAGTGCCCCCCCCACAACGTCTCATGCGCCGCCTCCATCACCCGAGTCCTGAAGTCCCGGGGCACCACCAGTTGTTTCTTCTCAACCCCCCCCCCCCTTTCTTTGGGCGGAATACCCGATACAACATTCCTCTTTCCCATCTAAACCCTGCCCATCGTCTCCCTCCTCCGGACAGCTCTTTCCCCGCCGCCCGATCTCTACACGGCTGTAAGGAGGGATCTCTCTGTTGCCCTTGTCGAAATCCCGGCTCCTCCGCCTCTCCCACAGTAATTTCTTCGCTAGCCTCCGCTTGCGAGGGTTCCTTCTCCGCCGCCGGTTCTTCGCCTGTCTCGGCTGCCCCCTTCACCCGCTGGCTACGTGTAATCACTGGCATAACAGTTGTTTTAAAACATATATCGTTACCTAACAAAAATAAAGGACCTGACTTATGGACCAATACTGTCAACTCCCCTCTCCAATCCCCAAACTCCACTTCTATGCGTGCCAGCGGGGCTTCAAAGGGCGCTGCCCCATATGGCGTGACCCTTAAGGTCTGTTGGGTAAGTTTTTGTCCCTCCTTCAGCAAACTGGCATGGATGGACGAAACATCAGCTCCGGTATCCCGCTGGGCTCTCGTCACCCGCCCATTGACCCTAATTAACTCACAGAACTGCCTCCGGCTCCATTGGAGCTGCGCCGGCGAAACCAAGCTCATCGAGAGGTCTTGGGTCGCTTGTTGCGCCACCCCCACTGGCGGCTCGCTGGTGTCTTCTCCGCGGCTCGACTCTCCAGTTGCTGCCGCGGCATACTCCCACTCCGTCTCTCGCACTTCACCTTCACTCTCATCGCTCCAATTCGACGAGGACGACTCGGGTGTCGCCGCCGCTGCCCGCACCAACGCTCTCGCCGGGGCTGGTTTTTCTGCCCCCGCCGGGTACCTTGCCGCCAGCTTCGGGCAGTCTCGCTTCATGTGCCCCTTCTCTTTACAAAAAAAACACCCCTCCACCGGAGGCTTGACTCCTAGGCGCGGTGTCTCGCGCTCGGCGCGCTCTCCCCCTGGCCAGGCCGCCTTCTTTCCCGGGGTCGCTTCTCCCGGGCGCCGACTCTCTCTCTCGCGTCCTCCGCTCCGGCCCCCTTCCGGCTCCCGCTTCCCGAAGGCGCTCAGTCGATCCGCCATCTGTGCAGCTTCTGCGGCCGTACTTGGGTCCTTTTCCCCCAGCCAGGCATCGTAGCGCTCTGGGAATTGCTTGGCCAATTGTTCTTTAACTATCAGCTCCTGCAGTTTTTCCTTATTATCCGCTCCCGCCGCTTCTGCCCAAGTTTCAAAAGCCGCTTTCAGCCGCGTCGCGAAAGCCGTATAGGTCTCCTTCGTTCTCATCGTCAGCTGTCGAAATTTCTTTCTACAATGTTCCGCCGAGAGCGCATATTGCGTCCTCACCAGCTTTTTGAAGTACTCATAATCCGACCGCGACTCCCTCGGCAGTGTCGCCATTAGATCTAATAGCGCCCCAGATACTTGGGTTCGGAGCAGGGCCATCCTCTGGTTCCCGATCACTCCCACCTCTTCGCACGCCGCCTCGAACACTGTAAAAAATGACACTACATCGTCCCCTTCCTTATACGCCGGGAACATCCGTCTATCCAACCGAGGTGCTGTCGGCGGCGCCGGGGTGGCCATTGTCTGCTGGAGGGCCTCCTCCTTCACCTTAGCCCACCTCATCTGTTGTGTCGCCAGCTCCAGGTAGTCTGCATACATCTGCCGGATCCGTCGTTCTTGCTGATCCATCTCTTCCTTCGCGAGGCCCCTTTCCGCCTCTCCGCTGTCCCTGCTTTCCGGTAGCGGCGCCTTAGGCCGCGCCCCGCTTCGGGTCTCGTCGGCCGACACCTCCACAGGGGCCTGTTTCTTTGCTGCTCTTTTCTTCAGCTCAGTCACCCCTCCTGAGCCTTCACCCACGACCCACTCTTCGATGGTCGCCTGCCCGGGCCCCATGGCCCCTCCATCTCCCCCAACTACTGGCAGGAACTGCTCCACTGTCTCAATACCTTGCATCTTCTTTAGTTCTTTCTTGGCCATTTCTGTCGCCGCTTCTCCACTTCGTCACTGTTTGCTTTCTCCGCTTCTGCACAATATCCCACCGCTGCCACCATGTAAGGGAGGAAATGCCCTGGGGCAATTCTCCTGTTAGGATGTGCAGAACTCAGAGACACAAACCAGGACTCACGTAGTTCTTTTAGCAGCTTTATTCATCAAAAGAACAGGTTCAGCGGTCTAAAACAATTCTCTACAGCAAGGCCCATCGATGCCAACCCGAGACCCGTGGCCTGCCTCTCCAGTGCGACTAACTCTTGGCATCCCTTCCCCACCAAGACCAGCCCCTTCTTCCCGGTTAGGGTTTTTGTCCCCTTTCCTTGGAATGTTCCCCCTCCCATCTCGGCGCCAGAGCTCATCTCTTCTTCACACCTCCTCCGCTGGCCTTGAAGTTTTTACAGCCTGCGATAGCCCCGGCCTTCCTGCTCTGGAGTCCTTGAATCCCTTATCTCCTCCCAGGTGGCAGCTCAGGGCCGTTTGTCTTTCTAATGCTACAGCGGTATGTTCCTACTCTAACCAGTCCTCTCAGCTATCTATACTACTTCCCCCCCCCAGCCTTCACTCTCGTTCTCCAACCAGCGCAGTCTATCTGAACTCCTTTACAGAGTTATCTTGATTTACACCATTGCACAATCTGATCTATGCTAGTCATATCTTCTGTGACTTCCTGGTTGACATCTAGTCTCCAATAAAAGCAATGATAATACTCCTACTGACCTGATGGAATTTTCACTCCATCTGCCATAAGTGTACAGTGCATGATATGAGAATGAAAACTGTATTGTCGTCTTTGTACTTGATATAAGGGTTATTTAACATAAAAAGGGAGATCTTAAATTATCCTTTGACTTCATTCATAACACACACATCCTTAAATCAACAGATATTACAGCTATTTGCAAATGTTTCTCGTGGTGTAACAAAAATTATTATTGAGGATTGTGCTTCCTTGTCTCAGATGAACTATGAACTAATAGTTCTTCTCTGTGTAGTTCACTTGACAGGGAATTGGTAGATTTTCTGTGTAATTTGCTATTATCCTAAAACTCAGAGTAAACCAAAATGCCAGCCTTGGTTTTAAAATGTGATGTGTTTGAAAATGGAAATTTGACCACTCCAAATAGCAAAATCTTAATTTCCATTAGGATTTTATGAACTGTCTGATTATAGATCAGAAGAATCTCACATCACTCAGACGCCTGCTGCAATGTACTATGCAAGAAGATGGGAGGTGGTGGGGAGAAACAAAGGTAATTATTTGTACTAGGAAGCATATTTCATTAAATGTTTTATCAGAGAATACAGCCACATTGGAGGCTATCAGCTTTTCAAGTAAATCCTTTACTTATTTAAAACCCTCACAAATCTCACTTAGACTTTAATGTCCCTTTTATTCCATAGAGAATAAATGAGAATTGAATGTGGGTTACAAATTCTCCTGAGGCATTGGAGCAAACATAATTGTGTCGCACCCTTGCATTCCCTCTGCTTGGATCATGCACACATTTAGGGTGTGTGTGTATGTTAAAACTTGCCTCTGTGAGATGGATATATTCAGATGGGAAATATGTTGTTCTTTGTGCTCCCCCCCCCCCCCGCACCTGGTGGTATTCTTGCAATAAATACTAATCTTTGGGTGCTGCCAAAATTCCAATTGAGCCTTCGCATACAGGTCAATGCAGTGGGGATTGCCAATTGCAATAGCTCTCCTGAGGAAGGGAGGTCTTGAGGGGACCGAAGAAGAGCACAGTGGTGGAACACAGCCAAGTGGATGACCTTCTGAATGAAGTGCTTGGAGACTGTGTCCTCCTTGACCACCTATGAAGATGAAAATTTCCATGTGTTGAGGCAGCAAGCAGTTCCCTGAATTATCTCCCTCCTTCCTTACAAATAAGCTTCGCCATGGAAAATGCAGTTCCTCTGCATACACATTTTTAAATGCAACACCTGGTTCATGTACAGCTCCATTCTGGTATGATTCATAACTCATGAAAGAGATCATTTTATGAGTCAGGAGAAATGAAATGATGCATCTTTTATGAAATTTTTAACTGTGTGTGTGTGAATTCAATGAGCCCCTTCAGACGAGAGTTTTATTGCATGCTCATTACTGGGCACTCATGGATTTTCGTGGGTCCCTCTCATGATGTCGTCTGCCTCCCGCACACCTCCCGCACCTTCTAGCGTTCTTCGCACAACAAAAAAAGACCCCGGTAAATCTGAATAATTTTTTGAGATGGGGCTTGCTGCTATCTCCTGCTGTGTGCGGCGTGATCAAAACAGCCCACTGAATGGGCCACGTGCACATTGTTTACATCCTCTTTCGAAAGAAGTAATGAGGGACAAATGTGTGGGCGGAGAAGTGACGTTAAGGAAACGCGATTTCCCCTCGTGTGATGATGCTCCAAGTCTTCTGATGGTAGACAAGTGGCCTTCATACAAGAATATATAGTCAAACCCCACAGGTAAAGCATTTTAAAACATCTTTCTTTTTAGCCGATTGAGGCTGCAATATAAAGGTACTTAACCAGGAAAAATCCACAATAAAGTTAAGTAGCTTTATTTTCTTAAATTTCTTGATGTACTGCTGGTTCATTTCCCATACTCTGTCATGGAATTTGTTCCTCTCCAAGTTCTGAGGCCCCTTCTTCAAGGACCCCCACACCCAAGAGAATGGTGTCATGATGGAAATCAAGATTACAATGAGAGTTTGGGAAGAGAAATACTTACTACTTATATGAAGTATGTGCAATTGTTCATAGTCCTTTATATAAATTGTCTCATCTAATACTGAAATAAATGACAGTACTTTTTCCAAAATGGCCAATGACACAACCAAACACTGCAATATGATAGAGAGCTGTTGTGCCCTAACTTCAGCCCTGTTGTTGCAAATGAGCCACAATGTGCATACTGGGGAACATTCTAGTGCCCAGCATCCTTCCTGAAGCATCCTATAAATAAGTGTATGGCCTACATTTGACTAAATTTCTCATAGTAATACGATGCATTCAGTAACCTATGAAATCCAAAGTTTGAAGCCTTCTTGTCCCATCAACTCAAGAAGCACTTAAAAGTAATGAACTCTTTCCCTCTCTCAGCTGTTTTGTTCATTCTGCACTGAGGAAATGTTAACCTAGTGTACACGATTTTTGTTTCAGGATTACAAAACTTACAAAATTCCTGTGTAGGAGATGAACAGGATGAGTAAGGAGGAATGCTTTACTTCTAGCTTATCCTGCACTGAGCAGGAAGTTGGAGTAGATCACCTCCAAGGCCCTGTCCAATTCCTCATTCTTTGTGGATGGTATTGGCTGCCATACCATCCATATAGAATGATAAAATTAGGCAGGACCTGTGTACTTGTAATGTGGAATGGTAACTTCAGTTGCATAAACTCTATGACCAGGTTTGGGCACCACACTGCAGCTCTTGGGTTATTTAGCCCACAATGAACCACAACGCCCGTGGATGCCAGGTTGCATATGCAGCCCAGCATTCGGGGTTTGTTGTGTCAGGTGGACCTGGCTAGTGTGGGTTATATGAGGTTTAAATAAAGAAACAAACCAACTGCAGGTAGATTTCTGCCACCACTCCTTACATGGGGTGGGCAAATATTATCTTGGTGACCACACGTTTTCCTCAACAGATGTACCTCCAAGAATGGGCAGCAGGGATGCTATCAGTGTGGGAGAGAGGGTGCCGAAGAGCACCAAGATGGCATCTCCATTTCATAATCACTGCCACCTCCTAAGCATCTCCAGCTAATAAACATTCTTTGTTACTCTCCCTATATCTCTTTCTGCTCCTTCCAGATGCTCTAACAGCTGCAGGGGCAAGGATGATCTCTGCAGATCATAGATGATACCACCACCAGCAGTGACTAGTGTGACTCTGGCTGTTACTTTGTGTGGTTGCCAGCTTCTAATTCTCACAGGACTCCTGCAAATTGCTTGATGGACAGTTGTGTAACATCTGAAGCCATCCCCAGCACTGGTATGGAGCAATGGGGAAAACTTTTCCCCCAGCTGTGTGTTATGTAATTTTGAAAGACATGGGAGTCCTGCTGGGGCGAGAAAGTAGGACAACTCTAGTCAGGTGTCTTGCTTTCAGGACTCACTCCACTGCGGATGCCTTTCAGTAAAAGCTTCCACCATGTTTCAGTTGTTCTTTTGGTAATGAAGTTTAGCAGATAGTTATTCCTCCTTCCTGCTCTGCTTGTTCCTCACCAATGGTGGCTCCAGGATGGTCCTCAATAAGAGGAGACCACAATAGTTTCCTCACTGCCACACCCTGCTGGGTTGCGTAGATATCTGCATCTTTGTTAAGTCACAATCAATGCCAGATTCTACGCCATGATTTAGGAGGCTATTATGGAATGTGGTTTTGACATACTCCACTTTGTTTTTAATAATATTTGAATTATTGTCAGGGTATCTGTATATTAAGTATTTCTACTAAGCATTTTTAAAAAGTGCTGTTGCATTATGTCCCATAAACACTTTAGGCAGCTCTGTAGCTTTCAGTGTCCATTTCTGTCGGGGTTCTGAGGGGATTAAAAGGCTTTGTGCAGGGGCCTTTTAACGATTTCATTAAATTTTCTGGTAAGAGATATTCCAAATGTTTCAGTGTCAGAACCTCAAGGCTTGTATCCATTATGTTCTTTTCTAAAGTCACAAGAAAAGGAAACAAATTCAGTGATGAGCTTCCATTTGCACAAGGCATCGCACAATCTCTTCCCTTGCACCATGTCTAAAGATGTATCCTAGCACAAGGTGTTGCACAAGCTCTTTCACAAGCTCTTCCACTAGCTCTTGCACAAACATTCACAAAACAGCACCTCTACTGGAATCCACAACTGCATTTCTGGATCCCACCCATTGTTTGTCCCCAACAGAGGGTCAAAAGGTAGTTCGTGGAGGAAGAGTTGAAAGGGAGCAATGCATTTTTGAAGCTCTGCCTCCCTCCCAACGCAGGTGCTAGTTTCAAAACGGAGTGGAGAGAGAATACTTTGTTAGGGTAGCGGCTGAAGCATTTCACCCATGAAATGTCACAAGCCTCCAAATATTTCTAATAAGTCAAACTGCAGGGGAGCCTAACACTTGTTATGTTGCTAAGTAATATTGAAGTATCCTGAATTAGTTGCTTTACATACACATCATGGAGCTGTTGTGGTGTTAATAACCAAGGAAAAAGTATAGAGTAAAAAAAAAATACACAGAGACTCCTGGACCTCATGACTGCATCTTCACTCCTTGTGAACCTGTGTCTGGTAGAGTGTGTGTGTTCTGGAAAAAGAGGGAGGAGACTGTGGATGCTGGGATTAACCAAGGATTTTTACGTGAAGAATGCTACAGGAAGGATGCTGTGCAGCAGAATGTCCCCCAGCATGCACACTGTTGCTCATTTGCAGGCAACTACTTACTCTACTTACTTTTGGTCAAGTGATCTTGATACAACCAATAAGGTTTCAAGAAAGAAATCCCAAAGGTTAATCTATCCATTATTATAAATATTTATAAATGGGTTGGATAAATCATACAGTGTAATTATCTACCTAACTAGTCAAGCCATTAGGACATTAAATAGCACAAATCAGAACTCATTTGCTGCATTACTAGATTGATATTGATATGAAACAGCTCAGCAGCACTGCTCATGAGCATTTACTGTGCCTCTAAAATGGAAGAGAGAGAGAGAGAGACATATCAGAATATTTCCATCAGGTTTTTTTTCTTTTTCTGCTGCTCTTTATTTAAATAAAAGTCAGACAGATACAAATGGTCTACTTAAAAACAAACCCGTGAGGTTCCTAAGGATACTTGGCTGTCTTCATATATCTTTGTGGTGTTATGACTGCTGTCATCGTGGAGATGTATTGGACAGAAGACCAAAGCATGAAAGGCTGAGGTCTAATCTTTTGTAGCGCGCGTCCAAATTAGTCTAGTGGACTCCCCTATATCTGCCTCCTTGGACCTAGCTGGGCACACACAAGTGCTTGGCCGCCGTCCACCTTGGCTGCTGAAACTGCACACTCCCCCCCCCTCCCCGCTGGGTCAATGGAGCCTTTACAGCTGCCATTAATGCAGTGGGGAGAAGTACCCAATTAGATCCTATTGGCACATGAGTAAAGGCCCCATTGGCACAAGGGTAAAGACACCTTTAATCTTTCGTAAATAGGGCTTTTACGGCCACCATTAACACAGCAGGGGGAAGTGTGTAATTTTCAGTGTGCACAATGGAGGCTCCAGAAATTGCACACTTCCCCCCTGCTGCATTATTTGCGGTCGTAAAGGCCCCATTGATGCAGTGGGGGGAAGTGCACAATTTCGGCAGTATGGCCAGATGGCTGCCAAGCGCTCATCAGGCCGGGCTGAGAAGAAGCTCATGTGGCTGATGAGCTGGGGTGGACAGCGGCGGTGACAGGGTGAGCATCCGATGGGGCAGATGTGGGTAAGTTCCGCATCCCCTAGGAATGCCAATTGTCACCAACTTTTAAGCTTTGTGGCCTATCAAATGATATCTGATTTATGTGCATGTACATAGAGATGGGTGAGAATTTAATTTCAGTTTTACCAAAATTTGCATATTTGGGACAATTTGAAATATTAAAAAATCAAATGTGGGAGAAATGGAAACTGTCAAATTTGCCCATCCAGGTCCAGGTCATTGAGTATTCCACCATGTTAGTGCTTAATTCAGGATGTCAGCCACTTCTTTTTTCTGACGGGCTCCTCATCTTTAATAGCTAGATGGAGCAGGTATATCATGGTTCTCTCCATGCTGGGAATAGCTGTACATATTGAATTTGGCTGATGGAGACTGGTGAGAATTTCATTCCAGTTTGTTTTTGATAAGAATTAACCAAGTTCTTCATATCCAGGAATGGAGATGAACGGGCTCACCCCAGGCTGTCAATTGCACATAGCGCTGCCACCAATGCCCACTTGCCATGCCACACGAGACCCTCGATGGCTTGGCGAGTGCCTGACAAATACCGTGGGCCCACCCACCCCCTCCCCGAGCTGCCATTTTGCGTAAGAATGACGGCTTGGGTTGTTTCTGGAGCAGTAATGTTGCATAAATTGTGTTTGTAAAGGACAATCTACGCAACAGTACAGGTGTGAGGGGCCTATAATGATAGGTCTGGTAAGTGCCACACAGCCTGTGAACGAGGGGCTGAGGGGCAGAACGGGGAGGGGGACTCCACCCCTGTATCAGATGCTCACGACATCCCTATCCAGGAGAGAAAGGACTTGACATTTTAAAAATCAAAAATGTGGGAGACAGTGAAATTGTCAAATTTGCCCATGCCAAGCATGAGGTAGGCTAGTCTGAGAGAGAGTGACTTGGCCAAGGTGGCTCAGTCAACACTGTGGGCTAAATGGGGATTTGAAACTGCATCGCCCAGGTCCCCACACTAGCCAAAAACCACTCTAGCTCTCAGTGTTTGGTTACCTTCTGAGCAGTGGTGTGTGGGTACATTTTGAAGCGCAAGAGCTCATCATGACAGTCTCCATAGACCCCCAGGAGAATCCAAAACTTCCGACAACTGCATTGATCCACATCAACAAACCATTTCTAGGAGTGTTCATCTGCTAGCTGCTGGTCTTTTGTGAAACTAATGGGCCTTAATTTGCCCATTCAAAACCAAATCACCCTCAAACAAGAAACAATATATTGTTTGTGGGGCGATTCATTTCCTCCATGTATTGTGATATTGCAGCTAAACACAGAGACCTGAGGGGGTGCAGATGACATCAATGTCCCTGCTAATAGAAAAAAGTCCTGGTACTGCATCCCGGTGAGTCCTGGCTCCACTATACCCCAGCTTCTGAGGTACAGAGTAACCTGGTTCATACAACATGGCATGGCTAATCGTGGGGTATTTAGCCCAGACAGGCTGCGATTCCTGAGGACGCAAGTTTCCATATCCAACCACCTCTTGGAGATTGTCATGTAGTGCAAACCCAGAGAGCGTGGGTTATGCAAGAGTTAAAGAACCATGATCTATTCCAAGGTTATGCAAGGGTTGTTTAATCCTTCTATAACCCATGCTACTTTTGCACAACATGCCAACCCATATGCAAAACGGCCGCTGCATGTGCTCCATAGCCTCCCGGTGTGTGAAATAACCAACAGTGAGCTGTCATGTCAAGAACATATGAAGAGCCATATTAGATCAAACCAAGGATCTATCTAGTCCAGCATTTTGTTCACAGAGGCTTCATTGGGTCAGATTTAAAATTAGATTCTTTTCAAGCATCTGTGGAGGCCTTCCAAACTATTCTGTGTGAATTGAACCCATTCAGAATCAGATGCCCATAACTCCTTTGCAATTTCTCTTCATTATTTTGCAGTTTTCCTTCATGACAGAAACTTACCTAGCACTTGGGATGTCAGAAAAATCCCAAATGAATTCCAATGACTTTGGATTTTGATGAATTCGACCCATGGATTCTGCAGCAATCAAGCATCTTCTGACTCGTGAGGATTATGCAAACTTGCAGACCATTGTATGCAAATTTAGTCTCACAAAAGTACAAACATTAGTGGAGAATATGCTAATATATATGCCTTTTAACCCTCACTCTCCCTGCAACATTTTTACATTTCCAAACTCTCTTCAGCCTCCACTGTGTAGCCTTTAGAAAAATACGCAATATATTGTGTACCAGCAATAGTTATGTATATTGCGGTGAACTTTTTTGAAGGGGGAAAAGTCAGATTCTGTCATTAAGTGGATGTTGGAATGAAAGATGCCTGACAATCTGCAAAATACACATGGAATGGATTAAACAAAATCTATACACCCCTACCTAGCACTTAACTTTACAATTATCCAGTCTTTTGTTACCGAAGTTGCTTCCCCGCTTCCTTTTAATGAAATTTATAAGGTACATCAAATTTAAGTTTTCATGTTAAAATTCTGGTTTGATTTATAAAGGGTTACTGAGAAAGGAAATGTGTAGAACTTGTAATTAGTCAGGAGCTATTTATTTGTGCTTTCCCTTCCTCCAAAGTGTCATGACTATTGTCTAGCATATCTTGTTTGCAGAACTCGGAATAGGGCTTTTGGCCTTACTAAAGTAATAAATGTCACATTGTACCATTTATTCTCCCCTGCTCCCTGCCCCTCCAGGCACAAATGTTTTGCATCTCTACCATTATCACAAGAGGGGTGGTTTCACCTGTGTATAAGACACTTCTACGGTGCTCTGCATTTACCTGGCAGAATCCTTAAATTCCATCTTTCAGCTGATTCCAGAAAGGTATGTAAGACTGACAGTGTAGGCATCTCACATTATATCTCTGAGCATAGGAGAGCCTGGGGGTACAAGCATCTGACATCCCCCAGGCAATCTCTAACTTTGCCACTGTCATCTGAGGCAGCAATTCTCAAATATGCAGGACAAAGCAGACCGGCAAGAGCGTTGCTGTTGTTTTGCTGTTTCAGACAAAATGGAAACATAATTTTTGCCATGACATTTAAATAAAAATTACATTAAAAAAAAGACCACCTTAAGGAGCATATTTTCCTGTCAGTATCATTGGAGGTGTAACTTCTATTGGTATGGATGGGAGATGTGCAGGCACATCTAGGGAAGAAATGGGCCCTTTTGGAACTGCATATCTTGCCTTGATTTCTCTTGAGAGCATGAGCTGCCTACCACCAAGGTTGGGAAGGATGCATTTTGTAAGTTATTTGCTTCCCTGTATATCAAATGATGAGATCTAATTTTGGTTCAGCTGTGCCGTTCTGCACATCCCACTACTCCAAGCATCATGTTCACTGCGCACATGCAGATCAAATTATACTTCACACTGTGCCTAAATACATTTACTAGAATGAGATTCAAACGAACATGTTATCAATAATTTTTTTCTTTCTGTTAGTCCGGCGGCCTAATAATTACCTCAGGCGTTGTGCCTTGCACTCTCTTGTATATTGGTTTAGTTGGAATTACTTCCTTTTTTCTTTTCTTTTTGTAAGAGTGGCCTTAAACAATATTTGGCTTTGCCTAATGATATGTACAGAAGACAAGCCTAAGTGGAACATCAGCTGTTTACATCAGCTCTAACAATTAATGCATGTTAATTTTTAATTACACTGATTGTACTGCAGGCAGAATGTATGTTTTTTCACAGAACAGATGTACTAGTCAGTTTTGCTGGTGAATATGCATATCGATTAGCTGTGGCCGCTGCCAGCATTTGAAAGGCAGGCAGCTTCTAATGTGCTGACAAATGTATGTTTTACAGTCCTGGGGCAAATGGTTATGAATCTGAGGTAGTCATACTACAGAAAGAGTGCTATGGTGAAAGGATGCTGCAAGAGCCGGCATGTGAGATTCGCCACAGTGAGAAGTCGTAGGTGGGCCTCCTCACACGTATTTTGGGAGGACCACTCTCACAGCTTTAGCACACAGTGTAAGCGCATTAGACCACAGGTCCATTTAGTCAAGTGTCCTGGTTCCCAAAATGGCAGACAAGATGCATCGAGGGAGCCCAGGAGCAGGGATGAAGGAAATAGCTCCCTCTGCAGTTACTCTCCAGCATACTGCCAATGAACCTGAAGGATCCATGGCTGGGACATGCTAGGAGTTGTAGTTGGACACATTTGGAAGGCTCCAGGATGGGGAAGGCTGATCTAGCCATACTAATATCCACTGAATAGACCTAGATGAATATGTCTAATCCCTTTTTAAAACAATCTAAGCTAGTGGTCATCCCCACATCATTTGGCAAAGAATTCCATAAATGAAGTGTTGTGTGAAGAAGTACTTTTGCTTGTCCTGAATCTATTGGCAATCAATTTCATTGGATGAAAAGGAAACCTAGAAATCTTACATTTTGTCTCTGGATCAACCAGATCTTCTTATTTCCAGAATACTTAGTGATAGCTGCTGGAGACCTGACTCTAGGCACCCCCACTCCCCAATGGGACAGCTTCAGCGCTCACGATCAAGTCTCAATATGTATATAGACAGGAGCTACGCCCTTTCATTTTATTGTCACAGAATTCCACTGAATGTTCAAAGCATCCCCTGGTCAGATCATGCCTTGCTTGTGTGAAGCATTGCATATATGCCATAGAAATTTGCACTGAAGCCCCAGCATTAAGTGTATATTATAGATCTCTATGTCCCAGCCCCAAAAGATGCCTGGATGCAGTAAACACAGGAAATGTATGGTGTTGTCCTCTATAGCAGGGATGCAGATGTTGTTGTTGGGCTCAAACTCCCATCAGCCCCAGACCATGCCGATGAATGATGGGGGTTGTAGTACAACATCATCTGGTGGGCCCCAGTTACCCTCTCCCTGCTCTATGTAAATTCCATGCCTGTGTGTTCAGAACTTCCACTGAGGCCCTACTTCAAGTGTGATATGTAATCACAAAGGAGAGAGCTTTCTCAATGACCTCAAACCAGTATCCCTGACACCTATTTTACAGTCTTCTGGCCACCAGGTTAAGACATAGAATTTCATCCACACATTTTAATTTCTGTAATCCCTCTGTCCACCTCATAATTTTGTAGTTGCCTAATGTTAGTATTGTATTAGGTTTTAAATCGTTTATACTCTATACTGTTACCACCCTGAACCGGTATAGAAACATTTCAAATAAATAAATAAAAGCCATCACCCATGGCCCACTCAACCATCAGTACGGCAAAAGAATACTTTGGAACATCAGTATTTGGATCCGATTGTCTATGTGGAATGAAAAGCAATTTAGTGATTATGGAAAATCAGACCACACATATGGATGAGGCAGCTCTACCTGGAAATACAACAGTGGCTTAAAAGAGGCTAAACAATTTCGACCATTCCATTTTTGGCATTTCATGGAGGGGGGGAAAATGAAAACTTGGGTGAAAGAGGCTGGGAGAGGTGAGAATTTTGGAGAATTTTCTCTTTGGGGAGGGGACAGGTTTTCCACATACCTTTTTAAATGTAGCCAGTTGTTGAGGGGTCTTCTTTCCTTCTTTTTATTTTTTAAAAGAAGGTCAGTGAACTCTGGATGCTTATTGGAGAGGGTGAGGTCACATGGTCTAAGAACGGCTAGACTCCTCCAAATGCTAGAGGAGGGGGGTGAGTTGTTTTAAAACTAAAAACTAGGAAAAAGGACCTGCAGCAACTGGCTACACTTAAAAAAGGTATGTAGAAATCCTGTCCGCCTCCCCAAGGAGAAAATTCTCTTGTTTTTTCCCCCCCTCCCTGCAAAAGAGGCAGAAAAACAATGCTGCTTTCGCAGGGAGAAAGTTCTCGAAAATAGGGGGCAGGTTTTGGCCCAGCACTAATATAAACACTCCAATTTAGGGCATGGGGGGGGGGAAGGTAGAGATTAATAATTCCTGGAATCTGTGGGTCATATCTAATGAACTTCTACCAAACAGAACTGGGAGGAATGATTCACCATGCCCCTGCAGTCCCTCGCCCCTGCAGTCCCTCATGAACCCTCCAAAACTACTCTGGAGAGTTGGAGGAACCTCCAGAAAGATTTGGGGGTGGGCAGAGAGGATCGAAAAGTCTTTTTTTTTTCTTTTTTTGGTGTGGATTTTAGTATCCCTAGCAGTTACTCACTATGCTTATTTATGCAACTGCAGGCTCAATGAAAAAGCAGCAGCAACAAATTATGGCCTCCAGAGCTTCCAAAATTAAGCCCTGTTGCTAAGATTGTAATGATGCAAATATCCTAAATGAAGGGTGGGTAGACTTCAGACTTGAGGGATCTACATACCATTCCTTGAGACCCATCACCAGAAGCCCTGTGCAAGTAACGTACAATTAAAGAATTATGTGTCCAGGAATTTGTTTTGATCACCAGAATTGGACTTCACTGACCTTCTTCACAAAAACCTACTCCTGGTTATTCCCCGCCCCCCATGCATTCCCCCCCCCCCCCAATTTCAGAAGTATAATTTAGGAAGGGGGAGAGTCATGTTGCTGCCATCATAGAAAAAATTGGGAGTCAGAAATCCTTGCTGATCTACTGCTAATCTCCCAGAGAACTCCCTGTAAATGCCAAAACACCTTCTGCCTTAGACTTCAACCTTAACCACTGTACTTATTATTAGCCTTTGGAAATACCTCATAAAATGTTTCCTTATACAGTGTCTGGATTGAAATGGGTACCACCTGGGAACAAGCATTGGCCTGGCCTGGCCATGTGTGCTACTTTACAGAGGGTAGTCCTCTATTTGAAGGGATGTCCAGTCCAAGTCTGGTTTAAAGATAAGGATCCATAGTAATAAGAGAGAGCAGGGAGGGGCCTTGAAGATGCACATCAGCAGTTACCACCTGGGTAGCAGGCTGAGCAGCCACACAGGTTACCTGATCACACAATCTTTTCTATAATAGTGAGATGTATTATATTTCTTCAACTATTAGCTTTGGTTACAGAAGCTAATAGCTACAGTTACAGAAATTAAACAAATAAATGAATAAATAATATTTAAATCATAGTAATTATTCCTAAATCTGCATCTATACATGTGTGTTAGCATATGTGTGGATGCATGACCATATTACGCCAGCTTTAAAATCACTCCACTGGCTGCCAATTAGTTTCCGGGCGAAGTATAAAGTGTTGGTCATTACCTTTAAAGCCCTACATGGTTTGGGTCCAGGTTACTTGTGGGATCACCTTCTCTCATACAATCCGCCCTGGGAAGAACTTACTACAGTCGGCCAAGACTAGGCTGACAACCGTTACCCAGAGGACCTTCTCTTCTGCCGCTCCCAGACTGTGGAATGACCTGCTGGAGGAGACTCGTCAACTTAACAATCTTTTAGAATTTAAGAAAGTTATAAAGATTGTTCTCTTCTGGCAGGCATATCCAGTGGAATTTTAGGATGTTTTTAGGATGTTTTTAGGATGTTTTAATACAGTTTTAATAATGTGTGTCATGTTTTGATCAGTTTTATGTATTTTATCATATTGTTGTTCCCCGCCTCGATCCAAATGGAGAGGCGGGTAAGAAATAAATTATTATTATTATTATTATTTGCAAGTTTTATACAAATCTATATCTTTGTTTGCCCTCATTTAGTGATACACAAGTGGCTACAACATGCTCGCTCAAGCTTCTGCAAACCTCTGTAGTAAGAGAGCCATTGGAGTCCTTTCTCCTGCCCCACCTTCAGTATTGAGGCAGGTGGCCAATGGGAAACAGCCTTTTCAGTCATGGTGCCCTGCCTTGGGAATTGTTTCCCCAGGGAGGTTTGCCTGGTACCTACTCTGATGGGTGTTTGCTTGTTTGTTTGTTTTAGCCCCAAGTGAAGATCTTTTCCCAGGCCTTTTAATATCTGGCTCAATGTTCAATTCTTTATGCCACTGTTGCAATGTTATAGTTTGCTTTACTACTCTTTTGCTGTTTTTTATTATTAATTTTACTGTTACTTTTGTTTTTAATCTGTTGTTAGATGCCCTGGGAGCAGTAATACTGAAGAGCAATATATAAATTTCTGAAATAAATAGAATAAAGGCCCCTACAGCTACACCAATGTACTCTGGTGTGTGTGTGTGTTTGGAGGGGGGTTATCTAGTGGATTGAAAATGTGTGTTTTTTCCCAAAAACAAAAAAAACCTCCCTTGTACAAGTGCGTATTATAACATTAAATTGTTTTTTTTCTTTCTCTCTTCTACAAAACCTGGAACTCAACATTACAGACTTCTAGTCTCTTGTCTATCTCTATGCCTGTGAACTGCCCTTCTCTTTCTTCTCAGCATACAAGCCACGCTCTGAACAGAAGTGTTTTGGGACAAGTTGCATGCCGTGTTAGGTGAGACACTGGTTTTCCCTGTGCTTTTAACACTTGAGTGCATGATTTCTGTCAAGCAGGTCCGGCTATAGAGGAAGAATCTGCCCACTCTGCAAAGACACACAACCCTGTCTGTCAGCACAGTGCAAAACAAAACAGGAGCAGAATGTAAAGGATTCCTGATTAATGTACAATGAAAAGGAGGTAATAGAGCAGGGTGACCACCAGTGCATCCCCAGACACCTTTCTTGACACCCACCATGGTGTCCTAACCCTCCTATCTGTTTTCAAAATTAACACATTTTCTTACCAGCAGTTGAGATTGCTATGCAATAAGTTTCTGTTGATGCTATTGTTTAGAGCGTTGGACCTCATACCCCATCCTTGCTTTGTACTCAAACATTTAGGCAGGTGACGTGTCCCTAGGCATGCCTCCCATGGCAGCCATCTTGTGATGGTGCCCAAGATGGTTTTTCAAATTGCCAGATGTGGTCATGGCCTAAAATGTTGCCTACCCTAGTAATAGAGAGGTTGCGTGTAATTACTCCGTGGACACTTTAACACCATTTGGCCTTTTAGGGTGCAAATCCATAAATAGAATTTGCCATGTGTATTTTTTTTTATTTTAAGAAATTAATAACAGTTGTTTGAGTGGCTGGTCATCTGAATTGGGATAGTGTTACTAGGGGAAGTGGGTTAACCCATTCTGTCTGCACTGTTTTCCTCCAAAGAGGCGCTGTCTTCTGTAAAGAAGGAAATGTGTCCACCCTGCATCACATACATCAGGGACTGGGTCAGCAGGCTTTGACACCTCCCTTGAATCTCAAAGAGCATTACCCCGCCAAAATAACCATTTTTAAGACCCATTCATTTAAATGAGAGAGTTAACTAGCGGAATAACTATTTCCATTGAAATCAATAGGGTTTTAAATGGCTGCAACCTAGCTTTCTCAGGCTCCAGTGAGTGACATGTTGGCTGAATTCAGACAACACGGTAGTCAATGGTGGGGTAATAATCAACTTTACAGTTGTTCATCTAGGCGGTACTCCCCACACAACATGGTAATAAATAATAAACTGTGGTGTGGATTAGGATCAGCGCTGAGTTGACTATGGCAGCATTCGGACGACACGATAGTCAATACAACTGACGATTGCCCTCCCCCCCCCGTTGCTTATTGTGTTGTCCAAATTCAGCCGTTATATTCATCATGTGGCCTGTCCTTGAATGCGCTATTTTTCTTTCAGAAACAGCCAGTAGGGAGCGAGGGGAGCTGGTCTGAATGGGATCCTGGCATGGGGGTAAGGGGGATCTAACCCTTTGCCTCCCCCTGCTACAGTCCTGATCCAGATCAGGCTCCTTGTGTCTGCAGTTTGCATGCCAGGGTCGGGTGAGGAGGGGGGAAGCTCCATTTGCTTCAAGGGTAGCTCTTCCATCCAATTCACACCGGGACTGCAAGGAGGGAGTGTTAAATTCCTTACCCTCATTCCAGGGGCCTAATCTGGATAGGGGCTCCCCCAGCAGTGAAAGAAATACAATATCTGTGCATTAAAGCATCACCTCCAGATTGGACTAATGCAGTGCGATTTGTATAGGCTAGACTGACCAGATAAAATCCAGGTCAGGGCTCATGTAACTTTAACAGTTGTAGAGAAAAGGGAATTTCAGCCAGGGTCATTTGTATGCAATTAGTCCCTGGTGATATTCCCTCTTCATCACAACAGTTAAAGTTGCAGGCACTATACTAGAGTGACCATATACAAAAGAAGGCAGGGCCCTTGCAACTTTAACTGTTGTGATGAAGAGGGAATTTCACCAGGAACTAATTGCATAAAAATAACACCGGCTGAAATTCCCTTTTCACTACAACTGTTAAAGTTACATGAGCCCTGACCTGGATTTTATCTGGTCACCTAGTATAGGCCTGAGCTTGAAAAGTGTTCAGAAACTCCAGCTGGTGCAATATGTAGTGGGCAGAGTGGTTGCTGATGTTTCACTTCTCAGTACACACTGCATCAGTTCTTTTTCTTTTGCACTGGCTTCCAATTTGTTTACAGGCACAATTCAAAGTACTGGTTCTTCTTCTATCTATATCTTCTTCTGCTTCTATATAAATAAAAGGAAGTGTTTGTATGTCTTTGATGGACTCAAAAACAGCACAACCAACTGTTATGAAACTTTTAGGACATATTCTACTGCAGGCAGTCCCCCATCTTGAAACAAAATGGCGGCCAGTCGATTTTTCAAAAATATATATACTACTTTAATACCATTTGATCGATTTCAACCAAACTTCATATCATGATTCAGCACTAAAGCAAATATATTTAATGTTCAACAATCATGTTTCTTAGACTTTTTTTTTTAAAAAAGTCCCCAAATATTGAAGGGGAAAAAAGTTAAAGTATGGAAATAGTAATAACAACAACCACTAAGCACTGTTTGAAGCCAGAGAAGATTAGTAAGTTGAGTTATAGGCCTACCCTCTCCCCTCTGCTGTGGGGCATCTCCATCATAGGGGGATGGAGTGGACAGACCCCTCCCTTAGGGGTGGCCATGGGAGGGACTGTTCCTAGGGGTTCCAACAGATGTGCCTTCAGGTTCCAGCAGGTGTGCCTTCACTCGGGGGGGGGGAGCACAATGTGTCCAACTGTGATAGCTATGTAAGTAAACTTGAAGGGTTCTCTGTATCAACTTAAAGGCAATTCCAACTTGTGTGAAGCTGGGTCTGTTTGCTACTAGTAACCTATAAAGCTCTAAACCGTTTGGGGCCAGGTTATGGGAAAAGCCACCTTCTCCCACATGAACCTGCCCATGCACTGTGTTCAGCAACTAAGAACATGTAACCCCAACTTTAGCAGGGCTGGGGAACCTGTGGGTTGCAGATGTTATTAGACTCCAACTTTCATCATCCCATCAGTATGGCCACTGGTCAAGGATAATGGGAGCTGTAGTCCAATGCCACCAGAAGGACCACCCCTGCTTTAAAGCATTACACATCCAATCATAGCATGCAGCTTTCTGACTAGGTGGCTTGCTAGCCTATTATGAGCTGTGGGTTTAGCATACTTGAAAGGATAGCCTGGGATTCTGTGAAGAGGGTCATTCTCCCCCTACCATCCAACCTCTTGGAGAATTGTTGATCGAAGAAACTGTTACAAAAAGATCTAGTAGGGACTGGATTTATCATGTTTCTGATTTATCCACAAGAGTAATGTGGTTACTGAAGGGTAGCTTTGGTTCATGTGTTGCTTTGTATTTTGCTATATAGATCTAGGAATTGAAATGTGTGCTGTGTATTGCATGTAGGAATGTCTGGAGCTTGTGAAATCCATTTTGTGTGTGTGTGTTTCGTGGATTGTGCAGTGTTGTTCATTCCGATGCCTATTCACAGATGGATTCAATTTTTTCCGCTGTTGTGCGGAACAATACGCAAATAATTCCCTAGGAAAGTTTGCAGCAATTTACATAATTCATATTAGTACATAACATTTAGCGTATTGTCTGTCCACTCCATTTGACGTTTCCCCCATGTATATTTTCCATCATGGCATATGTCTCAGCAGAAATTTACGTATTTTCCTGCAAATGAACATTTCGGGAAATTAAAAAATAAATAAATTCGGAAGTCCACAGACTCCGCAAGGCTTGAGGAGGCCAGACCGCAGTGGATTTCACAGTCAGATTCTTAGAAATCCAAACTCATTTTAGTTTAACTCAAATTTGTCCAGCATCCCTAATTGCATGGAGACTAAAGCCCTGATAGCATGTGCCAACTCCATCCCTGACAGCAGGATGCTGAGCAGGATGTCATGCAGTTGTTTATGGCATTTCACCAATGCCTTATGAAATCACTTAAGAGCATATAGTCGGTATACAGCAGGGGTGTTGAACGTCTTTCAGCCTGAGGACTGATTTCAATTTCAGAGATGCTCTCAGGGGCTGCATTCCAATGATGGGTGGGCCAAAAGGCAAAAGAAGTGGGCCATAAATGCCTGCATACCCATCCACACACCTAAAAGCTAATCCACATTAAGCAAAAAGAAGAAGAAGAAAGAAAGTGGTGCAATCTTGCTGGGACTGGGCCATTTAAGACTGCATTTTGAATTGCCTTCCACATCTAAAACTATCTATGCACGGAAAGCTAGCATGTCAGGGACAAAGGTTCTAGCCTAGCCTTATGCCTGATCTAGGGCCAACCTTAAGATAAATTGTGTCCCCGACAAAGAGTGTGTTTGGTTCCCCCCTCCATGGCCACCTTTGCAGGGCTACCCAGAAGGTTTATGGGGTTTGGTGCAGGTGTGGTGTTGGCACCGTTTGGCACCCCCCCGAGCTCTGCTTCGCACACACACACACACACACACACACTAGCTTGGGGCTTCTGGCGACTGTCCAACTCACCCACACCAAAGGCCAGCCCTGGCTTAATGTGCAAGAGTTCCATCTAAACAAGCTTTCGACATGAGGGAGCAAAGAAATGCCTCAACCCATACCATCTGAAGTGGCCTAGCCCCAGAAGTGGCCTAGCATAAATGCTGAAGAGTCCGCAGGCATTGACCAGACTAGGTGCAGTCACCTTTGAGGAGCAGAGATCCCACAATTGCACATAGGCCTCAATGCTGATATTATAAGAAATGCATGGATGCTGCTGAGCAGCATGACTGGTGCAGTCATGATCTTCTCTCCACAGGTTAAGTAAAACTTGTGTTTCCTTTTTCTTTCCAAATGTATAAATATCTACCTATCTCAGGAATTTATATCTGAGCAGCCCTGTTCCACTGCCAAACTCACTGGCACTCAGTTACCCAAGTTTGCTATTAGAAAGAGTCCTTCTACAATCTGTACATTGCACTTTTTGTGAGCCACGGACCACACCATCCCATGTCAGCCCCTTTGGCACCATTATCCGTGAGCACACTGAGGTGCTGGGGGATGTGTAATCCTGATTTCACTTCTATGTGTAGATTAAAGCATCTGCAAAGAACTTTGGATCAGCAATTCAAGCCATGCCTACTTGGGTCCTATTGCAATCTGGATGCAAAGCCTTTGCAGAGAAAGCCTTGTTGGAAGACACACCTCAAATATTTTCAGTGGAACTGGGGGGGGAGGGGGAACGGTACTGGCATTTTAAAAGAAACATAAATTGATTTTTTAAAATATAAAAAAATGCAGCTTCAAAAGTATTTAGGCTTTTTAGTCTCTTTTTCCCTCCTGCCATCCCACAAATGCTAGTATTAATAAGTATAAAGGATATAGAGAATGGTTTAGTTGTGATGGTCAGTTCCAATCAATCTATTTGGAGCAAAAGATACAGAGGTGGTACTCTGCTCATTTATTTACAGGGCATTCCGAAGAAAAATGCTGAAGAATACGCAGGCACTGACCAGATCAACTAGGAAAGCATTACTCACAGGAGACAATGGCTTCGTTTTGTGCATTTGCTCCAAGAGGGCTTAGGGTGGATCAGCACTTTTTTTCTGCCCCACAAATTGCAAAGATGGAAATTAGCATAGGAATGTAATATTTCAACAGCTATGCCTGGATGCAAAAGGATAAATCTCTCATCAGATGCTGGTACTTTCTATTAACTATCAAACCCAGCAGTTTCCAAACTTTCTGGGACTCCCTTCTGCGTTTCCTGGACTACCAATGCACCTGACAAACCTGCCACAAGAGCTTAAGCAGCACTATGCTTTTCAGATGGTTCAGGGGAGTGTTCTAGGTTGCATCTGTGGCCCAACGGGATGCCAGCTAGATGTGTGGGATCTCACTGCTACTCTGTGTTAATTGCGAGTGCATCCGGCAACACAGCGTTGGAGGAAACCACCATTGATTGACCAGAGGAGGAAACTAGCACGGATGTGCCATCTGTCCTTCAGAAAAGCTTGTCTTGATCTTGTAACTTGGGTGAAAAAGTAAGTTCTGCAACTGAGATCTTATACAAAATGTGTAGGATGTTGATATAAGAAGACAGCACAGAATGTGTGCGTTGAATATGGGGTTGCACAACCTTTTCGACCCTTTTCGAGGGCCACATGTGAGGTTGGCTTGAGGGCTGGGGGCCCACACATACATAAATGTGTACGCACACACCCTCCCTCCCTCCCTCAGTGATCCTGATACCGATAGCTTTTTCCTCGCTGCTAGCAGCAGTAGGAAACGAGTGGCTTTTCTACCCTTCTCCCACCAATCTTGATACAGAAAAGTCTGCAGTTTCTCCCCCACTGGGAGGGTTGCGCTTCCCTTGCTAGAAGGGGCAATCCATATCATTGGTAGCAACAATGCATTTGACGGGATATCGGGGTGGAATTTGGTAGCGGTGGTGGTAAGTTCAGGGTACCTGGGAGTACAGTTATGGTCTTGGAGACTACATGTGTCTCCCAGGGCACAGGTTGCGCATGGCCGGTCTAATACATTGGCTTACAATGGATGACGAGCTGAATTTCAGATGAAAGGCACACCTGTAGTCTTTCCAAAATAAATACCCTCCTTTTTTTTTTTTTTAAAGAGAAAACTGCAGTAATTTATCAGGTACAAGTTATAAATGGTTAATTCATGATTCCTCGCCCCCGCCCCTTCCCCCAAATCCTGTGTTCATATTTATTCTGTCTCTTTAAAACAATTACTGAAGTTACTAATTTGGAACAGATAATAAGGATCATTTTTCATTCAGCAAAAAGTGGCTTTGCGGGGAATACGTTGTGCTCTGCGTTCACAGAACGAGAACTCGCTGCCCTATATATTATAGCAGCTGGGCAATAATAGTCTTGGATCTCTGTGAATGAGGTATCAATCAAGACGTTGGAAGGAGCTGGAAAGGTAGGGTGTAGGTTACAAAGCTGGAGCATACGGGCAATATTTATGTCACACCAGTTTACCTAAGCAAGCCCCCAGCCCACCCCTTCACACACCTCCCTACTGACCTTTCTAAACAGAAGAAGAAAGCAATTTTGTGTGCATAATTGTGGTAGGTGGATACATTGAAAAGAGTTAATGTCCTTTTGCGGTTTATGAAAATACGTACCGAGCTACTGCATAATCTTGGACGATTTCCTTAGAATTAAACATAAAAGTTAGTCCCTGTAACAAACTGTTTTCCTATTCACATAGCAGAAAGGCATGCACTATAAATATATACTGTTACCTCCCCCTACCTTCTCCCCTTCTGATAAAAATGCAGTCTAAAATCGGTTTTGTTTTGTTGTTCAAAGGGGGGGAATTAAAACACATGGATGCAACAGTATCCCAAAAGAGTGGTCAAATCTGAAATTTCAGTAAGAAATAAAGAGAACCCAAAGGGGGTGTTTCATTTTAAGTGAACCCCCTATAAATAATAGCATTTTGTTTTTTAAAATATTAAAGTACGTTCCTTTTTAATTAGTCATTATACATATTGATTGATTGCTTACTGTACTTCTGATGGCTTCCCTTCAGGGCCCTGTGTATTTCATACATTGTAAGATGTAAAAATACTTTAAATCAAAGCAGTAAAATAAGCATAGTTAGAGGGGGACATGAGGATTTTTTCTTCATTTACATTCATTACATATTATGAGTTTAATTACCTCCCTCAAATAATACCCAGTATGAAGGAATGATGCTAAAGAAGGCGTACTCCAATGATGATTTTATTGATTGTGACTGATGGATGGCATCAACATTTCATAGGGAAGAATCATGGTTTTGTTACATCAGGAAAATTAAATTGGGAGAGTTATTTTCTTTCCCAGTGATAGTGGCAGTTAGAATATTTCACCTGTAATGAGATGTGTGTGCTATGTGCCATAGTGAACCACTGCTGAGCCATTAAATATATGTAAATGAACAGAAACACAAGAGAGCCTGGGCATAATAACACGCAGAACAGAGAAATGGATCCTGGAAAGTGATTAATTTATTTGATGATGCCTCAAGTGAGGAATTTTAGGTCACAAATGAAGTGACAGAATGACAAATTACCATTTTAAAGAATTTACTGGGCATCATTACTGAACAATTGTCAGGTAGTTTATGGTGGCTGAGAAGATGGTATAAATATAGATCTTTTCCTTATCTGAGATGAATTATTAATCACCTTTTTAAAAATCTTTGTGAGTGATGGTTGGCTGTCTGATTGGAAATAATGTGTTCTACAATTTTAACTAAATTCTAATATGATATGTAACAGGAATCTTTACAATTAAAGTCTCAGTGGAGAGGGGCAGGAGGTTTACAGTCAATTGCCATTTTAATGGGAGAGAAGAGGATGAATTCACTAGCATATTTCAATAGATTTCCTTAGGTATATTATCCCTGCTGTGATGTTATTCAAATGTTTGCAGTTTATTTTCATTTGGATTTTTTTCACCCCAAAATGACATTCTGATACTTTGGTGTTGTTGGTTTTGTGTGTGTTTGTGTGTGTGTGGTTTCTTTATTAATGACGATAACATTTTTAGCTAGATGCGTCCACAGTATAGCTGTATCATATTCGTATATGCTATCCTTATATTGTTATAATGACACCTAGATTGTGTGTGCATCTGTGTGTGCGCATGGGTGCATAGACACACAGACAATAGTTTTGACGCCTGCCATGTTATTCAAGGAAAAGTGACTGGCTTTACCAGCTGGATTGTAAATGTCGCTTTCTTGTGTTATGTTGGGTTTCTGTTTGTTTTATGTATGTCATGTCCTTTCTCTCTTTTGGTGTCACTGCCTGTACTAGCAGTTAAGAGCAAAGAACATGTACGAATTGGAAATTTGGAGAGGGAGGAAGAATGGTGATAGAAGGATCGCACAATATGTTGCTTTCCTCAGAGTTGACTTCATCTCTTCATAACGTTAAGTTTGATCTGGCTGCCAACGTTGTGCGCTAGGTTTCAGAATATTAAATAGCAAATGTATGTGGGTCTAATAAAAAAAATGTTGAAGATCTAGGTATGCTGATATCCACATGTAGGTATATACGGGCTATTTCCCCAAGCCACCAAAGGTAATCTGTGTGATTTGGTGGGGGGAGGGTATCTGTACACTCTAGACCTTTTCTTAGTTACAAAATGAGCTTCTGCTAGGATTTGTGGGTTCATCCAGTGTCTAGTGCAAGGGGGAGGCAACCAGGTTCCCTCCAGATGTTTTGGACTACAATTCCCATCAGCCTCACCAAGCGTGGTCTATAATCAGGGATGATGAGAGTTGTAGTTCAAAACAGCTGGAAGGCACCAGGTTGTTGAATGCTGCAGTATATGAATTTATTAAAAACTTTTAATTGCCTAAAAAGGTGCTCCTGAATAATCAGACAGCAGATTTGTTAAGAAAACTTGTTTTTTTCCCTCATTATGCAAACTGCAGATGGCAAACCTTGTCTTTTGAAGAGGTGATTCCCTTTGATCTCTGTTATTGTATCCAGAGTGGCCTAGAGCATAATACGATGAAGCCATCACTCACGTTTTAATGCCTTAAATTACATCCTTTTTCCCCTCTAAAAGTAATTATTTTGACTTTAATGCTACTATCCTATACACACTTACCTGGGAAAAAGTACCCTCTATTTAGGGGAGACTTATTTCTGAGTAGACATCTATAGGATTGCTCTGCAAATGTAGACAACTGTAAGAAGGGCCAAACTGCACATCATCATGTTATTTAATGTGCATGGTTTTTAACATGCCTATGACAGCTTTCTGGGTGGTAGGACCACAGTGCATGAGGAAATTCTCCTGCCATGCTGTAGACCCAGTTCTGCTGCCTTGCTCCTTGTCTACTACTTAAAGAATTAAAAAAAAAACATACATTTAATGACATATGTAGTTTGCTTCTGAGACTCTGCCCAGAGCCCCATATATATTGCAGTACGCTTGTGGGTATCTTTCGTTACATTAATGGAGAAGACCATCTTACGTTGTAAACTGGGCTTCCTCTTTCCATGTTTGTTTAGAATATCCTTGTGGGGAGATTTCTGTGGCCATCTCTGCATGTAAATAACACTTTGGTTCTTATATGGGAGACTGTACAGGCTCAGCATCAGACATTCTTAACAACTGTGGGGACAGGAAGTGCAACTCACCTTCACTTCCTGTCTTCCTGCTTTTTTTTTTTTTTAGAGTACTGGATACTAGAGGTGATCTAGGTGTATTTCTTTATCTGCACTGCAGCCCCACCTGGATTTCCACCTCCATGTTGTGACATTGACAAACACTCACATTTGCTGTGGTTTCATCATGTTGAGAGTTTTCCTGCCCCCACCACTTATATAACAATTTATGTGGAATATAGGAAGGAAAACTTGCAGTGTGAGTGAGGATGCCATGCCAAGAGAGGAACGTGGCATGGCATCCTCAACAAAAAGGTGCAAACTTCCCATAAGGAAAAGCTGATAGAGCCTCAGCTCAACTGCATATCCTTTAAAGAGGTGGTATATAGTAAAGTGGTGGGGAACATGTTGTTGCACTGCAACTCCCATCAGTCCTTGCTGGAATGTTAATAGTGAGGGAGGGTGGAAATTGCACTCCAACTGCATGTTCCCACCTCTGATTTAGCAAAATAAAGTATAGCGTGAGGGCATCCCAGTTAGTTCTGCTGAACCTCTCTACAGCTTTTCATAGCATCAACTATGGCGTATTTCTGGACTACTCGGCTGGGATGGGACATGGAGGCATCATTTTATGGTGATTTGTGGAGGGACAATTCCAGAAGGTGATGCTTGGGGAATCCTGTTTGATATATTGGCCATTGGTCTTGGCCTACAGTGTCGAGCAACTCCGGATGCCATTTTGTTCACAAAAATAAATGAATAAAATCTTAATATTTGGGGGGTGGTCTCTGAATTTCAGGGGATTGGCTTGGGCTGCACTGGGGGTGGTTGGGCTAAAGGGCCACATGCAGGCTAAATGTCACCCGCCCTTGTTCTAAATACAAGGAAGCTTTCCATGTTCTGAAACAGTGCTTGATATTTGTAAAGGACTAGATGACGAGAAACAGATTGTAGCTTAATTTGGACAAGACAGTGGTGCTCCTGGTCAGTCAAAATAAAAGGCAGATCAAGGAATAGGGATTCAACCTAGGGATGTCTGGATCTTCTTACATCCATTCCGTCTTAGTTTTGTGGATTGTCAGGCGTCTTTCATGCCATCGTCTGCTCATTGTTGGAATTGAATTCTCTTGAGGGATGTACGAGAATTTCGTTCTATTTGTGCAAATGTACTTTAGTGTTAATGTGCATTAGCACAAGTGCAAATTTGTGCAAATCATCCCCAAGAGTAAAAAAAACTGGCCCACAAGTCCATGGAATCCCTGTGATTCAGAAGGAGCCACACCAAGCAGGATATAGCGGTATATGGTATCTGTCAATGGGCCGCAACAGTTGTCAGTACACTTCAATACTGCTATAAAGCAGTAGTGTGACTCCTGCCTTTTATATACTGATTTCATACCGTTTTCATACTGCTATATCCTGCTTAGTGTAGATCTGGCCTCAGTTATAGGGAGGATATAACTCCCATGTTACAACAATTTCACCGGCTACTGGCCCATTTCAGGGCAGAATTCCAAGCCTTCTATGACTTGGAACCAGGTTATCTGAAATATTACATTCTTATATATGTTCTTGTTATGTTTTAAGCTCTGAAGCACACGTGGTGGAACTTGAGAGGAAGGCCTTCTAGGTGACTGCCAGGCTCTGGAACTCCCTGCTGTTTTTACTTAGATAGGCCTTAGGTTGTCAAGCTGATCTATAATTATGTTGTCATTGATTGTTTTATTGATTTTATTGATATTTGACTTGACTTGCTTTATGCTACTTTGCATCTTATTGTGACTTTATTGTATTTTATAATATTCTGTTGTAGTTATAGTATTGCTGTTGGCCACCTTGAGCATTGTTTTGTGGGAAAGTGGCATACAAATGCAACAAAATAAAACAAACCAATAAATAACCATTTGAACTTGGCTACATTTACAGGAGAAATATATTGACAACTGAGTTGAAAATCAGGGAAAGCACAATGTAAACGTTTATCAGCATGGAAACATCTTTCTGCAGGTAGATAAATCCTTGAATTATTGAGCACACTATATTGGTATAGATTTATAAAACACAAAGATCATGGCTAAGTGATTATAGAAAGTGAAGGAAACTTTTTCATTGACGCTATGGAGTTACAGGTGGGGCATGCCTGAATTGAAGACACAGTAATGGATGTGATGGTGTAATAAGGCTGGAACAAGGAAGCATGGCTTAGGGAGTGAACAAGGAAGTCTGTTAATTTGGACAGGTATCATGAATCACTAGAGTCCTTCGGAATGATTGATGACAGTAAGTATGTCTTCACATTCCGGAAGATGGTTCAGTAGACAGCTAAATATTTTTTTCTCAGTGGAAAGAGAGCTTGGATTTTTCTTCATGGTGTTGTGGTGGCTTGTGTTTCCAGGAATGATAGGAGTGCAGGTGGAGCTCCTCTACATGGTACAATGAGGAGAGTGTATATTCAGAGTTGCGCAACCTGTCAATTTCTTAAGAAGAATTCTCAGAGCATTCTTACATTAAGTTCAAATTAATGGTTATACAACCAGAGGGCATCAAAGCAGCACTATTTTGCCCATTCTACACAAAATTAAAATGTGTGCCCTCAGTTAGCTTGTGAATAGGACTAGCAGGACAATCTATTGGTGACAGTATTCCTTCCTGAGCTTAGTTCCCCCCCACAACCCAGATAATTTGGCCTGTTGTTTCTGGAGCTGGATCAACAGGTTTGTGTCTAGGGTGGCCAAGTGTCCTACTTTAGAGAGAGCAATCCTTCATTTGATTTGAAGGGTTGTCAAAAGACCATCCTGTATTTAAAGGCATCCTATTTGAAGTGCTTTCCAGTCCAAGGCCGGTGTAAACGTAAATGACTCAAAGAAGGGAGAGCAGGGGCTTTGAAGTTTCCCATAACAGTTAGTGCCTGGACAACAGTCTGAGCAGCAGGGACACAGGTTACCCCATCATAGCTTTCCCTACTCTCGTGAAATGCATTATATTTCTGTTTAAATTATAGCAATTACTTTCAAAGGTTGTGGCTTATGAGCTTCCAGGAGGGACCTGTTTGGCCACTGTCAAATAGGATACCACTCTGGATGGACTTTCAGTCTGATACAGCAAAGCTCTACGTATCAGCCACTTTTCAAGACAGTTCTCCACTCTCACATTGTGTTTTATAAAGACAGATTTGTATGCATCTATGAGGGATCATTAATTTTGTAATATAGGGATGACCATAGCTCAGTGGTAGGGCATCTGCTTTGCATGCAGAAGGTCCCAGGTTCAATCTCTGGCATCTCCAGGTAGGGATGGTCAAGACTCCTTCCTGGAAACCTGGAAAGCCTCAGCCAGTCAAGGAAGACAATACTGAGCTAAGGGACCAATAGTCTGACGAAGCATAAGGCAGCTTCCTATGTTCACCAATGTTTCTCTCTCCCAGTCCCCACCCCAGTATAATACTTGGGTAAGCAAGACATTTCCCATGCTCTAATGTATTCCCAACCCATGTATCAGGCTGAAAAAGCATACTATCGTGCCCATTCCATTCTCATGTTAATGGTGGCACATATACTTTTACACAAATGTGGACCAAATATGGAAATCTGCTCTTAGCTCAAGGCTTGTGGGGTGGGGTGGAGTAATAGATAAAATGGTGAGTTTGGATTGGAATCCAGTTTGTGGCTTTGGCCAATACACTGTGTCTTGACCTAACCTACTTCTTGGAAAATCTATGGGGCCAATACTGGTCTGAGTTTCTCGGAATAAGGAAATGATAGAATGTGAATAGCAACACTTGACCATTTATCCCTTAAAGCAGGGCTGATAAACCTCAGGCCCATGGAGCAAATCTGGTCCATCTGGAGTCCCAATTCCTCTGCTGTTTCCCTTTGCTGTGCTACATCCATTTTACTTTGTCCACCAATCATTTCCTGGATTTTGTGTGGATATTTTTTCTCATTCTGAAAGGGTTAAATGCTCTCCTAAGGCTTAGTTACTGGCAATAAGAGCTTTGAGATAAAAAATGCTGGTATTTTTGGTATCTTGGCTCCACCCATATTGACTTTGACCTCACTCCCTTTCGCCTTAAGCCCCACCTACCACTGGAATGTGCCTCTCAAGGGCTTCTCCCAAATTGAATCCATCACTCATGCTAACAGTTCAACACACTTGCCTTAAAACTAGAAATGTGCAAGCAAATAATGTGTTCCTGTTCACCCAGATTATCCCAACATCAATTAACTGCTGTCTCTTCAATTTGCTCTCCTAGTTGTAACCTCTGTTCATTTTGCACAAACAGGACATTTGCACAAAATGATTATGATTGAACATGAATGTTGCACTTTTTTTAAAAAAAGTGCATTTTCCCAAAGTTGCACAATTGTAATGGGGGCTCTTTGTGGCACATTTTTAAAGTTGTGAGCAGAAGACTGAGAATTTGCAAACATTTCGGAGAACATGTTCTGCTTACTTTCACAAACTGGCCCTGCTTGCATGTTTTGTGAGCAGAAACAAAACTCTCACACATTCCTACTTTAAAGCCACAATTTCTTTTCATATTAGGAATCTAATCTAATTTCTTTTTCCAAAATCTGTGTGAAGGAAAGGTACATTTAAAAAAGAGCGGGCTTACTGAGCTTGCACATTAAATATAAAGGAATGAAAGGAATGAAAACCCATGAGGTCAGTTTCTCAGGGAGCACCATGTGTGCAGGTCTTGCTCTGAACATGAAATCTTATGGGGGAGAGATGGAGCATGTGTCATGAAGGTGTCTTGGGCAACTGCCTCAGATAGGCTAAAGGAATCCAATAGGGAGAAGGAACACAAAGCTCAGAAGAAGAAGCTTTAATGAACAACTTTATTTTAGTAGTCAGTGAGTGTTTTACTTATGAAATCACAATGTGCAGAAAGAGATGACATTAAAGCAGTTATACTGGGTTAAAATCTGATGTAACTCAATTGGACCAACACATAGAAGGGACCTTCAAGCTACTTCTTCTTCTGGGGTTAGCTTTACTGAAATCAGTGATTAAAAAATTACTCAGCATACACATTACTCAGCTATGGTCAGCATTTGGGGGTGTGGTGTAAAGAATATTTCCTGTGAAGGATCTGTTGCAGTGTTTGAGGATGATGTTGGACTGAGGGAAAAGAAAGTGGAAGAACACATAAAGCAAGTCTAAAAATGTGCATTATTCATTTCCACACAAATTCATTGTGGTGAAATGACTTCAGCCCACGCATTAACTTCATAAACATCTTACTTCAGTAACAAAATTGCTGGTTTGTGCCCTTTGCTTATGCTCACAGGTTAGCTGAAACCAGCCTTTCAAGGTTGTTCAAGCTGCTGTGAAATCAGGTCATGGTAAGAAACAAATGAGATGTAATATATTTTTTGCATTGTTCTGCCATTTTAAACACACACACACACACACACACACACACACACAAATAGCCAGCACACCCCATCTCTGAGCCAGATTGGGAGGGAGAATAACATGCAGGGAGGGAGGTCTTTAATACTTTGCCCCCAACACAGTCATAATTGCAGTGGGGGCTCTTTGTGCCTGCTCACTGCAATGGGAGGAAAGCTCCACTGGCCCAAACCAGGAACTTTTCCTCACATGATGAATAGCAAGTGTGTCACTCTCCAGTTGTGATCAGGACCATGACTGTGGCAATGGGTTAACACCCTTCTCCCCTTCATGCCTTGATCACCCCTTGTGCTGTCTATTGGTTAGTAACAGTTCGTTAGATTTCCCTTTTAAACACACACACACACACACACACACACTCAAGAGAATACAAGCAATAAACACTTTCACAAAGAGATGTAAAAGGGATGAGTGTGTTTCAATATGGAGAAATATGTTCACAAAATATATTTCTTTGTTTCAGCTCAGCACTGATAAACTATATATATGGCTTACCCCTGCTCACCGTGACACAAGTTGTCAAAATGATAGGAATATTCCTAGATTAATTAAACATTAAAAAAATGTTGGAGTTCACACACAGACCAAAGCTTATTCCTGTATCAAGGAATAGACGACACAGTCAGCTTCAGTTTCTCTCAATTTCTCAGTTGTTCAATCTTAAATTTGCTTTTTCCTAAACTCTCAGAATGTTTTTTTTAAAGTTTGTATGAAAAGTCATGAGCAATTTTGTGCATATTTCTTCTGATACATGCATTTTTATGCATATTTTTGCACATCATTTCCCTAATATGGATCCAGGTTCTAGTCCCCACTCAGCCATTGAAACCCACTGGGTGACTTTGGGCCAGTCATAGACTCTCAGCCTCCTTGGGTTTCCTTGGAGGAAAAAAGGCGGGATATAAAAGTAATAAATAAATAATATATGTGTTTTTATATGACTTTGTATGAACTTTTTGCAAATTTCAAAGGATAATTAAAATTGTTTCACACAGTGGTTCAAAAGTAGGGTTTGGCAAGCTTAGCCGGAGCCTGCCCTGTGAGATTGCTGAGCCCGTGAGCTCACCGAACTGTGCTTGTGTGGCCCCACTTCAAGGAGCTGGGCCATGCAAGCTTTTGCCGAGTGCCTGGGAGGCATGCGACCCCTTGGGCCCTTAGCAAAGCATGCTTTCTTGGGCCTCCGGAAAGTGTGCAATTCCCCCGGCTACACCATTCGTGTGCCCCAGGGAATTGCACACATTCCGGATGCCCTAGAAAGCACACATTGCTGCTCCTCCCCATGCCAATAAGGGCCTTAAAGGCCCTCTTATTAATGCAAGGCTAGCTTGCATTAAGAGAGCCTTTAAGGGCCTGATTGGCATGGGGGGGGGGAGAAACATGTGATTTCCCCAGTCTAATGGTGGCCTTGGGAAATCATGTGTTTCTTTCCCCCCTCCCCCACCCACCCTGTGCCAATCAGAGCCTCAAAGGCCCTGTTAAGAAACACGTGATTTCCTCAAGGTTGGGGAAATCACATATTTTCCCCTCCCCAGCCACCATTGGAGTGGAGGTGGAAAATACGTGATTTCCCCAGCCTTGAGGAAATCACGTGTTTCTGTCCCTTCTGCTGATGCCCTGTTAATGCCCGCATTGGCGCTGGAGAGGGGAGAGAAACACACGATTTCCCCATGGCTGGGAAAATTGTGTATTCCCCCCCCCCCCATGCATTTATGGCAGCCCCATGCATTTATGGGGGTAAAGGGAGAAAGGATGCGTTGTGACCTGGAAGTCAGGGTTGACCCACACCTGAGTGCTCTCAAGGACTCATGAGCACTCAGGTGCAGGTCTCTCCTGCGTCGGGTGAGTCCACCTGGGACCCAGGCAGAAATCTGCAATAATTCTATTCAAAATTCCAAAATTAGGAAAGTTCATGTTCAAATGCAAACTGAATGAATTACTTCCCTTTCCCTACCTGGACCCCACTGCATGTACAACCTGAGTGGGGTGGTGGGGTGTGAATGACATAAGCTTCCTATGCCAGGTATGGTTTAAATAACCATACATGCTTATGTGTATTGGATGTATTCCTGTAGATGTTTTCAGTGACATTCATACACAAATGATATTTGTTTTGGAAGGTTATCTAAGCTTGTAAACCTTTGCAACAGTATATTTGTCTACAGAACCGCCATAACAGCACGTTTTCTGATGTTGCCGCTTACCACAGCAGTGAGTTCTCCTCATCTTAAGTGCTTCTTTGCCACTATAGCAATGAGCTGTTAGAAACTGGTGATTAGGGATCTAGTTATGTAAATAGGAATATTCCCCACTGGGGAATAATAACCTTATTTAGAGAAACTATTGTCATTATTCTTATTTGTTTGTCCTAGAGGATTCCAAATTGCTATCCCAACATCAACATTCCTGAGCATATACAGTTGTGGCCAAATATAGCAAAATTTAAAAGAGATTTGAAGTAGAGTTGCCAATAATCCAATATTTTACTAATCTGACTAGTAAAATGATGTGTGGGCAGGTAACTAGTTTTGTGATTTGAAAAGCCAGTAAATCCTATAAAGATTGTGACCCAGTTCTCATACTGACCAGAGTCTGCTCTGATTTTGTCAGTGTTTGTCTGGTTTTGGTCAGGATTTATTTATTCTTTATTAACAATATTTGTATACCACCCAACAACCAATGCTCTCTGGCTGGTTAGCAATAATGTTTCAAACCAGAGAAATTTAAAACCGCAGATATTAAAGCAAGAGTGAAAGAGCAAACAGGATAAAACCAACCACCATGTAAAACTGAAATAAATGAAACTAAGAGCCGCAAAACATAATGCAGCAGAACTAAAAGCACAAAGGCTGCAATCCTATACTCATTTACCTGGGAGTAAGTCTCACTCAATTCAGTTACTTACTTTTGAGTAAATGTACCTAGATTTGCACTGTGAAAGACTTGCACGATTAAGCATTTGTCTCTTTTAATGGTACAGTGAAGGGGTTTAGAGCAGCCTTTCCCAAGCTGGTGCCTTCCCACCAGTATTGACAGTGCAAAGTTGGCAGGGGGGATAATGGGAGTTGTAGTCCAACACATCAAGAGACACTAGGTTGAGGAAGGCTGGCTTAGAGTATTGGCTGCTGGAGTAGATTCTACTTTAAAGTATTTTTTACTTTAAAAAATCCCCTCATTTGTTTGAGATTTTGGGTAAAATCCAACATAAGTCCTATTTAGAGTAGACTCATTGAAATCAATGGAACTTAAGTTAGTCATGACTAAACCAGGTTTCATTCATTTCAGTGGGTCTATTCTAAACAGGACATGTTGGTTTTTAGCCTTTGTTTATGAAATTTGTATGAATCAACTGACAGTGGTTAAGTCTTGAATTGAAATTCCCAATGGTGTCATGTAGATGTTAAATAGAATGGATGATAAAACAGAGCCTTGTGGGAATGCGTAGTACAGCTGCCAAGGGGGAGAGAAATAATCCACCAGCCTTACCTTCAGGAATGGACTGTCCAAGTAGGAGTGGAGCCACTGCAACACAGTACCTCCTCCCCCAACTCAGATAATCTGTCCTGAAAGACACCATGGTAGATGGAGTCAAAAGCCACTGAGAGGTCCAACAGGCCCAAGCGTGTCAACAGAATGCATTTCCCCTGCCCCTCTCTCAGCAGAAGACAACTCAGGGAATTTTCAAGCCTGAAGCCTGATTGAAATTGACCTATACAATCTGTTTCACTCCAGAATGCTTGGAGTTCTCCAGCAACCACCCACTTTACCCAGGAAGGAGATGCTAGCAACCAACCTATAGTTGTTCACATCTTCAGAGTCCAAGTAGGTTTCTCCAGGTGCAGCCCAATTAAAGCCTCCTCGTAAGAGGCTGGGTACTGCCCTCTCTCTTAAGAATTAGACCTCCAGGTCTCCCCCTCCTACTTCTTCTTTTTAGTATACAAAGAGTTGTATCACTGCGGTTGGCTATTCTGATTCTCTGAAATTGTGTTTCATGATGCTTGTATTGGTCTTTTAATTAATTAATTTTTTTAGAAAAACTGTTCTGCATGTGAAAGTAGAAAAAATGGAACTTAGTGCTAGTATGATTTAGACCGCTTTTCCTCATTGCTTTTCAATTCATACAGTATGTTTGAGGCGGTGTTAGGGCTAGTTCACAGGTCACCGTATTCAAATCCAGACATTGGATGGGACTTTCCAGCTCAAGGTCCTGGCTATCTTCACTGGAACTAGGGACTGGGAACTTGAGCCAGAAGTACTGGGACTGGGAACCTGAGCCAGACGCTTGAGCCAGAGGTAGGCCTGAGTTGGAACAGACGAAAGATATTGCCCTATTGTTCAGGCAAGTGCAAACGGTTCTGGTTTTTAATACCAGGTTGGGCTACCTGAGAGGCTTCCTGCTGCCTGTCAGTCATGAATTCCGTATTCCCATTTCTTTCTGCGTCTCAATTGGGCCCAAGATCTGTTGCATCCACACTTCTAAGTAGTTCTGAATTCCTAGTCTGTTCTGGCCTTAGCCTATAAGGTTCTTAGTTCAGGCTCTCATGTCCCTGCAAGGTGCAGCAGGGGAATATATTCAGTATTCTTTACTGGAGGACAGTATATTGGATTTCTCTGAAAATAGCCAATGCCATATTTAAATACTGTGCTATTCAGAGGAGAGGAGCTTGCATTCCCTATTCTTGACTTATCCTAACTATCAGGGGTTGGCATCAAGAAGCATTTACTGATGACCTCTGTCCACTGGAGGGCTCATCCTCCATCTCCCCTCCCATCTCCTTCTCTTGAGTCAGCTAGTCTTGCTGGTGGCAAGTGTTGCTATTGGGCACAGCCACTATAAGTCCCTTGCCATATTTCTGGTGCCCAATGGAGCATCATTCCACTGGGG
This sequence comes from Anniella stebbinsi, assembly GCA_029215795.1. Lineage (NCBI taxonomy): Eukaryota > Metazoa > Chordata > Lepidosauria > Squamata > Anniellidae > Anniella > Anniella stebbinsi. The sequence continues at coordinate 227,721,440 of JARDYH010000001.1, forward strand.
CTCCAGAGACATTGTGGGGGAATTAAAATGGTGGCTGCCAGTAGCAGCCCTGGTCCATGCCTGCCTACTCAGGATAAGAGGAGAGGAGACAGGATTGGGAGGTTACACCATGCACCTTTCCACCTCACTGCAAATATAAACCACTGGAGGGCCCGATCAGGATGGGGACCTTGCTGCACCGGGAGGGGCATCCCTTTATTCCTATACTGCCATCCTAATGAAACCCTGCTCCCAAGCTTCTGTTTACCGTGGAAGAGAAGCTCCCACTGTTGACTCTCATTCCATGCAACAATGTGCTTGATCCATGTTGTATTGGGCTTAACTAATTTTCCAGGTATTAGAAAGGTCAATGTTTAATGGAAATAACAATAAACATATAATCTCTCTCTCTCTCTCTCTCTCTCTCACACACACACACACACAAACACACACACACGCACGCACCTAAGCACCTCCTGCATACAATCAATGCCATTTTATAAATAATTGTTTTTGCATTATTATTATTATTATTATTATTATTAGGTTGTGCATGATGTCTTCCATGTAAGAATGTATTTGAGCCAGGCAAGGGATTACTATCCCTTATTATATTTGTCTTTAATTTTCCATGTAACAAGTCAGCTGCTCCGATCCCCCCCCACCTTATCCCTTAATGATAAATTGTATAGACCGTGTCTATTGTAAACAGAAGTGCTGAAATCATGGTTTCATTGCACTTGTCTTTCATCCCTCCACTGCCACAATAATGAGAACTAGGGGATAATGACTTAAGGAAAAAAAAGTGCTGGATTAAGTGGGACAGTAAATTAGGCATTTATCTCTCTCCATTGGAGGCTTGTTTCCCGCTCCATCCTAGGTCTCAGCTGAGTTCTAGTTAAAAGTAAACTGCATCATATTTCACAAAGCCCGCCCTGCCCACAGAATTCAGCATAGAAGCGTTCATGTTACATTACCATATTGCCCAGGAGGGCTTGGTTTCCCTGGAAGGTCAGTCCTGAGGTGCATTAGCAAAGAAGAGCGGGAATGTGGCATTGCCTGGCCACTGTGTATCTAGCCTAGGGATAAAATTAAGGTTTGTGTCCCTCTAGGCCTTTTTTATTTCACTGCGCTTTAAATTCTGTGTACTTTGAGTACGTGAGAAGAGAGAACTACAGCTTCCACTCTGTACAGTAATTGTCCATGAACCACTATTTATTTATGCTGCCGCATTTAACAAGATCATGGCATTCAGCAGCTATCACTCCTAGCACAATACTAGATATATACATCTATATGTACAGACACTCTCACACACCTACAGCTTGTTGTAAAATATGTTCATTGATGTCCTATAAATCTGTGTAGTTTCATTATTTGTTAAAAAATACACCTGAAAATAAACATCTGGTTATGTGAACTGAGGAGGAAAACAATTTTTTTTGTGTTATCATATTTTTGTGTGGCCAGAACGGCATTTGCAGAGATTAGTTACGGGCACCATATATCTTTTCAGAGCTTAGTTGTGTTGTGCAACTAGGAATCCAGTATGCCCATGGCAAGTTCAGCGCAAGTTCAGGAGTTGTGTAAACCCCCCCCCCCTCAAATTCACATTAATGGGTCTTTAAAATAGAAGTTGTCTCCATTTAGAAATCTTTTTGACTAAATGTCACCAAAATACCATATTTTAGTTTGTTCAGAAGGATTAGATGTTTCATTTCAACTTTTCCTCGACCCAAAGCTTTCAAATGGTGCAGGTTACTACTTTAAATAGAGATAAGCATTTCGTTATAATCAGGGAATCGTAGACTTGGAAGGGATGTTGGAGATAATCTAGTCCCACTCTCCTGCTCAGTGAAAGCTCTATGCTCTTTGACTGTAGTAAGTACTATGTAGTTGAGATGACTTTTCAAATGAGCCCTGTTCTAAGCCAAACTTTCTCAGGATGTGTGTTTGTAAACTACTGAAACTGACTTTTCAGTGTTCATGGATTAAGCCCTTCTGCAGGACAAATAAAAGGCTGAGAGGGGAGATTTATAACTTGGGTGCTGTGGGAACATCTCCCTTCTGTGACTTTGGCTCTATCCCTGCCGGGGAGGAAGTTTCTGTCAGTTCAGTAGAGCTGCCCCGGGGTTGTGCACATTTCACCACATCAAGAGGAGCACAGTGTGAGTAGGGTTAGGAACTTTGGTCTAGCACAGTGGAGTGCCCTTGTAAGGTATCCAGATGAGAGGAACAGAGATGAGATCAGCACTTTTCCAGAAAGGGGTTTTAATTACAATTAAACAAAATAAAAGGAAGGTACAAGTTATCTATGGCAACGTTTTGGCCTGCAGTTTTTGGTGAAATTGATAAGATACTTGGTCAGCAGCTGGGGAGAACATGGAGTTGGCACCTTTACGATTATTTCTGGGAAATAACAAAAACTGCTCCTTTAAGCCATTGGCTGGATTTTTATTGGCGGCTGCCAAACTGGTCATTGCACAATTTTGGAAGGACCAAAGAGGAGTTTCATTGGATGCTTGGTGGACTCGGGTTTAGAAGATTGCCTTATCAGAAATATTAACAAACAAGTTACAACTGACGAAAGGAAGTAGGAGACACTTTATGTTTTTTATGGATTGGAATCCCCTTGAAGGAGGAAGTTTGTAGCTTGGGGGTTCTCCTAGAACCATCTCTGTCACTTGAGGCTCAGGCGGCCTCGGTGGCACGGAGTTCCTTCTATCAACTTCGGTTGGTGGCCCAGCTACGCCCCTATCTGGACAAGGATAACCTGGCTTCAGTTGTCCATGCTCTTGTAACCTCCAAGTTAGATTAATGCAATGCACTCTACGTGGGGCTGCCTTGAAGACGGTTCGGAAGCTGCAGCTTGTGCAAAATGCAGTGGCCAGATTGATAACTGGGACCAGAAGGTTCGAGCATATAAGACCTACTCTGGCCCGCTTGCATTGGCTGCCTGTATGTTTCCGAGCCCGATTCAAGGTGCTGGTTTTAACCTATAAAGCCGTACACAGCTTGGGACCACAATACCTGATGGAATGCCTTTCCCGACATGAATGTTCAACATCTAAGGTCCTCGTCCGAGTGTCTACGAGGGAAGCTTGGAGGTCAGCAACAAGGGAGAGGGCCTTCTCTGTGGTGGCCCCCAATTGTGGAACGATCTCCTCGACGAGGCCCGCCTCGCGCCAACATTGTTATCTTTTTGACACCAGGTCAAGATTTTCCTCTTCTCTCAGGCATTTAGCAATATCTAATGAGCCTGGGTTTGTTTTTATTTTTTTAGGCATATAGCTTTTTAAAATTATTATAGTGGTTTTAAATGTATGTGTATATTGTGTGTATATTGTGTGTATATTATATGTTTTTGCTGTTTTAATTTTTGTATATTATTTTTAATTGTTTTAATCTTATGTAAACCACCCAGAGAGCTTCGGCTATGGGGCAGTATACAAATATAGTACACAAATAAATAAATAAATAAATAAATAAATAAATAGATATGATTTACCCCAATTATAGCTGTAACTTGCGGAAGCATGGTGTTCTGCAAAAGGGGGAAGGTCCCCCCACTCCAAGGGATGCACGTGGTGCCGGGGGTGGTGAGCAGCAGCAATGGGAAAGGAGTCTTCCCTCCTTGCTGCCACTATCTGCCACTGTGCCCCCCCCCCCCCGGTTCTCTCCTTGCCGGAGTCGGCACTACACAAGAGAGCGTGAGGGGTGTGCACACAACAGTGGTAGGAAACAGGCTGAGATGGAGAGGAAGGACTTTTCCCTCACCACTGCTGGCTCATCCCTTGTGTTCTCATTGCTGGTATCAGCAATGATGGGCACGAGGGATGTATACATGGTGGTGGCAGCAGTGATAGTCTGCAAGGTGGCCCAGCTCACACAGGTCAAGTGATGCCAGCTTATGGACAAAGGTGAGCCAGAGTCCAGGGGGCTGAGCTGCCAAAACTTGATGGATTCCTCTAAAATCCCTATCCCTGCATCACACCTTTGGGATTGCCTGACACTAGGGATGTTGGAGAAATCTGCAACGGAATCAAAAGCAGTGGACTGGCTTTTCATGAGTTGCACTGATTCCATGGACTTGTGGGCTGATTTTTCTTTTTCTTTTTTTTTACTTACCAGAATTTTACACAAATTTAGCTGTAGACAAATATGTAAAATAAAACAAATGGCCAAAAATGTGCATTTCCCTCAGAGGCTGGGAAATTTGGAAAGAAAACGATTCTGTCAGTGACTGGATGATGGAAAGAAATTCACCTGAATACTTGGCAAAACCATACATCCCTACTTGACACAGCCATTTGGAAGGACAGTCTCTCTTGAACCGGTGCTAGGATATAGATACTGGCTGACTGACTTCCTATTGCATCTGTATGGTCTGCCAAGTGCTTTTAGAAGTTAATTTTGCAGAATGAACTTCCAAATTAGGTGGGAAAAGAGTTCTTAATGTGCATGAATAAACTGATGGAGAGCCATGTAATAGACAGATGATATATTTTATTGCACCAATTCTAGGTGTTTATTTCCATAGCAATTCTATTTTTTTAAATAAATAAATAAATAAATGATAAGCAATAATTTTGCATATATTACTTATTTTGTTGTGGGCAAAGCTCTTTTCAAGTCACTTCATTATAAGAATAATATATTTTTAAAAAACCTCTCATTTGAGAATAAACCCTTTGGGTCTTGCAGCCAGTGCTGAAAAATCACCAAGTCAACCTTCCATGGGGAATAAAGATCAGAAGTTTTCAGATATTAATATGTTGGAAGTAAATAATTTGAGGAAAGTGTATACTTTCACCCATTCAAATGTCTTCTGAACAATTCTGGTAAAATTGTAATATAGAGGTACGGGCTGAAAAAACATCTTCCAAACTCTACAAGCTCTAGTTCATGGTCGAAAATAGTTTTTTATTGGTGCAACATTTCATCTGTATCATTCTACAGTCTAAATAATGCCGAATTTCACATGGCATTAGGAAGAGACTGAGAAAGCTTTAGCGTAACCAGGCACAGCAATTCCCAGATACAATGGTTCTGGCAGATAACATTAATGCTCATTCTAGTGTATTGATGTCAAGGAGTCTATAAAAAGACTAAGAGGGAAAGAGAGAGGGCACTGGGGAAGAAATCAATGCAAAAATGTATATGCTAAACTGTAAGTGGTTCAGATAAGGAGCCGTAGATTATGCTTGTTTCCCAATGTGATAATAAGAACAGTTTGATCCTGTTAATGGTGCTTAGGAAGGAAAAGAGTAAAATGTAAATTCTATTTTTGTAACACGTAGCTATGGCATGAATCCAAAAGAATAAAACAGCTCAATATGTTTTCAAAACGGTACTTTTTAGGTATCAGTGTTGCTCATTCACTAACTTTATATCTTTATTTGAAATGTTTAGAATATGCTGCCTGATACCAATGGATCCCAAAGCAGCCCACAACATTTAAAACTGTATAGTACAAAGAATGATCAACCAAACATTGTATTCATTTTGAACAGCAACATGTTGATTTACTGGTAACCCTACATTAAAACAGCAATTGGGAATAATAATAATAATAATAATAATAATAATAATAATAATAATTTATTTCTTACCCGCCTCTCTGTCTGAATAGTACCAAGTGCCTGAATAAATAATAAATATTTTTAACTGGCCCCTGGGACTCATTGGAATAGGCAGGAGATGGACAGATATGGGGAGGGAGTTCCTAAGAAAGAGTGCTGCTACTAAAAAGGCCCTGTATTTGGTATCTCCTCATCTCACTTCAGAAGTGCTATGCAAAAGCTACAGTTCTCTATAACAATGAAAAAGGATGACTTCAAGCCAGTCAGTGATATTACTGCAAATGAGGGATGAGCTGAAAGTAGTCACCACTTTTCATATACAACTGCACTGCACCAGAATTACTCACCCTCCTCCACCTTTCGGCACCCCTTGTTTAAATTGCCTTAATTTGTTCTCAGTGATATTGATTGAAATCTGACTGGTTATGTGATTTACTGACATCCAGTGACAGGGATTGTATCAGACATAGCATTGTGATATCTTCATAGCCCTGTTTAGATGTTTGCCCGAAGTTGTGAAGGTTCAAAGCGTGAAGAGGGATGCCACTCCCAACGCTGGACCCCGCCCCCTCACTTATCAACTTTGCCACATTGAGCAACAAGTTCTAACGAGGAGTTCTACTTATGTTTACTTGTGCACAAATAGAATTCTTTCCATGATTGGGGACCTTGTTTTATCAGGGTCTCTAATCGTGTGGAACATTCTACTTATTTTCAAGTGAACATCAGTAGAACTCCTCTTCAGGCCTCCCTGACCAATGAGGGACAGTTGGGAATTGAGGAGGGGAAGGCCCATCATGCATGGAGAACTTGGGGCAGAGCCAGTGTACATGACCCCATCCCTCTACATACGTTTAGCCTTCATAATTTTGAGCAAATACCTGAACAGGGCTCAGCCGAGCTCTATTGGTTAGGGTAACTCATATGATTAATCAGGAAGCAGCAGAGAACACATTGGGCAGTATCCAACTCTGTTATTATTTTAGCGCAGATGACATTGTGCTAGTGGAAAGTAGGTTCCAAACTATATTGCAGAGGAGAATTCAAGTAAAGTTATGTTTGTGAATGCACGATTGTGCAACCAGTTGTGTGCTATGCTCATGCAATCCATTACACAATCCATTGTGCAACTGGTTGTGCAATCCATTATGCAATCTAATATCCAACTCTTGTTATTCCGCTAGCACAAATGACATTGCACTAGAGGAAACTGGGTTCCAAACTATGCGCAAGAGGAGAATTCAGCTAAAGTTATGTTTACAAATGTGTGGTTGTGCAACCAGTTGTGCATTATGCTTGCATATTCATTGTGCAATCCAGTACCCAACTCTGTTCTGCTAGGACAACTGAATACACAATCTATTGTGAAAGTTATTATGGAACTGGTTGTGCATTGCGCTTGTACAACGGATTGCACAACCAGTTGTGCAAGCATAATGCACAACGGCTTGTGCAACTGAAACATTCACTGGAGGTCTGCTAGCGCTATTTGTGTTTGTGGAATGATACCATTGGATACTACCCAAAGATGCCAAACTTTTTTTTTTAAAAAAAGTAGAGGGCCTATGATAGGAAAGTAGCTTATAAATTGCTTGAATATCAACATGATCTAAGTGATATAAATATTTCTGCACCGCTAAAACAGCCAGTTTTGATCAAGGAATTGAAAGTAGCTAATATTTATCACAGGCTTGGTCACCATGTGTGTAATGGGTGCAAGGATCTCAATTATAGTTTTCTTTTGGTAATTAATGGCCAGAAGAACCTTTTAGTTCTTTTGTGTTAATAATGCCTCCCCAAAGTTGGGAAAATGGAAGTTACAGTAGCATCTGAATTTACTCAACCTTGGTTACCTATGTTGGGTATCTTACAAAGCATTCGGCTAAATGAGGTTACTGGGATTATTAAATATAGGGAACATGAATTAATGCTACTGTAGAAGAGGGCTGAAAAAAGAAAAGTAAAAGATCTTACTCAGGAGGATGAAGATATTAAATAAGGACAGGAAAAAATATTTTTTTCATAGTATTTTCTGCTTCCACCCTTCAGTTCTTCTTTCCTATTTTTTTGCCCAGTCCTCATGTACTATGTTACCTTCTCATTTCTCTGTTCTACGAGTTGGTTCATACAACATTTTGATATAACAATAATAGGGTAGGTCTACCATGAGTTCCTCATGTTGTTCTTATTTTAAAGGGTAGTCTGCTTGGCTTCTTGGCTTCTCTGACACACTGAGATTGTTGCTTGCCAAGTGCATCAAGACATGGTGAGTCACGATCATGGCCTGTGTCTGTTAATAAGAGGCTGGTGAGTCACCTGAAATATGAGAACTCAGTATGGCTGTGCCACATCATTAGCACATCAGCATTATGGTGTGAATCAGACTTATGAGCAAATGAGGCTGCAGGGTTGGAATTTGAAAAGCTGAGTAGCAAGCAGAATGCCTTCCCTTAAGGACAGTATGGCTCATGAGCCACATGCAGGCAATACATAGTTCATGGGCCTCATGTAGCTTCTTCCACTTCTGTAACATCCTCTGGGCAAGAAATAAATAAAATTGGTGGTTTAAAGGCCAAGAGTGTCATCAGATGAGCATTTTATAGCATGCTTATTACTGGCCACTCATGGATGTTCGTGGGCCCTTTTGACGACGACGTCCACCTCCCGTGTGTCTCCCGCTCCTTCTGCTCTTTTTTCTGTCACAAAATCAGACCCAGAAAATCCAATTTGTTTTTACTGTAACAATACCTATTGCTGTTTCTTGCAGTGAGCAGGAGAAGCAGTGTGATAAAAACACCCACTGATAGGGCGACATGGTTGTTGCTTGCTTCCTCTTTTTTCCCCGTGTGAAGAAAGAGGAAGTTGTTCATCCCTATTGTGGGACAGAAGCAGGAGACCAAAGCAATGGTAGGGAAATGCGATTTCCCCCCTCCATCTGATGAGGCTCCACATCTAGCTTGTTTTCCAGTTAAATATGCTCTTTCTAAGGTTTTGTAGTGGTTTGCTGCCAAAATGCCAATTTCTTTTTGCTGCTGCCAAATTTGGCAGCACGGCAGTGGCAGAAGTGTATCTGAGGAGGGGGAAGTCCGGTGGGTAGAACCTGTCCCCTGAACCACCCAAGTTGCCCACTTCTGATCTAATAGGAAAAGGGGCTCACTCTAATTTTCCAAAGTGGTGGAGATTGATAAAGTTCAGAAAGCAAGGCACATGAATTATTACTATTGTAAAATAGAAGAGAGATGAAAAGTAGAAGTAAAATATTTTGCTCAGGAAGGTGGAGTCACAGGATGTGATCTAAATGCAGATTTCAAAAGGACCTGAAATAGGGTGACTAGATAAAATCCAGGTCAGGGCTCATGTAACTTTAACAGTTGTAGAGAAAAGGGGATTTCAGCCAGTGTCATTTGTATGAAATTAGTTCCTGGTGAAATTCCTTCTTCATCACAACAGTTAAAGTTGCAGAGCCCTGCCTTCTTTTGGATATGGTCACTCTAGTATAGTGCATGCACCTTTAACTGTTGTGATGAAGAGGGAATTTTAGCAGGAACTAATTGCATACAAATGACACTGGCTGAAATTCCCTTTTCTCTACAACTCTTAAAGTTACATGAGCCCTGACCTGGATTTTATCTGGTCACCCTACCTGAAATAAATTATTCCTCCTAGTACTTCACTCTAAATAAATATATCTGCAATGAAGAAAAAGATGATTTTGAACCATTCATTCTGTTGCATTATTTACAATGTTTCAGAGGTGTCAAGTACCAATAATATTGATTAGAACTTCAGATTTTAAAGCTTTGAGAAGACCAAATTTAGAAACTGAGAACTAACATTTGAAGTTTTGAGCTTTGACTTTGCCCTTGAACATTGATATTTTCATTTGGTGTCAGTGTTCAAAATTTATAATACATTGCAAGGTTGATCATATGTATTAACTGCCTTCCTCAGTACAAGGCTGGCCATCAATACCTTCTACACAGGATTCACAGGGCTATAGTAATTTTCCAGTTTAACTTCTGTCATTCTTTCAATGTGTTTTTTGGTGTCTATGCGTTTAAGACCCCCCTTTTTTGTGAGGGAAGTTGATAAATACTGTACATGCATAATTCATGCAGCCCATATCTAGGAGAAAGTATGTCTGGAAATAATCCTCACCTTTTCATAAGAAGAATAGTTCTCCTAGTCTTCTAGATTTTCTGTACTGACTCCATTTCCTGTGTGCAGAGAGATTCATAAACTGCCTATTTGCCAAGATTTAAATGCCTAACCTTTCTGATGGCACGAGGGATTGAACTATGGTTCTTGAGAGAGGTTATTAAGCTACTGTGCCAGTTATGCTTAATTTTTGAGACTCGGAAGTAAAGTGTGCACTGCAGCCAACATTCCTCTTTGCTCAGCTCAGCATTTTTTTTTTTAATGTCAACAATTAAGAATTGCCAGTAAGGAGTATCACAATCAAAAGATGATTTCAGTTCAGAAGAAATTAATGAGGTATTAATGAAGCATGCTAAAAATTGGTCTACGTATTCTCCTTTCTTGGAAAGGCCTTTTTCAGGTTTAGTTAAGCCACCTGAAGTTATTAGTTGAGTTAGTTATGCCAATGAAGTTCTTCATATATTAATGGAGTAGTGGTGTTGGTAGGTGGACCATATTGTAGGCTATGCCATTTCTCACGCACCTAGCAGCCAGATTCTTACTTTAGTCAATTGAAGTCTCCTTTGGCATTGCTTTCTAGATCCTGCAATAAGATGGTGTGCATTCATGTGATCACATACTCACTATACAACTTTGATATATCATAATTTTCCACACCAGCACCATAGATTTCCATCAGACCCTGGATGAGTTTTAAACGATCCAAACCTTGGTAATGGCTGAAAATTCATCTATGTGCAACGTTCCAGTAGATACATATGTAGATACTTCAGTGTCCAGAAAACTGAGGATCTACAAGAATCTGACAAATTGCCGTCATGTAACATTTCAGGTTTTTCTTTACTGTTTTGAAAGTATGGTCAGTAAAACAACAACAATCTTCCTAGAATGTAGTGTACTATATACTGTTTTTCGTAAAATTCCATTGTTTTACATCTGATGGCTGCAATCTGGAGATTATTATCATGCTTAGTCAGGATATGTCTCTCTATTTACATCATAGCAGTCCATCTAGCCCAGTATTGTCAAAACTGAGTGGCAGAGGCTCTTCAGGGTTTCAGACACGATCTCTCACAGCCCTACCTGGAGGTGCTGGGGATTGAACTAGGGGCCTTCTGCATGCAAAGCATTTACCTTCCATTGAGCCACAGCCCTTCTCTATCTGCAGACTATTTCCCCGTGATATGGAATTCCGAAGCCGAAGCTTCCACAGCCCTAGTTGAAATGTCTCTCCTAAGGCTTATTTCCTGGCAATAAAAGCTTTTAGTAAAAAATATCCTGTATTATTATTATTATTATTATTATTATTATTATTATTATTTTGTCCCTGACCTTTTTGGCACCACCTCTTTTATCTGTATCCCCTCCCACCACTGGAATGTGACCTCTGAAAGCTTCTCTGAAAATGAATTCAGCCCTCAGGCTGACAAGTTCTATAGAGGTTGCATCCATTTCAATAGAAGGTTTTCGGAGGAAACATTCAAGGACACTTTGCCCTCATTGACTAGTTTACCTTTCCAGACAAAAATGTAGCCTTCTTTGCTCATGTAGCAATGCACAAAGCAGAAGTGTTCTTCAGTAGCGAGGCCCATATGCAGACAAGTTCTCCTTTCCTGGGAGGAAGGAAGTGTTCAGAACATGGAAGTGTTCAGAAAATGGAAGGAAGTGTTCCTTCCATTTTCAGCAAATGGTGTGGTTTCCTTACGGTTCCACAGTTGGCTACAGAATCGGATGCAACGAGTGCTTATAAATGGTATCTTCTCAAACTGGGGGGAGGTAACGAGCGGGGTACTGCAGGGCTCAATCCTGTGACCAGTGCTCTTCAACATTTTTATTAATGACTTGGATGAGGAAGTGCAGGGAATGCTTGTCAAATTTGCAGATGACACAAAAATGGGGGGGAGGAATAGCTAATACCCAGGAAGACAGAAACAAACTTCAAAGTGATCTTGATAGGCTGGAGTGCTGGGCTGAAAACAACAGAATGAAATTTAATAGGGATAAATGCCAAGTTCTACACTTAGGAAAAAGAAATCAAATGCACAATTACAAGATGGGGGATACTTGGCTCAGCAATACTACAAACGAGAAGGATCTTGGAATTGTTGTAGATCACAAGCTGAATATGAGCCAACAGTGTGATGTGGCTGCAAAAAGCAAATGCTATTTTGGGCTGCATTAATAGAAGTATAGCTTCTAAATTGCACGAGGTACTGGTTCCCCTTTATTCGGCACTGGTTAGGCCTCATCTTGAGTATTGTGTCCAGTTCTGGGCATCACACTTCAAGAAGGATGTGGACAAGCTGGAGAGGGTTCAGAGGAGAGCAACGAGGATGATCAGGGGTCTGGAAACAAAACCCTATGAAGAGAGACTGAAAGAGCTGGGCATGTTTAGCCTTGAGAAGAGAAGACTGAGGAGAGACATGATAGCATTCTTCAAATACTTGAAAGGTTGTCACACAGAGGAGGGCCAGGATCTCTTTTCAATCATCCCAGAATGCAGGACCTGGAATAATGGCCTCAAGTTACAGGAAGCCAGATTCCGACTGGACATCAGGAAAAACTTCCTGACTGTTAGAGCAGTACAACAATGGAACCAATTACCTAGGGAGGTAGTGGGCTCTCCCACACTAGGGGCATTCAAGAGACACTGGACAACCATCTGTCAGGGATGCTTTAAGGTGGATTCCTGCATTGAGCAGGGGGTTGGACTCGATGGCCTTATAGGCTCCGTCCAACTCTACTATTCTATGATTCTATGAAACAAGGTCTCCCATCCTGAATGTTAGGGTCAACATCTTTGGAATATATCTGTCTAGCCCTCAGAACTGATGTTAGTTTCGCAGTTCTCTCTGTCGTCATTCACGTGAACTGTGTTCCCTTTGAATGTTAAAAAGGTAAAGACACACATATTCAAACCAATTTTAGGAAACAACTTCAGCAGTGTGCTGTGAGAAGTATCTTTATGAGAGCACTCTGAATCCTCCATTGAGCTTTCAACCCTTTGCATTTTGGTGTGCAGTCATCTTATCCTTCAGATACATGTCAAGAGTACTTGATTTCAATGGAAGTTTTGTATGTACAAGAAAAAGACAACTGGGACCCATTAGAATACCAAATCAGTAGGGTGGTAATCCACATTGCCCAATAGCTTTTACACATGATAATTTTGCCAGGTAGTAGTAAATACATATCATCATCGTTAGGTGGTAGAATTTAGTTACAGTTAAGTGTTGTGTGTGTGTGCGTGTATAACATGTAAATCTGTATATATGTTTTACCAAATAACATTTGTGTCATGAATTCCTCTATGTGCTGGATCTATTACTTTGTGATTAATCATTTTGCCTTTGACCTTTTAGCTTTTTAGTCGCTTTCTAATATTCAATCAATAGTAATTCCTGGCTCCGTCCTTTCATATCCTGCACACTAAACTTGAATCCAGACTTGAGTCACAAAAATACCATCTTGTACTGTAGTGGGGATGAATAATAATAATAATAATAATAATAATAATAATAATTGTAATAGATAGGCCTTTTGCCTAGGTTGTGTTTGTCTGGTGAGATTTGTAGCATGCTGATCTTGTGGACTCTACAGTAAAGAGAGAGCAGATAGTGGAAGGCACAGCCGGTCAGGATCAAAGGCCTAATTGTCTGTTTCCTCAAAGTTTGAGTTATTGGCAGCTGCCATTACAGCATCCTGTATGCTGTCACACGGCACAACCAACCAGCATACACTAATTGCAGTGGCCTTTTCATCAAGTAAGATCATCCGGCTAACCTCAAAGAGCTGTCTCTCCATTAGTACCGACAGTAAGCTAGCCAGATCAGCTAGGCTACTTGGGTATGATTGGACTGTCATATTGTTATGATTTGTTCAAGTTTAGAGCATTTAGCAGATACCCTTTGCACCTCTCTTTGTACCTGAATCCTATAACCTGCCTGCCCCTATCATTTAAGAGGGTACTGTAGCTTTTCAAAGTTCAGCAATGCACAATTGCAGGCAGGCAACTGGTCTCTGACAAGAGATCAATACTGTCCTTCCAAATGCTGGAGTCAAGCTGCTGGGTCTGTCAGAGGGATGTGTGCTGTAATTGGATCATAGATGCAGCGAGTCATCTGAGTCTCCCTTCAGCACTGTCACAGCTGTCAGATGTCATCCCTTTGTACAGCTGTCACTGCGGGAGGGTTGTGGCTCTTTTTCCCCCCTTTTCTAACCCAATGCAAATGTCCACTTAGCAGATGAATATTGAAGATAATAGACACTTCTTTATGCCTTTATGCAAAATAAAGATCTGTGTCATCTGTGAATTTCATGGAAATAAGTTGCAATTTATTCACTGTGAGAAAAGGGAAGTGAAGCCTGTAAAAATGAGAAATTATTTGGTTCAGGCTATTAAAAAAAGAGAGAGAGAATATTTTACAGAATAAACAAAATATGGAGATCCCCCCCTGATGGGAAGAGCAACTAGCAGATCAGTATTTTTATGAAATAGTTGAAGATTTACTTTTGTTTTAAAATGTGACTGAAGAACCTCTCTCTTTCTCTCTCCCAACCAACATACCTACAGTGCTAGAGAGGTGAGCAATAAGAGTGGAGTAGATTTTTTGATTCCTCACGAAGTTGTGTATGTCACATGTCCTAATGCCTGTGTTTTGGATGTCAAGGAGATTAGCTTTCAAGATGTGTCTTTTATATAATAATAATAAAAAAATCTCAGGGAAATAGCATCCTGCAAAAATGTTAAGATGGAGAAAGATACACTTGGATAAGTAGAATAAACCATAACAAAATATATTCTTGCATCTCTTTGCAGAACAGAAAATACAAACACATTGAAAGCACAGATAGGTAACTGTCAGTGGATTGTTTGACAGGTAGTTTAAATGGAGGAAGTTTTGGAGAGAATGTTATGAAGAGATTAGATTGAATTAATTTGTGCCTCTCCCCCTCTGCTTCTTCTAGCATCTGTACCAACTCTTGCACTGATCATTATGCCTACCATTAACATTCATTTCCAATTAGCATTGAAAATAAGCCCAATTACCAATTCATCAAGAGTGAAACCAGACTCATATATGTTTATTTTTGTTGTTGAAGAGTTGCATGTTATTAGGTCAATTTTCTTCTCCTATGTTCAAGTTAAAAGAAGAGATCACTAGTTTTTTAAGCACTGTTCTTTTAAAAAAGATTTCCTTTAATGTGTGTCAGCTCTGTCTTTTTGATCACAGATGAGGGTCTTGACTTGACTGACTCTCCCCATTCTCCTCCCTTTCCTTTCTCCTTCAAAACAGGACCTCACATCTCTTCTGCCATCAACCATGTAGCTCATGTAGGCCCTCTGACCAGAGAGCATGCTTCTCATTTCCAATATGTGACCCTAATGCTCAGTGGGCTTCCGTAGGAACCACTGAACCAATCCACAAAATGTTCTCACTGTGTTGAATATCTTTGTGACATTTTGAGATGAAGTCATATCTCGTGTGCTTGTATTTCCATGAAGGAACAAAGCTGTTTGGTGAAAGACCAACCGAACAGAAATACAACAGAAACGTGTGACTGGAGTAGCCACAGGTAGTTTTTGGGGGTGGATTTTCTATGAGGAACATAGCTCTGATGTCAAGGGCAAAACCTCCAACTGATTAAAGCTGGAAGAGAAGGCTCATTTCTTTCTTTCTTTTTAAAAGTGTTTTCTTTTGTGGTTTTGCCATATAAAAGCTGTGGATATATTTGGAATTAATCCACACTTCCCTTTCCACTTACTTTCATTTAGTATAATATGGTTTCAACTAACTAAAGTATCTCAGGAATAATGGATTACTGATACGGATTTTCCTTTGGAGTATATTTAACAATCTGACCTAGGTTATTGCTACCTGCAGTGTAATATACATCAAAAAGTTCTTGCTCAGATGATACAGGAATGTCTAGAATTGTCCAGTTTCTTAAGGTTATACATTTGTGATGAGCACATACAGAAAGGCTATAGGCAACTCCAGTGATAAATGTATGTATATTTAAAAACAGTGTTTATGATTAATTACATAAGTAAGCCCAAACAGTCCTGCTTTGATTTGCAATAATGAGTGTCATGTGATCCCCACTGAAGTAGAAGTATATATCAAAGGTAGATTAAAGATTGGTTATGCATCATACTATATTCCATATGTAAATTTATAGCAATGATGTGCTCAGAAAAGATAGCTTACCCTCTATATCTATGCCACTAAATAAAATTAAAAATTCACAACTCTGGTTTATGGGATTTTAAATGAATTTGATCTCTCTTTTGGGCAGGGCAAATAAGTGTTTTGTGATGTATTATTTTACACACACACACAAAAAGATGAAGAAGAAGAAGGGGGGAGAAAGAAAGGAAAGAGACCATTGTTCTGGCTCATTTAATTTTGCGAGTGAATGATCTAAGATTAACTACAGACTAGTCAGTGCAGTTTAAAAGCTGAAAGCAATTTCAGCCATAGATGGTAATGCCACATTTAGTCCACAACCGAATGACTCTAAATGACTAAGCTGTAAGGTCTTTGTATATGACCACAGGGCCTGATAAAGCCATAGGAACGCAGTGGAAGCACAAAAATAGTTCCAATTTATTTGGTGCCATCACCTTAATGAGATTAATACAGACGTGTTCATGTGCCTAATTGGTGATTTTGTTTTAACTGGTAATGAAGGATTAAAACTTCAGGCATCAGGATAGTTATAGGAAAGGAGATCTGAGGGAAAAGTTTTTAATTATACCAGGCAGCTAGTAAAATACGCAACTAACAGTGTTAAAAATAAATCCTTCTGTATACGCATATGCACAGAAAGAGAGCGAGAGAGAGAAACATAGTCACATACAAAGGAGATGAAAGGGAGAAAGTTCTCTTGGAATTGGACAATGTTGTGGAATTTTTCAGATTTCAAGAAGAATTCCACTCTCACAGAATTCACATTAGAACTAAAAGCTGGATTTGTGTCAAAGAAACTTTGATTTCCAGCTGCAATGCTGAAGGGCAAATAAAAGGAACCTGAATTTAGGAGTGTGGCCAGAGATATAACCTGCACTGGAAGGAATGAGGAGTGAATAGGGTAGAGTTCTTTTGCATAAGGGCAATGTAAAAATCATATTGCTTCTTAATTTCTGTGAGAAGATGTAAAGCCAATGGTTCTTTTTAGGGACAGGTTTGCTGGCAAAAAGCAGGAAAATGGCCACCAACCCCAAATAAATGGTCTTTGTGAACACATATGGATGATACTGGGTTAGATACAAAGAACTGTGAGCCAAAGGAAAAATAGCAACAAGAATCATTCCACAAACAATTGTGCCAAGAGCTTGCACAAAGTTTACACAGAGACCATTATTTATTGATTTAAAATGTTTGTATCTTGCTGCTTGATCAATAAAACGAAAGCGGTTAAAGCAGTTGGTTGTATCCAAGCCTCCCATTCTGCTTGCAGAAGGAGAGTTCCACTTAGAAATGCTCCTTCTGTTCACAGAGCAAACCCATTGACAAAATGAAAACAAACAAACAAGCAAACAATAGCAGGATAGAAACAGAAGCAGCATTAAGAGACAAACTACATATGACATTTAGGATGCACTGAAAACAGTCCTACAACTCCCAGCCTTTCCTTGCCAGCAAGCAGGGCTGGCTGGGGACTGATGGGGGTTTTAGGACTTTTTTTCTGTCTAAACATGCATAGGATTGCATCCTAAGGGTGTCTAGGTATCTGATACGCAGAGTTTTTATTAAATACGAATTATAACATCAAGAAGGATGATAATTGTGGGGATCACAGCAAGTGTGAAGGGGGAATTTTCCTGTGGTCCTGAGGAAAATCCCTCCTCAGAATATACTATTCACATTGAAAGGAAATTCCCCATTCGTGTTAATGGGGGATTTCCCTTCAAAGCAAACGCTAGCTTCTGAAGAAGGATTTTACTCATGACCATAGCAGGGGAGGAAAGGGTTAAAAGGGAGGCAAGGGTATTTTAGACTATTTTGTATTCAGTGTTGTTCCCTGCCTCAATCCAGAGGGAGAGGAGGCTAAGAAATAAATATTATTGTTACTATTATTATTACCCATCTCTTTGTATGGTCTGATCCCCAGCTGGTAGAATTTTCATGTAATGACTTGTGTTGTTTTGCCCTCAACTATGTTAAAAGCTGAGGAAAACAGGCATGTTTTTGGCTGTTTTCTAAAGGATATCCAGGGATGTGTGAAATGGCCAAATTTAGGCTTGCTGCAGTTCTCCCAGTTCTACCTCAAAACTCATCTCGACATGTGTGTCAGTTTGCAAGCTTGATTTTTTTTCTTTTCACATGAACATTCATGCAGCTTTCCCCAAATATATACATCAATTGTGTGCATTTTTGAAATGTGTGCATTTCTCTCCCACTGATTAAAGCATGTTTGTATGCATTTTTCAAAAGCACACTTTTTTTCATGCAGGTTTTTCAAATGTATGGTTCTCTTCTCTCCCCCCTCCCCCCGCTTGCTTTGGCTCTGAGAATAGCTTTGCAAGCTCCGGAATGTACGGACTTTGAGCGCTGATTGCGTCTAGGTCCACGTTTGGTTCCAGGAGGTGCAAACTGAGTAAATTCTGGTCAAAAACCATACTGCAGTGACTTTCTCATACACCCATAACTGGGATGGGGGACTGGCAAGTGAACAAGACAAAAGTATTCCAGAGGCGAGGCTCTGTGGCAAAAATAAAGGTGCCACTTCTTATAGCCCACCTGTCTGACTACAGAGGTTGCAGGTGCTCTGAGCAGGGCCTGAGAAAATGAACTTAATGGTTAGAGATGTCCATGTGGGAGCATATGGTCCTTCGAGTTTAAGAGTTAGACGTACTGCACTTCCCGTGTTCTTTCTTGCGCACAAGCAGAAAAGCGTCTTTGGATTGAGTTGCAATTCATTTGCACAATTCTCTAGCAAAAAGTGTAAAACAGCCCTTCCTTGAGTGGAAGGCTTGTTCCGCATGTGGCCTATGTATCATCCAGTCCATTGCTTATGAAACCTGTAAAGTAAGTGGCAAGGAACCATGTGCATCAGCACACCCTGTCCATTATTACACGTTGTCAACAGGGGCAGAAATAAAGAACAGCTCAGAGCAGCGAACAAGCCTGATTAGCATCTTAGGAAGAAATAGAACTAGTCAGGTTTCTTTGAGAAATCCTGCAAAATTAATGGTTTTGTAGCATTCTTAGTTATTTGAGGGTCAAACAACGTTTAGTGCATATTTTATTTATTTATTTATTTATTATGAAGAACCCAAAGCGGCATATACAACCCTCCTCTTCCTCCTCTCCATTTTACAGCATGCAGCTCTGTTTGGGGTTTCCTTTGTTCAGAAGTAAACATGCCCCTGCCCCCAGCCTAGATTGAGCATGCAAAGAGGGGGACTTTAATCCTTCCTTAGTAGTTGGCCTGCACCCCGCATCCCAAACTGCCCCCTCTTAAGCATTTAGCAAGAAAGTTTTTTAAATCTCTCATTGGCTCCTATGGCAGGCATTTCTTGTGTTTTTAAAACTCATTAACATCTCTCTCTCTCTCTCTCTCTCTCTCTCTCTCTCTCTGTGTGTGTGTGTGTGTGTGTGTGTAAAATTTTCATGGGGGCAGGATGCATGGTGGAATGGAATGATTAAACTTCCCCTATCCATGCACTGTGGTTCTAATTCAGAATGGGGCCGGACACTTTTGAGTAACCTCCATGTTGGATTCAAGATCTGCCTTCTGTTGAAAGACTGTAAAGGCTCTGCTCATGAAAAATGCCTTTGTCCAATTTTCAGAATCCTCCCTTTCTCTCCAAGCCCCCAATGCTCACCACAGCTCACCCCATTCATCAGGGTCCTCTGACCATCTGTATAGTATTTTCAGGGGACAGGAGAAGCTGCTGAGGGGAAGAGGGGCTAGAGAAACCAGCTTCTGCTAGCCCAGTTGCGCATGCCTAAATATGGATCCAACCACCATCCCGTACAGAACTGCATGGTATGTATAATAACTGCATGGTATGTATAAGTGTAATGTGTAGCTTGACCTTGACCTCTTCTATGCTTTGAAGAATTAAAAGGTATCCTATCATATGTTTAGAAAGAGTGATGGATAGAGCAGCGGATCTCAGCCTTCAGCTTCTCTTTAGAAAATCAGTTGCTCCTTCACTGAAAGCCCTTCCTTCTATTCGTGAACTTGGATCTACCACCATATCCTGTGCTCAATCATTCAAGATGTCCTTAATTTCTGTGATGCCCATTTCTGAGTTATCCCTGTGCTTACTGGGCCAAAACAGAGATTCCTTTAAATTCATATGTAGCTGCAACATCTTTTTTCATTTTTACTCCAGAGTAGGTACAGGGGCCCTGATCTGGATCAAGACCATAGCATGGAGTTTTGGGGGGAAGTTTTTAAGATCCAGATTGGGCCCCCGCATGAACTCTAGAGTAAAAATGAAGGGGGGAGAGGCATCTCTGTAAGGTTCAGATTTAAAGTAATGTCTATTTTGGCCCTCACGTTAGTTTGGAAGGTTGTGAGAATGCTAGAAGATCTTGTATTTGGCTCTCCTTACATCCTTATGGGCTCCAAAAGCATTGTTTGGATGATGAGAACTGCAACAGCAGCAACAACAAATGTGGAATATTAGAAGGGTTCTACTCTTAAAAGTGCTCTGAAAAAATAAATAAATAGAAATAAATAAGAACAAAGGGATGGAAGTGCCTTTGCCCAGATGCATTCCCATGGAAAACCCATAGGTTGCCCTGTTGTATCAATTAATCAGGAGTCATTGATTTTATTCTGAAGATCTTTCAGCTCTACAACATTGCACTATCCCTTCCAAAGGATTGGGTGGTGAATCCTTCTTGTTGCTGCAATCATGTGACAGACAAAAACATAATCGGCAGAGTAAATGCCCCTCCCCCACCCCATGCTAACACGATGTCTTCTTTCGGAAGCTGCTCGAGACCATTTAAATGCTAAAATTATTAAATGAGCGCCAAAACCCAAACATTCAGCCTAAGTCATTAAAATTTAATTATAAAGGGGCAGCTGAGCCCAATACAAGGTTTTGACTCAGGAACCACGCAGGAGAGAATACAAACACATAAAACTGAAATCGCCCAACCAAACCTGGGCCCAGCTATCCATGACAAACTGTCTAGTTGCATAGTCATAGAAAGCATAAACACACACACACATACACACACATAAGATACCTTTCCCCCTTCTAAATTCTTCTTCAAACCAAATGTGTTTCTTTATTTTACATGCACCAAGAACAGCGTCATACACAGGAGTCTCAATTTAGAACTGCAGTGAAAGCTGTTAAAAATACAAAGGCACATTGCAGTCCCTGTTTGTGTGCTGTCTCGGAAACGGATACTGTTTAGCCAGCTTGCAATACACAGACTTTCTCCGTATATATCACTAATTGTGCCTTCGCCTGATTATTAGGGGTGCAATCAGAACAATCTTTACAAAGATTTGGTTCTTTTCCCAATTCCCTCCTCCCCCCTCCCCCCCAGCGCACACGCCTTGGGCCTAGTGTTAATATTAAGATGCTTATTGGCAAGAAAATATAAAACCCTTCTGAGATCTTCTATATCGCATTTGAGCTTTGATTTTACATTATGTACCCCTTTTAAAAGAAGGGGGAAGCCTCTGTCTAACAATCTCATTCGCTGCAAGATGCTACCCTGCCAGAGAATGAAGACAGAAATATATTTTACATTTCTTGTCAGATTGAACTTTAAGACATCTTGACTGCTTTCTCTATAATTTAAACATCACAGCCCAAATGGCAACATGCTTTGTTCAGTTCCAGTTGTGTGAAGTTTTAGTGCTTCATTGATTCCAAGGAAGCCCAGAGCCGGTACATCCAGGAGAGCGCTCACATCGTGCTTTCCCCACCGCAGCATGTCAAACCATTATAGGAGGGACCAGAATGTCACCGTGGTCTCAATGGTTCGTCAGCTGAAGGATACGGCTAACAAATGCAAAAACCAAACTTCAGAGGAGCTGCTTCTCTGTGCTAAGTGATCTGTATTCCCTCTGAATTTACTTTCCCCTAACCCCGTGAAATTAACAGTACTTTCTGACATTCGACCCCCTGACCTCACATATAATAAGAATTTAAAAAGCACCATGCATGAGTGTGCCTCTGTAATGCAAAACTGGGGAAAAATGACCATGTCACCGTTTTTATTATACAAAAACCTTCTCCGTCTCCATTGCATGCTTCATATGGTGAGTGCTTGGTTTAAAGTTATTATCAAGGGGGGGGGGAACACAGTTTTAACTGTAATAATTCACTCTTCATGACTTTTATAGACAATAAATTGTAGCAAATACATATTGCTACCCCCCTTTCCTCACAGCCCCCCCTTGGCACCCCAAAAGGCTTTGCATGCCATTAAGACAGATGTTTACCAAGATAAGTGTTAAAATAGGCGTGGGATGGGAGGCTAGGAGATGGTTCAAAAGGAAGTCGCTTCCAGGGAGCTGGTTGCCAAGGGTGCAAGCGTATGCACAATGCGAAGGTCTCGGGGTTTAAGAGGCAGAAGCAGGAAAGTGTTATGTGGAAATGATTTTGCAGTTATCAGGCTCAGGGGATGACAGCGTACAAGAGTAAGAACAAGGTGCTGTGTGGCTTTTTCTTCACTCTGAAGTAAAGATTGGCAGCTGGAAGTAAGGCGTACAGGCAGACCTGCACACAGGACCTCTTCACCCAGGACTCATAATCACTACTCAAAGGAAAATGCATTTACCAGTAAAAAGCGGCTGTAGCCATCAGAAGTGTGCTTAAAACACCACTTAAATATCACTTTATACGCTATTACTTGCAAACTGTGGCTTGGTATTAAATTATACTTGCATAGGCTTTTGCTTAGGTGCTGATAATGCTTTTGAGGTTGCATTGGTGAGGAAGCATTTAGGCTGCTTTACAAGAGACGTGACTGGAATAGCCCATCGTACTGACAGTGACAGGGTGAAAAATGGCAGAACTGTACTTTCTTTCCCCATATAGATTGTAATTTTAATTGTCATTGTGGCCCTTCTGTTTTAATTATGGGACTTCTTTGATATATACCAGGACATCGTATTGAATGAAAATATGGTGCTATAATAGTCTCTTTATAATTAATGACCACATGTAGATCTTGGTGCATAAAAGGAAAGGAATAAATGAACAATTTATTTAACTAGGTTTTGGATTTCTTTCTGTCTTCCAGTGAATATAAAACGATCCTAGGGCTTCTGAGGCTGTTTGATGCAAGGACTGCACAGAATATTGAATAAAATTATACTGGGGCAGATTATGAAACATATTATGTGATCTATGAAAAACGTCCACTTTTAGATGGGAACATTTATTTATTTGTGCTGGTCGATAAAAGGAGCATATTAGGATTTTACAGAAACACTTTTTAAAGTTTATTTGCAATAATGACTTCTAAAAAATATTTTACTGCTCACATACTTTAAAGCAATAACTTACCATTTACTAAAATCTCTTGAACCTTAATTTCTCTCTCTCCCTCTCGCTTGCAAACTATGTATAAGAATCCACTTTTGCTTTCACTTTTATGATGGATTCATATTATATTAGTCTCTAGTGTAAGAAATTCATCCTGCCTCTTTACTCTCAAACAGGGGCAATTACAGAGCAAGTCAATTAAAAACATAAAGGGGGACTAATTTGAATTGTCCATGCAACATAGGACAAAACATTTTTTTAAAAAAACACGTTGCAGGTTGAGCATTATCCTGGAACAAACATGTAGAGCAGATTTCCCCCCCCCCCCAAAAAAAAACTACATTGAAATAACACTGACTGGCAAATATAGTCGATTTCCAAGCCTTTCCAGAGAGTACAAACCTCTGTGGATTTCTGAAAAGCAGACATATTTGTCCAGTGTCTGTCACAGTAAAACTAGAAAATATACCCTGGCAAGCTTCTGCTAATTTTATTGTGGTGTGGAGTAGTGTGCATACATTGTGTGTTGTATGACTGCAGTTCAATTGCAGAGCACGATAAAATTGGATCGGCAGAGACAGGGACTACCCTGGGGTCAGCTGCAACCATGCCACTTCAATGTGATGTCTAGTTGGGGTGATGGTGTGTAAATAAACGTAGAGAATTGCAAATCTTGTCATGGCCACGCAGAGCAGCTCAAGCATTTAAAGATGGTTGCCCGCAAACCTAACTGGAAGGTGGTTGCTCTGTATGGTGGCTTAGGAAGGGGGCGGGCAGCTCCATCCTTTTGCTGTAGCCTTCTCCTTCTTGACATATCTGGGATCACTGACCCAGCAATTTATTGCTGAAGGGATTAATCACTAAATTGTTTTTCGTTTTAGTGGAAAATAAAGCAACTAACTAACCACATTCTAATATTGTTCTTTTTAAAGCTCAGCTGCCCTGGTGTGTACAGATGCCTTTCTGTGAATATTGTCTTCTTTGATTTATCTGTGCATGCCTGCGTGTGTGTGTGTGTGTGTGTGTGTCTGTCTGTCTGTCTGTCTTTAAAGGGGATGATGGATTTTACTATCTTACTGTTGTAATGAATTAAAATACACACACAAAAAGTTACATGAGGTCTCTTCAGTGAAACGTGAACTTTCCTAATGTTGGAAAATAAAATATTTTAGAATTCACATTTTCAGGTTATGAATCTAATTTTATTGCAGAACAGCCTGTAGTGCTCATTAAAATATGCTTACAGTTTTGTTACTTTTGACCAATAAGATGCATTTTAACCAGTTCGTGCAGCTAAACATATCTGTTTTTCTGTTACTTTTCACCCACACGACAATTATGTTTCATTACAAATTTATAAAATCATTTACATTTTAGCAGTTTAAATGTTTCTGCTGACATTTTGTAACTATTACCCTCTTGTAGAATGGCATATGTTCAGGCAGTTAATAAAAAATTAAATGGAATAGCACTAGACAAGGTGAAGCTTTGTAGCCGAGTGTTCTGCACATTTCTGAAAATACCATCTTTGTGTTGCAAATTGTGAAGTGAGGTTAGGGCGATGCCAATATATGTATTTGTCATAACTGTCACAGAGTCCATGAACTAGCCAATCATTCTGCTCCTAATTAGACAGTTACATTTTTTTTTCTTTTTAGAGAGTATTCTCATGTAAGATAGTATCTGAGATTCCAGAAAGGTGTTTTGTATATAGAGGGGAGAGAATACCAGAAGACGTTTTAACTGTTTGTGTGACTTCTAAATAAAAGTGTGTGTGTGTGTGTGTTTGTGTGTGTGTGTATATATATATATATATATATATATATTAGATTATTGAGAACAAATTAGGGCAGAGGAAATCTCACAGCAGCTGAAGTAAACAAGAGTTTGCCATTAACAACTAAGGGCCCAAAGAAGAACTTGTCTATATTCCTCTATGTGTTATAAAGAAACAAGTCTATCCATAAACATTCTGTAACATTTCTGGTAGCGTAATCCTAAACTTTTAAACTTGGAAGTAAGTCCCACCGAGTTTCTTCCTAGTAAGTGTTCTTAAGATACCAGCTTTGGAGTTTATTCATAGCAGCTTGTATGTCAAGAACTGCTATATGTGGAAAAGATTTGATTTTCAGTAAAACCCTCAGAAATCTGAGTGCTTCCAGATGTAGCTTTTATTGTGCAATTACCCTGCCTCAAACATAGAATTTTACAAGGGGTCTAGTCATCTTCAATTTTTAATCCTCCTGTGTTGTTTTCCCATCACTTCTTCCATCTTTTTTCTTACCATAGGAAAAAAAATAGTTAAGGGGGGGGAGATGGAATAGCCGCACAATGGTCTTTGCTTGGTTGCACTAGGAGCTGTTCATTTGGAAGCACCCTCTTTCTCAGATTGTCTATGGCAAATTCCTTTTTAATACCCACAGGTATTAAGGGCAACAGGTATAAATGATCCAGATTTCTTATTTATTTATCTACTTATAGTGAAATACAGGGAAAATGCTGTTGAAGGGGGCAGTCTTAAAAGTAAGGCAGTTATGCTGTGAAATTATGATCCCATTACAATGACCCTGTCCAGCCAACACACCAAGCCATGGTTAGGCCACTAACCCTTTTGCAACAAGTGGTTAGTGAGCATGTTAAACCATGGTTATATAACCACCATTGTTAGGAATGGTTCACATAATGCACAAAGTCATGGTTCATATACCACAGTAAGCCGTAATGTTTAGCTCAAAACGCTTAACCATTGTGGCTTAGCATGTTGTCTGAACAGGGCCAATATAACACTAGGATGCTGAAACAATTTTGATTAATTAATCCTAGAAGAAATCAGACTGACATAGGTTTTACTTAACAAGGATCATGCCTCTCCACCCAGATTTTGCAATATTAGCGCTGAAGACATCTCAGGACAAGGATGTAGTGAAGTTTCACAATTCCTTGCTTAATAAGATGTATACTTTATTTTGAAGTGTCTTAAAACATCTGCTTTAACAAGCCTGCTTCACTTATGTTAGATGTTTTTAATCTTTTAAGATCCTATAACTCATTTGATTTTAGGTATGTAATTGACAGTGGGATATCTTGCAAAGGCCTATTGATATACGGCTGACAATGCAATGCCCGGTTGATCACAAAGCAAACAACCGTTTGGGAAGTTAACAATGTAACTGTTTGACTGGATCAATGAAGATCCTGGTTTGATTTTAAATCAAGTGAAGTGTTGGCTTTCTTTTGGATGAAGAGAGATGACAGAGAGAAATCTGGAGTAACTTAGCTGCTTCAGTCCTGTTTTTATTTTTTCATTCAGTAAGCACATCCCAGAAGTTTTTAACAGTCATAGCAGATTAACCTTGCCTGCGCTTTTGGAAGCTAGTCATCTGATGAATTTACATGCAGCTGGATGAAAATGCTATTTGGAGAGAGATTGAGAGTTTATTTGATTAAATCCCTTTCTCTACTACCTTGACCTCTTTCTTGTGAAATAATCAGAACTGTTTAGCAAGAATATTCAGGCATTAATAATGAATTGCTTTGGAGCTGGGTTCTCTTTTGCATTGCAACTAGCCCATTGCAACTAGCATCTCTCTCCGTTTTATTTATTTATTTATCCATCTAGCCATTTATTCCTGGATAGACAGAGAAAAAAGACGACAGCCAATTTGTTTGGTGAGTGGGTCCTTTTGTTTAGGGGGATGGATGCAGAGCTGCAATCATTTGATGTATCTTTGTTTTCTCTTCCTTGTAACATCTGTTGCAATACAACACATGATGTGATGTTCATGTGCTTTGCTTCTCCCTACCCCTTCCTGCCAGCCAATAAGGTGGGGAGCATGGAAAAGCACCACATGGTGACATCTTGGCATACATTGTGATGTGCTAGATGTTATAAGGAAAGAGAGAGCAAAGAGGGACTCAACAGTGGTTTGTTTTAAAAAAACAAAACAAAAAACCAACTAGCTTTAATGGAAAAATAGCTCCATTTGGTTGGGTGACAATTCTGTGTCAGGGCCTAGCAGGGTCCAAAATAAATGACATGCTCCAAACAGGCTGGTGGCCAGGGTCCTGAGCAGGTAAATGAGCATCCAAAAGATTAGAGGCAGGCCAGATGTGATCTACGATGGATTGAGGATCAGATTGCAGAAATGTCAAGGCGAGTCTGTTTAGCACTTTCTCTCACAGAGAAGTTGCTCAGATGGAGGAACCCAGCCTGGTTATAGTTGCCCTTGCCAACAGCTATGTGGGGTCAGCTAGGCCACTGTTGGTTCCTCAGGTCATCTGGTCTAGTTGGACTGAATCTACAGTGTTCTTTACATGGATGGGTTGCAGCTAGGGATGTGCAAATCGGAGAAACTCAGGCTAGTGAAAGTTCTTGGGATTCTTCCTTGAAGCTAGCTCTGACTTGGGTCCAAATTGGATTGGGAGCTTTGGGGTTTGTTTTGGGTATTTTGCATGAAGAATTGACCAAATGTATGCATCAGTACTTGTGCACATTTTTTTTAATGTATGAATTTAAAATCCCATTGATTAAAGCCTGTTTATATGCATTTTTCAAAAGTATGCATTTTTAATGTGTTTTTTTTCCAAATGTACACATTTTCGAATGCATGTTTTGTTCCACAAATTGCATCACAAGCTCAGAAAGGTATGGACTTCAACTGCAGACAGAGTTCTGGTGCACTTTCGGTTCTGGGTGGTGTGAACCATGTACATTCCGGTCAAAAATTAACTGAAATGAATTTCTGATACCTAGGGATGGGAGAATCAGTGATTTTTGTACTTGCTTAAATTCTCTGAAAATCACTCCAACACTTGTTTCAGCTTGCTCTTGCTTTGCTTGTGACCTTTTTATATTCTGGTGTGTATTCTTTCAAAAGTGCACACTCCCCCCCCCCCCCTTGAGTTAAGAGTGCAAATGTGTATTATTATTTTTTGAGAAATGCACAGTTCAAAGGGTGTTTTTATTAATTATTATTTCAAAAGTGATTGCAAATTCAGGAATTTACAAACATTTCTTTGAAAAAAAGAAGCATTCCTGCTTGGGATAGTGAATGGGACATGTTCCCATGATTTTCAAACAGAAACAAACTGACAGTATGTATCTACTCTCATATCTCCCTAGTTGCAGCACAGCAGCGATAAGGTTGGAAGCTGTCTATGCCTGAGGTCTGGCTCAGATGTTCAGGGAACAAGGCACATGAGCCCTGCTGCCAGAGCCCTCTGTTTGATAACCCTAATACCATGTACTCTGCAATCAGTGGAGGCTGGTGGCTCCTATCTTGGTGGATCGGTGAATCTGCTCTTGGGCCTAATCCACACCAAGCAGGATATAGTACTATGAAAGCGGTATGAAAGTGGTATATGGTATGTGCCAATGGGCCCCAACAGTTGTCAGTTCACTTCAATACCACTATAAAGCAGTAGTGTGGCTCCTGCCTCTTTTATATACTGCTTTCATAGTACAATATCCTGCTTGGTGTGGATTAGGCCTTGGTTTCAGTCAGTACCAGTCAAACTCTAAAGGAGCTATCCAAGTGCTGAACCCATGTTAGGGGCAGGGTTCAGCACTTTGGATAGCTCCTTTAGAGTTCTGACTGGTTTTGACTGAAACCCAGATAAGATCCACTGCCTCGGAGATTTAGGGCTTTGAAATAAATGTGTACACCACAGCTTCTTATCTCATATTCAACAACTCTGTTGGCCACTTTTAACCAATCATGATAAACAGCCTTATGCCCAAACTGCATCCGCTATATGCTTTATTATCATTTTGATCACCTGTGTAGACATTGTTTTGTAAATATGGTGGCCTGCCACAATTACTTGAGTGTATTTGAAATGAAAGTGATTTTTAAAGACTGTACAGTAATATAATCGCCTTTAAAAAAGAAACACCTGCCAGCCCAATTCAACCTCCAACATGCCTTCCTAGCTAAGGTACTTGAGAGTGAAGTATGTGTAAGTTGGTGTCATAGTACAGGAAGACCGCTTATTATGTTGTCACCTATGATAATGCGGCAGAATCTTGTCTCCCAACTAAATTAAACCTCGTTATGATTTGTTTCTTAATAACACTCACTTCATTGTGAAATGCTTGCCTTTAACTCTGTTGAAAAGCTGTAAGTATCTAATTTGCATTTAGCAATTATACTCCAATATATTAAGCTGAACAAAGCCCAATCTAGAATTGTAATGCACAGTACTTAGTGGTAAGCATGCAAAAGAGGTTACCATCACTTATTTATTTTTTCTATAAGCCTGAAAAATTATTTACTTGCATCCATATTTTTAAAGGTTTATCAATACATAGTGCACTGATTTACTTGTCTTAGTGATACAAAAAAAAAGCTCAGCTTCTGACCACATGGGGTTGTATCCATTGTTACACCTAATTAGAGTAGGGAATTATTGGGACTTATATTAATGGGACTTAAGTAAGACTAACATTGGATACAACCCAATGAATATACTTGTCTTTAGTGTAATGAACTTAAGTAGGCAGTGGCTGTTCAACACTGGTGCTATCATAGCAATTGAATCCAAGAGTAGTGAATCAGAATTAGTTTATAAGAGACATTTTGACAGCTTGTGATCCAGCATAGGAACACAGGGACATAGGGAGCTGCCTTATACAGCGTTAGATCAGGGGTCCATCTAGCCCAGTATTGTTGACCCTGTCTGGTAGCAATAGCTCCCCAGGATTTCAGACTGGAGTTTATCTTGCCCTATCTGTAGATGCGGGGACATTCTGCATGCAAAACAAATGCTCAGCCAATGAGCTGCAGCCCTTCTCTAAAACAGGAATTGGCAAACTGGTACCGTGCAGTTGTTTTTGATGGGACATAGGCAGCCGCCTCTGCAGTGGCTTTCCAGGGTTTGAGGCAAGATCCTTTCCTAGCCCTATTGGGAGAAGCTGGGAATTGAACCTGGGACCTTCTGCATGCAAAGCAAGTGTCCTATCACACTGAGCTATGGCCCCTTCCCTAAGCTATGGCCCCTCCTCAATGATTCACTTGATCAACACCTAAAATAATGTCCATCTGGAAGTCCAGTTTGCTTTAGCAACATATGAGGATACATCACATTTCAATGGAATTTGTGAGCATGCTCCCCCTCAAATTTGCATGTGTTCTAAAGCAAGGCAACATTTTCTTAAATTGCGGCCGTTTATTCAGTATTATGAAGTCAAATTTTGGAGTTACATTCTCGTCCTAGCATAATACCTGTGAAGGAATATGTATTTATCAGTCATGTATGTATCCCACCAAGGGACTCGTGCTGATTCTATTTTTTCTTCACAGTGGCAATATGGAGTAGGCCAGGCTTTGAGATCATGATCTCCATAATGAGCTGAAGTTCAAAGTTGGCCAAATATCTGAATTTGGACTGAGTCCAAATGCAGGCAATTCAGCTGTGTGTCATGTGTATGTGATCAACTGATGGACATCCATGTGAAGCAATCTGACTATAGCATGGCTGAAGGAAATGGGGGAATCTGGCTGTAGAGCTGTTGAGATATATTCCATTGAAAGCAATGCCATTTAACCATGTGTTACTATGTACTAGATTGTGGCCATGCTATATTGTTACCAATATATTGATTGCAACCAGTAAAAATGAAATGCTTTGAATTAAGCATGTTCAGTTCGGTGAAACTCTATAGGCTAAATTAAAAGGCCTTAATCCAAAGATTATGCTTTGGTATATTGTTTAGCTATCGTTGTGAGTTGTTTTGGCAGTCGGAAAGTAAGGTATAAATGTTCCAAGGAAAGAAAGAAGGAAGGAATCATAGAATAGGTAAAGAATTCAAAGGTCATTTAGTCCAATCCTTGATGATGGTGGGCATTCACCACTACAGCATCGCTGATAGGTGACCATTAAACCTCTGTGTAATAATCTCAAAAGAAGGAAGGAAGGAAGGAAGGAAGGAAGGAAGGAAGATGTGCAAAGAATAGGAAGGCAATGTGTTTTACTTTACATAGTACTCTAAAGGCTGTCCGAGGGGACTCCTCTATTTGGAGGTGTACCCTATTTAAAGGACTATCCAGACTCAGTCCAGTTTAAAAATAAAGATCAATAAGGAGAGCAGGGGCCTCAAAGTCACCCATCAAGACTTAGCGCCTGGGCAGCAGACTGGACAGGCCCTCATTCAAGTCACCTGGTCACAGTTTCCCCTACTACATGGTGAGATGTATTGTGTTGTTACTGAACTTCCAGGAATTATATAAATTAGCACATGCAAATTTTATGCAAATTTCTGATCTCGTTTGTCCTCTCTTCTTTTTGATTATGGTGCATTTCTTCTTCTTTTTTTGGCAATGCATAAGTGGCTACTCTACCAAGGATGTTTTGCATATGTGCCCGCAGTGAGAAATGGAGTGGGCAGGGAGACAAAGGACAGGAACTGGCACATTACTACATTAAAACAAACCACAACTTTACAGCTTCTCGAAAAATGTTGGCGTCGGATGGGTGAGGGCTCTAATGTTTCCAGCAGCCTGTTTGCTGTGGGAAGAGCCTGTCTCAGGACAGCCAGTGAATCAGCTGCTCCTCCAGGCTGCCACCACCACCACCATCACCACCACCACCTGCCCTTCCCCATGAGCACATGTGGGCAGCCCACCTCAAACAGCAGTCCTGCCCCCAGTGCTCTAAGGCAAACATCTTTTAAAATGGAGGGGAGTTTCCTAAGCAGTTTGTGATAGAGCAGGGGAGTCTGTCACTCAAATGAAAAAGAAAATGCACAACAACAAATAAATTCTGCTTGATGCAGCCAAACAGTTGGTTGTACCTGAAGTAGTTCTTTAGATCCCTGTCAAAGCACTTAACATACTCCCATGAGCTAATGTGGTCTGGTCCTTATATAGCTTTGGCCAGCATGGAATGAAATGTACTTCCCCCCCCCCCCATCCAAATGGCTCATCCACCCAACTTCTCTTCAGATGACAGTGTAATGTCTAGGCTGGGTACCTGGAGAGAAGCAGTTCAAGGAATTAAATGTGAGAAAATCCAAAAACGTGGGCAATTGATCAAAATGCCATCACCGTCAGATGCCTCCGGTGAATCAAATAGGATGTTTTATTGGAACAAACAAACAAAAAGGCCAGAAGAACATATGACAGGGGCTACACCTGCCCCCTTGCTCCTATTGTGGACATCTGTTGGCTCTGCATGTTCAGCATCAGGTCTGAAGGAATGGGCTACATGCATGCTGTGGTACATGCTCCACCACACAGTTGGGTGCGCCAGTTGAACAGTGGACTTTACGCATGTGCAGCTCCACTTCACCCCTGCTGTTGAACGTGGGGAGATTGGGGAGCAGAGCTGGCAAAGGCATTCATGTGCGGTGGGGGCCATTGGGTGCAACTCCCCTCTTTCCTCCATGCTTTCTATAAACACGTAGACTTAACATGTGAAGAAAGCATTAGTAGTTATTTATGCAATCAACTTAAGAGAAATCACCTTGATGCCCCAAACCAGCCTTTGCCAACCCGATGCCCTCCAGAGGTGTTGGACTTCAAGTCTGATCAGCCCCAGCTAGCATGGTTAATGTTCAGGAATTCTAGGGGTTGTAAGTCCAAAATATCCACCAGGCACCAAGTTGGCGAAGGTTGGCATACAGCATGCAGTTGTTCAATAATCTTGTTCATTAGTTTTATTTATCTTTTATTTATATCAACACAAGAAGCTCATCCACAACATCAAAAATACAAACTAAAGTAGAACCAAAAAGCCCTATATTGGGGAGTGGGGTGGGATGGGGAAGGGAGAGAGGGAGGGAGGGAGGGAGTGAAAGGGTGTGGGTCAGCGTTCATAGGCTTTGCTCTATTCCCAACTTTCATTTTATGGGGACGTTATAAAGCGAATAATGTACCTACAGCTAGTTCAGTATAGCTACGCTTTCCCTATAGATTGGGAAGCATCTAATTTCCGTAATTTGTGATAAAAGAGCTTTCATTTTAATAAAAAGTAGTTTGATTTTTTTTAAGTCGCCAGAGTTAACCCCACAGCTTTTTTTAAAAAAAATGTTGTAAAACCCTGTCCATTTGAGTCAGCAGAGGGGTCGGGAAACTAAATTGTATGAGAAATATTCTTATGTTAAGTTATGCGCCTCTCCCTATATATGCCTGCCCGAGATTTGAGATCTGTTGGAGAAGTCCTCCTCTGCTTCCCACCAATGCGAGACATACAGTATGGTGGGACATGGGAGAGCGCTTTCTCTGTTGTGGCACCCCGGTTGTGGAATGCCCTCCCCTTGGAGGCCCGAATGGCTCCGCGCCAAGTTAAAACATGGCTCTTTATCAAAGCCTTTGAAGACTGAATATTCCATGGTCAAACTTAGTTTTAATTGTTTTTAATTGTTTCTATTGCTTTTAAAAAATCTGGTTTTAATTTGTTACAATTTAATACATTTTTAGGTGTGTATATTATTGTTTATATTGTTCTGATTTTATCTGTCCTGAGATCCCAATGATATAGGGCAGGATACAAAACTTTTAATAAATAAACAAACAAACAAACAAGTTCTGTGTAAAATGGGAGAAAAAAGTGCTTGTCAGCAAGCAGCAAGTGTGAAAGTCATTTGACGACAATATTTTACAATTTACACCCTCTCACCTGTTCTCCATAAGTCACCACTGCCACCAGGAAGGGCAAGCAGCTGCAGAGTGAAGAGCTTTATGCAGGAGTGAAGAGATGCCTTGTCTCTTAGGGACAAAAACATCTGGTAGCACACTTTAGGGAAGGGGGTTATTTTCTGAATGCCCCCGCTAAACCATTAAAAAGGTAGCATTTGGAGCAGCACACAGTAGTACCAAAGGTCTGGAAAGAGGATGTTGATCCCCTCAAGTAATGCCCAGATGTAAACCGTGGCCCTCCTCGGAGGATGAGTGGGGAGAGCAGGACCCCCACGCAGACACAGCAGTCCTCAGTGACCCTGGGGAGCCTGAAGACCCCAACAAGACAGCCACAGGACTGGTTCCTGGACCCCCTCCCCTTTGTCTTCCCCCACCCCAGGACAACAGAAACAGAAGAGATGGTGTGTTAGGCAGGAGCTTTAGGGCACAGTGCCCAACTAGTTTACTGAGCAGGGGAAAACACATGCAAGAGGAGAACCACGACCCCTCACTTTGAACTGTATCATTATGAAGCAACAGCTTAACTCTATACAAAAGTGTCTTGAACCATGCCCATGTGTGATGATGATGATGATGATGATGATGATGATGATGATGATGATTGTCAGCCACTTTACAGGTCAATTATCAAGGAGAAAGGCAGGCTCTGAATATTTAAAATAAATAAATTAACATTTGCCACACAAAGTGGACTACTGTCTTTCTCAGAATATGTGCCTGCGAGTCCCGTGTCTTGTATAACCCGGTGATCTGTAGTTTAGTGTATTTGTAGCTATTTTATCTTATACCTTTGCTAGGGTGACCAGATAAAATCCAGGTCAGGGCTCATGTAACTTTAACAGTTGTAGAGCAAAGGGAATTTCAGCCAGTGTCATTTGTATGCAATTAGTTCCTGGTGAAATTCCCTCTTCATCACAACTGTTAAAGTTGCAGGGGCCCTGCCTTCTTTTGTATATGGTCACTCTAGTATAGTGCCTGCAACTTTAACTGTTGTGATGAAGAGGTAATTTCACCAGGAACTAATTGCATACAAATGACACTGGCTGAAAGTCCCTTTTCTCTACAACTGTTAAAGTTACATGAGCCCTGGCCTGGATTTTATCCGGTCTGCCTACCTTTGCCTTCCTACTTCCTTACCATCCTTTGTGTAGAGACAGAGTTGATCCTGTACGAAAGAAATCAGGTTCTACATGCGAATGAGTGGAGCTGGGGGCAGAAAACAGGGAAAATAACCAATTCAGAATGGAAACTTCTGCCATTAGAAAGTCTGTCTGTCTGTCTGCCTATCTGTTCTTCCTTTCTCTCTCTCCCCCTCCCTTCCACTCCTGCCCAAAGATGAATTTACCTGTCCAAAAAAGAATGAAAGGCCGTGTCTCCCCAACTGGGACTTGAACCTATGATTCCAGAGAAAGTAGATATTTCAAACTTGATGTGTTAGACCACTAAGCTTTCCCTTATGACTTTTACCAGCCTAGAAGCAGTGGGATTTCTAAATGCCACCTTCACATTCCTACTGAATCATGCAGCAGCATATTAATTGAGATAAACCTAGTCAAATTTAAATGACCACGGTGGGAGAAAAATCCCTGTTCTATGTAACTTCTCTTTGGAAAAGTATATTTGTCTGCACAGTTTAATGACCAACTCTGGCTAATTGGAGAAAGGAATTAATAAACAAATCAGGGGCGATGCTTTAGAACAACACAGTTTGGAGGTGTTCTTGTAAAGAAGCAGAGTCTTTCTGAGAGGCTTCGCTGTAGTTGCACTAGCTGCCATTCATTGCCAATTTTGAATTGGAATTCTTTAACCTTATGTTTTCCTTCCCATATTTTATTTTATACTTTATCCTTAGTCCGTGCAGTGATGGAGTTCTGATTCATGAGGGGGGTTTCACTTGAAGGATTGTGCATCTTTAAAATGTCTCCCTTTATTCTTCCTGGTTCTTACACATGTAATTTCCCCTTTAATTTGACATCATTTAACGGCACATTACACGTCAATGATGTGATCTGTGAATATTTACAATGTTCATGTCATTTTTATTTTCTAATCCAATTTAAGTGGCTCTGCTTTTTTTTATGACATCATGAATTCTTCAACCTTTTTCGTCTTTTTTAGGACTAATTATTCCATTAGCTTCTTTGAAGTGCTTCAGTTTTGTCAGTCATTTTCTTGCCTTTTTGACTGTAAGACCCTCTTCCTGCCCTCCTCTGCGTGTTCAGTCGGAGCCTTCAGAATATATAACAAGTGTAAGGACAAAATATAGCCATCACCCCCACCCCCATTTTATTGGTAAAATAAAATTCTTAATATGCCTTTAAAATTCCACAACTTATACATTGTCTCTTTTACCTTTTCATACTGATTGCAGTTGGGGGATTGCCTGGAAGTTGCAAAGAACAGAAATATTTGTTCAGGCTTTGTTTGTGTTTGCATATGTGTGTGTTACAAATATTTCTTTCTTTCTTTTTTTAAAGAAAAGTATGGTAAAGAGAAAAGCACATCCTATTTTACTGCCATATGACCTGTTACTTAGAACATGACTCTTATTTTGTGTGTCTTATTTTTGAAACTTGGGTTTATATGTCAAGCGATTCAGGTTTCTATAACCCTTTTGTGTATATATAGGGATAAATTTATGATAAGCAACCTTTTGCTCTAGATAAATTCCTGGCTCTCGTTAAACCATGAGTCTTCTCCTTTAACTTCCTTGTTTACTAGAACTATATCCCATTGCCTGTCTTGTCTGTTGCTGCCCTCTGTAGTGATGTTCTAGGGACCACAAGATTTCTTCTATGCAATACTATTCAAAATGTGCTTATATTTTCTAGATAAAAGATATCACGTGCTTGAATGGCCGCCAGCTATAAAACCCAGATTTTCATCACGCTTATTTTCTTTTTGTTCCTCTTAATGGGATGTAAATTTGGGTATGTAGGTGAGGGTGAAGAGAAACACCCTGTAATCTGTGCCTCGCATTGCTTCAAGGGACCAGAGAGAATCTTATTTAAAGTATCTTTTTAAAGCTAGATTTTAACTTTCGTTTTTTTTACCTTGCAAAAATCTGCAGGCTTCCTGAAGTTAACGCATAGATCTCAGTGAGCACAGCCTATCTACTGTAGTGATGGGGTTTGTGAACGGGGAACTTAAACACGAACCTGTGTTATTTTCTTGTGTGCTTCAGAACCCCTAACACAACATGCCATGAATGGGACCTGAAAGCCAAAAATCTCTATAGTAGGGCTGGCAAACCTCAATCCAAGGAGTCAAATCCGGCCCACCTGGGGTCCAATACAGTCTTCTGAGGTTCTGCAGATGGCCACGCCTCCTTCACCTAGCTCCACCCTCTTTCCCACAACAATCTATTGTTTGGTGATTTCCGGGCTTTTGCACAGTTTCCTCCCAATTCTAACATGTTGAAATGCCCCTCCTAAGGCTTAGTTACTGGCAATAAGAGCTTTAAGCTTTATTTATTTTATTTATTACATTTGTATCCTGCCTTTTTTCCTCCAAGGAGCCAAACATGGGATACATGTTAATGATATATTGGTTTTATGTATTTTTAATCAGTTTTGTGTGTTTTATGATGATGTTGTTCCCCGCCTCGATCCGGAGGGAGAGGCAGGTAATAAATAAATAAATATATTATTATTATTATTATTATTATTATTATTAGTACATAATCATCCTCCTCCTCTCCATTTTATCCTCACAACAACCACCTTGTGAGGTAAGTTGGGCTGAGAGTCTGTGACTGGCCCACGTCACCCAGTGAGCTTCCATGGCCAAGTGGGGACTAGAACCCGGATCTCCCAACTCCCAGTCCAACACTCAAGCCACTACACCACACTGGCTTTAGGCTTCAATAAGCTGGCTTTTTTTTTTTTGCCTTTGGACCCACCGCTATGCTCTCAGCCATCACTGGAGTGCAGGCCCCCAAATTGAATTTGGACCACACAGAGAACTTCAGTTACAAATAAGCATCCTGTACATCTCAGTAAATTCAGGCTACTTTGTTTATTGCAGTGATAGGGGCAGTGAATGGGAACTTCATATCAGGGCTGGCGCCAGACTTCTGGGTGCCCTTGAGCATCATGCCATGAAAAGCCCTCTCCCCCTCCTCCTCCCTGCTTTTGCCAGCCCCTCTGCTCACCCTTTCCCACTTGCCTCCCCCTGGCATCTCATTGCTGCCTTCTCTCTCCATATACTGCATACCTCCTCCTCTCACTGCCACCTGCTGCCAAATGCCTGGCTCTGAGAGGGTCCTTCCTCAGAGCCAAACATGGTAGAAACTGGAGAGTTGTCCCAGGAGAACGTCAGTTTGACAATAGCCAGTGCTCTGGCTAAACAGAGGATGGACAGCTGCTCTGGAGGACAAGCAGATGCTCCTGAGGAGAAGTATACTGGGAGATCATCCACAGAACAGGAGAGACGAATCAGCTACTTTCACTTGCTGATGCAGCTCTCAAGGAGACCAGTGAGAGTGAGTGGAGATCTTAAGAGTCTGTAGGCCTTTGGTAACTGCCTTGCCTTGCTAACCCCTGATGCTGGGCCTGGTGGATGGTTGTAGGGGTTGACAGGGCTGGGCCCTTCTGAGCCCATGGTCCCTCAGCAGCTGCCCAGCCTTGCTGGTGCCTTAACACTGGGCCTCTTTCATGTACACCTGTAGTAACCTGTTACACACTTTAGAGGATTTACATGCACAGCTTATGGAGCAAGAATGAAGTGTGCAAACTGAAGAGCTGCCAGGGACGTCTCCATAGTTCATATGTCTGATGCATATGACTTGATGGTTGTTTTGTTTTTTACAAATTGTTGCCTTTGCTGAGATACGTTAAAAAGTCATCATATTCGTAGCAACAATACAACAGTACTAAATAATAAAATGATGCTTTTAAAAAATCTATACTGTGAGAAACACACACACACTCACTGGCTCTGAGTTACAGCTAAAGGAACCAAATGTTTGTGTTTTCAGTGAAAATGATGGTCCTCACGACATTATTGAAATAAATGCTGCAACTTCTTTCAGAAGCCTCAACACATTTGTCCTCAAAATATAGAATGTATGAAATCAACAGCCCCAACCCTTTCCGAATCAGAAAATGCTTGAATCTCAGAAAAGTGAATAATTGAGCATACCTGTGATCCAGGACTATGTCTAATCAGTCGTCCGTGTTGCCTGGTAGTGTCAAGGGCCATTCATCTGGTTCCCCTGAGATCTGCAGAAGCAAGAAGGAGGGGCGGAGCTGGGACAAAGATATATAACCATGTTGACCACTGAAGTACATGGTTAACGGCTTAATTATCTGGGTTCAGCTATCAGTCAGCAGCCAACTGGCACCATTTCGACATACATTATAATTTGCTACAGAAATGGCATAATGATCAGGACCGTGTTGCTGGAATGAGAATCTACATTAAGTCTGTTTTAATTTTTTTAATTAGATTTCTAATAGATTAAATATGTGTGCTGATAAAATGGTGAGAGAGCTACCTGCATTTTAAGTGCCACCTGATGCATTTGTTAAACATTAGAAAATTGCTATGCTTTGAG
Source organism: Anniella stebbinsi (assembly GCA_029215795.1). NCBI lineage: Eukaryota > Metazoa > Chordata > Lepidosauria > Squamata > Anniellidae > Anniella > Anniella stebbinsi. Next base: position 227,760,833 of record JARDYH010000001.1, read on the forward strand.
CTTGGGTACTTCTAGATCAGCCTTCCCTAGCCTGTTGCCCTCCAGTTGTGGTGGACTACAAGTCCAATCCCGCCAGCCAGCCATGGGCTGTGATAGCTGATAGGAGTTGTAGTCCAACACATCTGGAGGGTGCCAGATTGGGGAAGGCTGCCCTACACATTCCTCAGCAATATTACCCTATGTGGGCATCCAACCATTCACATGTGAAAGACAGCATGGCCATGCTAACTGCTCCTGCCTCCTCCATCATGACTCCATCACCTGCCTCCCCACCCCACATATACATTAGAGGCCAAAAGTCTGGAATAGGGAGACTCCTGTACTTGTGTAGGCTCCCCACACTATTTAGAGTCCCACAGTGGGCCTGTTCAGTAATAGCCTGTTCAGCCATGGTTAGGCCACTAATCCTTTTGCAGCAAATGGTTAGTGAGCATGTTTAAACCGTGGATATGTAACCATCATGCTTAGGAATGGTTCACCCCACACACTAAGCCATAATGTTTAGCTCAAAATGCTTAACCACCATTGTTTAGCATGTTGTCTGAACAGGGCCATTATCAGGGTGTTTTCATATAGGGTATAATCCTATGCATGTTTAGACAGAAAAAAAAGTCCTGTAATTCCCAGCATGCCCCAGCCAGTATAGTTGGGGCATGTGGGGCATTGTAGGAGTATTTTCTGTCTAAACCTTCATAGAGTTGTGCCCTTAGATTATTACTCTGTGCTGCTGGGCAAGAAGGGGCTGCTATGATAGGGATGTCTATCACTGGAAAATCCATTCTGTTCAAGCATGATAGATTTCCACAGTGTGTCCATTCTGGTGAGCATACCCCCCCCCCCCGTTTCTGCCATTTGCACACATTGTAATATGTGCAAATTGTAATTCGAGCAATTTTTTTTCCTGTGTTACAGGTCAGGAAAAGGAGAACTGTCTCTGCCATTTAGCAAGCTGATCCTTAAGGCTTAAAGTGTTGAACTGATACCTGTGGGTCCCCTGCTTCCAGTCCACACTCTTTGAGTCTCATGCAAGTGCTTTTAACACAGATCTAGCCTCCACCCCTTTCGTGGCTCCTATTTCATGGATCTCAAGAGGAAGTGGAGACTAGATCTGTATCAAAAGCACCTCCTGGAGGCTTGGGAAAGTGTGGGCTGGAAGCAGGGGACCCACAATTGTCAGTTCAACTCCTCAAACCCTGAGGATCAGCTTGCTAAGTGGGAGATCTGGTATCCTTTTCCTGACTTGTCACCCAAAACATACAAATGAAATAAATGTGCAAAGTACAGTTTACACAAATGATGGAACCTGGGCGGAGGGAATGCACAAATTACCACCCTAACCCTGCCTCCTGTGAGTCTTGTTACAAATGCAAATACTGTGTGTGTGCAGGGGCTTAGGACTGGGTTGGGGTAGAAGACTCCCCACCCACAAAGCTGGTACAAGGGTGAGACCCATTTGTGCCAAGGGGAACTCCCCTCCTGATGCAAATTACAGGCAGGGGAGGGATTTTTGGCAGGATCATGATAGGGAGGCAAAGGTTAAACTGTTTCTGACCACCCCACATAATCCAGGGCTGAATCAGCTCTCAACTGCTATTTGCATCTTTTGTAAAATGATCAAATCTTGAACATAGAAAGTTGCCCACGACAAAGTTGCCCATCACAGTCTACTCCAGCCTTCCCCAAGCTGGTGTCCTCTAGGTGTTTTGGGCTACAACTCTCAGCATTCCTGACCCTTGGCCATGCTGGCTGGGGCTGATGGGAGTTGAAGTCCAAAACATCTGGAGTGGTGAGGGGCTCTCCAGGGTCTTAGGCAGACATATTTCTGAGCTGCCTTAGCAAGAAATGCCTGGGATTGAAGAGGATTTTCAATGAATGCAAGACATGAGTTCTGTTATTTTGCTATGCCATCTCTCCCTCCCCCACCAAACCAATGGTTTGGCAGTATTTATTTATTTATTTATCTATCTATTTCATCTGTACCCTGCCTTTCTATGAAGAAAAATGGCACTCAAGGCTGCAGTATTGTAGTCACTTATGCATCACCCCCCCCCCCAAAAAAAGAGGCCATCTATTTGCCTAAAAATGGCATGTGGTGATTTATATCTATATTTGCTCATTTAGAAAGTATTACTATAATTTAAATCGAAATACAATTTATCATCTATCTTTGTAGTGAGGAAGACTGCGGTGTACTTGCTTGGTCTCCTGTCCAGGTGCCAACTGGAACGGACAACCCTTCAAATGGAGGGTGGCTTTAAACACAGCGCTGTTCTCTGACAGCCCTTCAAAAAGAGGACTATCCTCTGTAGAGCTGGACACTTAACCACCCAACTTGGCAGGAGTGAACCAATTCATTTGAAGGACATCCTTACCCCCTAGGAATAATTAGAAACTGTATTCAAATTCTCCTGGGAGTGTGGAGCTGCTGGTGACGTTTAGTTTTTAAGAGGAAGGAACAATTTCCCATTCTGGTTGGCTGACAGCTGGCGGCCACTTTATCGTTCCAAAGAGTGGGGTGCAGTATGTAAAGCTTTTGGCTTGAGCACAGGTGGAGGCGTGCCCTTTGTTCCCATCAGGCCACTTTGCTTCAGTTCTTAACGATATGCTTTGGACACTCTAGTCACACTCTCCAGTCCTTTGAAAATGCTGTCATTGCCTGCTTGTTAGGCTGGCCTCTTCCTGCACTTCCGTGACAAACACTTTTATAATGCTTCATTATAATAGGCATCTCAAAGACAAGTGAGACGTGCGAGAAGAACAAGAAAATGGAATCAGTCTTTAATTACGAAATATTCTACCTCTAAAATAAAAAAAGCTTAAATAATTCAGTTTGATTTGGTCTAATTAGCCTGATTTCCTAGTATTTAGCCCTAATTATGTGATACATAAGCCCTAATTATGTGGTACGTATACAGTGCGCTCTCTAAAGTTAAAGATCAGAACGGATACTGACTTAAACGATAAAATATGTTAAATTATTAATTATAATTAATCTTACAAAATAGGCATAATTAGATTAAGCACTTTAGATATTGTACTTAACGGTGTCACACTTCCCCACCACCACCACCACACACCCCTGCAAGCATCAAATGGAAGCAGAAGTACCATGGGAGGGTGGGGGGAGGAAACTATTGCTAGATGCTTTAATTTCTCCAACCAGGGCTTAGCCAGTGCTTCAACATTGTCAAAACATCGCTTGGCTTCAATGAGAAAAGGTATGTTTGCTTTAACTCATTAAATCCTGTGCTCCAAGACATGAACGTGGTTATTCCTTTTTAAACAGCCATCCCTTTTGTCAGTTTGTCCCTTGACTATATTATAGTGTACGAGCCACGAGGGACACACAAATGCCTTTTTTAATTAAGTATACCATATGATACTTGTTTACACATTTCAACTTAGAAGGCATCCATCTGCTATAAGGGGCGATGGGCAAGAGTGTATCTTTTTAAGCTGAAGCAATGAAATTGCTATTTTTTGCTGAAGATTAGGGCTCTTGCCATCCTGAGGAATTGAAGCATCTCAAAATCAGTGGAATTGAAGTACCTGATTAGGTGCTCAGTCAAGTCCCATGTAATTCAAAGAGCTAAACTTGCTTAACTTTTGCCCTCGATTCTGCCACAGTTAAGAGTTCTTGAATAGGAAATCCTTAATTCACCAAGGAGAAAAACGTGTTGCTAAACATTGTTGAAGTCTTAAAAAAAAACCCCAACAGATTCTGATGTTTATTTTAGCATAACTACTTATATAATTGTGCTTGTGTAAATATGCCAGTTAGGGATGGACAAATCTGTCACTTTTGGCTTCTCTCCATTTCTCATTTTTTCCATTCTTAAGTTCAGTTCATCCTGAACTTTTGAGAATTTTCCAACCGTCCATTCAGTTCATCCCAGATTTTGAGAAATGTTTTTGCATAAAAATATGTATGTGTTGTTTATCCATTTCTCTGAATACATGGGGTATTTTTGCAAGCAATTTTCCTAATCCAATGCATTTCTGAACATTATTTTCACTGGCATTTTTGTGTGCACTTTCTACTAAATGTACACATGTTTGTACAGATTTTTTTTTAGAGGAGAACTTCGTTGTAATGTTCAGAGAAGTGTGAATTTTGAAGTACAACTAAGTTTCAGATTGCTTTTTTGCGGAATTAGGTAAACTTGCATAAAAATGTGAAAATGAATACATTTTCTTTCCCATCCCTAACGCCAGCAAGCTTAATCCTGAAAAAGGGTTGTCTGACTATAGGGAATTGTGCACAGTTTGTGGACTGTGACCAATCTCTACTGATTCTTCATATCCTTTGGTCTGTACTGTGATTGCCCATAGCCTCTCACAACATGTACCTTTGACATGTGACATTGTACATTCATTCTCCTGGATGGAAGAGATGCCCATCATCACGTACACAAGTGACCCTTGATATTACAGATTTCCCAAATAATAAATCTTTATTTTGTCTTCAGATGGATGAGACAGGCATTGAGAGTCATGTAAAATATCTAAAGGCATATCTACACTGCCTATGTAAACAGATTTACTGATTGTGCCAGCTCCTGAGATTCTCAGAAATTGGAATTCTATGAAGTGCCTGAGAATCCTGGCTTCTGGTCTGTTCCAGGGCACAATTCAGGGTACAAATCAGATATTACTTTAATGTCTAGCAACTACGTTGTTAAAATATCTACTGGTTAAAATGTTTTACTCTAGAGTAGATGCAGGGTCGCCAATCCAGATTGGTTCCCTAGCATGGGAGACATGAAGGCTTTAAATATCTGGATTGGGGCTCCTGAACCTACTCTAGAGTAAAAATGGAAAGATAACACAACTGCTAGACCCACATTTACCATAATGTCTGTTTCGGCCCTCAAAATCCTAGAGCTTATCCTTAAAGCCCTACACAGCTTGGGATCCAGCTCCATGAAGAAGTCCCTATTCCAATATGAGTAGGCTGACCATCTGAAAAGGAGGACAGGGCTCATGTAACTTTAACAGTTGTAGAGAAAAGGGAATTTCAGCCAGTGTCATTTGTATGCAATTAGTTCCTAGTGAAATTCCCTCTTCATCACAACAGTTAAAGTTGCAGGGGCCCTGCCTTCTTTTGTATATGGTCACTGTAGTATAGTGCCTGCAACTTTAACTGTTGTGATGAAGAGGGAATTTCACCAGGAACTAATTGCATACAAATGACACTGGCTGAAATTCCCTTTTCTCTACAACAGTTAAAGTTACATGAGCCCTGTCCTCCTTTTCATATGGTCAACCTAATATAATATGAGCCTACTTGAACACATCAGTCATCTTTGGAGGCCTGTTTCTGATACTTCTGCCATCAGAGGTGAGGTGGTGGCAACCAGGGAGAGGGTCTTCTTGATGGTGGGACCCCATTTCTGGAATGTTCTCCCCAGGGCAGTTTGCCTAACGCCTTTATTGCTGTCATTTTGGTGCCAGGAAAAGGCCTTTATTTATTTTTAAAAAAACTGAGGCTTTTAATCTGTGATGGAATTGTTCTTAATGGCTGCTGTTTTATTTTGTTTTATTGTTGTTTTAGGCTGCAATCCTATCAACACTTGCCTGGGATGACTTTCCATAAAACTGAGTGGAACTTATTTCTGAATAGACATGTAGGATTGCGCTGTGATTTTTGTTCTCGTCATTTTAGTATTGGGAATGATCTGCTTAAGGAGACAGGGCACAGTTAATTTGCTTTGCCCGAATACAAAATGATTTCTATTTTCTTCAGTTGTTTTTGTAGATCAGCAATTAAGAACCCAGACCTGGTTGCAAGCAAGCAAACAAACAAATCCCTAAGCATCGCTCTGTAAAGTTAGGTAATAGAAATACCAAGGAAGCTCTACAGGGATTAAGAACAGACAGAAACCAGTGTTAACAATAATTTCTAATATATTTCTATATGACTTCAAAAAAGCCCCCTCTAATTACATAATTAAAGACACTTGCTTTTTGCTGCACTGTGAGCTGTGTAATCACTACAAAGAGAGAAAACACATCCCTTCTTACGTGCTGCATTTGCTCTCTTTATAGTGATTATGCACTTGAATAATGGAAGAGACACCTTAAATGATAATGTCTTCAAATATTATGTAAACGAACGGGATTTGCCATACTGGATTAGACCACTGGTCCATCTCATCCCATGTTCTGCCTCCAGCAGTAGCCATATACTGATACTGTAGGCTTCTCCTTTTCAGCTACTCCCTAGTGCAGGAACACTGCTTCAAAAAGCAATATTGATAATTACCTGGAAAATGGATACGGACAGTTACACTCTCACACATGTACACACACACACACACACACACACACACACACACACACCACTTTTAGGGTTCTGGTTATTTAACACCAAATCAAGTAAGGAAAATCTATCACCCTCCCCCCCTTGTACTTGTAAGATATGGGGGGTTGTTAAATTAATTTGAAATGGAAAAAAAACGCCTTCCCAATTTCCTAAGCAAGTTTAAAGCCTATGTTTCTTTGTGTTTGTTTGTATGTTCCCAGGCAAGTGTGAAACAGGATGACAAAGAGAAGAGGTTTTCAGTTCTCTCAGTATTATTAATAAGCCATGAGTGGTGCATCTCCAAAGATTTGCAAGTTCGCTTCCCTTTTCTGTCTTGCATTCATCCTCTTCAACAAACCAAGCGCACACAACTTACCCAAGAGGGTGTTCATAAAAACTCATTGTTACAAAGTGCTGGGCAGTTCAGATCTTTTTAAATGACTTTGTTATTCCACTATAATCGAGTGCTGTGCAAAATCTGCAGGAGGAATTCCCTCTATTTCCAAATCTGTTCCCTTAGCTGTAAAGCAGTGGATTTCTGCAAGAAATCAGTCTGCCTATTAGAAATTTGACGGGCTTTGTTCTTGCTGCAATTCCTTCAATATTGTCAGCTGCTGACTTAAATTAAAGGCCCCAGATGTTTTCATGCATGCATTTTGCTCGTGAGTACAAGATTTATTTATTTATTCCAAGCATTTATATCCCACCTGTCAACTACAGAAATTATCAAGGCAGCTAATTTGAAAGGATTATAGGCTACAGTTATTAAAAGTGGACCTAGTTTGGCATAAAAGTGTTAAAATATTGTGAGAATTCTTCTGTAATCCGCTTCCCCCTTCTTCCAATCTAGTATTTTGGGGGTGGGATCCAAAGGATTGAATGCTGTTCTGTCAGGGGGAACCTTCCTCGAATCACAGAAGAGCTATTTTTGACTTAGCTGAAGAGCATTGCATAAGAAAAAAGTGACCCCCCCAAACCAGAAGAGTTCCTGCATTTGTGTAAATTCTTGTGTAAGAGTGTGCAAAAGCTCATTCTCAAACCATTTTTATGGCCCATTAGAGTTTATATCAAGGGCCCAGAATATTAGCCCCAAAGGCCAAATCCAGCCTTCTGGGATATTCCAGGTGGCCCTGCCCCCTTCCCTTGGGCCTGCCCCCTTCCCTCTGACCACTGCCCATTGGGTGGTTTCCCAGCTTTTGTGCAGTTTTACTCCCATTGTAAAAGGTTGAAATGCCACTCCTAAGGCTTACGACTAGCAATAAGAACTTTAAGCTGAAATATGCTGGTGTATTTGGTATTTTGGCCCCACTCCTTTTGCCTTGGCCCAACCCACCACTAGATTGCAGCCCCTGGGAACTTCTCCAATATGGAATTCAGGCCTCAGGCTGAAAGAGCTGCAGCTCCCCCAGTTTATATGCTACAGCTAGAAATGTCAGAAATCCACAACGGAATAAAATGAATTTGGATTTGTTTGACCCTGACCTGCAAATTCCACAGCAGACTGACTTTTCCTGAGTTGCACAGATCCTGTGGGCTTGAGGACCTTTTTTCCTACTTTTTTTCCCTTGCAAAACTTCGTGAAAATTTGGTCATAGAAAAATATGTAAAATAAAAAGCCAACTGTTGAAAATGCGCATTTCCCCAATAGGCTAAAGCATGAAAATGCACATTGGGGAAATTTGTGCATTTTTGCTGGTGCAAATTTGCACGAGTGCGAATCTGCACAAATTCAGGAAATTTGGAAATATCTGATTCCACCAATGTACGAACAATGAATTGAAAAGCACCTGACAATCTGAAACGTAAATGGAACAGATTTTATAAAATCCATATATCTTTAGCTACAGCAATTTTTCCTAACCTGGCACACTCTAGATATGTTGAACTACAACTCCCAGCATCCCTGAGCCAGCCACGATGGCTGGGGATTTTGAGAGTTGTAGTGCAACACATCCAAATGGTGGAAGGCTGTGCTACAACCTGAGAGCCCTTAAGCTATGATACATTGTGGCACTATAACGCAAGGCATCTCCTGCAATTTTTATTTATTTATTTCATTTCATTTCTATTCCACCCAATAGCCGAAGCTCTCTGGGCGATTCCCAAGAATTAAAACCATGAAGTACAGCTTAAAATATAAAATATGGAAACTTAAACACAATATAAAAGTATAACCAGAATAAAAGCCAGCAGCCATGCAGAGATTTAAAATATAAATCTAAAACAGCTGAGTTAAAAGAACAGGATGGTAAAATGCTAAAAGACTGTGAAAATAAAAAGGTCTTTGCTTGGCATCAGAAAGAGTACAACGTAGGTGCCAGGTGAACCTCTCTAGGGAGCTCATTTCACAGCTGGGGTGCCACAGCAGAAAAGGCCTCCTCCTAACACTTGTGCAGGAGTTTCCAGAACAGCATTAACCCATTTCCTTCTTCAAATCATGGTGCTTTGAATCTACACTGTTGCGTTCCTGAGACGAGGTATTTGGGCATAACCCTCTGGAACTGTTAAACTATGCTCAGAAGCTTGGCCCCTAAAATAGGAACATAGTATTTTTCCATATACTATGTCAGCCATTAGTTCATCCAGACCACTATTATCACTGTGAGTGGCAGCCCTCACCAAGTTCTCACGCCCATTCCATTTTCATCACCTGCAACCAGATTTTTTAAAAAAAACACACAGAGATGCCAGGAATTGAATCTGGTACATTCTGTATTGAAAATATGGGTGTCTACTACTAGGCTGTAGTCCTTCCTTTGATCCTAGTTCAGAGCTATCTCTGACAGATCACTGGTGATGGAAAAGGGCCCTGTGCATGTAATTAGATTTTCTCTTTAGTTTCTTCTTCACAGAATGTTTTCAGTGTTAAAATGGGTCTTCAGAAGCCTGGGATGTGGGAAAAGCAAAATACCCAGACTGGGAGCAGTTGGGGGAAGTAAGTGAGTGAGCAAAGGGTTAAGTGCTCTCTTCCTGTCCAAAGGTTTTCCGCTGCAAATTTTACCCTCCTTTTTCCAATTCAGGAGAAAAACTGGCCAGGTTTTAAAGATATGAGGTCAAGGTGGGTTGTGTGTATTTCCTGTCTTTGAATCAATAGTGTTGCAAATGTTAGTCCATTTGGATGACCGTTTAGTGTGTGAGTATGAGTTGACTACACAAAGAGCTTCTTAATGTCTTGTAAAACTAAGGGCCAATTTCACATGAAAGTCTTCTTTGATTTTCCCCCTCTGTGTTTTAACAAGGCATGTGTATGGAAATCTTCTAGGAGTCTGTTAAGTGTGGATCCTTAACTTAAGCTGTGGTCCTATGCCCGTTTGCCTGAGAGTAAGCTCCACTGAACTCAATGGGACTTACTCTTGAGTAGGTATCTATAGGATTGTGCTTTCACAATATGAAGATGTGCGAAAACATGTAAATCATTAAGTGATTTACAATATTGAAATGCATACTAATTGATTGTCTAATAGAACTAAATTTAAACTTTTTCTGTAATAAGATTTTCCCCCCTATGCACAAAGTGAGGTACTGAATTGCGCTGGAATAGCATGGTTAGAAATTTTCTTTCATAGCATTATATGTGAAGGACATTGTGTGTGGGTTTATGTGTGTGCGTATGCCTTTAATGATTGAGAAGTTAGTGGACAAAGGTCTTGTTTACATGAGGAGATAACTTCTAAAAGTAGATGGCTCCCTAATCAATCTGGCCAAAAGTGTAAAACGCCAATGTGATGTATCAAGGCGGAAGCAAAGTTTTGACCGTTTGTGCCAAGCGCAGAAGAGGTTATTCATTGAAATGTGTCCCCCTCCGCCACCAGCACAATTATTTGCTACATTGTTACTCTGTAACAATAATTACATTTTCTTGTTTTCCTTTCACTTTACCTCTTTTGACATGACCTCCTATTGGCTTGTACCCAATGGTCTCCATCCTCCACAGAATAGATTTCTCTTCCTCACTGAAGCCCCCATGAACTCCCGAAATCTGCCCTGGGGGTGGGGGGCAGAGGGTCATCAGTTGCTGTCCTCTTGTCCTGATGCTTGAAAATATTTTCAGTGACTGTTCTATGCCAAAAATATTTTTTAAAATCCTTACAGATAAGAAAGCATTATGTTAATTTAAAATGTGTGCAGGTAGGGAAAGAGTCAGGAGGAGGCCCTGATCCTTGCAACTGAACTTGGATGTATCTTCAACAGAGAGGGGAGGGAGGGAGAGACATGAAATGAAGTCTCTCCAGATCAAAAACTTTGGAGAGTCATTTGACTTTTGTTTCTATTCTGTAGGCTGTGCTGAGAATTCTTTGTTATAAGGTGGCCTACAAGCAAACATTTATATATTTATTTATTAAATCTTTATATATTGCAATGAAGAAAGAAATCCAGCAGCAGGTGGTGAGTCACACCTGACCAAAAGAAAGTGAATGCAAAAAAATAATAATATGAAATTGAATGTCAGTGGCTCAAGGATGCTTAAATGGCTGTGTTTCCCTAAAACATTCATTGAAGTGGTGGTGGTGGGTGCATTTCTGTTCTAGTCATCGCTTCCATACATATTGAAAGCAAATCCAGCCAGCAATAAGTTGATTAGGGTTCTTCAAGAGGCAAAGCAAGTCATGTGGATTTAGTAGGAACCTTCATGACCGCAAAGAGAGTTTTGCCAAAAAAGAAAATAAGTAAGAAAAAACAAGAAATTCAGGCAGCATCCACTAAAGAATGGTTGAGAAGGTCAGTCCTGCACAACTACATTTATGAAGAAACAAAATGTAATTAAAAGTATGAGACAAGTGGGACATACTATGAAGAAATGGGGGAAATCTTATATTCATTGTTGAGATTTGACAGAAAAGGGATGTGGAGCTTCAAGACTTCTTCTGTCATTAACGTATATGATATTCTGCTTGAGCTCAGTGGTGTAGTGGTAAATATTGAAGTGCAGACACTCCTCATGACACTGCCCATACCACCCCCCAAGGAGAGTCCAAAAATTCCATCCGCTGTGATGATCCCTATCAATTAACCTGGTCGAGCTGTGTTCATCTCCACCAGGAGCAGGGCTCTTGTATAATGGATCCTAATTGCCCATTCAAGACCAGGCCACCCAAAATACTTTGCATTACAACAGGGAACAATATATTTCTGCTGGGAAAATTCATTTCCCCAGAACTACTGGTAGAAATGCAGCTAAGTATTGCCTCCCATTCCATTCAACACTTCCCTGCATGTATTTTCCAGTATGGCATATGTCTCAGTAAAAATGTGCACATTCTTCTTCGTGGTCTCTGTGCATCACACATATGGGCTCTGCGCCGGCGCCGAGCCCGCTCAGGAAACTTCTATAGCTAGCTTAGCAGTTTTTGGCGGGAACCCCTCCCCCCACCATCTCACTGCGCATGCTCCTGGTTCCCGCCTACCTCAGTTCTTCTTCGACCGCGCTGCTGATCGCCTCGCGGGAGACTTCAGGGAACGACAATTCGTTCGTATCTTCTGTAAAATTAAATAAAAATAGTTTAGTTAGCTTAGCGTTCGTTAGTTTAGTGTTATTGTAGTGTTAAAAAAAAAAAAAAAAGTTAATTTTTAAGGACTCTAGGTCAGGCGTTGCCTGCTACGGCCTATGGCGCAATCCACGCTATTCAAACATTGCCTCAAGTGCCGGGCTAAATTGACTTTGACCGACGGCCACTCTCTGTGTCTCGTCTGTCTTGGGGAGGGCCATGTAGTAGATACTTGCCCCCACTGCATGACCTTCTCCCGACAAACACGCCGAAATCGGGCCGATAGACTGCGTAGCCTGCTTTGGAGCAAGGCTCTATCGGCAGTGGATAAACCGCGCCAAATGCAGAGGGAGCCGGCCGGACCCTCTCGCTCACCTCCCCTTCGGGGCCACGATTCGAGCTTCGACGACCAGCCGTTTTCTGGGGAGCGTAGGCGGACGCCAATAAATCGCTCTAACCCAGCAACGCCCTGTTATACCCCTCAACGGGTTTCAACAGAGGATCCTGACACCATGGTGTTCGAAGCGAACCCCTCTCAATTGGCAGAACAACCTTCGGCTAAGAAGCAGAAGCCAAAAGGGAAGGAAAAATCGGCAAAACCTTCTGCAAAAAAGTCGAAGCACCAAAAGCTTTCGACATCGAAGTGCCCGGCATCGACGCCCCCTTCGACGTCGAGGCCGACTGAGCGCTCGGAGCCGGGAAAACAAAACCCTAAGTCTTCAGAGCCGCCGAAGTCGGCCTCATCGATGTCGACGCTGGTGCATCATTCGACACCGAGATCTGCCAAACACGCTTCCTCATCGACACCGCCTGCATCGGTACCGACGGAGTCAAGACGCTCCCTTACGGCCCCTAATAGGGCTTCCTCTTTGCCTCCGCACCCGACAATTCAATCACCGGCACCGAGAGAGATGTCTTCAGAGATTGACATTACGGAGACGATCACATTGGATCGCATTGACCCACTCGACTCCGACCACGGCTTCGAGCCCGAACACCATGACGACGACCAACGGAGCCCTAGAACAGTGGGAAGATCGCCCTCGCCGATGTCGAGGACATCCAGACTTAGTGCCTATCGGTCTCGATCGCGCTCTACATCGCGATCCCGTAATTGGGACGTGCGTTCTGAGAGAACTCAAAGCACAATTCGCCGCCGTGAGTCACAGTTCCGGTTCGATCCCTACACAGGTGAACGTATATCCTCTGTCAGAGACAAAGACACCAATCGTACTCGGAACCGACGTCAACCCCCGACATCGACTGAACCATCGATACCGAGGAGACGGGACTTGTCACCGACTTCGGCTGAGGATTATGTATCGGATACATCCTCGGTCCCGTCGCCTGCACCATCCGTTCCTTCACCTCCTGAAGGGGTGGGCACGAAAGATAGGGCTTCACCCTCAATGGAACTCGGGTCCTTCTCTGATCAAATGCAGAGAATGGCTCAATCTTTAGGCTTGGATCTGCAGCAGCCCCAGCAGCCACTGCCCGACAAAATATTTGACGTCATGTATTCTGACCCTGTACCACAGCTCACACTACCGGTCGTGCCAACATTGCTACAAACTTTCCAGCAGTCCTGCTCTAACCCAGCAACAATGGGTGCTACTACAAAGCGACTGGATGCATTATACAAAGTCAAGGAAGCTGATGCCCCCTTCCTGTTCACGCATCCAAAGCCTAATTCCATCGTAGTGGAATCCTCACAAGGCAGGACCAACAGGAACCATTCACAACCAACAGACAAGGAGGGCCGTAAGTTAGATTCCGTCGGCCGCAAAATTTACTCCTCCGCAGCTTTGGGGTTTAAAGTGGCTAATTATCAGGCCACTATGGCCCGCTACCAACTTTTTTTGTGGGACAAGATCTCCACTCTTACCGACTACCTCCCTGATGACCAGAGGGAGCTTGCCAGAGTTTTCCAAGCTGAGGCAATAAGATTATCAAAACAACAATTAGCCACGTCAAATCACCAAACTGACTGTGCTTCAAAAGCATTGGTAGGGGCTGTTGCACTACGAAGACACGCCTGGCTCAGGTCTTCCAATCTGCCGGCTGAAACTAAGGCCCGCATCGAAGATCTCCCCTTCGACAGAGAGGGCCTCTTCCATGCTTCTACAGATACAACCATGGACGTCATTCATAAGGCCAAAATGACTGCAAAGAAGATGAGCCTTCCTGCGCAACAACAGCCACAGTTTTCTAGGCCGCGTCGTTGGTATCGTCCTGTACCGTACCAGCCCCGACAACAGCAAGAACGCACTCAGCGTTATCAATCCCAGCAACCACAAGCATCGTACCAGCCACGTAAATCAGGGGCTCGCTTTACCAAGTCCCGCAGACCAGAAGGTGGATCGAAGCGTCGGCTTTGACTTCGTTCCAAGACTACTACCACCGATTACAGTCAAAAACCGTTTGCAGCCTTTCTTGGATCTATGGCAAAACATTACCACCGACCGTTGGGTACTTGCGACAATCTCCACCGGCTATTCCATAGAGTTCGAAGTCCCCCCTCCTCTCGGCACCATGAGATACACCGCGCCATCACCTACCCTCCTTCAGGAGGTGTCCGTCCTTCTCCAAAAAAGGGCAATTATGCGCGTACCAACACAACATCAAAAAGCGGGTTTTTACTCGCGTTATTTCACGGTTCCGAAAAAGGACGGAGGACTCCGTCCCATCATGGATCTCAGACAGTTAAACAAATTCATTCAACCAAAAAAGTTTCGGATGGTCACACTAGCGCAGATCCTGCCCCTACTGAAACGGGGAAGATGGTTTACGCTGGTGGATCTAAAAGACGCCTATTTCCACATCCCTATACACCCAGCGCATCAGAAATACCTGTGCTTCCTTATCGGACATCAAGCCTACCAATTTGTTGTCCTCCCCTTTGGCCTTCGAACAGCGCCACGCGTGTTCACAAAATGTATGGCAGCTGTCTGTGCCCATCTGAGATCAAAAAACATCGAATTGTACCCTTACCTGGACGATTGGCTCATCGTCTCAACGTCCTGGGCCCAATCGCTTCAAGATCTCCGCGTCGTCACCTCCTGCCTGGTGTGTCTCGGCCTGCAAATCAACGAAGAAAAATCAGTTTTCCAGCCAACTCAAAAGATCCAGTTTATAGGCGTCCTGCTGGACTCCACTATAGGCCGAGTGTTTCTTCCCGTGCAACGCAGACGTACTATTCAGGCCCTTGCTACTCGTCTGCGGTACAAACGCAGGACAACGGCGTTTTCCGTGCTACGCCTACTAGGCCTTATGGCGTCGGCAGTCTTTGTCGTTCGTTGGGCCAGACTCAACATGCGCCCCCTACAGCAAACTCTCCTTCACGCTTATTATCCAGATCAAAATCCACGCAGGACAATACTTACCATTCCACCTGCTGTCATTCCGTCTCTACGCTGGTGGTCGACGATGTCTCATCTATCTCGCGGCCTCCCGTTTCATCTGCGGAGTCCGTCCCAAATCCTGACGACCGACGCCTCCCTGGAAGGTTGGGGCGCTCACATCACCGATCTAAACGTTCAAGGAAAATGGTCACATTCCGAGAGACGTTTACATATCAACCTTCTGGAATTGCTAGCGGTGAAACGAGCACTACGGGCTTTTCTCCCACAACTACGGGGACACCATGTTCGGATACTCTCCGACAACACCACAGTTGTGTGGTATATAAACAAAGAGGGAGGGACTCGATCATCTCGTCTCCTAAGTCTCACATTAGACATTATGCACTGGGCCATACGCCAACGCATCTACCTAACGGCTCTGCACATTGCGGGCAGCGACAACATACGGGCAGACCACCTCAGCCGGGACTTCGCCGATACTCACGAATGGGAACTGTCCAAAGATGTTCTAAATCGCATCTTCCACAAATGGGGACAACCCACATTAGACCTATTCGCGACATCTGCCAATGCCGTCTGCAGGAACTATTGTTCTCGGGCGGGGATTGGACATGCGTCGCTCGGAGATGCATTCCAGTGGGACTGGTCCAACGGCTTCCTGTATATATTTCCGCCATTCCCACTGATACCCCAGGCAGTAATACGGGCCAGCAGGGGCTCGGTGAACGCCATACTAGTGACCCCCTGGTGGCCGAGACAACCATGGTTCACACCACTCTATCGCATGGCGAACAATCATTTTTGGCAACTCCCGGAAGTGCCCCATCTCCTCTCAAAGGACGGCGGCAGGACTTGGCACCCGAACCTACCATCTCTGAAACTCACAGCGTGGAGGATCCAACCAACTGGGAGTCTCTAACGTTGCCTCCGGCGTTGAGGGCTGTTTTTGAGGCCTCAAAGAAACCATCCACTAGGGCATCCTATGCCAGAAAATGGAAACGTTTTCAAACCTTTGCGTCAGAGCACATGTTTAAAAGTAAAGATGGACCCATCTCGGGGATTATCGATTTCCTATATTCCCTGCATGCAGAGGGCCTCAAGCCTGCGTCTCTAAAGGTGTATTTAGCCGCCATTTCCGTGCATCATAGCAAAGTGGATGGGTTCTCAGTCTTCACCCACCCAGTTGCAAAATCATTTATGAAAGGACTAAGAAACATGTTTCCGTCACTACGACCCATCGTTCCTCAGTGGAGCCTTTCAGTAGTGCTGACTGCGCTCATGGCTAAGCCTTTCGAACCGATGGCCACTGTCAACATTCGCCTGTTGACACTTAAGACAGTGTTTCTAGTTGCAATCACGTCGGCTAGGCGTGCTTCTGAACTGGCAGCGTTAATGGCTGACCCGCCATATACCCAGTTTTTCCCTGATAAAGTTGTGTTACGTACGGGTCCTTCCTTTGTTCCTAAGGTTTCAGCTGCTTTTCATTTAAACCAAGATATCATACTGCCTACTTTCTTTAAGGCGTCTACAGACCCTTTAAGTTCAACGTTACATACTTTAGATGTTCGACGCGCGTTAGCGTTTTATAAGGACCGTTCTATGTCCTTCAGGAAATCTGACAAATTGTTTGTCTGTTACGGGGGCAAGACAAAAAGGTTTGCTGTCTCCCCTCAACGCCTTTCTCGTTGGATTGTAGACACTATTGTTCTTACTTATAAAGTGTTACGGAAGTCGCCTCCAGCCTCCTTTACCGCTCATTCTACACGGGGACAAGCCACTTCGGCTGCTCTATATCGAGGATCTTCAATTCCAGACATTTGTAAAGCAGCGACTTGGACAAATGCTTCTACTTTTATTAAGCATTATAGACTCGACACCAGAGCTGCAAGGGACGCATCCTTTGGGAGAGCGGTCCTTTCGTCTATCTGTCAATAATTCACCAGCGTGCACACCCTCCTCCGGTAAGTCTTGCTGATTAATCGCCCATATGTGTGATGCACAGAGACCACGAAGAAGAAATGCAGGTTGCTTACCTGTAACTGTAGTTCTTCGAGTGGTCATCTGTGCAGTCACACAACCCACCCACCATCCCCTCTATGCAACGCTGTCTGTATGCAAGAGGTATCTCAGGCGTATGCTTCTCAGTGGCAACCTTAGTTGCGAGGCTCATGCGGTCTCAGAGAACTGAGGTAGGCGGGAACCAGGAGCATGCGCAGTGAGATGGTGGGGGGAGGGGTTCCCGCCAAAAACTGCTAAGCTAGCTATAGAAGTTTCCCGAGCGGGCTCGGCGCCGGCGCAGAGCCCATATGTGTGACTGCACAGATGACCACTCGAAGAACTACAGTTACAGGTAAGCAACCTGCATTTTTCCTGTGAATGAATTTGCATAAATTTTGGGAAACTAAAAACAATAATCCGAAAGTCCGTGACTCCGCATGGCCTGGGAAGGATGGTCCACAGCGGGTTCTTAGAAATTCAAACTGATTTTAGTCAGTCTCAAATTTCTCCAGCATTCCTAGTGCTACGTCCCTGTAAGCCTGGCCCCAATTAGTATTGTATCGAAATTCCAACTGGGCCCATGAGGGCAGTGGACACTCCCCACATCCGGCCCTCATAGGCCCAGTCAGACCCAACCAGCACTAGGACAGACCTGTGCCTGGCTGCTTTCAAGCCATTAACGTCGCCAAGGAATTGTGTACTTTCAAAAAGCCCTGGAAAACACACTTTGCTGTCCCCCCATGCCAATCGGGGGAGCTCTTACACACACACACACACACACACACACACACGCACGGTGTGTTCTACAGAGCCTAGCCCAATGCATCACTGGCCAGACTTCAGCTGGAGTACTGTGTCCAATTCTGAGCACAGCAGTTTCCGAAGGCTGTCAACACACTGGAATCTGTCCAGGGGAGGGTGGCAAAGGAGGTGAAAGGCCTGGACACTAAGCACTATGAAGCAAGGCTGAAGGAGATGAATATGTTTAGCCTGGAGGAGAGACAATTACAGGGCAATATGAAGCAGCTGGATAGGGTGTGTTGAACCTGGATGTTTCCACTAGTAGGCCAGCACTCTAACGGTTGGACCACACATGGCCAAAACAGACATTACTTTAAACGTGTATCTAGCAGCTGCATCTCCTCCTCCTCCTCCTTCTTTGAAGTAGGTGTTAGGGGCACAATTCAGATCAAGAACTTAGCATGGGAGATTGGGACAGTTTTAGGATCTGGATTGGGCCACCTGTACCTGCTCTAAAGTAAAAATGGCGGAGGGGAAGAGGTAGCTGCTAATGTCTGTTTTGGCCTACAGATACATTTAGGGTGTAATCCTGATCTTGTGAAGACAGAAAACTCCTAGTTGACAGCTGGTGGGCTGTGTGAACAGAGTGCTGAACTAGACGGACCTTTGGTCTGATCCAGCATGTTCTTATGTCCTACAACTCCCAGCATACCCCAGCCAGCAAGGAACGCTGGGAGTTGTAGGATGTTTTCTGTCTAAGCATGCAGAGGATTATGCCTTAAATGTGTGTGTGCCATTCTCTGTTGACAGAATTTTGCATCTGTTTTTTCTGTTTAAACACAGGGTGGGTAAAAATGGAGACCTGTGGCTGTTGTGCGTTCCTGTGTTTTGACATTTTTCAGTCATTCTGTTATTCTAAATATTATGCCAACATGAACCCGATGTGCAAACCACAGACTCTCCAGCTGTACTGAAATTCTCTGCTGAAATCAGGAAGTGCCATCATCAACATGGAAAATTAACAGCCAATATTTAGCAGGATTATCTGCCTGTTGTGGCCTAAAATCTATGAAGAGATCATCATCATCCTTTATTATTTCTAGAGCACTTAACATGTACTAAGCATGTACGTGATGAAAACCAATTATTCTTAGCGCTTTTTTATTCAAAACATTTCTGTGGGAATAGATGAATACTCTGGCTGCAAAATCCTGGGTGTTTCTAGATATAAAACAATTCCTAATAAAAGTGTCAAAAATCGGAGTGCCACTAACACCTGAGCATGAACACCACTATTCATAGTGTAATATCTAACAGTATTGTTTGGAACAGAAGCAGTGATGTATAGTGGTTAGAGTGCTGGCTGAGAATTGGTACACACAGGTTCAAATCCTCATTCAGCCATGAAACCAATGGGGTACCTTTGGGCAAGTCTCAATTTAACTGGCCTCACAGGGTTGTTGTGAGGATAAAATAGGCAGAGAGAACCATGTGTACCGGGGCAAGCAGAAGATAGATCAGGATTTACTGGTAGATCCTTTCAATATATGGGCAAGTGTTTCTAATAGTTTAACAATAGCAAATGAAATTTGCCATGGCTGGCCTTGTCCTAATTGCTAATCTCTTGGCCTCAATGTTCCTCACCTGTAAAATGGGATCATTCATTGGTTGCATTGTACCATTTCTTTATGCAGCTCTACTGGCCAGTGTGAGAGTTTTATATTAGAATCCCTGATCCTGTAACATAGGTTTGTATTTGCATGGCTTGTGGGGTGTAGTAGATAATGGCCCCACCGCCCCCAGACCCCCCATTTCACACCTGGGACTGATTAGTGGACCTGGGGGCTCTAGTTAAAAATAAAGTAGATCCCAGTCCCACAAACTCTGCGCACCCCTGATGTACACTGCTTTGCGGTGCGACAAACCTCTACTTCTGATGTAGCTCTGATGAAGAATGCCTGAGGAATTGGCACCATGCCGGAAGGCCTAAATAGGTTAGAGCTTATTTTTTGTTCCCCAATACACATCCAAAACCTAAGCTCTTTTGCACAACACTCTGTCCAGATCTTTTATATTTAGAACTGGCCAAGTCTTTTATAATTCAACTGGTGGGTCATTACAAAGGTGGGTCCAGCCAGAAAGAAATTTTCTAATTTGTTGCAGCAGAAATGCAAGGATTGCAATATTGGACAAAACAACAGTCAATTTCTGTTACAATGCTGACTTTTACTGAATTCAGGTTTCCAGAAAACATAATTTTATTTCAGCTCTTAACTACAATTATACCATTCTTTTCCATTCTTTATACACCAAGTGCACCCCTCACCAGGAACTGATTACATTTTCCAAAATTGTGATTCTTCTTGCATAGGTTTGTGTCCTTTCCCTCTCAACAATACATGCTCTAAAAATAATTTCCATATATTTTCAAATTCATATCTATTACATATTCCCTTTTCTACTTTAATATTACATGTTAGTTTGTCATTAATAGCAATATCCCATACCTCTTTATACCACTCAACCATTTGATAGTTATCCTTCATCCTCCATTTCCTTGCTAGTATTAATCTTGCTGCAGTTAGTAACATAGTAATTAAATCCTTAGTATTCTGATTACATTTCATCCCCTCATATATTGATAATAACGCAATCTTTGGGGATGACTCCAAATCAATTCCTGTTATCTCTTTTATCTCTTTATATACCATTTGCCAAAACTTTTGTACATATTTACATGACCACCACATATGAACATACATGTCAGTTTGTTGACATCCTCTCCAACATAATACCGAATATTTTTTATCTATTTGATTCAATCTAATTGGTGTTAAATACCATCGCCATATTAATTTGTAATAATTTTCTTTTATCCTTACTGATAAAGTTTTCAAATTCCTTGCTCCCCATAACTTCGCCCAATTCTGATTACTTATTAAAATTTTCATGTCATTTTCCCACACCAGTTTGCAACCATCCCCTTGTTCTTCTTTTACCATCAATATTTTATAAATTTCACTTGTTATACCTTTTAATACCATATTTTGTTCCTTCTCTCGTCTTTGTGTTATCATTTTTTCAAATATCGTATATTCTCTACATTTTTTTATTTTCTTTTACCCACTTCTTTATCCACTGTTCCAACTGCATACAATTAATCCATGAAACTTTCTCTTCCTTTAATGTTTCTTTTATTTTATTTAAATTGTCCATCTTTATCACTCCTTCTAATCTATTATGTTTTGTTTTCTTAATATTTTCCCCATTACTTCTTTTAGATTTTCTGGGAAGCTCTCCATCATCTCTACCGGAGTTAATGGGGAGACGGCGGGTATTAATTTAATCTTATTCTTAGCCCAAATCTCCAAAATATTCTTCAATATTGGATTCCTAACTCTTTGTAAAAAATTCTTATTAATTTTATTAAAGTATATATTTTCCATTTCCATTTCTACTTCTTTGGATTCCAATTCTAACCAACACTTTTCTCCCAAACCTAGAATACCTTCCACTACATAACTTAATTGGTTAGCCAAATAATATCCCTTCAAATGAGGAAGGCCTAACCCTCCTGTTCCCTGTTGTTTATACCACATTTTCTTATTTATTCTAGCTTTCTTATCTCCATTACTAAAATTGTTAAACATTGTTTGCCATTTCTTCAACTCTATTTCTGATATTTTAATTGGCAACATCCTAAATAAGAAATTAATTTTAGGTAATATCTTCATTTTTAATAGTGCTATTCTACCAAACCATGAAAGTTTTATCTTCTGGTATTCCTCCAATTTCTTTTTAACCTCCTGCCTTAATCTATTATAGTTTTCCTCTTCCAGTTCATCCAAATTCTCTGTTATATATATTCCTAAATATTTTATTTTTCCTTTTAATTTAATATTCATTTCCCTTTTAACTAGTTCTTGCTTCCCTTCTTCTTTGTAATTAAACATCATTATCTCTGATTTGGGCCAGTTTATTTGTAATCCCGTCATCTCTCCAAACTCCTCCAGATAATGCCGTAATCTCCCCATCTTCTCAATTGGTTCTTGAATTGAAAGTAATGTATTGTCTGCAAATAAACTTATTTTAATTTCTTCTTTTTTCCCTATCCCTTTTATAGTCATATCTTCTCTAATTGCATTCGCCAAAAGCTCTATAACCATTGCAAATAAAATTGGGGAAAGGGGACAACCTTGCCTAGTTCCTCGGGCTAGCAACAATTGTTCTGTAATACCATCATTGACCATTACCTCCGCTACATTTTCTGAATATAACTGATCTATTAATCCCTTAAATTTTCCTCCAAATCCCATAGTGTCTATTAATATTTTTAATGTTGGCCACTCCACACAGTCAAAGGCCTTAAAGATGTCTAGGGCTATTATACCCGCTTGTAATTTATCATTCCTTATAATATTTATCATATTCAATACCCTACTTATTAAACTTGATATCTGTCTACCTGCTACAAATCTACATTGATCCTTATTAATATATTTATGCATAAATTTATTCAATCTTTTTGCCATTATCGCTGTCAATATCTTAGCATCCTGATTTAGCAATGATATAGATCTATAAGATCCCGGATCTGTTAGTTCTTTATCCGGTTTTGGGATTAAGACAATTAAAGATTGCTTCCACGATGGTGGGGCCTTCTCCCCATTTATTATTTGATTATATAATATTTTTAATTTAGGCACCAACATATTCTTAAAATTTTTGTAACATTCTGGACCCAATCCATCCATTCCCAGGGATTTCCCCACTTTTAATCCATCTATTACTCCTCCAATTTCTTCCTCTGTTACCAGTTGTTCCATCGCTTCCCTATCCAGTTCTTGTCTTTTTATTTTCCAGTATTTCTCAATATATTCCCTAATCTTTCCCAATGACTTGTTATTTGATGTATATAACTCTTGATAGAATTCTTGAAAAACTTGTAATTTATCCTTCATTAAATTATTAATCTTACCTAATTTATCTTTTATAGCCCCAATTGGCTTTCCCATTTTCTTTGACTCTGTGGATCTGGCCAACATTTTAGAATTCCTATTGCTATACTCAAAATATTCTCTTTTTATCAAGTTTCTCTGTATTTTCCCAATTTCTATACCCCCTAATTCCTTCTTTTTTGCTTGTAATTGGGCCCCAATAATTTTATCTTTATTTTTTATATATTCATCCTCCAGTTCCCTAATATTCTTTTCCAATCTTACCCTCTCCTCTCCTTGTTGTCTCTTTAATTTAGACGATTCCCTAATGCATATTCCTCTCATCACAGCCTTCATTGTATCCCAAATTATAGCCTGAGTGGATTCCCCATTGTTATTTATTTGCCATATATCCTCCATTTCTTTCTGAATATTTTCTATCATTTGTTTATGTTTAAATATTCTTGTGTCCACTCTCCATCTTTTAGCTTCCTTATAATCTTTCCGAATCTTCATCTCCATATTTATTAATGCATGATCTGAAACTTTAATAAGCCCTATTCCTACTTCTAATACTTTTGTTAATAAACTCTTAGAAATAAAAAGGTAATCTATTCTAGTATAGCTCTTATGTACTGCTGAATAGAAAGTATATTTCCTTTCCTCCCCTTTGTTTAACCTCCAAACGTCGAACATCTCCTTTGCTTTCATTAATACATTTAAACTTGTTACATTTTGCCGCCTATCATTCATATTGGGATTAGATTTATCTTTATTTTTATCCATTACCATATTAAAATCTCCTCCCATTATAATGTGGCCTTTTTGAATTCCTTGCATTTCCTTGAACACTTTATTATAAAAAAATTCTTGCTTTTCATTCGGGGCATATATATTCACCAGTGTATAATCTTCATTAGCTATCTTCCCCTGTTTAATTATATACCTCCCCTGTTCATCTTTTATTCCTTTCATATCAGTAAAACCACATTTCTTTGAAATTATAATTGCTACCCCTCTAGCTTTAGATGTTCCATATGCTTTCTGGTAGATGTTCGCCCATCTTAATTTAATTTCATTAGCCCCTTCTTTAACTTGATGTGTTTCCTGTAAGAATACAATATCAGCTTTATCTCTATTCAATAAATTTTCTATTCTCTTTCGTTTTATCATCGTTCCCAGCCCTTTAACATTTAATGATGTTACTTTCAATTTATTACCCATGATATTTTTTACATAGCAAATTGTCTTTTCTATTGGTCCTTATTAGTGCACTACCTTCTTCCCCACCCTCTTCCAACCCCACTTCCTCCCCCACCCCATTCCCCTCCCTCCCTCCCCCCTCCCTTCCCCTCCCCCAATTATTCATCCCCCCTCGTGCCCGAGGAGTTAACCTCATCCAAAGACCTAAGATCAATCCGGGGGGGGGGGGGGAGACGCCCTTCCAGGATTCCCAGCGACAGCCACCCTCACTCCCCGGTCAGTTTATATATCTCTCGTCATCCGCTAGCTTATATTTAAATTCTCTGTCTTAATAAGAAAAACTTTCTTCTATTTTCTGCTTCCAGCTGCTCCTTTGTCCGGATCCATTATTCCCAACTCTTGTAGTAATTGTATGCCTTGTTCTGATGATGTAATCCTGTACTTTCGATCCTTCCACTGAAACTTCAAAAACACTGGATAGCCCCACGTGTATCTCACATTCTTCTTCATCAAGACTGCTGTACAAACTTTCACAGTTTTTCTCCAATTGATTGTCTCCGAACATAAATCTTGATATACTTGTACTGGAGTTGATTGATACTTCATTCTCTCTGGGGCTTGTCTCGCAATTTTCATAAATTCCACTTTTTTATAATAATTCGCAAACTTTATGATGATATCTCTAGGCATTACTCCGCTTCTTCTGCCTCCAATTCTATGTATTCTTTCCATGTCCCATTCTTCTCATGCAATATCTGGAGTTATATCCTTAATCCACCCCATAACTCGATCTCTCAAAATTCTGGGGTTTTCACCCGATGATTCTGGAAAGAATCTGAGACGAAGGTTAGAGCGTCTTGCCCGATCCTCCAAATCAATCATTTTCAGCTGCATTGAGTCAAATTTTTCCGTCTGGTTCTGTATGGCTATTTCATTTGCCATAGCTTTTCTCTTCACCTTTTCAATCCTTGAATTGGCCTCCTTCATTTGCCTTTTCATTTCTGAAATACTTCTATCTATTTGAACCGTAACTCCCATCAACACCTCTTTTTTCAGGGATTCATTGCTTTCTTCCATCATTTTTTGCATCTTTTCATTATTATGTGTCATCATCTGCTGCATCATGTCTTTAATGTTCTCTACCAGCTCTGTCTGCTGCGTTGTAGCGTCTGATGTTTTAGATCTAGCTGCAGCTGCCTTTGGGTCAACTCCTCCCTCCATCCCTTCCTTCTCCCTTCTGGTTTTCTGGGAGTCTTTGTTATTATTATTGTTATTTTTGCCACTTGAGGTCGGCATCTGAGATTCCACTCTAGCCAATCTGGCTGCTGTATTATCCGATGGTCTCCCAATAGACTTATTTCTCAGCCAAAGCGGAATTTTCTGTTGTTTTTTTAGAGTCTTTCTTTGACATTGGATCTGATCCAACCCAGACGCTGTAGAGGTTAAAAGCGAAAGTAGCCTGTTCCGGCTACAGCAGTTTTCAAAATTAGTTCTTTCAAAGCCTTTTAGCCTCTGTTATCTGTCCCACACAATATTTTTTTCCTTTCTGCTCACATTTGACGAGACTATTAGCTTTACATTTTATTTACGACCGGAGCTCGAGAAATTGCCGCTCGCCCGTCAGCCCCGGAAGTCCATCCCCCCTCTCAAACTATCCTAGGGTGACCAGATAAAATCCAGGGAATTTCAGCCAGTGTCATTTGTATGCAATTAGTTCCTGGTGATATTCCCTCTTCATCACAACAGTTAAAGTTGCAGGGGCCCTGCCTTCTTTTGTATCTGGTCACTCTAGTATAGTGCCTGCACCTTTAACTGTTGTGATGAAGAGGGAATATCACCAGGAACTAATTGCATACAAATGACACTGGCTGAAATTCCCTTTTCTCTACAACTGTTAAAGTTACAGGAGCCCTGACCTGGATTTTATCTGGTCAGCCTAAACTATCCTCTCTGCGTGGACTCTGCATATGCTCTGTAATTCAAGACTCTACCCCAAGTAGGTAATATGTATCTAGCTAAGTTGATTTTATTTGGAATTGTGTGTGTGTGTGTGTGTGTGCGTGAGAGAGAGAGAGTGATTGTTGCTTTTCCTTGTTTTTTGTACCCCGCCTCACCCCCCCCCCCCATAAACTTCTATTTTATATTTGCACATTTGGCTGTGCTTTAAAAGGGACATTCTCATTAAAACCCATTCCCCATGGGAA
This sequence comes from Anniella stebbinsi, assembly GCA_029215795.1. Taxonomy (NCBI): domain Eukaryota; kingdom Metazoa; phylum Chordata; class Lepidosauria; order Squamata; family Anniellidae; genus Anniella; species Anniella stebbinsi. The sequence continues at coordinate 227,787,068 of JARDYH010000001.1, forward strand.
GGACTGCACAGTTAGAATTTCACAAAAGCCTGCCAAATCCTGTTTCTGGGCTTTGGGCAATAAAATCTAAAGTGCCTTAAAAATCCTAGAGTTGGGTTTAAGAAAGGACTCCTTGGCCAAACTCCCCATGCAGCTGGGTTTTGGCTGGCAGTAAACCACACTTCTTAAAGGGTCATCAGCAGGCCTTCCTTCCCTACCTGCATTAATGTAGCCAGCCTGAGTAGTCACACAGGTCACCTGGTAACAGTCTTCATCTCTATAGTGAGATGTACTGTATTTCTATTTAAATGATAGTAATAATTTCTAAATTTGCAACTATACATGCAAATTTGCATATGCTTTTTTGTGCAACTCTGTGTCCTCGTTTATCCTCTTTTCTTATTTTTGCAATGTGTAACTGGCCACCCTCTGTCTTCCCCACTATGGTGAGATATATTGAATTTCTATTGAAATTATATTATTTATGCACTTGCATCTAGAAATATAAATGAGTATATGCAAATTTTATAGAAAACCTTTATAGAAATTTGTCCTATTTTGTGAGCGATCCAATCCCCTTTTCGGGGGGGGGGGGATGCTCAAGTGAAACCCACTTAACACATTGTTCTGTCCCAATTCTGAATGTAGTTTATTACATGCATTTTTACAGGAGTTGTTGCTGTGATGATAACTTTTTGCATTCTCTAGCACACATTTTGTATGTTTTGGTACATGTAATAATTTATGTAATACAACTTATACTTAACTAAACAATTTAATCGAAACAAGAAAAATCTTTTTGCTTTTTGACTGCACAGCTAAAAGGGATTCAGTAAATGCACATGCGACTTTTAAAATCTGTGTATTTAATTTTTTAAAAAATCAACATTACATTGTTAAAATAAAAATCTGTCCCTCTGTCAGACCAATGTTGGTTTGATGATTATCTTGATATTAACTGCTTTACTTGAGTAAGCAAAGAAGAAGTAAAATACCAGTCAGACCAGCTGTCAATTCACTGAGTATTGTACTATGGTTATTAAAAACACCCAAAAGATATACCTTTGTGGTTCAGTCTTTTGAATTGGAATCAGAATATTAATTTAGGCCCGAAGCATGATTAAACATTGAAAGGCCCCTTAAGAGTTTTCACCAAATTTTCTTGGATTTCTCTTTATTGGGTCTTCCCAGTCTCTGTTTAGCGCTGTAATTGCTTTGTTCCATTGTTGATAGGTTAAACCACAGTGTGATTTTCTCCATGTCATAATATTTAAGAGGACGGCTCAATGTTCCATGTGCTTGATGTGTTGCTGAGACACAGGCAGCATAAAGGAAGGGTTTTATTGTTTGTTTTTTGTGCAGCCTGCAAAAAAAAAAAAAAACACAGGAAAATGTCTTGGCTATGTAGTTTGATAGTGTTATTCTTCAGCTCTATGCCAGCCTTTAAAATGTAAACTTAGATTGTGAGAATTAGTGTAATTAAAACTGCCAGATTATCATGAGATCTTCATTGTATACCAGGTAAGTGCAGAAATAATACCAGGTAAGTGCTTGGCATGTGTATATCAAGGATGCCATATAGAGGCTGTATATGAAAAGGCATTTTGTACATTTGGTCTGGAAAAATCCAGCTGCAGCTAATACAAAATGCTGCTACCCAGGTATTGACTGGAGAGTAGGGACAGGGGAGAATTTTGTTTGGTCTGCATTTTTAAGTGAAGCGACCTAATTCACACTTTCCAGACTAACATGTGAATCCGAACACAGTTATCCGTTGGTTGCACATGTCTGCAAATGTTGTGTTGCAGTGCTTGGCTCAGGAGTACAAAAGTTTATATATTGAGGAAAACTCCATACGAAAAGCAATGCGAATGTTCAAGTGCTTAAAAAAAAATTAGATGAATGTGGAAATGGGACAGAATGGTTTGATGACAGCCGCAAGGCCCAGTGCCAGGACAGTCTCCTGCATCCTGCTGCTGCAGTCGCCCCAGAAGCCAAGAGAGACTTGAAAGAGGAGCTCCTGCCAGGAGCCAAAACTACTCTCAACGGAGGAAGAGGAGCCTCGAATCTGCCTGACCCAGGCTGGGCCGCCTCCTCTGAGTGACGCATGCAAAACTGACATGGACTTTATATAGACTGCTTTGCCTACCTCTGCTGCAAAGAGGCAATCAGAACATACTACACCCAATTTGCTTGATGTACGCTGCTTGCTAGTCTGTTTCCAATTCAAAGATTTTTAAACTGTGAAGCCCTAAACAGCTTGGGACATGGGTACCTTAAGGGTCACCTCAGACATGTTGCTCTGCACACGCTCCTTCATCATCTGAGGCTCTTCTCCAGATTCTTTGGCCATCTGAAGCTTAGTGAGTGATCTCAAGGAGCTGTAGCACCCCCACTATGGGATGCTTTCCCAATTGAGATGCGCCAGGCCCCAGTGGTATATGACAGCAGTACAGAACCACTTATAGGCCAAAGGCCAAATTCCATTTTGGAGCTCTCAGGAGCCACATTCCAGTGGTAGGTGGAGCCAAAGGCAAAAGGGGTAGGGCTAGAAATACCAGCATGTTTTAACTTAAAGGTCTTGCTGTTAGAAACTAAGCCTTAGGAGAGATGTTTCAACATTTCAGAATAGGGAAACAACTGTATAAAAGTTGAGGAACCACCAAATGATCGATGACTGTGGGAAAGGGGGACTAGAAAAGGGGTGTGGCTTTATGGGGAACCCTTGAGGCCTGGATTGGGACCCTAGGAGTGCTAGGGTTTGGCCCCTGGGCCTAAGGCTCTGCATCCCTGCTATATGTTTTACATTTGGTCAAAACCTGAAGGAAGGCCTGCATTATTTCTCTCTTCATTATTTATATGCCACGTCTGTTTTCCTTTTCTGGCCCTCACTTTGGGTATGTGGTGGTGGGTGGGTGGATATGTTGCTGTTTTGCTTGATTTTAGAATTTCTGGTTTTGTGATGTGATTATCTTCTGAAGGCTGTTTCCTAAATTTCTTTCTATTGTATATGCATTTTAATGTTATAAGCTACTTTCTGCTTGCTTCTGAAAAAAAATGGATGTAAGATTTAAAACCCAATAAACAAGCCAGTTGGTGGTGCAGGTGTCAAAATTAGGGGTGTGCATCGGATCGGATCCGATCCACGATCCGAATCCGATCCGACCCAAAATCGGGAAAATCCGATCCGATCCGATCCGGACAACCTCCGATCCGATCCGATCCGATCCGATGAGGTCCGATCCGGATCGGACGCCATTTTGAATGCTTTTTCCCATAGCCAAGTATTGTTTTACAAAAACGCCTATAACTTTTTCATTTTTAAAGATAGAAGGATGAAACTTGGGCACATTGTAGACTGGTTAGGGGTAGTTATCTGTGAGAAATTTCAGAAAGATTGGTGCATGCATTTTGTGGCAATTAATTTTTTAATAAATACCCAGGAATGCCTATAACTTTGTCATTTTTAAAGTTACACACATGAAACTTTGCCACATTGTAGGGGGTACCTTGGGACCTATGTGTGTGAAATTTCAGAAACGTAGGTGCTTGTCTTGTGTGGCAATTAATTTTTAGAAAAATGGGTAGTAGTGGGGTAAATACAGTTACGCCTCCCATTTTTTATTTTTGAAGATACAAACAGGAAACTTGGGCACATTACAGGTACCACTTGCCTTGATATGTGTGTGAAATTTCAGAAACATTGGAGCTTTCCTTGTGTGGCAATTAATTTTTGAAACAATGAGGAAAGAAACACCTATAACTTTGTCATTTTTAAAGTTACACACATGAAACTTTGCCACATTGTAGGTGGTACCTTGGGACCCATGTGTGTGAAATTTCGGAAACGTAGGTGCTTGCCTTGTGTGGCAATTAATTTTTTAATAAATACCCAGGAATGCCTATAACTTTGTCATTTTTAAAGTTACACACATGAAACTTTGCCACATTGTAGGCGGTACCTTGGGACCTATGTGTGTGAAATTTCGGAAACGTAGGTGCTTGCCTTGTGTGGCAATTAATTTTAGAAAAATGGGTAGTGGTGGGGTAAATACAGTTACGCCTCCCACTTTTTTATTTTTGAAGATACAAACAGGAAACATGGGCACATTACAGGTACCACTTGGCTTGATATGTGTGTAAAATTTCAGAATGATAGGTCCAGGCATTTGATGGCTATGGAATTTTTAAATTACATGTTTCAAAAAAATTTCTACAGAGGCCAGGTCTTCCCCTCCCGCTTCCCGCGAAGAAAAGGAAACACTCTCTCGTCTCGATCCCTTTGAAGTTGCTAGTAGTATCCATTACAGGGCTCGTGTTTCCTTTCCTCCTTTCACTTTTCAAGCAGAACGGCTGAGCCTAGCTGAGTTTTGCAGCCATGCGTGCAAGGAAGGATCACTCTGGTCTCGATCCCTTTGATCCTTGGTAGTATCCATTACAGGGCTCGTGTCTGCTTTCACTTTGTACTCAAGCAGACACGAGCCCTGTAATGGATACTACCAAGGATCAAAGGGATCGAGACGAGAGAGTGTTTCCTTTTCTTCGCGGGAAGCGGGAGGGGAAGACCTGGCCTCTGTAGAAATTTTTTTGAAACATGTAATTTAAAAATTCCATAGCCATCAAATGCCTGGACCTATCATTCTGAAATTTCTGACACATATCTACCCCTAACCCATCTACAAAGTGAGCAATGTTCAGACTTCTAACTTTTAAAATAAAAAAGTTATAGGCGTTTCTTTCCTCATTGTTTCAAAAATACCTTGCCACCACATGCCTGGACCCAGCTGTCTGAAATTTTACACACATATCAAGCCAAGTGGTACCTGTAATGTGCCCATGTTTCCTGTTTGTATCTTCAAAAATAAAAAAGTGGGAGGCGTAACTGTATTTACCCCACCACTACCCATTTTTCTAAAATTAATTGCCACACAAGGCAAGCACCTACGTTTCCGAAATTTCACACACATAGGTCCCAAGGTACCGCCTACAATGTGGCAAAGTTTCATGTGTGTAACTTTAAAAATGACAAAGTTATAGGCATTCCTGGGTATTTATTAAAAAATTAATTGCCACACAAGGCAAGCACCTACGTTTCCGAAATTTCACACACATGGGTCCCAAGGTACCACCTACAATGTGGCAAAGTTTCATGTGTGTAACTTTAAAAATGACAAAGTTATAGGTGTTTCTTTCCTCATTGTTTCAAAAATTAATTGCCACACAAGGAAAGCTCCAATGTTTCTGAAATTTCACACACATATCAAGGCAAGTGGTACCTGTAATGTGCCCAAGTTTCCTGTTTGTATCTTCAAAAATAAAAAAATGGGAGGCGTAACTGTATTTACCCCACTACTACCCATTTTTCTAAAAATTAATTGCCACACAAGACAAGCACCTACGTTTCTGAAATTTCACACACATAGGTCCCAAGGTACCCCCTACAATGTGGCAAAGTTTCATGTGTGTAACTTTAAAAATGACAAAGTTATAGGCATTCCTGGGTATTTATTAAAAAATTAATTGCCACAAAATGCATGCACCAATCTTTCTGAAATTTCTCACAGACAACTACCCCTAACCAGTCTACAATGTGCCCAAGTTTCATCCTTCTATCTTTAAAAATGAAAAAGTTATAGGCGTTTTTGTAAAACAATACTTGGCTATGGGAAAAAGCATTCAAAATGGCGTCCGATCCGGATCGGACATCTGGTCCGATCCGATCCGACCAGCCTCCGATCCGATCCGATCCGATCCGACCCCCCAGGTCCGATTCCGATCCGCTATCCGATCCGATCCGGGGGGTCAGTGCACATCCCTAGTCAAAATGTGATGCTGGCTCTTAGGAGTTGACTTCTGAGGAGTTGAAGTAATCTCGGAAGTCTCACGAGTCAGGGAACTTCTGGGAGAGACTGGGAAGCCACCGAGGATGTGTCTGCCTAGCCCTGCATCCTGCTGTCTCCTGAACTGGTTCAGGAGACAGACACAGGGTTAGGCAGATGCGTGCTCGGTGGCTTCCGGGAGAGGTGGGGAAGCCAGCGAGTGAGAGACAGCAGGACGCAGTGCTAGGTAGACGCATAATCTGCAGACACATCGCTCTGTGGTTTCTGGGTGGGGAAGCCAGCGAGCCTATGGTCACCCCTAACTTCTGTCCATGTCTGGAGAGCAAATGGCACTACCAAAGCATTTTGGAGTACAAACTAATATGTCTGACATATTCCTAGGGAGAGGCAAAGACTTCTTAATGGACGAGAAGATGGATGTTCAATAAAGGCAAATCATTGCTCCTGACGCCAGTACTGTTGTTCACCATCAGTACCAGGTAATTCCATTGACCAGAATGCCCTTTACTCAGGGCCTTCTCAAACCTGGATTTGATTCTGTAGTTAGCTGCTTCAGTAAAAGGGAGAACAGCCATAGCTCAGTGGTAGAGCACCTGCTTTGCATGCCGAAGGTCCCAGGTTTGATTGCCGGCCTATCCAGGACAGCAAGAGTTCCTGCCTGAACTGGGGAGCTGCTTCCAGTCAGTGTCAACAATACTGGCTAGATAGACCTAAGGTCTGACTTGGTATAAGGCAGCTTCCTATGTTCCTAATGTGTTAAAACATGCCTGGAATATGTCAAATTTAGATATCAATGTCAATCAGTATAATCTTTATCAGTCCAGCTGCTGCTATTTTTCTACAGTCTTTTCAGTGCCACTATGCAAACCCAACTGATATTCTGGCCTGGCTGTCAGCAAGTTTCCAAAGCTACTGACAGAGTGAGAAACTTGCAGTGTAGTATATTGGAGTCCACCAATAGCTCTTGTGACCTCAGACTGCCTGTTGAAGTCGCTGCTCATTTAACAACATTCTTTAATTTGTATTTTAATTGGTATAGACTGTAATTCCATAATGATCAAACTAGCTTACACTTCATACCTTCTGTTCTGTTATTGCTCATTTCATTAAAGACCAAGAGAGTGACAGAGAAGATAGTAAAAGGCCCTGCATTAAAATAAAAATAAAAATCCACATGCAACAAAATTGTTCTACAGCATTTTAATGCATGGGTGCCATTATTTATTTAACTAGCCATATTAATTGCCAAACACCTGAATTGTGGAGCTTTTGTAATAATGAGCCAAGGAGAAGTCAGACCATGAGCATCAAGGAAATGGAAACCTTCTTGGGAATCTAGAGCGGCCAGGTGTCCTCTTTTTGAAAGGACAGTTCTCTAATCAAAGGGCAGCCAGAGGACCATTCTCTGTTTGAAGGTCTGTCCTGTCCAGGCCCAGTTAAAGAACCATCAGAACTGTTCCCCATCAACAGTTAGCAGCTAGATAGCTGGGGTTACCTGGTCACAAACTTCCACAATATGATGAGATATTCTATTTAAATTGTATCTCTACATATAAATTATTGTATGCATATATTATGTGAATCCATATCCTCTTTTGTCATCTTTTTGAGTGATGCATTTCCTCTTTTTTCTTTTTTTGGCGATTTGTAAGTGGCTACCCCAGGAACCAACATTCTGTGGACTTTTGCCCACTACAAAATTTAATGTTAAGCATTACAAATAGTGATGCTATTAATACGAATGATGCTGGAGATTCACATTTTCCTCCTTCCTACATTATCATTTTCCCATATGTGAGCTGGAAAATTGTTGTGAATGTGTCGAAGCAGATAAATATGCCGGGCTTGGGTATCTTCTTGAGATTATTTGCAAAACGTGCAGATTTTCATCGGCTAGATCTAATTGACTTGCAACAGTGTGCGGCATCAGTATGATTATTTTGTGAGTTATCTATATTAGGCTTCCTGCAAAGAAGACAGGAGGCTATAGATTGATGGTGACGTCCCTGCCACTTCAATTATGATCCAATGGCTTATTTAGGATGGATCTTCACTTTTATATTCTTATTTGAATGAGCGCTGCACACAGCATGTCAGTGGTCAAATGAGGCAGAGGAACTACGAGCTGGGCCTTCTCAGCAGGGAAAAATCCTGCAGGCCCAATGGTGCTGGGATCCTGCTGGGGAAGGTGTCAGGGTAAGGCCCACTCAGAGGGCCTGAGCTGTCACTCAGAAACCTTCTAGGAGATGGCCACTCTCAGTAGGGGTGTAAACTAAAGTAGAACCATTCTGCTGGTGGTATTATTATTATTATTATTATTGACTTTCCACTTATTTTTTAAAGAAATCTGTCATGCATGATCTTGAAGTTGCTCTCATGCTATGCTTCTGATATATTTATTATTATTATTATTATTATTATTATTATTATTATTATTATTTGCATTTATATACCATCCCATAGCTGAAGCTCTCTGGGCAGTTTACAAAAACATAGAAATGCAACTGTGAGATACCTACACACCAAAGGGCTTTTAAGCAGCAGCTCAATAGGGATGTACTTAAATTGTGCCCAGAGTTAAGCAGAAAGCTGGGAGCTTTGCCAAAGACATTGATCCAATCAATAACTGCAAAGCAAACATCATGCCTGTACTGATTATTACCCATTTCTCAGTTCTCTGATTTAGGTCTCTGGATCTAGCATCAAATGTTTAATCACTGTAAGGATGCAATCCTGTGGATGATTAGACAGAAAAAACAACAACATGGCTGGCTGGGAAATGCAGGGGCTTTTTTTCCCTGTCTAAACGTACATAGGATTGTGCCCTAAAAGTCACAATAGTTCAAAAGCAAACAGCATTATATTTAAATATATCCATAGCCAAACACTTAGCGTGCAAAGCGTTTTAGTGTCTCTGATCCATATAACAACCTTCCAAGGGAGGACACTCTCCCAATTCATATAGCCAAAGGATCCACTCAAATCTCACTTTTTGATTATTTGAAATAGTACATCAACCTTTAGTCTGCAGGAGATGCTTTGCATAAACATGTCATCATAGACAATATGCAACCAAAAGGCAAACTAGCCTGAGAACAGATAATTTATCCAAAAAGTAGGCAATTTGGCTAAAAGGTAATCTAGCCAGAAAAACAGCATGCCATCATGGGCAAAGTGGACAAGAACATTGCCTCTGAGGGCTTCCATAATAATGACAGTGGAGTGCCTGGATGAACTAGAGTTTGAATTCCAGACTTCTATGTATACAAATCCATTTTTAAAAGGGTGTGGGGGAAGAAGTGGAACAACCATGCTGAAATACTTTCTGGGACCTTTCCTTTCCTTAACTCTTGTCAGGATCAGCCAGAGGCAATAGTTGGCGTTACTCAAATCAGTGACGAGCTGGATCAGTGACGAGCTGGAAGATGGAGCCTGTGGTTGAATGAAATAGAAAGTACTGTACTGTTGATCAGGCAAAGGCAGAAGGCAGACTACCAGGTTTGGCTAACTCATTAGCTTCATATAGTGGCTGCTAACCTCAGGGCTAATGTTGCCCACCCCTGTTCATCCTCTATCCAAATGGAATTCAGGCATCTGATAGCCTTATTTGGGTTGACTGCCTCACATATTTAGCAATCGCATGAAGGAAAACGGGGCCATGCCATCCATGCATTGGGGGCCTATCAGTAAAGTGGGGAAGCTTGCTCTACACGTGTAGGCTCCTCCCATGATGTAGAACCCTGTGTGATCACGTGTGTGTGTGTATGGAATGGCAAGTGTGAACTTGCTGTCTGATTATCTATCACCTGAGAGAGAATGCCTGAACAGGCCAGTGCCTTCTTATATCCCAGGTAGCGTGAGCAGAAAGAAGCTCATGCAAGGGGACATCCGCATCTCCTCTTTGCCCCTCAAGCCTCCAGACCCCCAGCATTTTATAGTTGACACGCTGTCTGGGACTCTGTGTCCCTCCATATCAGAATTGCTAATTGAGTTGTTATTATTATTTTTATTATTTACAATATTTATATACCCCTCAATTATCTAACACAGATTCCAGAGCGGTGAACATAGGTATAAACAGTAAAAGAAAGAAGAATTAAAAAGCAGGCTAGGAATGTTGGAGAAATCCACAAAGGATTCAAATGAATGAGGGTTTCTTTGAATCCAATTTACAGATTTCTTAGCAGACTGGCTTTTTCCAGATTGCATGGATTCTGCAGACTTGTGGACCGGCTTTTTACTTTTCAGTGAGATTTATGAAAATGTGCATTGCGCAAGCACATTTGCAAACAGAGGGCAAATTTCCCATACATCCCTAAAAAAAAAACGGTTTCCATCAATGAGCGGATCATGGAACGAAAGATGCCCGGCAATCTGCAAAAGACAAACGGAACAGATTCTACAAAATCCGTACATCCCTAATATTATTTATTATTATTTATTACATTTATATACCGCCCCATAGCCGAAGCTCTCTGGGTGGTTTACAAAAATTAAAAGATTGAACACTAAAAAGACAATATACAAAATTTAAAACCATAAACATAAAACAGCTGACATTTAAGACATTTTAAACTTTTAAGCCTGGCCACAAAGTCAGTTAAAACCTCAACTTAAGCTGTAAAATGTCTGGGAGAAAAGAAAAGTTTTGACCTGGAGCTGAAAAGATAACAGTGTTGGCACCAGGCGGGCCTCATCGGGGAGATCATTCCATAATTGGGGGGCTATCACAGAGAAGGCCCTCTCCCTTGTTGCATTTGGTCTGCTTCAGAGAAGGTCCTCATCGATTCAGACATCAGCCAATTTGTTTTATCCAAATCAGCCCAATTCAGTTTGGGATTCGGCTGAATCCAAAGCACGTTGTTAAATTATACTTCAAATACCAATACCCAGACCAAACTCTTTTTATTTGATTAACATTCATACACACTGGCAGCTCTGCAGACATGAATATTAGAAACTCCCAGTTAATTACACCATAGCAGCACTCACAGTTTGGAATGTGTCCCCTGTGTTGTAGCTCATTTTTAGAATCTGGCCTCGTGAATTGAAGCCCAATATGCATATGGGATCCAAAAGCATAAATATTTCTGTACTCAACATCAATTATACAAGCGGGAATAAGATACCAGATTCCTTCATGCCAAGGTGATAAGATTCCAATAAGTGTTGAATAATGCACCTTGTTACTACAGATAATCTTCTTTTGGAGTAAACAAATTACATCAGATTTGAGATTAGTGTTGTTTTTAAGACTAATTGCAGCCTGGAAAATAAAGTTTATTCCGTGTTCTCCTTCATGCTTTTCAAATTGCTTTTTGTATCTCTGGAATAAATACAGATTGAGAACAGTGTGAATGAAATTATTCCTAGTTCTGCGTAGAACTCCAGAGCAAAAGTGTAGGTGACACTTGTTCCATGTTACCCTTGGGCTACAGTTTTGATCACAGACAGAGTGGATTTATCCCTGTCAGCACAATGAATTTTATCCTCGTGTCACAGGCAACGTTTACTCTTCCTCTTGCATTTTTCATGTACAATTGAAACACAAATGAATTCATTTCTTGGGTAGCATCGCTGAGCATCCTAGCAGGTAGGAGGACTGGGGAAATCTTCAACAGTGGGATGGTGTTTAATGGCAGTACAGAGCAGTGGCATCCTTCTGTGCTGAAAGACTCCTTAAAGGCTGAGATCCCATACAGTGAGGCTGAGTAAATCCTAATGAGCTCAATGGCTTCAATGGGATTTAATCAGCCTCTGTGACCAAGATGCACACAACTGAGAACAGCAGCACAATAGCCCACTCTACACAAAGGACCCTGCTGTCCCCCATGTCCTTGGCTGGGAGGGGGTGCTTTTATCCCCTCAAGCAATTTTGGAGCAAGATAGGCTTTCCCCACTCCCTATACAAGTGTATAGAGCAATTCTCCCATTCACTTGAATAGGGAAGGTGAAAGCCCCTCCAATTGAAAAACAACTGGATGGAGACAGAAGCCCACAGCCCACCATAGACCTTATTACCCCAAGGGTCATTGGTTGGGGATGGGCCTCTGCTCCCTCCAGCTCTTATGTAAGTTGAATGGGGCAATAGGAGAGGGGAAGCCCCTTCACTTGCAGAGCGGGAAAAGAACCTGGTGGGTGCCTCATCCTGGCTTTGCAGGTATAGGGAGCATAGGTTCCATGTTAGGTTATGTTTGGGCAGTCTTTTTCTTTCAATTTACCAACAAAACTATTTCTGCATACTTCTCAGTATGCAGAAACCATGACATTATTTTGTGGTGGCCTGAATTCGCTTCCAAAATGAGGCATCGACCAATAAAGTTTGTTATTAGAGAAAAATATGATGAGAACATGGGACGCATGTTAGGAAAGCCATTTCCACATGTTATGGGAGCCACTTTTATTTTATGTTCACCCCTACCCTGACAGCTTAACCAGATCATATCCCTATGCTGTTCTATCTTTGGGGAACACTGGCCTTTTCATAAGATGGCTCGTTTAATAAAATGGCTGACATCTTGTTCAAACTCCTCCATTAGACCCAGTGTCAGCACCTGGCATACTGGGGTGTTTGCCTCAGGGCCCACCAGTGCTGATACCTTGCCTATCATTTGTGCCATCTGGCAGTGGCACTGTTTCACTCTCCACTTTGCTCACTAACATAAAACTGGGTCTCTGGAAGAACCTGGAAGTTGGGCAGACCATTACTATGTTGTGACTTTTAGGTAAGCCTGGTTGCTTGTGATGGGGATGATGATGATTGAAGCGGTATGGCCACTTGGGGGGAACAACCGGTGGTGGGTACCGGGTGTTCCGATCGGCACAAGGGCCTCCAAAATCTGGAGCTGACATGGCCCAGCCTGTCAATGGGTAGCTTTTGGTAACAAATCTGGGAAGGGGGGAAATTATGAAATTTGATGAAAAATCTGGATTTTTCCCATCCTCCCCAGCCAAAGGGCAGTTCTACTTTAATGAGAATTAACAAAAACGCTTAGAGCTCCGCCATTTTTAAATATAAAGAAATGAAACTTGGCACCATGATAGTTTTAAGGAAGGGCTTTAGCCATGCCAAATTTGAAGCAGATCCGTTCATCTGTTGATTTTTAGATTTTTTAAAAAAGTTTGAGGTTTTAAAATATATTTCTTTTTTAAAAAGGTCAATTTTAAAAGTAAAGAGATGTAATTCGGCACCATGATAGCTCTTAGATAGAGCTTTAGCCTTGCCAAGTTTGAAGGAAATCTGTTCATCTGCTGATTTTTAGGGATTTTTAAAAAACGTTTGAAGTTTTTAAATTTTTTTAAAATAAAATGTCATTTTTAAAGATAAAGAAATGAATCCTGGTACCATGATAGATCTCAAGTAGGGCTTTATTCTTGCCAAGTTTGAAGCAGATCTGTTCATCCATTGATATTTAGGAATTTTGTAAATTTTGAGGTTTTAAAATTATTTTTTTCAATATGGCTGGAGCCATATCCTTCAAACTCAGGTTGTCAACCCTCCTCTTTAGGGTATTGCACTGTGAGAATTTTCAGCCCTTGGCATTAAGGGAATCTCAAGTTTTTAGCTAAGAAGTGCTGGGCAAGCAGGGCACTTTTCCTGTTGCAGATTTGGTGGGCAGTCGGGCACCTGGAGCTCAGCAGAGGCGAGGCAGCCACAGATCAAAATGTGAGAAAGGAGAGATCAGTCAAAGCAGCCCACAGGGCAAAACGGAACAGGCCAAAGGCTTTTTTCTCAGAGTTCCACATCATGGGCGGTGAAGGGTCATCCTTAGAGAAAAAGTCTCACGACCAACAGTGAGGTGTCAGTCGAGAGAGAAGATGTCCTGTTGATGCAGATGTTGGAACCTGGCATGTCGTTGCTTTGCTTTGCTACCCCTTCCTTTCCATTTCACTTTGTTCACTTGTGAGCTAGGCGTTGTCTGCACTACTAGCATGCAATGCAGAACATTTGAAGTGTGTCAGAGAAAAATAGATAGACGTGTGGCTTGGGCTGGCTGGCGTATCTCTTAGAGACAGAGTTAGACTGAAGACACAACTCAGAGATAGCTGTAGCTGAATCCTGAGAGGCTGGCATGCCATACAGAGCCTTTCAAGAGCTTCTCAGAATCAAGTGTTGGTGCAGGTTTTGGCTGGTTGGAGGCTTTGGCTGGCGTCAGTTTCAGACAGAGTTACAAATCATTGACGGCTGTAGCTTAGCCCTGAGAGGCTGGCTTGCCACACAGAGCCTTTTAAGAGCATCTCAGAGTCCAGTGTTGGTGCAGATGAGTCACCAGATGTGACCAAGCTATAAGCTGGCACCCTACCCACAGCCACAGGGTACAAGTACACAGCCTGGCTGGACTGTTGGGAGACTTTGGCAGAACTCTCTACCACCACGTTGCCCACTCTCCATTCCCAAGAACATCCTCAGGGAGCTTCTCTATATTAAGGAAAAATACCACAGCCTTACTGGGGCTTGATCTTCCAGAGTCTTTGTGGATTTACAATGGATGCATGCGCTTTGTGGATTTACAATGAATGCATGCGCTTCCCCCTTGTTTTCCCCTTTTCCTTTGTGGGCACGTTCCATAAGGTTCCAAATGTTTTGTTTATACAGCCAGTAGATGGCACTGCAAGTTTTCTAAAATAAGGTGTGATTCTTGAATTACCCAAACTCTTTGCTATCAGCTTTTGATTACTACATTTTGGGCAATTTTAAAAATGGTGAAATAAACCTTAAAAAAAAAGATGAGACAGGCACCGGAGGTTGATGGTGTCATGAAAAGGACCTGTGAACTTCTGTAAAATGTCACGAGCACATGATAAATACATTGTGCAAAAACAACCCAAAGCTACTTTCAGTTTAAAGCCAAAACCATAGGAGGGGCAGGAAATGCAGCCGTATTTCTCACTTAGCTTGGCCCTAAATGGCAAAACTGGGTTTGCTGCTGTGTAATACATGAATGGCCCTTAATGCTGATGATCTAGTGGTGTTGCATTTAAAATATGCAGAAGAATATTTCATTGCCCCTATCAAGTTTAAAAGATTTTTAAACTCTCAGAGCTCTTTGGATGCCAATGGTCATGGCTTTGAATTTTACAGTAAAAGTGTATTCTGATCGTAAATTCTCAAGAAGGTTAAACATAAATTAGTCATAAAGCTGGCAAAACTGGAAGGTTGTAAGATGATCTCAAAATTTCCAGCGTTTTTAATCCTTTACATGTTTGTTTAATTAAAAAAAGGGGGGAAGCTAATTTCTTTTCTTTTTTTTAACGTCCCTCTTAGTTATAACCTCAAACTTTCATGTGTAGAGCACTATGGAGCACTGCAGATCTAAGCTCCATTTAAGACAACAAAGTGGTATTTGATAGTCTGTCTCTTCTGTAGAACAGCTCTCCTTCCTGTCTTTGATGTGTGGATGGTTTATTTAATCAATTATTAATCAAAGTTATGGCATTCTTCTTATATATTTAGGTAAAACTAAAAGATGCCTCTCCTTGCTTTCTCGGTTAAATAAATGTTTAAACAGATTTTAGAAATACTGGGTTTTTGATTCATATATATATATATATATATATGGATTTCAGGTTTTGTTTTTCTCTTTCATATTTATCTATATATCTATATCTAGCTATCTATGATTATATATACGATCTCTCTATCTATATCATCTCTCTCTGAGTATGGAGTATGAATTTTAGAAACATTTTTAATATATTATTTTACACTGCTTTTACATTGGTTTTTATAATACATTTTATGCATTTTATATAAACCACATACAGTTCTTATTATATCAAGTGGTATGTAAATAGTTTAAACAAACAAACAAATAAAAGGGGTACAGGGAGTAAACAATTAATTGTGGATGAGCCTTAAAAGAGAGTGTTCCTTTGACAGCCTACCTTTTACCCAATAGCGAACAGAGAAGACAAATAGTTTTAGTAGTAATTCCTTTGCACAGGTGTTTGGGTCGGCAGGCAACCATTCAAATGGCACACCATCATGGTGCGAGATGGACAGCTGGATCCTTTGCGCAGGGAGAATCTTGAGCAGTTGGTAATGTTTGGCAGCTTAATACAGGGGAGGGAAAAATGACTGCTAGAAAAACCTCAAGTGCAGCTAATTAGCAGCAATGAACTGTGGGTAAGTACTGTCCATTTTAATGTGAGAAGAATTTTACAGTAACCACAACCCGGGAGAGAGGAAGAAAAAAGCAAAGAGAAGGAAATGCTCCCTAGCTGACCCTTCTGGCATTCTATGTTTCACGTTGCAATAATCCTGTAAATTACTATGCTTTCTTATACAGTAACTTGGAGTTAATTAGTAATTTAACATTCCTCTACACTACTAAATGTCTTTCTTGCATTATATTATGTTGTTTCATGATCCTACCTTAATGGGGTTTTGTTATATTTTCTCAAAACACTAACAGTAAAATAAAAATGAGCGAGGAAAATTAATTAGTTTCCCTTTTACCTATGATTTACCTGTTCTTAACAATTAAGTGGTGCTGCGCTCCCCCACCCTTGCAAATGCCGTACGAGGCTACTTAGAGGTTTCTGAGATGTAAATGTGGGTGGGTATTGGGATTACGTGAAAGGGATAGAATCTCCTTTGGGATAGCCTTTGGAATCTCTACTATAGCCTGAAGAACAGATACACAAATACTACGACAATACTGAATTAGTGAGAGGCAATCAATTAGGCCTTCTTTCACAATAGTACAGTCTTTCTCACCTTTAATGGCTACCCTTGCAGCATTGTTTCCATTTATTTAACCTATGCCTGGTTTCATAAAGAGAAGGCCTGATTCAACTCTCTTAGGGACAAACTATGATTGCCCTAATCCAACTAGAGCTGTGTGAGTGTGTGTGTGTAAAAGCAGGTTAGGAATATCAGAAGCTGATTTACACTGAGGGGCTGTCTATATGCCCTATTTAGCCTGAGATGGCTGCGCAGTGGCGTTGTGTTGGTTATACGATGCAGTAGTCAACTAGCAGCCACCACGGGACTTTTCCCCAAAACTGTGCATTTAAAAAGTCATGCTCCGAGGTCATCACCACATTTCCACTGTCTGTCGGTGGTGACCTCGATTTGGGTTGAGATTAGGGACGTTCCAGGGGCATTCCCATGGTAGGTTGCTTGGAGTGCAGAAACGGAGGGCAAAGGGAAGGGGGCATGCTCCATGAGTGAATGGCTACTTGAAAGCCTGTGCTCCCTCCTGACATATGGATTAACTGTTCCCACCCCACAACTGCGATGCCATGGGCTTTTAAGGAAAAAGCAGCCAAAGTGCCACCATAAAGTCATCCCGAGTCAGACCACTGGTCCATCTAGCCCAGTATTGTTGACACTGATTGGCAGTGGCTCTCCAGGGTTTCAGGCAGGCATCTTACCTAGAGATGCAGGTAATCGAACCTGAAGTTCAGTGGTAGCGCACCTTCATGGAAAACAGGTGCACTACCACTGAGCTTCAGCTCCTCCCATCCACTGGGACAGCTAGCTTTGTACTGTCTACCATGACAGGCAGAGAAGCTCTGCTAGATATCAGGCGATAGTCTTTATTGAACCTGCTACAAGAGGGGCTTTAGCTGGGAATTGAACTGTGGGCTTTTTGCATCGGTACTGAAGCCTGACCATTTTTCAGATAGGCTTTGTGATGCCTGATCTTTTGCTGCTAGAAAAGAGACTTAGAATCATAGCTACAACATAAGCTATATAAATGTAGAGTATAATTACAAAGCAGAGGGATTAATTGGAAGATAGGTTCTAGGTTAATCCAACATAAATTAAACATTGGCACTTCCTCCCGCCCCCCCCCCCCAAGTAATCTTCTCCCTGCCAATGATGACTTTCATTTTAGACAAATCAGAGTTAAAGTGGGCTAGAATGGTTCTGTTACACAGTAGGGGTTTGCCCTTGTAAGAGATTCTTCACACTTCTCCCCTCTTATTTATTCTTTTTTTTAATGTAGCACTTTAATTTTATGTCCTAAAAAGATCAATGCATACAATAGAACAGGCTTGGTTAAAAAAAGAAAAGAAGAAGAAAAAAGCCAAGCATTTCCTGGGAAAGGAAGCATTTGGAAAGGGCCTGTGAATTCAACACAAAACATTTCCCGAAGATTTTGTCTCTGGGGACTTTTGCTAAAAGAAGTGTTGCTACCATTTAAAACCCTATTCTTTGCAGCGGGATTTGAACATTCCATAAAAAATTCATCCCTGCTTTAAGAGATTTCTGCTTTTCTGTCCCCTCTATTGTTAGACAAATTGAAGTGTGCACTCTGAAGGAGTGTGGCAGTGAACTGAGAATTTATTTACTCATTCGATTCTAATATTGAGAGAATCTACTCCCTTCGTTCAAAGGGTAGAGCAACAATACGAATGACACTGGGGTCAGCCGGCACTTCACAGCTACCTGTGAGATAGAATTGTTCTCATGGCAGATAGGAAGTGACTGAAACCTCTTTTTCTCATCAATGTCTATTATGATTGATGGCTCTATGGTCACATTGAATATGCCCTTTTTAAATAATTCACAATGTCATCATCATAGTACTAGTTTATAACTAGCCTGTTATTTTTACCTTTGTTCATTCACTATCAGAAGGTTTGATAAATTAAATACTGTGGGTTTTAGTGGTATTATAACTGAAGCATAGGAGAGATATATATTCTTTAAAAAAAAAAAAAAAGATATCTGAATGCATCCAATTCCCGCCCCTATAATGTTAATACACACACACACACGAGCAGTTTTTGATAAAACAATTTCCTGAATTAACACCTCTCAAATTGAAGTATACAAAAATTCAAAATAACGATAAATACAAAATACATTCAAGATGTGGGATTTTGCCCTCAAGGGCTTGCATTGGATTATGAAAGAGACTCACATTTATCGATCATGTATCATCAGTGTAACAAGTGTCTGCTAGGGGGTGATGATAACTAATAGTTTTATTCCGAAAGCGAACCGCATTTTTAAATTTTCCATATCTTTGGACTCTTTGCATTCGTTGGGAGAGGGGAAAGAGGGACAGTCATTTAGATCTAAACCATAGTAACTATGAGATTATGCCAAAATATTTAACTGAGAGAAATGGATAGCTATTTGTTTTAATATGAGATGACATCTTAGCTGTTTGACTCCATTTGACTGCCAATTACTTGGATTGGGGAGGAAATCCTACGAAACTGTTTCCTTGTGTCATCCACACAAACGGTGGTATTAAGGGAGTGTATTACATGTCTAGCACCTATTTTATTATTTCTAAATAAAGCAATATTTTTCTCTCTATATTTTCAGGATATCATCCATTTTGGTGTGTTAGCATTTGATGTGGGGACAGCTTACACTCCGAGGACAGTGGCAGCTGAGACCACTGAGTTACGAGGAGTGGGTTGGAGATCCATCTTACCTAGGGTGACCATATGGGAAGGAAGACAGGGCTCCTGTATCTTTAACAGTTGTAGAGGAAAGGTAATTTCAGCCGGTGTCATTTGTATGCATGCAGCACCTGGTGAAATTCCCTCTTCATCACTACAGTTGAACCTGCAGGAGCCCTGCCCTCTTGACCAGATACAAAAGAGGGCAGGGCTCTGTTTTCAAAGTGTTACATCCTGCTTGGTATGGATCTGGCCCCAGAGATTGTGGTAGGACACAACACTGACATCACATTCATATTAAGTTGTTTAATTCCTAAGAATGTCTCCCCCATTCCCTGCATTAACCCCACATCCCAGTTCTCCAAATGATCTGACCAGCCCATTCTTCGCAAGCAGTGCCTGCCCATTTCTGAAACATTATACAAAGAGCCATTCTTGAAGGATGAATCATAAACCATTCTCATGTGGTAGCTGCTCATTTAAGTCGGCGCATCTAACCTGTGAATGGACAAAACGTATTGCTTAGGCTGCAGCCCTAGTAAAATCATTCACTCTTTATGAAAAGTAAAATACTGTTATGTAATGAACTGTAAGCACTGGGAGGCCATTTGGATGCTAATTACCTGTACACAGGATTGAGATTGCAGCAAGCATGACTCGTCTCCACATTGCATAGTGAACTCCACATTGCATAGTGAAGCATATTTGCATAGTGCAAGTATGCTTCATTGCAGCCCAATGCAACTGTGTGAGCAGAAGGTGCTGTGCAAGAAACCATATATGCAACTTGTGACTTTGCTAACAACCTGCACTACTTTTTAATCTTCTTTCATTTGTGCCAGCATGAACTAGAAATGTTTTAAGGAGCTCTTATATATCACTGATGCCCATAAAAGGTGTCCCTTTCCAGTGTCCTTGAGGCATGGACCTTAACCCAGACTCCCATATGTGTGGCCGCAATAACTAAGACATCATGGCTCTTTCTACACCTACGGGTATAGAGGGAGGGAGGGGGGACGATCCCAGACATACCTGCTTCAGGGATCGTCGGCCACTTTCTACACGGCAAGCATGACATTCCTGAAGTAAACAGGGACGTCGCAGTTGTTGCGCCTACTATTTTTTGGTCATGATGGAGCCAGGATCACACTTGCACTCCAATGCAACACTAAGTTTAAAAACGAAACAAAAACCCGACCCTGCTCCCCCTCACCCCCGATGCCCCTAGACTAGCCCCAGCCCGGCTCCTTCCCTCTTCTGACCCCTGCTACTCGCAGGGAGGAGAGAAGCCAGGATGGGCACCCACACCACCTGTGGTCCTTGGGATCGTTCCCCAGTTATCCCGGTACAATGGAGGGGTTGTCCCTTCCTGCTCCCAGGATCCTCTGTGCATCATTTGGACGCCCAGGGACGACCCCGGGGAAAGTCCCAAGTGTGGAAAGGTCCCATGTCATGAAACTCTCCAAATCACATACTACGACCAAGCTCCTATAAGTCTACAAGGTTACTTGGCAGGAATGGATTAGCCTCATCCGTGCCACTTCTCACATCCGCAATGGGATCCCTCGCACTGATTGCCTTTTTCCTTGGCCTTGCTTGCCTATGACGTGTGACTCCACCTATCTCCAGACAGCCCAGCCCCTCAGCTGTTACTGAAGACCTCCCTAATTAGATAGCCCCCATGCTTTGTCACATTCTGACCTTTTTGAGCAGCACCATGCAATGCCAGAGTGACCTGGGCTCTGTATAAAAGCATTTGCTCTCTATGTTGGACTACTCAGTATAGATTACACTGGGAGCCTATCTACACACGCAGGATAAAACACTTTGAAAATGTTTTGTAAACCGTATATGGAGTGTGTCCTGGGCCCCAGCAGTTCTCAAAACTGTTATAAACCGTTTTAAACCATTTTAAGGCAGTAGTGTAGATAGGCTGTCTGATGTATGAGAAATTATTTTCAATTTGTTATTGATCAGGATTTACCCAATTCGCACCTCCCAGACCAATCACGGACACAAATGCAATCTGCGGTTGAACTCTGTGGATTTCCAAGTGTGCAATGTGATTCATGGACCAAAAGTAATGCATTCAACAGTAGGCGGTCATTTGAAAAATGTGCCGGGGGGAAATATGTACTTTTGAAAAATGCGGAGAAATACACTTTCATCAATGGGAGAAGAATGCATTTCAAAGATGTGCACGTTTCAAAGATGCTCACAGCTGATATTGAGAAAAATGAGAATGTATTTTCATGCAGAAAGAAAAAATAAAACAAAACACTACTCACAAACTGATTGGGACTTGCATTGGAACGACCTTTGAGATGGAATTTGGAGAACTTCAGGCAGCTGGCGTTTTGCTGATTCCCACATCCATGATATTTGGTAGACCAGTAAGTCATTTCCTTTTCTTTTATGGCACATCCTCACTCCGTTTCTCCTATTTTCCCTTCCTATTCTTCTTCAATGCTGCCTAGACTGTTCAGGTTATGCTGTGGGTGTGTCACATCCTACATTTTGCATTGCTGGTTGTTACTGGGGATGGGGAGAGATGGAGGAGACATGGGCCTTCTTTGGTGTTCTATTGCAGCTTTAGTTTCTGATAGTGAACTGGGAGGTTTGGTTGGATCTTAGGAAGAATTCTTTACAACAAATCAGACTGTAGAGACAATTTATATAGGAATGACGGGCACCTCAACCAACTTTGTGATAATGATATTAGGTCAATATCATGATAGGGATGTGCGAATCAGCAAAGCTTGAGCTCCCCAAGATTCTACGAATTTCACCTTGAAGCTTATTCAGACTTGTGCCTGTATCAGATCGTATACTTTCTTTTATTCTTTTTGTATGAAAAATGTGTGTATTTTATATAAATTTTTGTCAAAATGTACATATCAGTTGAGTGCATTAATTTTTGTGAACCACCCAGAGAGCTTTGGCTATTGGGCAGTATAGAAATGCAATAAATAAAATAATTATTTTAAAAGAAAATTACACATTTTTATCCCATCAATTAAAGCATATTTCTGCACACTTTACAAATGTATGCATTTTTATGTGCCCCCCCCCCACAACTGTATTCACTGTTAACACAATGTTTTGTTCCATGAATCTCATCACAAGTTTGAAAATATACAGACTTCAACCACAGATTGTGTTCAGATCTGCATTTCAGGCTGGGAGATGTGAACTGTGTTAATTCTGGTCAAAATTGAACTGAATTCCCCCCCCCCCCCCAATACATCCCTAACCAGGTATAAAATACCATCATTTACATATATGCAGCTCCAATTTAAGAAAATAAGCAACAGGATAAATGAACACAAAAGGTTTATTTATTTATTTGGTTACATAAAATTATTATTTCTTTTTAATCTTCATTGGTGTCACTTGAAATTAAATGGCTAGAACAAAAGTGAAAAGGTAGATATTGTAAAACATGAATAGAATTAGGATGTTTTATGGAAGCAATTATCAATGAGAAGAAACTCTGAAGAACAGGGCCTAAACACAAAGTATTTATTATATATTACAAACCCCTCAGTCCTGTGGATTCTACATTCTAACATCCATAACAATAAATGATCACAGTGGGCCATATGCTTAATTTTCATTTCCCTCTTAAAATGCTTAGACTTATGGTCTCTAAGAACACGCTTTTGCACAGCAGAACTCTATGTAACCTATTCATATGTGTTGAATCATTCATTAACTTGGAGCAGCCTTTCTCTGCTTTGTGCTTTCCAAATGTTTTGGACTATAACTCCCAGCATTCCTGACAAAGGGCCATGTTGGCTGGATCTGCTGGGAGTTGAAGTTCAAAACATCTCATCCGCTTGGGAAGGCTTCCTTTAATAGTGGTATATTTATTAGCCATGAGAGGAGTTCATAGCAAAAATTAGGCTTGGCTGATGAAGAACTGTGAACCGTTGCTCCTCCTAGTTATCCACTGGCCAAGTACTCTGCCTTTGTTAGGTGGCTACTGAATCAATCATAATGGAATTGTCCCTGAAATCAGCTCTGAACTGGGCCAAACCAGTGATAATATTGGCCAAAGAAAAAATATACTTTGAATAGGTGATTGCACACCAGTCCTCAAGTAAACACCATCTTAATGGTAGAAAGAGTGACTAAAATGTATGTGTTTGAATGCCAGAATCTCCACCCTGATTTCCAGTTTATCTAGTGTCTATGGAGCAATATGCTGATTCCCTTTAGAACAAAAGCATAACATATGCCATTTCTCTAAGAAATGCAGACTTTTTTCCCATACACACACACACACACACACACACACACACACATATATATATATATATATATATATATATATATATAATCAAACACATTGGGCCAGTTTGTGGTGTCTGAATGGAAGTCTTTAGTTTATGAAAATTATAATTATTTTGATTTTTTTTGTCCACAGTCAGCTTGAAATGTTGCAAAACTCTGCAGGTGCACACTGGTATAACAAAACCAATGAACAGATGGTGGAAGGTACCGGGCCAGCTCAAGGGATTAAATGCAAGGCTTTTGAAATTTAAAATTAAAGCTGGGTGATCTTGGGGAAAAAAACAGCCTGCCAAACATGCCTGCTGGAGAAGAAAAAAAAGTTCTTCAAGTTCTCAAGACAAGCTGACTTTGATTCAAATAAGCCCCCAAAATCTATGCATTTAAAGTACTTGACAGAGCTGGAAACAAATGTGATCAAGCAAAACTAAGATGTATTCAATGATTTGGTTTGTGATGGCTGTTGGTCACATCTGTAGTGTTATTTTTCTTAGCCATCAGTAACATTGCTTGGCTGGGACAGCACAAACTAGTGACCCCGCCACATTTCATAATTAGTCAGCCTGGTGGTTGAAACTCATCCATTCATAATGTTCACCTTTGTAGTAAACTTGGATCGGTGTATTATGAATTCACTATTAAGTCCAGAATTGATTATGAGCTTCACTGCATGTGCAATAAAAATCCCCCTGCTAAGTCATCCTACTGAAACCAATCCCCCCCTCAAAAAAAAAAAAACTTACTTGAAGCAACCTCATTAGTTACTTACCTCATTGTCATCACTGCAGTTTTGGGATGTATGGATTTTGTTATATCTTTTCTGTCTGTGTTTCATGGATTGTCAAGCATCTTTTGTTCCATCGTCCACTTATTGATAGAATTGTATTTTTTAGGGACGTATGAGAATTTTGCTCCTGTTTGCAATTGCGCATCTGTGCTAATGCGCACTTGCACAAATGTGTATCTCTGTTAATGTGCAGTAGCAGAGCTGTGCCTTTATGCATTCCCCCAAAAGGTAAAAAAAGAAATGGTCTGCAAGACCATACAATCCATGAGACTTGGAAGAAGCCAGTCTACCACAGATCAGAGTCATAGAAATCTGAACACATTTTAATCCATTGCAGATTTCTCCAACATTCCTACTGCCACTGTAGCAGCGCTGACTCAAAGAAGGAGGAGGATTTGGCGGGTCCATCTACATACTAGCGATTAGTGATGGTTAGTAAGCATCACAGGACATCCTGACACAGGTAGGCCACATGAAAATGACCAATCAGAAAGGAACCACATAATGTGGTGATGCATGATATCACGCCACACTATGTTATTCCAAGCAACAGGTACCAGGATACACCTTGATTCTGTGTATATGCAAATAGTCATACACACTGAATGAGATTTCGCACTATAGTAGAAGTCTCACTCAAGCTCACATGGATTTATTTGTTACTTTATGAGTAAATAACTAATTCATTTGGGGGAAGTTCACTTACTGCATTGTCTTAAGGGGGCAATACCTATGGAGTATTCAAAGGATTTACCACTATAACAATAGATTTAGTAAGAGGCCCAAGCCTCATTTGGGATGGGGAGATGGCAACAGGGTGTGCGTTTTCTGGGTTTCTGAAAACACACAGATCGGGCACACACTATTAGCATGGGCTGGGAAGACAAATAGGTGGCCGATATGGAGCTCCCTGAGTGCACGGAAAGCCAGACATGTCTGGGCAAAACTGGACAGTCACCCTAGTATTACAGATTCGCTAGTTGTTCGCAAGCATTTCCATGGATTCAAATTCTACCTGCTAAAAACTGCATTAGTGACTGGGCATGGATGTAGAAGGTCATTTCCATCACACTCCTTACCTCTTGGCAGCATGACTGGCTGGTGAGAAAGCTCACCTACAGCAGACCAGTTATCTATGTGATCTGAAATGTCTAATTATTCCTGTCTAGATCTTTTGTGGCTTAAACTTATTCATGTTTAGGTTCCACTAAGTTCAACCAAGCTCATTCCCAAGTAAGTAGTACATCTTCCTTATAGCCAATCCTTACCTAATTTAGGTAGCAATCATATGCATGCTTACTAAGACATTTTGAACTTAATAGGACTTAGTTTTGAGTAGTTGGCCTAGAATTGCACTGCATATCATTTATAAGCCACACTCGCATTTATCCAGACTTCTAAGCTGAATGAGGGTCAGCTGTAACAGGACACAGAGTGAAACAATCCCTTCAGGTGGCAGAGGCTGAAGGGCAGCTATGCCATCCCCCCAGGAGTTCTTCCAGAGTCCCCCAACCATTCTCCTCTGTTGGAAGACAGTGTTGTGTATGCCACACGGTCTGTCCTGACCCCCCTAAATTAGCCTGGTGCCTCATATGAACTGGGGGATGCTATCCCATCACTAGTGTTGAAGTAAGATTCCACACAGTTTTGATATTTAGATGTGTTCTAATGGTCCATCTCTTCAGTCTGGCTTTCCCTGACTATAATCCACCAGTTATAGTCTGCAGTTCACAGTGGAGTGTATTGGTTTAAGTAATTAGCAATTAGTAATTATCTATTATTGCATTGTTTTGTTTTATTGTTATATTTCAGTGGCAATTACATTGTATGTTCACTACTTTGATAACTTTGTGGAAATGTGGATAATAAATAAATAAAAGTAAACAGCCAGTCCAGAGAGCCAATGTGGTGTCATGGTTAAAGTGTTGGACTGGGACTTGGGGGATCTGGGCCTAACCTATCTCACAGGGTTGTTGTGAGGCTAAATGGAGGAGAATCATATATGCTGCCTTGGGGGCCTTGGAGGAAAGGTGGATTATAAATGTAACAAATACTAACAGTAGTAATGCAATCTAATGAAGTCGGCTTCTGTACATGGACCAGGGAGAGGGCGCTATCTTGTCCTTTGCCTCAGGCAGAAACATGTCGTGGGCCAACCCTGGTCAAAATCATTTGGACATGCAGTCTGTTCAAATAAATAAAGCTGTTCTGTAGTAGGGTACCAAAAAAGTGATTTCCCCCCCCTCCAGTGCTTCTCTTCTTGCTTTCATGAATAACAAGCTCATGCGCACATATGTGGATGCATTGGTCTTAACTGGAACAGGACAGGACCCATTCTTCAAGAGCCATCCATTTGCTTATTCTGAAACAGAATGGCTTTCTCCTACAGCCTTGCTTCCCAAATAGTAATGAAAATTAGTTTTGGAATAACCATCATAATCCAGGGACTTTATGTTCAAAATGTCACCTTTATGTCAGAAGCATTGTGACCTGCTCATGGAGCTATTTCAATCTCTCTCCGACACTGGGCATTGTTTTCTTATTTTCTTCCCCTATATTATTTTTATGGTCATTCTTAATTGGGAGCCTGATGGGAGCATTTAAGCTTACAATGAAGAAAAAGCCTACTGAGTGGAAAGCAGCAATCTCAGAAGCTTTGATGGCCTTGTTGGCCAGAATTTGTAACTCCGGTGACCTGTTTGCTTGCAGCTCTATTTAAAGTCGAAATGGCTGGCAATGTTGCGCTGTGTTTGCTCGAGCCCTTGTTAATACATTAGATAACCTATTAATCATAACCTTATAGACATATGCAAAATGTGCATGGAAGACAATTTAATGCCTTATTGCAGCTGTTGTATATATGTACTTTCCCCTTTCCCTTCCAGCATGTTCATTAACAACAACAAGAAGTTGAAGGGAGACATGTAGAGTGAGAATGGCAAATCCATTGTTCCACCAAAGACTGGCCCTTTCAGTTAGTTGAGAATGCAGGTGTTGCCCAGGAAAAATACAATCTCAGCTATTGTTAATAGGTTTGGAAATAACCAAGTGAGACCGTTGTCCACAAAACTTTTAGTGAAAGAACATAATTTGATTGCAATTTAGGGGAGGGAGTTGGCAAAGCATCTTGGTTTCCATAAATGAATGGCTGCCTTTCATTTTCATTTTTTTTACACCTGTCTCATGTTTGGTTGGCTTTAATTAGTGATATTATGGAAAGACGCTCGTACAAATGTCTACCAGCCTCATCCCAAACTTGAGTCCTCTCAACACAAGACAGATGATTTCAGATGATTTAGTTGGCAGCTACAGGCTGGCAAGCTGAACGGACGTGAATTACCAAGAAAAGGTTAAATTAAAGTAAAATGGGATGACGTCAACATCGACATTCTGAAGTAAATTCTGATTGGAGGCCTTCACTCTACCCTTCTGCAGAAAATACAACTGTGCAGTGCCACAGAAAACAACATACAGATTTGCAGTTTCTTCTGTTCTTTCCAGCTCATCTTCTCTAAATAAGCAGAAATAGCATAACCAAGGAATCATATAAATTTTTAGTTGTGATTCCCCCATTCCCTGATTCCGTTTTTTCATCAAGAACATTCTGATCTGCTATTCTCAAATGATCATAATAGTTGATATTTTTTTCCTGTGGAAGAAATAACAAAATGGCACTCTGTCCCCCGGCTACTGGGTTGTGGCTGGGTGGGGGGCATGTGTGTGGGGTATGCAGTTACAGGGATAAGCCAAAATTGACAGCCAATCAATCAGGGGTGAACCTCAGCTGGGCATTTAATGCCAAGCGCCACCCTCTGGCTTTTTCCAGTCACCACTCAATGGCAAGGAGGATCCTCCAAGCTGTGAGGGAAACTGCAGCAAGGCCTGAAGCCCATGGGCAGGCTGAAGAGATGTGTAACAGAGCAGCCTGCAAGCCTTCTGAGAGCAGCAGAGGCCACTGTGAGGTGCAGCTGAAGGTTGGCAGCAGCAAGCAACCACCAAGGTCCAAGATGGGACATTAGTTGTCATCTGCAGATTTTACCTCCCTGATCATTTCTCCTCTATTCCTTTACCAGTCTGTGTCACTCTTGTCTCTCTTACACTGGGACCCTTCTGAGAGAAACTGTCTTTTAAAATTATAAAATCTTATTTTCTCTCTAAAGGCAGCAATGATAATAATAATAATAATCACATACACAGTATTTTAAATGACATCTAATATAATTGTATATTCTAGTTTTATAAATTTTGAGACAAATTATAAGCATCTTGCTAGAAAGCATTAACTAGCAAAAGATAATTCATATTGTTCATCTGAATAAAAAATGGCTATAGGAAGAGGAAAAGCACAGCATAGATGTATTTTACTTTGCTAACCAGAAAACTGAGAGTTTCTACTTTCAGACTCAATTATTATTTTTCCCTTCCTTTCTTCTCAGGGATTGTTAGGGTTAATGTAAGAAAGGTTATTTCCTCATTTCTCCCATATTTGACATTACTGTATATATTATGTACACAGTGCATAAGACCTACAGCATATGAGACTATCTCATTGCATATAACAGAGAAATAGTGTTTACCATCTGGATGGGAATTTCTGATGGAAAACCGACAATATTTGCAAAATCCAAATCTCATAAATTTTACTATGATTTGTGTATTGGTGTAATTTGCATTGCTGTGATGGAGTATACTAGTAAAATCTTCAAGAAGTCAGAAACCTAGATAAGGTGTCAAAGTGCCATATCATAAAACTAAACAACTTCAGATCTGGCAAAATGTTTTTAATTTGTTTTTATTAATCTTTAATATTCCCAGCTCCACTGTGGTTAATGCTGAGAATGGGTTTTCTTTTTTTAGGGCTTTCTGTTTGCAGTAATGTTTTATCCCATCGCAAGGATTATATTGCATGTAATCCTATGAAATGATACTGTCACTAATTTGAAAATTGCTAGGGAGTTAGTGTTTAAGACCATAATTACTTACTACTGTTAATACCTTGCTTTCGATTTTAGTTCATCAAATTCTTACAATGGCTTTGTAAGACGAGTGAGAGAGGAGATAATATGAGCCTTTTAGTGTAATGCAACTGAATATTAATATCTGGAGCTTGCTTGTATTTTTTTTAAAAAAGATTTACTAAGTCTGTGAAACTAAATTACGGACTCGCACACAAAGAGGTCTAATTTGCTGGGAAGAATACCCAGATGCAAGGAACTTGTTCTTTAAGGCTCTAGAGGAATACAGTACATTTATCAGCTTTGAGTGGGTATCATTGTGTTTATAACAGAGTGGAGGCACCATGCAATTTTGCTCTTGAAATTGGTTTATATAGATGACTGGTTGCTGTGAAGTGTATGTCAGAGTTCCATGCAGCTGTTATGAAGTAGTACAATTGTCATCGCTTCTTACATGGTTGTCGAGGAGAGCCAGAGAGCCCAGCTCAGTCAGCTGGTGAATAGATAACCCAACACAGTTAACGTGGCATACATTGTAAAGAATTACATGCCTGCTACAATGAGCTTTGGGCCTTTGGTCTAGATAATAATCCTGGTGGGTGTACCACGTGTAGTGGCTGTCTGATCACTCAGATACGACTGATGAAACATAAAGAAAAATGTCAGTCGACTCCAAAGAAAAATGCTGCCGCAAGTTTGTTTAAGGTTCATGGTAAACGGCGGTGGGTTTTTAAATTTAACCCTGCGCCGACTGAAGGCTAAGCTGTCAGACTCAATGCACAGCTAGAAGGAAGCCGGGGATGGAATTCCGTTACAGATCACATTGACAGTTTTGCCGGCTGGGATCAAAAGCGTCAACCATCTCTTCCGATCACAGCAGCCTTGTCTCCTCCTCTCACTGCCAGCTGAGACCTCGTGTCAGGTTACGTTTGCAATCCCTACACCTAACAGCCCTAAAAGGGATAAGTTCGAAAAGGGATAAGTGTTTGTGACTTCTTAAGTGCCAATGGCATAACTCATTTCACCAGATGGCAACGCACTGCAATAATCAGAGTGGCTATATAGGGGCTGAATTTGGGAAGCAGTAATTAACAGAGTCATCATGCTTTTCATAACTGACACCGTGTCAGCAACTTATTCAAAGGGGTCACAGGAACTGAGAAGTTTAACACAAGGGAATAGAAAGATATTTTGTAGATGTTTTCTGTTGCAGCCTTTAGCATTAATATTTTTGACACATATAACTTGCCATAATAGTAGAACGCTACGTCTTATATAAACAATGGCTTGGGCCCAGACTTTACATTCAGTAAATGGAAGGGCTCCTTCTGTCTATTAAAGGGGTTTGAGTCAGTGGAGGAAGGTAACTATTGCTGATTCTTCCTCCCCTCCCCAGCTGTTTGTACCTTCCAAAAATCTGCTCCAGACGGTCTTCCAATCCATCAGGGGAGATTTTCAGAAGGCTTAAATAGCTGCATCGGGGTGACTGACGGGACAAATTGGCAAAATCCACCTCCCTCCTTCCACCAATGGGAGTGTCCTCTTACCACTGTTAGGTAACAGGTAACACTCCCACTGGGGGGAGATGCATCAAACTCAGTAACTAACTCCCTTCCTCCATACCTCATGTGTGTTTAGAACATCACATCATTGTGCTTTTAATTGTGCTTTTATTTGTTTTTGTGTTATATTTAAATTAAAATTTTGTTTTTAACCTGCATTTTGTTAATCTCCTTGAGTACGATTCTTGGATGGCAAGGCAGGATATAAAATAAATAAATAATCTAATTCATTATCTTTAGGTAGGACTGTTTCACATAGTTTCCAGCTCAGCTTGTCTATCTTGTTATTCTTCCCTTCCTTACCACTGACTCCACTTCTACAGTTCGTTGGGAAGATGCCTCAAAACAGCATGTGCCCACTCCATCCTGTTTCTGAAGAGAACAGTAGCAGAAGGAAGGTCAGAGGCAGTGCCTAGTTAACTCTGGGGCCTCTGAGGAAGTGTCTGGGAAGCTGGCAGTCGGTGCTTCCTGCAGGGCCAAACTCTGGGACAAATGTCCCATTTGCCCAATGAGCTACCTAGCCCTATAACCTATCCAGCACTGTAGCAGTGCATAGTATCACACCCACTCTCCCATAACATACAGGGCAGCGTCAGAGAACATATAACCCATTTGAAAGATGCTCTGTCACTAGCAAGCAACATTTATTCTTTATTTTTAGACTGTGCTTTTAATATCATCATATCACAATTACTAACGGATCCCTAAAGTGTCTGTATGTATACTGTGGGAAGTGGTGTCTACTTGGATTTAGACTGCAGATTGCATCTCTAATGCCAGTTTTTAACTCTGCTTTCAGCTAATGTAAGTGGAGGTCTTTTTCTTTCATATTTCTAGCTGTTAACAGATATTGGAAAAATGAGGCATTGGAGCCAGCAGGACTCACACTTGAAAGGCTTCAAGTTTGAAAAAAGATGAAATGGTTCAGGAGTTCTGAAGTCTGGTGTCGTGACAGTTTGTCTAAAAGGGCACAGAGTGGGATGGATCCAGTGTTCCCATGACTGGAAGTCTACACACAGGATGCTCCTGTCCTAGCTCAGCATAGGGCTCCCAGGGCAGAGTTGATTGCAGCTGTGGTACTGCTTGGAAAGGCTGGATCATATCGCACACAGTAAGGTTCCATTTGGTGAGGCAAGGTCAGGTTAGGCAATGCAGCTTCCTAACAGACAAGGCCCAGGTTTTTAAGGACCCTGAAATTTATTCATGACAAGCAGTTGTCTCAGCAACATGCAGAAGCCTTCAAATGCCTTCTGATGACTGGCAGTGGGGGTCTCTTGTTAACACCGTCCCTCTGAGGAGCTGTCTATTCCTCAAAGCCCATTGTTTGATTCTGCAGCCACTAGGTCCTACAGCATGTAGGCAGTGAGGACTGTATCAGAAGGGTGCCTCTGGCCTGGAAGGTCCCAGAATATCAAATGATGAGTTATTGGATGAGTTCTCCTCCCCCTCTAAGTCAGAGAGGGAATCAAGGCTAGAGAAGATGACAGTTCCTGTTGGATCACTGGGGAGGAGTGATTTCCATTTATTTTTCCTTTTCCTTGAAACCTCCTGTGACCATTAGAAGATGCTTTGGGGAGTTGGTGGACCCTCAGAGACACTGTAGAAGATGCTGCAGGAGGGCTGCAAGGGAAAAGGGGATTGGTGCAACCTGCCTCCTCACTTTCCTATTAGTCTCTTGCAGAAGAGTGGACCCCATTCTCTTCTGCAAGTGGAAAGGGCACTCTGGTTCCAGACCACTGAGTTCCAGGCCTCCTCCACACGGGGCGTTTAATGAGCCTTGAAGGCTCATTATAAATTTTACCTACACACGAGCGGAGCGCAAAACGGGCGTACAGGCGCGTTATCTCCCCGATAATGCGCATTTTCGAACGCGCGTTAAATAGCGACTTTTATTTTGCTCCGGCCGTTAAAGCGCATTTTCGCTGTGTGAACAAGCGATTATGCGCATTAACTACCTGTAAAGTGCTTTTTGGGCATCTTTTAATGCGCTTCGCCGCTTCTCGCCGCCTCCCGTGCAGAGGGATTAGGCGTAAATGCGCCTCCGCGAAAATGCGCATAATCCCCGAACCGGGCGCAAAAGCGCATCCTTGTGGAGGGGGCCCCAGACTGAAGGCAGGTGAAATTATACTGCTCTAGTTTATAGTGTGGCAATATGCGTAAGCATATACATCTCATGTTCATGTCCTGGCTTTACTACAATACCGGGGCACGTATTTTCTATCCCAACAGAATGCATTTTTATGTTATTCCTTAATAATAGTGGGAAAGGTTCAGGGATGAGGGATAAGGTTCAGCTTTGTTCTCTCATGAAACTGCCCACTTTCTTGGAATTTGATATAGTATTCATGTTTGTAAGGTAAGTAACTATTATTAATTAATTACATTTATACATTGCTTCCCACCTCAAAAAGCAGCCTTGAAGTAACTTACACACGAAAACAAAAACCCATAATTAATATTGGGGGGGGAACCCTACATCAATAAAAACCATAACCAACACATTAATACAAATAAGAATAAACACCATAAAAACATACTCTAGAACAACACAATATGAGAAGGGTTCCTCCACAATACATAAAATCTTCACCCGCTCGTAGCTTAGAATGACACCACAACAATTGAGCCAGAACTCATGCCCAAATGCCTGGAAAATAGTATTTCTTCACCTGATACAGAAAAGATGAAAGTGTTGGGGACTGTAAAGGATCCTGGATAAAAAGCAGCCCTTGAGATTTTCATGAAGGTGTTAAATGGCTGAGTGTACTCCAAAGCCTTGTTAAAAAATATTTCTGCAAAACCCATACAGTAAATTGTTACATGCCCATAAGAAGTTGAGAATCAACTTTGGGTTGTATTACATTGTCTACTGAAATGGTTACATCAGAATGGACAGTTATATACCACTTTATTATTGTACACATCAAGGCGGTGTACAACAATTCTAAACAATAAAACCTTAATTCCAAACATTAAAACAGCAAAACAGCAAAACTATACATTTCGAAAGGCCAAATTGAAAAGATGACTCCTTACACCCTTTCTAAATGCCAATAGAATCTACATGAATCTACATCAGTTTATTTATTTATTATCTGTTTATTTATCCATTTATGATTTGCCTTTTCTTCCAAATAGGTTCCCTAAGGCAACTTCCAATTAAAACTTAAAACAATTTAAAAGCTTTTGAAATTTGTGGAAGAGAAGGCTATCAATGGCTACTACTCAAAGATTGCTATATGTTACATCCAGAATCAGAGGCAGTATGGCCATGTACACCAGTTGCTGGGGAACTTGGCTGGGATGCTGCTGTTGCACTCATGTCCTGCTTGTGAGTTTCCTGTGGGCAACCGCTTGGCCACTGTGTGGAAAGGATGCTGGGCTAGATGGACCCTTGGCCTGATCCAGCAGGGCTCTTCTTACGTTCTTATTCATGACATTCTAAATAGCACTCAAGAATAATGTTGAAGTTAGAGAGAGAGAGAGAGAGAGAGAGAGAATCTAGTGAGATGTTTTGATTGATTGATATTGAGAGGAAACAGTTTAGCTTAAGAAACATTTTGAAACATAGAAGCATTATACTTGAAACCAATGAGCTTACTGTGCACGCAATATACTTTGTGTTAATAAAACGTGTTAATTTCATCCCACTGGTGTGGTCATTTAAGGTGTACCTGAAGAAGGTACTGGTGGCAGTGGGAACATAGATGCTTGTCTGAGGCCAGGGTCCCCTCTACAAGGATTCGCTTTTGCGCCTGGTTAGGCGGTTATGCGCATAATCGCAGAAGTGCATTTACGCCTAATCCCTCTGCACGAGAGGCGGCGAGAGGCGGCGAAGCGCATTAACAGATGTCCAAAATGCGCTTTACAAGTAGTTAATGCGCATAAGCGCTTATTCACACAGTCAAAATGCGCTTTAACGGACGGAGCAAAATAAAACTCGCGATTTAACGCGCATTCAATAATGCGCATAATCGGGGACATAACGCGCCTCTACGCCCGATTTGCGCTCCATTCTTGTAGAGGTAATTTTTTTAATGCGCCTTGAAAGAGCTTTAAATGCCTCTTGTAGAGGCACCCCAGGTTGCTGGGCTGTAGAGCTGTGGGGCCTAATAGTAAAGGTGGGACAGGGGCAGAAGCAGCAAGGGGCTAGGATAAGGTATGGTGACCAGATCTCCCGGGGTTTCCTGGTCCTAACCAGGAAAACTGGGGCGATCCGGGCCGACTGGGCCCCGGGGGGATTGTCTTGGTTTCCAATCAATTCTAAAATGTCCTGGCTGGTTGGTCATAAATCCCAGATTCGGAGTCTGAGAAATTCAGACCCCCAAAATGGTGCCTTGAACCTGCTCAGAGGAGCAGCAGAGAAAAACACAGATCCATCTGCTGCCTTTTCCAGAGCACTGCTGCTGCCCCACCGGCTCAGATGAGTCACTCACCATGACTTACCCTTCTTGTGCCTGCTGAGGCTGCGTAGATAAAAAACAACAGCAGCAGCAGGGAAAAGCACACGTGCTCTTCTCAGGCTGCATGAGAGTCCCATGCACTGTGAAGGAGTTTGTGGCCAGAGCTTTGGGGTAAGCATTGGAGCCCCTAGGTTGTTTGTGGGGGAAGAAAGAGAGTTTTGTAAGGTGTGGGTAGGTGGGTGGGTGGATAAGTTGGTGGGAGGGGAAAGGAAAGAAAAGGAAAGGAGGGAGGGAGGGGTGAAAGAAAAGTCCTTCCTGAAAAAATCATCCTTCTAATATCCATTTCCTTGGATTTGGGTTGCAAGCCTCAAATCTGTTACTTGGAAGTAAATTGCAGTGAATTTAAGATGTCTGGATTTACAGTTGTGGATGTTTTAATTTAAAATTCTGATTTGCAAAAATGTGAAGTAGCTTTCCTTGTATACAGTTGTGTTATGTGTGTAGAAAAATATTTCTCAATTAAAAAGAAAGAAAACTACAGAAACATTACTTTGCAACAAAGCACAAAAGCAAACTTTCATTTTAACTGAATAAAATACAGTAAGGAGATTTTCATTTGGAT
The DNA here is from genome assembly GCA_029215795.1 of Anniella stebbinsi. Lineage (NCBI taxonomy): Eukaryota > Metazoa > Chordata > Lepidosauria > Squamata > Anniellidae > Anniella > Anniella stebbinsi. Next base: position 227,822,880 of record JARDYH010000001.1, read on the forward strand.
TTTAAAAACAAAAACAAAAAATATACATGTAAGGGCATGATCCAGTTTCTATAAACACTTTTAGCTACCTAAACTTATGCATGTTTAATTAGAAATAATTTCCATAGAACTCACTGGAGCTTACTTCTGAGTAGACATGCAGTAAGTCCCATTGTCTGCAGTGGGGCTTGCTCCTAGGTAAATGTTCAGGAGAAAGCAGGCATTTAGCATTTTCCCATTGAAACCAATGAGATTGTAGAACCCTATGCATGTTTGCTCAGACATAAGTCCCACTGTGTTCAATGAGTCTTACTCCCAAATAGGCATGCATGGAATTGCAACCTTAAAAGTACTTAACTTTCATTGGATCATGCCTTTAATTTGGGCTGTGTGTGTGGGAGGGGGGGTGTTGCCTTTTAAATATGTCTAAGAAAATCTACGGGCGGCCTTTTTAAATTTTTAAATTTTATGTTTGGGGGGGGGGGGCTGTCTGCTGTGGTGGGATGCTTCACGAGGCTGGAGAAACGCCAGCCTTTCCCCAGCCAGGAGAAGCCGCACATGGTGGCTGGCCGGCCTTTTAAATTTTTTTTATTTTATGTTTTCAGGGGGGGGGGGTAGGGTTAGGGGACAACAAAGAGGACAACAAACTTTCTGCTTATAGGCAGCAGTGGATTGTTCGCTTTTTCATCATGAGAATCACAAGCAGGACACGGTGCAACACACAGCACCCTTCCACTCCTGGTCCCCAGCAAGTGGTGTACACACAGGTTTACTGCCTCAGTTACTAGAGGTAGCACATAGCCATCAGGAATAGTAGCCACTGATAGCCTTCTCCTCCAGGAAATTGTTTAATCCCCTTTGAAAGCCATCCAAATTGGTGTCTATCACTAAGTCTTGTGCTAATGAATTCCACAGTTTAACTAAGCACTGTGTAAAGAAGTACTTCCTGAATTTGCCACCAGTTGTCCTGAATCTCCTAGCTGCTATCCTTACCTCCTGGAAAGAGAACACTTGGAGCAGAGCGTAACACTTTCTACCAAGTCAGGCCATTGTTTTATTATCTAGCTCAGTCAGTGGAGGCTGGTGGCTCCAAGGACGGTGAATCACTTGTTCTGTATTTCTGTGATTTTAATATGAATGTGTTATGTTTGTACAGAAAGTAAAGTTAAATGTTAATTTCAGATACATTGAATGTCCCACTTGTTCTTTATTTCTGTGATCTTAATATTAAGGTAGCACATGTTTGTCTTAATTGTGTGCTGTGAAATCAGATATGTGACCAAGGCTATGTTTGGATGGGCATGCCCCTTGGGGCTGGACCTGACCCCTGGGGGCCGGACATGTTGGTGGGCATGCCCCCTTTGGGTGGCCATTTTGGACCTGGATTTTGGTTTCCAAAATCTGGTCACCCTACGATAAGGTATCACATGTACGTATTTTTGTACATATTCCCTTGTGAAATATGAGTTTTAAAATATATTTTGGTGTGGTTTTTGAACTGAAAACGGGATCAGAACATTTGGAAAGTGCCAAAAGCAGAGGATAGCTAAGTTCTGATCCTCACATTAGTCTTGGAGCTGCGAATCAGGGCAATTCATAACGGAGTGTGCAAAGATTCTTGGAGCTGTTTCAAGCAGGATATTTTTTGAAGGCATCACTTTCTCTATGTGATCGGCAGCTGGGCTGCCAGCTGGAAAGCTCCTTTCAGAAGCATGCACTGTATTCAGTGCATATGGAGCCAGGCATTGTGCAATGCATACATACGGCCAGAACATCTCAGATACAGTGAGTGGGGAGTTAAAACTGAATTTGACTGGGGCCAAACTAGATGTTATATAGTACAGATATCAAACAATGGGAAGTCTGAACAGCCTTGGGACCATGCGGAATATGAAGAGGGAGTTTATTGATTTCTCTCTGTGCCAGTGCAGGCTTCCCTTGAAATGCAAATAGCGGATTCCAAGATGAATTTTTTATTGGGATTGCGGCAGGGAGGGAAAGAGTTAAATTTCATATTCCCTACTCCCCAAGAGTCTGAGGCTGCTCAGGCTTCCCCTTGACTGTTATTTACATAACAAAAAAACCATGCATATTAATTGCATTCACACAATTAATGCCACGCCTCATTTGGCTCTGAGACTCCTGGGCAGAGTTGATCAGCGAGATTATATTTTGAGAATGAGGCAACAACCACTTTATGGGGGAGGGAGAGATGTTTTCAGGAAAGAATTGGAGAAAGTTGTAATATTTGTTCCTGTAACGCAGCTTCCTCCAATGTTATGCCCTCCAGATGTTTTGGACTACAATTCCTATTATCCCCAGCCAGCATGGCCAATGGTCAGGAATTCTGGGAGCTTTTGTCCAAAACGCCTGGAGGGCACGAGGTTAGGGAAAGCTGTTTTATGCATCCTCAGTTCCTAGCAAGAATGGGAAAAATATTAAATGCATGCTAGTGATAGTCATGAGACACCCTTTTAACCGGGCATTGATTTTACAGTTCATTTGGCAAGCCTACAGTATTATTTATTGGTCTTTAGACATATGGAGGAAACGTGGATAAATATTAACGAGAATGAAAATATTATTCCCTAACAACTGTGCAAAATGTTTCATTGCCTTGAAATAAGAACAACCAGCAACTCTTTGGTACAGGAGTGACCAACCATGTTGGCCTACAAATCCCACCATCCTTAGTCAGCATAGCCAATGGTGAGGGATGATGGGAGTTGTAGGCCAAAATATCTGGAGGGCCACAAGGTAATAAATAAATCCAACATGCAGATTCTGCAGTGGACCAACTTTTTCCAAGACATGCACATTGGGCAAATCTGTGTGGGCTTTTTTTTTTTTTTTTTAAACCTTTTTAGGTGGATTTGCACAAATTTGCAAGTGAGAATTAACATAAATGTGCATTAGCACTAGTGGAATGAAATTTTCCTACATCCCTAGAAAAAAACCAATTCTGTCAATGAGCGGTCGATGGAAAGAAAGATGCCTGACAATCTGCGAGACACAGAGGGAACAAATTTTACAAAATCCTTCCTCTCCACCACTGCTTGCATGTAACATATAGTTAGACCCTAAGTAGTTTGTGTTTTAAATGGTTACAATTCAGTAGACACTTCTCTTTATTTCTTTTCTCCTTTTGTGGAAGTTAGGGCAGCATTTAGCTGAAATAGGAAGCATACAATTTATGTCAACCTCCCTGCTCCCAACTTAAAGATACTGAAATCTTGAACTCTTGATTATAATATTGATGCCTTAAATAGGCTGACCAGATAAAATCCAGGTCAGGGCTCATGTAACTTTAACAGTTGTAGAGAAAAGGGAATTTCAGCCAGTGTCATTTGTATGCAATTAGTTCCTGCTGAAATTCCCTCTTCATCACAACAGTTAAAGTTGCAGGCACTATACTGGAGTGACCATATACAAAAGAAGGCAGGGCCCCTGCAACTTTAACTGTTGTGATGAAGAAGGAATTTCATCAGGAACTAATTGCATACAAATGGCACTGGCTGAAATTCCCTTTTCTCTACAACTGTTAAAGTTACATGAGCCCTGACCTGGATTTTATCTGGTCACCCTAGCCTTAAAGAGAATTTTCCATTTGGCTGACATTTTCTTCGTAGTGTGTATGTGGTGTGTGTGTGTGTGTGTGTGTGTGTATACACACACCCACTTTATAGCAAATGTGCGTGTGTATGTGTAAACAGTGTGCGTGTGTGTGTGTGTCACAAAGTTTCTTTCAAAGTTGCATTTTCCCCTCCTGCCTTAAAATTCAGACACTGTGGTGCATCATCCTGATAAAACCATTAATATATCAAGAGTAAATACAATGTTTAGTGCTGGGCACATTAATTATTGCCTCCATCTACTGGTGTTTAAAATGAAGAAATAATTAAATGCACTTTTAATAAGATATGGTTCTGGGAAAGCTGGATCATTTATGAATTGCTAGAGGTGCACAGGCACTGCCTTTACCTAGAGAGACGGAATTTATGCCAAACACCCTGCTGATTGTTCAGGAGGTAAAGAACCAATAGCTGCATGTACAGAGGTTTAATTTAAAGTGTGTTTCTCACTAGGCTGCTCACAACACTTAATTAAACTCTGCTGTTTTGGCAATGACAAATGCTGTAGTGCACAAGGAACCAGAGCAGCAGTGACTGAGAAGCTATTGTAATTTCTTTCATGTGCACTGGCAGCCGGTCTCAGGTCAGAAAGGAAAGAAGAGGAAGAAGATTTATTTGAGGTGCTTGATGGAAGTTGCCACTTTTAAACATCTGCTTTGAGCGCCATGGAATGTTTCCTTACTTGAGGATAGAACCAGGCAGCGTTTGTGGGCATTATACTCCTCAGCTGCGGCAAGCAAGTGGAGGCCATTTCCTCTCGCTTTTGCATCAGACTACATCTTTGTTCGTATTGTTCTGCTCCCTGTTGGTTGGTTGGGTTTTAAAGCAACCTGTAGGCATGAAGGCTTGTTGTCAGTATTAAGGTTGCAGTCCTATCCACACTTACTTGGGAGTAGGCTCCACTGAACTGCATGGGATTTACGTACAAATAATGTGTAACACAGTTATGGGTTGCACCTCTGTGGCTGAACTTGAATCTGATCTCTGCATGCCCATGAGTGCATGTAGCCAAGGAATGGCACAACTATTTTTGTGCACTCCTGGGAAATCTGGGTGTGGGTGGGTGTTTCTTGAACAGCAGTACCCCAAGCCCTAAGGTAGTTCTTTGAAGCCCAGTCAAGAAATGTAAGACGACTACATTCAACAATGTAAAACCCATTAAGCACAACTTAGAAGAGCCCATTGCTGTGCTAACACCTGCTCTGTCCTCACAATGCCTCTCAGCTTGGAGCCATCATTTTAACATTCCCTACAAACTCCTGGAGTGACACTATGTTGGGAGCATTGTGAGGCACCCAGTGATGATTGCAACATTGCTGCTGGCTGCTGCCACCCTGTGCTCCCGCCAGTGCCAACCGTCAGAGGAGATGTCCACCAGGGAGCACTTTTCCAAGGAGCTTCCGCAAATCTGGAGCTGGCCCTGAGCCAAAGAAAGTTGTAATGCTCAAAGCCCTTTTGGCTTCTGCCGAGAATCCTCAAATTCACTTTCAGCTCACGTGATTTTGCTCTGTCGTTCAATGGAAAGAAGAACACGTTGTTCTGCCAAAAAGCCAAAGCACCAAATCTTAATGGAAGATCAGATTTTATGGAACCATCAGCTGCACCTGATACAAAAAATATACAAACATTTATAGGGATGTACAGATTTTGTTAAATACGTTATGTCTGCGTTTCATGGATTCTCAGGCATCTTTTGTTCTATTGTCCGTTCATAGGCAGAATTGGATGTTTCAGATATGTTTGAGAATTTCAATCCACTTGCACAAGTGCACATTATTTCAATGCTTATTGCATTCAGATTCACCTTTAGACTTGGAAAGTGCAAGTTTGGTAAGACTGCATTAAAATGGAAACCAAATTAATATCACACCCATCCCTATTCCTAGCATAATTTAATATATAAATCATAAAGGAGATGTCTGATTAAGGCCAGATCTACACCAAGCAGGATATGACACTTTGAAAACGGTTTGTCCTGGGCCTGAACAATCATCAATATACCGTTATAAGCCCTAATAAAGCAGTAGTGTAGGTCCTGCCTAAGTTTTAGGGGATGATTCACTTTGTCCTTACAATAATGTGCAAGTAGTCAAAGGAATTATAATAGTGAAGGCTCAGGAATGGTGTGTGCGTGTGTGTGTGTGTATTATATATATATATATATATATATATATATTCTTTAAAATGACAGTGAGAATGGTCAGTGTAGAAGAATAGCAGAAAGTACTGTGGAACAATAGGATATTAAGGGTGCTTGTTTTTCTATATCAGTAAATAATACATCAAGGCCAAAAGAAATAACTAAATAACTAAAGCAATAGGGTGGGAGAGAAAGAATTCTTTTATCAGTTTTGTTCCAGTTGCTCATGGAGAGAGGGAGAAAGAGGATTCTGGCCACCCTGTTCTAGTCTTCAGAAAAAGCTACCTATGGGGGTAAAGTTAAGCAGGGCTGGTGCCCAAGATGATTATCTCTTTTATTTATACAGGGATTGGTAAAGAAACTGCTTAGATGAAATGGAGGTATTGATTTTCGGCATTCTTCATGTGACACCCCTGCTGGGTACCGGCTATCAACCACTTGAGCAAGGCAGAAAAGCTCATTTCTCAGTGTTGGTGTAAATCCTTTAGAACTTCTCCAAAAGACTGTTGATCTTTCCGTAAACAACACACCAGTTCGGGATATTTTCCTCCGAAGTTCAGAGACATGTTTAGTCAAGTTTACAGTTTTCTGAACTAATTAGTTCAATGTCATTATTTATGCATTCTATATGCATGCTCGGATGAGTTGCTATAGTTCTATTGTGTGTGTGCTTGTGTGTGTGTTTGGGTGGTGGTGGATGAGTACGATATACTGTAGTGCCAGAAAGCAAATCATTCTGTCTTTTGTCTACCTGCTTTCTGGCTGCATAGGGACTTTATAACTCATTGCACCTACTAATGACGGCTTGAAGTGCCTCTTTTGCCACCTGGGACTTGTTTTTATATATATATATATATATATATATATATATATATCCCTAGTGTAACTCCATTCAAAAAAGCACATTGGAATGTCCTGATTTATGCTGGCTTTATCTAAGACATCTTTCTGGCTGCAGGAACTGATAAGAATCCAGCTTATTTGATGAGACTGAGCATGTGCTGCCTCTATTGAAGGTACTTCTGTGGATGGAACTGCATGAGGTCGAGATACAAAAAAAATCTCATGAACAATGATCTCAGTTACAAGTACTTCCAACAATCCGAAGTGTGTGTGTGAGTGAGTGTGCATGGCAAGTGTAAGATGGACTTTATATTAAAAAACACTTTATCCTAGAAGCTGAGGGAGAAGAGTGAAGCATTGCCTAAAAGGTCTGGATCTTAATTAAGCATTTTCTGATTATGTCTGCAACTTGAGGGCCAATTTGGTATGACATAGGACATTTGTGATCTGATCTCCCAATGTCTTTTTCTTTGGTTAAAATCGGTTGTGGCCTCCATCTGAGTTTTGATTTAGGCAGCACTCCCGGGAGAGGTGTCCAAGCCATTGGCATGACTTAAATCATCTCCTAGTGAAAGTGCCGATCAACTGTGGAGGGCGAAAAAGACGGGTACAGTATGGGTACTTCCCCCTCCCCCACAGTTCGTAGCAACTTTGAGGGTGAGCTTGATCAAGGCCATGGCAGAGGGGGAAAGGTTGACCTCTCCTCCTCCAGTGCAAAAGTACCAATTCACTCACACGCACACACAGAACGTAAGAAGTGCCATGCTGGATTAGACCAATGGTCCATCTAGTCCAGCACCCTGTTCACACAGTGGCCAACCAGCTCTCGACAGGAACCCACAAGGAGGACAGGGTTGCAACAGCAGCATATTGCCCATGTTCCCCAACAACTGCTGTACATCTGGTTTCAACTTAACAGGGCCCTTTAATAGCTTCCAGTTGCTCTTGCCATTAACTAATGTAATGAATCTTAAGAACTCTGAAATAAGATGAATTTTAAAAACTGAAAATTAAAAGCCCATTACAGCTTTAAAAAAGAAATAAATAAATAATTGGTGCATCATTGGAAGGAGAGTTCCATATGAGACTACAGAGATTTCTGTCCATTAGGATGCTTTGGATGTCAACTCCCCTCAGCACCAGCTGTAGTCCAAAACATCTGGAGGCACCAGGCTGGGGGAAGGCTGCCATGTATACATATTAGAGGGAGGCATAGGATTGTGCAATTGGGTGATGTGTAGCCTGATTCTATGCATTACTCCAGAGTCAGTCTCACTGACTTCAGTGAGGAAGGCTCCCAAATCTGTGCACATAGGAGTGACGCCTCAGCATCTCTTGTGTTTCAAGATTGCATTGGCACACACAGCTCCTTTCTCTCCCATCTCACGATCTCCTCCTTACTCTAGCAGCTAGATGACCACTTAAACACCCAATTGGATGGCAAGGGGATTGCATATGTTATCCTTCCCGTTGCTGAGAAGCACATCAACCACAGGAGAGATGTGTTTTTAAAAACACATTGAGGGTCAGTCATGTGTGTTGATATCTCCTTGAAATGCTTGCTGCCTATCCATAGTGGTTACGGGAAACATTTGGGAACAATTAAACTAAAACTTTCATAGAGTGCCTTTTATTGGCTATATGTGTGTGTGATTGTGTGTGTGTGTGTGTGTAGAAAGAGAGAGAGAGAGAGAGAGAGAGAGAAAGAGAGAATGTAATTCAGCCAGGGCCTATTTACCCTACACATTTATTTTAGAACTCCAACAATAAAACCAACCCATTTTAAACGGAAGATTAAAAAAAAGCACTGAAATTGATGAATGCCTTTTGGCAAGTGCAGTTGAGCTGACATGGGGTTTTATACATTACTGACACTGTCAGCGATTTCTGTGATTGTGGCTACAGCTGGGGTACTATTATTGCCACGTTACTGTGCTACTGTTGGGAGGCTATTGCATAGTCACAGCTGGAAGTGTTAGTGGCATTTCATGTTCGTGACCTGTAGTAATTGTACTGTTTTATAGCAGGACTTTGGGAAATCCACAGCAAAGAACAGAGCAGAACCCAGTGAATTGACTTCAAGGTAGTTGGCATGAGGATGCAGTCCGTGCCCGTTCTAATTCATTGGTTGGCACCAACGATGGAGTCAGGTGGGCCCTGGGAAGATGAAATTGCAACTGTCATTTCAAAAGAGTATTCTCTCACCTTGGTATCCCTTGTTGACTGGTAGTGTTTGATCTGGATGCCTGCAAACTCATGATAATAATGTTAGCTATCTGGTCTACACAACAGTGTGCCTGCTTTTACTTGGTATTATTTATTGAATTACTTTCTTAACATTGAATGTTGTGTGGGTAGTAAATTACTTGACTTGTACATGTTCCAGTTGGTATTAAATATAGAAAGATTAGCAAAAAATGTTCCAGATTATTGAAATACTAACAATTGAACTGCTGGAGAAAATGTTTATGTTGGTGTATGCATGTGTGTATGTGTGTGTATGTTTTGCCCCACAGTGCAGGGTTTTATTATACAGAGGTTGCTGCATTGTTGAAGTGATGTGTGCTGATGCCTCAAGTATTAGATGTGGTTATGTTGATGCTGTGTTGCATGTGGACGAGAAGAAAGAGTTTGCCAAGGAATTTAAATAAAACAAACTTAGATACTCTGCTTTAATGGATTGATATGGGTACTTCAATGGATTGGAATATTAGCCTAGAGACTGTTGGGGTCCCAATCCATGACAGCAAATGGAGCAGTATTTCACAATTTATACTGCAGGCATTGGGCCACCGATCTGAATTGGGACCACAAATGGGGAAGGATTAGGGTGACCATATGGAAAGGAAGACAGGGCTCCTGTATCTTTAACAGTTGTCTAGAAAAGGGAATTTCAGCAGGTGTCATTTGTATGCATGCAGCACCTGGTGAAATTCCCTCTTCATCACAACAGTTAAAGCTGCAAGAGCCCTGCCTAGCTTGACCAGGTGCAAAAGAGGACAGGGCTCCTGCAGCTTTAACTGTTGTGATGAGGGAATTTCACTAGGTTCTGCATGCATACAAACGGCACCTGCTGAAATCCCATTTTCTAGGCAACTGTCAAAGATACAGGAGCCCTGTCCTCCTTTCCATATGGTCACCGTAATGAAAGCCCCCCTTACCCGCTCACCCCATTAGGCTGCTGATTTGAACTGGAGCCCCTGTATTTAACTAGAATGAAAAAAGGGGGAAAGGTGTAGCTGTTTTAACATGTGTCCCCTTCTCTCCCCCTTCCTCTTTCTAGCTTCCTTTCCTTTCCTTACTTTCTCCTGCCATCCATCTTCCCTGCCTTCCTCTCTCTTTCCCCCATTAACTCTCCAGTTGCCTCCCATCATCAGCCCCTCCCGATCCCCACAATAATAAGGTTTTGGTGGGGTGGTCCCACTGACATTGGGAAAAAAAAGTTTGAACACCACATGGGAGTAATTTTTGAGGGGTTGCACTGTACAGGGAGGCATGGGTCCCCCCCCCTGCAAAAACTGACCCCAGTGGAAGCTTCTGTTTTAAGCCTAATTTAAAGGGGGTATGCAGAGTTCCCATGGGCCAGAGATTCCACACTCTGGTGTAAAGTGTTGCACATGGAGGCAAAAAACCCTCTGACCATCTTCACATATACACTGAAGGGGATCAGAGCTGGAAAGAGATCTTGAGGTCACGGTAGACAGCTCAGTGGAAACATGGGTCCAGTGTCTGCCAGCTGTGAAAAAGGAGATCCCATGTTAGGGATGATTAGGAAAAGGATCAAGTATCTTGATCCTAGACCGATTGCTGAGCCCTCCAGGGACTCATGCAGCCCAGCAAGCAGGGGCTGGCTCCAGCAGTGATTCCACGAATGCCCGCCAAGTGCGGGTGTAGGTGAGTCCATCCATCCCAAAGAATATATACAGCGATCAACAAACCAGCCTGTTTAAGACCAGAGTTAAGGCTATGGTCCCCTCCACAAGGATTCGCTTTTGCGCCCGGTTAGGCGATTATGCGCATAATCACTGAAGCGCATTTACGCCTAATACCTCTGCACGAGAGGCGGCGAGAGGCGGCGAAGCGCATTAACGGATGAACAAAATGCGCTTTACAAGTAGTTAATGCGCATAAGCGCTTGTTCACATAGGCAAAATGCGCTTTAACGGCCGGAGCAAAATAAAACTCACTGTTTAACGCGCATTTGATAATGCGCATAATCGGAGAGATAACGCGCCTCTACGCCCGATTTGCGCTCCGTTCTTGTAGAGGTAAAAAAATTTAAGCGCCTTGAAAGAGCATTAAACCTCTCTTGTAGAGGCAGCCTATCTCATGATGGTTAAAGCTCCCCAAAGCCAGGAGCTTTTCAGTCTCACCACTGAAGAGAATTTGTAATCTTCCATAGTAGTCATGATGGTTCCTCTATTGATTAGTTCCACTGATAATAGCTGATAAAGACCTTGTCAAAGACATACTAGGATATAGGGTTAGGGTGACCAACTGTCAGGACTTTCCTGGATTTGTCCTGGTTTTTGTTCTATCCTGGTTGTTAGAGAGGATTTTGTGTAATTTTCTATAATGACCTGGAATGACACACTTTCCCCTTTAAGACCACAATTAGTGTGGAGGGGAGGAGGATGCACTTTCTGGTGGCCCCATTGGAGCAGGGGAGGCAGGAATGACATGCTTTCCCCTCCTCCTCTCCAATCTCTTTAAGGCCCTGACTGAAGGAGGGGAAAACACGATTTCCGGGGCCTCTGGAAAGCATGTCATTCACAACTACCCCCCACTGGGTGTCTTCCTTTTTGGTTTCCCAAATATGGTCACCCTAGGATTGTGCTCAGTGGAGTAATTATACCAAGGCCTCATGTAAATCTCCTCCCCTGCAAAGAGATGATCTGACAGTGTGATGCAATGATTAATGCAATACTCAGTACTGCCTTGCATTGCGATTCTTATTCTTAATTCTGGTCTTAAACCAACAGGGCTTTTAAAAATAATAATAATTGAATTTCCCTGGTTATAAAAAGGAAATGTATTATTACACTGTTCTGGAAAAGCCCCCAAACACAAACAAGTAATTAACTGAGTAGATCTGTACAAATGAATAGATATGTCCCCGTATGTAGGTTACTCCTGAGTAAGCCTGCATGGAATTCCAGCATAGTTTCCTTTTTCCTCCTTATCTTCATCAGTGAGAGGGAATCCCACAGCCTTCAAAATTACTTCACTCTTATTTCATTCGACAGTTTTCTGCTAACAGGAACAGTGGAATTCAAAAGACTGGAGTACTGGCAGCATTCTAGCTTCAGAGTGAAAATGAGCATGTCCAACATAATTTTGGCAGCACATGTTGCCGTAGGCTTTCATGGGGCAGAAAAACCTTGATAACTTTTAAACTGCTGCTCAGAATTTTACCAAACCAATTAAAGGCAACATTCAATATATCTGAATAAAGCACATTGGTAGTTTTCACCAAAATTTGAAAGCTATCTATTATATAACGAGGCACAGCTTCGAGTGAAAAGTACAAATGTGTCAATTTTCAAAAAGTTTTACTTTCTGTACCTGTCACAATTCTCATCAGACTGCTTTGAAATTTTGTATAAATATAGACCTCATGGACACCAAGTTTCACATTATTAGCTAATACCCTAACCCTATCTCATTTTTATAAGCATTCTATTTTGTAGGGGTGTGCATCGGATCGGATCCGATCCACGATCCGAATCCGATCCGCCCCAAAAATCGGAAAATACGATCCGATCCGATCCGATCCGACACACCATCCGATCCGATCCGATCCGACGAGGTCCGATCCGGATCGGATCGGATCGGCGGATCGGACGCCATTTTAAATGCGTTTTTCCAATAGCAAAGTATTGTTGTTTTACAAAAACGCCTATAACTTTTTCATTTTTAACGACAGAAGGATGAAACTTGGGCACATTGTACACTGGTTAGGGATAGGTATCTGTGAGAAATTTCAGAAAGATTGGTGCATGCAGTTTGTGGCAATTAATTTTTTAATAAATAACATGGAATGCCTATAACTCGGTCATTTTTAAAGTTACACACATGAAACTTTGCCACATTGTAGGTGGTACCTTGGGACCCACGTGTGTGAAATCCCAGAACCGTGGGTGCTTGCCTGGTGTGGCAATGAATTTTTGAAAAATGGGTAGTAGTGGGGTAAATGCAGTTATGCCTCCCATGTTTTTATTTTTAAAGATACAAACAGGACACTTCGGCACATTACAGGGAACACTTCCCTTGATATGTGTGTAAAATTTCAGACAGCTAGCTCCAGGCATGTGTTGGCAATGAATTGTTGAAAATTGGGTAGCAGTGGGGTAAAATACAGTTTTGCCTCCCATTTTTTTATTTTCAAAGATACAAACGGGAAACTTTGGCACATTGCAGGGAACACTTCACTTCAAATGTGTGTGAAATTTCCGGAAGCTAGGTGCAATATTTTAGTGGGAAACGAACGTTTATTCATGGCATTTCACATGGGATTTATGGGTTGGTTTGAAGAGCTACCAAGCTCTAACTCGCTCACATGGCAGAGGACCTATGGCCGCTCATACGCTGAAAATTTCACAAACTTTGGTGCAATGCTTTAGTGGGAAAACAAAGGTTTATTCATGGCATTTCACATGGGATTTATGGGTTGGTTTGAAGAGCTACCAAGCTCTAACTCGCTCACATGGCAGAGGACTTATGCCTGCTCAAACGCTGAAAATTTCACAAACTTTGGTGCAATGCTTTAGTGGGAAAACAAAGGTTTATTCATGGCATTTCACATGGGATTTATAATAATAATAATAATAATAATAATAACGATTTATTTCTTACCCGCCTCTCCATCTAGATCGAGGCGGGGAACAACAGCATGATAAAATACATAAAACTAATTAAAACATGACAAATATTATTAAAACTGCATTAAAACATCCTAAAACATCATTAAAACATCCTAAAACATCCTAAAAACATTCTAAAAATTACACTGGATATGCCTGCCGGAAGAGAACAGTCTTTATAGCTTTCTTAAATTCTAAAAGACTGTTAAGTTGACGAGTCTCCTCCGGCAGGTCATTCCACAGTCTGGGAGCGGCAGAAGAGAAGGTCCTCTGGGTAACAGTTGTCAGCCTAGTCTTGGCCGACCGCAGTAAGTTCTTCCCAGAGGACCTTCAGGAAAGGGAGGGGGAGGCTGTGTTTGTGTGTGTGTGTTTGACAGCTTGATCCACCAATTGTGCTTTAGAATACATGACTGAATCACCCAATCCTGTGAAGACTTTCTTCAGCCTCCAATCGCAATGCTGGAGGAGGGCACCAGTATATATTCTCTCAGCCCTGCCCTTCTGGCTCTTTGTGGGTTGAACGTGGAGGAGATTAGGGAGTGTTTTGGAGCTGTGTTGGAGAGACTGTATTATTGATTGTATTTGGAGGTGGTTTTGAGGAGTTTTTCTGATCTTTTACTTCAGCTTTTCTTGTTCTCTCTCTTGGCTTTCCTTTCTCTCTTGCCTTTCCTTTCTTAGATAGCACGTTTGTTTGTCTGTGAGTTCAGTTTGTCTTTGCAGTGAGTGTGTTTGTTCTTCTTTCGCTTTCTGAAAAAAACCCAAAAAAATAATAAAAAAATATTTCTATCCTCTCTCTCTCTCTCTCTCTTTCTCTGTGTGTGTGTGTGTGTGTGTGTGTGCGCTTGTGAGTGAGTGTGTGTTGCTGGGCTGTGTAGCCTGCTGCTACAAACACAAAAAAAGTCAGCAAAGCACACACTTATACAAAAATAAATAATAATAAAAATAAAATGAAGCGTGGCACTCAAAGGGGGGGTGCTCCCAAGGCAGCATTTGGGAGAGGCCGCTCTGGGCATGGCGCTGCTGCTGCTGCTGCTGGGACCAGCAGCAGGCAGCCTACTTCCACACCCCCAGTTAAACTGAGGCGTTCTCCACTGGGGCAGCAGAAGCAGGCAGAGGCAACTCAAAGTAGTGCCTGCAGGGCACTCTTTCAGCAACATGAGGCAGGTGCTGGGAGCAGCAGTGGGCATGAAGAAGGAGCACTATATCCAGCTCCTTCTTTGGTGGGTGAGCCTGTGAACCCGCTGACTGATCTTTTCCCAGATCTTGTGGAAGTCAGCGAGGTTCAGAGTGAGAAGGAGGACTCTGATGTGGGGCAAGAGGAAGAGCAGGCAGCACCAGAGACTTACTCTCCACAATCCGTCCTCTCTTCCACTCATTCCCTTGCTCCTGAGGTGACACCACAGAGCGAAGGCGCCGGCAGGCCGTCTGTGTCACCCCAGAAGCGACAGGCAAGCAAGGTGTGGGACCACTTTGAGGTGGGAGTGGATTCCCGCTTTGCTGTCTGTCGCCACTGCAAGATGTCAGTGAGCAGGGGAAAAATGCCAGGCCACTTCACCACCACGAACCTCACCCGCCACATGCAGAGGCACCACCAGTCTGTTTTGCTTGGGACCGAGGCGGGCACCTCGCAGCAGACTGGTGCTAGCGGCAAGGGCAAGCAGAAGGCTCCTGCAACTTCTGCCAGCTCTCGACCTCCCATCCCCAAGAGGCTTCGCCAGGCCACCATGGAAGAGATGGGGTGGGGGAAGTATGGAGCCACAAGGTGGCGTTTTCCAGCGCCCAACCAGATCACCAATTGCATCGGTGAGATGGTGGCGTTGGATGACCAGCCATTCAGCCTCGTCGAGAACGCAGGCTTCAAGAGTCTGATGGCTCTTGTGGTTCCATACTACAAGCCGCCGTGTCGCACCACCCTGAGCAGGCGTGTGGTGCCCTCCCTGTACCAGGCATGCAGGGAGTTAGTTCTGGGTCGTCTGTGCCAGGCAGAGGCACAGAAGGTGCACTTCACTTCGGACATCTGGTCCAGCGAAGGAGGAGTGCACGCTTACCTGTCCCTGACGGCTCACTGGTGGGGAGCCTCAGGGCAGGAAGCACCCAGGACTTCTGGGACTGGGAAGGAGGGCTGCCGCTGGGCCCTCCTTCATACCGCAGTCATGGACCAGTCCCACACGGCGGAGGAGATTACGGAGGCCATGAACCGCACGGTGGCAGGGTGGCTGGGCGGGCACCAGCACACCCGCGGTTACATGGTCACGGACGGGGGAGCCAATATGCTGAAGGCGGTGCGCGATGGCGGATTTGAGGGCATCCGCTGCATCGCGCACGTCTTCAACCTGGTCGTGAGGGATGG
Source organism: Anniella stebbinsi (assembly GCA_029215795.1). Taxonomy (NCBI): domain Eukaryota; kingdom Metazoa; phylum Chordata; class Lepidosauria; order Squamata; family Anniellidae; genus Anniella; species Anniella stebbinsi. Next base: position 227,838,687 of record JARDYH010000001.1, read on the forward strand.
CCTTGGAGGCAGCAAGGCCCCTCTCCCTCCCCAAATCCGTAATCTCCTAGAGAGCTGCAGGAAGGTGGCTGGGCATTTCCACCACAGCGTGAAGGGCAGTCGGTTGCTGCGGGAGAAGCAGCAGGAGCTGGGACTTCCGCAGCACCGGCTAGTGCAGGACGTGGCAACACGTTGGAACTCCACCTACCACATGCTCGAGCGTATGGTGGAGCAACAGCGTGTTGTCCACGAGATGTTCAGGGTCGGGGACATTGGCATCCAGGCCCCACTGTCCAGGCAGCAGTGGGAGGCCATGTCCCAGCTTCTGGTGGTCCTCAAGCCGTTCCTTGAGGCCACCGAGACCCTGAGCAGCAGCACTGCCCTTCTCAGCCAGGTGCTCCCCGTGGCCAGGCATCTCCAGAATCAGATGGGCGAGTTTCTGGAGGCCGGGGATGCCGTCACCGGCAGGCGCTTCCTGCCAGAGGTGCGGGAAGTGGTGACGAGGCTGAGGGAAAGCCTATCCCGCCGGGTCCAGCCTCTCTACAACGAGAGGCAGTACATGTTGGCCACCATGTGCGACCCGCGCATCAAGGATGGGTATGTGGGCAGACTTCCCGGGCAGGTTGGGTGGAAATGCTGGTGACGGACGTTCGGGCGGCCCGGGATGCCAGGATTGGGCAGGCAGAGGAGGAGCCCACCGAAGCCCAGGCGCTAAGTCCGCTGAGCACCACCAGCAGCGGCGGCAGCAGCACCACCACACCCAGCAGGGGGACAGGCCAGGGGTTTTGGGACAAGGCTTTGCAGGCTGCCGCCGCCAGGATGACGCTGCAGCAGCAGTGCAGCGTTACCTGGCGGAGCAGATGGAGGACGGCTCCATCGAACCCCTGGCCTACTGGTCATCTCGGCGCCAGATGTGGCCTGATCTGGCGCGGGTGGCCATGGACAGAATCAGCTGCCCACCGTCCAGCGTTCCAAGCGAGCGGGTGTTTTCCATGGCGGGCGACGTGGTCACACCCCACCGCTCTCGCTTGGACGCTGAGATTGTGGAGCAGCTGGTCTTCCTCAAGGTCAATCTGCCCCTGCTGGGATACCCCACCCTCATGCCCGCGGGGGAGTAATTGGCAGGCACCCCCCATCCATCCCACACCTTTGGGCAGGCACCGGCAGGCCCTTGATTTTTTAATTCTTATTTTCGGTTAATTAATTTTCTTTACTTTAATTTACTGGCTGTGTTGTTTACAGCTCAGTAACTCAACTCTGAACGATGGATCCCGAAGGGATCTAGTTCCTTCTCCTAGCCTCTTACATTGAGGGGATGCACAAGCATCTCACACATTCTATGTTGTTTGACTTGAACCAATGTGCTTGCACGTGTGCCTCTGAAATTGGACTCCGATGGCTCCCTCCAGGCCTTCTGTAAGGTCCCACACTTCCATGGGCGTTTCTTCTTGTAAGACCACGTCAGAGGCTCATGAGAACTTTGGATAAGAAGAAGGCTTAATTTTATCGCCAAGGAACGCATGCACCTCTCTGACTATGAACGAAGGACGCGATAGGATTCCTCTTCCAGGCTCCTACATTGAGTGGATGACAAGCAGCATCCCACACTGTTTCTGACTGTGTCTTTTGGACTTATGTGGCAGCCTTGCAGGGCTGTCACTGTGTGTTGTGTTTATTTTGGCTATATGATTTAAAAAACTGCCTGCCCGCCTGCCCAGCTGCTAGGTTGCCGCCATTGTGAAGTAGCCGGAATGCATGGGCTGGTCTCACGGTTCTATTGCTTACTTGTGCAATGCGCAAGCGCCTGGCATCATGCCCGCCTCTGCCTCTGCCTCTGCCTGCCTGCCTGCCTGCCCGCCTGCCCACCTGCTAGGTTGCCGCCATTGTGAAGTAGCCGGAATGCGTGGGCTGGTCTCACGGTTCTATTGCTTACTTGTGCAATGTGCAAGCGCCTGGCATCATGCCCGCCTCTGCCTCTGCCTCTGCCTCTGCCTGCCTGCCTGCCTGCCCGCCTGCCCACCTGCTAGGTTGCCGCCATTGTGAAGTAGCCGGAATGCGTGGGCTGGTCTCACGGTTCTATTGCTTACTTGTGAGTAGTTATAGGCCCTACTTGCTGTCAAAATTATGCAAATGAGGTCACGTGACCGGAAGTAAACAAAGCCATGCTGCCGGAAGTGACGTCACCACCTGTCAAAACAAGACCACGTGACCGGAAGTAAACAAACCCACGTGACCGGAAGTGACGAATGTAAACAAATGCCATGTGACCGGAACCGGAAGTGACGTAGGTATGCAACCCCCTCTTGTGGCCGGAACCGGAAGTGACATAGGTAAACAAATGCCAGGTGGCCGGAACCAGTAGTGACGTAGGTATGCAACCCCCTCTTGTGGCCGGAACCGGAAGTGACATAGGTAAACAAATGCCAGGTGGCCGGAACCGGTAGTGCCGAATGTAAACAAAACCCAGGTGGCCGGAAACGGTTCAACAGTAAGACGGGCCCCTCTGGGTGACACGTTCTGTAGGAACATGTCCAGGCATGTCTCCCCACAGCCCCTCAGCGGTTGGCTAAGGAATAACACGGGGGCCGTCTGGGTGACACGTCTGCAGGAACATGCCCAGGCATGTCTCCCCACAGCCCCTCAGCGGTTGGCTAAGGAATAGCTCGTGACCTGCCCCCTGGCCAATAGGAAGAGGTTTCAGAGCCCCCAACACTAGGACAGGGCGTGCTGTGCTTTTCAGACAGCCGGGGCAAGCCGTCGGTCACAGTTGCTGATTTTTGGAAGAACATGGAATCCCCCAGCACCCCGATGAGGCCTACGGAATTTTCTACCCCGATGGCGCCAGGCAGGCCTAAACCCAGAAAGCGGTATATCAGTACCAGCTCTGACGATGAACAGTTCCCACCAACAAAGACCCCAGAGGAGGAAGAGAAAGATATCGCGGATATATGGCAAAGCTTATTGGATTCAATTTCCTTAGAAAACTCTATAATGCAGGTAAAACAGCTTTTTACACCTTTTTCTGGGGGCTATTTGTGTGGGAAACCGCTTGTAAGGTTTAAAGAAGATTACAAGTCTTCTTAACTTTCCAGGAGCCAGCTGCAGATACTGGAGCAGCTCAAGAATCTGAAAAGTCTGGCAGCACTAATGCACAACCGTCACCTACAGAACTCTGGAACGTGGCTTCTGCAGGCAACATTCACATTCAGGTGTGTGTGTGTGTGTGTGTGTGGGAGTCTGTGTGTCTGTGTGTCTGTGTCCTGTATAAAAAGTTTTCCCAAAAAATAATGTTAATAATTTTAAAATATCTTTTAGGCTCCTGAAGCGTTGGCAACCAACCAGCCTGCTCATCTCACACTGAAAAATCTTCTTGGGCTACAAATTGATGAAGCACAGTATATTTTACCAAGACAGCGACGCGGAGCTATGCGTGGCATTGTCAGAGCCACCATTTATGGCATTTTGAAACACTGCCTAAATCAGTATCTGTATGAGAGCTGTATTGGTTGTACTATTCAAGCACCCGGGCAGAGCTCTCACGAATGTACAACATGGACAGAAATGGACATTTCCCAGAAATTACGCATTCTTTGTGCAAAACTGTGGTTTCAGCCTGTGTTGCATATTGTTATCCTCATTGCTTATTCTCTAAAATGTCTTGCTTTGACCTCAGAGAACGTGGACCAGGTCTTAATTCTGACTACAGAGATTAGTATATCTGTAAATCCACGTACTCAGCTTGAAAAAATTATGAAGCCATCTGACCATACCTATCTTCAACATGTAGAACGGGTAATCAAAAATCGGCACTATAAGTCATTTCTTACCACTGTAAATGCAGTTTTTAGAAATTCTGTATAAATTCCTTCATTGTTAAAGTGTTTTGCATCATTGGGAATCAAAAAATAAAGAAAAGCAGAGCTGTTTGCAAGCAAAGGGATGATTATATTTTTTTCCACCACACATAATCCTATTACCATTGGGTGGGGTGGGGCGGCAGGGTCTATGACCCGGGGCATTTTTCCAAGACATAATACCACCAGGGCTGGGCGAGGTGTCAGGAGTTAAACAATGAAGGGTTTGGCTATGGTAGCACCTGGGACATTTTTCCAGGCCCCTAGGACACAATCCTATCACTGTTGTGTGGGATGCCAGGATCTGACAATTAAGGGGTGGCAATGGAGCTATTTTCATTACAAAGGCTTACACCTTGAGGGCCCTGAAGATGGTGAATATTTTAAATCAGCCAATGAGGGACTAGAAAGCCTAGGCAGAGGGGCTGCATCCTGAGCTGAAGCTGTATAAAGACACAGAGCACAAGGGGCTAGTCGCCGTTGGTTTCTGGAGGAATCAGAAGTTATCCTGCATGAAAAATGGTGAGTGGTTTTGTCTATTGCTTCAACTGACTTTTTAAAAAGAAATTGTTTCTGCTTATTTATCACAGTTAAATATCCTAAATACAAGCTTGTTTTAATTTTGATTGGTTTGACAGTGTTTTGATTGGGGGTAGAAACTCGTTCTTTTACATGATAAAAAGAATTGGTCCAAGCAGATGACTGGGATGATTGATGACTGGGGTGTATTCAAGAGAATGTAGATACTTTTACTTAAATATAAGGTGTTTTACATTTATCACTATGAATCTTTTAAAATTGGGGCTATAAGCTGGGTTATAAATTGGTGCTATAAGCATGCTGCCACTTTAATTAAAACCCAAGTTCCTCACTTTTTTGTTTTAAGGTAATTCACAACCCCAGTGGTTTTACCATGCAGCGGCCTTTTTGGTACAGTTCAACACATTTTCGTTACATTGAATAAAGTAGTAATTAAACAAACCCAAAATATGTATTTTAATACACAGACACAGCAGTAAAAAATAGCCATTTCAGAGTGCAACATGTAACAAAAACAGCCAGGCATTTTGCACTCATCCGATAGGGTGGTTTCTTGATCTTAAGCGTGCTTAAAAAACCATTTTCCTGTGATAAAGAGAATAAAACAGTTTTGGTTAAGAAGTACAGCATTAGCACAGTTTGTCTTTCACACAATTTCACAAAGGAGACATACCCAGCCTCCATTTTCATTGATCCACTGTGCCTTGGTGTTGAGTATATATTCTGTCATGAATTTAGCCATCTTCCTGGTGTTTTCATGAGTCATAGGAATTCCGCGAGTTTGTAGTTTCTTTACGAGAATGCCCCCAAACAGAAAAATGGTTAAAATACGTCCCCAATTTATTTCTCCATCAGCAAATTCCCCTTCCATCACAAGATTGAAAATTCTACAGGCATCATCCACAGAATTAAGTTCAAGAGTGTCCGTAAGTGACCATAGCTCCTTGTCAGCAAAATCGTGATTTGTTGAGGTAAGTTTCTGTAAAATCAGGGGTGTTCTGTGTTGAGATGTTTGTCCAGAAGTGCAGTTCAAATAATTTTCAAAGCATTTGTAAATATAATCAAACGATACAGGAGCCATTGCCCTTGGCGGTATAGTGAAAAATGATCAAGGAATTGCCCACTCTTTGTATTGTATCTGGTCTCATGCGGGCAGGTCTCAACATGCCCCAAGGGGACTGGCCACAGTTGCATACTCAAAATACTTGTGTTTTACAGATCGTGAAATGTCTTCCCCAAAGAAAAATGTTCTACCGGTGAGCCAGAGAACCATACCGGGGGCTTCACACACTAAAAACCAAGGTAAAGACAAACATGATTATTTTTGGGTTATTTTGTTAGACAGACTGTCATGAATATTTTTGTAAATGCTTAATGTTTATTTTTTTTAAACAACCAGGCCCCGCACCTCAAGATTCAAAAAGTGAGCCATCGCCAAAGGCACATGATGACCCCCAAACTTCAAAAAATAAACCACCATCACCACGGATGCCACCAAAGCCACAAGAGGACCCCCAAGCTTCAAAGAGTGACAGACCCGGAGGACACGGTAAAGCAAAAAGAAAACTCAAACACCTCACAGCGAACACTTTAGAAACATCACCACTTAAAAAACAGAAGCTGGTCCTTGCTGTCCCTTCTTCTACTTCTTATAATGACTCGCTTGCAAAGCTCATGCAAGATGTTATGGCATCTTTGAGTGCCGGCTTACTGAGACCCCATGCCTTAAAAAAATATGTGAAAGCTGCCCAGGCTAAAATTTCTGTCATACAAAAAGGTTTGGACAGGCAGCAAGGAGCAGGACGGCTGAAGAAACGTAGCCGCACACGCAAAGAGCTAGCATTAAAATACATGTCAAAGCGTATTAGGAATGCTAAACGTATGAAAGTAGGGGTGAAAAGAAGCCCCTCGCTGTTAAAACTTTTAAGACAAATCAGAGACACTAGGGCTCCAAAGGCCTCTCCGACCACTGCCTGCAATGTGGACCCCCCACAACCCACCCAGATGACTGATTTAGAGGCTGAGGGGTCAGCCATTCTGAGTGCGGATGAATCCCCTACAGACCCCGGACTAGGCACCCCAGAAACCCAGGAGGAACACCCTCTAACTCCCAATGAATTGCCAAGAGTTTATCTGGAGAGGCTGAATAGTTGGGAGTGGCATTCACCACGCCAACCCGTTTCTCGATACGGAGAAACCTTCAGGTTTGCCAACCTGGAGCAATTAAACCATCCACTGCTGGTGCAAGAGGCAATCCAAGAGGCTGTACAGGGCCTGCTTGATGATCTTTACGTGAGGTTACATGATGAGGATTTTGTTCAATTACGTCTAGATGGCGGAGGACTAAATGACGCTCTCTTCACTGTGAGGAGGGTCAGGGGGGGCCTGCATGCTTCAGATCTGATGGACAACCTCGCAAACCTTATGCAGAGCAATGCAGAGATCCACCTTCATGGGACATTGCGCTTAAATGTATGGGTTATCCGTAACAGTGGAGGACGGGACCGTAGAGTTATAAGTACTCTGCTTCACAGCCAGTTAGTGCAAAAGAAAAGGCGTTTTTTAGCGGATCTAAACAGTACTGGTAGCAATCTGTGTTTTGGTGGGAGTCTCTTGGCAGTTATGGCCCCACAAAGACCCACCTTTGGGGAGTTAATAGATGGGGCGAGGCAGCTGTATAGAGAGCTTGGGTTTCCCGAAGATGACAAGATAATGCTGAGTGATGTGACTGCCTTTGAAAGGCATTTCAAAGTAAATATCGCCGTGGTCCTGCATGGGACTAAGGGCTGGGAGATATTCAGGACTGGAGACCCTGTACACACCCAAACTTTTCACCTACTGCTGCACGATGAGCATTACTATGGGATTCTAAACGCCAAAGCATTCTTTGGTAGTAAAAATTATTGTAGCGTCTGCGGCAACGTATACAGCCATAGTCACAAATGCAAATATTTATGCCGTTTATGTTTAGAGACCCTTTGCGAGCCAGTGCAAGAGGTGCGGTGTCCTTCTTGCAAGTTATTCTGTAGATCCAGAGAATGCTTAGAGAGACACAGTGCTTTGGCTGCTCTAAAGAAGGTGGACTGTAAATCTAAAATCATGTGCGAGACTTGCGCATCCTATGTCCCCAAAAAACACAAATGCAAGGTGAAGTGCTGCAAGCAGTGCGAAAAGCCTGTTGGGGATATAAACAGTCACCGGTGCTTCATGCCGACTGTCAAGCGATCAGAAATTTCTGATAAATACATTTTTTATGACTTTGAAAGCACTCAGGAAACGGGGATCCACTCGCCCAACTACATTTTCGCAATGGGTCTCAATGAAGCAGATGCATGGGAGTTCAAAGGGGAAGGTTGCACCTCTGACTTTGTCAAAAGGTTTATTGACAAAAAGTACAGGGGTTGGACTTTTATGGCCCACAACGCAAGGGGTTATGACAGTTATTTCATAGTTAGACAGCTCATTGCAGAAAAGATGGATGTGGATCTTATCACCCAGGGAGGCAAGCTAATGTGTGTGACGGTGAAGAAGCTTGGAATACGATTTATAGACAGCCTGAACTTCTTGCCCATGAAACTGTCCAAATTGCCACAAGCCATGGGTTTTGAGGGGTGCAAAGGGTATTTCCCACATTTTTTCAACACCGCTGAAAACTGGGATTATGTGGGTCCTATGCCCAGCATTGATCAGTACGGGGCTGACAGCATGATGCCTGGTGAGAGAGCCGAGTTTCTCTCGTGGTATAGGGACAATCAAAACAACATTTTTAACCTGCAAAAAGAGCTCACGTACTACTGCAAGCAAGATGTTAAAATTCTGAGAAAGGCCTGCATCCTGTACCGAGAAGAAATCATACGCATGACATCTGGGGATGGATCATCTGCAACAGGTATTGACCCTTTCCAATGCCTCACTCTAGCCAGTGTCTGCATGGTCATGTTTAGACACATGTTTTTAAAAGAAAACAGCATCGCACTTATCCCACATGACAACTACCATAGACAGATAAAGAGACATTCTACACCTTCAATACAGTGGTTGATGTATCTAGAACACAAGGAAGGTATTGAGATTCAACACGCGCTGAAAGGTGGGGAGCGAAAAGTAGGCCCTTATTTCCTTGATGGATATGCAGAAATTGATGGTTGTAGAACAGCCTTCGTGTTTAACAGCTGCTTTTTTCACGGTTGCTCAATTTGCTACAATGAGGCCGGGCGAAATCCGATGACGGACACAAGTTATCGGGATCTGAATTACCGTACACAAAACAAAGCTGACTATCTCAGAAGGCAGGGGTTCAATGTCAGAACCCTTTGGGAGCATGAGTGGAAGGAGATGGTGGAATCTGATGGGGAACTCGGAGAGTTCCTAAGTGAGAAGGGCCTGCCTCAGCCTCTACAGCCTAGAGATTCTCTGTTTGGGGGAAGAACAAATGCCATCTGCCTCTATTATAAGCCAAAGGCTGATGAGCAAATTCACTATTATGACTTTACCAGTCTGTACCCGTTTGTGAACAAAACAAAAGTATACCCCATTGGACACCCCAAAATAATTTATAGGGACTTTGGACCACTCTCTAGCTATTTCGGCCTTGCGAAAGTTAAAATGCTCCCTCCACGCGGCCTTCTTTTCCCTGTGTTGCCTGTCAGGGTGGGTGGAAAACTCATGTTCCCATTATGTCGTACATGTACCGAGACTAAACAACAGACACATTGTGCCCACAGAGATGATGAAAGGGCTATTGAAGGAACGTGGTGTACTGTTGAATTGCTGAAAGCATTGGAGAAGGGCTACAAAGTGCTGACCATTTATGAAATTTGGGATTTTGAAGAAAAATCTGATCAATTGTTTTCAGATTATATCAAACTGCACCTGCGCCAGAAGCAAGAGGCATCTGGGTACCCCTCTTGGTGTACAGATGAGGAGAAAAAGACAAAATATGTTAATGATTTCTTTGAGAAAGAGGGTGTGAAATTACGGCCACAGGAGATTGCTGTGAACCCCGCAAAGCGTCAAATTGCAAAGCTGTTCCTCAGTTCTTTGTGGGGTAAATTTGGCCAACGCCCAAACTTAATGAATACCTCTATTGTGAGGGAGCCAGCTGAGCTTTTGGCTTATGCCTTTTCTCCACGCTATGAGGTTTCAAACTTTGAAATTATAGATGACGATACAGTGAGTGTATCCTGGAGACATGCAAAAGGTCTCCACACACAACCGGGTAAGACTAATGTCGTGATAGCCTCTTTTACAACTGCTTATGCTCGTTTAGAATTGTACAACTTGTTAGATGTGCTGCAAGATAGATGCTTATACCATGACACAGATTCTGTGATATTTGTGAGTCGGAAAGGGGAACCAAATCCACCTCTGGGCGACTTCTTAGGGGACCTGACCAGTGAGATCCCACCAGAACAGTTCATCACTGAGTTTGTGTCGGGTGGTCCTAAGACATATGCTTATCATTTATCCTCTGGCAAGTTTTGTGTCAAGGTCAAAGGCATTACTCTGAACTTCTCCAACTCGGAAAAGATCAACTTTGACACTTTGAAGGAGCTTGTCTTAGATTATCGCACAGAATCAAATCTGAAAGAAATTGTAGTCCAGCAAGGGGCCATTGTGCGGAATAAAAAGCAGTGGCTTATCGAGTCAGGTATCCTTAAAAAAACACTCAGAGTGGTGTATGATAAGAGGGTCATCACAGAGGGATTTAACACTCTTCCTTACGGCTTTTGATGGATCACAGGTGGCAACATCCATTCTCGGCCATTCTGGCAGGGCCGAGCAACTGTGGTAAAAGCTATTTTATTAAAAATTTGCTGGACAATGCTCATACCCTGCTCTCAATGACGCCTGAAAATATAGTGTGGTGTTATAGCTGTTGGCAACCATTGTACAAAGAACTGCTATGTAGATATCCTTTTATTAAATTTATGGAGGGAATGCCTGAAAAGCTTGATGATGATGAACTTTTGCCTGTCAATAAAACAAATCTTTTAATTATGGATGATCTTATGGACTCTGCCTCTAATAGCCAAGAAATTCAAAAAGCATTTACACAGTATGTACACCACCGGAACTTGAGTATCATTTTCATTACGCAGAATATTTTTTGCAAAGGAAAAAGCAACCGCACCATTAGTCTAAATGCAAAATACATGGTATTATTCAAAAGCCCCAGGGACAAATTGCAGATAGCGACTCTGGCTCGTCAGATGTTCCCAGGAAATGTCCGCTATTTCATGGAAGCCTTCCACGATGCCACATTTAAACCCTACGGCTATCTGTTGGTGGATTTAAACACAACCACCCCTGAATCTTACAGGTTGAGAACAGGGATTTTTCCACCAGATTGGCCTGTGGTATATACTATGAAAAAAGCCACACCTGGTTACAAAAGGAGCAGACAGTAGTGGTTTGCATTCTATTGCCGCTGTCTCCTTGGCCTGGAAACATGTCCAAGCGTGTAAAGAGAAATCTGGCCCTCATAAAACTTTTTATTAAGGCCACACCACGCCAGAGGAAAGCCATTGTAAGCACAGCATCGGATGATTTTATAGCAGCCCTCTCTGAAATTGCACTCAATACTTTAAAAGGCAACATACCGCTGTCTCCCCACCAGGTACGTGTCTTAAAAAAAAGAAGTCGCTTTATCAAAAGCCTGGGCAACAAAAGAATCTCTTTAAAAAGGAAGAGGCATTTGGTTAAGCAGTCTGGGGGGTTCATTGCACCATTGTTAAGTTTTGCCATCCCTCTGCTAACCGGCCTTTTAAGTAGCCAGTAATGGAGTATGCCGAAAAGATGTATTTGGTCCCTAGCCATCAGCTGGAACAATTAAAAGGGATTTCCCCTAAGGAGGAAAACATCAGAACTGCTACAATCTACTCCTTAGATACTGAGATGAAGGGGATTCTTCAAAGATCTGACTTGACAGAATATGAGAAGGCTAAACGCTACGATGCTCTGCTTCAAAAATACCTAACACACCTAAGACAGAAGGAGACAGAGAAAGAAAACCTAAGCCTGTTTCTGACGCAACCACAGCAGACCTCTGAGGAAACAACAACAGCAGTAAATACTGACAGGGTGTTTCAAGAAGTACTGGACAGCCTCCCTGCTAGATCTAAGAACAATGCCAGGCTGCTGTTAAACAAAATGAAGCAGAACAATAGTATTACATCCTGGAATGACAAAGGGTCCTTCGTGTACAAAGGGGATTCTGTAACCGGTTCCAATATGCTGGATTTGGTCAGGGGGATTACCCAACAACATGCAATGCCCTCCAAGCGTCTCCCTAAAGGTTGGGATGTTTTTCTGAGATCCCTGGCTGAGTTAAATGTTCCAACTTCTGTAGTCGGCAATCCTGCCAATAGAGACGTTTTAGAACAACTAAAAAGCCCCCCAAGTGTGACACCCGTTGATTTTTTCAAGGCTTCTAAAAAGCAAAGACAATCTAGCCCGTATCCTTGGCTCAAATTATAATACCGTAATGTTTTTCAAGATGTAAAAATAAATGTTTAAATGTGTTTAAACCTAATTACTGTCTGCGGTTGTCTGTTTTATGTCTAAGAATAATCACACAGATAAAAAATCTTTTAAACCCCAATTTTATTAGAAAACACGGCTATGAAAAGCAACACATGACAAACACCCTTGGGCTATCTGAAACAAGTTTGAACCAGGGCGGCGTACATTTCTCTTGTTTTTTATAAATTGTAAGACCATTTGGTCATTTCCTTGTAAATCGTAAGAATACAGTTCTTGGATCTGTTGAAATGTTAGACCCTTACATCGCTGCTGTAAGAAGAACACACAGTGGTGACCACAAACCACAGAGTCTGGAGCCTGTATTTGCCGGGGCTGAAATGCCGTCTTGCTAGCATTTTTTGTTAAAAATTTCATGATGGCTTCAGGAAACAGAGGATGGTCTGGAGGGTATCCGTAGGAATCAAAAAATTCCCCATTCTTGTCTTCTGTCAAGTAGATGGCCAACCAGTGCTCTCCGGGGAGGGTGTGGGGGTGGGTATTGACTATCAAACCCACGGGTCTTTGTAGCAATCTCGCTCTGGGGAGCATGTCGCAGGGGAACACTCCAAAGAAAGTCCTTCGTGTATAGGGGTTTGAAGATAGGATCTGGGTTAACTGCACGCTGTCCATTTTACATATAGTCAAACAGGACATTTCTCCGGTGATTTATCTCTATCACATTGTCAAAAACACCATACACGACCATGTTGACTGTGGTTGGCAGGGCTACAGCAAAACGAAATTCTGCTCTCAGGTTCCCATTTCTAACCAAAGAATAGTGATCCCCACATTCTTGGTCTGGAGTCAGGTCAAATGCAAAAAGAGTGTAGCCATTTGCAAACTCCTCACGGTTAATTACAAGACCTCTGTCTTTCATATGCTTGCCAGTTGTCTGAACCAAATTCATGTACTCTCTCACACAGTTCCCAGCTTCAAAATCAGGTTGGAGTGGTTTCATAGGGATCGAAAACCCATCCAGATAAAGTGATACGTAATTAATATGGTAATTTTTAAAATTAAACGGGTTTTTATTGAATGTGCCACTGAATGCGTCATTATCCACCAGGCCTATCACAACCTGTTTAGGCATCTGGCCCAAAAACAGGTTCTCTTGGTTGCTGACACGGCTTCCTCTGGGGATACTAAACACTTTCATACTCACACGATCCACTGGATATTTGGCATTGGCTGTCAGCAGCGCCTCTGCATGGCCTAACCGGACACCCGGGGCCACTCTCACCTTCTTTACAAAGAGGGTGGCTGACAGAAGTTGTAGTTTGTAACGCCTATCTGCTGCAGCTGACATTAAGCAGAAAGCATCTTTGTTACGGGTCAGTTTAATTTTCAAATCCACGCCATTTAACAACAGCTTTTCTTGAAAAAACAGATCAGAATGGAGCTGCCCCATCAGATCTATTTTCCGGCTTTCAGCTGTAAGGTTCGCTCTTTTAATGAATCCTTTATTATTCCCATCCAGAGCCACTGATTCGTGTGCCCCAGCCGTGTCTTTGTAAAAGAGCCCAGCAGAGAATTGTGTGGCTAACGTATCTTCACTGTAGTTTAGTACGGATTCAATGAAAGCACGATAAGGATAACAATTATTACTCTGAGTTATTAAGCGGTCTCCCAGTGTCACGTCCAGCTGGCTAAAAATGGAGGCTATGGGGTAATTTACCACGCTTACTTCAGTATCTCTGGCGAGATCTGTCCCATTTTCGTTGACAATTTTACAGCACAGGTACAGCAGTGTGTTGTTTAAATCCATATAATCTTCACCATTTCCCGCAATGAAGAAGTCTACAGGAGAAGTTTCTGTCAGGGCTGCCAAGGGGGGTACTTCAATAAACAAGCTTCTCTCAATACTTGTCTGTGTAGGACCAATTTGGAATAAATCTAATTCGGATTTAGTGCATTCTTCAGAGCTGCAGTGGATAAAAGCCATGGTGGATTAAAATATGTCTCCCTGACCTATCGATGAGCGCCTCTTCTTTCTAACGCTCTTCCTTTTCTGAGGTTTCTTCCCCCTCACAGCTTTCCTTTTAAGGGGCCGGGGCGGGCCGATTAGCTGTGCTTGAGACGCTTTTCTTTTCAACCCCTTTCTTCTTCTTTTTATATAGATTAGTCCTGAACCATCTTGGCGTTGTGTAGGGGAGGCATTATTCAAAACCGCTTGAGACACATGGCTGACCACATCTTTAGCAATATTCCGAGTAGCTGTTTTAATATGTGGCTTAATGATCTCTAACCCTCTTCTCAAAAGAGGAACAGCCTTTCGGAAAAGACTCCTGAATATCCCCCCAATCCCTGCCCCATACATAACAGGGGCTCCATGGTACCCCGGAAGGGCATTTCCCGCCTGAGCCCTGTAATAATTTCTGTAAAGGGAGGGGTCTCCGTACGTTTTCAGGATCGCCATTTTCAAAGCTGCAGGGTTCTCCGGGGCCGAAAGTGTAGCTTCACAAACACCTTCCCAAAACGGAATGGCACGTTTTTGTTCTGGTCTGTCTTTATCTCAATAGTGATTGTGTCGATATGGTGTTTGCTCACCGGGATGTAGTGTGGCTTGTCGTAAACAATGTTGACACGTTCGTTGTTCTGGCCGCGTACAGGTACGCAACGCAGTAAAGGTACATAATAGTCTCCCACTATCTGGTGATTCACAATGTCTGTGTAAATGTATAAACTGTTAAAACCTCCAGTAATGTCAGCAGGAAAAGGCAATATTTCAACATCCTGATCAGGAAACAGGCCTAATATGTGGGCCAGTTCTGCACTTGCTCGAAAGGTATTTTTTTCTGTTGCTTGCAGGCTGATTTTTCTAGACACAGCGTCATAGTGCAGGGTCACTTTCGGACCACCACGTATATGGCTGTTCATGCTTTCCACCAGCTCAGGAATGCTGGCATAATAGCCGCGGCGCAGAAAAAAACGATACCTACGTACACCGTTAGAAATTTCAAATCGTGCATCAGTAGTTAGAGTGTCCCAGCTGTGGGGGTATTGAGTTTCAACGAGGCCCACTTCCCATGCGCCTGGAAGATCCAACGCTCTTGCTAATTGTATAGTATATGCCGAACTCTTGTTGTTTGGAAAAACCTCCGCACAAGCATTGCTAGGCAGGGTTATGTAAAAACCACTCTCATCCATTCTTCAGCTTTGTAGGTTCGCAAAGATCAGAAGCATGTACCCAACTGTTGAATTTGCTAGGCCAACCTAGCCATTTAACCAGATGATACTTTTTCTTACCCCTGCCTTTCGTAGATAGTATTTTTTCAATCCTGTACACTCGGTCTTCCTTGGCTTTAACCTTCAGCATTTCTTCAGCGTAGAATGTTCCAACAACATCCTCCCCCTCATAATCTTTTAACCTGTACACAGGCCTTTTTGTCTTTAGGATGACTTGATCCACAATAAACAATTCTGTGGTGAAATTCTGTTCGTAACCCTTGGTAAATACCCCCTTGCTTTTAGATATCCGAACGTGGTCTCCTTTTCTGAACAAAGGGACCTCTGCTTTTCTACTAACACTGTCTCCATAGACTGTTTTCCAAACCGCAAGTGAGTTAGACTGATTAACATCCACAGGCCGGGCCCGGATGGTTCTGTGAAAGCTGTGGTTATAACTTTTTAGGAGGCGTGGCAGCACATCGATATAGTTGAAAGTATTATTCGCTGTAAAATACCTCCACATTTTTGTTTTGAAAGTTCTATTAAAACGCTCTACCACGGCTGCTTTGACATCATTATTGGTGACAAAATGATGAATGCCATGTTGTTTTAACATCTTATTTACAGACTGATTTAGAAACTCTTTCCCTCTGTCCGTTTGCAGTTTGCCCGGCTTTCTGGAATCTTGTTTAAAAAGGGCATTAAAGGCCTTGGACACTTCTTTGCCTGTCTTATTTTTTAAAGCAACAGCCCAAGCATATTTAGACAAAATGTCTATCACTGTTAAAATGTACTTGTAGCCCTTGTTGTATTTAGAAAACTGCTGCATATCCACTAAGTCAGCTTGCCACTGGGCATCCGTTCCAGACACAATTGTTTTGTTTCTTTTAAAATGGAGTCTGACCGGCCTATGCAGCGTGTAAGCATCCTGGTCTGAAAGCCATGAGATAACCTGCTTTTTAGTCACCTTTTCATTCTGCTTTTTGGCCTCCTGAAATAGAGGGTCCACACCTCCAAAGCTCCCGGCCTTCCCGGGTGTATAATAAATATTCCTTAGGATCTCTTCAAGATCTGCCATATTGTAGGTTAACGCAAGAATGGAGGCGGAAGTTTACAACAAAATGTTTTTATTGGTGCAAATAACAACAGAAACTTTTTATTACTATTTTTCAATGTCCATGCCTGGAGAAATACACGAAATGCAGGTAATCTTGACAGTCCGTGAAGTGTCAATGTTCAAGTTCTCAAGACCAACACACGTACAACGCTCCTATGTAAAACAAAGACAAGATTTTTAGTAATCTACAATCACCCTCAACATACTAGTGACAACAAATTTAATATAAAAAATACTTACTGGTGCTCCTCCTTTCTCGGTCATAACCTCTATCTCCTCTTCCAGAGTCTCCAGGGTTGGTTGGTAAGTAGAACCGGCTGTGTCAGGATCTCCAAGCCCCATTTTCTCTATAGACAGGCTGGCCAGTTTCCTAAGTACACCCCCATCCGCCTCCTCAGCGATGCTGGTGAACTCCCCAAGGCTGTCGGAAGTATCCGTAAGCTCATTCTTTAGCAGCATCTTGTTCAAACCACACACCGTATCAGGCCATTGATCGGTATAATCCATTCTCCAATCGACCCCTGATACTTTATCAGCCCACTGATCGGTATAATCCATTCTCCAATCGACCCCTGATACTGTATCAGCCCACTGGTCGGTACAATCCATTCTCCAATCGAACCCTGATGCGGTTTCAGGAAGAGAAGACTGTCCTGTATTCAGCTTTCTAGGTTGGAGCTTCAAGGGGGCCAGTGGAAAAGAAAAACCACAAGGCCCCACAGATAATGGTTTGCTCTCGGCTGCAGCAGAACTGTTCTGAGGATCTGGTGGATATGATAAAGACCGAATCGTACCCTTCTTTCTGGGTTTAGGCCTGCCTGGCGCCATCGGGGTAGAAAATTCCGTAGGCCTCATCGGGGTGCTGGGGGATTCCATGTTCTTCCAAAAATCAGCAACTGTGACCGACGGCTTGCCCCGGCTGTCTGAAAAGCACAGCACGCCCTGTCCTAGTGTTGGGGGCTCTGAAACCTCTTCCTATTGGCCAGGGGGCAGGTCACGAGCTATTCCTTAGCCAACCGCTGAGGGGCTGTGGGGAGACATGCCTGGGCATGTTCCTGCAGACGTGTCACCCAGACGGCCCCCGTGTTATTCCTTAGCCAACCGCTGAGGGGCTGTGGGGAGACATGCCTGGACATGTTCCTACAGAACGTGTCACCCAGAGGGGCCCGTCTTACTGTTGAACCGTTTCCGGCCACCTGGGTTTTGTTTACATTCGGCACTACCGGTTCCGGCCACATGGCATTTGTTTACCTATGTCACTTCCGGTTACGGCCACAAGAGGGGGTTGCATACCTACGTCACTACCGGTTCCGGCCACCTGGCATTTGTTTACCTATGTCACTTCCGGTTCCGGCCACAAGAGGGGGTTGCATACCTACGTCACTACCGGTTCCGGCCACCTGGCATTTGTTTACCTATGTCACTTCCGGTTCCGGCCACAAGAGGGGGTTGCATACCTACGTCACTTCTGGTTCCGGTCACATGGCATTTGTTTACATTCATCACTTCCGGTCACGTGGGTTTGTTTACTTCCGGTCACGTGGTCTTGTTTTGACAGGTGGTGACGTCACTTCCGGCAGCATGGCTTTGTTTACTTCCGGTCACGTGACCTCATTTGCATAATTTTGACAGCAAGTAGGGCCTATAACTACTCTTGTGCAATGCGCAAGCGCCTGGCATCATGCCCGCCTCTGCCTCTGCCTCTGCCTCTGCCTGCCTGCCTGCCTGCCCGCCTGCCCACCTGCTAGGTTGCCGCCATTGTGAAGTAGCCGGAATGCGTGGGCTGGTCTCACGGTTCTATTGCTTACTTGTGCAATGTGCAAGCGCCTGGCATCATGCCCGCCTCTGCCTCTGCCTCTGCCTGCCCGCCTGCCCACCTGCTAGGTTGCCGCCATTGTGAAGTAGCCGGAATGCGTGGGCTTTTCTCACGGTTCTATTGCTTACTTGTGCAATGCGCAAGCGCCTGGCATCATGCCCGCCTCTGCCTCTGCCTCTGCCTCTGCCTGCCTGCCCGCCTGCTAGGTTGCCGCCATTGTGAAGTAGCCGGAATGCGTGGGCTGGTCTCACGGTTCTATTGCTTACTTGTGCAATGCGCAAGCGCCTGGCATCATGCCCGCCTCTGCCTCTGCCTCTGCCTGCCTGCCTGCCTGCTAGGTTGCCGCCATTGTGAAGTAGCCGGAATGCGTGGGCTGGTCTCACGGTTCTATTGCTTACTTGTGCAATGCACAAGCGCCTGGCATCATGCCCGCCTCTGCCTCTGCCTCTGCCTGCCTGCCTGCCTGCCCGCCTGCCCACCTGCTAGGTTGCCGCCATTGTGAAGTAGCCGGAATGCGTGGGCTGGTCTCACGGTTCTATTGCTTACTTGTGCAATGCGCAAGCGCCTGGCATCATGCCCGCCTCTGCCTCTGCCTCTGCCTGCCTGCCTGCCTGCCCGCCTGCCCACCTGCTAGGTTGCCGCCATTGTGAAGTAGCCGGAATGCGTGGGCTGGTCTCACGGTTCTATTGCTTACTTGTGCAATGTGCAAGCGCCTGGCATCATGCCCGCCTCTGCCTCTGCCTCTGCCTGCCCGCCTGCCCACCTGCTAGGTTGCCGCCATTGTGAAGTAGCCGGAATGCGTGGGCTGGTCTCACGGTTCTATTGCTTACTTGTGCAATGTGCAAGCGCCTGGCATCATGCCCGGCCCGCCTCTGCCTGCCTGCCAATGTGACTTTGCCTGGAGGAGCCTATGCCAATGTGACTTTGCCTGGAGGAGCCTATGCCAATGTGACTTTGCCTGGAGGAGCCTATGCCAATGTGACTTTGCCTGGAGGAGCCTATGCCAATGTGACGTTGCCTGGAGGAGCCTATGCCAATGTGACTTTGCCTGGAGGAGCCTATGCCAATGTGACTTTGCCTGGAGGAGCCTATGCCAATGTGACTTTGCCTGGAGGAGCCTATGCCAATGTGACTTTGCCTGGAGGAGCCTATGCCAATGTGACTTTGCCTGGAGGAGCCTATGCCAATGTGACGTTGCCTGGAGGAGCCTATGCCAATGTGACTTTGCCTGGAGGAGCCTATGCCAATGTGACTTTGCCTGGAGGAGCCTATGCCAATGTGACTTTGCCTGGAGGAGCCTATGCCAATGTGACTTTGCCTGGAGGAGCCTATGCCAATGTGACTTTGCCTGGAGGAGCCTATGCCAATGTGACTTTGCCTGGAGGAGCCTATGCCAATGTGACTTTGCCTGGAGGAGCCTATGCCAATGTGACTTTGCCTGGAGGAGCCTATGCCAATGTGACTTTGCCTGGAGGAGCCTATGCCAATGTGACGTTGCCTGGAGGAGCCTATGCCAATGTGACTTTGCCTGGAGGAGCCTATGCCACTGTGACTTTGCCTGGAGGAGCCTATGCCACTGTGACGTTGCCTGGAGGAGCCTATGTGCCACTGGAGTCCTCCGATCCACAGCGGCCGCACGAATAAGGTAAGTGTGTGCAGTCAACGCAGGGACACCTGAGGGTGTCCAGAAGTGGGGCAGTCTGAGATCTTACTTCCGAGTAAGCAAGCAGGCAGCCCCGTGTGCCTACTGGGGCGTGGGCACTCAGGACCAGGCAGATGCCAGTCCTGGGTGAGAGGGAGCCAATGGTGGAAAAGTATGATTTATCTCATGTTAATTCTTTCCCCCCCCCCTCCTTCTTTTGCAGCCTATGGAACTCTTCGCCACTGCGCAAAGCGGACCCGTGATTCCAGACTGCCCATCTGCCCCAGCCACGGCCACATGGAGGTGGCCCATCGATTCACGTCACCCCTACGACTCAGGTAAGAGTGCAGGCAGAGTGGGCATATAGAAAAGAAGGCAGGGCCCCTGCACCTTTAACTGTTGTGATGAAGAGGGAATCTCAGCAGGAACTAATTGCCTATAATGACACTGGCTGAAATTCCCTTTTCTCTACAACTGCTGAAGTTAGGAACCCTGACCTGGATTTGATCTGGTCAGCCTAACGTAGGGTGCTATTAGGAGTGAATAATGAATAACCCAAGGACAAAAGAAATGGCGATTCTCTAATGCTCCGGTAAGCTGTGTCCTGCCAGACACAAAAGGATAGCCAATCACTCTAACAATGGGCTCAGAAGAGTGATTTAGAAAGGGAGGGGTGCAGCAGGAGAAAGAGGATTGCGTCACAAACAAGAGAAGTGTGCCGGTGGGAGACTACTAGGACTTGCATGTATTAATTTAATACAAATCTTTATTTATTTTCCTTTCTTCTTTTGCAGTATAAAAGTATTCATGTAATATTCATTTTCCCCCTCCTCTTCTTTTGCAGCCTATGGCACTCTCACTGCCACAGTGCCCGGGAAAGGAGAGACTTTGCCCATTACATGCCAGCCTGCCTGCCCGCTGCTGATGCCACCTGCCGCCTTCCAGATCGTTCCTGCGAGGCGGGCCAGCCGCCTTCCTTGCACAAGCCATGGGACTAGGGGTCCTCCAGGAGAATCTCACCGAGTCCTCAACGCCCTCAGGACTATGGTAAGTGTTCTGTGAATGGGGGGGGCACCTTCCACCTAACTGAAGGTTGGCTGTCTGCCTGCTCACTTCCGAGTGAGCAGGCAGCCCCGTGTGCCTGCTGGGGCGTGGGCACTCAGGACCGGGCACATGCCAGTCTTGGGTGGGAGGGAGCCAGTGGTGGAAAAGTATCATTTTTCTCATATTCTTCCCCCCCCCCCTTCTTCTTTTGCAGCCTATGGAACTCTTTGCCACAGTGCCCAGGAAAGACGGTAATGCAGACTGCCCACCTGCCCGTCACTGCCCGCCTGGAAGTGGCATCTTATCAACAACGCCCTCACGACTGTGGTAAGTGTTCTGTGAATGGGGGGGCACCTTCCACCTAACTGAAGGTTGGCTGTCTGCCTGCTAACTTCCGAGTGAGCAGGCAGCCCCGTGTGCCTGCTGGGGCGTGGGCACTCAGGACCGGGCACATGCCAGTCTTGGGTGGGAGGGAGCCAGTGGTGGAAAAGTATCATTTTTCTCATATTCTTCCCCCCCCCTTCTTCTTTTGCAGCCTATGGAACTCTTCGCCACTGCGCAAAGCGCACCCGTGATTCCAGACTGCCCATCTGCCCCAGCCACGGCCGCATGGAGGTGGCCCATCGATTCACGTCGCCCGTACGACTCAGGTAAGAGTGCAGGCAGAGTGGGCATATAGAAAAGAAGGCAGGGCCCCTGCACCTTTAACTGTTGTGATGAAGAGGGAATCTCAGCAGGAACTAATTCCATACAAATGACACTGGCAGAAATTCCCTTTTCTCTACAACTGCTGAAGTTAGGAACCCTGACCTGGATTTGATCTGGTCAGCCTAACGTAGGGTGCTATTAGGAGTGAATGAATAACCCCAGGACAAAAGAAATGGTGATTCTCTAATGCTCCGGTAAGCTGTGTCCTGCCAGACACAAAAGGATAGCCAATCTCTCTAACAATGGGCTCAGAAGAGTGATTTAGAAAGGGAGGGGTGCAGCAGGAGAAAGAGGATTGCGTCACAAACAAGAGAAGTGTGCCGGTGGGAGACTACTAGGACTTGCATGTATTAATTTAATACAAATCTTTATTTATTTTCCTTGCTTCTTTTGCAGTATAAAAGTATTCATGTAATATTCATTTTCCCCCTCCTCTTCTTTTGCAGCCTATGGCACTCTCACTGCCACAGTGCCCGGGAAAGGAGAGACTTTGCCCATTACATGCCAGCCTGCCTGCCCGCTGCTGATGCCGCCTGCCGCCTTCCAGATCGTTCCTGCGAGGCGGGCCAGCCGCCTTCCTTGCACAAGCCATGGGACTAGGGGTCCTCCAGGAGAATCTCACCGAGTCCTCAACGCCCTCAGGACTATGGTAAGTGTTCTGTGAATGGGGGGGCACCTTCCACCTAACTGAAGGTTGGCTGTCTGCCTGCTCACTTCCGAGTGAGCAGGCAGCCCCGTGTGCCTACTTTGGCGTGGGCACTCAGGAAGGGCAATCCTGGGTGGAAGGGAGCTAGTTGTGTTAAAGTGGTCAACTAATATTCATTCTTTCCCCCCCCCCCCTCCTTCTTTTGCAGCCTATGGCACTCTCACTGCCACAGTGCCCGGGAAAGGAGAGACTTTGCCCATTACATGCCAGCCTGCCTGCCCGCTGCTGATGCCGCCTGCCGCCTTCCAGATCGTTCCTGCGAGGCGGGCCAGCCGCCTTCCTTGCACAAGCCATGGGACTAGGGGTCCTCCAGGAGAATCTCACCGAGTCCTCAACGCCCTCAGGACTATGGTAAGTGTTCTGTGAATGGGGGGGCACCTTCCACCTAACTGAAGGTTGGCTGTCTGCCTGCTAACTTCCGAGTGAGCAGGCAGCCCCGTGTGCCTACTTTGGCGTGGGCACTCAGGAAGGGCAATCCTGGGTGGAAGGGAGCTAGTTGTGTTAAAGTGGTCAACTAATATTCATTCTTCCCCCCCCCCCTCCTTCTTTTGCAGCCTATGGCACTCTCACTGCCACAGTGCCCGGGAAAGGAGAGACTTTGCCCATTACATGCCAGCCTGCCTGCCCGCTGCTGATGCCGCCTGCCGCCTTCCAGATCGTTCCTGCGAGGCGGGCCAGCCGCCTTCCTTGCACAAGCCATGGGACTAGGGGTCCTCCAGGAGAATCTCACCGAGTCCTCAACGCCCTCAGGACTATGGTAAGTGTTCTGTGAATGGGGGGGCACCTTCCACCTAACTGAAGGTTGGCTGTCTGCCTGCTCACTTCCGAGTGAGCAGGCAGCCCCGTGTGCCTACTTTGGCGTGGGCACTCAGGAAGGGCAATCCTGGGTGGAAGGGAGCTAGTTGTGTTAAAGTGGTCAACTAATATTCATTCTTTCCCCCCCCCCCTCCTTCTTTTGCAGCCTATGGCACTCTCACTGCCACAGTGCCCGGGAAAGGAGAGACTTTGCCCATTACATGCCAGCCTGCCTGCCCGCTGCTGATGCCGCCTGCCGCCTTCCAGATCGTTCCTGCGAGGCGGGCCAGCCGCCTTCCTTGCACAAGCCATGGGACTAGGGGTCCTCCAGGAGAATCTCACCGAGTCCTCAACGCCCTCAGGACTATGGTAAGTGTTCTGTGAATGGGGGGGCACCTTCCACCTAACTGAAGGTTGGCTGTCTGCCTGCTAACTTCCGAGTGAGCAGGCAGCCCCGTGTGCCTACTTTGGCGTGGGCACTCAGGAAGGGCAATCCTGGGTGGAAGGGAGCTAGTTGTGTTAAAGTGGTCAACTAATATTCATTCTTCCCCCCCCCCCCCTCCTTCTTTTGCAGCCTATGGCACTCTCACTGCCACAGTGCCCGGGAAAGGAGAGACTTTGCCCATTACATGCCAGCCTGCCTGCCCGCTGCTGATGCCGCCTTCCAGATCGTTCCTGCGAGGCGGGCCAGCCGCCTTCCTTGCACAAGCCATGGGACTAGGGGTCCTCCAGGAGAATCTCACCGAGTCCTCAACGCCCTCAGGACTATGGTAAGTGTTCTGTGAATGGGGGGGCACCTTCCACCTAACTGAAGGTTGGCTGTCTGCCTGCTCACTTCCGAGTGAGCAGGCAGCCCCGTGTGCCTACTTTGGCGTGGGCACTCAGGAAGGGCAATCCTGGGTGGAAGGGAGCTAGTTGTGTTAAAGTGGTCAACTAATATTCATTCTTTCCCCCCCCCCTCCTTCTTTTGCAGCCTATGGCACTCTCACTGCCACAGTGCCGGGGAAAGGAGAGACTTTGCCCATTACATGCCAGCCTGCCTGCCCGCTGCTGATGCCGCCTGCCGCCTTCCAGATCGTTCCTGCGAGGCGGGCCAGCCGCCTTCCTTGCACAAGCCATGGGACTAGGGGTCCTCCAGGAGAATCTCACCGAGTCCTCAACGCCCTCAGGACTATGGTAAGTGTTCTGTGAATGGGGGGGCACCTTCCACCTAACTGAAGGTTGGCTGTCTGCCTGCTAACTTCCGAGTGAGCAGGCAGCCCCGTGTGCCTACTTTGGCGTGGGCACTCAGGAAGGGCAATCCTGGGTGGAAGGGAGCTAGTTATGTTAAAGTGGTCAACTAATATTCATTCTTTTCCCCCCCCTCCTTCTTTTGCAGCCTATGGCACTCTCACTGCCACAGTGCCCGGGAAAGGAGAGACTTTGCCCATTAAATGCCAGCCTGCCCGCCCGCTGCTGATGCCGCCTGCCGCCTTCCAGATCCTTTCTGTGAGGAGGGCCAGCCGCCTTCCTCGCACAAGCCATGGGACTTGGCATTCACCCTCAAGGAGAATGTCACCCAGTCCCCAACGCCGCTGTTGGACTTTGCCCTGAATGCCAGCCTGCCTGCCCGCCCGCTGCTGATGCCGCCTGCCGCCTTCCAGATCCTTCCTGTGAGGAGGGCCAGCCGCCCTCCTCGCACAAGCCATGGGACTTGGCATTCGCCCTCAAGGAGAATGTCACCCAGTCCCCAACGCCGCTGTTGGACTTTGCCCTGGATGCCAGCCTGCCTGCCCGCCCGCTGCTGATGCCGCCTGCCGCCTTCCAGATCCTTCCTGTGAGGAGGGCCAGCCGCCCTCCTCGCACAAGCCATGGGACTTGGCATTCGCCCTCAAGGAGAATGTCACCCAGTCCCCAACGCCGCTGTTGGACTTTGCCCTGGATGCCAGCCTGCCTGCCCGCCCGCTGCTGATGCCGCCTGCCGCCTTCCAGATCCTTCCTGTGAGGAGGGCCAGCCGCCCTCCTTGCACAAGCCATGGGACTTGGCATTCGCCCTCAAGGGGAATGTCACCCAGTCCCCAACGCCGCTGTTTGGACTTTGCCCATTAAATGCCAGCCTGCCTGCCCGCCTTCCAGATTCTGCTGTGGAAGGAGAAATAAATAATACTAGGTGCTGCAAGAGACCATGTGGATTGGCTCTACATCAAAGCAGCCTTCTGGTTTAGAATTACATACTACACAAGAAAAGAACAATCATTTATCCTGCAAGATCCCTTCCCAGGCTAGGATCTGAATAATAGCTATTAGCTAGGATCTGAATAGCTATTACTAGCTGGGATCTGATTAGCTACTAGTGCATTTCGTAGCATTCCTGCAACCAACACCTGTCTTGTCATGTAAATGTATGGGTCCCTAAAGCAATTTACAATCACTTTACATTTTACAAATGAATAAGTGAAACTTTCTTCCCTCATTACCATTCCACACCAGGCAGGCAATGTCCCTTTCCTGAAGGTTTAAAATAATAAAGTTTAACCTTTGTTTTCCCACTAAAGCATTGCACCAAAGTTTGTGAAATTTTCAGCGTTTGAGCAGGCATAAGTTCTCTGCCATGTGAGCGAGTTAGAGCTTGGTAGCTCTTCAAACCAACCCATAAATCCCATGTGAAATGCCATGAATAAACCTTTGTTTTCCCACTAAAGCATTGCACCAAAGTTTGTGAAATTTTCAGCGTATGAGCGGCCATAGGTCCTCTGCCATGTGAGCGAGTTAGAGCTTGGTAGCTCTTCAAACCAACCCATAAATCCCATGTGAAATGCCATGAATAAACGTTCGTTTCCCACTAAAATATTGCACCTAGCTTCCGGAAATTTCACACACATTTGAAGTGAAGTGTTCCCTGCAATGTGCCAAAGTTTCCCGTTTGTATCTTTGAAAATAAAAAAATGGGAGGCAAAACTGTATTTTACCCCACTGCTACCCAATTTTCAACAATTCATTGCCAACACATGCCTGGAGCTAGCTGTCTGAAATTTTACACACATATCAAGGGAAGTGTTCCCTGTAATGTGCCGAAGTGTCCTGTTTGTATCTTTAAAAATAAAAACATGGGAGGCATAACTGCATTTACCCCACTACTACCCATTTTTCAAAAATTCATTGCCACACCAGGCAAGCACCCACGGTTCTGGGATTTCACACACGTGGGTCCCAAGGTACCACCTACAATGTGGCAAAGTTTCATGTGTGTAACTTTAAAAATGACCGAGTTATAGGCATTCCATGTTATTTATTAAAAAATTAATTGCCACAAACTGCATGCACCAATCTTTCTGAAATTTCTCACAGATACCTATCCCTAACCAGTGTACAATGTGCCCAAGTTTCATCCTTCTGTCGTTAAAAATGAAAAAGTTATAGGCGTTTTTGTAAAACAATAATTTGCTATAGGAAAAAGCATTCAAAATGGCGTCCGATCCGGATCGGAAAATCCGATCCGCGGATCGGAATCGGATCCGATCCGATCCGACACACTATCCGATCCGATCCGATCCGACCCCCCAGGTCCGATTCCGATCCGCTATCCGATCCGATCCGGGGGGTCAGTGCACATCCCTACTATTTTGAGGCTTATAATGGTGAAACTGTGTGTATGTGCATGTGTGACTCACCTTAACTAAAGAGGCAATACTATATCAAAATTTCTTTCAAGGTGGTCCCCTCTCCCCATCTTTAAAATCCTGAAACTGTGGTACAGTGATAAAACCACTAAGAGTAAATACATATTTTTTTGTGGTGGGCATAATAGTTACTGCCTTCAACTATTGTGTGTGTGTGTGTTTCTGTGTGTATGACACTTTTAGATAGATAGATAGATAGATAGATGATAGATAGATAGATATTTAAAAGCTTCACCAATAGATTTTTAAAGGATAATCTTAGGATTTTATGGCTAAGCCCTCTTTTTCCATATGAAGAGAAATACTCAGAAAGTGAGGCTATAGGTATTTTCTAGTAGGTATCATTTTGATGAGAAAATAAGTCTAGATCTATTTACATATTGGCAAAACTAAAACCATCTGATCCAGAGAATATAGAAGTTCTCTGGAAAATATGAAGAATAATAAATAGTGCCTCCTGAGCAATATTTTGAAGGTGCTCCCAGTATTGCCAAAGAAGTTAATAAAGTAGTCAAAAATCATTCTGCCACTTTTTTTCCCAAAGAGGATCCTACTTAATGCTCCATTTAATTTGCTGAAATGTCAAGACACATCAAAAGGGGGAAATTATTGTATTAGTCACTGAAAGAGATATAGTTGGAGCATCATGATATCTAAAGATGATTAATAAAAATAGCTATTGATTTTGCAAAGACAATAAATCCATCTGATTACATTATTCCACAGAGGGGAACTCTTAGTTCATTTTGTATTCTGAAAATATTTCTGTTTTGTTGTTAGGATTTCACAAACTGGGTACTACAAAGTAGAAGGATGACTTTTCATTTATCCCCAATCCTAATGCCTTTCATACCATTGGTTTGTTCATAGTTTTTCCTCAGTGAAACGATGAGTTGACTTCACAATACTTCATGAGATTAAATCCTTTATGAGTTTTAAAGCTGCTGTCTTTCAAAAATATTTAAAAATGTAAAGCTTAGTGTTTATTAACATTTCTTTAAAAAAAATCGTTTCACAGTTCTTATAATTTTATTTGGTATTCAGTCACTTCCATTTTGACTAAAAGGTTAAGCCTGGAGTAGAGGCAAGGAATGCAATAATAAAAGCACCACAAATAATCAACATCCAAAGAGTCTTTTAAGTTGCTACTTTTTTGCAGATACAGGAGTAATCCTTCTCTCCACTTACAGGCAAATTTGCTGTTAGAACCTATCAACCCACTCATCTACCTTACAGAAAGGTCCATAACGCCTGGAGTACAAAATGGTGTTTGAATTACAAAGGCCTGCGAAGATATAGTGCCAAACCATTCCAAATTTAAGATGTTGACTGAATGGGGGGGAAAAAACATTTGCTGAAGAACATGCTTGACCAATGTCAGGAAGGGTGATAATAATCTGTGCAGAGAAATAGGTTTTCCTATACAGATCCTCTTAAACTGTGTGCACACATGCAGTTCCTATGGCTTCAATTGAAGAATAAGAATCACAATGCAATGCACTAATGAGTATTGCATTACTCTTTGCACCGCACTGTCAGATCACCCCTTTGTAGGAGAGGAGACCCTACTTGAGGCCTCAATATAACTACTCCATTGAGCACAACTCCCTGTACTTTACTATGCCTTTGACAAGGGGATTATCCACTATCAATGGAACTAATCAATAGCGGAACCATTGACCACTGTGGCAGATTACGAATCCACTCTAGTGGTGAGACTAAAAATGCTAAAATTACAGGATCAGCTCTGCACAGATTCATGCAAATAAAGGTGAATCATCACAAAACCTGCCTGTTTAAAAGACCAGACGATAAGGCTATCTCACATTAGTCCAACCTCCACAAAGCCAGGAAATTGGAAGCTAAGGCTGATGCCTTATCTGACGTGCCCCGTGATCAGTCATGATGTTGTGCAATGTCACAAATTGTGCTTGCTTAGAACTTACCCTCCATGCACCCACACTTTTCCTGGGTCTTTCAGTTCCAAATCCAGATGGGGAGGATGGAGTGCTCCACACTGTCCTTGTCCTGTATTGCCTTATGAAGGTGGGGGTAGGCAGCACCAGATCTAGATCAAAAATGTGGCACAGGTGAACTTGCCAACTGGGGCAAAGAGCAGCTTCAGAGGGGTAGTCCAGAGGTCCCACTCTGGATCAGCCCCCCACAGCTGTTTTTGTAAAGAAAAAGGCATCAGGCATTTCAATTATGAGTGAAATATGATTTTAAATTTAGTGTGTGTGAATAGGAGTGTTAATAGAGAAATATGACCATAGTTACATTAAATGACTGGAATATAAAACTAAGGCCAGTAAAATTAGTCTAATGCAGTGACCCTTTCTTGTGCCTCGTACCAATTCCAGCACATTGGACAGCAAGGCCTTCTTGGGAAATATTCTCACTGGGTGATGCTCAATTGTTGGAACTCCCCCAATCTGAGTCTGAGAACTTTAGACATATTCCTTTTGGCTATAAATGGAAGTGAGGTTTTAGAACAGGTTCCCATCCCCACACATATGGATTCTATGAGATTTTGTGCTTTTAGATTGTAATACTGTTCAAAACTCTCAGGACTGGGTGAGTTAGAAATAGGTGTGTGTGTGTGTGTGTGTGTGTGTGTGTGTGTGTTGGCTTCCCATTTGAAATAAATGATGTATTTCTTTTCGTGTTATACCTATCTACTTTGAAAACCTTCAGGTTTCCCTTGCACTGGAAGAGTTATTCATAAAACGTATGCTATTCCTATGTTCAGATTTTTTTTAAATTTCAGTTGTGTCAGGGGAATAGCTGACCCTCAGGCTCAGATTATAGGATGTCTCTTGTGACATGATCATGCTAATATAAGAACAGGGATAATGTTCCATTGCAATTTCATGAATGTGTCTGTAAGGCCTCAGGCTATACATACAAGAAATGAATGAACACATCTAAAAGAGATTTCTCTGAGACACTGAGCACACTAGGTTAGAAAGGGGATTGGTAAGAAACAGGATTTGTAGGGATAATGCAATGAAGTAATTCAAAGAAGGACAGTATTCTATAAGCTTCCTATTTCAATGGCTCATCCCCCCCAATAAAAACCCAATGATTCTTTCTTTCTTTCTTTCTTTCTCTCTCTCTCTCTCTCTCTCTCTCTCTCTCTCTCTCTCTCTCTCTCTCTCCCTCCCTCCCTCCCTCCCTCCCTCTGTCTGTTTTCCCATGCCATCTATTACTTCCTTAAGCTATCATCTAAATGCCTATGTGTGATATTACATTGTTGGATCCTACCCCACCTCGCACACAAACACACACACACACACACACACACACACATGCATACCTACACCCTTCATTATAATTTATAATGGGTAATGGTGTTCCATAGTCATTGACCCTAACGTAAATGCCACCTTGGAAATAATTAAGTGGAAAACACTGGGTGGTCACTATACATTTTACAGCAGGGATGGGCAGACTTCCGGCTTGTCAGATCTACTTTGCTGTTGTTGTTTTTACTTGAACCAAAGCCAGTTTCAAAACACATGCACTTAGAATGAAAGGACATGGTGCCTCTGAGCACATTCTGAGCCTAGGAGATTGTTTCCAGTCCCAGAACCAAATTAAACTTACACTAAAATACACTCCCGGCTGCCTCAAGTTTTCTTTATTTCAGCAGCATAATTTAGGTGGGAACAGTTATTTTGTTGTTAAACAGTTGGGAGTCACAAACACGCATTAGACACCCATTTATCTGTAGATCCCGATCTACCTTCTGCCCTGGGCAGGATCTACACTAGGGCTGTGCACGGATCCAGATCCCGAATCCGGAGTTGATCGGGCTGATCCGGGCCTCCCGGATCCAAACCAGATTGGATTGGGCCCAGATCAGGCTCGATCAGGTCCACAATCCGGATCTGATTCGGATCTGGTCACAGCACTCTCTCCCATTCTCCCCCTCCCTCCCCACACTCTCCCTGCTTACCTGCTGCCTCCTCCGCATCATCCCCTGTCATCCTCTTTCCTTGCTGCATGCCACCGCATTTCCCGCTCATGTTGGGTGATGACATCACCCACCACAACCGGCAAATGTGGCACTGTAATTGGTTAGAGCGCCGCATTTGCTGGTTGCGTTGGGTGATATCATCACCCGACACAAGTGGGAAATGCGACTGCTCACAGCGAGGAGAGAGGACATGGCAGGACCGCATGGAGGAGGCAACAGGTAAGCAGGGAGAGTGGGGGTAGGGAGGGGGGAGCAGAAGGGAATGCTGTGCATGGATCCAGATTGGATCTGGATCCGAGTCAGATCGGGCCCGATCCGGACCTGACAGATTGGGATCCGGATTGGATTGGGGGATCCGTGCACAGCCCTAATCTACACTACTGCATATTGAAGTGCACTGACAACTATTCGGGCCCATGACACATTCCATATATCGTTTTCAACCCGTTTTCAAACTTTTATATCCTGCTTGGTGTAAATCTGGCCCATTCTTTCTCAGGTTGTTCCGAGTTCAATATATTTCACAATTACATTGCTAGCTTCTTCTAATGTGATTGTTTATATTTCCTGTATTCAGCATTCATCATCTCCCTCTCACATATCCAAATTCAAATAAATCAGAGTGTCCCCAATATATGGAAGAAAGGGATGCTGAAATCGTGTCATGTGAACAACCGCTCCTTTGCCAGTGCACAGAACTTAACCTTTTACCCTGTTTCTATTCAAAAATCCCTCTTTCGCTCACAAAACTTACATTCTTTTCATTTTATTCTTTATATTTATGGCTAGCTCCACAATAAACTTCAGCACATGATCATATCACAATTGGTACAATCTCTTCGTAAATGTCAACATATCAATAAGCCCATCATTCAGCAGATGTCCAAATATTGCTCCTCCACTTTCCCCACTTCAGCATAACATCCAGAGCAGTTCTCATTTCTTCTTGTGTTTCATATCCTTTTCTAGTCGGTATCTGAGGAATTGAAAGAATCTAGCTCTTATAGCCTTCTTATTTCAAAGAGAGATTATAATCTTTTTTAAAAATCACAGAAATATTGGTTGCCGAGAGGCAAGCTTGTGTAATGAGCTGGCCATGTCTCATTATCTACTATTTGAATTGATTGTGGGAACTTTTATATGTGAGTCTTTGTGGATATTTTCTATATTCTGAACATGTCAAAAAACATTCCCTCTTCCCAGGGAACCATGGGAACTGTAGTTCTGTGAAGGAAGCTAGTATTCTCTAACAAACAACTACAGTTCTTTGTGGGAAGCCCAAAGTGGGAGTCTGGCAGGAATAGAAAGGGAGTGGAGGGCTGGATTCATTTTTTTTATTTTATACCCCACAATACTTGAGGTGATTGCTGGCAACATATTGGGATAATAAGTGCATGGCCTGGCTTTTGAATGGGTATTTCTAGCCCAGAGAAATATATATGCAGTGCCCATTTGCCCATGCCTTTCTTAGAGATGTTTGCAGAAACCTGCTTTTGCATGTATATGGCTCTAGTTGGATTGAGACAATCACACAATCATGTTTTGTCCTTAAGAGAGTTGACATGTGCCTTCTCTTGAAGTGCAACTGAATATTTTTTTTGTCCAGCTCAAGCACTGCCTTTGCCTCTGAACACCAAATCTCAAAATGAATTGCAGTTTTACACCCATCTAAAGAAACACTGATTAATTGACTGCATAAGATTTAGTAGACAGATAAACTAAGTGATCAAAACTTCATAAATGTTCAAACTGAGGAAAAATTATAGTTGAAGAGGAAGAACGCATTCTATGACTAAGTAATCCACGTATGTATAATGCATTTTTCT
The DNA here is from genome assembly GCA_029215795.1 of Anniella stebbinsi. Lineage (NCBI taxonomy): Eukaryota > Metazoa > Chordata > Lepidosauria > Squamata > Anniellidae > Anniella > Anniella stebbinsi. Next base: position 227,871,044 of record JARDYH010000001.1, read on the forward strand.
CTCTGTGAGAGAAAGGGGGGTGTCTCTTCTAAGGCATTGCCTGCCAGCAATAATTTCTGTGGGTCATGATATGGCACTGTGTTATTGTTGTTGTTTTAAATGATATTAAGCTTTTCTAATATTTTTATTGTACATTAGGCCAGGTGCATGGTAGACAAGGAGTGTGATTTTAAATAAAATTAAAATATATATACATTTTTAAAAATGTATAAATAATAGCTGCAGGGAAGCCTGAGCAACCTTGGGACCATTCAGCTCTCTTTTTTTCTCTGCCAGAATCCGGACAACATTGTTCTCTAGAGCTGCTGTTTGCACAACAAGCAAAGCTCCACTGGTACCAATGAGAAACTCCATTAAAATTGATGCCATTTCTAGTTTGGTCCTGTTAAATCTTGTTTTGAAAATGTTTCGGGAATTGATAATGCCAACTGCTGATTCAGGAGCACCTTCTGAGGTGATCTAAAGGTTTTTATACATTATCTACCAGTTATCAGATGGGCAATGTATGAACTCAGTGGTAAAGATGTACTTTGCATACAGTGGATGCCAGGTTCAACCTGTGGCACCTACAATAAAATGATCATTTGCTTGTCTTTAGGGTGCCACAAGACTCTTTGTTCTTTTTTCCAGTGAAATGATGCCTTAGTGCAGAGCTGGGAAAGAGAGATGGTAGGATGAAGCCTTGGAGAGTCGCAGCCAATTGGATGAGATCATATGAGGCTAGGTAGACTGATGGTCTGACTCAGGGCTGGCCTGAGGGGTTGGTGAACTGAGGGGAGCGCTGAGCTGTGGGGGTCGCCAAGCTGAACTGAAGGTTCTCCCAGCTGAGCTGGGGGGGTTTGCCAAGCTAAGCTGAGGAGGGCGCCAAGCTGAGTTGAGGGGGTTGCCAAGCTGAGTTGAAGGTTCTCCAAGCTGAGCTGAAGGTTCTCCACGCTGAGCTGAGGGGAGTGCCAAGCTGAGCTGAGGAGGGCATCAAACTGAGCTGAGGGGGAGGGAGCCAAGCTGAGCTGAAGGTTCTCCAGAGCTGCGCTGAGGAGGGAGCACCAACATCATATCTGCACCAGGCCCCATAAACCTTCTGGGTAGCCCTGCAAAGGTGATGTGACGATACCCCACATTTCTGTCTCCCTAAGTATGTCTGAGTTAACATGTCTGGAGAGTGCGGAATGTTGGACTGAGTGGGTGTGGCTGATGATGCTGGGAAAGGGAGGGAGAGGAGCATATATAGTGTGAGGGAGTGTTTTGGATTATCTTAATGTCTTATCATTTTATTGTCTTGGTTGTGTGGATGATAGCTGTGTGTATTCTAGTCAGGAGTGTATGAAGAGATTATAATGATTTAGGATTATTAGTAAAATTATTAGAAGTGTTAAGAATAGGCAGGTATGAAATTGACTTGGAAAAGAACTGTTAACAACAATAAATGTTTTCTTTTATTTTTGCTACCACAAACCATGTGTCAGCTTGGCTTTGTAACCTGCTCTATCAGTTTAATAAAGAAACACATATCATTACACCTTCAGCCAACATACTCACAGGAGAACCTTATTCAAAACCCTTAACACCCTTTCCCCCTCTGCTATAAGGGAAAAGTGGTGCATCTTTTACCCTTCCCTCAGGTATTTAAGTGGTGGTGCTTAGCCTAGGGTGACCAGATAAAATCCAGGTCAGGGCTCACGTAACTTTAACAGTTGTAGAGAAAAGGGAATTTCAGTCAGAGTCATTTGTATGCAATTAGTTCCTGGTGAAATTCCCTCTTCATCACACCAGTTAAAGTTGCAGGCACTATACTAGAATGACTATATACAAAAGAAGGCAGGGCCCCTGCAACTTTAATTATTGTGATGAAGAGGGAATTTCACCAGGAACTAACTGCATACAAATGACACTGGCTGAAATTCCCTTTTCTCTACAACTGTTAAAGTTACAGGAGCCCTGACCTGGATTTTATCTGGTCACCCTAGCTTAGACTGAAAGGGGTGTGCTCGTCTAGGCCTAGTGTTTGAGGCTGTGGCGGCACAGGTGACCTTGGGCACTCCTCGCCTATTTATCCTTAGGCCAGTCCTGGTTTGACTCAGTATAAAATGACTTCATATGTTCATATGGATTAATATTGTAGCCCAACTGTGGACACCTTTGCCTAGTGAGGGGTGTTGTATAGTTCAATAAGATTTGCATTTTAAATAAACTGAACTTGGTTCAGTCAGGAAGAATCTCAACCTATTCTATGTCTGTCATAGCAGACGGATAGCAGCAATAGAACACAGCTTCAATTAAGAGTGTACATAATTTTTCCTCAGCATATATTATTTTTAAAAAATCAAAGGGTATTCATCAAAATGATATGAATAGTGAATAAATGTAAAGAGATTAAAATCTGCTTGTGGTTATACAACAAGCAGAAAGAAAAGCTAAATTCGTTGAATGAATTATCCACTCAGCTGTACAAATATGCACACTTCCTTTAAGGCATGTAGGCACAGGGGAAATAATGTCATATCACTTTTAGATTTTTTTTTCCTGGAATGGGTTGCTGGATGACCAAACTTATACCCAAAAGCTGAAGATTATCTAAGAGCATCTGGCTCTTCTTTCATAGGCTCCAGACAGATTAGAATCATGGCTTTACATAGCATGTAAGTTTACAGTGTCATAATGAGAGCTATCTCTATGACCATGTGCCTGTCACAGCGAGAGCGCTTCAAAGTAAAACATAGTAGCTGTCAGGAGTGGGCCAGGACTAGGGTGGCCCCCTATACATTGCAAAAAAAAGAACAAAGAAAAAAAGTGGGTGAGTGGATGGGTGCAGAAGAAATGCATCACCCTAAAAGGAGGACACAGCTTTGCATAAATTTTTCAGGTACTAATATATATCTAGAAGCAAATTTAGAAATCATTACTATAATTTAAAGAAAAATATAATATATCTTGCCATAGTGGGGACTGCTCAGTCTGCTGTCCAAGTGCAAACTGTTGATGAGGGTACTTTCAACAGGGTATCTGCTCTGCCTTCTTATGGTTCTTTTGCTTTAAACTAGACTTTGGATTGGACAGCTCTTCAAACAGAGCAGGGGTGAGCAACATGGGGCCCTCCACATGTTTTGACCTACAATTCCCATCAAATCTAGCCTGGATAGGCAATGGTGCGGGATCATGGGAGTTGCAGGCCAAAATATCTGGAGGGCCAAAAATCGTCAATCCCTGAAATAGGGGATACCTTCAAATAGAGAACTGTCCTCTGATAGTCTCTCAAATATAGGATGTTCCTCTTTAAAATAGGACACCTGGACACCCTAACATGTGTGATGTCCAGCACAGAATCCATGTAGAGCAAGAGAAAAAGCATGGGCCTAGCCAATCCAGAGGCCTCATGTTGCCTGTCTGTCAGAACTGCTTCTTTTGAAACACAAACAGTTTAGCACAGGTTAAAATAAACAACGAACTCTCTTTATTGAAGTAAGATAGCAACAATAGGGTGACCATATTTGGGAAGCCAAAAAAGAGGACAACCTGTGGGCAGGGCAGGAAAGTGACTTTTCAGGGCCTCTGGAAAAAGCGTCATCCCCCACCCCGCCATCTTAAAGGCTCCAATTGGAGTGGAGGAGGGGAGAGTGTGTCATTTCTGTCCCCCCCCCCCCACTACTCCAATCAGGGCCTTTTCTATAATCTCCGGGAATGACACACTTTCCCATTTAAGGTCCTGATTGCAGCAGTGGAAGGGAAATGATGCGCCTCCAGAAAGCATATCATTCCCTCCCAAAATGCTAATGGCGGCCTTAAAGGGGAAAGTGTGTATTTCCAGGACAATATAGAAAATCACAGAAAATCCCCCCTGACATCCAGAATAGAACAAAAACCAGGACAAATCCGGGGAAATCCTGACAGTTGGTCACCCTGAAACAACACAAACAATCCTCCAGAGTTCACAGCCCAGAAACTTTATATAGATTTCACTCCCAGTAAATCAGTTAATTCACATGGTAGCCAGAGACAGGGTTATAAATATAGCATTAAATTCCAAGACAACAAACAAGCAGGAGCCAGAAACAGATTCTTAAAGACCAGCAGTTTTATCCATGACAAAGAGCCTGTCTACACTACTGCTTTAAAACAGTTTAAAACAGTTTAAAACAGTTTTGAGAACTGTTGGGGCCCAAGACACACTCCATATACAGTTTTCAAAACATTTTCAAAGTGTTTTATCCTGCTTGTGTAGATAGGCTCCCAAAGGCACAGGGTTCTAGGCTTACTGGAGTTCAGAGTTCAAGTATTTATTCCCAGAAAAGGTTCCAAGAGCATGGAAGTCTAGGTGTGGAAGTCAGGGCTCAGGTATAATCCAAGCAAAGGAGTTTTCTGGTAATAGAGATGTTGCACTCACAAAGCTCTTTAGCTGGCCCCTGTGCAGCAGTTTTCAAACAGAGGCATGTCGGCTAGGAGCTCTTCACCAGTTCACCTAGCCTTACAGGATTTTGTGTGTGTGTGTCTACAGTCATGAACAATGCCTAATGGGGTATCTCTCCTCTGTTATTTTTAATTGCCTTCATTTCCTATGGGCAAGTGGCTTGGCAAGTGGGGTTTGTGGGTGTGCATGTGTGAGGGTGTCCACCAGATTCCCAAACAGTCAGGTGCTCACGACTTCCCTAATGTGGTTGGAAATCCATACATTTCTAAGCTTGTGATGCATTCCGCCAAAAAACAAGCAAAACACAGGTGCACATTTGAGAAAGGAGCACATAAAAACGTATACATTTCCAACATGTGCACAAACACACATTAGTTAATGGGTGCAAATGCTCAAACGTGACTACTTTGATGCATATATTACAAAGAATGTGTATGGCTTTGCCTACAAATTTCTTGAAGCAACAACTACAACAAAAATAATTGCAAGCTCGGTGGAATGAGCTTGACCCTAAAAAAAACTGACAATCTTGGTGAGAGACTGAAACTGGCAGATCTGTCTATCTATGGTGCAACCTCTGTAGGAAGGGGGAATGTGGGGGGTTGAGCCCCCATAGTGGGCTGCAAGGAAGGCCTCCAGGGTCTCCACACAGGCCACAGGTTGCTCACATGTGTTGTAAATGTCCTACCACATTGGGCAGTGAGGCATATGAAAATACAATTAAGGTGCAGCATGTTTACATCTTAATGAGTTAGAAATAGTTTCTATTGAGTGGATATATACCAATAAGGAATCCCAGGGTGCTGCCTTTGCTAGCTGGCTTGAATCAATCACAAATCAGTATGCCTAGGTAACAACTAACAGTCTCCAGGGACAATACAACTACTATTTCTGGCATAGCACAGTAGTTGAGAAAATGACTTATGAACAGGGAGTCTAGTTCACATTGAGCTGGTTTTCCCAGTTAAATTACCTCCATATGTTCTCTTCCAACCATCTCTGGAAAAAGGCATCATACTGCATGACCTGATGCTCAAGGACATATTTTTAAAACTGTCATAAAGGGAGGGATTTTAGTAGGATTGTAGCTGTGGAATATCAGTTCATATAATACATTTCTCCAGTTATATTTCTTCCTTGTACCTAGGGCTAACTGAAAGAAATTTTACACACACATGCGTACACACGCGTGCGCACACACACACACACACACACACACATCATTTGAGAACTTAGGTGTTGAAAAGTTCTTAATTATTTTCTGTACTCATGACCGTATGCGGCAATTTTGTTGATGATGTTGTAACGCTAAGTCTGATGTGATGATGTCATAGACCCTTTTCAAATCACTTGATGTTCCACATCCAAATGAAGTCAAGGTTACTGAGGGCAAAGACGAAGGAAAATGGTACTGAGAAAAAACAGCAGCCAAGGCAACAATGGGATATGTAACTGTAGTGAAACAATGCAAATGTTCAGTAAGCTATTTTTTGTTGCTATTATGTGAAATTGAAAATAAAGAATATTTGATACACCTTTGTACCAAGTGTTGTTTTAGAGCATCCCAAGTGAAAGAAAGTGGAATGAAGAGCCACAGATCTTGCCAGAGATGATTGACTTTCCCCTTAGAAGTGAGAAACATGAGAAGTTATACTGAATTTCAGGGCTGTTACCTCAGGATAACTGATCATGTCAACAACATGAAGTCTGTCCGCCAATATGTTAACGTATGAGAGAGAGTGACAGTGAGATGAGAAGGCTGGAATTCGGTCCAGGAGTAAAGTGGAAGGTTAGAAATATCAGGCCATTATCCCATAAAGCAAATAATGTTTCCTGAATCTTTATGACTTTGAATGGGTGCTGAACCATGGAAGCTTCTGAGGTAGGCAACCAGGGAGACCTAATATGGTGGGTGGCAGAGACATTAGTGAACATGTTTCTTTATAGAGGTGCTCTTATCTCAGACCTTGCATATGTACTGCAGGCTTCTGCAATACCTCTGATAAATAGGGCTTCCTGTTACATTGAATGGTGCAATAAATAGTCACATAAAACTCATATAATTTGGTGGTTTGTAAGCAAATGCCCAAGGCTGTCTTGCTCCTTTTGCCTTGTTTCTTATTCTTCCAGGGTAACATTTCACTGTCAAATTGATCGATATCTAGGGTACATTTTAGCCTCCAAACATGGTCACTTGCACATCCTCAACACCCTCTATTCTTGTAGTAGTAGTAGTAGTAGTAGTAGTTAATATATCCTTATTAATCCACTTCTCGTCCCAAACGAGAATGGATTCCCTGGATTTGCATTTATGAGCCGCATCATGCCACCAATGGGAACCATTCATTTTATGGGAGTCTAAAGGAAAGAAGTCCTGTTTGACTAACTTTAAAAGTAAAAGTGTTAATTATTCAGTGGCAGTATCTTAATGTTGCTGTTTAGGCAGGTAACATATTTATCTTAAAGTACCCCAGAGCAAAAGAACCTGGGAAGAAGACAGGTACCTCTGGAACCATATTTATCATGTAAATAGCTCAGAAAAGGATACTGCCAGTTACATCTTTTAAATACAAAAATGCAGGCATTTCACTATTTTGTAAATGCCAGAGAGATGCAGCATCCGTTAGAGTTAACAGTGCGGCACTTTTGTGTTCAGTAGCATGAATCATTAATCATGAGACAGGCCATATTCTTGTACTGCTTCTGCTTTCATTACTTGGCCTAATTAAACAGTTCTCTGAACTGGAATCTCAGATTCCTCTGTTACAGATTATCATTAATTATGGTGAAAGTGCTCAGAGATGTTGGACTCAATTATATTCTGCTCAACCTTGGCACTGTGTGATTCATTGCACAGCCTGCTTTGCAGATGTACTCTTTTCTTATCTTGCACTCCCACTTTTGTAAATTGGGCTCCGCCAGCCAACAAACTAAGAGTTATGTGCTGCGTTTTCATTAAAAACATGTTGGAGGAGCACAGACCAATTAAGGATTCTGTATTTTATATGGAGTGATGAAATGAACACTGGATTCTGGGAGCATTAGCTTAGCAAAGAAAAAGGCTTCCAAATACTAGTGATGCTTTGCTAAATATGTGGGTGATCCTTTCTGAGATTTCTTCTTTTAAATTCTGGAACTTGGATTGCTCATCTCTCTTATATGTGCCTAGCAGAACGTATAACAAGAGATTTAACTTTCCTGTTTGATGTATTAGTATTGATGATTTTATTGCATCTGCGGAAACAGCAGCACACTCCCCAGACTTCTTCCAAAACCACAGCCATGTATTAGCATTACAACTCACTGGGAAAGACTAGGGCACAAAACTTGCATGGGGTGGGACTGGGGAGGCAATTAGTGCAACTAAACGGACAATTGGACCAAGTCACTGATTTTTCTAGGCCTGGGTTTGTTACTCCAACCACTGGTACAGGCTTCTTCAGTCAAAGTGAAACAGTTCCTTACAGTTCACTCACATAATGGCCTGCTGTGCTGAGGATGTCTTGCTTGCCTCTTAAAGAGGCAGTACCAAGCAGACTTCACAACAACAATTGAAGGGAGATATATTAATGCCATCCGCGACCCAATATTTTCCAAATATCCTAGCTTCAGGGCCCATTTCATACTATATCACTGGTGCAGTCCACTATTTTTTCCTTAAACATTTAGCAGTTAAAAGGGCCTTTCCCAACAGTCTGACTTAGAGCCTATCTACACTACTGCTTTAAAACGGTTTATAACAGTTTTAAACCGGTTAATAACCATTATTGACCGGTTTAACACTGTTATAAACCATTGTAAAGCAGTAGTGTAGATCGGCTCCTAGAGGCTGTGATTTTCATTTTGTGTCGCTGTTTTTTGACGATGATGCCAGTGCTAAAGAAAAATAATGTTATTAAAAATGTGAGCTATGTATGTCCTTTGATTTGTAGAACAAGGGTACATCTAGTCTAGCATTCTGTTCACACACAGTGGCCAACCAGCTGCCCATGGGAAACCCACAAACAGGACTTGAGTACAACGGTACTCTCCCGCCCATGTTCCCCAGCGACTGGCATACACAGGCATACTGCCTCTGATATTGTTGGTAGCATATAGCCATCAGGACTAGTAGCCATTAATAACCTTATCTTTCAAAGAGAAATGGGGTTGGTTCTTCTCACTTTTGGCTCTGCCCCTACCCCCACTCCCTCTTGGCATGTGGCCCCAGACAAATTGCTCCTGCAGGGAATGCAGACCTCCCCACACAATTCTGGTCATCCCTCCCCACACAACTCTGATTTAATGAGCTGTGTGAGAGAGGGAAGGGGGGCATGGAATGATTATCTCCCCTTCATGGGGGGAATCATCCATTGGTCTGTATTGGGAGTAGAATGCTAATACATAATAGAAAATGAATGAATGTATCCTGTCTGCAGACCCTCAATAAAGTTGTGGTCTCTCTCTCTCTCTCTCTCTCTCTCATCTCTCTCTCTCTCTCTCTCTCTCTCTCTCTCTCTCATCTCTATCTATCATCTATCTATCTATCTATCTATCTATCTATCTATCTATCTATCTATCTATCTCTATCTCTATCTCTATGTCTATCTATTCTCTTTCCTCCCAACAAGGAAAACGACCTGAAATATGTTGAACTAATTGCAGCTTATGGACCCCACACACAGTGTATCGCAGTAATTGATACTAATGTGTATAAGCACATAGATGATGGAAGACAAACAGAATGTCATCATGAAGAACCTCGATGGCGGACCTTCTCTGTAGCTGCACTCACCCTCTGGAAAACCCTCCCTTGTGTGGTTCGGGAGGTGAAAAATGTAACATCTTTCAAACGCATGAAAACACATCTTTTTGGACAAGCTTTCCCTGGATTGTAACTTTTTCTGGTTTTAAACAACATTTATAAAAAAAAAAAGTTTTAAATTTTGACATTTGTATATTACGGTTTTAATTGCGAACGGCCCAGAGATCCTTGGCTGTTGGGCAGTATGAATATGAAATAAATAAATAAATAAACCCAGATCTGGCCTCCTGACGTCCTTCCAAGATAGGGAAGTAGAAAGCAGACAGGGCAGAGAGATTGCACCACATGCCGTAAAATGGGCAGCACCCAAAGGACTTCCATCCGCATCTCATGCTGCACAATGACAATAATACCAGGGTCACATCTGCACACTAGTGCTGGTGACTTCCTTTGAACCAGAAAATAGAAATAAAGCAGCAGTGCAAACTAAGCAACACATCTGAGCTCTAGAAGCTGTCTTCCAAGGAACATAACGGCCTACATACACACAGATTGACTGGGCATGACGGGAGGTTATGAATGCGATTGTGATGGTGTTGATGGTGGTATGTGTTTGTGTGTCATACACGCAGAGGGTGTTAATAACATGTGGCTTGTGGTCTTCTAAGGAGCATTTGCACAAATGTAACATAACATGGCACTTGAGATGGCTTACTCTCTCTCTCTCTCTCTCCTCTCCTCTCCTCCCCCCGCCCTGCTTGTTTTTACAGGACAATTTGGCTGCAACTCCTACAAAGATGGAACTTAATGTTTCTGCCTGTGACTTGTGTGTAATCCTTAGGGACACTGTCAGGTGTTGCTCTCTGTGATGCCCTGGCCATGTATTCTGTCTCTGCAACTTCCTTGTTGACCCATCTCTGCAGCACATACCACACATCCATTAGCGCACTGGAATGTTACCACTTCACTGATGCACATCACACTGTACAAAAGCTCGACAAAGTCCTTTGTGTGCATTGAATATTAATGCATTTAGTGTAGCCAGCCTTATTTCCAATGCAAAGCAGGTGAATTTTTTTTTTGGGGGGGGGAAAGAGGGAGGGCGTAACGTTTCCCAGGTATTACTATGTGATTTGGGCAATATTCTAAAATGGGTGTTTATATATGCCCTTGCAAAACACCTACACTTTTGTCTGGGGTGCTGGTGCTGAGCTGAAGGAGAGCAATGCTCCCAAAAGTTTGAAATGTAAGCCTTTTGGCTTCACAGTTTGGCAGCTTTCATATCCTGCAGTAGTTGCCGATTTTAATATATATGAAAATCAGTAGTCTTGTATCTCTGCATATGTGCCTTTTGTAATATAATTTTGACAGATGGCAAGCTGGATAAATCGAGCTCGTCACTATATAAAATCTTGGCTCGGCTTGCACTCTACCAAAACTTGCTTTAAAAGGGCCGTTCCTCCACCCCACCCCCTTTTCTTTCTTTTCTTTTTAAAGCTGTTTTAGGTTTTGCCTGATTTTGTTTTTATTTTCCACCTCGCTATATTTTAGTCCCTGATGTATTTTATACTTGAGTTGTGTTTTAAACAAAACAGGGAGAGAAGGATGGAGAGAGAGAGAGAGAGAGAGAGAGAAAGGGAGAGAGGGAGGCGTGTGCTCCTGCATAATGCCATAGACTATACTATTCTACATCTCCCCTTATTAAAAATAAATACGTTACCCGAGCCCTGTTTGCTCCATCTAAAATTCTGAGAACAATATCTTACTACGGTGTGTCTCTGTGTGTGGAGGGGATGACAGGAAGCAGGTTCCCTCTCTTTCCAGCTCCAGATAGACTGCTCATTGAAAATGTAATACACTGCTGCCATGTCACAGGTCAGCTGGCAAATGGCAATCTGAATTTTAAAAGGAATATGAATAAAATTCTGTTTTATTTTGAAAATGAACTTTGTGCCCTCCATCATGAATCCAATATATGTCTTAATCTTCTATGCTCTTGAAGCCTGCGGCTCCTGGCTGAGTCCTTTGACTCCTGAACCTAATAAGGAAATAGGTTGTTTTCTCATCCTAGTCTCATTTTTAGAAGGGCTGAAACAAACAGTCCCTATTTCAAATGTAATTGACAAAGCATAAAAACATGTGTGTTATATAATTTGGGGGTTCACGGCGGAGCTCAGGGCTGGGATATTTTATTTTAAAATTTGATTAAGATGTTATACCTCTGGAAATAATGCTGTCAGGATTCAGAATCCAAATTTACCAACTGTTCAGTTTCATGTTTACCTTGGAACTGTACATGCCAAGCTGATAAAGAGATGAAACAGATAATAGTACACTCCATTTGGGACTAGTTTCATTTAACCTGAATATTATTCATAGCAGGATATTGACAGTTTTGTCATTGTGGAGATGAAATAAACTGTGTGTTATGTTCAGTCTATCCTATATTATTTGTAAATTATAAATAACACATCCTCCAGTTTATTTATGATGATTTCGTCTCAGTTTTCTCTTTCATCGTGTTGGAATATTCAGGCAGTTCTTGGTTTTAAAGAGATAAGTTGGGTTTTGGTTTTTCAAACCTAATGCAATTTAGGCAGGTGAATATATTCTTCCTAAATAATAATAATAATTGGTCATGGGTGGAATTATGTTACTATTGTTATATTATAGACAACAGTGATGAATATCTGTACTTGTACCGTCCCCATTGCTCATATTGAGAAAGATATTATTAGCATTTTTGATAGCTTTGATAGCACTGATTTGACTTCACATGGTGATTACTATTTACTGTGGGCACGATCCATTCACCGTTAAGCACTTTGAAGTTCTATTGATTTCCTGCCCTGCTTATGAGCTTCCCAGAGGCATTGCGTTGTCAGAATAGAATGTTCTGATGGAGTAGGTGGACCTTTGATCTGATCCAGCAGTGTTGGTCTTATGGGTGAGAACTTAAGCAAAGACCTAACACGCACTTTAAAAACAATGGGAAGTCAAAGTGTTGAACTGCAGCTGTATCGTGCCCTATTGCTTCTGCAGTGAACAGGGCAACCACTGGGTTGACAATTCTATGCTTCTTCTTGGTCTGTTAAGCTTTACATTTCCTTTGAGAAATCTTCATCTGTGGCTGGCTGCTGAGTGAAGAGTGTGCACAGGAGTAATGCATTGGCCCAATGTGTTTTAAAGTCTTGCAACTCTTTCTAGGGGCAACTGCTTTGGAGTTGTATCCAATGGTGTCCCTCCATTGATGGAAGACTTTTGGATCCAGTGGAGGTTTCCACCAGCAGAATGGGGAGGAAGGCAATTTTCAGTGATTTCCCCTTCCCCTCTGCAGCACTCCTGCAGCACCTCCCATTAGGGTGACCAGATTTTGGAAACCAAAATCCCGGTCCACCCCTGCCACCCCCCCCACCCAAAACAACCCCCCCCCCACCAAGCCACCCCCCCAAAAAACACCAGCCTGGACCTACCGGGTTCTCTTCCTCCGTCGCCCCCGCCGAGTCCTCTGCTGCCACCCCCACCGGGTCAGCCGCCGCCCCCAGGTCCCCTGCCGCCGCCGGGCCTTCCTCCACCACTGCCAGGTCCTTCGCTGCTGCTGCCAGGCTCGTAAGGCCAGAGGCCACGTGGAAGAAGCGGGAGAGGGCTGATTACATCACTTCCAGATCCGGCCCTCTCCCATCTCTTCCGCGCGGGGCCGGATCTGGAAGTGATGTAATCAGCCCTCTCCTGCGTGACCTCTGGCCTCCTTGGGGCTCGTCGCAATGGTGATGAGCCCCGAGGAGCCCGGATGCCCGCGCGGAAGAGGCGGAGGAGCTCCCCTGCCTCTTCCGCGTGGGCGTCTGGGCTCCTCGAGGCTCGTCGCCATCGCGACGAGCCCCAAGGAGGCCAGAGGCTGCGCGGAAGAGACAGGAGAGGGCCAATTACATCACTTCCGGATCCGGCCCTCTCCCATCTCTTCCGCGCGGCCTCTGGCCTCACGAGCCCGTCAGCGGCGGCGAAGGACCTGGCGGTGATGGAGGACCTGGTGGTAGAGGACCCGGCGGTGGAGGACCCGGCGGTGGCAGAGGAGCCCGGGAAGCGGCCACCCCAGCAGGTAAGTGCCCCCCCTCGTGCCTCGTGCTCCGGAGGGAAACGGATGCCCCTGCAGGTAAGGGGCACGAGGGGGGGCACCCTACCTGCTGGACGGCCGCTTCCCGGGCTCCTCCGCCGCCACCGCCGCTGGGTCTACTGCCGCTCGTCGCCACTCACTGCCACTGCCGCATGACCCCCTGCCACCCCGGTTTTCCCCCGCCCCCCCCCCCCCGGTTGGCCTGGATCAGCCTAGGTTTCCCAGTTAGGACCGGGAAACCCTGGGCGATCTGGACACCCTACCTCCCATGCTATTCCAAAGGGTCCCCAGCCCTCTAGATTTGGGTGTTTGTGGGGGTGGGCTGGAAGGAGAAGGGAGAACTGGAAAAAATTGAATCCCTTCCTATTCTGATAATGGAGGCCTCTGCTGGATCAAAGAGTAGGGTGACCAGATAAAATCCAGATCAGGGCTCATGTAACTTTAACAGTTGTAAAGAAAAGGGAATTTCAGCCAGTGTCATTTGTATGCAATTAGTTCCTGCTGAAATTCCCTCTTCATCACAACAGTTAAAGTTGCAGGGGCCCTGCCTTCATTTGTATATGGCCACTCTAGTATAGTGCCTGCACCTTTAACTGTTGTGATGAAGAGGGAATTTCACCAGGAACTAATTGCATCCAAATGACACTGGCTGAAATTCCCGTTTCTCTACAACTGTTAAAGTTACATGAGCCCTGACCTGGATTTTATCTGGTCAGCCTATCAAAGAGACTTCCAACCCCACCACTGGATGCAACCCTTGGTTCATTCAAAGAATAACTCAAGCAGTTCTGCACATTATCTTAGAGATAATATACTCTGAAATACTATACAAGACTATGTATATTATCCTCTGAATGGGCAAAACGATTGTTCCTGCAGAAGCAATGCAGAAGTTTAAACATGTGAGGCCAATAAATTGTTCTCAGTGCATATTTAAGGCATCATGTTCCTATGGGTTTTTTTTTAACCTGGTGTCTTTGCTTGCTAAAGAGTGTGAAAAATCTCAAGGCATCGTCTTTATGCTTCCCTCCTCAGTCCAATCCCAGACACTTGGGAATGAAATCTGAATAGTACTGGGGGGCACTGTTCAGAATTTTATTACAAATTTTGTGTTTTGATATGAACTTACCTGATTTTGCACTTTAGAACCAATACACAAACTGAAACTCAGTTATCCTTTGAAATTCACATTTCTCCACATTTTGCAATGGACTTCTCCAAACAGAAAAATACACAGAAAGAAGTGTTTGTTAGGGGAAAGTGCATACGTTGGTGAGAATAATGTTACAATGCATTAGGATAATTGCTTTGAAAAAGGTGTATATCAGGCAAAATTGCATGCGAAAATACATGTGTTTTGCAGAGATGTGTATAAATAGGCATAAATATTTTCATTCAAACTTTTAGAAAAAAACATCAAAATTTGGGATGAAATGAATTTAAGATTAGAAAAATCAGAAACTGAATTGACAGATTTGTCCATTCCCAGCAGCATCACTTCTTGATTATCCTGTTTCCACCGCCAAGCAAAACAAATTAATAAAGTGCCAATGATTTTAAATTATGCTTCCAGGGAACATAAATGAAATGAAATAAAAGGAGGGTTACTGGTGGGCAGTGGACCATCTGCAAGTGCCCAAAATGTGTTATATAGCATACTTGGGATATTCTACTTAAATTACAGTTTTTACAAATAAAATTAATAAAGAGTAATGTTTTATTTTATTAATTAATATATTCGATTTCTCCCAGAAGGGATCCATAAGTTACTATTTGCATTTCTTTTCAAGTCTTAAATATTTGCAGTTTTTCTGATGAATTAAGTTACATTTGTAATACAGGCTTCTGCGAAGGAACTCATTGACATTTTAGCTTCATTATAACTATGTGAGGTAGATTGTATTGAGAGAGAGACTGGCCCAAGGTCTTTATGAGGCCTTAACTGAGTTCGGAGACAAGCAGCCTGCTCTAGGACAGAATGGGGGTCAGGTTCCAGAGCAGGCAGACAAGGAGGTGAGATATGATGAAGACAACGATACATTTATATCCCACCTTTTCTCCTGTTGCTAGGATCCCAAGGTAGCTTGCCTAGTCTTCCTCCCCTCCATTTTATTCTGACAAGAACCCTGTGAAGTAGGCTAGGCTGAGAGTCAGTGACAGGCCCAAAATCACCCAGTGAGCTTCATGGCCTATTGGGGACTAGAATCTGGATCTCCAGAGTCCCAACCCAACATGCTAACCAAGACACTGGAGATGAGGCAGTGTCTGAGTTAAAAGAAAACAAGAGTAGTCTCTTTACCAGCTATTCCAATATAGACATGGTCAGACTGTATAGCTAGCTCTGATGCCAAGGGCTTTATAGGACCTGGTGGATCCGGATTGGTCTGTGTGGTCAGCTGACAATATTCAGGCTAGTTGTATTAGAGCAGGGGTAGGCAATTGTCGTGTATGGGCACCAATGCATCCCCAGACACCTTTTCTGGCATCCATCAATAAAATAATAACAATACTAATAATAATGTTTATTTCTTACCCGCCTCTCCCTCTGGATCGAGGTGGGGAGCAACATCAATATCAACAATAAAATACATAAACTGATTAAAAGCATATACAATTAATACATTATTAAGATCAACAAAGTCTTAAAATTCAAATGGGTAGGCCTGCCGGAAGAGATCAGTCTTTATAGCTCTCTTAAATTCTTGAAGACTGGTAAGTTGGCGGACCAATCCTGGCAGGCCATTCCACATTCTGGGAGCGGCAGAAGAGAAGGTCCACTTGGAAACAGTTGTCAGCCTAGTCTTGGGCGACTGTAGTAAATTCTTCCCAGAGGACATGAGCATGCGGGGCAGATTGTATGGGAGAAGGCGATTCCACAGGTAACCTGGACCAAAACCATGTAGGGCTTTAAAGGTAATGACCAACACTTTGTACTTCACCCGGAAACTAATTGGCAGCCAGTGGAGAGATTTCAAAGCTGGTGTGATATGGTCACCCCTAGGTGTACCTGTGACCAACCTGGCTGCCATATTTTGAATTAGTTGACGTTTCCAGACTAGGCACAGAGGTAGCCCTATGTACAGCGCATTGCAGAAGTCGAGCCTCGAAGTTACCAGTGCGTGCACTACCATTTTTAGGTCTTCCAACTCTAGGAAGGGGCACAGCTGGCGTATCAGCTGAAGCTGGTAGTAGGCACCCCTGGCCATCGCATCTATCTGAGCTGTCATTTGAAGCGACGGATCTAGGAGCACCCCCAAGCTGCAAACACAGCCTTTCAGGGGGAGTGTAACCCCATCCAGAACTGGTTGACACACCTCCAAACCCACGTTGGGGCCTTTGACAGTAAGCACCTCCGTCTTGTCTGGATTCAGCTTCAGTTTGTTTTCCTCATCCAGCCCATTACCGCCTCCAGGCATTCATTCAGAGGAGACACATTATCCTTAGCTGACAATGTTGTCAAAGGCATAGAGAAATATATTTGGTTGACATCAGCATACTGATAGCACCCCGCCCCATGCCTCCGGATGATCTCTCCCAGCGGTTTCATGTGGATGTTAAACAGCATTGGGGATAGGATGGCACCTTGCGGTACGCCACACAGCAGCTCCTTCTTTGCAGAGCAGCTATCCCCAAGCATCACCATCTGGAACCTGCCCGAGAGGTAGGACTGGAACCAATGAAGCACAGTGCCCCCAAGTCCCAATCCCCTCAGATGTTCCAGAAGGATACCATGATTGATGGTATCGAAAGCCACTGAGAGGTCCAGAGGTCCCCCTGTCAATACTCAAGCGCAGATCATCCACTAAGGTGACCATAGCAGTCTCAATGCCATATCCTGCCCAGAAGCCAGTTTGAAATGGGTCTAGAAAATCTGTATCATCCAAGACTGCTTGGAGTTGAATGGCAACTGCCCTCTCGATCACCTTACTCAAAAACGGAAGATTTGATACTGGTCTATAGCTATTAAGATCCAGGGGGGTCCAGGGAGGGCTTTTTTAGAAGCGGCCGAACCACTGCTTCTTTTAAACAGGATGGAAAACTCCCCTCCCTGAGAGATGCATTAATAATATGTTGTAGTTGTAGTCTAATTATATCTCCTCCCTGGGCGAGCAGCCAAGGACAAGGATTGAGAGGGCAGGTCATCCTCCTCATTCGTCCAAGCAGCTTGTCCACGTCCTCGGTGCTCACCAACTGAAACTGATCCAGTGTAATTCTACTTGTTGAGTTGTTGGACATTACATTGTCAGCCTTGCTATAGCGATGGCATCTAAGTCGGCTCTTATCCGAGAGATTTTATCTGTGAAATGATCGTTAAAGGCATCACAGTGAACTGCCGAAGGCTCTAAAATTGGGTTCAGGGGGGAAGGTGCCTGAGTTAGTCCCCTCACCACCCTGAACAGTTCTGCTGGGCATGAATTCACAGACACAATGCGTGCAGAGAAGAAGACTTTCTTTGCTGCACGTATTGCCACCCCATAGGAACAAAGATGTTCTCTATGTCATGTCTTGTCAGATATAAGTCGAGTTTACCGCCATCAGTGCTCCAGTCTTCGCCCTTCCTGCTTCAGCTCCCTGAGATCTTCTGTATACCAGGGTGCCCGGTTAGAAGCGGTTCAGAGAGGACGTTTGGGGAAGATCATGTCGATAGCCCTAGTTAGGTCTTGATTCCATCTGTTGACCAGGGCTTCTACAGGATTGTCAACAATATCAGCCATAGAACCCTCTAAGGCTTCCTGGAATCCAAGAGGATCCGTCAGCCTTCGAGGGCGGACCATCTTAATAGGTCTGTCACCCCTGCAGGGGCGGGTGGTAGCCGTGGTACTAATCCTGACCAGAAAATGGTCTGCCCATGACAATGCAGAGGTATTTGTCACCTCCACCCACAGATCTGTCTGTTCGGAATTGAAAACAACATCGAGGGTGTGACCTGCTCAATGTGTAGGTCCAGAGACCAACTGGGATAGGCCCAAGTTTGTCATGGATGCCATGAACTCCCGAGCTGCACCTGACAAACCAGCCTCGAATGGGATGTTGAAGTCGCCCAGGACCAAAAGCCTAGGCGAATCCAACACCAGCTCCGAGACCAGTTCCGTGAGCTCAGCCAGGGACTCTGATAGGCAGCAAGGTGGCCGATACACTAACAGAATCCCTAGTCTACCCCTGGCCTTCAGACTCAGGTACACACACTCGATGTGATTCAATTCCCGGACAGGAAGTCTGGTCAAGTTAAGATTATCCCTATAGACCACAGCTACTCCGCTGCACCACCACCACCACCACCCGCCCACTATTCCTCAGTTGCTCACTAACACAGTACCCAGCTTGGAGGGCCTGGGCCCATGTCGGGACACTGTCATCTCCCAGCCAGATCTCTGTGAAGCATGCCAGGTCAGCCTCCTCATCTGTAAGGAGGTCATAGATGATATTCCTTTTGTTTTTAACTGACCTGGCATTGCATAGGAGCAAGGAGATGTTCTGTGGGTGGCCTGGTTCATTCTCCAAGATTCAAGGGGTAGCAGGGCGCCTGGAAGGTAAAATGGTGTTATATATCTATCTCTCCTTCCCCTGTAATGGTACTTCCCCCTGCTATTGCCGTATCTCCCTCTATCCTGCCTAACACATATTGCCATTCCCTGACACATTCCAGCTGCCGTTCAGCTGGCTCTCGACAACCTGGGCTTCTCTGAAGAGGAGTGGGGGAGGGGGAGTCAGCGATGTTATGCCAGAGTCTTTCCTCTCCCCCTCTGCTCCGATGTTAAAACTCTCCAGCCATCGTTCAGCCTGGCTTCTCTGAAGAAGAGTGGGGGAGGGGAGTCAGCCCTATCCCTATATGCCCTATCCCTCCCATTTTTTTCAAGTAACACATTTTCTTTTCAGCAGCTGTGATTGCAGTGAAATAGGGCCTAATCTACACCTGCCAGTTATCCTGGGCTCAGCTCAAGGTTGTCCCTTTTACATCCAAATGATGTACAGGGGATCCTGGGGTCAACCAGGGACAACCTGTCAGTTGTACGTGGTTTCTCCGATTTTTTCCGCAGTCCTGGGACAACCTCAAAGACCACGAGCAGTGTGGTGTGGGCTCCCAGGCCTTTCCTTCTCTCCACGAGTAGCGGGGCTCTTCAAACAGGCACGGAGCTATACGGGGTGACTCCGTGCCCATCAAGGGGAGCAATTCTGCCATCGCTGGGATGGCTGCCATGTTTTGTTTTGTTTTTACTAATGTTTTGCACAGGATTGGGCCGCGCAATTGCTCCTCCTTCAGAAACAAAACAAAAACAGTGCACCAGGAATGTCCCTCTTCACTTCCGGGATGACTCATTGGAGTTTAGACGCAGGGGGATGATCCTGGAAGCAGGTAAGCCCGGGATCCTCCCCCCATGTCCCAGAAGGCCTCTAGGTGTAGATGAGGCCTAGGTTTCTGTTGATGCTGAAAACTGATTTCAAGAGTTGTTTAGAGTTTTGGGGCTCAGTTCCCACCTCCGCCTTGTACTCAATCTTTTGGGCAGGTCACCTGTTCTTTGCTACACCTCATATAGCATTAATTTTGTGGTGGTGCCCAGGATATTTCATCAAATGGCCAAATGTGCCCACAGCCTGTAAAGGTTGCCCACTCCTGTATTTGAGCATAGATTACATCATTGTCTCAGAAGTCTTTGTTTGCTGGGCTTGGTAAGGAATCAGAGAAATACAGATTCAGAGAGCAAGATGTTAGAACCTGGCTGATGAAGGCTCTGACTCAAGGCACTTCCTCCCTGCTATCTTACAGCAGCCTGTGCCATCCTAGTGCCCTCCAGATGTGTTAGACTCATGGGAGTTGCAGTCCAGCATATCTGGAGGGCATCAGGTTGGCGATGGCTGCCTTTCAGTCACCAGAGGAGCTTCACAGCTGAATTGGGTTTTAAGCGGGGTTTCCTGTATCCAAATCCAATCCTCTAGTTCTTTTCAGGTACCCTGGGATACCCCAACACAAGTAGAGGAGACCTGGTCACTGCTACTCCACTACCCCATATACACATTGGTCAAATTTGTGAATGCGTATCAGTGGTGTTTTGCAGCTGTTGTGCATTAGAAACCACAACATGGCATTATATAGGCATGCCAGTTGTGCTCTGTACAGTATTGGGAAAGCAGGAAGGTCATCTCTGAGGCTCTGAACCTGCTTTTGGACTAGGTTTAGACTGTGATCCTAAACACACTATTTAGACACTATTTAGACACTATTTAGACCCAGTGGGATTTACATCTGGGTAAACATTAGGGATGTGCACGGACCCAAAAAATTGAATCGGGATCGGGATCAGCACTGTGGCGTCAGATCGGATGTCATCTGGATCGGATCCGATTCCGATCTAAAAATTGAATGTCCGATTTTCGGATCGGATGACATTTAAGGTGTTTTCGCCATAGGCTTACATTGGGGGAAAGAAAGCTTTCCCCCAATGCAAACCTATGGCGAAAACATGGGGGTGGGTGAGTGTGGACATCCACCTCCCTCCCCCCATTTGCGCTCCTTACCTGCCGGGGCCATCCGCTTCCGTCTGCTGCCACCCGCTGGTCCAATCTACTGATAAACAGGCTTCGCAGCCTGCCTCTCAGTAGAGCACCGGGTGATGATGTCATCACCCAGCGCTCTACTGAGAGGCAGGCCGCAAAGCCTGTTTCTCAGTAGATTGGGGCAGCGGGTGGCAGTGGACAGCAGCGAGGAGGCAGCAGGTAAGGAGCGCGAGTGGGGGGAGGGAGGGAGGTCCCCAGTCACCCGCCGCCATGTTTTCCCCTAATGCAAGCCTATGGCAAATACACAAAAAATGGAGGTCTGGTTTTCCGATTTTTCCCGATCAAAATGGGGGGGGGGGGAATTGGATCGGAAAAAATCAGACCTCCATTTTTTGAATTGTAATTGTTAATTAACATTCTGAATTTGGCTGGATCGGGCCTAGATCATGGATCGAGTCCGATCCGCTGCACATCCCTAGTAACATACATAGGAGCGTGCTGATAGAGGTTGAGATTTGAGCTCAAAATGAACCCTCTAAAGCAATGCCTGGAGCCTATAATGTATTTATGGTTATCCCTGCAAACTACCTGAATTGATAAAATGAAAGTTTCCCAAATTGAATTATGGGCATTATGGACTATTATACAGGGTGTTGCCATTATGAAGAACAAGGAGTTGCAGACTGTCCAGATGCCTAAATAAAGAGCTGTCCTGCCTAGGGTGATCTTATGAAAAGGAGGACAAGTCTCCTAAATCTTTAACAGTTGTATTGAAAAGGAAATTTCAGCAGGTGTCATTTGTATGCATGCAGCACTTGGTGAAATTCCTTCTTCATCACAACAGTTAAAGCTGCAGGAGCTATACTAGAGTGACCCGATACAAAAGAGGGCAGGGCTCTTGCAGCTTTAACTGTTGTGATGAAGAGGGAATTTCACCAGGTGCTGCATGCATAAAAATGACTCCTGCTGAAATGGTCACCCTAGTCCAGCCTCCAAGAGATTAAAACCAAAACTGTGCCGAAGGTTGCTCCACGGTTTTGCAGATCATTGTTTCACTATGAAAACGGGAGCCATTTCTCTACCAGTTTCATGGAGAGGATGATTAATTTCCGAGACATTTTTGGCATTGGGCTTGGACAGTTTGGCGCTTACCCCATTGGCCAAGGGTGTTTATTCTTAATTTTATTCTTCCTTTGAAACCCAACAACAACAGCAACCCAGCAGCACATGAAATGCCACATTCTCCTGGCTGATCAGCAGCACTTCCTGGAATGCTCATGGGAGGACATGATGTCATGATGACCTTCTGTGGGTATTCTAGGAAGTGCTGCTGCCAGGCAAGGAGGCTGTGGAAGTTCTCCAGAGAGCAGTGCAAAGATTTCTTTTAAAGTTAAAAGGAAGGCATTTTCAAGTCTTCCTTTCAACTTTTTTTTTCAAAGGCCAAAAGGCAAGCTAGAAGTATTGTCAATAAAATATATAAATACAAAATGCATTATTTAGACTTTTTGGTGTTTGGGTTTTGTTTTCTTAAAATGTTGTATGCTGCCTTGATCCAGTTCTTTGGAAAAGGCAGCGCAGAAACATTCTATATGAATAGACAGCGGTTTCAGACTCAGGGACAATTATGTTGTTGTTGTTGTTGTTTGGTGGGAGGAGGACTATGGCTCTGTGGAATAAATGTCATTTAAAAATAAGAAATATCTGTGAGGATGGGAGAGGGATGTTGCAGAGAATGAAATACAGAGAATGAAAGTCAGCAAAGAATGAAATACAGAGACCTTTGGAGCTAGATCAGTCTTGCTTCTGGTCTGACTGTCCCTCCTTTGCTGCCTCTCTTTCCAGGCCCATTCCTTAGGGAGCCATGGTTCCATTGGCATAATTGCCCTACAGCTGCTCTGTATTTGTCACAGAGGGTACAGGCTGGGAGCTAAAGCTGTTGTGTTTTTCAGAGTCCTCTGTGCTTCTAATTAACTGGCCCAAAAGGAGCCATCTTAGTCCAAGACTACAGAAACCAAGGTCTGTGTTTGTTTGTTTGTGTGTTTATGCGTTTGCATGTGTGTGGGAGATGTTTTGCTCTTCAGAGTTCACAAACTTATTTCCCATAAATGTTAAGCAAACGGAACTGAAACAGAAGTTAAAGATGGAAAGTGTATCTGTGGGCAGAACAGTGAATTAGGAAGAACATGGGGTTGCAGCTGAAAAGAAACTCCTGCCTAATCCTAGTGGCATTCCTTGATCAGAAATGGAATTTGGTTATCCCTCTGTTCAGTGAAGCGGAGTCTAGGGTGACCAGATAAAATCCAGGTCAGGGCTCATGTAACTTTAATAGTTGTAGAGAAAAGGGAATTTCAGCCAATGTCATTTGTATGCAATTAGTTCTTGGTGATATTCCCTCTTCATCACAACAGTTAATGTTGCAGGCAGTATACTAGAGTGACCATATACAAAAGAAGGCAGGGCCCCTGCAACTTTAACAGTTGTGATGAAGAGGGAATTTCACCAGGAACTAATTGCATACAAATGACACTGGCTGAAATTCCCTCTTCTCTATAACTGTTAAAGTTACATGAGCCCTGACCTGGATTTTATCTGGTCACCCTAGCGGAGTCCCTATTTTCTGGTAAAGTGCTATATATTGTGGTATTTGACAGATACTGTGTTTAAAAAAAATTAGTATGGGTTTCTAGAGTTGTGTTCTTTAGGCTCTCTAGATTTTAATCTCAGAAGGAGCAGACACATTTCATCTGTACTATCAATACACACGCCTGAACACTAGGCCCCATGCAGTGCATACCATGCTGCTGTACTGCAGTGGTTGAGGTACATTTTGAACCGTTGCTAACCAATTTGGAGGGCAACTATATTCTTTCTAGTACAAGGGTACACAGCCTTTCCCTGAAGGCTACACATGCTGTTGGTTGGGAGGCTACGGAGCGCACAGGCTTGAACATATACACGCATACACTCCCCCAAATGTACACACATACACACACAAGGGCAAGGGTCAAGAGTAGACATGGTTGAGCACCTGCTGAGGACCCCACCCTAACTGGCCCAGTGACAAAAGCCCCCTGGAGTTGCTTCTCCTCTTCAACTTTGCAACTTGCTTGTTCTTCTGCCATTTGCTCTGGCCCAGGTGATGGTGAGGAGTAGCAGGAGATGCCCTTGCCTACTTTTTCATTGGCTTTCTGCCTGTCAAGCAAGCAAGTGGTAGCACTGATGACAAAGAAGATGAGGAGGAGTAGCAGCTGGTGACAATGGCAGTGAGAAGGGGGCCCATTGAGAGTGTCTTGCCCAATGGCCCTCAGAAACCTGAAGCCGGAACTCACACACACAAATGCATACATGCACACATTCCCTTAAACACCACTCTTTCGCCCTTCTTTTTTTCTTCTTTACTTCTGAAGAGTGGATTCCTGGAACTCTGCTGCCATCAACAGCACCATTCAATGGATCATAGAGCATTCTGATCACCATTGCCAGAGCATCTCCTAGAAGATGCTCCAGCCTCTTAGGCTCAGAGGGTGGGCTTTTCAGGTGCTGGTTCTTAGACTTCCCAGAAGCAGGAAGCAATGTTCAGCCAAGTGAAAATTGGCCTAAAGCAGTGGTTATTTCAGCAGTGGCAACATGGGGATCATGGGGCCCCACAAATAGTATCAGGCGGGGGCATGCAGCCCATGGCTTGTGTACCTCTGTTCTAGTATATCTTCAACCAAAAGAATCATCACCCTCTTGACATTTAAATTGGTGGGAGACATTGCAAAGTCAAATAATATGGCATACATAAGGCAGAATACAGCCTTCAGCAATGTGTAGAGGGGGTCAAGCAGATGGGTCAAAGCACTGGAGTGTTACAACGAGCATGCCCCCCTTTTTTCTGTGAAATGTTACCTCTACAAGTACATACACTTAATTAATTAATTAATTAATGTTTATATTGGGCAGTTCACAATTGAAACCACAAATAAAATACATTTATACAGGTATCATGCTAATATTTATAGGCCTGCATTTTTCATAGCTTACATTGTACGTTTATGGATGAATGGTTAGGCTGAGGACAGAACCGCAAAGAACACACAGGGCTGCAATAGCATCAAGGAGCCTTTGATTCTATTTCTGCCACAGGGCTGCCCCTGAAAACAGCAGCAGCCCCTCTCCCTCTTCATGTAGATGGTCGCTTTTTCGTTTTTGCTTCCCTGCGCTCAATCCTCGAAGCCCAGCTCTGAGTTAGTGCAGCTTCCTGTAGGCGTTTTCACAGCCCTCTGAAAGACCTGAATGAAACGCATTGGCCTGTTGTGTGATTTGCATACCTGCTTGACAAAAGAACTTCCTTTGCGGAAAATGTAAGGCACACACAACACACACACACACACACACACACACACACACACACACACACCAAACAAACTAACAAACAAATCCCAATTGCTTCTAATGTAAATCTTTTGGGATAGATGCAGGTGAAGAGAAGAAGCAAAACCCATTGTTATTTTTTTTAATCTTATTTCCATCTCTCTCTCTTGCAAATAGTCTGATCCCCCCCCCCCCCGACCACTCCATAGATAACAACATCCATGATGTGTGGAACAATGCAAGAGCTGCTGAAATAAACCCAGGATGGAGACAGTGGTCATTAGACACTCTTCACCTAGAAGACAAGCGGGAGTAGCTAACAAAACCCATGCTTTACAACTTGAAGTGGGAGGGGAGAGGAACAGCTCAAGTGTGTCTGGGAGAGCAATTTTTATTTGTCTTGCTGCTTCCGCTGAAGGAAACAATTAACATTTTGCTTTTTATGATATTGGTTAGCTGAGTAAAACAGCATGGGCAGAAGAAAAGTTTGAAGGGTATTCTATAGTTACGGAACTGTGCCTAGAAACTGTACTGTCTTGCACATTAAGGATGTTAATATATTAGGAACAGAGCCATTAAAAAACAACAGCTGGCGTTTTCATTGTATTAAACAAAATCTATACTACCTGTACATGAGTCAGAGTAAAGATTTTGTTTGTTTTGCACTGCAAAATCTAATGGACTCCATTGACTCATCATATTGTAAACGTATCAAGTGCACCCTGGTTGCTGCTGTGAGGACACCATGTCCACTGGTAAGAATGGGAAGAACTTAAGTAGGGCTTTAGTCTGGCCAAGTTTGAAGCAGATCTGTTCATCCCTTGAATTTTAGGAGTTTTTAAAAGTTGGAATAACCTTGATTTTTTAGGAGTTGTAGTCTATGGAAATTAACAAAAATGCTTACATCTTACAAGACCCCCCCAAAAAGAGATTTGAAAGCCTGAGTTTGAAGGGTATGGCTCCAGCGTTGTTGTTGTGTTAAACATTACTTTTAATACCTCAATCTTTTTTTAAAAAAAATTCTAAAAATCAAGCGATGAATGGAACTGCTTCAAACTTGGTATGAGCAAAGTCCTACTTAAGATCTATCATGGTGCCAAGCTTTATCTCTTTATCTTTAAAAATTACAGAGATATAAGCATTTTTGTTAATTTCCATAGACTACCATGGAGCAGTTATTCGATTTTTTTTAAATCCCAAAAATCAAGAGATGAATGAATCTCCTTCAAACTTGGCCTGACTGAAGCCCTACTTAAGTTCTATCATGGTGCCAAGTTTCATCTCTTTATTTTAAAAATGACAGAGCTGTAAGCATTTTTGTCAATTCCCATTGACTATAATGGAGCGGTTATCCAAAAACAGAGTGGAGCTTAGATGGATAATACGACAAAACGGAGTGGCAGAGCTGCTCTGAAAATCAGAGCAGAGCAGTCTCTCAACGGAGCTCTCCTTCGAATTTCAAAGCGGAGCAGAGCTGCTGTGCACAGCCCTAAGCACTAGTGTAGATTTAGCCCTATTCACTCTTTCCTGCTCTAGTGAGATGTATTTCTATTTAAATTCTAACATTTTTTCCCTACATTTTCATCGATATGTATAAATGCGCATAGGCAAAGTTTATGTAAATCTTTTTTTGAGGGGGTGATTAATTTTCTCTTTCTTGGCAATGCATATGTAGCCATGCTCTTTGGTAATGTAGGTCATCTTGTAGTGTCTTGTTTAGGCAGTTTCCTTATTTGTTCAGCTGAAGATCTGCTTGCTAATACAGTATTCGAATGAGAATATGCATTGCAATATATCCAGCTTTCAGCAGATACAATGGAGTGCACACTACTGTATCGCAAGCATGCAACTTCTTGCGGTCCAGCAACGTCCCCAAAGTAATAACACAGGAAATAACAAACTTGATAACAATCTCCAAGTGAGCAAAATATTGCGACGAACGCAGTGAGAAAATGTGTGCTACTGTCACAAATAATAAAATAGAATTCATCATCATAAATCAGTGTTCCTTTGTTTGTTTTCTGCAAGTGCAGGAGCTCCATTGGGCTCATATAAAGCTCCACAAGAGCTTCCCTCTTAATTTTAGGTGCTCCACCACCACAAATGAATGCCCATGGGGCATTTTTGAATGATGTTCAAGGGAAGTTTGCTCATGCAGTAATTTCATAGGTATCAGGGAAGAGTGTGGTTTAGTATTAGATGAAATCTGAACTAATGCCAAGTGGAGATTTTATATCTCTTAGTTGTTAGCAGATTGGCAATTTTGATGGTGCCCAGATATTATTATTTATCTTGGAATACTTATTTCCAGAGATATATTTCTAATGTTTAAGCTTAATTTGAATAAGTTGATTAATGAGATTTTCTTTGGATTTAGATAGATGGGCATCTTTAAAACTGAGTTTGTGCGGTAAAGTAAAACACACAAGATGAATACTATACCTCTGATTGTTTATGTTATATGTGGGATTCATTTATCTATACCTGGCAGATATTTTCTGAAATTAAATGCTTTGTTTCATACATTTTGCCAGGTTCTACTCTGCCAAGATTATTTCTGAAAAAGATGAAGTGCCAGTTAAAGACAGGGGGTTTGCTTTGCTCTATTTCATCAAGCTTATCTGCTGACTCATATTAACTTGGGTATTCCTGTCTGTATCAGATCTGTCACCTTGGCCAGTATTGGAATCTTCTTGTTTGGTTCTTATCTCTAAATATATGGCATTAGGTTCTAGACATACAAGTAAGCATAGAATTCCTCCCACAGTTTCTACAGGTAGACATGTGTGGCATATAATGTCACATCAATTACACTTTGATCCAGCTTCTCATGCCAAATTGACTTTATGGGGCAAGCCAGTTCTAAAAATTGGTAAGAAAATGGTTTTTTTTTGAGGAAGAAAGTACAGGTAAGGCAATTTTGACTTTGGAGCATCTGGTGTGTGTTGATGATGAGTTTTTGTCATCATCTTTCATGCCAGTTGTTACCTATCACGTCTATAAATTTTAGACTGTGTCTTGTTCAGGAAATACTTTTGATTCATGTCTATTGAACACCACAATGTCTCTTTAATAATGGTTGCTTAATTTGGTTAATTGCTGGTAGTACACTATAATTAATGCTTCTTTTAAACCTATATTTTGGCAATGTCCAGTAGTTACTTCTTTTTGGGAGGAGGTTATTATACAGATACATTTTGCATTGGAACAGTCTTTAATATTCACTTATGTACCCACTCTTTTAAATTATTTACCTGCTTCATGGAAATTAACAAATGGTCAGTATAAAAGGATTCTCTATGCCCTCTTGACAGCTAAAAGTCTGATATTATGACACTGGAAGGATAAATGCTCACCTCCTCTCAGGCAATGGACTGAGGCCCTTATAATGCTTTCAACATTTGAACAACTGGCATATAGATGCCATCTTCAAATGGATACAATTTGGATACTTGGTTTTTGTTGAATACTTGCTAGTAAGTTGTATTTTCATATATATACATTTCATATATATTCATTGCTATGGATATATACAAATTTAAGTATCTATATTAAAGGTAACTATATATATATATATATATATATATATATATGTTCTAGCATTAATATTAGGATTTGCAACTATGAAATCAATTGGTCCTTCACAAAAGGAAATTACATTGTGGACATTCAGATATGCAGTTTCAGTGGTTTTCTGAATGAATTAGTTATATTTATCTATCTATCATACTTTTATGTAGCACCGTGTACCAAAATTTAAATTACATTTTTCCTGGCAATCACATCTCCATCACTTCCTCAGACAGTTTAGAAAGTTCAATTGTACTTTACATTTATGAAAGTTGTGAACTCTCATTAGATCTACAGCTACATCTGTGCAATACTGTATGCTTGCCAAACTGAGGACTTGTTTTCTGGAACTCAGTTGAAAACATTTGGTGTTATTATGGGGAGGTATTAATAGGGGTTCATAATAACGAGGTAAATCAGATTTGATGTGGAGGGATTCTCTGAATATAGAAATCCTTAACTTTGAGTGAGAACTGCCATTTCTATGCTCAGGGCCAGCCCTACCATTAGGCAGAGTGTATCATGAAAAGGCAGCAAATTGTTATTTATTTAATTTATTATTGATGGATTTTTACTGCCAGGGAAGGTGAGAGGTACTTGTGGAATTTTCTGGCTCCGGTGCCAAAACAATTTGGCCATCCTTGGGTAGTATGTACCTTCACTTGAGGGGGAGTGTAGATTTGCTCTTCTGTCTCAGGCAGCAAAATGTCTTAGATTGGACTTAAATAATCAAGGTGTTATATATCCCTACAGCTTTATTCAATACATTCAACTGTGTCAGGCTGTGAGGAAAGGATTCCAAACTGAGCCCATGGGGCAGGTAGGTCATTTTAGACCCTGAACTTAATGATCTTATGGAGGTTGGGGGCAGCAGCAGGGAGATGGTCATGCATATTACTTCACTTGTGAAGTACACAACTAACATTTCTCTTCTCTCCTGCCTCCTCCTCCCACTGCCATTCCATCCTCAGCAACTGCTTCTGCTAGAACAACAACAATACTATCTGCCAACTCAGACCAAAACCTAAATAATAATAATAATAATAATAATAATAATAATAATAATAATAATACATTACCATGTGCACTTTTGCATCTTAAACTCACTTAAATCATAACACTATCATGACTACAGATATAAAATGGAACAAACAAACACTCTGATTCGCCTTTTGAATTAGACACACATAAGAAATCTATGTATGCACACAACTTTCTGCTCTGGGAGAAAGTCTGCTCTTGACACTTCCATATGATTACATATATTTAATTAAAGCATGGTGCATGCATTTGATTTCAGTTTTTAAACTCTCCCCAAGAAAAAATTAGTAAACCATTTGTTTGTGTAACAGCATTTAGAGCTTAATGAATCTCCCATTTCTCCTTCTCTCCTGAAATTACTTAAGTGTATTTAGATAAGGGCTTTAAAATGACCAACCCATAGATTGGTGACCTGTTCTTCTACTAACGTATTATTTATTTATTACTAAAAATATTTCTAGCCCGCTCTCTATCGATAGATCTCGGGGTGGAGGGATACAATCAATAAAATTATTCAACAACATAAACCATAAAATAATCCATAATACATTACAAGCCTCATCAACATAAAATCAACATTAATTACCCAAGCAAACAAATTTAAATTAAGCTACAGTCAATAAGCTCTCAAAGCCTGGGTAAATAGCCGGGTCTCTTAACTTGTTTCTGGAATGAAACCAACATGAGAGCCAACTAGGTCTTTGGGGGGAGAGCATTTGAGCACTGGGGCACCACAACCAAGAAGGCCCTCTCCCGTGTCTCCACAGAGTGTATAACTCCCAATGGTGGGATGCAGAGCAGACTAGTGTACTTATTTCATTATTCACATTGGGCAAAAGCCCTAAGCAATTTCCAAAATATATCAAATGTACAACATATGAAGAACAAATGACACAACATGATATGTGTGTGTAGTATAAAACACAATAGATAAAAAGAGGAAAATGTGATTAAATAATGGAAAATGTATACCCATGGTAATAAAATATATTATAATTATAATGATTATTTCCTCCTCTGAGACATTGGTCTGTTCAGCTTAATTCTAGAAGTAGCCAAAACAAGGGCGGCCACCCACATAAAAATAACAATGCAACATCCAAAAATATATTTTGCCTTTCCAACTTACATTGAAACTTATCCAACCTACATTGCCTTATATTGATATGATCTACAGACCAAGTCAGTGGTTTTTATTGGTATTTTTTTTTACTGTGATCTTACACCATGGCGTAAGTTTCTGCCTGTATCTAATGAAGGAAAGAATTAACTCCATTCCTTTGTTTATGGTAGTTGGATATTCAATAGTATGGCCTTAATTTTATATTTTCTTAGTATGAACATTTTTCTATTTAGACAAAATCCAACAGCTTGAATAATCTATTCTAGGGGTTACCTGTGATCTGAGGAAATATTGTAAATATTTAAACTATTCTAATAATCTGTATGTGCTCTACCAGTAACACCAGAAACTGATTTATGATCTTTTGGGATTTTTTAAATATATCACAACTTACTATCAAATTTGGATGGCAGAGGTGAAGGAGCCATAGAAACTGAATAATAACCTTTGGGACCAGGAACAGGTATGTTGTGTGCTCCTACATAGGGATTGTTCACAAAACATGGCAATCCACACTCTATGGTGTTCTGAACATTTTCTGCAGGGTGGTTTGTTAACCATCCTGAACAAAACAATAATAAACCATGGATTCTCCAGGTGGCTAGTGGAAAATGCCCTGGTTTCAGATAACATGCTAACCCACAGTTCAACAAACAATCCATGGTTCAAGAACAACTCAAACATGGTTCAAGAACAACCCAAACATTAACTGGGTTAATGTATTGTGCAAACCCAGTCACTGAGTTGGCTGCATGCTCTTCTTATCAATGAGTGTGAAAAACATTTGAGATCTGCTTTTCAGTGAGAACTGAGACTGTGAGGCTGTCTACATGTGGGGAAAGCCCTGTGGTGGCTGTGGATCTGCACCCTGTCAGTTAGATGGCACAGTCGTGGGTTGGGAGCGATGCTGCGTTCTGAAAAAATAGGTGATTTATCCTAACTTTTTCAAAGGGAGCTATGTCAACACGGCACTTTCACCATGTAACGGTGCTCTGCAGCCAATCGAGGCTAACCTAGGGATGGAGCCTGGTAGAAGGTAACCAGTGATTGGTCGCCTTCTACCAGGAAGAGGGTGCGGGCAGCTCCAGGATCCAGATGGCTGCCCAGAAACCCCGCGCTCCCTCCTAAGCGTTGGGATTACCGTACAGTGTTGAGGAGGGAGGCGGTGCCAACCCGGCACTGTGAAGACAGCCCCTGTGAGCCAGACTAACTGAAGTTGGTTTCACCATTAACAGAAGATGCTTCTAACCTGCCACTGTTGTGTGACATATTATCCAGCAGAAGATGTGAGCCATACAGAAGTGCTTTATTTATTTATTGAAAGTAAACCTGCTAATCAAGCAGATAATGAGTCAAAGAGGTAAACTCTTTGGATGTGCGTGCAAGGCAGGGAACCTCTATAGATGTTACTGAAGATGAAAGGTATTACACTGCCTTGAAGTCAATGGTTTGGTGACTGAACAATAATCTCAAGAATGTGCCAGATTCCTGAAAGCAGGAATTTAAAGGTAGCTGAAATTCCCTCGAGATCAGATATTTCACTTAACAGTTTCACTACAAACTAATCATTTAGAAGACAATAATTACCAAATTGATTGAAAGTAGTTCACACATTCTGAATGTGAACAAAATAATTAAATCAGAAATGTTTCATGAATCCCTTCACCTACCTACAACCTGATAGTTTTCAGGCTCTGTTGTACATAGGCTGTGTTCACACATAATGCTAAACTATACTTTAGTGTTATGTGCATGAGTCTCAGTTCCATGTTCTTCCCATCTCTTCTACCACTGCAGCCACAAGGAAGAGATTGGAAGCATTTATTTCCATTATGAATCCACTGCAAAAATCAGACAAACTGTGGATAGTGTTAACAATGGTTTATTCAAACAACCCTAATTCATATTGTGGTTAATTATCCTCACTTCTTTCAACGAGCTATAGTTAACACTAACAACAGTTCCTGGTTCAGACATAACAGAAAACTAAGGCTAGTTGAAAATGAAAGTGGGTGCTTCTGACCTCCTAATGGTTTCAGAGGAGGTAGAGAAGGTATTTATGTGTATTTTTAACATAAAGATAAACTATGGCTTTGCATTATGCATGAACTGGGCCCACTGTTTCCTAACCAATATTTTAGTCTGGTAAAAATGAAGAGCTAAACAGGAAGACCCAGCCAGACTAAAAAAAAAAAAGTAATACAAGGCTTGCATTCAGACAAAAAGTTGTTTCTGCATCCACCTCTGCATCTTCATTTATTGACGCTGACAATTAAAGGAGTGCACTAGAATATACCCTAAACTTGTCCAACAATCACATCATGTAGAGAATATGATGGCATCATAGCACTAAGTAGTCCATCAGATTTGGCCATGTGATGACATCACTGAAGACACATTGCATCAATGTCCCAACTAGTGATGGGCGAACTTCCCTCAAAACAAACTTTTGTATACAAGCTGTGGCACATGTGTGATATCAAAGTGCCTCTTGGAAGCTGTTAGTGGGAGACACATGATGCCTCCTCAGAGCCAGAGCTGTGGGGCAATGACAATGGGGAGGGAAGCTGCTGTGGAGATGGTCGGATGACATAACAACAGTAGACGGGGGACGGCTGGGTCTCCTTCTCTCTCGCAGATCCAGAACAGTGGTGGTGGTGGTGATAGGACAGCTACAAAGTGAGAGTGGGTGCTGCTAAGTCCTCCTTCTCCTTGTGGAACCAAACAGCAGCTGTAGTGAAGCGGGAAGCAGAAACAGATTAGGCAAGGAAAGGTAGGGATGGGCAAACTCCTCTGCGTCCCGTTCAGACTCTGCTCTCTGGACTCCCACTGGTTGCCCGACCTGCAGGGCATGCTGGTTACCCACAAGCCCCAATATTGTGTAAAATCATAAGTGGGATTTACAGAAATTATGATTTGCGCAAATAGAGCAATTTGCACACAATTGCAGATGCAAAGGACCATTTACGCGTGCATTTTTGCACAAATTGTGCTATTTATGACTGCAAATTAGTGCACATTGTAAATCTCCAGGCTTATTAAAAAAGTGAGCATTACGAACGGGCAAGGTTCGTCCTGCGAGTGGAAGAATTACGAAATTTGGCGGCATCACTAGTCCTTCTAATCCATCAGTTCACCGCTTGCCCTCATTCTCCCTGGACGAACATGCTCTTTGCCCTTTTGAAACAATGCCCCCCAAATTGCTGAAAGGTATGGCACGTTTTGATGCTGCCCAAAACGCCCAAACGTGTGTGTTGGGCAGGGGTGTGTGCTTTGGTCTCAGCCCTCCTGTCTAGCATCCTTGAATAAAACAAGCAAATGTTCCTAATTATTATGCAAGAGCATTATGTTGTACTTAAGTAAGCGTACACAACTTAAAATGCAGCCTTGGCTGTGTGGCAGCTCTAAACAGGCAAAAGCTACATTTCATGCTCTTCTGCTATTTATCTTTTTAAACCACTCCCCCGCCCACCTCTGTCCACACGCTAAAGTTTGACTGACACTAATTTCCCGAACAAGATACCCTAGAAACTGCAGTTTATCTCATAAAATCATAACAGACAGGGTTTGTGATGTCCCCTCTGCAAGATTCTTTATTCTGTCAGTTTATAGCATTTGAAATGACGGAAGGAGATGCGTTCCTTTCATATGCCAGCCAGGAGAACAGAACCTGTCACCAACAGTGTAATGTGCTGTGTATTATCACTCTGACTGATCCAGAGGCCCAGAGACTGTCATCTTTTTAGACTGTACAAGTCAACACAAATAAAACTGAGGAGGCAAATGATAATGTCTGAGATAGATCCAGGCTCATTCTGGCCATTACTTTTTATTCAAACCTTAGAGATGACATGATGTGAAAAATGAGCCTGTGTCTAGTTCAGTGCCCATTAGTGTGTGAGCACATTATCTTCCACTTTTCACATTGAATCTCACTGTACACACCGTGGCAGTTACAGTCCTGCCGCCTGTCACCGTAACAGGATTTTTAGTACCTCCCCCTCTCCTTCGTAGATAGCAAATATTGCCCGTAAAATGATATATAGAAAGTACTGAGGTACATTTTTTAGAAAGTGAAGTTTATAGGCGTTTCACGTCAAATTTCCTTCTTATCGCTCGGCCAAATTAGATAGCTCTAGATCTCTTCCTTCAGAATCTCCATAAATGTGCTCAAATGGTTTTTGACATACACTTCCGATTCTAAAGTGCATGAAAGCCAAAATTGCACAACCAACATTGAGTTACCTGGGACATTGGAGTGTACAGTTCATTTTTTCTCCTGGAAATCTGAGGAATTATTTTCCTGTATCAAGATTAAAGTGTGAGCTTTGTTACATTATATACTGTGTGTATGTGTGTGTATGTGTGCTCATATATACAAAGCTTTGTTTTGTATTAATAATTGGTTTTTTTTAAAAAAAATAGGATAATGGTTCTTACGCCACTGTCAGATGTCGGCATCCTCACACTTTGCAACGCCATAAAACAAACATCTTTGTTGCCTGCTGATGTGGAGAAATCAATTAATTTCTCATATCTTTCCTTAAGTGTCATATTATTTTGGCCTGGGATAGCAAATTGCACAATGGAAATTTGCTTCCCACCAACAATATTGAATACAAAAAGTGACAGATTTCCCAGTTTATCATTTGTTGCCTTTAAAAACAGCAGAATGAATGCTGTGTGTGCTACATGAATCGGTTTCCTGAGGAGATTTTAGCACAGTTGCTAACACTATCAATGCACAAGTATTATTCCTATTACTCTCCAGCGTAACCTTTAATTACCCCCCACCACCCCCAAAATATCCCTCAATTACCTTGCAGGCAGAATTGTATGCATATTTTTAAAGTTCTTCCAGGGATATAACACTAAGCGTTGGGTTGTTATGGTTCACTGGTTTAAATTACAGCGTATTTAATTAAAACAACGTAAAAAGCTGTCAGCATTCCATCTAATTTGAAAGACTTTGATTAGTTGAGCTTTCTTAAAATAACGTTACAGCACACTTAGTTTTGCCATGAGGTTGTCTTTCACCCGTACTGGACAATAAATTCTTTGCCGACTTAGCAAGTGTAAGCAGCTGCAAATTCTAATCAAAAGTATTGTGGCAAAGTAGTAGCTTGCATTATAACCAATGTTTCATTTCATTCCAAGGAGGCAGATGTTTGAAATGTAGTGTTTTTGGCCCATCATTTTTATGTTAATAAATTATTATTTTTAATGTAGGTGAAGTTTGGATTATTTCTTTAAAATGTGGTGAATACTCTTGGCCTTTGAAAATTGAAATATAAGAAACTGTGGGAGGTCACTCAACACTAGCTAGTATTGTAAGTATATAGTGTAAGAATGTCCATACAAATGTCTTTTTTTCCGTGCCAGGCACATGCCTACAACTGGAAGTAGGGATGAGCTTCCAAGTGCAAATCTTTGGTGAACCCACTTTCCTCCTGTGTCTTGTCTGTGTGTCCAGACAAGATAACTATTCTAAAAAAGTAATAATATGACATTCAGATCTTGCTATAATATGGAATTATACTGAGTTGAGGAAGCCAGTATCAGACAATCTAGGTCAGCCTTCCTGAACCTTGTGCTCTCCAGATGTATCTGACTACCACTCCCAGCATTTCTCACCATTGGTCTTGCTATCTGGGGTGGATGGGTGTTGGTCCAAAACATCTGGAGGCTACCAGATTGGAGGAGGGTGATCTAGCTGATATTCCTTATATGAGTGGGTAATTATGAAGAATTGGCGATGATAACACTTCCAATTGAGTCTGTGTAAGGCTTCCAATATCCAGATCTGTTGCACCGTGTCCTGCTTGTGGGTTCCTGGTCAACAGCTGGTTGGTCACTGTGTGTACAGAGTGCTGGACTAGATGGACCCTTGGACTGATCCAGCATGGCTCTTCTTATGTTCTTATCCATTTTCCATGGCACTATAGTGCCTGAACACAGGGATAATACGGAGTTAAAAAAGTGAGTTGACAAATCCCTTCAAAATTTCTTACCAGGATGGGAATTTGCTGCTGTGGTTAAATTCTCATTATATAAGAGTAAGGGGATAGTTTAATTAGTAAATATTAATTTGTCTTCATTTATTAATTTCTATAGATTTCCACAATTCTACCAGTTTGTGTTAGATTTATTGTAGTATGATTATATAAATATCTGCTTGGACTGATATTTCCAATGGTTTGGGATAGTAGGGGGGTGACAGGTTTTGTCCTAAAAAGTTTTATATCTTAAAAAATCAATGACCGGTTCTAAAAAGCCTTCATTGTTTGATATTACCCTATAAAGGAACTTACCATGTAATCTACTCAGAAGTAAGTTTCATTGAATTTAATGGGTCTTACTCCTAGGGAAGTAAGTATAGGATTGCTGCCTTAACTTGATGAAAAGATGCTTCTCCTGGATATTTAAAATTGTTTCTTTTGACCAGTGTCGTACAACTTCTTCGTTTTACATATTCTCAAATTACAGACAAGTTCTTCCTTTTTTAAGAAAAATGTTTTTATTAAGGTCTTTATTATGAAACACACTGAATACAAGGTGAGCGATCTTTTCCACTTCTCTCTCTATTTCTGCACTCCACTCTGAAGTATACATACACATCTACCACAGACGCGCTAGTGAATCTTAATTAGGCATATGCAGATAGTTCAAAATCTATTCAAGATGGATTATCTGAACGAATGCTAGTAAATTATCTTTTTTATTATCCTTTTAGTGTCTACTGGGGAGATTCAGTAGGATACCAGCCATCTGATCATTTCACTACTGTGAAAAAGAGTAGAAAAGTTACAAAATTAAAAGGAAATGAAATATAAGAGGTACTATCAAGTAGAACTGTATTCTTATGAAGTACAGGAATTGTATTATATTGGACAACATCAGTGGATTCAAATTCTGATCTTAGCAGTGCAACTTCAACATCTTCGGATAATCTTGATTGGTCTAGGTTAGGGGTGGGGAACGTCGAGCTCAGGGGCTGAATCTGGTTCTCCTGAGGTCAAACTATGTCCTTCAGGGGTTCTCCCAAACTGTCCCCACTTCCTTTTCCCAATCTGGTAGTTTCCTGGCTTTTGTGCATTTTCCCCCTTTCTAAAAGGTTGAAATGCCTCTCCTAAGGCTTAATTGCATGCAGTAAGAGTATGAAAATACAATACGCTGGAATTTTTAGTATTTGTTGCATTTTTGCCCCCACCCCTTTTACCATTGGCCTCGCCATCACTGGAATGATCTCCAATATTACATTCAGACATTGGGCTGAAAGAAATTCCCATTCCCTGGTCCATGTGAACAGCTTTTTCCATACCAAGAGCCTAGGTGATACTGGCCCTGTTCAGAAGACACCTTAAACCACGACTTTAACCATGGTGAATAAGACTTTTTGCCTTATTCACCATGGTTAAAGCTGTGGTTTAAGGTGTCTTCTGAACAGGGCAACTGTCTTGGCAGTCAGGAGCTGCACATCCACATGAATGCACACACATATGTGCATGCACACATATCCCAGCAATTTGATATGGATCACACTGTTAAGGTTGGGATAATCCATAGAGAAGGGGATAGTCTTTGATGGTTTTTGCAGGAGTAGAAGAACCTTAAAGGGTGGTTGGTTGTTCCCTGTTCTTAGGGGTATGTAAATCTGTGAACCCCGAGCTCACCGAAGCTCTCAGAATCCCAAAACTCAAAACACATTCTGACTTTAGTCAGTATCAGAATGCAAGCTTTGATATGTTTTTTGTATGAAAATCTATGCATACATTCGTACATATGTCCCCAAATGTATGCATGAGTTGCGCACATCTTTGGAACATATGCATTCTTCCATTAATTAAAGTGAATGTATGCACATTTTTCAAAAGTATGCATTTTTGCATGTACATTTTTCAAATTTATGCATGGTGTCGGGGGCATTTTTCTCTTTGGTCTGTGAGCCACATGACAAGCTCGGAACTGTACAAACTTTGACTGCAGATTGTGTCTGAGTCCGTATTCAGTCCAGAAGGTGTGAACTGGGTAAATCCTGATTGAAAATGAACTGAAACAAATTTCTCATACATCCCAACCTGTTCCCCTCCTTCCTTCCCCATTTGGTGACTGTAGCAATGGGATACTCTAGTGAAATGTGGTCCTCCCACAAGTCCTTAGAATCATTTAAGTACATCAGCCTACAACAGCTGTTTAGATCAGAGACTATACCAATATCCAGGCTTATGCCCTTTGGGTTTTACTCCCTATTTCTATTGAACTGCTTGCCATACATATGCAGATTTTTGGCATGGGTTTTTTGTTTTGTTTTGTCGCTAGTGTAACTTGAGCTTTGACAGCATCATGAAGTCCTCTATTCCATCTTTATTGGTTTGCTTAGTCCCATGAAGTTGGCACCATCGTGAGCACAACTGTTAGAACTCTGATATATAATGTCCAGCACAAGAGAAGCGGTAAGCATTCCATTGCTGACTATCCAGATTGTTAATTCCCTGCACAGATGGCTCTGCATAAGACAGTGTGGGAGAAGAGTGTCTTCTTAAAGCCAATTAGATAGAATCCTTGTCCAAGAAGGATTTTCAGAATGCCTATGCATGCAAATTCATGACGTGTTGCACTGCATGTTTAGGCAATGCTACTACTGTTTCCCTTCCACCTTTCCTAATGGCGAGAGGAACAGCATGATTTGCGGACGTTTTCAGGTTATGTATCCTATTTCTGATGCCTTCCAGAAAAGGAATTGCAGGTTGCTAATACTTGCAGAAATTGCAAGAGTTTGTGTAGGAGAGGAGGGCAAAGAGAAGATCCAAGAAAACAGAGTGCGCTTCTGACAGGATCCAACTGAAGCAAAAGGTACAGCAGAAGACTGCCAATAAAATACAATCACCTTTAAAAGCAATGGTTAACGGAGCTGTGCATTTGCAGTCGTATACAAAGGCTCACAATGCATGGGACAAATTCACAGCAACATATTTTGCAGTGAGTTCAGTGTTAACCGGCCAGAGAGCTTCTGCTATTGGGTGGTATATAAATGTAATAAATAAATAAATAAATAAATTGAATAAACATACCCTTTGTCAGTGATTTTGCTATACAGCTGGGGCTCATCTACACCTAAGCTAGTAGAGGGAGGGAGGGGAGGATCATGGACGTACCTGCTTCCCTGAACCTTCCTCGGTGTCTATACGCCTGCACAATGTCCCAGGAGGAAAAAGGGACGTCGCGGGTGCCTTTTTTACTCTGAAGAGGGGCCGGTCATGCAATTGCGATACTTTGCAAAAGTGAGTAAAAAATAAAAATAAATCCCCGGCGATATCGGGACCCAACCCCTCCGCCATAGCAGGGATGGCAAAAATGCTGCCCCCTCACTCCTGAAGGGCACAGAGCCTCCTCGCACAGCTCTGTGCCCAGCCCCACTACTTGCAGGAAAGAAGGGACGACCCGGGAGCGGTGGACACACTGTCCACGCTCCTCGGGATGGCCCTGGGACCACAGGAAAACTGGGATATCCCAGGTTTCAGTTATCCCAGGGTTGTCTCTAGGTCATTCCCAGTTGATCCCGGGATCCCCTGTGCATCATATGAATGCACAGGGATTACCTATGGATGACCATGGGATAAATGGCTGGTGTAGACATGGCCCTGGTCTAAATAGGGTCCAAAACAGAAGTGAGGATTGTAGCTGAGTGCTGACAGTCAACGTGCCTCAAACTGTGATCAGGTTGAAGAAGAAACATGTGACCAACACACCTCCTCTAAGTATCTGTGCATATAATTGAAGGGTATAATTTGAATAATGTCATCTTCAGGTGCTCAGTGTGGGAGCTAGTTTACCTGCTGAAGCCCCAAAACTCTTATTCATTCGTATTCCTAGTCTGTTGGAAATTAACACTAGATTCCCCCACAGCAATAACACAGAACGAGGATGCAGACTAGCTGAATTTCCCTGGTACCCCTTTCCTCAGCAGTTGGTGCCAGGTTGGACCCTGTGGAACTCGGTTGTCTGAAGAGCTCAACAGGCCATACTCTCCCACTTTGGACAAGGTATTAAAAGCAATGTTTCAGATTGTGTAATTCATATTAAGTTCATCTCAGGTTGGGCTTCTTCACACAAGCTAACCCCAAACATGTCTCACAGCAGTGATTAAAAAAGCCAAAACATGGTAATTGCCTAAGGTTGTAATACTAGCCCACCTATCTGGCAGTATACCCCACTGAATTTAGGAGGGCTTACTTCTAGGAGACTTGAATGGGGTTGTGCAGTTAATCCACCCATGAAAAAAACAGAGCAGAAAGATTTGCAAGCTGCTTTCCCCCCTAGAACTTGTACATCCTGCCCCCCCGTCAAGAACAATTTGAAGTATTGAATTACAAGTACAGTCCCGAGTAACTGAAATTAATGGGATGCTTGCCATTGCCATTAGCAGGAAAAGAATAGCATCCCAAATCTCTGTGTAAACAGGAACAGTGTGTGGCAGAGTAGGGCCAGATCTACACCAAGCAGGGTATAACACCATGAAAGGAGTTTGAAAAAGGTATATGGAAAGTGTCAACGGGCCCCAACAGTTGTCAGTGCACTTCAATGCCGTTATAAAGCAGTAGTGTAAATCCTGCCTGGATATAGACAAATCAACAACTTTATAAATCAGCATTCTCTAGCAATGTCCTGCAATGGTCAGTGTTACTATGAACTCCTATAACATTGCATATTCACATCCATGTTCATTTACAGATGCGAAATAAAGAGTTAACCAAGTACAACAGGCCTTTTTGGAAAAGGAAAAGGCATCTAACAAATACAACAACAAAATCCCCCGAAACTCTTGGGAATTAGGCAAACATTGAATGTAAGTACTAGGAATGAGACAAATATTGGATTAAGGCAAGCAGTGCCTGGGATTAAAATGTCAGTTCCAACCATGAAACTAGGATGGTATTGACAGCTGAAGATAAAGACAGAAGACCCAAATAAGATTTCCTCAATTTCAGCACCTGACATTTATTTATTTATTTATTATATTTCTAATCTGCCCAATGACCAATGTTATCTAGGCAGATTGCAAACAGTTAAAAGATTATAATGCCATAGAAACAGTTAAAAATATAAAATAAAATACAAATATGTAAAAGAACGCAATGCAATGCAACAAAGAGCACAGGAATCAATAAAACCACCATAAAATCTAGAACTTAGGTCTCTAAAATGCCTGGGAGAAAAGCAAGCTCTTTGCCTGGCACTGAGCACATAACAATGTAGGAGCCCGATGAAACTCTTTGGGGAGTTCATTCCATAAGTGGGGTGCCACAACTGAGAAGGCCCCCTCTCTTGTAGCCACCCGTCTGCCTTCCTTCAATGGGGGAGCCCATTTGCATTATTTAAGATAGATGCTTCAAATTCCTGAGACACAAAATGGACATAATTTGTAAGGCCATGGTGCACATCTGAAGAAAAAGCCTTGTAATAAAGCATATTTGTGACATCATAGCTTTGGCAGTTTTGGTGTGCTTGCTTTCTCACGTGCTTTCTCCAAGTAACTTAACGAATTTGTCTTTTAAATTGTGTATTTTCAGACATCACTCCTTTGTTGTCAACAATAATAATAGTTGAAATTTGTAATGTGTCTGCATTTCTTTGTGTTTTCTACTTAAGTACTTTTTGCTAAGTATTCTAGCACCACCAGAGATTGCCACACAGATTAAATCTTTTTAGCCTAACTTGCATTTCCTTGCTTCCGTGGGGTTGTGTTGTGAAAAATAATTTCTATACTGAATTTAATGAAACCATGTCCCCCCTCCCCAATTAATCTATAGTTAAGATTGGCTATTGGTACACCTAGCATAAGATCGGGGTCTTTTCCGATTGCAGTTAATTAATGTTCAGCATCTCCTTGTAAGGTTTTCTGTGTAGTACAATTGCATGTGCAATTACATCGTAAGCAGTCTGTGCTTACAGTACAATCCTGTACTGCAATCCTGCACGTATAGTGCAATCCTCTATATAATTGGAAGCAAGTCCAGTTATGAACTCTTCTGCATGTTGCTTTGTGGCCCCAAAGTATACTTTATATGTGACTGTTGTCCTCATGTTGATTTTCTGACAAAGAAAAACAACAAATTTGAAATCTCTTTAAAACAAAACAACAACAGCAACAACAACGCCATCATTTTCTGTGAAATGCACCCAAATGAGTTGGGAGAGTTTGGCATGCAAGGTCACGGTCTCTTGTTCAGTACCACTGGGTGTGTCAACCTCTTGGCTTGTCTGTTGCTGTCCACCAGCTGTCCTTCTGGCATAATCCTTACTGCTGATGAGGCAGTAAGGAATGGAGGATTTAGCAGCCTCCTCCCAAGAAAGCGCCATCCAATTCTCCTCAATTGAATGGATGGATGGGATTACATTACATGCATTTTATGGATGGATGAGATTACATTTTGGAGAAATTGGTGGACTCTTTGGATGCTGTCAGGCTTATGAGGGTTTCCTATGTGGGAAAGAAATCATTTTCCTGGTCTTATATTTGTGTACAAAGACTAGTGGTTGATTTATATGCTTTCTGTCTTGAAGTGTTCAAAACAAAGGATGGGTATGTATAACTGGGTGCACTTGAGTGACTATTAATTACACTGAAAAGAAACACTCTGTGATTTAAAAAAAAATCTTTAAAGCCCTATCTCATTCCGTGTGGTTCCTGGCTATTGTTAGCTTCTTATTCTCAAATAATCTATCAATAGGACAATAAATGTTAGTTGAAAAAATTACTATTCATCATCATGTAGTATACATTAATAGAATAATTTAGTATTCACATGTCTCTAATTTTCCATACATAAAGGAATCTGTTCTGATCCTTTGTATATACAAGATCTTTTGCATGGTTTGATGAATGTGCACTCTGCATATGAGTTCCCTTCACAGAGAAAGGCATTAATTCACTTCAGCATCAGGACAGGAATACATACAATTCATATTAAGTCCGACCCCTCACATTCCATTTTCAGAAGATTTTGCAGCTTCCATCAGAACTGTAGATGGAAGAGACATTGCTGCTGAGGTTCGAAAATATCTGTCTTGGAATACGAATTTATCCAGACTGCAGTACACAATTGTATGCCCAGGTGAACTTCTTTTCCCTGAAAATACTGTTCTGTTTGCAATTTTAGAACTGAAAATATTACAAGTGTATCAGCTTTTGTGCCCGTGCAGGCTGCATTGTTCAAACCCAGTGCTCAAAAAAGTCAGCTGCCACGTCAGCACATGTTCATTGTTTTTTGAAATTGAAATCTTTTAAATGGGTATGTAATTTACAGGAAAATAACCCGACTCCTGAGTCCTGACACCAACTAATTTCAATGGGAATTTCCAAGTTAGAAAAACTCGTGTATGGCCCAAGGGCAGGGCATGCATCATGTAAATGGGACCTTTAAAAAAGCAAATTGCAAGTCCAGCTCTTGAGAGAGAGAGAAAATCCAAACATCTTTGAGCCCGACCATTGCGGGGAGGGGGAAGCAAAACCCTTATCTGATGAACAACTAAACAATGAGTCAATTTAACAATTTGGCATATCAACAAAGGCATACAGGTACAAATTACCTACAGCAACCAATCCTGCAGGAGGAATCACTGAAAAATGTAAATGTTGTGACCTGGCAATTTTATGGATCCCAATTTTTGTGCTCCATTACAGTTCCATAGTGGCATTGTGATACTGCATCCTGGAAAGGAATCATACTTGCACAATTTATGAACTATTTCAAAACACCCACCCACCCATCCCAGGATTATTTAATGCTGTTTGTAATTGCCAATCCATTTCTGATGTGAGTCACTCATCTGTAGATCTAAGAGGAATATTCATCATGGAC
Source organism: Anniella stebbinsi (assembly GCA_029215795.1). Lineage (NCBI taxonomy): Eukaryota > Metazoa > Chordata > Lepidosauria > Squamata > Anniellidae > Anniella > Anniella stebbinsi. Next base: position 227,915,747 of record JARDYH010000001.1, read on the forward strand.
TTGAAGTTTTATCTTTGGTTTAGCCTACCTTGTATCTTACTGACATTCAACACTCAAAACCTGATTTGTTCTTTTTCCTCTTTGGCCTCCTCCACACGAGACGTTTAATGAGCCTTGAAGGCTCATTATAAATTTTACCTACACACGAGCGGAGCGCAAAACGGGCGTACAGGCGCGTTATCTCCCCGATAATGCGCATTTTCGAACGCGCGTTAAATAGCGACTTTTATTTTGCTCCGGCCGTTAAAGCGCATTTTCGCTGTGTGAACAAGCGATTATGCGCATTAACTACCTGTAAAGTGCTTTTTGGGCATCTTTTAATGCACTTCGCCGCTTCTCGCCGCCTCCCGTGCAGAGGGATTAGGCGTAAATGCGCCTCCGCGAAAATGCGCATAATCCCCGAACCGGGCGCAAAAGCGCATCCTTGTGGAGGGGGCCTTTGTGTCCATGCCTTATTTATTCTATACACATTGATCAGTGCAAGCAAAATTGTACTGAGTTCATTTAAATAGGCTGATCATATGAAAAGGAGGACAGGGCTCATGTAACTTTAACAGTTGTAGAGAAAAGGGAATTTCAGCCAGTGTCATTTGTATGCAATTAGTTCCTGGTGAAATTCCCTCTTCATCACAACAGTTAAAGTTGCAGGCACTATACTAGAGTGACCATATACAGAAGAAGACAGGGCCCCTGCAACTTTAACTGTTGTGATGAAGAGGAAATTCCACCAGGGACTAATTGCATACAAATGACACTGGCTGAAATTCCCTTTTCTCTACCACTGTTAAAGTTACATGAGCCCTGTCCTCCTTTTCATATGGTCAGCCTAATTTAAGATTTTTTTTGACTAACATCAGAGGTTTACACCTAGTCTTAGGGGGAATCTACACGGAGTGTTGTTGTGTTAAAAACCGGTCAGGTAAGAGTTTTAAATATTGTCATAGTAAAACATCTTAGGCCACATTTCTCCTGTACTCACGTTACAGGAGAAAACTTCTTCAGTCTTTAAAGTGGTGTGTGGGGTCACACACTCTTCTGTCCTGTATCTTTCTCTTTCATTTTTACAGTGAGTTTAGGGCAAGGCATTGTGGCCGTTGTAGTTCAGTCACCACTTCCTCCTTTGTTCCTCTGTCATACCCTAGCGAGTATAGGGCAAGGCACTGTGGCCGTTGTAGTTCAGTCACCCACTTCCTCTTTCTTCCCCACCAATCAACTGCTAAGCATTTGGGCGCCGGTTAACGAAGCACTGCCCCCACGAATCACAAACAGTAAGGAAGGACACATTATTTTACTTAAAACGATTTATTAAAAGTGAAATCGTTGTATATAACTGAAGGGAGTTTTAAAAAACCTCAGATATACAACGTTATAGGGAGTGTGTCATGTGGCCCAAAGAGTTTTCATAACCCTTATAAAATGTTAAAAACCTAGCGTGTAGATCGGCCCTTAGATGGAGTTGCACTTCTACCTGCTTAGGTTGGTATGCCAGCTGTGGCCCTATCTGGAGAGGACGGACCTTGCCTCAGTTATCCATGTCCATGCTAGACTACTGTAATGTGCTGTATGTGGGGCTGCTTTTGTAGACAGTTTGGAAACTTCAACTGGGGCAGAATGCACCTGCCCAAGTACTGGTAGGAGTGAGGCAATCTGATCATATAATGCCTATATTTAGGCTGACCATCTGAAAAGGAGGACAGGGCTCATATAACTTTAACAGTTGTAGAGAAAAGGGAATTTCAGCCAGTGTCATTTGTATGCAATTAGTTCCTGGTGATATTCCCTCTTCATCACAACAGTTAAAGTTGCAGAGCCCTGCCTTCTTTTGTATAGGGTCACTCTAGTATAGTGCCTGAACCTTTAACAGTTGTGATGAGGAGGGAATTTCACCAGGAACTAATTACATACAAATGACACCTGCTGAAATTCCCTTTTCTCTACAACTGTTAAAGTTATATGAGCCCTGTCCTCCTTTTCAGATGGTCAGCCTACCTATATTGTGCCAGCTGCACTGGTTATTGGTGTGTTTCTGAGCCCAATTCAAAGTGCTGGTTTTTTTACTTTTAAAGCTCTAAACGATTTGAGATCTAGTTACTTGAAGGACCATCTTCACCCATATCAGCCTGCCCACACTTTAAGATGAGAAAGACAGGCCTTTCTCAATTGCCCACCTGTGAGGGCAATTAGGTGGGTGTCCAAACAGGAGAAGGTCTTCTCTGTGGTGGCCCCAAACCTCTGGAACAAACTTTCATCAGAGGTCCAACATGCACCATCCTTGCAGGCTTTCAAGAAGGCCTTAAAAACATTTTATTTTACTATGGCATTCCCTTATGCTGTTATTGCTGCTATTGTTGTTTCTGCTGGTTTTATTGTTTTAATTGCGATTTTATGGTGAATATGTTTTTATTGCTTTTAATATTTTATGTATTTTATTGTTGTAAGCCACCTTGTGAGGGCCTCTGCCCTGAAAGGCGGCCAAGAAATATTTTAAACGAACAAACAAACAAACAATAATAAAAATCTTGCACCACAGCTCTGTGCAGGCTTTTGAAAGTTGTACATGTAGAGGGGAGTAGGGATACATGTTCCTGTCACTCCCTTTCATTTGTGACCTCCTCATATTGAAGGGGAAGGTCTGTAAAGGGTTATAACTGCCTACAAATGAACACAAATCAGGGTTCTCAAATGTGCAGAACTTCATAAATGTGTTCACTTGACCATGGTTATAGTTCCTTTGGGAGGTCACAAGTGGAGGGGGAGGGGCTAGAATGTATGTTGCCACTCCCTTGCAGGCTTAGAACGTTTGAATGCCTGAACAGGGCTTATGTGAGTGGCAAAGATGAGTATTTCGACATGATCCCTCCTTTTATGATCTTAATGGGTCCTTTATCTTTGATCTGATTGCTCTCATTGCTTGGACTAGAGCCTGCCTGGCGCTTATGACTCCAGAGCTGAACAAAGTCCATCCACCTTGTCTGGTGGCCCTCTGCGAGCTCCACAAATGTCCTGCTTGCATTGAGTGACTGAGGAATTGTCAACCACTTGACAGACCAAAATACATACTTGGGAACTTGCTCAGTGGACCTCCAGTTGTGCAAAGGAGATTAGATCCAAAGCTATTTGGAGGGTCTGTTCCATTTCCACCTAAGCCCTGCTTGAACAAGAAGGTTTTTCTGAACTATGGCCTACTACAATCAGGCACAACTGAATACATTTTGCTGTTTGGAGTGAAGAACAAGATGGCATCCCCCATTCCATGTACAGTTTCTGACCAGACTGCTAGTTGAATCTTGCTTCAATATTGGCAATAGGACAGCATCTTTCATAGCACCTGAAGACAGCAGGCAAGATTAGGAGGTAGAGGGCAGACTAGTTTGGGTGTCTCAGGAGGAAAGCAGGGGGTTGCCACCCTCACCTCTAGCATCCACTGCCTGATGGTCAAGCTGCCCTTGATTCCTGTATTCTTTGGTCTGGCTTGCTTCAGGACCCTGCCTCCTGATTTGCCCTGAGGTTCTGACTTGTTTTTGGTTCTCACTACTGATTGATACCTCATTTTCTTGGCCTTGCCTCATGACTCACCACAGACTGCTGCCCCCAGCCAGCCCTGACATTGAAGGTCATGGGATAAAATTACCCATAGCCCCTCCACATCTATGATTCTAAGGCTGAACCCACCTTTTTATAGGGCAGAAAACATATCTAATGGTTGGTTCAAATTACAAAAGAAATGCAGCAACAATATTGAAAGAAGCCTACATGAAGTCATGAACCTGAATGAGAAATTGATGCCTTATTTATTAGATAGCAATCACCTCCATAATATGCTGGAAGATAAACGATGAGCCATTCTTCCAGGATCTCAAGGCAGAGGAGGGATGTTGCACTTGACATAGTGATTATTGATAGCCATGATAAAGTTCTAAACATCGAACAATGAAAACCCCAAAAGCAATACTAAAAAAATGGTGGGGTGGAAAATTATGGGAAACGTTAGGACTGTTTCATCTCAGTACCTCTGCCTCATTATACTATCAGAAAAATGTAAAATACATAGACTAGATAAATGTCTTATTAAGCCTTTTGCTGCTTTTCTCTGGGAGCTTGGAGATGTGCTTGAATAATGAAAAATATAGAAGCACTTTTATCATATGGTGCAGGTGGCAGTTGGTAACACTGACAAGCCATTTTGCTGCTCATAGTGAGTAGCAAAATGAGGTAGGCTAGGATGTAGTAGAAAAGTTAAATGCAGAACAAATGTTGTTGAAGTAATTTGTAAAATACATGAAAATAACATTATATTAACTTCTTAGCAAGAACTCTAGGAATGCTCCACATGAACTTGTCTGTATATTAAGATCATCATTGGAAGGCCTACTCATTGGCCTGCCATTAAGATTTCTAAGCTCAATGAGTACTAGAGATAGGGACTTCTCAGTGGTGGCCCCTGCTCTGTAGAAGCCCCTATTTAGCTGACTCCATCTTTTACTTCTTTTTAAGATGTCTTTAAAGACATCTTTGTTTTCTTTAGCTAGAATGCCATTAAGTGTGTTTTCCTGCATGTAATATTTGAAACATGTTCCTTCCAGGAGCCTCAATTGCTGTGGCAAGGGTTAATTGTGATTGTTTCTCCCTTGGGTACTAGTACCCATCGCAGTGATTGGCCAAAGTTCTAGGCATCTGAACATAATATGTGCAGATAATTTAATTTTTCTAATATATATATATATATATATATATATATTATAAAATTCAGAATGAATGAAAGGAAAGAGTTCTGGGTAAAAATAATACACCCCATGTAGCATTTTCACAGTCCCAATGTCCACTGGATTTTTATTTTAGAATGTCTGTCAGGAAGAACATCTGAGGTTGTGGCGGTATTAGGAACATGGGAAATCATAATTCACATTGGAAAGAAAGTAAACCATATTATATAGAACTCATGAAGTTTGACCATGATTTCTGACAAATTTGGGAGAGAGGAAGAGACAGAACAAACACTTTCGAACTACAATTCCAGTGATGCAACCTAAAATTAAATTTGCCTTTTTTTGCATCGTATCACACTGCTGACTCATAGCCAAGTTCCCCCCCCTTAACGGGAAGCGATGAATTGTGGGGGGCAAGCAGGTCGGCAGTGAAACGAGAAAGGCTGGTAAAGAGCAGCTGCACAGCCCCAGCAGCAGCTCAACCCCAGCAGCAGCATCTCCTTCCCAGGAGGGGACTGCTGAGCCATTTAGCCCAGCATTCCATTCACACAGTGGCCAACCAGCTGTCTCCCAGAAACCCACAAGCAGGACATGGGTGCAACAGCACCCTCCTGCCCATGTTCTCCAGCAACTGTTGTATATAGGCTTACTGCCTCTGATACTGGAGGTAGTACATAGCCATCAGCCTCCTCCTCCAGGAATTTATTTAAACCCCTTTTAAAGCCATCCAAATTGAGGGCCATTTCTAGGGAACTCCATAGTTTAACTATGCATTGTCTGTCCTGAAACTCCCACCAATCAGCTTCATGGGATGACCCCGGCTTCTATTATTTTGAAAGAGGGAGAAAAATGTCTCTCTAGCCACAGTTTCCACATTTTTTACACCTCTGCCAGCATGGCCAATGGTCAGGACTGCTGGGAGGTGAAGTCCAAAACATCTGGATATCTATTTTTACCAACCCCTACTTTGGATAACATAAACCAAACAACAACAACAACAACCAACTTTCCATCAGAAACTCAGCATTCCTGCTCCTGAAGAGTGAATTAGAAAAGAACAATGGGAAAAATGGCACAGTTCTAATATATTACGTCAATGTCCCAAAGCACTGTGATTGGAGAGAGTCCTTCCCTGGTTGGAAGTTAGAGTTGTGGGCCACACAAAACTACACCCCTCCTCTCTCGCCTTCCTGCCTGGCTAGGGTGACCATACATCTAGTTTTTTCCGGGTTTGTCTGGGTTATTGTCCTCTCCTGGGACATCTGTTTTTTTTCAAAAAAAATTTTAAATAACGTCTGGGGAAAATCCCATTCCAGTTGCTCTGGAAATCTCGTGTCTTGGGAAACTTACAGGAAAAGGTTTCTGACATCTCGTGAAGCTTCCCAAAACATCTGGACCAGATGCAAAAGAGAGCAGGGCTCCTGCAGCTTTAACTGTTGTGATGAAGAAGGAATTTCACCAGGAGCTGCATGCATACAAATGACACCTGCTGAAATTCCCTTTTCAATGCAACTGATAAAGACACAGGAGACCTGTCCTCCTTTTCATATGGTCACCCTACCCTTATTCCCTTCCCTGATTGTTCTCCTCTTTTTCCTTTATCCTAGGAAGGTTCTGTGTCTTGTGTCACCTTAAAAACAGAGTTACTGCACAATCCTAAATTTGTCTACTCAGAAGTCCCTCTGAGTTCAGTAGGACTTACTCAGAGGTAAATATGAAAAGGAAGGAGTAAGGGTTATCACTGAAGGCACTTCAGAAATAAGATGCTATGGGATCTATAATCATGATGACTGCCCCTAAACATATACAAGTGCCTCTCCTTCAATCCTGTATATCTGCATTTCAGTCCCAGTCAAATAATCAAAACACCAAACAAGGCAGGTTTTCCATGGGTAAACTCTGTACATGGTCACAGATGCATATATATATATATATATATATATATATATATATATATTCCTTTTTATAACAAAATGGTGCTTACTCCTTAATAAGTGTGTTCAGGATCAGGGCAACAGAAGGAAATCGTATTTTATTCCTGTAGGCATGATGGTGTGACATGATGAGTTAAAACCACTATCTTCTGCATATTTAGGCAAGAAAAAGTCCCACAACTCCCAGAATCTCCTAGCAGGGCTAGCTGGAGAATACTGGACTTGTAGGGCTTTTTTCTGTCTAAACAGTCATAAGATTCACTTTAAGTGAGTTTAAAATGTGAAAGTCTGGACATGTGTGGAAACATAAAAAAATTAACATGGTTGCCATTCCTCCTCCTCCTCTTCCTCCTCCTTCTTGCATTAGAACTGTAGCAGCTGTGCAATGTGGAAATGAAGTGATGCATTTTAAGATATAAATGGAATTGTAAGACCATTACATCTAGCACCCAAAATTGCTTAACAACACAGTGTAAGCTGGTGCCTGACTGGGCAGAGAGAGGTGCCCAGCAGCCAAATACTGCATTTTGCCATCGTAGACTGAGGCTCCTGGCAAGCGGTGAGCAGGTACACTGGCTACTGACATGTTCAATGGAGTGCCAGAGGCCTTCCTCACCTGTTGCTTCTTCCAAGCTAGCCCAGGTCCCTTATCTGGCATAGGGGGACAGATATGTTGACCAGATAAAATCCAGGTCAGGGCTCATGTAACTTTAACAGTTGTAGAGAAAAGGGAATTTCAGCTAGTGTCATTTGTATGCAATTAGTTACTGGTGATAATCTCTCTTCATCACAACAATTAAAGTTGCAGGCACTATACTAGAGTGACCATATACAAAAGAAGGCAGGGCCTCTGCAACTTTAACTGTGGTGATGAAGAGGGAATTTCACCAGGAACTAATGGCATACAAATGACACTGGCTGAAATTCCCTTTTCTCTACAATTGTTAAAGTTACATGAGCCCTGACCTGGATTTTATCTGGTCACGCTAGGGACAGAAGTGGTTTCGCTGCCCAAAAGAGATGTGAGCAACAATGTCTGGACTAGGGGGCAAGGTAATATGTTACTGCATAGTGTGGCTTGGCTTGTTTGAATGTGTCTGGATCTCCTAGACTCTGAAAGCATCTTTCTGGAGAGTATCTGCTGGTTGCATGATTCACGAGGCTAGGTTCTGGTGGGTACATAGTCCTTGATAGAAGGGGCTTGCACGTGCTAGAGAAAGGTAAACAGATGTGAAGAAGCAAAGGGACCTCTTGTTCTTTTGTTTTCTTTTTTTTATTATTTTTTTATTTTTTTTTTAATATTTTTTTTTATTAATTTCAACATAAACATACACAATATATAAACAATAATATAAAATAAAATAAAATAAAACAAACTTCCCCCTTCGACTACCCCCTGTGCACCCCCCCCATCCGAGACCATCTCATAATCCTTCATCCTCTTTCCAAAATTTTAATGATTCTTTTGAAGGCAATTGTCCCTTTCCCGATCTTAAAACATAATTCAAAAGGGGAGTCCATATTTCCCCAAAATCACTCTTCCTGGACATTCCCCTCTTTATTTTCATTTTACAAGTCAACATATCATTCAAAGCTAAATCCCAAATTTCTTTATACCACTCTTCTATTGTATAACTTCGTTGCCCTTTCCAATTTTTAGCAATCAATATTCTAACAGGTGCCAGGAGGTTGTTTACCAGTTCTTTATTTATTATATTCTTGTTCCTACTATCCCATATTGCTAGTAGAGCTAACTTCGGGTTTAATTCCAAGCTACTTCCAATTATATCGCTTATTTCTTTACAAACCCTTACCCAAAATTTTTGTACTTGTTCACAGCTCCACCACATATGAAAATATGTCCCAACCTCCTGACACCCCCTCCAACAATTCTTGGGCAATTTTTTATCAATCTGGTGAAATCTCACAGGTGTTAAATACCATCTCCAAACTGTTTTATAATAGTTCTCCTTAATTCTAATCGACAATAACTTTAACATTCTTCCATTCCATATCCTCCCCCAATTATCTTCATTGATTTTCCCCCTTATATCTTCTTCCCAAACCTCTTTTATAACCTTAAGTGAGTCCTGAAATTCTTCCTCTATTAATATTTTATATATCTCACTAGTGAGTCCTTTCTTAGCTCTAGCTTCTTCTTTATCCCACGATTGTTCAATTAAATCTTCAAATCTTGTATTATTTCTACAATCCTTATTCTTTGTCCTCCATTCCTGTGTCCATTTTAACAATTGCAGACACTTGAACCACGCTATCTTTTGTCCTTTAAATAGGTCTTTAATATGCTCACTATCCTTCATCTTTTCCATCCAATTCCTTAATTTAATAATATCTTGTTCTTTCAGACTCGCTTCTATCTCTGATTTTAATACTCTTGGGAAGTTTCCCACTACTACAACTGGGGCAAGCGGAGAATCCCCTGGTATCAACTTTCCTCTATACTTCTCCCAGATCGTTAATATATTTTCCAACAATGGGTTGTCCAGTACTTTCAATTCTTTCTTTTGCATTTTAGTAAAAAATATATTTCGCAGTTTACATTCCACCTTTACTGTTTGCGATTCTAACCATTCCAGGTCTTGTTCCCCTATAATAGCATAAATAACATATCTTAACTGGTTAGCAATATAATAATTCTTAATATTCGGAAGTCCTAAACCTCCTTTCTTTTGAGCCTTATACCATAACCCCTTATTTATCCTAGCTCTTTTATCCCCATTACAATAAGCATTTATCATATTTTGCCAACTTTTAATCTCAGCTACTGAAATTCTAATAGGTAACATTCTAAACAGAAAATTAATCTTAGGTAATATCTTCATTTTAATAACCGCTATTCTACCAAACCAAGAATATTTTAATTTTCTATATATCTGTAATTTCTCCCCTACCTCTTTTCTTAACCTTACAAAATTAAGTTCCTCTAATCTATCTAATTCTCTGTCTATATTAACTCCTAAATATCGTATTATGTTTTTATATCCTAATCCTAGATTAGCTTTACATTTCTCCATCTCTTCCTTGTTATAATTGTACAACATCATTTCTGACTTCCCCCAATTAACTTGTAATCCTGTAATTTCCCCAAATTCTCTCAAATGTTTCTGAATCAACTCCCCGCTTTTTAGGGGATCTTCTAATGTCAATAACGTATCATCCGCAAACATATTTACTTTTATCTTATCATTACTACCTATCCCCTTTAATCTTTCATCTTCCCTAATTATGTTTGCTAAAATTTCTATAACTACTGCAAATAAGATCGGCGAGAGTGGACACCCTTGCCTAGTTCCTCGAGCTAGATTTATTTGTTGCGTTAACCCATCATTAACCATTATTTCCGCTTTATTATTTTTATACATCTGATTAATCACTCCCATAAATTTATTTCCAAACCCAAACGTTTTTAATATTATTTTTAACGCTGGCCATTCCACGCAATCAAAGGCTTTGAAAATATCTAAAGCTACTAATCCTGCTTTTAAATTCCTTTTTTTTATAATATTTATTATATTTATAACTCTCCCAATTAAATTCGGCATTTTCCTACCTACAATAAATCCACATTGATCATTTTTTATATATTTAAAAATAAATGAACCCATTCTTTTAGCCATTATTGCTGAAAATATTTTTGCATCCTGATTTATTAAAGATATTGGTCTATAAGATGCTGGATCCGTCAAGTCCTTGCCTGGCTTCTGTATTAAGATAACCATGGACTGATCCCATGATGGCGGAGTCGTTCCTCCTTCTATTATATTATTATATAATTTTAATAATCTAGGTATTAAAATATCCTTAAATATTTTATAAAACTCCGGCCCCAATCCATCAATCCCCGGAGACTTACCTCCTTTTAGTTTTGCAATAATTCCCTCAATTTCTTTCTCAGTAACCAAGGCTTCCATACTCTCTTTATCTTGATCATCCAGTCTTATTTTCCAATTTCTTTCTACATATTCCTGTATCTTATCTTTTGTAACCGCCTCTGATGCATATAATTCTTTATAAAATTCCTGAAAAATTATTAATTTATCTTTCATTAAATTACATCTATTCCCTAATTTATCTCTAATTGTCCCTATCATATTCTTAGCCTTCTCTGACCGCATGGATCTAGCCAGCATTTTGGAATTTCTATTATTATATTCAAAAAAATCTCTCTTTAAATACAACAAGTTCTTCTGAACCTGTTCTATTTCTTCTTTCTCCAATTCCTTTTTCTTTGCTTGAATTAAGGCATATAACCGCTTATCTTTTGTTTCTCTTAATCTCTCCTCTAGTATCCTTATCTCTTCTTCAACGTTTTTAATAAGTACTTCCTGTTGCTTTTTAAGTGTGGACATTTCCCTAATACACATCCCTCTTATTACTGCCTTCATTGTGTCCCATAATAGTCCTTGCGAATTAACTCCTTTTTCATTTATCTGCCATATTTCCTGCACTTCCTTTTTTAGTTTCTCTACTATACTTTTATTTTTAAAATTCTTCCATCCAGTCTCCATCTCTTTGCTTGTTTATAATCCTTCTTCCTCTTCATCTCCATCATCATTAATGCATGGTCAGTGATCTTTATTACTCCTATATCACAATCTATTAAGTTTGATAACATATTCTTTGATATAAATATATAATCAATCCTTGAGTAGCTCTTAAATCTAGGTGAGTAAAAGGTATATTTCCTCTCTTCTCCTTTTAATACTCTCCATACATCCATTAATTCTTTCCTCTCCATTAGTTTAGCTAGTTCCGTCTTCCCCCCACCTCTAGCATCTCTAATAGCGTTATCCCTATCTTTCCCTTTATGTAGTACCATATTAAAATCTCCTGCCATCACAATATTTTTATTCCCTAAATCTCCCACCATATCAAACACTTCTTTAAAGAATTCAATTTGATTCCCATTTGGAGCATAGACATTAATCAACACAAATTCTTCCCCTTCCATCGTGCAGTAAATTATAAGGATCCTTCCATTCTTATCTTTCTTTACACTTTGAATATCAATACCACATTTCTTCGATATTATGGTTGCCACACCTCTCGCTTTAGAAGTACCACATGACTTTTCATACACTCCTATTTCCCTCATTCGTAACTCATTTACCCCCTCCTTTATCTGATGAGTTTCCTGCAAGAAGATTATATCAATTTTTTCTCTTTTCAACATTGTTTCAATTCTTCGTCTTTTTACCACCGTTCCTAGCCCCTTAACATTTAACGTTGCATATCTCAATTTATTTTCCATCTCTTAGTTTCAGCCATATGTATACATTGATCTCGGTCAGTGAACCCCATACCCCCCCTCCCTTCCCTCCCCCCACACACCCTCAGTGAACCCCATACCCCCCTCCCTTCCCTCCCCCCACACATATCCTCATTTTTACCCCCCTGCTCACCAGACCTCTGGGCACTGGTCCCAATTATTTTAGAACTCTTCAGGGGGGGGGGAACCCGGCCCAACCCTCAGAGCGAAGTCCGAACCTCCTCTCCTCTCCCCTTTCCCCTCTAATCCCTTTTCATTGACTAGAACCTCCCACCGCTCCTTCTTCTTGGACTACTTCTCCCGGATCGTTAGGATCCATTATACCCAACTTCTCCAACAGCTGGATTCCTTGCTCACACGATGTTATTCTTTCTTGCTTCCCACACCAAGCAAATCTCAAAAATACTGGATATCCCCAGTTGTAAGTTATCGATTTCTTCCTCAATGCTGCTGTGCAAATCTTAACACTTTTCCTCCACTGGATGGTCTGCGGGGAAAGATCTTGATAAATCTCAATTGCTGTTGCTTGAATCTTTGGTTGAGGTTGTTTTCTGATTGCTTGCATCAATTTTTCTTTTTTATAATAATTTGCAAATTTAACAATTATGTCTCTTGGAAGCACTCCTCTACCTTTGAAACCAACTCTATGCACTCGTTCGAGATCATCTTCATCCCACGCCACATCTGGAAGTTGTGTTTTTATCCATGACAGAATTGTATCTCTTAAATCTTTTAAATTCTCTCTTTCTTGCTCCGGATATTTTCTTATGCGTAGATTTGCTCGTCTGTCCCGATCCTCCATAGCGATAATGCGTTGTTCATGTTGAGACAGTTGGTCCTCGTGCTTCTTGCAAACTTCAGCCAATGCTCTCGTGTCTGTCTGCAGCACTCCAACATCCTTCACCACTTGCGTTAAGCCCATCATAAGCTCCTGTTGCGTATCGTTAATGCGCTTGGCCAAGCGCTCTTCAAGGCCAATAAGCATTTTATTGATATCAGCCTTTAACTCATCCATTGGATCTGGCTGACCTCCTCTGGTAGTCTTTGGAATTACAACCAGGTCTGCAGTTGGTAACGGAGAGCTTTTTACAGGAGACTTCTTTGCTGGCTTCTTATCTGGAATGTCTGGCATATTTTGCTCCTCCAAGCGCGTCAATCTCTGCCAGGTACGATCTGAACCACGCTCTTTTGAGTAACACTGACAAGCCATTTTGCTGCTCATAGTGAGTAGCAAAATGAGGTAGGCTAGGATGGAGTAGAAAAGTTAAATGCAGAACAAATGTTGTTGAAGTAATTTGTAAAATACATGAAAATAACATTATATTAACTTCTTAGCAAGAACTCTAGGAATGCTCCACATGAACTTGTCTGTATATTAAGATCATCATTGGAAGGCCTACTCATTGGCCTGCCATTAAGATTTCTAAGCTCAATGAGTACTATAGATAGGGACTTCTCAGTGGTGGCCCCTGCTCTGTAGAAGCCCCTATTTAGCTGACTCCATCTTTTCAAAAGCCACAAAATGTCTTGTGGCATCTTGAAGACTCATAAATCATGCAAACTATGTTCATCTCATGTGTAACTGACAACTTGCTCCACAATTGCAGAAACCTCCTCCTAACAACTCCCCCCCCCTCTGTCAATGATCCTGTTTTGTGTTTGTAATTATGTTTATGTTAACACTTTAGGATTGCAGGCCCTATTGCAGTCAATGGGACGTCTGAGTAGACATGTATAAGGTTGCACTGTTCAACTTGCTTAAATTCTATCACAGTGAAGATTTAACATGATCAGCAATAAAATACTAATGGCCCTGTAAGCACTTCATTTAGTGCTGCAATCCTATATTCATTTATCTGGGAATAAGCTTTATTGAAATCAAAGGGACTTGTTTCTGAGTTTTCTTTGAGCAGTTTTCTTGGGGTCCCTGATTGGGATTTCTGTTCTCTGCACACTGAGGCAGTGTAAATTCAGGAGATATTTGGCTAAAAGGAGGGAAAGATCCTCGTCTAGCATTGTGATAGTTTATCATTATTAAACCGGAAGTTGAAACAGGCTAAGAGATGCTAGTGAGAAGTGGCTGCAACAAGCTTTTAGTCCATTTTATTCCATGGCTAATTTTATACCCTTTCTGAATGCTAGTTTGCTAGTTTGTTGTACTAGATTTTTCTGCACTTGTCAACTGCTTCATTTGTTCAGTAATAGCAGTGTGCTGAATCTGTGAGTATGGATCCTGATTTAAAATGGATATGAGAAAGGTGATGGGGAAAGAGTGAGCCTATCTACACCAAGCAGGATACAACACTTTGAAAACGTTTTGAAAACTGTATATGGAGTGTGTCCTGGGCTCCAACAGTTCTCAAAACTGTTATAAACTGTTTTAAACTGTTTTAAACCATTTTAAAGCAGTAGTGTAGATTGGCTCAGTGTTAAATGTTAGGAAAGGTGAGACTATGGTCATCCAGTGAAGGATTTGCAGTAAGAAAAGATATTTGAAGGAGGAGGAAACCGTACCACACATAATATAGCAAAAGCTTCAAAGTACAATGAAAGCTACAAACATTTATTTATTTATTTATTACATTTGTATACCGCTCCATAGCCGAAGCTCTCTGAGCGGTTAACATAGGATTAAAACAATTAAAACAATATACAAAAATTAAAACAGCAAAAACATACAACATACACACAATACACACATACATTTAAAACCACTACAACAACCCCAAAAGCTACAAAAACTAAAACAAATCCAGGCTCCTCAGATATTGCCAAATGCCTGAGAGAAGAGGAAAGTCTTGACCTGGTGCCGAAAAGATAACAATGTTGGTGCCAGGTGGGCCTCATCAGGAAGATTGTTCCACAACTGGTGGGCCACCACAGAGAAGGCCCTCTCCCTTGTTGCCGACCTCTGAGCTTCTCTCGGAGGAGGCAGTCGGAGGAGGGCTTTAGATGTTGAACGTAGTTTTCGGGTAGGTTCATGTCGGGAAAGGCGTTCTGTCAGGTATTGTGGTCCCAAGCCGTGTAAGGCTTTATAGGTTAAAACCAGCACCTTGAATCAGGCTCGGAAACATACAAACACACCATTGAGTCACAAGGCAATCAAGGCTGCCAGCTGTAGAACTAAATGATTTAAATTGCTTCCAAACTGACCCTGAGCTCAGAATCTTGAGACGACTGAGCCTATCAGGACAATACATGAGCAAAAAACTTTGACCTGAATTCTGTCGTAATAACAATCACAAATTGTAAAGAAGTGCTCCAGGTCAGTGTATAAAATCTCTCACATGAATGTGTAAATGTGGAATACTTTTGGTGTGTTTTGGTGTGTTTGATAGCAAAGGAATGTAAACTAAGATATGTTTCAGTTTGATATGGGTGTTGTTTCGTGCTTGCTTAAGACAATTTTTAATGATTTTATGTTGTATTTTAGAGTTGGCTAAAATGTGGCTATATCTGTTTTGTGTAGCTCCTGACGAAGGTTTTGTAACCGAAACGCGTCGAGCAGACAGAATATAAGATAAAAGAAATAAAGAAAAATATATTTTTACATAGTACCAGAGCTTTGCTCTCCTTTTTCTACCCCTTGGAGGATGGCCATGTTGGGGTGGGCATGCCCCCTTGGAGGATGGCCACGTTGGGGTGGGCATGCCCCCTTGGAGAATGGCAGCGTTGGGGTGGGCAGGCCACCTTGGAGAATAGCCATGTTGGGGTGGGCATGCCCCCTTGGAGGACAGCCATGTTGGGGTGGACATGCCATGTTGAGTGTCCTCCTGTTTGGTTTCCAAAATATGGTCACCCTATACCTGGCATTTTCCTTTCATGGAGAGAATGGGTCGGGAAATGTATTGATTTTAAACTGATTGAATGTGCACCTGTAAGCTTTGGACAAAGTCCAAATGTCTCCAAAGATTGCTTTCAGCCACTTTGGTTTGGGATTCGGACTTTGTCCAAATTAAATGCACATCCCTGGTTTTGAATGTTCCAGGGATAGGATGGATTCCGAAGTGTTCAGTGAAGTTTCAGATTTTATGTTATAGGAAAAGCTAGAACATTTATAAATCTAACCTTTGTCTAAGGTTGAAGCTCATTCACAAGAATGGTATATTCAGAACATATTGCCCATATGTTAGAATGAGGAAAGTGGGAGATAAAGGATACTGGGTGGAAGAATTATAGATAATTAGGAATTGATCTTTCACACATGTTCAAAGATTTGACATAGCTATTTTAAGACTACAATAATGATCGGAAATAAACTTTTAATGGTGTTAGTCCAAATGCCAATTTTTTCAGAGCTGGAAATTTTAGCACTGCATGCCGCGAGAACATTTTCTGCAGAGATCAAGCATAATTGCTAAAAATATATGGTTCTTACAAAAATGGAAATGAACACAAGGTTTGCTCATCCCAAATTAGTACAACAGATTGAACAAGCTAATCTGGTCTGGAAGAATCTGTACTTTAAACTATAGAAGAAAAGCTCAGAATAAATTCCTAGAAGTATGGTAGGTGTTTGTTTACAGAAATTTGCACATTGACTCTAATGTGTTCTGAAAAGATTCTCTCAGTTGTAGCTGTAGAGATCTCTCTGCATTGCCTTCTGATTTAAGCCAGGGTTGAATTGATGAAGGGGTTTTACTAGTGAAGGAAATGTTTTGAAACAAAATGCTTCTCCCATTTTAAAAAGTGACAGGAAGTCATTGTTCACTGTCCAGGGTTCTAACCCCCCTAGCCATGACAAGGAGGGTCAGCCATTACAAGGAAGGTGATCTCTAAAAGGAAGCACTGAAAAGGAAGGTGATCGGCTAGATTTATACTACTGCTTTATAGCACTTTTGAAGTACACTGATAACTGCTGAGGCACAATCCACAATTCATATACCACTTTCATAGTGTTATTTCTTGCATTTTATTCCACTTTCACAATGATTTGACATAAGGTGTAGATCTAGCCTTTGTTTGTTGAAACTTAAGTGACTGAGTGGTCGGGATGGGGGGTGGGGGTTAAATTGAACTTGCTTAATTTTGCACTTTGTAACCAAACTGAAACACAGGCACTTTCCACACCAGGCAAAATGCCTGGGATGGCCCCCGGCTGCTCCCTGTGTGATCAAATGATGCATATGGAGTCCCGGGGGGGGGGGGGGCACAGGATTTTTCCTGGTTCTCAGTAACCACAAAAATCCCAAATCTTACGTGGTCCCGGGAACTTCCTGGGACTGCGGAAGATGTGGCTGCCTGCACTCACGCATGAGTAAGCACAGCAGCACCGATGGCCACGGAGCTGCACCACTCGGCTCTGAGGCTATCAAGGGAGGGGGGAAAGCAAAATCGCCATCCCCAGGATGGCGGGGGGAACCCCCCCGATTGCATGTGGGTTTTTTAAAAAATGTACTTCTTCGTTGGAGCACAGGAGCGCTCTTCGTCTTTAAAAAAAAAAATTAAAATGGCGGGCGTGATGTCCGACAACCCGGGACGTCGCGCCCGTGATGTGTTTAGACAGCACCGATCCCTGAATCGGCTACTTCCAGGATCCCCCGCGCTGTGCCCTCTACACCGCTATGGTGTAGAAAGGGCCACAGTTACCCATCACAATTCATACTTCTCTCAATTTTGCAACTGAATTCTCCAATTAAAACTGCACTCAAAATGTGTACATGATGAGATGGTGCACACAAAAATACATGCTAGAAATTATTGAGAACTGATCAGCCAAGGTCTACCAGTACTTCTTTCAAACTGTTAGAGAATTACAGACAGATCTGCAGTGATGTCATAGAAACAGAATGGTCATAGTGTCGTGGGACAGTGCATGTTTCGCATGAAAAAAAACTCAGGTTTGGTCCCTGTTGGTTTTAGGTCTAAGGAACTCAAGCAACAAGCCTGTGAAAATCCACCTGCTGCCAGTCAACATAAAAGGCCAGTGGTCTGCCTTAAAAAGGGAGATCAACAGGGGGTCCTCATGTGTAGCAAGCAGCGTGTTTGCGGGGGTTCATGCTCCCCAACTCTACTCCCCCATGATGATGCATGCACTGACAATGTATTCAGCAACAGTATGTGAGGTGGGTGGTTACCAGGAAGACGGCCTTTTCTGCTGTGGCACCCTGGTTGTGGAATGAGCTTCCAAGAGGGGCTTTCCAGGCACCAACATTGTGCTTTTTCCGGTGACAGGTGAAGACCTTTTTATTTTCCCAGGCATTTTAGTCTTCCTGTCCTGTTGTTTTAAATCTGTTATTGTATTTTAAATCTCTGCTTTGCTGCTAGGTTTTATTCTGGTTGTAATTTTATAGTGACTTTTAAGCTTTTATATTTTAAATTGTATTTTATGCTGTATGTTGTGGTTTTAATTTTTGTGAATCACACAAAGAGCTTCAGCTATTGGGCTGTTTAGAAATGGAATGAATGAATGAATAAATGAATGAATAAATGAATGAATAAATAAATAAATAAATAAATAGTGGAGCCATTAGTGCATAGCTACATATACATGTGTGGCTCATCCATGTGAAGGGTAATCTTGATTGGTGCAAGTTTCCCCTTTCATGGAGGAGACCTACATATTTATGTTGTTGTTGTTGTTGTTGTTGTTGTTATTATTATTATTATTTATTACATTTATATACCGCCCCATAGCCGAAGCTCTCTGGGCGGTTTACAAAAATTGGTGTACATCTATGGTTTCTTTATGCTGCTACCGAATGCATGACTATCAGAGGACATGGGCTCATGCATGCATCATCATTGGGGTGGGACTAACCAGTGCACCCCTATGACCATGGCTCAGTGGTAGAGCCCCTGCTTTGCATGCTGGAGGTCCCAGGTTTAATCCCTGGCTTCTCCAGGTTGGATTAGAATAACTCCTGCCTGAAACCCGGGAGAACCACTGCCCATCAGTGTTGACAATACTAGGCTAGATGGACCAAGGGTCTGACTCAGTGTAAGGCAGCTTCCTATATAATGATAATAATAATAATAATAATAATAATAATAATAATAATAAATTTATTTCTTACCCGCCTCTCCCTCTGGATCGAGGAGGGGAACAACATCATTATAAACAATATAAAATACATAAAACTAATTAAAATCATATAAAATTAATACATTATTAAAATCAATAAAACTCTTAAAGTTCAACAGGGTAGGCCTGCCGGAAGAGATCAGTCTTTATAGTTCTCTTAAATTCTAGAAGATTGGTAAGTTGGCGGATCTCTCCTGACAGGTCATTCCAGTCTGGGAGTGGCAGAAGAAAAGGTCCTCTGGGTCACGGTTGTCAGTCTAGTTTGGACGACTGTAGTAAATTCTTCCCAGTGAACGTAAGCAAATGGGGCGGATTGTATGGGAGAAGGCGATCCTGCAGGTAACCTGGACCCAAACCATGCAGGACTTTAAAGGTAATGACCAACATTTTGTACTTCGCCCGGAAACTAATTGGCTGCCAGTGGAGTGATTTAAAAGCTGATGTAATATGGTCACTCCTAGGTGACCAACCTGGCTGCTATATTTTGAACTAGTTGAAGTTTCCGGACTAGGCACAGAGGTAACCCTATGTACAGTGCATTACAGAAGTCAAGCCTCAAAGTTACCAGCATGTGCACTACCATTTTTAGGCCTTCCAACTCTAGGAAGGGGCGCAGCTGGTGTATCAGCCGAAGCTGATAGTAGGCACTCCTGGCCGTCGCATCTATCTGAGCTGTCATTTGGAGCAACGGATTCAGGAGCACTCCCAAGCTGCGAAAATAACCTTTCAGGGTGAGTGTAACCCCATCCAGAACTGGTTTTCTTTGTATGTGTGTAGTGTTGTGGGTCAACATTCCCTAGAGTATAAGTCTGGTTCATACTTCTATTACCTGTCTGATGGGCTATTTCAGCCTTTTCAAAGTGTAACAAAACCACCTAGCTCTTCTGACATCTTAGTTTATGGTAAATAATTATCCCTGTTCTTTTATCCTCCCACAAGGCAATGAAACTCATTTTAAAAATTGGCAAAAATATCAATCTGATCTTGTGGCTTTTGGAGAGGGCTTTAATTTTTTTTTAAAAAAAAAAGCTGCAGCCCATTGGGGAAGTCCAATAAATGCCTCGATAGAAAGAGAAGTTATCTGATATTTGCATAACTCTGATAAAATGAATTTTAAGAACTTCTCCAGTGTTGTTGCATGTAAATTTGACGATAAGGTCAATAATAGCAATGTCATTAGAACACTCTTGAAGACAGACTGTCTCTGAAGGGCTTCCCAATAGTGCAATATAAATTAGATTACAATCCATTATTGAGTGTTGCACTAAGACATTACAAAACAGGTTCACTAGGTAAAAGTGTTTTATCATGTCTATTTTCCAGCAAATACAACCACATTTTCCACCACTGCTTTGCATTTGTCATTTTGCAAGATTAAATAGGGATTCATTGCATGCATCTTCTAGGTTTTGCCTCCATTATGGATTCGGCATTATAGTTTCACTGTTGCTTTGTGCTGTTTCTTCGTCTTCAGTTCCCCTAATCCTAAACAACACTGAGGCCAGAACTACACCAAGCAAGATATAACACTTTGTGTCATGGGCCCCAACAGTTGTCAATACCATTATAAACTGTTATAAAGCTGTAGTGTAGATCCTGCCTGATTCAAACTTTCTCTTCATATATGTTAGTCAAGGGGGCTCGTAATGGAATGGGCTGCTAAGCCACTATCTTCTGCATGTGATTTGTAGATGTAAATGTTATGAATGGTTCTGGATTTACAACAAAATCCTGAGTTACATTGCTCAGTTATCTACAGACTGGATATGAAATAACTATATTTGCTTTTTCGGAGATAGTCATGGAAAAAGTTCACAGATATATCAGTGGAATCAACTTTGCAAACTGGGCATTCCAAACTACACATGTACACATCCCCTCAGAAGCTTCAACAGGAGCTCACCTACATGTTAGTTTTGCTGTGGGGATTGTGTTGCACTCAGGGTTTTATACAAATTTGCCAAAGGTGCATCCTGAGCCAATAAGTGAACCTCGCTGCGTGCTGAAATCTGCACAGCACAAGCTTGGCAATGCAATGTCAACTGAAGACGTGCACACACAAAAATGAGTATCTTAGTGAAAAGCGTTCACAAAATGCATAACTTAGAGATTAGCTGCATTACACCAAGGGAAAGTACTTGGAAAATTAATGTATTTGGAAAAAATATGCACAGAATTGGCTATATTTGGGGGGGGGGGCACAAAAAGTGCTTATGCCTGTGTGGATTTAACAAAGAAATAGAAAACTTATGCAAAACTAGAATGGAACAAGCTGAAGCCTGAAAAACCCAAAAATCTTAGCAAAAACAAAATAAACAAATCCATCCATCCCTCTTCCCAAGGTAGGTTCTTCTACCACCATTATCCCCAGTTGTATTATGAAGCAGAAACCATTGGATGTATTACAGTGCCATTATGTGCATGTTTACTTAGAATTAAGTTCCACTGTCATCAATGGGGCTTTCCCCCAGATAAGTGGACATAGGATTGCAGCTTCATGATAATCATGCAGAATTTCCAGATCTTCTACCTATGCCATGGCAGGTACCAATTCAAGCAATGAAACTCAGTGCATAATGGTCCCAGTGGTTGTCCCAGTTATTGTATTGATTTACAACTGGCCTTATTCTCCCTTGGTGTATCACACTCTTCCCTATCCCGCTGCTCACTGTAGAGCTTGGGCATGTGCCACTGGGAAGAGGATTTCCCCACCCCTCCTCCCTATGCAGCCCCTCTAGCCCCCTGAAATTGCTACATAAAAGGTCAGAAGAACCTGTAGAATGGGATGTTTTGTGGTGCACGGGGGGAATCCCCCAAAATTGGTCAGAAGCACCTTCTGTGAGCGGAACCCTTCTGTCCATGGAAGGGAGATCCTGGATTCAACCCCTTGTCCCTACAAAAGGCTCCTTCACATGGAGCATATGTAGCGTAATCAAGATCAGTTACTCACAGAAGTTTCTGGATCCTTTTCATGACATTGTCATCCTCTGGTGCCTCTCCCACTGTTTTTGAGGTTTATTCTGCTGAGATTTAATTTGCCAAAAATGGAGTAGCAAATATACACCACTATCAAAGAGCTGGCGTATTACCTGGATAGTGGAATATTCTTGTGATGTTGCAGCACCATCTGCTGGCTGTTTAAATGGAACATGTGGAACTTCCACACCATGGGAACCACAAAAAGGGGGGGGTGAGAGAAAAGGGAGAGTCATGTTTATTGTGCCCATTGTAATCCCAGAATGGCTCCAGACGAAGAAAGCCCAGTAAGGGAGCGGGTTTTATCACTCATTTACAGAAGCTCAACGAGTCATTAACAGTTATCATATATAATAAAAAATAAACCACGCTTTAACCAGACTCCTTGTAAAATACATATCCTTACATATCCTTGCAAATACTGAACAGCTGATAAGAGGGCTAATGTGGGATATATAGTGGCTAGAGCTCGGATTGGGACTGGAGATACCTGAGCTTCAATTCCTTGCTCACCCATGAAATTCACTGCATGATTTTGGGGTGGTTGCTATCTTCCAGCTTCCTACCTCTGAGAACTGTTGTGAGGATAAAAGGGAATAACTTCATATATGCTACTCTTAGCCTCTTGGCAAAAAGGTGAAGTACAAATATGATGAATTCTGTAAGGTTTTTTTTAAGCCTTTATTCTGACAGAAACAAATATAGAGCAGGATCCAGACTTGGTCATGTTTAACTAAACTCCCATTGATTTAATGGGTCTACTCTAAACATGCCCCAATCTGGATCCAACCCACAGTCTGTTCCCCAACAGAAAGAATCAGGAAGAAGGGTCTACACTTCCCCCAAAGAGTCTTATACACTGTACTGGGGCAAAGGGAGGCAGATGTGGGCATCCTACTTTCCATTCTATTTGTTTTCCAACTCTTCTTGATCATTTTAGCCTTTAAGGGTTTCTAAAAACACGTTGAGAGCTTTCTTCCAATCATGGATTTATAATAATTATTGCAGCCTAATCACAATTTGAGAAATGGATTAATTTGCTTAATTGATTAGAAAACTTGATTGGGGCTTGAAAGAGCATGCAGGTTGCCCATGGGAATAGAGGGATTGCTCCATTTACAAGCAGAACACTCAACATTAGGCAGATAATGGTAATCTTTACTTACAGAAATAAATAAAAACCATGAAAGACCAATGAGGAAGTCATGGGGTGAAAAAAAATTCCCACAGTAGGTGGTTAAAAATAATAAAAATGCCAGGATAGTATTCGTGGCTTTGTGTAAATCTCCCAGTTTCCATGGCAATGCTTCATAAAGAATTTGACCCTCACTGAGTAGAGCTGTGCTGGATTTGGACAGAAATTCTCCCTGAAATTTTCAAATCTGGGATTTCTTAGTAACTCCAGTGTTCTACCCTATCTATCTATCTATCTATCTATCTATCTATCTATCTATCTATCATCTATCTACCATTTCATTTATATACTGCCCAACAGCTGAAGCTCTTGGGCTGCCTAGGACTATAACAAATATTTGAGAGAAAGCACTCTCAAATCTAGAATTTTAATGTAGAATTTAGGGTGAGGAAATCCAAGCTTTGGATTTTGACATTCGCAGCAGGCATCTCTTCCCTTATCACCATTTTGTTTCTGCTCTTCTGTGGTTTATGGCCGGTAGCATCACCAATTGGATGCCTCTCGAGTCACTATAAAGTGAACCTCCAGGATTTTGAGAAACACATTTTTACTAACCTATGACTTGAGAACAGAAGGATTAGAGAAATACTTCAGAATCACTCCCCCACATTGGTTAGTTATTAAAGCTTAGATTCAGGGGGGAGAGAGAGAGAGAGAGAGATTGAGAGAGAGAGAGAGAGAGAGAGAAGCTTTGAATTGCTAAGTTACCTGATCATACAAAGAAGGCCAGGACCTGGCCACTATTATCTACCTGCTCACCTCCAGATTAGACAACTGTCATGTCTTGTATATGGGATTGCGGTTGAAGGCTGTTCACAAACTAACTTTAGTTCAAAATATGGGCATTAGACTGCTTGCTGGGCCCAGGAGATGAGAATATATCTAACCAATGGTTAATAACTCTGCTGCCTTTCCTCTGTTTCCAGGCATAATTCAAAGAACTGGTACTTTAAAGATCTACATGACTTGAGAACCAGCTATCGAAGGGATCTTCTCTTCATCATGAACTTACCTTTGACGTTAGGTAAATTTTAGTGTCCTCCCTGTGGAACACCCCAGAGGTCCTCTTTCCGGTGTCTTTTTGTTGCCAGGCAAATACCTTTTAATTGTCCCAGGCCCTTTCATTTTCATATTTTGTAGCATTTTATGCTACTTTTGTATTCTGATTTTGCTCTTCTGGTTTTATCATTGTTGGTATATATTTATGCTTTTCATTTATAAGGAACCTTGGAAATACTGATATTGAAGTACAGCTTATACATCTTTAAAGTGAATAACATAAAAAACCCCACAACATTTACCTTTTCAGTCTCCTTTCAGAGCATGCTACTGTGGATCCCAGTTAATAATCTGGCTACTGTATTCTGGTATGGATCCACTGAAGTTTGTAAACATCTTTCAAGGCAGTCCTACATGTAATGAAATGCAGTAATCAAGCCTGGGTGTTAGCAAGGCATTGATAACCATGCTAGGAGAGAAGGCAGCTAGTGCACCAACTAACGTAGATGAAAGCTGATTTGTGACCCTAGAGGACTCTTGAGACTTTGGGCCGATCTACACAGTCCTTTGGAACGTTTTAAAAAGTATTTTAAAACGTTCCAAATAGGTGCGTTCTAAAATGTCTTAGGCCACATTACTGAGTACTCACGTTACAGGAGAAAACTTCTTCAGTCTTTACAGCGGTGTGTGCGGTCACACGCTGTTCTGCCCTGTCTCTTTCTCTTTCATTTTTTCAGTGAGTTTAGGGCAAGGCATTGTGGGGGTTGTAGTTCAGTCACCACTTCCTCCTTTGTTCCTCTGTCATACCCTAGCGAGTATAGAGCTAGGCATTGTGGGTGCTGTAGTTCACTCACCCACTTCCTCTTTCTTCCCCACCAATCAACTGCTAAGCATTTGGGCGTTGGTCAAGGCAGCACTGCCCCCAGGAATCACAAGGAAGGACACATTATTTTACTTAAAATGATTTATTAAAAGTGAAACCGTTGTATATAACTGAAGGGAGTTTTAAAAAAACCTCAGATATACAACGTTATAGGGAGTGCGTCATGTGGCCCAAAGAGTTTTCATAACCCTTATAAAATGTCAAAAACCTCATATGTAGATCGGCCCTTTGTAAGTAAACGTGGATTTATTCCCAGGATAGGCAAGGTTCAAATATAGAGGATGCATTTCCCTAAGGCACCCTGTCAGCATCTTCAGGCTGCCATGACTAAAATGTATCCAAGTATATATGCATCCGACTGGAGCCAAGGAAGCATCTCTCCAGGGCTTCAGGCAGAAGGTTTTCCTAGCCCTACTGGAGATGCTGGGGATTGACCCTAATATTTTCTGCATGCAAAGCAGGGACTCTCTCACTGAGCTATGATCCAACTGTATCTGTAAACAGAAAATGAGCAATGATGGGGAACAGTTTGAGGAAGACAGCATTAGAGAAGCTAAAGACAGTCATGTTTCCCTTGCCCTGTCCTAAACAGATTGCAGGTTCAATCACTGATTATTATTATTTTGACAGGGGGATGTATCCAATGGGTTATAGGCAATGCTAGTCTAACTTAAGCACCATTAATTTCAATGGGTCTACTCTAAGTAGGATTACCACTGGATACAACCGAGATGTATGAAGTGGGACTGCATGTGCCACATCTAACTTCACATGCTGTTCCCCCTTTAGCTAAGGACAAGCTTCCTTTTGTGTGTTGCATGTATGCCCCCAGATAGATTGGGACAATGTGCATAATGGTTAAGTAATACTAGGGAGGAAATTCTGTTCCAGCTAACAAAGATGGATGGGTATTAAGCCAAACAGTCTGTTAAAACAATATACTGTAGTATGGGACATGATTTCATGCTATCCCGCGTGGAACACTCTGCTATTCTGTGTCTTAACCAACTGCAACGTTTGGCAATATCAAACAATGAAATGAATAAGCTGAGTAGGAAACAAAACCTCACTATCTAATTCTGCTTGTTATAGGCTTTATTATGCTGTCTTTTTAAATGTAACATGTCTAAGCTGCCACCGGGCAAGAACCCATTGTGAATAAGCTGTCAAGTTTAATTAGGTGATACGATTCTCCTCCTCCTCCTTTTTTGAATGACCATTTACTTTGAAGGAACTTAATCCGAATGGTCACATTCAGCCAAAGTTAAGTGCTTTTTAGCCACATTGACTTCAATGGTTGTGAGTGTGACTCAGTGTCTCCCACTCAAATCAATTGGACTTTTAAAATGGGGTAAGGTTATCTGAATCCTTCCCGAAACATGTTAAACAAAATTAGTCCATCCAACTGGATAAAGTGGCCATAACATCTCTTAGAATAATAATAATAATAATAATAATAATAATAATAATAATAATATAGAACAGTTTCATCTCTCTGTGAGCTCCACACTTTTAAAAAATGATTCCCCCCCCACCCCAACATATTACTGTCTGGCAGACCAGTCTGATGAGTTGGTTGAGCTGCTGCTGCACAAACTTTATTGTTTGCTAGCCACAGCCCCTTATGAATTGCCAAAAAAAAAAAGGAAATGCATCAACCCCCCCCCCAAAAAAAGACAAGCATTTGCATCAAATTGGCATATAGAGTGGCATATATGCACATTTTGAAATTATAATTAAAATTTAAATAGATATACAGTAAAATTCACCATATTGGGGAATTGTGTCTAGGTGTCCTACTGTGTGTCTGCTAAAGGCAGCCCTTCAAATAGAAGATACCTACAAATATTTATTTATTTATTTATTTATTACATTTATATCCCACCTTTCTTCCACTGTGGAACTCAAGGTGGCTACATGTGGTTCCCAAGTAGTCTCCCTTCCAAGCACTGAACAGACCTGGACTTGCTTAGCTTCAGCAAGTTGGCTGCCTCATGTGCCTTCAAACCATGTCTTAGGAAGAAAAGACAGTCCCATGGCAACCCTTCGAATAGAGGACTGTGGTTTGTAAAAGAGAACACACAGCCACCCTATCAAATGCTAGCAAATGGCTGATCCCTGAGAAAACGTAAGGCTTGCTTTGCCTTCCTGGTTACCAAGTCCCAGTTGAAATAGGGGTTGCCCTCCCATGTGATTGCCCATGGAGGACACCTTTCAAGCCACTGCACTTGCTGAAATTTTGGCCCCAGGGTGTGTTCAGGCACCATGTGGAGGGGTATGCAGTTGATACCTCTGTGTAATCCCCAGTCACTCGCAAGCCTGCTGCAGCTCCCACAGGCAATCGCCTGAGGGCTGCAGATGGTCTGTGCGAGGCCTGTACGTCTAGTACACATCACTTTCCACTGGGCAATGGGAATGCACACTGGAAACATCATGGAGTTAGTGATGCTTACAAAATCTACTTCCTGGCTTGGAATTAGGAACCATGGAGGATGATATTGCTCTCTGCTTCCTTTCTCTGTTTTCTGGTGTGCTGCAATGTAGTTTCCCTGAAAACAACATTTCCCAAGTCTATTTGTGTCAGGTGCCAGAACAGGGGAGGAGAGCTCTGTTGCCTAGTCTGTCAGGACCATCGATGCAAGAATCTGGGGCAGGAAGGAATGTTGGGGTTATGGGGGAGGGTCTTGGATGCTTACTGGGAGGTGGGGAGAGATTAAACTGTTCATACACCCTGTGACATCACTTGGGGCAAAAAAATGTATGGTTTATAGGTGGGCTTGGTGTAATCCAAGTTATTTTCCAAGTGTGATGGGGGAAAGGTCAATTTTCTCACTCCTATTATGACTCTGTTTGGAGGGGTGAGGAGAGTTCATTTCATCGCTGCTTGGAATCAGTTTTGAGATCATCTAGCTACAACAAAACATATCCTGCTTTGAAAAAGGACAAATTTCTCTGCTTTACAAAACACACAAAGTGAATGTAGGTGGAGAATCTGTGAATTATCTGTTAACACTGCAGTGGTAACTCTTACAAAAGCCAATCTTCTCCTGCTGCCTTTCCTTGATATCCTCTTGCTTCTTTTGTTTGTACAAATATATAAAATACATCAATGCATGCATAATATGGCAGCTATGATAGAACATCATATATGACACACATAACAGTAAACAACAGGGAAGAATACTGTTTCCTAGACACCTTATGGACAGGTTATCTGAAGGATCGCCTCCTCCCATATGTACCTGCCCTGACCCTAAGATCATCTTCAGGGGTCCTTCTCTGTGAGCCCCTGCCAAAGGAAGTGAGGCAGGTGGCTACTAGGAGGAAGGCCTTCTCTGCAGTGGCACCCCAGATGTGGAATTAGCTCCCTAGAGAGGTTCTCCTAGCACCTATGTTATACTCTTTTCGATACCAGGTGAAGACCTTTTTATTTTCCCAGTATTTTAACATTTTACCATCTTAGTCTTTAACTTTCCTGTTTTAAATCTGTATTTTAAATCTCTGTGTTGCTGCTGTTTTATTCTGGTTGTACTTTTACATTGTGGTTTATGTTTCATACTTTAAATTGTGCTTTATGGTTTTGATTTTTGTGAACCGTCCAGAGAGTTTGGGCTATTGGGCGGTACAGGAGTGCAATTAATTAAGTAATTAATTAATTAAAAAGCACAAAGTATGCAATGTGTTCCACAGTGAACACATTGCTTATGGCCCTTAATCTGACACATTAGGGGACTGACTTGGACATTCTGATTTATCACTAGTATGCCTATCTAGAAAAACAGCAATGTACTAAGGGTTAGGATATATCACATATCCTTTCACTTAACCGCTTGGAACATGATGAAGATCCATCTGCACATTATAGTTTTTATGGGTATATATGAAGTCAAGGGATTAATTTATTTTTAAATGCACAAAAATGTACTGTATGGGGTTTTCCTTGTTTTAAGAAAGAAAGAACCTATCTACACACGCAGGATAAAA
This sequence comes from Anniella stebbinsi, assembly GCA_029215795.1. Lineage (NCBI taxonomy): Eukaryota > Metazoa > Chordata > Lepidosauria > Squamata > Anniellidae > Anniella > Anniella stebbinsi. Next base: position 227,944,738 of record JARDYH010000001.1, read on the forward strand.
CACTTTGAAAATGTTTTGAAAACTGTATATGGAGTGTGTCCTGGGCCCCAACTGTTCTCAAAACTGTTATAAACTGTTTTAAACCGTTTTAAAACAGTAGTGTAGATAGGCTGAAAGAGCAGGGGTTTATATAACTGATTTGGGGTGTGAGAAAAGGGGTACAAGGCAGAATACCTGCAAAATAATAATAAAAAAATCATATCCACTACATTTTCTTGCCCTGTTTGCAAAACTGGGATTCTTTATATATAAAGTTTCACCATACAGGATAAGAGGGCAGTGATACTCTTTTAAAAATCTTGAATAGAATTTGCAACCAGAACAAAAGCAAGTGCTACAGAATGCATTAGATATTCTTTTCTTTCCCCCCATTTAACAGCTTATTCAATAAAATGTTGTACCTGCTATAATCCAACCTTTATACAACATGACGTGCGTATCAATTTCCTTTGGAAAAAGAAGTTGGTAAACTCCTGCATCATTCCTTTCAATCATATAATTTGTATAATTTTCAGAACACAGCAGCCCTGCAGCAAAGCCTTCAATGAATTATTTAAAAGTGCTGAGAATTGCTTTATCCATGTAAAGAGCTAAATAAGGACCATATAATTCTGAGTTATTAACATATAAATGCAAAGGGAAAAGCGCTCACATATAGGTATTTTAGGGAGAATAATTGTTTCCTCACTTTAACAAGGTCAAATAAAATAGAAAGAAATAAACTTTGGATCCACTTCAGTTCACGCCATTATGCATTTGTCAATACTCCTGTAAATAAACCCTTAATAAAATTGCTGAAGGTGTTAGGAAGCAGGAAATGATAGCCAGTGAAAAGTGCGTTCCGACGGAGACTGAAAGCAATAAACAATCACACAGGCCCCCTCCAAACATCAAGTTAAGATATAGCTGCACAATACCGGAGGGTATAGTTTAAAGTAATGTGCCATGCACACATTAAAAATGTACAGTGGGGACATTGTTTTTAAAGCAGTGTAGACAAACCAGAAAAAGTTCAGAAGACAGATTTAAAGGTAGGGGAAATGTTACAAAAGGTTTTGTGGGGAGAAAGAAGACTTGGGAGCACAATACCTGCTCAAGGGACAAAAGAATGAACAATGAAAAGAAGACCTGATTCCTGCCTATAAACGCTTCAGGCAGTCTTGGCCAATGTGGTGCCTTCCAGATGAACTCCAACTCCCAGTAGGCCTGCCCAGTGGTCTTGCTAGCTGGGGCTGATGGGAGCTGAAGAGCCAAAAACCTCTGAAGGGCACCAGTTTACGCAAGGCTGACTTAAGGAAATGTTTAAACAGAGTGGTTATTCTATCAGGGTGGTTTCTGTACCCCCCTCACCTCCAAAGTCCTGTTCTTCCAGGTTAATGAAATTAAGCTGCAGCCGTGCAATGTTACTTTAAATATTAGGGGAAATGTGTAAGGGCATTTTGGGCCACAGGATAATCAGCCATAAATTGCTGTGGTGTCATTGTAATTAGTGCTCTACCTCCACAAATGATAAAGATAGGTTAGAATTAATTAAATTAAGCCTGCTGTGAAACAGGAAGTTGGACAAATATAACCAAATAGCAGGCCTTGCAGATTTACAGCTTTCGGAAAATGAAATTCCTTATTTCAACAATACTCCCACTAGGTACTATTTAGAAGAGACTGTCATCAGCATATAATTGCACATTACAGGTCTTTCACTGTGTCAAGAGGTGGTAATTAGGTTTACAGAATATATTGACTTTGAAACTATCTAATAATTTCCCATTGGCCATTTTATAAAAGTAGATTGTTTAAAAGAAAACAAAAGAAAAACTGGCAGAGCAGGAAAGGACAATAATAATGCCAGAAGAGTCTCCCAAGATCAACAGATCCAACCCTCTACAGTGGTGTAGGCTGCACTGGTTTTTTAGCACTTGAACATCCATTATCATTAGCCACACATTTGTATTGGGTACCAGTTTAGATTTGGAAATTGATAGGGAAGGCTTTCTCTTGATATCATTTCTCTGTATGTGCATCTTTTTGTTGAAGACATAAAGGATGAGTTGAGGTCCTGATTCAATAGGAAGACAAGCAAGTGTCAGGGGAAGAATGGATGGAGGAACAGCAGTGACTTGTCAGAAGATGGGAATTGAAGCCCTCTGAGAAGAAGAGATGGGGCAGGGCAGACAGGACTGCAGACTGAGTGAGAAACATTAGGTTGGGGCAGCAATGAAGGATTACTCATAAGCACCTGATACTTTCCTGAGATAAATTAGGTGGGGTAAGGAACAAAGAGCTACAGGGAGGGACTTCTTTGTAATGTTTTCCCAAGCACACTGGTGCTCCCAGGTGTATGGTTCTGCAATGGGCAGTATAACCCAACCCTGCCAAATCTATCTAGACTTTTATTAAATTGTACTGGTGAGGATTCTCTGTAATGTACTTAGTTTTTCTTCTCGTTGCCATAGTGCTTCATCCTGAACTTTCTTTGACCCAGTTTGCATAATCGAAACAGCCCACCATGCCTGGCAGGATTTGAATATTCAGTGCCTGGCAGTAGTTTGTCATGTCATGCAAACCCAGGCAGCAGAGGTTGTGCAAGGGTTGTTTAACCCTCACACAATTCCTGCTGGTGGGGGTTGCATGACACAATGAGCCACGGCTGGCGTTGAATATTCTAAATGGCTGCCCACACATACCAGCCACAATGGGCTGTTCCATCATAAGAACCAGCCTTAAGTCACCCAGAAAGTTTTATGGCCAAGTTGGTACTAGAACCTGGATCTCCTCATTCCAGTCCAAAACTCTCACTAATATATCACACTGATTCTTTTTGTGTGCAGTTTTCCTTACACATTCACTTTTGCATACACTTTTGCCTAATATACACGTTAATCTTTTTTAAACCATCCAGAGAACTTTGGCTATGGGGTGATATAGAAATGTAATAAATAAATAAATAAATAAATGCAAGCACTTTGTTGTTGTTTTCACAAATATACATGTGTGCACTTTCCCATTATATATACAACTTGGTATGCATTTTTGACTGGAGAATTCCATTGCAAAATCCAGAAAAGTGCAAATTTCAAAGTATAACTGAATTTCAGTTTGCACATTAGTTCCAATGGCAAAATAAAGGATGGAGAGAATTTAGCTGGTCCACATTTTTAACCAACCAAGCTAATCTTCACTTGCTGGATGAATATGCAGGTTAGAACAATTATCTTTCAGATTGCAACTTCTCTGAATTTTGTGATGCAATTCTCAGTTCAAAAATGTGTATATTGGGGAAAATACTAAATGGGTATTTGGGAGGAAATTACATACAAGAATGCATATTTTCTGGGGGGAAATTCCTTTTTTATGTCACAAAAAATGGGAAATTGAGCATGTGAACTGATATAGACCATAAATAGATTGATACCTCCTTCTCTAGTACTAGAAAACTGTAATTAAATTTTCTTTTTGATGTGGGAGCACTTCTATGATAATAATTTCTAAAAAGAATAAGTAGTATATATTTGGTTCACTTCCTACAAAAACACAATTACCTACGTAAACTATTGATTTTCTAAAGCACTTTAAGCAACCCTAACAAAGTCTCCTTAAAGAATAGGGTTTATTTTATATTTCTTTGGTATTATCAGACGAAACACTTCACACATCTAGGATACAGGCATACATCCTACAGATCCCCTATCTTGGTGCCCACCAGATGTTTTGGACTACAACTCCCATCAGCAACAGCTAGCATGGCCAATGGGAATGCTGCCCCAGTGAAAAATATGTAATGGAAAGCTACAATTTATTCATTTAGTGATAGTTGCAAAATTTACCATTCTGTTCTGTGGCAAGACCTTTGCCATCCTCAGTCATCACTGGGCCCATCAAGGAAGGATCTTTGATCTAAACAAACTTCTCCATTTGTACAAAGAATTTGAAATCTATCAGGCACAGGAAATGAGTTTATTTTCTAAAAAAAAATAAACAAAACCATCTACCTCTCTAAAGGGAGATGGCTAGCTGGTAAATTACTATTACGTTTCAATGCCTTTATGGAATAAAAGAAATAGTCTGGAGAAGTTGGATAAAAACAATTTGCATAAGCATTTATTTTATTAGAAAATGGTACTTATGACAGGCTCTTAAAACAAATTCAAAGACAAATGCGCACATAATGCATGAAATGCACTCCCTTCCCCCTTCTCTCAAATAGATCTGTAGTCTTTGAATTTTCTGTGTGGGGAGAATCAAAGGCCAGAACAAACACTGTTTTGATATGGCTTTGAAGATGCTAACAGCTTCTAATGGAGCAAACGGAGGCTTAGGAACTGCAGGAAGGCAACGACTTGACATGAGACAAACCCAAGAAAAGTTTACCTTTTAAACGAGTAAGCAGTAAGAACCTCCTAAAGAATGTTTCATAGTAAAACATTTTTAGCTGAGGTGGATCTCAATCCCAGCTTGAGAGTGTGTGACATCCATGCTCTGAATTAATGACATCTTTAGAGCAAAAAGGAACATGCTTTAGCATTCAGATTGTTAGAGAAGGAGAGATGTTTGGTTGCTTAAGAATGCTAACATTTATCCTTTTGACAAAAGTTCTGAACTGTTTTTCTCTGAGTAGAGCCTTACCTACGTGTCTCAGCCAGTTGTGAGAAGAATGGGAACCAGAATTACATTTTCTGCAATGATTTCTCAGGTTATAGAAGGGAAATGGTTTAGTTATATCCAAGGTTTGCTTGCTATTAATTTTTTTCATTGTTTCTTAAAAAACACCCCCCACCCACCCCCAAATAGAAAACCATACCAGCATAGATCTCTTATTGCGAGCGGAGAAGAAATCACATGAAATAAGACACAGACACCAGAGCTTGGGATAAACTAGGGCCTCTTTATTTAACATGGAGATTCTCCCCTCCATGGATCTGAGCATGAACGAGCGGGAATCTCGCTTATTAATCTCAGGCAACTAGCCTGCCAATCAGGGCGAGCCACTCCATTGAACCCAGGGGTTGGGTATACCCGGCCCCCTATTCAAACAACACTTGAGTGTTTGGTGAGACCATCTGCATCATCCACAGCCCGGGCTGCACAGCTCGGGTAGATGAGACAAGCCGGTCCCCAAAGGCAAGCCATATCCTGACACGGGAACTGCACAGCCCCCGAGGAGCAGGGCCTCTGACTTGCCAATCACTTTAAAGGTGCCTGAGTGCTCACCATTCCTATCCTCATCCCCCCAAAATTCCCGCACCATCCGCCTATCATTTAAATTCACCTATTTATCCTCCATCTAAAGATTAAATCCAGTATGGAGTAGGCGAAACCTTTGCATACTGATGCCAGGGAAAATTCCTACTCAGCCTCCTCCCCAAAGAGGACGACTGGCTAATCCCATACTAGTTTATAGGGAGGGAGGGGCCAGAAGAAAAAGAGGCCGGATGGCTGCGCAGGGCAAGGCTATATAGGCTTGGCTCCGCCTCCACGCTAGGCTATACGCATGGCAAGCATGCGTATAGTCTTCTTTCGTCTCTTCCTCCCGCCCGCAAAATCCGACCCCCCCCCAAGCCATTCTGGCTGGGTGGGGATCGGGCTTGCGAGCGAAGAAGAAATCACACGAAATAAGACACAGACACCAGAGCTTGGGATAAACTAGGGCCTCTTTATTTAACATGGAGATTCTTCCCTCCATGGCTCTGAGCATGAACGTGCGGGAATCTCGCTTATTAATCTCAGGCAACTAGCCTGCCAATCAAGGCGAGCCACTCCATTGAACCCAGGGGTTGGGTATACCCGGCCCCCTATTCAAACAACACTTGAGTGTTTGGTGAGACCATCTGCGTCATCCACAGCCCGGGCTGCACAGCTCGGGTAGATGAGACAAGCCGGTCCCCAAAGGCAAGCCATATCCTGACACGGGAGCTGCACAGCCCCCGAGGAGCAGGGCCTCTGACTTGCCAATCACCTTAAAGGTGCCTGAGTGCTCACCATTCCTATCCTCATCCCCCCAAAATTCCCGCACCATCCGCCAAAGAAGGGAGTCAAGCCTCAGCTTTGGCAACCTACCCCCACCTGAACTGGAAGAATTCCAGCAGGGCCACGCTCAGATCCTGCAGGAAAATGTCATTCCCTGCATCGGAGAGATGAACTCCATCTGCCCTGCATAAATCCCCTCTGGCAATTAGAATATCCGGGTGTGGGATAGTTACTCCTCACCGGTCATGAAAGAATAACCTAAATTCCCTAGTAACATTTTAACTGCCCTATTTACACAGTGGGCGTTCCAACCTTCACGCCATTGAACTCTAGGGAGCATGTTCGACCACACTATCCAAGTGTCCGGCCACTGGCTCCATATGAACTCGAAATCTAACTTAGCTTGTATAATTAGGGCCTTCCCCTTAGAAGGCCCAAGTCATTCCCACCCAAGTGTACACCAACACCTTGGGCACCACGGGCACATTACCAGATCTGAACAGCAGGTGGAGGAGACCTCCCCAGCGCAAGCCGCGCCTCCCCAACCACTGGATGGAGGCTGATGGACCGAGACCCAGCTGTGTGCTGGCAGCTGCTCGGGTCACCCTACGGCTGGCCCAGAACACCCATTGTGTTCACTGGCGAGGACCTTCCAGGCGCTGGTCTCCTCCTATGCCCTGCAAAAGACAAATATCTGTTTACCATATACTCCTGAGTGCCCATTTCCAAACATAAGCCTTGAAGGCACCGGGCTGCCATCTACTTATGGCGCGTATCTTAGCACTGCCCATCCCTATTGCAGCCACAGTAGATGCTGCAGCAATCATAAATGAATGGATGCCAAATGGTAATTTCCCAAACCCAGTGCCCTTAATGCCTTCTTTGCCACCATCCAGAACTGATATGTAGTTAATGGGGACTTGTTTAAATGACGGGAGAGGAAGCCAGGCTCGCTTCCCCTGAAAGCCAAGTAGCAGTTCAGGACTGCAACGGGGCAGAGCTCCCTAATTGGGGCCTCCGCCAACGGAATGAATGAGCCTCTGCCTCCCTGAACAGTCTTAGACCTTTGCAGCCCTAGGACTACCTTGTCCTCCAATCTCTGCACATTTCCCCACTGCAGTGCTCCGCCTGCTTGATCTGACTTGGAGCATGCGAGAAATCCCCCAATTCTAAACGCGTCAGAAAAGGCAGTAACAGCCAAGGCATGGAATAACGCCTGTTCAAATACTGAAAGCAGAGGGATACCCATTGTCTTTCAACCAATTAATAGTTGGGGGGAATAGGCTGACGTGACTCAGGAGCAGGCAGGGCCAACCTAGCTCATCCCTCAAGCATCTTTCTTATGCGGAAGCCCTATGTGACGCCAGGCCGCCCATATGCCTTTAACATAAATGAGAGTCCAGCCAGCTGATGTTATGAGCGGACAGGCCAGTGCGGTGTAAAACCACACAGAACTCTATCAAGTGCTCTATTGGAATAGGCCAGAGGACTGGAAGATGCCTCCTGGGCCTGAAAACACCGAACTCCCTATCTGCTCTCTCTTAAGCTGTACGTGTGCTGGGAGCCGCCGATCTCACAATGGCTTCCGCCACCTCACCTCTCCAAGACCCCATAGAAAACTGGGCATGGGATCTGGGTGCAACCTGGCTGTGGAATCTGGACATCCTGAACCATTGTGCTAGCAGCCGTAGCTGTTTCTGTCTCACGGACTTATGCTTCCGGCACTGGTTCCTTTGAAGTCATCACTTGCTCCACACGTGTTTCAAAATCCCCAACTGGGGCCATAGTTTCTCTCCTAGATCCCCAAGCACACTGGGCCAACTTCAGGAACCTGTATATCTGGCTACATGACCCGGTGTCGCCGACTTCATTATCCAGCCCAGGAATATGGTGGCCAAAATAGAGATTGCTTAATGGCTACCAGGACTCATGGCCCTGTCAGTCCCATTCCTGAGGTTCCTTAGAGGACAAAGAAGGAACGACGTGAACAATGGCCAGCTGTCAGACCAAAATGAACATAGGTTAATAACTTTGGTCCAAAACCCAATCACTACTGCAAAAGGAAAGATCTCTAGGAATAACCAATCTTGACATTGTAGCTTCTATAGTATGCCAACCAGTGCTAATACCCATAAGGAATAAGCATGGCATCTTAATGGATTAAACCATGGGAACACTTTAAGATGTGCAAAGGGGGATAAGGGATAAGCCTAAAACATGGCTAGCCTTTACATCATTAACTTAGTTCTGGTCCCAATGCTCACTGGTTCTAGGCTAAACAGGTAGCACTAGGGCCCCTTAAGAAGGGCTCTAAACTATCAAAGAATGCCTTCCCTATACAGGTAATTGGCAGAAGGGCCAAGCTACGAATTTACCTATTGACTTTTGGCATTACTCTATGGGCATCCCTACCCTCACACTTCCAGCACACAGGGAGCAAGTTATCTGGCTATTCAGATATCTCCCAAGTCTGCCCTAGCCTGTAAAGTTGAGGACTTCCGGTCTAGGGACCCTATGGGCACCATAGCTGCAGCGGGGCAGAAACCATTTATAGAGGAGATGCCACTACAGCATGCCTAGCTTGCCACCCCACCAGGATGGAGGCCAACTGACCAAGACCAAACTGTGAGACAACAGTTGCTCGTGTCATTCTCAAGCTGGCCCAGATGCCTTGCTGCCTCAGCAGATTAGGATCCACATGGTCTGTAGTGTCCTTCACCAATCTCCCTTGACTAGGACGGGCCATAAGGCCTAAAACTCCTCTCTTTAGTTCTGAAAAACTAAATTCCCTATCTACTCGGTGGTATGCCATCACGGGTCACATGGCTTGGGTCATTGCTTGTCCCAGATCCCCAGGAACACCAGGCGTAAGATCCTGGTACTGTCTGGCCGCAAGGGCCAACTATGTGAACATGGACGTCTGGCTGTTTGACAGGTGACGCCAACTTCAGAAACCTGCCCAAATATGACAGGCAAAATGGAGTGTAACTGAGGGCAACCAGGACTTATGGCCCTGACCAGCCCCATCCTGAAGTTTCCCAGGTGACACGGAGGCAACTACATGAGTCGTAGCAAGCTGGCAGGCCAAGTTAAACAAAGGCTAATTATAATTTTTTGGCCTGAGCCCAATCACTACTGCAAAACGAAACAAATCTCAATATCACTGCTTCCAACCCAGGTGGAGACCTAAATGTTTATGTAGCAATAAAGGTGTCTGGCCCCACAAAATTATACTCCTCCTCTCCACTTTATCCTCACAGCAGCCTTGTGAGATAAGATATGCAAAAAACAAAACAAAACCAGCAACTGGCCCAAAGCCAGGCAGTGAGCTTTATACATAGCAGTGTGGATACTAGAACGCAAATCTCCTGAGTCCCAATCTAATGATCTAACTGCTAACCAAACTGTCTGTTATTTATTATTGGGGACAGCCTTATACTGAGTGAGACCAATGGTCTACCTGGCCCTTTATAGTTAACACTGGAAGGAGCAGCTCATCATGGCCTCAGTCCCCCGAGGAAGCAGTCCCCAATCAAACATTCTAACCACTACACCACACTGTCCATTACTATGTTTTGTTTATTATTGGAAGGCAGCCTTATACTGAGTTAGACCAATGGTCTGCCCAGCCCTTTCATTGTTAAGATTGTTTTTTTTTTTTTGGTTTTATTGTTAATACTAAAAAGTCAGTGGCTCATCATGGCCTGTCTACCCAATCTAACATTCCAGCCACTACACTGCACTGCCTCACATTTATTTATTATTAGGAGGCAGCCTTATACTGAGTCAGATCAATGTTCCACACAGCCCTTTTATTCCACACCGCCATTTTACTGTAAATGCTGCAGCTCTCTATAGCCCCAGTCCATGCAGAAATGCCTGGCCTACACTTGCTGACAAGCACAGGCTAGTGTGTCTTTGAGGGAGGTGGGGCCGCTGCAGAGACCCAGCCTCCCAGACCCTAAATGCAGCCCCACTTAAAATGGCTCCTGCCTACCAATATCCCTTTGCTCCACAAAATGGCTGCTAGGCCAACTGAGCCCATGCTGCGGCCTGCCACTTCCCAGGGCTGTTAAAGTGGGGCCTACTGAGTAGAGGCCTGGCTATAGCCCCGGCACTCCAGCAGTTTCTGCATCCCAGCCCCACACTGGACGTTGAGGGTAAGAAATTGGGAATGATCCAGCTGGATCATGCTTCCACAAGCTGGCGCCCGCGGGCATCTCAGCAGCTTCTTGAGGGAGGGTGGGGGGAAGGCACTCCAAGCATAGCAATCCAACCCACAAGAGGGGAGTGCAAAAGAAAGCCCCCCAGAAGCAATACTACCGCCTAGAAGCAGCAGGTAATCCCAGCCATGCCCCTACTCATGAGTAACAAATACTACTGTAGTCTTTGTATGAGGCACCCTCTGCTCCACGGGGAGGGCTAAGGGCAGGCAAGCCACTCTTTCAAAAAACCCATTCCCCCAACTCCAAACCGTTTGGGCGGGAAGCCTCCTAGCCCCAGCTCTCCCAATGAGTTTGCGCTTGCACCTCGTGGCTGCAAACTGTTTCCTCGCTCCTCGAAGCAAAACAAAAACCTCTGAGCAGAAATAAGCATGCGGCTGTGAGTAAACGCCTCGTGGCCGCACGCTCCATCCCTGCTCTGTTGCCACCCTCAGTGCAAGAACAGCAGAGGAATTACGAGGAGGGTGACTGAAAGGGTGGAAGCTCCTCCAAGCCTGCCCTCCAATCTCCAAACCCTTAGGGCTGGGAAGCCACCCAGCCCCAGCTCTCCTGAAGTGTGTGCGGTCGCTGACAAGCCTCCTGGCCGCACACTATCTCTTTCCAGCAACATCTCCCGTTTCCTGGCCAGAAGAAAAAGAGGCCGGATGGCTGCGCAGGGCAAGGCTATATAGGCTTGGCTCCGCCTCCACGCTAGGCTATACGCATGGCAAGCATGCGTATAGTCTTCTTTCGTCTCTTCCTCCCGCCCGCAAAATCCGACCCCTCCCAAGCCATTCTGGCTGGGTGGGGATCGGGCATGTCTGCTTGGATTTCTTTTGGTGAAGTTTGTGTTCCTTTTTTAATTTCATGTTGTTATCCTCAATGGGGCAAGACTTCCATTTTCTGAAGGAAGCCTTTTTGCCTCCAGTAGCTTTCTTGACCCTATTGGCTAGCCAAGTTGCTGTCCTCTTCAACTTGGTGGTACCTTGATCTATGGTATGCATTCAGGCATAATTTCTTTTATTGTGATTTTGAATAACCGCCAAGCATTCTGGAAGGATTTCACCTGCTGACTTTTCATTTTAGTTTCCTTTTTGCAACTTCCTATTTGGAAATTCTTCAGTTTTGAAAAGTTTCCTCTTTTGAAGTTAAACGCGACTGCACTGAACTTCTTTTGCAAATGGTCACTTTCATTTGAAATTGAATTTGATTGCATTGTGATCACTGTGTCCAATCAGTTCAGCAAGACTTATGACTCACACCAGTTAAGAAGGATGGGAAGGTTCCATGGTTTAAATGTTCAATAAGCAAATCTCCTCCACTTCCTTCTCCTCCCTTTCCTCAAAACTTATGGATAATTATTTTTTCAATTGCTTGGATCTAAAGTAGACATCAGAAAGTTCAATGATGGAAGTTTCCAAACCCCCACTTCCCTCCTGCAATCACCTGTGCTCCCTGAAAAGCCTCTTTGTAGGGAGGCAATCACACCGTCACCCTGAACAGTGTGTGAGCAGAGGATGATGGGAAACTTAAGTTAACTTATCTTAAGATCCAAACCAATGTGTTTTGGGTTGTTGTTTATTTATGTTATGGCAATGTCCTGCATTTCAACAAGTGCTAGGGGCTATTTCACCCCTACCCTGGTTTTCATGATCTTCATCTCCTGCAAAGGTGGTGGTAGGGAAATATCAGGGACTACCAAGGGGTGCACAAAATTTCACGGTTTTAGGGTGGGTGTACTTACAATTGTATGAGGTAGCAAAGGCAATAGTTACATTCCCCCCTTTTTTTTCTGTAACCTTGGATAAGCTAAGCTGCTGCTCTCAGATGAAACTTGCCTTCTCAGCTGCTGCACACTTTGAATAAGCATCTGAATACCCCTGGGGATGATGGCACGTGATGACATAGCATTGTTCCCAGGCATGTTCCTGGGATGGAAAGATGGCTGCCCCATCAACTGACCTTGATGTAACATTGCTCTGGATTTTGGGGTTGGGACCAATGACCATCACAGGGGAGTTCAATTGTGGACAGAGGAAGAAGCGAGGAAATAATGACACAGACACCAGAGCTTGCGATAACTAGGGACTTATTATTTAAATTGGGTAATACACCCCTCCCTGGATTGATGCATACGGGGCGTGCCTTAATAGGCTTGCTCTGCCTACGCCTTTTGCTGCACATGTGCCTGAGACATGCGCAGCAGCCCTTTCCTCCTTTTTCCTGCCTGCAAATACCCACTTCCAGCTGAGACGTGCCAGCAAGGCGAGAACTGGGCATGGCAATGCAGTTGCCCAGCATTAATTTTACCACTAGGAAATAATGAAAGGGTCCACCCAGTCACAGGCAGGCAGGTGTCAGCACTGGTGGGCCCTTCTAGGCCCCCAGCATTTGCCTATCCATGCCTGGTTTTGCGCTGGGCCTGGTGTCTTGACAATTCAAAGCAAATGTGCTTACATAGTGAAGCCCCTCTGCTCAAATCCATAGGAACAGAACTGAAGCAGGGACAGCCTGCTATGACCAGCTAACTTGAATGCCTTTGGTTGGCAGAACGTTGGGTTATACCTAAATGAATAAATAAATAAGGAGCAGCATCCTGCTTTCATTTTGCTCACACCCCTCCAAGCACGTTTCTCCTCCTTTCCCAAGGAAAACAATACAAAATTGACATTAAAGAAGGAGAAGGGGAAGCAACAATGCAGGCATTCCCATAGACAAATGGATCATTTTCCATCCAGGGACTGGGACTTACAATAGCAGGTAAAGATAATTTGTATGTTAACAAATCATGTGTAGATCATATTTTCCTGCTGGGTTTCTTGGACTGTTAGAGCCTCTCTACATGAGTGATTTATTGCATGCGCATGATTGGCCAATCACAGAAGTTTGTGGGTCATTTACATGACATCGTCAATCTCTAGGATGTCTCCTGTGCCTTCCCCCTGTAATCTCACTTTAACACCCACCAACCCACCCCGGGAGATAATGGAGTATTTTAAATAATCATGAGATTAATTCCGCTATTAGATGGTGCTCTTTCATTGAACTTTATTGAACATTGCCAAGAGGGGTTGTTTTTAATTACAAATTACAAATCATGTGGGTGCTTGTTGGTCACCATCTAAAGGAGCCTGTACTGAATGTAGAAAGACCTGGGGGGGGGGGGAATCCTGGTAAGGTTGCGAGTTTTTCCCCCTTAATGTGGAGGCATCCCATTCCCAGCAGGAAAAGACAGCCCACATGTTGATGGGGGTATGCACTGCAGTTACTCTCATCTCCCTCAACTCCTTTCCCCAAGGAGGAGGCAATACACATTCAGTGTTGTGTTGTGTGTTTGAACTGAATATTGGAAAAGGCCCATCAAGGCATTTTGAGTGTTCAATCAGAGCACTTAGGGTGATGGGCCCAGGGAAGGTGGTGATGGTATGGGAATTGCTCACCCTTATTTGAAATTGCACCCATGTTTTGACTGTTCCATTTGTGTGATACTGCAGAGATTTCCTATTGGTAGATTTTGACAACATGGGGAATACTGTGTGGCACCGTGAAGACTTTCTGGTAAACTGCTGCTCACAAATGGTATACCACATGGAGCTGCCATGGGCATTCAGTGGCAGATTCCATGCCATGTGTTGTGTACAAGTCTATTCCTCTCACCTTGGATAATAGTAGAGGTTTTGGAAGGGGCATGACTGAAATCAAGAAATGGCATAGGGAGAAGGTGTGAAACAGTCTCCAATCCAATTTGCCCTCTCACTCCTATGGCTATTTTAAAGCAAGCATTATGTGTAGCTTGGGCTTCTTTTAACTTTGGGATCTCACATGATAGCTAAAGTGAGGTTCTACCCTCCCTTTTAATAAATCTTTCTCTTGCTATCAAGTGTTATGATTGGATTTTTAAATATGTTTTATGGACAAACCTTTCCCTCATCACTTCTCATAAGAATGGGAACTGGTTTTGTATAAATGGTGGAAGATCATTTGGGGGGTTAATGGCCGTCCACCTCATTTAAATTCCAAGGGTGAGGCAAGTTTGTTGTCTATCTTGATAAACCATATAGATCTCATCTCGGTGATCTTTTAGAGTGGAGACATTCATTAAGCATTTATCCTGCCGTCCAGTACCCATCAGCATCTCAAGTCATGATGCAAGGTGTCAAAGTTATTGTGAATTTTCTCTGCAGCATATCTCACCTTCTGACAATGTTTGAGCATGATAGAAATGCTTTAACTACTCTCTCTATATACATTCCCCAACCCCCATTTAAAAGAGTATAAATGAGATATGTGGAGATTCTGAAGAGTTCTGCCCATATCACACTAGTAAGTAATGATGTGTGTCTATTTTCAGCACTTGTTTTTGACACAATAAAGCAGAAGAGGAAACAATGGAGCGGGGATTGTCCCCTCCCAAACTTGGCAATGGAATCTATATAAACATAATCTCAGTTTTGAGATTGGCTGGGATTGAAAAAGCCATCTGTCGGGGTTCTGCACCTCGACGTTCAGAATTCCACCTTCCTGGCTGGACACTCTGCTTCTGCTCTTTAAAGATATCCTGCCTCTTTAAGAGTAACTTTGTCCCTTTTCTGGGACTCAAGCTTCCATCTTTCTCTTTTCCTCTTTTCAGTAGCGTGGGGTTTCGAGCTGTAGGCGGGTGTGAAAAGGAATCTCCAACAATACAAGTTTTAAATCAAAACTCTTTACTATCTTGGCATAGTAAGTCACGCTTTGCTTAAGATATTTACACACATAGAACTGATGTTACAAAGGCAAGACAACAGACAAGAATAAAAACGCAGGTCTATCTCTTGTCTAACTACTCCTGATATTTATTTATTTATTTATTTTAGTCTTGTAAATAATTTTATTATTTTCAACATAATGATAACATAAAATACATACATAACCCTCGACAATCCCCCCCCGTGTACCCCCCCCACCATGAGACCTTCTCTTAACCTTTTATTCTATCCAGAAGTTTATCGACTCTTTTGAAGGTGTTTGTCCCTTCCCCGATCTTAATACATATTCCAGAAGGGGTACTCCTGATATTTTCTCCTAACGTATCCTCTGGAATGGTTCTTACCTCCATTCCTAACTCAAGCAATCTCTCCTCTCTCTCGGGCCACACCCTGCTCCCAAGTTTTGACTCATAATCCTCTCGCTTCGCCCCTCCTTTTCCTAAGCACCCTGGCTAGCTCTTTGTTAGGGTGATTGGCCATCCTTTTGTCTTTTGCTCTACACTTGCCCTGAGCTGTAGACAATCAGAAAGCCATTCCTGGAGCATTAGAGAAATTACCATTTTAACCCTGGGGTGATTCGCTCCTATTGTTATTTCCTAATCACTCTACTTCACAACTTTTATTTCCTAATCACTCTACTTCACAACTGTTAACTCTTTACATACAGTGAAACCTTCACACCATCCCAGCTTTCAAAGGGGTTTGTGGTCATCGAGTGGATTATTTCCTTGACCCCCACCCCATCCTATGTCACAAGTTGCTTTTGAAAACTTCTCTCACTTAAAAGAGGTTTGCCATCTGTTAAGTGGAGGGGCTCCTGTTTGAGGGATGGAGTGCTACCCCAACTAGGGCTGGCCCTGCCGTGTAGCAGGGTGAAGCAACCTGCTCCAGGTGGCACCAAGGCAGGGGGATAAGAGTGGGCATCTGAAAGGAGCAGCAAGAAGTTAAAGCAGGTGTGCAGATCACCAGGCCCCGGAGCCAAATCTGCTCTTCTGCCTGGAGTCCCAGTCTTGATCTCTGGGCTTTCCCAAGTGGTTACACCTCCTTCTCCTGGCAACACCCCATTTCCACCCTACCACGGAAGATTTGATAGTTTCTCAGCTTTTCTGCATCTTTCCCCCTCCCCCCATTCTAAAAAGGCTGAGCAGCCTCTATTAGTGGCAGTAAGAGCTTTATTCTAAAATACGCTAGTATGTTTGGTATTTGGCACAATCTTTTGCCTTTGGTCATAAACACCACTGGAACGGAGCCCCCGAGAGCATCTTCAAAATGGAATTTGAACTCTTGGGATGAAAGAGGGGTGGGGAGGGTTAAGACTTCATCTCAGTCTCAGGTAGGAATGTGTTTCGTATCAGGTCCGATGTCCAATAACGAACCAATAAGGACGTTATCGGACATCCGATGACCAATAACGATTATTCCCTAAGGAGTCCCTATCTCATCGGATCTGATATCCATATGTCCAATAACTATTGGACATATTGGATTTTCAGACCGCCATTTCCAGTGTTTTCCCCATAGGCTTGCACTGGGGGAAAGAAAGCTTTTCCCCAATGCAAGTCTATGGGGGGAAAAACTGGGCTGGCACTCTCGCCCTCCCCCCACTCACGCTCCCTCCTCCCACTCATGCTCCTTACCTGCCACCACCACCGCCGCTGCCGCCAGTCCGTAGTACTGCGAAACAGGCTTTCCGGCCTGTTCCTCAGTACAGAGACATGCCGAGTGATATCATCACTCGGCGTGTCTCTGTACTGAGGAACAGGCCGGAAAGCACTCAGCACATCTCTATACTGAGGAACAGGCTGGCGGCGGCAGGGAAGGCTGCAGGTAAGGAGCGCGAGGGGGGGAAGGGAGGGACGGGTCCCCAGGCATCACCCCTTACCTGTGGCCTTCCCCGCTGCTGTCGCTGGTCCATAGTACTACTAAACAGGCTTTCTGGCCTATTCCTCAGTACAGAGATGCGCCGAGTGATGACATCATCACTCAGCAGGTCTCTGTACTGAGGAACAGGCCAGAAAGCCTGTTTCGCAGTACTATGGACCGGCGGAGGTGGCAGGTAAGGAGCACGAGTGGGTAAGGGAGTGCGAATGGGAAGGAGCATGAATGGGAGGGAAGGAGTGCCAGCCCAATATTTTTCCCCACAGACTTGCATTGGGGGAAAGCTTTCTTTCCACCAATGCAAGCCTATGGGGAAAATACCAGAAATGGCGGTCCGTAATCGGATTGGAACTTCTGATATTTATCGGATATTGGATTCGATCAAATCCGGATACCCTACGATATGATGGCATACAATATTTTTAATATCGGAAATTCCGATCCGATTCCGAAATTTCTGGCCGTGCACATCCCTAGTCTCAGGCAGCAAAATGCTTTGCGTCAGCAGCACTGGCCTCAACCAGAATCCAGTCTTTTCTGCAGTCACGTCCAGGTGGAGGCAGGATGTAATTGCACTAAAATGAATATATGAGTACATCAATGGATGGATGGATGCATGCATGAATTTCTGGAATGGACTCAGGACATGCTGCTTTCTTCCAGATCCCAGGTTCATTCTGAATATACATGAAAGGTAGGTAAGAGCAGGCACACACCCCATGGCCATCTTCCTTGAAGTGGGTGCCTCCCAGACTACCCTAGCTCTTGTTTCCTCTGTTGTGATGCCTATAACATGCTAATCCTCTCTGTGCATGCCTAAATTAACTGCACCCCACTCAGGACCTTTGACGCATAGAACAGATGAACTCTGCCAATATTGTTAAAATTACTATTAGTTCTTTCTGCTTTCTCTAATCCAAATAAATTAGTGGTGCTAAAGTTCAACTGAAATCTGTGGGATGTAACTTTGTCTCAACCATGGCCTGGCTCAGATATGTGTGGGGTGGGGAAATGTCATTGTTTGTGGGAGCATGTGGGGCTGCCAGTACATGTGTGACTCAATGGAAATGGCAAGGAGCAGAAACTTGTGTATTTTCGTACAAATAAATTTGAGTAAATTTTGGGAAAGTAAAAACAAAAATCTGAAAGTCCACAGACTCCGCACAGCCAGAGGAGGCTGTTTGCAGCAGATTCCACAGGTTGGATTCTTATACATTCAAACTCCTTTTGGGAGACCCATACACATTACTACACAAGTGCCTTCCCATTGGCTTTTGGGGGAAGTTGTGGTAGTCCCAAGTTCTGTTGTTTTGGAAACTTCTTAAGTTCTGTAAACCTTTTAATAATGTTGGAGAGAAATGCCATTTTCAGTGCAAGCTTGCTGTGTACCTTTCTGTTTAAATAGAAGATAAAGACAGATTAAGTCATTATATTACAGCACATTCACAACAAATTAACATTCAAAAGTTTCCTTCCCACAGGTAAAGCTGTAATTTTGAGTGCAATTTGTTTTGGTTTCCCACTGACTCGAACTCAGATGACGGACAATGAAGGGGCTATATAAAAGTAACCTCAGGCGTCCTGTCTTGAGTTGAAACATCCAATACACAAAAGATACTTTAGCAAGTTCGTAAATCTTGGCAGAAACCCAAAACTAATAGAAGTAGCAATGTTCAAGAAAAAATAATAATACCTGAAATGTTATGCCAAATCAAGGCATTCTATTTTGCTTTTGGTAAATAATCTGATGTTTGCTTATATCACAAACAGAGACTCTATTACTGTGTGCTAAAACAGTGATGATAGTCAAACACACCTTGCTTACAACTTGACCCTAACTCCTTTTTAAAAGCAATGGAAGGAACTGAATATTGGCTGTGTGAGGACATGTGCAGTTAACATATACTTAAAGCAAAAAAAAAAAAAAATGCAGGCTGGTGTTCCTTCGAGTTAGCTAAGGTTTGTAGGGTCAGACAGAAGACCAAATGTATGGGCTTTTCTCTGGAGCAGCTTGAGTTAGCATCAACATTTTTCAATGATCAAGAGATGAATTTAATTTTTACCTCCTCACTTACCTAGGATCTCATGATAGGGTTGTACCATCAGTGCTATGGAATGAAAGCTGAGCGAAGCATTTTTGTTGTAGTAGTTGTTGTTAAAAAAATCATCACCCCCTCCTCCTCCTCCTCACTTGGCTTTCAAGCGCTCACTAGATAGCAGGCCTGGAAAGCCCCAGAGCAGGAAATCCTGGCTAAGTCCTCAAGGAGGCTTTTCAGAAAGCTCAAGCAGAAAGAGAGGCTGCAAGGCTCAGAAACATGGGACTTAAGTTGGAAAAGAAAGAGAGCATATACACACACCTTGGCCACCTTGTTACAGTAAGGTAAGTCTTTAAGCACTACACACGAAGGCATTTCTCCTAAATTCTCGCCATTCCTTAATTTTTGGTGGGGGCCATTCATTGAATGGTCGAAAATAAATAGATTTATTTATTCAAAACGGCCCCAACTCAACTTGGGGTGCTTCTGGGCTGGGCAACCTCGCTTCGGAAACAAATCTGAAACGAGGTCCAGCCCCTTTGAAGCAGGTCAGCCCTTGCAGGCTCCTGGGCACACTGCACACTTATACATTTCTCCTAAATTCTCACCCATTCCCGCAATTTTTGGTTGTGATTTCTTTCACCCTTCCAACCCAACGAACGGTTGGAAATAAAGAGGTTATTGATAAGTAAATGATAAATCATCAAGTATGCATAACATAACTTGCAGCAGCCTCCAGCCTGCAACATGCATCTAATTCCTTGTTGGTATCGAATGCAAATTTTGTTGTCTGTAATGACCAAGCTCACCCTGCCTCAGTCTTACAAGGCATAATGCATTTGAATGGGAAGCATGCGTTAATGTTAAAGCTACACGTGTTTCATTGAAATCTTAAATCACCATGCCATGTATATAGAATTGCTTGTCATGCTAGTCATCAGTTGATGCCCCTTTCCAATTACCACCTCCATCAGAGGTGAAGTTTGTTACAAGAAAAGAACGGGCTTGTTGGTAGTGGCAACCCAGGTTCAGGACTGGATGAACCATTAGGCTAATTAGCCCCGTATTTTTTTGGCTCTTACATTCGTAGCTCAGCTACAAAGTTTGCTGAGTGACCTTTGGCGGTCACTCTTTCTTAGCCATATCTTCGTCATAGAGTTGTTGTTGTGAGCTGAGGAGGAGGGAGATCCATGCTCTTTTAATCGTGTTTTTAATTCATTGGTTTTTCTGTTAGATTTTTCATTAAGTTTTTAATCTCGATTTTGTTACTGTTGTAATCAATAGAAACTGTTTTCTTTTCTTTTCTTTTTTTTAAAAAAACTTCCCCTTACCATGCACATAGTGGAGGAATTTTGGGACCAAAATGGGAGAGGGGAAGGAAGCTTTAACCTTCCTCTCCTGAAGTGCCACAGTCCTGATTCGAATCAGGGGCATCTATGCTTGCAGGAGAGTAGGAGAGAAAATCATGTATAGCTCAGCTATGTGTCTTCGAAGGAACATTTCGATAGGCCCATAATTTGTCAGGTCTTTGTATTATGATGACATCATTCTTGACTTTGCTGGAGCCAAAGCCAGGAAAAGAAAAGACAAACTGTTTGAAGAAATGAGTGTAGTGAAGGATTTTATGCTTGAAGATTTTCCCTTTGATTTGAATACATTTGTTAATTTTATTTTTTATGACATTTCTATACCTTCTATTAGCTGAAGCTCTCTGGGTGGTCCACAACAAGTAAAGTCATACAATACAAGATAATAAAATACAACATAAACTTTTAAAGTACAGAATAAAAATAATAACCAAATAGAACCTAGGAGCACCATACAAAGATTTAAAACACAGGATCAGATTTAAAACCAAAAACCAAAAAATTAAAATGCCTGAAAAATAAAAAGGTCGTCACCTGGCACCAAAAAGAGTACAATAAAGTGCTACGTGAGGTTCTCTGGGAAGCTTATTCCACAGCCAGTGTGCCTCAGCAGAAAAGGCCCTCTTCTTAGTAGTAACCCATCTCACTCCTTTGGTGGTGGTTCCTGGAGACGGTCAACTGAAGATTAATAATAATAATAATAATTATTATTATTATTATTTATTTATTTATTACCCACCTCTCCCTCCGGATCGAGGCGGGGAACAACATCAAGCATAAAATACACTACTGATTAAAAGCAGATAAAACAAATACATCATTAAAATACCATTAAAACACCAATAAAACACTTAAAATTCATCTGGATAGGCCTGCTGGAAGAGATCAGTCTTTATAGCTCTTTTAAATTCTTGAAGACTAGTGAGTTGGCGGATCTCTCCTGGCAGGTCATTCCACAATCTGGGAGTGGCAGAAGAGAAGGCCCTCTGGGTAACGGTTGTCAGTCTAGTTTTTGTTGACTGTAGTAAATTCTTCCCAGAGGACCTGAGCGTGCGGGGCAGATTGTATGGGAGAAGGCGATCCCATAGGTAACCTGGACCCAAACCATGTAGGGCTTTAAAGGTAATAACCAACACTTTCTATTTCGCCCAGAAACTAATTGGCAGCCAGTGGAGAGATTTCAAAGCTGGTGTGATATGGTCACCCGTAGGTGTACCAGTGACTAACCTGGCTGCCATATTTTGAACTAGTTGAAGTTTCCAGACTAGGCACAGAGGTAGCCCTATGTACAGCACATTGCAGAAGTTGAGACTCGAAGTTACCAGTGTGTGCACTACTGACTTTAGGTCTTCCAACTCTAGGAAGGGGCGCAGCTGGCGTATCAGCCGAAGTTGATAGTAGGCACTCCTGGCCGTTGCATCTATCTGAGCTATCATTTGGAGCGATGGATCCAGGAGCACCCCCAAGCTGCAAACACAGCCTTTCAGGGGGAGTGTAACCCCATCCAGAACTGGTTGACACACCACCAACCCCAGGTCTTAGGATCCAGACAGGTATAGATGGGAAGAGATGATTCTCCAGCTAACCTGGCCCCAAGCCATTTAGGTCTTTGAAAGTTAACACCAGCACTTTGAATTGGGCCCAGAAATGGACTGGCAGACAGTATAGATTGAAAAGTACTGTCATAATATGATCACATTGGCCAGACCCCATTAACAATTTCTCTGCCTATTTTTTGGACCAGCTGAAGTTTCTTGATCATTTTCAAAGTCAGCCCCACATATAATGCATTGCAGTAATCCAGACGAGAGGTTATCAGAGCATGAATAACTGTAGCTAGGCTATCTCTGTCCAGATAAGGATGTAGCTGGTATATCAGCCTAAGCTGATAAAAGGTGCTCCATGCCCCCTAGTCCACCTGTGCCTCGTGACAGTTCTAGGTCCAAAAGCACTCCCAAACTATGAATCTGATCCTTTAGGGGAATGCAAATTCATTCAGAACACCAAAAACCCTCCCGGGCAGAAGAATCACCCACTAACAGTACCTCCACCTTGTCTGGATTGAGTCTTGTTTGGGTTGAGTCTCGGTTTATTGTCCCTCATCCAGTCCATTACCACAATGGTTCAGAATGCCCATTGCCTCACCCAGATTTGATAAAAAAGAGAGATATTGATGACACTTCAGTCCATAGCCACAGATAACCTCTCCCAGCAGTTTCATGTAGATGTTGAACAGCATGGGGGATAAAACAGGGCCAATAACTCCCAAGGGATAGAGAAATAATCCCCTAGCACTACCTTCTGGTATCATCCACCAAAGTAGGAGCAGAACCACTGCAGGGCAGTATCTCTAATCCCCAGTCCAGAAAATCTATCCAGAAGTATACCATGGCTGATGGTATCAAAAACCACAGAAAGGTCCAAGAGAATCAACAGAGTCACACTCCCTCTCTACCAGCAAAGGTCATCCCACAGGGTGACCATGGCAGTTTCCATTCCAAAACCAGATCTGGTGCCTGATTGAAATGGATCTAGACAATCTGTTTCTTTCAAGAGTGCCTGGAGTTGGAAGGTAACCTCCCACTCATGCACCTTTGCCCAGGAAGGGGCTATTAGCAACTGGCCTGTAGTTGTCTTCTAGGTCCATGTTAGGCTTTTCAGGAGTGGCCTAATAACAGCCTTCTTTAAAGTGGCTGGAGAAGTTAAGAGGCTCCTGGACCAAGCTGGTAATCCCCTCCCTATTAGATATAATAAGTCTTGACAGGCAAGGGCCAAGCACACAAGAGGTCAACCAGATATTTCTTTTTACCAGGCACTTTATTTATTTTACTATCTTAATAATTTAAAATGCTCTGATTTTTAATAGTTCTTTTATCCACTTGTTGCTTTCTCTGTGTTAATTGTTTTCTCATTGTTCTCATTTTTGTAAACCACCTTAAACTCATTAATAAAAGGTGGGGTGTGTGCATGTGTGTGTGTTAAATAAAAATAAATAAGGCAATGTTCTGCTTCGTGGCTCAATAAAAGCATTTTAAAATAGGTCTGAGGGAGGGGGAGACAAGTAGAATGTCCACCACGATAGAAATATAGGAAGCTGGTTGATACTGTGCCAGACCATTGGTGCATCTCGCCTGTTATTGTCTGCATTGTCTGACAGATGCTTTCCAGGGTTTGGGGCAGGGATTTTTCCAGCCCTACCTGGATATGCCGGGGATCGAACCTGAGACATTCTGCATGCAAAGCATGAACTCTACCCATTCAGCCACAGCCCCTCCCCTCCCCTAGGCTAGGCTAGGCTTCCTTCGCATAAGCTATGACCCTCCACACCATCTCAGTTCTGGACTGCATCATTATGATTTCAAGTGATATTGTTGGGCAAATCAGTTGGGCCCATGACAATACCTGGAAACTGGGTGGGTCACAATACAGTCCTATGTATGTCTACTCAGAAGTAAACTTCATTGAGCTCAACAGGATGTACTCCTAAGTAAGCAAGCATAGGTTTGCAGCATTAGTCTAACAGTCATCCTTTGTAAGAAACATTATACACTATTATTCATCTAATTTAGCAGAAACTTTGCTTACGAGGTGCATCTTTTGAGAAACAAAAAACTGTGAAATGCTGTAGAAAGTTTGATGTTAACATTAAATATGGCGGTTTTTAAAAAATACAAATAGAAGAGAGCTTCGGCTATGGGGCGGTATAAAAATGCAATAAATAAATAAATAAATAAAATAAAACATTTCCTTTGCCATTATTGATATGAAGCAGGCAAGAACAGAATTGGAGATAGGTAAAAAGAGGACAGGTGGTGCCCAAAATTCGAGACCGTGTCAGAGTAAACAGAAGTATAAAAACAACTGAAAGAGTGAGATGTCACTAAGATATGTCTGATGTATCGTAATCATCAAAGCACAAGAAAGACTGTGGAAGCTTTAGGAAAAATGAACCTCCTCCTCACATGCTTTGGTGAAGTTACCACACATTGTACAGCATCAGCTTGTTTGGAGAATTTTGTCTTTCTCTCTGATGTGATTCCATGAACGAGATCCAGCATCTCCCATTCTCTGTGTCTGTTTTCACCCCTCACTGTCTGATGACTCTCAAGCCTGCTATGCTGCCATGGGAACGTGCATGAGACAGTAGGCTTCCATTACATTTATTCCCTTTCATCCTTTTTGAAAGAGAAGTAATATTTGTTCTGTGGAGGTTGGCATGAAAATGTGTCCAATTTACAAATTTTGTTGCTCTGATATCAATTTCTGAGCCAAGGAATACTAGCCATGATGGTTGAGTGCCAGAATAAAGAAAGTACATATTCTGAACTTCCAAGTTCATGTATCTATCTATCTGTATGCTTGCGCAACATTAATACTTTCTAGGAACATATGTGCATAGATGAACATATGGATGTTCATCTATGCACATAGATTAATGGATGAGAGTACCAAGATGCTGAACAATATAACAAAATCTAATCAGTTCAAAGTTTTTTTCTTAGTGAAATCTGGTGGCATTGGAAGAATAGCATCTCACAGTCCCATCCCTCCCTTTCCCCAAAGCACAGTGATTGGAGGGCCCCTGGTAAAATGTAACCTATGATTAGAAGGTGGACCTGTCAGTCACTTAGCTCCCAGAAACACCACCATCCTCATCAGTATTTAGAAAAAGAAAGCAAAAGTTGGGATTTTTGAAAACCCTTGTCTGCCTTTCCCAAAGCCAAATTCTAAATAAAGCCTCATGTAGGCTCTAGCTTCAGTTTTGGTCACTTTGGAGTGGAGCCCTCTTTACCACAAGAAGCATTAGAAGGGACTCAATTCAGCTCATGCTTCAGGCTTTGGCTGAATCTGATGCACATCCCTAGTATATTGAATAATATATTTTTCCTTTTCAGTACATCCACCCTGAGGTTCACCCTGAGGTTCAACCAACAAGACTCACATGCAGCTTCTGAAATGAGCTTTCTGATGTCAGCAATCATCTCATCCTAGGAAGTGTCCTGGCTTGTTCCATGTCTGCTGCTATGCTGCCGCATTCTGCTCTGGTAGTGCAAGACTCAACCACTGCTCTTGTGTTCAAAGTGTTATGTTCTAGGATAGATATCCACACACTTCTGGTCACGTGTTGTGGCCACTAACTCTACCTCTGGTCTCTTTCACTCACAACCTAACAACTATGTGGTATGCAGTCAGTTAAAAGTGGTTGAAAGACATTAGAATTATATTAGAATTACAAATCTACAGTTTGACAATTGCCAATTAGTTCCACTCAAACTTATGTGAAGCTGTTATTCCCTCTGTTTATGCACATGATGGATAGGGTGGTATAAAAGAAGCAAATGAAAATAACTTGTATTTACCAGAGGATATTCAGATGCACAACTTATCCAATCAATAATTATTCAGATTGGTTCTTTTCTGCTCTCCTGTTCTCTTCCCTTAGCCTCCCAAACTCAGAGGAGTATATTCACTGCCAATCAATAATAGAAAAGCTTGTGTTTTCTATGATAGCCATCATTACGCTTCGAGATTATATCTGAATGAGATGGAAGTTATATATTACATAATGCTTCCATATATTGAGTCATCACTCAGGGAGTCATGAGTCATGACTCCTTAGATAGGACATAGGGAGATTGCTTCAAGCTGTTGCAGGTGAAGGACAAGCACATCTTGTTGAAATTGTATTTCCTGCCATTTTACATGTGCTATGCCTGTTGTGTCTAGTGATGCAATGTAACCCTGTCTAACCCCACTTGACATTATGCTGACAAAAGTGTCATTCCATGCCAATTGCAAACGAGAACTATGCTGCAATATGTAAACATTTTTTGACCCTGGAAATGGCTTCTTAACATAGAATCATACCCCTCCCAAATGCTAGAAATATAAATGCTTATAAAGAGAAAATGAATAGTTGTTGAATATTTCACCTTCTTGAAATGATATATTTTTTTAAAACCCTGTAAGATTTATTCTTTATTTGCATCTCATTTATGGAAAGATGCCCAATTATGCAATAAACTATTTCTTAGTGTTCATCTCATTTTCTTTACAAATTAGGTCGGTATAATGCTGGCCATCTAAAAGGTCTCCCAAATATAAATCAGTACAAAATAGTCAGTAGGGCTGTGATTACTATTACATATAAACCATTCACATGCATGGACTTATCACAGGCACTTGCAAAGCACAGGAGCTAAACCAGAAAAAATTAAAGGATTGGGCTGCAATCCTGAACACATTTACAGTGGTTACTAGTCATGATGGCTATATATTGCCTCCAGTATCAGAGGCAGTATGACCCTGTATACCAGTTGCTGGGGAACATGAGCAGGAAGGTGCTGTCACACTCATGTCCTGCTTGAAAGCTTCTTATAGGCATCTACTTGGCTACTGTGGGAACAGAATACTGGACTAGACAGACCTTTGGTTTGATCTAGATGTGCTCATGTTCTTATGAGTAAGCCACATTGAACACAGTAGGACTTACTTCTGAGTAACATGCATAGTACTGTGATGTCTATTAGCAACCTGAAAGTACCCAAATATGTACACCACCAAACTGGAAAATCCCCTCATGGTTGTATAATTGCAAGGGCCACACACTTATCCAGCGGTGCTAAATATGCCTTCTCCCCTTTCCGTGGAGCTCCCTCATACTCACATGGGGGGGGGGGATCCACGAGGGCTAGTTGTGCACAAGACCCCCCTTGCTAGATGTGGATGTTGAGTCTCATTGATCTGAATGGGATTGACTTCAATATAATACGTGTACAGTCGGGGCATAAGCAGCATATGCAGAGAGACATTTTGAAAGTGCTGCGGCATCACTTCACTGAGGATTAGTCAATCTGTCTTTATGGTGATTTTCCTTACTGATATATGCTATGACAAGCCTGGCGCAAACACACACACACACACACACACACACACACACACAGAGGCTGTTTGCACAAAACCAGTGTTTATAATGAGTTATGCTAAGATTCACAGAAATGACACTAAAATACGTTGTGCCTTTGACTCTAGTGATGAAAACTTTGATTTGCAGTATGTAGTATTTAATGGAGCAAGTCTGATGAGTCTCCAAGACGACTGCAGCCGGTTACATTGGCAGTATCAGAGGTGATTAATTTGTGCTATAGACATGAAAACCCATAAATAAATAATGCACAGAACCTCACCCCCCATCTCACCTCCACACGCCTCCTCGATTTACAGAATTAAGCCTGCTGTTTCAGGGAATCTTAACCTGAACCCTAAGCATGTACAAATCAAAAGCATTATCATATGAACTGTCATCTTATTTTTCAACCAAGAAGGCTGAATGTGCTGCCCATTGTATTGCCTTCCTAAAGTTTAACTCTGAAAATGGGGAAGCCTCTAGTTATTCTGATCGACTGAAAAAGGGACCAGAACATCCATAGGAAAGAACAAAGAATAATATAATAAGTTGAAAACTTGAGATTAATAATGTGATCCTATACATGTCTACTCAGAAGTAAGTTCCACTGAATTCAATGGAGCTTTCTTCCAGGTAAGTGGGTATAGGATTGCAACCTAAATCATTAATAAACTGTACAAATATGCTTTGTAGATGTCAGTATATGTTTAAAGAGTCAATAGAATCAGAGCTGGGCAGTAAGTATGCCATATGTATATCTATATGTATATTTATTATTTATTTAAAACATTTATAAATTGCTCTACACCTGAAAAAAATACTGAGCAGTGAACAGCATTGAAACATGAGTTTGTTTTGTTTTCAATCTGCTAAGGCAATAAATGATATGCTTAAAAGTGTATATTGTGAAACAACCTCCATCTATAGGGTGTCTGTGTGTGTTTTAGTTTTTAATATGCTTTCACTATGGTCAGACAGGATTTCTTTTTAAAGTACAAAATTTCATTTTGTGCATTTTCATCTATTTCAGGCTTTTGACTTTAAAACCCAGTTTTGAAAAGAAAATGGCATTGGGTGTGTTTTAAAACAGAGATAACACCCCCTAAAAAAATCAACAAGCTAACTAATAATATAGAAGGAACCAAGTTAACAGCATTTAATAGATTTTGATAATGGTTACCTAACCAGAGAGATGAAAGAATGCCTCTCTTTTATACAAACATGAAGTCAGTGAAAGTTAAAATTGCATCTTAAATTCTCACATTCTGATTGAAATTATCAATTCTATACTTCCCAACTATAATTGAGTTAAACTGAATTGAAAAGAGAATATATACAAATTGATTTCGGCAGGATATGTTCCACTGTGTTTTTTTTTTTAAAAATGGTGCTTGTTCCTTTGCAGTTCTGAGCTTTTCTGTTATTCTGTGCTATTTCACATTTCTATTAAACGTGATAAATAATAAATTATGGAATTTTAAAATTTACCTCTGTCTCCAAAGCTTCACAAAATATGGTAATCTTCACCATGGGGTTGTATATTTTATTTTAGACTTGTGCTAAAGTTCTGCATTGAAAGGAAGTTATATATTACTTTCAAAGATTATTAAATATTAGAACAATCAGTGGTAATTCTGACTTCTACAGGCTTGGTCATGTACCCACCCTCTTCAAACTATGTAACTATGTCCACAAATTCTTACCTAAGAACACACACACATACACACAGCTTATAGTGATGACATATCTAGTATAATCTAAACAGAAATTGGTGTTGAATTTTCCTCACGTGGCAGGAAAATTTAAGATTACAATGAACCAAGCTGAAGTCACATTTGTAACCTGTTTGCCTTTGTGTGAGGAACAAGATGTACCTACAGCACTTTGTCTGTGGAAAGTTTATTCAAAAGAGATTAACGCTTTAAGTGCCCCTCCCCTCTTACTCCTTAGGGCCTACCTAATTTAAGTCCCTCCCCTCCCCCTTCTTTTGACGCTTGAAAATAGGGATGTAAAACATATGCTGTGAAAACTAGGGAGAAGCTTCATATGGCAAGCTCTGACGAAATCAAAGTGAGAAGCTTCCAAATCACCCCCCCCCCAAAAAAAGGAAAGAAAAAGATTAAAAGGGAAAACAACAAAAACAAATAAAAGCAGCAGACCTCGCCAGAAGATGTGTACTGTAGCTGCATTACTCATTGTGTGCCAAAATAACTGGCTTTGAAATCACACGAAAGGCAAAATATTGTACAGTGATATTTCTAATTATCGACAGCATCTTCGCCACCTGTGTGTGTCTACGTATGCAGTGTGTACACACACTTGTGTTTTGCAAAGAATACATATCTAAGAGAGAGAAAAACAAGAAACAAAAACAAATCCGTGCTCTCCCATCAAATACAGAAATACCGGGAAAAACGGTGTGTGCGATTGACACATTCTGAACTCCCTGGATTTAAAATCCTGATTTTTCTGCAAAACAAATACATGTGGTTGGGTTTCTTTAAGAGAGGAGAAACAGTTAGAGTGAAAGAACAAAATGAGGGTACGATATTTAACTGAGGCAAGAAAAGGAATTATTCAATTGGGCATTTAAAATTAATCGACAGCAGAGCCTTTAAAAATAGAGCTACCATTTAGATCCCAATCTGAAATATTCTATTTAGAAATAGGTCTCACCAAAATAAATGGAAATCTCCCCAATAATGTGTTGAGAACTGGAATGTCAACTTGATTTGTACTGTGAAATCTTAATAGAGAACAAGACATAAAAATATTATGCATAAATTGTGCCCTTGCTGTGGTTTGAATTTTGGGGTGCTATGCACATTTCTAACAAGAGGAAACCAGATTAGATTTATCTAGCTTCTTTAACAAAACACAAAACAAAAAAGTTTGGTGTCAGATGGCCTCTGCTATATGGAAAGAAAAGAGCCCTCTGTTTATTTCTTTCTTTTACCCCCCCCCCCTTTTCTTTTTCAGGCTGATGATCGCCAGAATCTAGCAAGCAATGTTTTAAGGGGGAAAAATTCTGGCTGTAAATGTGCACAATATTCCACATTATATACATGTCATTTCTGAGTACTGTTGGAACGATGCAGTGTCAAATCTGTATGACAGATTGAGGTGAAATCTGGGAAGGGAGAGCTTGTGAAGATAGAGCCTTGACTGAGTCAGGCACCCTATAGAATTTATCCTGCAGGCTATAAGTAACCAGTTTCATCACATAAAAGGAGGAGCAGAACAGGGATAATTGTCTGCTAATTTAACTATCTCATTTGGCGGCACTATTATTCACATCATATTTCAGAGTAACAATGCCATCTAGTGATTAAAATCTAAAAAAGAAAGAGAGAGAGAATTATTGTTTTCAATTCCGTCAGCTAGTAGATGGATGCCAAGGTGCTTCACGGCTTATAAGCTCTTCTTCTTTTTAATATTTTGATGATTAATCAGCTGTAAAATCTCGAATGCAAAGCAAACAAATGTGAGGCGGGGAGGGGGGACACCCTGA
Organism: Anniella stebbinsi; assembly: GCA_029215795.1. Lineage (NCBI taxonomy): Eukaryota > Metazoa > Chordata > Lepidosauria > Squamata > Anniellidae > Anniella > Anniella stebbinsi. The sequence continues at coordinate 227,975,348 of JARDYH010000001.1, forward strand.
ACTGTTTTTCTGACAGAAGGGAAACCTTTTTTGTATGCATAAGGTGCGTATAAGATAAAACACCCACTGAGAAGTCTCCATTAGCCTCAGAGCTAAGATTACAGAAGGGACGTCTAAGATCTGTTTATTCAGGATAGCTTTCAAAACAGTTCCACCTCAGATGGGCTCTTATTTGTGTGATATTTTTTCTTCTTCTTTACAAAAAGACACACGCCCCAAGTCTGTCAAGGAAAAAACAGTCTTCACTTCTGCCCTTCTGTGTTTTCAATTTTCACAGTGTGGCTAACAATTCCATGCCATGAAAGGAAGCAGGTCATTTTAGTCACAGTGCCTATTGCCCCTTTGTAGCTGTTCCCCGTCTCTGTATTAGGCAGAGCAACTTGGCAAATAAACAACCTTACACTGCAAAGACCGGGCTTTCACTATTACGGAGTCATCCAGACATAGGCTGTGATCCTTTTGCTACATTGGCTTGGCTGAGGCATAGTAAGGAACCTGAGGATTCTGCTGTGTCTTTAGTTTAAATGATAATTCCCAGTTTCCTTTGAAAAATGAATGCCTTGAACTTTAAACAGAGGACTTGGACTTCATGAAACAACAAAAAAAGATATTTTAAGGACCTCTCCAGCACATTCTTTGTATGTTTCTCCATCACACACCAAACCAGTACAATTTGATTTGAGAACTCTTTCTCTCTTTTGCAGCTAGGAAATGGTCTTGAGAAGGCATATGGGGCAACTCAAGCCTCCAACTCAACTCCTGGAACTTCTGTCACAAAGCTGAACTAGTAAAATTATTAATAATAAAATGATGCTTTCTAGATCTTCAGATTGTGGAGCAGACCATAGAGAAATAAACCACAGTTAATTAAAGGACAGAATAACTACTTTGCTAGACCAGACCAAGGTTCATTTAGAACAGGGGTGGGGAACGTGTGGCCCTCCAAGATGTTGTTGGACTGCAACTTTCATCAGCCCTGGTCAGCGTAGCCAATAGTGGGGAATCATGGGAGTTGTGCTCCAACAACATCTGGAGGGTCACATGTTCCCCATCCCTGATTTAGAACATTATTCATTTTTTACCCTGAAAGTGAACAGCCAATTCATCAATTAAATTCAATTCATCAATTAAAATTCCAATCCTTGAGTTCAGTTAGATAAAATATATTATAGATGCCTGACATGCTTGATCTGGTACTAATAGTTATATTAGAAAATAAACAATGTTCCTATTCATTAAAGTTCCTTCTCCTTCCTCAAGAAAAACTAGGAAATCATAAATTGAGCAGATCATGGTATAATTTAGGTTTACTGAGAAGCAATTTCAATGGAGCTTATTTTCAATTAAGTGTGTTTAGGTGCCTTTCCCAACCTGGAGCCCTCTAGATGTTTTTGGACTTCCAACTCCCAATTGGCCACAGTGTGGCCAATGTGAGGAATGCTGAGAGTTGTAAGGCACACAGTTAGGAAAGGCTGGTGTATAGGATTGAAGTCATAGTCTTTATACATATGATTTTGTAAGAAAAAGTAGTTGTTAAATCATAAATGTATCTGCACATTAAAATAAGGGTCGGAATGGACCCATTAGAAGCTTGGGCAAGAAGCCAGCGAGGCCCACTTGCATCTTCCCACATTGATAGAAAATGCCTCCCTCCTACATTCACCAATATGTCCAGGGCATCTAATAAGGTCTGAATGTGGTCAGTGCCTTCATGGGAGACTGTCTGGGAATTGTTGAGACTGGTTGCTTTCCAGTCTACAACAATATACAAAACACTCGTGAAGTGATTGGACCATGTCCAGAATAGGAGGGATGAATGGATAGCATATGATTCCCTGTTACCTTCCCAAGGTAGAACTTCATCACAGGCCGATCCAGAACAGGTGCTATGGGGCCAGGCTATTGTGGGGTCACATTCGCTGCTGATCTTACCTGATATGCTGATCAGATAAGATGCCGGGGTCCCAGTAGCTGAAAGGCATATGCTTTGTGATTTGAATGTATTGTTTACTATTTCTCACTTTATTAGCCTATTTTAGATAAATAAAACCTCTTGCCTTCGCCCATTGGTGTGTTCATTGCCTCTGAAGATCCAAAAGTACCATAGCCTATTGGCAAAACACATCCAAAACAGCTGATCAGTTGGATTTCAGCTTTCTAGAAAAGGCTATGCACATGCAGAATGGGATCAGATGCACAGTGCTACATATATGCAATTTTCTATCCATATAGGGAAGGGATGCATAAGGAATTTGTTCCAGTTTGGTTTTGATCAGAATTTACTGAGTTTGCAGTTCCTGTACTACACACAGATTCGAATGCAATCTGTGGTCGAAGTCGATACATGTCCGAGTTAAGTGCTGTGATTTGTAGACCCCCCCTCCCAAATCTATTCAACAGCTTGTGTACATTTGAAAAATGAGCATGAAAGTGTTTGCTTTTGAAAAATATACACAAACGCGCTTAAATTAATGGGGGCAGAATGTGTACTTTTCAAAGATGAGCACAACTGATGCATACATTTGGAAAAACAAGCATAAAAAGGAAACACAACATTTTGGGCAAAAAGAAAATAACACAAAGCTCACAATCTGATACAGACACGAGACGGAACACACTTCAAGGCGGAATTTGGAGATTTTTGAAGAGCTGATGTTTTGTTGGTTCACACATCCCTAAACTAGGGACATAAATGTGGAATTCTTCTGCTGTCCACATATAGCCTATGGGTAAACTGAGAATTTCATAAAAAAAAATTACTGAAAATTATTGAGAATATATTATTGAGCCTAATGTGTCTATTTCTAATTGTATGTTTTCCAAAATCAAGAGTAGTTTACTTTTTTTTTTAAAAAAAAAATTATATCCATCTTTAGTAATGCTACTTTTTCCTTACTATTGACACATCAATTAATCTATAAAAGGAAGGACTGATTTGCAAATATTTTATTTATTTATTTATTTATTTTAACAATCCAACTTTATTTTAAAAGCTAAAATAAAAAAAAAGAAGATGCATGTGTTGTATATACATTTTTGTTGTTGATCATTCTTACTCCAGGTTCTCCCACTATTCTTTCCTGGACGTTAAAAGGCTTTGATAGGAGCATCACTAGGACACCCTGAGCAGGATACCTACACAATAGCTAATTCATGCTATAAAAGTATAGCTTTACAAGGCATTTATATAGTGGAATTTGTGCTTCTTGTTGAACTCACAATTAATTTCCCCCCACATAATCTCGTCTCTCCACATGTATTCCTGAGGCGGAGCAACAAATAGCACCCCACCTGAGACAAGGTGCATTTTGGCTTCTGAGGCAGAAAATCCTACAAACACCTCTCTTCCTCTCTCATGGGTAGTAAAAACACAGTAACAGGAAATTCAATAAATAACCATCTGGTGCCCTTTCATGACACCTAAAATCAGCTGCCTGAGGTAGCCACCTCACTCTACCTAACGCTAAGGTTTGAAAGTGTGTGGGGACGCAAGACAAGTAGAGCAGGCAGATGTTATTTCTCTGATCCATGGAGGACAACAGAGTCAAGTGATGCAATTATGGCAGAGGGGATGGGGCCAATGACTGCAGTCCTGCTCTCTCCCTCACAATTCGAATAATTGAGGGGATGAACACCCCAGGAGGGCTACAGAGAGATGCACAGAGTGGAGTCAACATTTCCCATGTCCATCTAATATGTTACAGAAGCAAAAGCTGGTTGCCTCAGCCCCTTTTGGCTTTCACTTCCCTCTCCTGGCTCTTCCATATCTCCTCTCCTGGCATTTTTTTTTGGTGGGGCAGGAGCAGTTTATTTTATTTTGACTGAAAGTTTCAAGGTAAGCACAATGCAGACGTTCAGTCTGAAATGAAGCACATTCCCTTAAAAGCACTCCCCTTAATTCAGTGGCACTTACTTCCACATAAGTGTGCCTTCAGCCTCTATTGCAGGGTTGGGGTACCTCCATCCTGTGGACCAAATGCAGATCTCCCATGCTCTCAGTCTGGACCTCCAAACTCTGCCTACAGCACATCACCCCAGCAGTCCTGCTCTGGGTTGCTGATATTACTTACTCCTTCCTTTTCTCTCCTCCAATTACAAGACTGATGGGAGGACTCTTGCAGAGGTTGGGGAAGGGGAATCCCTAGATACAACTGTCTTTTCCCCATTATGCACTGAACAAAGGTAAGACTCATAACTGTAACTCCACCCACTTTTTCTCTGGTCCCAACCACCCTAGCTCTGGCCACACCCACTCCTGGAATGTGAACCTGACAGGAAAAAAGGTGCCATTCTTTTTTGGGTCATGGAAAGTTGCTGAATTTCTAAAGACTACTTTTTGCGAATCTTAAGCAAATCATTGTGAAGAGCTAAGAGGAGGGGAAATGTAAAGTAAGTGAACCATAATGGGTAACTAAAGGGAGGGGAATTCAGATTGGAGAAATTCCATGGGGCAGATGAATGAAGAAATGAACACAACTGCAGCATAGAAAGAGGAGTGTTCAAATTTAAGAGAAAAATGGTGGGAGGGACGAAGCAGTGAGAGAGAGGTGAGATAGACGACTTGGGAGCAGCAAGATGAGAGAGCTAAAAAGAGAGAAAAGCCAGAGCGACAGGTCACAAGCAAGTCCTTCACATTTTGCTGAGTAGTCAAATAAGATGTGAGAGCCCCAACGTGGTATAGTGGTTAGAGTTGTCAGATTAGGACTGGGGAGACGAATGTTCAAATCACCCTCAGCCATAAAGTTCACTAGGTGACCTTGGACTGGTTGCTATCTCTCAGCCTAACCTACCTTGCAGGATTCCCCCCCCCCCAATATTTACAGTCAACAGACCATTAGTATAACACATTAAATATACACATAACATATTAATATGTTGTTGAAATGATAAAATGGCAGCAGGGAGGGAGAACCTTGAGCACCTTGGAGGAAAAGTGGGATATGAATGGAACAAATAATGATGTGTGGATTTACAGTTAGGAACTGAAAACTTTGGGCTAATCTACATCTGCAGCCCTTTCACTATGCAAGAGGGATGCTTCCGAATGTTCCCCACTTCTGCGATCGGCACTCATGGGGCACATGTGACTGAGCTTTACTGCAATTACAGAAGTGCAGTTGCAGGAGCACATGTGCCCCGTTAAGGTGCTTTTGCATGTGTACCGGTAGAAGGGGCGGGGCCAGGCTACGTTTTTTTTTTTAATGACTCATGAAGGATGGGCATGAGCGCAGACATGCAGCCACATATGGGACGATACGAGCTCCCTTGAATATGCACTCCTGAGCAGAGTTATGTTTGTATTAAAATAAACCAAGAACACTCGGCAGGGAAACACGCCGATACCTATCGAAAACATGTGGCAAAAATTGCAGAGAAGTCCACTCCCGCACACCTCCGATACCCATGGAAATGCCCCCCACACTTGATTGGCTGTTTGCTGAGCCTGCAACTCACAGCAAACAGCAACGATCTCACAAAGGGGGGGGGGGTACACGGCACACGTTCTTCAGAATGGATGCAGGAGAGCTGAAAAAATCGCAACAAAAGCAGTTAGGGACATTCCAGGAAAACTGAGAGGTGGAGTCGAGATCACCGTGGGAGCAAGTGAACGTCATGTGCCCCGTTAGTAATGACTGTGACAAATCCTGCAATAAACGGCTGGTGTAGACTCCCCCTTTCTCTTTACCAAGCCAATGGTTTAAGCAGTTTTATATCAAGTCTTTAAACACAGAGTGGGAACCCTATCTGCTCTACATTTGTTAATCTTGAATAAGTACTACTTCCTTACAATCACCAGTTACTGTAGCATTACTCTGGGTACATATTGAAATGAAATGATCAATTTTACTTTTGAACACATGTAAAGAAAAGAATCTGAATGGAAGCAAGTTTGTGAAGAACAGAGCTCAGCGTTATTTTTTAAAGTGTGTGATGTAATCTTGTGGGGGGGAGGGTAATGCTTCTGAACAGCTTTAAAAACTAAATGTAATATCAAAATGACTTTATGTTTTGCATAATATTTTTTCTCCACTATTTGGGTTTCTTGAAAATACATTGATTAAATTCAAATTTAGGTCATGGGATTGCAGATTTTTAAAATACAAAATATCCGCTCTGAGGAAGTAGTTATTTTAGCTTTTTCCTAAATGGTAGTGGTAGCTTAAATATTTTCAATTCTCTCTCTGTCTCTCTGTTTCTCTCTCTCTCCCGCTCTCTCTATACGTGTGCACGCACACACAGAGTGTCAGGGAGATCTGAGGACAGACAAACCACCAGCAGGACAGGAAGGAGCACTGTTTTCCATTATTAGTATTAGTATTAGACAAATCAGTTTCAGGGTTTGGGTTTAGGGTTGTACATTTTCCCCCATGTTGGGGTGTGTGTGTCCATCAGTTACAAAGTATCTCATGAACCACCTTTCTGCTTCTTCTGACGTTGTGGGGCACTGGGCACCAGAGAGGTAAGGGCTTTAGAGGTTTTCAAGGGGGTTGGGGGTTGGGAGAGGGCATGTGAGGTGGGATCTCTCCCTGTGAAGGCAGCCCAGTCTCCCTGCCCTCAGAGAGGAAGATGTGAATGTTCCTATGGCAGCTGGGATGCCCACTTACCTGGGAGTAAGTGCTACTGAAAGTAATGGAACTTACCTCTGAGTAGACATGCACAGATTGCACCGTAATAATATATGTCATTCCAAATATTTTGGAAGAATGTTCTGCTAAAGAACCAAATGTATCTATGGTGCAGGAACCCTGCCCACCATTGACTCCGATCATCCTGTAGATACGACTTGAACTGGAGAAAACTGTTTATGGTATCAAGAGCTGAATGAGAGCAATTGCTAGATTTGTAGTGTACTTCAAATTTATCTGACTTAGTACCAGCTCTTCCTAACCTGGCACCTTCTGGATGTGTTGGACTACAGGTCCCATGATCCTCAGGCATTATTCCCTGCCGCCTAGGGAATAATGGGAATGCACCAGGTTGGGAAGTACTGTTAAAACAAATATGGACATTGTTTAAATTACAACAAAAAAAGTTGAACTTGTTATTTATAGTCAAAGCATCTTGTTGTTCAAACAACATTGCTTGATTTTAGGAAGGTGATAGCATTATTTATGAAGTACAGTCAAATAAATTTGAAGTACTTCAGCTTGGATGATATTGCACTGTATCTTTAATCAAAGTAGAAAGCACAGTACAGAATGTAGGAGACACTTTAATGTGTTTACTCATATTAAAAAGACAATTAACAATTATTTTTAAAAGAATATATAAAGTGGAATGTTGTCTGCACCTCCATATATATATATGTTCTGTATATTGCCTTGGCACTAAAAAATTATCCTTTTTGGCTATGGACCTTGTCATCATACTAAAAGCTTAAAAGACCCAAGCAAGACCCACCTTCCCAGCTAACATTACTTGGATTGGCCTCATCCATTTCTGAAATGGTCAGGAATGTTGCTTGGCACTCGCAAGGTTCAGGGACCCAGGCCCATAGGACACACATCAGCATAAAATGTGCATATGCTAATTTATATTTGTGTATGCAAATCTAGAAATAATTACTAGGATTTATTTAAATTTCACAGAAGGCAAAGCCAGCCAATTAATTCCCAATCCAAATCAACCCAAATAAAAGCTTCCATAGGTATTTATGGGATTTTTTCCCTAACTTCCATGGGGGGTAGTCAACTTTGGGGTTGTGGGTTTTGAGGGTTACAATTCACAGGGAAGGGAGTATTAATCCTTTTCTCCCAAACTGCAACTCCCTGAAAATCATCTCCTTAGAAATTAAGCTTTGAAGAAACCTTCCAATGGTACCAACTGAAATGTTTTTCCAAAGCCTCATTGCTATATTGAGGGGATTGATCAAGGAAGGGGGAGAAGTAATCCTTTCTTCCTCAGCTGTGATCCCTCCCCCTAAAAATCCCCCCTTCTGGCAATGAAGCTTAGGGGGGGACTTCTATTTGCACCAATGAACACTTAGTTCTCTTGAAAACAGATCTGGGGCCATTGAAAATAAATTCAGGGTCAGGGCTCCATGGATTCAGGCCTAGCAATGCCCCTCCCCTGGTGATGGGTGAGCATTTCCAGGGTCAATTCAGAAAAAGATATTCTCAAATGATTTAGTTTGAACTTGATTTGTTGCGAAAGGCCCAAATTAAGACTGTACCAGCCTCTCCATTTCCAAAGCTATGGCTTGGTTGTGCTCCCAGTGACTGTTGGGAGTGTGATGGCAACATCCTTTCCATTGAACATCCCTCCCCATCTAAAGCATGGGGAGGTAGGACCTGGTCTTACATAGCCAGCTTTCAGCCCTTCCTGACAACCTCACGTGGCTAAAAATGGCCAGAAGTGGCTGAGGATCAGCAGCAATAAACGCTTCCTTGTCCATCAGTTCAGTGGGGCAGAGAAAGGAGAAGGATGTCTGAAGGGGGGCTGCAGTCAGTGACGGACTTGGTAAGATTGTCTTTCCCCTTAACAAATTTTGGACACAACTATTCTGCATAGGGGCACTATTAGGGACGTACAGATTTTGTTAAATCCCTCTGTCTGTGTTTCACAGGTTGTCAGGCGTCTTTCATTCCCAGGTCTGCTCATTGATGGAATCTGATTTTATGTACAGGAATGCTGTTTGTTTGCAAAAGTGCATTAGCGCATATTCCCCCCCCCCCACACACACACACACACCCGCAAGTTAAAAATTGGTCCATACATCCATGAAATCTGTGAGACTCAGAAAAAGCCAGTCTGCTGGGGAATCCACAGATTGGATTCCTAGAAATCCAAACTCATTTGAATCCGTTGGGGATATCTCCACCGTCCCTAGGCAGTGCCCATGACCAACTTATCCAATTTATATAAGAAGTGGGTAGAAGGCAACCCTGAACATTCTGGTATAACATGAGACTCTTAGTTTTATGGGGATGTGAGCAAAGGCCAGAAACTGAACTTGAAGTGAATTCAATGAATGTGCACCCTAGAATCTTTAATGTGATCTTGAGCAAAATTTTGGTCATGCTGACCTGGTTTTCTGAGTTATCTCCGTAGTCCTAATTCATTTTGGGAAGCTATGATCATTTGATTAGACCTTCTGAGCTGTAGCTCTGCTCCTTTAACTCAGTGGTGTGAGTTAATATTGGGTCCAATTTAACAGCTGTGTGTGTTTTGCAGGTGTGACCATGTGGAAGGTCATTTTTGATCATCCTCTTCTGAATGTACATGGGATTGTAGCTTAGCAACACTTTGATTGTCAAGACTGACCACTTTGGAAGGCAAGGCATGTTATGGAGCCAGCTTTTTCTTGCCCACTTTCTTAAACCCTATTGATAACTTTTGCTGTGGGCAAAAGACGAAGCATGGTGCTGATTCTTCAGGCTTAGGAATCAGGCAATGCTAGATGGCCTGTTTGCTTCGTATTTTCCACTATGTTGGATAAAAGGGTTTGGATGAAAGTGGTTAGGGAAACCACTGTGCTAATAGGGCTAGATTATAAGGTCCCCAACTTTTTTGGTCAGTGGGAACATTTGGAGTATTGAGAGAACGCCATGGATTCTCTCATAAAATGGCCGCCATGGGACGGCTTGCTCATTCATCAAATAGAAACCATGTTGGGTGTGGCTAGCCACAAAACACCAATTTCACAGAAATCATCACTTCTATATTCAATATAGCAGTTTATATTATTATTATTATTATTATTATTATTATTATTATTGAATTCAAATCCAGAATCCAGAAGCATGGCAGATGTCAAGAAACATGTCTGTGTATATATTGGTGCTCATGGGCACTTCATTAGAGAGCTCAGGGCTAGAAGAAGGAGGGACTTGCCATGGTTTGGTGGATTTTCCATCCATTACTCTGATCTGTACCGCCACACCTGTACTGGGATGGTAGCATATACCTCTCATATTGGGGGCGGGGAGTGCAGAACCTGTTCCTGGCAGATTTGCAGTGGAGTCTGCTGGATTGTATTCTTAACAAGTGAGGTTAAGGGCATTGAGTAAGGCTGCTATCTTTGTGGCAGGTACATTATTAAATTTAGATTATATATTAAAATATTTATATCTAATACGATATTTAATATTATATCTAATACGTTATATTTAGATTGTTTGAAGGTTGTTTTTAATGTTCTTGTTGTTACTTGCTATGTGTTCCAGAACTGGAAGAAGGGTGAGCATGGGATGCAATAATATATTGAATAAATAAATAACTCCAGATCTTGGAGCAGTGTGGAAGCAGCTAGATTTGGGGATGAGGCAAACAGAGACTATGTTGCCACCAGTTTATCTCCAAAACTGTAAACTTATCCCCTACATTGGGGATGGGAGTTAGGCAATTAATCAGGATGCTGGGAAAGTAATTAGAATACAGATGTACCATAATGCACATCTTTTGAATTATTATGAAAGTTATGGCCCTTACTTGATCAACGGCATTGCCGTACCTCTTTTTTCCATTGCTTTACGCCAGCTTTATAAATCGTACACTTTACAAAGAAAGGAAGAAAAAATATTCCACCATGGCTGGGTCAGGAAATCATATGTCTGTAACTTATAATTGATTACATTAGATTTTGGGGCTACTACACTAGTCTCAATATTACCTGGGTCTCTTTGGGCTCCCTTATCAATCCCTGTTCTCTGCTCCTTTTTAAAGACAGTTTACAGTGAAATCCTACGTATATCTCTTCAGAAGTAGGTTCCGTTGAGTTCAATAGCACCTACACCACAGTATATATAGGAATAGGATACAGTCCGCGTTAAATAATTTTACAAGAGAGCACATTGATTTCATCAGGATTTATCCATTGGCAAAGGTAAGATAAAGTTTATACAGCACAGTTATATTTGTATTATATTCTCCAAACATTTCCCCCTCTATCATAGTCTGGTCTTACTTTAAGCATTCCATTACAGCTCACTCCATTCCTCTAGCCTTCTTTCTCGTGTCCCAAGGGTATTTTTCTCAAACTCTCCCACCTCATCCTATAAATAGTTGTATAGTACTCACAACACATTAACTGAATGCTTCTTAAGCCAAGAAGTGATGCTAACATTGTATTGCAAAGTGGCATAAACATAGTAGTGTGGCTGCCTAAGAGGGTATGGGAATAAACTTGATGATAAAACTTGCATTTGATGTTTAATAATTTCTTCATATCTCTTCCATTTGTTTTGATAAAAATCCTTATAGGCAGCTTTAGATGAAAGTAGGGAAGACAATTCTATAAAATATTTTTCCCTTAAAAAAATGATAATCTGTGCCTGTGTCTATTTTTTATGCTGCAGCTCCACCTAGCAGTGATCAGGGGAAATTCACACAGTCTTGTTCATATCGGTATGTAACGATCGGCCTACGTGAAAGAAAACAGCGAAACATTAATCAAATTCTAGATGGGTATGATAGAAGGTGGATATGCTGGGGCATCCAAAATGATTAATAGCATTGCAAATCTGAATAAGAAGACCGTTACCATTTTTTCAAAAGTACAATATCCACAGAAATTAGTGAGCTGGAAGTTTAAAATAAAAGGCATTAGAAAAGTACCCAACAAAGCTCATTTGCCCTGGGATGTTGGGCGCTCCAGGGGTTAACTGGCATAAAAAAAGATTAGAACAAACTGTGCCTGTAAATTGAGATAATCAGTGGATGCAAAAAATCATCTTTACATCCCTGAATATCCAAATGACAAAATATAAAGGAAACTGATCACACCACAATACTCCTATGGTTTGTTGTACCTTCTTTCTTTCTCTTTTTTGAAACCATTACCCCCTAACTCTGTTCAAAACCATTATGTTAACTATAAACGTAACCATTTTAAATCAAAATTTATATCTATATCTATCTATCTATTTTCCAAGCATCTGATCCTGGATGACAGCTTGCTCCTGAACAAGAGGAGTACCTTTCTTCAGCTTTACGTGCTGTAGCTTGGTGGCTCTAATTACTGGTGTGAAGCAAAATGTACACAGTAGCTTCATTTTGTGAACCAACCACAAAGATCCAGCTATTGGGTGGTATAGAAAATAAATAAATAAATATTCCCTTCCAATAAGAAGGTAAATGCACAAATCAGTGCAAATTGTTCACTGGCTTAGGGACCATTTGTAAAGCATGTCACTCTTTTAAAGCATTTTAAACCTCCACCCTTCTCCTTTGTCACATTTTGCCTCCTTTTAACTAGAATTTAGCCAAAGTTTTCTGGGAAAACGTCTGAGCTTTTTCCTCACCTTTTCCAACACCACCCTTGAAAAAGAGGGCCCCTTTGAAGAATTTTCTCTGAAAGCCACCCTCCCCTTCCCCGCAAATGCCCCAAGATGACGGCAGGTCCGGAGAATTGTGGAAGATGCAAAGTCATGGCCAGGCTGCCAATGCAATTGCTGCCGCTGTCATTTGCAGCAGCGGCAAAACAAAAACAAAAAACTTGAGAGCAAAAGAAAGAAGCGGTGCTATTGCCACTGCTAATGCTGAGCCCCACAAGAAACTATTGAACAATTACTGTTTTCCTTTGAGAAATTTGATGAAATGGTTCCCACCCCACAATTTCTCTGCCCAAAACTGGGGTAGAAAATTTCAAGAGATCATTGGCACACAGATCTCTTTTCAGATCCATTCCTTTTCACTACTTTGCTATACCACTGCACTCCCTTTGACGTGTGACATATCTTATAGATTGACCCTTATGAATAAATAAATTAAATTAAATGGCTAGGAAGGAAGTTGTTATTCAGAAGCAAGAATAGTGCTATTGTTTGAAAATTCCATAAGAAGTCAGAAGAAGAAGGGGGAAAAACCCTTTCATTTTAGAGAGAGAAAAGCAGGTTATATAATTTATACTTAATGGACGATGTATAACTGCCAATAGAGTTACAAATAAAGAATTTATATGGTAGTAAAATGGAGGAATCGGGCAATACATTTATTAGCTTTGGGTGAACATGTGTAGTACAAGTGATTGATTGGGAAAACAAACAAAATGAAATGGTAACATTTTCTAACTTAATTCTGAAATTCATAAATACATTTTTTCAAAGTTATGGTTGTCCACTGCCAGACATAATACATTGTCTTCACAGTAATGTAATGTGATATTTGCAAAGTATCTGATGTATGAAGCATATGTACAATATAACAGAATGAAAGCAGTAGTATCACAGCCATGGCCCCAGCTTTTATATGTTGACCTGGTGGCAACTGTAGGAGCAAAATTGCTATCTTTAAAAATTATGATTTTGACATTTCTGTCCCGCCAATCAACATGGCTCCATAGAGTTCTAAGTGTGGCTTAACTATGGTTTGGAGAAAATATTCCTACAAAAATACACTCATGCTCGAAAAAGCATGGACATCATAAGCTAAGTAAGGTGGTCACATATACAACACCAAAGAAGAAGACAAAAGAAGAAAACAAAGATTAGCATCAAAATGCATATGCTAATTGATAATTTTGTATAGATGCAAATTTTGAGATAGTTACTATAATTTAAATAAAAATGCAATGCATCCTACCTTAGTGCCTGCTCAGGTTGCTGTCCAAGTATTCAGTTAACAACTTCAAGGCCCCCCTTAATATGGTTCTTTATCTTTAAAGTGGGCTTGGATTGGACAGCTCTTCTAATAAAGGATACCTTCAAATAGCGCAATGTCCTCTAACAGCCCTTCATATAGAAGGCAGACCTAAACCTAAGGCCCCATAGTAATGCCATGAACATATACTACTGTATCATATAGACCTGGTTCACACAATCATAAGAACATAAGAAAACCAAGGCTCCATCTAGTCCTGCACTCCATTCAGAAAGTATCCAACCTGCTGTTGACCAGGGACCCACAAGCAGCAACTGGTGTATATAGGCTTCTGGCGGCCTCTGATACTGGAAGTAGCACATAGCCATCAGGCCTAGTACCCATTGTTAAGCGTCTCCTCCAGGAATTTATCCAAATCTTTTTTAAAGCCATCCAAATTGGTGGCCATCACTATATCTTGTGTTAGGGAATTCCATAGTTTAACTATACTATCCCCATAGTAATGCCATGAACATAACCTACTGTATCCTATATTGACCTGCGTCACACAATCACATGTTGCCTCCTTTTAACTAGAACTAAACAAAAAATGTCTGGGAAAAACTCTGAGTTCCCCCCCCCCCCTCCGTTTCTAGCGCCACCCTTGAAAAAAAGAACCACTTTGAAGAATTTTCTTTGTAGCGACTGCTGGTGGCTTATTTTGCTCGTGTGAACTTAGGCCCTTTCTACACCATAGGGGTGTAGAAGGAGGGAGGCGGGGCAATCCAGGAAGTACCTAAAACACACCATCGGTGCACAGGGAGCAGCCGGGGGCCAACCCAGGCAAGAAGCCTGGTGTGGAAAGGGCTTAGCCTCCATGCACTCCTAAATCCGGCTCAACTCCCAGGGTAACAGACCGTAGCTTCCACAGTTCTCACCACTTCATGGGAAGGTTAAAAGCCTTATTAGCCTTGCCTCTGAATATAAAAACCACGTGCCAAAGAGCACCCAGAGGGGTCAACAAAGGATCTATGGTGATTTCTTGGCCAAAGGTGACGAAATTGGAAATTTAGTACTTTGCAGAGCAGCTATTCTTGGAGCTGTTTTCTCCTAAAAAATAATAATAATAATAAAAATCAAAATAGTGACACCCAGGGAACTACATACATGGAGAAATCTGAAAAGTTTACCACCCTAAGTACATGATCTACCCACAATTTCTGCTGCTTATATTACTCATATCCAAGCTCTGTGTGTAATGTGTAGTGAAATTCAGCTCAATATCTATTAGCATCCTGTGCCTTGAGCAATGTAAGGAGTGCATTAGAGCATGGGAAGCTCCAAAGGGTGCCAGCTTTGAATGCAGCATCTCACTTTACCTAATAATAAAGTCTGGGGGAAAGATGGCCTGCAGGTTTCCTCCAGCACAGAATTTGCTTTGAGAGTGAGCAGTTTTTATTTTACTAATATGTGAAGAACATCTCCCCCTAGTGTTTATACTGTTGCATTTCTCACCCTCAAATGAAATGCACTGAGTTTGAGATGTGTAGCTTATTTTTAATATGTTTTTATCTTGAAAAGCTGAGATTTTAAAGGACTGTTCCCTACATCTTTTGTTCTTTTTTATTCAAGTGTAAGTGCAGGGGCAATCCAGATTGAGACTCTAGCATGCAGGAGGGAGGGAGGGGGCCTTTAATTCTACATACACACACTATGGACCCATTCCAAATTGGGGGAGCCCTTGCCTGCAATTTATAATGCAAAACAGTGATCCATTAAAGCAAATGGCAGGTGCAGGGGGTGGGTGAACTAGATTGGGACCAAAGTGGGGGATGGTTAAAGTCCCCTACCCTCCACACTTGAGTCCTGACCTAGACAGGGCCCTCTGAGCTTACACTTTAGTAAAAAGAGCAAAAGTAATGTTCTTTTCTGAATGTAATGTCTTCTTTGAACCAAATTATAAGGCAGGTTTTTTATATTCTGGCTAAGCATGTGCATTAGTCTGCCCTTGAAATCAATGGGGCATAAATGTACGCAACATAGGCTGCATCATGCCTACCAGCTGTTGGTGGACAAGCATGCACGATGATGCATGCTTGTCTTTTAAAATGAAAGTGGAAGTGTTTGAATATTAGAAGTTGTTGCCCTAGGCAATCTTGAAAAGATGGTTGCATCCAATGTTAGTCCTACTTAGAGTAATTCCATTGAAATGAATGGAACTTCAGTCAGTCATGACTAACTGAATTCTAATGGGTGTACTCTAAGTAAAAAGAAGTAAACTTCAGCATTTCTTTGCAAAGTACATGGAGCTCCACTGACCACGAGAACTTCCCCATTCATTTCCGTGTAGAGCTCCATGTGCACAAAGCCATGGATGCACAGAACGGCCGTCTGCTGAAATGATTAGAAAGCTCGCAACTCTATGGGGCCAATATCCACAGTGAAGGCCAGATTCAACAGCAGTACTCATTAAACATGATTTACACAACTGAAAATTAGAATGGTGGGCCGATGGGTGAAAGGGACTACTAGGAAGAACTGGAAATGGCATGGCTAAAAGACTTTTGTCTGCCATTAATTCCAATGACTTCTCTTAGCCGCACAGAAATGTTTGGCATTTTAACACTTTAAGTTAAGTGCCTCCAATGTGCATTTAATTTAGATTTAATAACACAATTTTTTCCCTTATGGAAACTCAGTCAATTATTGAAAGCATTTCTTGAGGTTTAGCAATTATTTAAGAAGTGCATTTACAGTAATGTAATTAGCTCAAATAGCATGTTCATAGAAGTAGCATATTTAAAACATCTTTAAATATTTGTTAGCAAAAAGGAAATATTTTATACCACTCTAATTTGGTAATATTGTCTAATAAAATTTCAGGAACATTTAACAAGACAGTTTATTCCGATTACCAAGGGCATTCAGTCTTTGGAAAAACACATATACAACACATACCCCCCTTGCAAATGTGCTACCTCTAAGAAGAATGTACCTAATTTAAAATTACAGAAGCAATAACTTATTTTGATCTTGCTAAAATGAACCAGTTCAAAATCACATGCAGTATTAAATAGTTCAGAAAGTATGTTACATGCTGTTACTTAAACATTTCACACTGTATGAATGATTTACAAGGACAAAATCTGAGCTATTGAAAAGTTTGGGGTCTTGTGGCAGATTTTTTTAATGCCTGGAATGTTTCAGAGAGCAAGACAACAGTTTGGATTGATTTGTTTTCTTTCAACACATTTCCCTCTTAGACTACCACAAACTATCTCTGACTAAGGAATAGGGATGTGTATCGTATCGTTAAAATGTACGATAATGATACTATAGGGTCGTTATCGTGCATGTGTTTAACGGTGACGATACAATACAAAACCTACGATAATCATTGGAGACAATAATTTTCGGGCGATTTTATCGTTTTATCAGACTGCCATATAAATATACCTATAACTTCTGTATTTTAAAAGTTAGAGACTTAAAACTTTGTCACAGTGCTTATGGGATATGCCTACGTATGTGTATGAAATTTGAGATAGATCCCTCCAACCCTTGATTTTATATGAATTTATTAAAGATCGTTTCCATTCTGTCAGGTCTGAATGAACGCACGTGGTGAGCTGTCATTCTGATCTGTCAGAATTGAAACGATCTTTAAAAAATTCATATAAAATCGAGGGTTGGAGGGATCGATCTCAAATTTCATACACATACTTAGGCATACCCCATAAGCACTGTGACCAAGTTTTAAGCCTCTAACTTTTAAAATACAGACGTTATAGGCATTTTTTTCTTTAAAATTAGGGCTGCAAAAAATATCATTTTTTCACGATAATTATCATGAAGATGATACGTTTCACCTACGATATGAATAAAGATGATAATTTTCTTGGTCCAAAATTACGATAATTATAAACGACGATATTTTTTGGCGTGCACACCCCAACTAAGGATGGCTCTACACTACTGCTTTAAGATGGTTTATAGCAGTAGTGACAACTGTTCGGTCCCAGGACACACTCCATATACAGTTTTCAAACCGTTTTCAAAGTGTCATAAACCGTAATTCTTTAACTGTCATTTCCCAGTTACTTTGTTCACCTACCTAGAATCTCCAGACAATTAGAATTGAATTTACCTAACCCAGGACCCATCTAATAATATTCAAAGCGATTCTCTCTCTCTTTCTCCCCCCCACCCCCGCTTCAATACATCACTAAGCAACTGCTACACAGGCCTTTGACAGTAACAAAACAAGGCCTCAGTCAGCCTATTCAGATACATTGTAGCCTCACAGAGGCCACACAAAGTAGGGTGACATATTTTGGAAACCAAAAAGGAGGACAACATGGTCGGCCCCCAAGGGGGCATCCCCACCAACATGTCTGCCCCAAGGGGGCATGTCCAGCACCAAGGGGGTGTGCTCACCTGAACATAGCCTTGGTCACACGTCTGATTTTGCAGCACACAATTAAGACAAATCTGTTCTACGTACCATCTTAATGTTAAAATCACTGAAAGTCACAAAGTAAATCTTACATGACACCAACAGGTATAGAGGCATTTCTTCACAATACACTATGATGCATATTTGTAAATAATAATCAGATACCACCAAAAAAGTCACAGGTTTTCTGGTATGTTATCTTTGCAACAAAATGAATGCTACTATAGATTGCTGTCCCAGAAATTTCCTACAGCAGGAATGGGGAACCTGATGGCCTTCAGTTGGACTATAGCTCCCAGCATCTCTAACCATTGGCCATGCTGGCTAGGGCTTTTGGGATTTGGAGCCCAACAATGTCTGGAGGACCACAAGTACCCCACCACTGTCCTACAGGAATTGAGGAACTGTGTGCTCAAAACAACACAAGCCTAATAACATTATGTTATCAGTGGCCAGATCTACACCAGTCAGGATACAACATTTTGAAAGCGATTTGAAAGAGGTATATGGAATGTGCCCTGGGCCCCAACAGCTGTCATTGCACTTCAATATCATTATAAAGCAGTAGTGTAGATCCTGCCCCAATCCAAAATGTAAGCAAAACAATAACAACACCCACACTAATAACTGGCAGCTCCAATAAATTCAGACAAGGATTCAGATTACTGGCTATATGCAATGGGATGATGATGATGATGATGATACCACCCCATAACTGAAGCTCTCTGGTTGGTTTACAAAAGATTAAAACATTTAAAATGATATACAAAGTTTAAAAACATAAAACAGACATACACAAAGATAACATATAACATTGAGTTGTTAGCCAAACCTAAAAACAGATCTGGGATTGATTAAAACTCATTACATGTTGCTAAATGCCATTATCTGGTGCCGAAAAGTCTTTATCTGGTGCCAAACAAAGAGCAATGTTAGCCCCAGGTGGGCCTTGTCAGGGAGATCATTCCATAATTGGGGGGGGGGGCACCACCAAGAAGGCCCTCTCTCTTGTTGCAGTCTTCCAAGCCTCCCTTAGAGTAGGCACCCAGAAGAGGAACTTAGATGTTGAGCTTAGTGTATGGGTAGGTTCGTGTCAGGAGAGGCATTCCATCAGGTATTGTGGTCCTGAGCTGTGTAAGGCTTTATAGGTTAGAACTAGCACCTTGAATCAGGCTCAGAAACATACAGGCAGCCAATGTAAGCAGGCCATTGTTGACCTAATATAATAATAATAATAATAATAATAATAATAATAATAATAATAATAATAATTTATTTCTTACCCACCTCTCCGTTCAAACCTCCTGGTTCCTGTTATCAATTTGGGCATCACATTTTGCATGAACTGCAGCTTCTGAACCATCTTCAAAGACAGCCCAGGTTAGATTACTGCATTGCAGTAATCTAACTTGGAGGTTACCACAGCATAGACAACTGAAGCCAGGTTATCCCTGTCCAGATAGGGGAGTAGCTGGGCCACGAACCAAAGTTGTAGAAGGCACTCTGTGCCACTGATGGTTCTAGGAAAATCCCCCAAACTATGAACTTGCTCCTTCAGGGTGAATGGAAGACCATCCGGAACAGGTGGAACACCCTCCATCCGGTCAGATAAAACACCCACTAACAGCATCTCAGTCTTGTCTGGATTGTGTTTCAGTATAATAGCCCCTGGGCCATAGGTTGTGCATCCCTGAGCTAGATAGTTACCTTCCTAGTGCAGCTTTCTTGGGAGCTGAATCACAATGTAAGTGTGCATTGTGAATGGATTGGCTCTGAAATGAACCAGGTAGTGGCTTGGATTATCTTCCAAAACAACCCCACATTCAGGTAATAAAATGACTGCCTCCTTCCCTACCAGCTCCTCCCACTGCTCCCCCGAATACCCTCCTCCATTTTTCTTAAAAATGTACAAGCTAGTGAGGATGGGAGCAGCAGCAGCAGCACACAGGTTGTAGGAAATTGTTAAGTCTATTCCTTCCCCTTCCTTCTCCAGTGCCCTGTTGTGCTGCTATGCAGTGCACCCAGATGAAAAGCCCAATTGCCTATGGGAGGTGTAGTTCTCCAAAAGACTATTGCCAAGTGTGACTAATTCTGTCAGCAGTAGAGAATTTTGTTCAGGGCCACACATATAGCAAGATGCCGCCATGACTCATCAGGGAACACTTGATGCAATGTTGGGGCGCATTATGTATTCTGTGCACTACTTTTCTATCATTATTTCCCACTTTTTATTCCATATTAACCCAAATACTGCAACAGATGTCATTGTGTGTGCAACGAGGTATAAATGTGTGAGAGGGAAATAAGTGCCACCAAGATGGGATTGTATCAATATGACACAAGGTGTAAATCTATAAATCATAGCTATTATAATGCACTAAATGGTGCATTATAACATCATAAGCCCTTTGTGGCAGTGTGAAACCCTGGCCTCTACTGGCTGAGGTTCTGTGATACATGAACATTCCACTGAGGGGATGGCAGTGCCAACAGTAGAATGTTCACACAGAGAGCAGCTACTATGAAGGAAGTGAAAGATAACAAAAAAACTAATAAGAAAAGCTATTAGGGATGTGCACTGGATCGGACCCGATCCACGATCCGAGTCCGGTCCAGTGGGAAATCGGATAAATTATCCGATTTCCGATCCCGCAGCTGGATCGGCCGATCCAATCCGAACCGGTCCGAAAAAGCTCCGAACCGGTTCGGCGGATCGGCGGATCGGCGGGTGCCCACTGGCGCCCACCGCCGCTTCCATTGGCGGGCGCCAGCGGGCGCCCGCCGATGAAAGTGGACAGCGGGGGGGGGGGAGGAGGGGGGCACTTACCTTCTCGGCCCGGTGGCTCCCGTCCGGCGCCGGAGCCTACTACTACTAGCAGGCTCCGCGGCCTGCTCTAGGGTGGCGCGCCGGGTGATGTCATCACCCGGCGCGCTACTCTAGAGCAGGCCGCGGAGCCTGCTGGTAGTAGTAGGCGCCGGCGCCGGACGGGAGCCACCGGGCCGGGAAGGTAAGGAGGGGGTGCGTGGAGGGGAGGAGGGGGCGCGCGGAGGGGGGAGGGGGGCCCTTACCTTTCCGGCCCGGTGGCTCCCGTCCGGCGCCGGCGCCTACTATTCCCAGCAGGCTCCGCGGCCTGCTCTAGGATGGCGCGCCGGGTGATGTCATCACCCGGCGCGCTACTCTAGAGCAGGCCGCGGAGCCTGCTGGAAGTAGTAGGCGCCGGCGCCGGACGGGAGCCGCCGGGCCGGAAAGGTAAGGAGGGGGTGCGTGGAGGGGAGGAGGGGGCGCGCGGAGGGGGGAGGGGGGCCCTTACCTTTCCGGCCCGGCGGCTCCCGTCCGGCGCCGGCGCCTACTACTCCCAGCAGGCTCCGCGGCCTGCTCTAGGATGGCGCGCCGGGTGATGTCATCACCCGGCGCGCTACTCTAGAGCAGGCCGCGGAGCCTGCTGGAAGTAGTAGGCGCCGGCGCCGGACGGGAGCCGCCGGGCCGGAAAGGTAAGGAGGGGGTGCGTGGAGGGGAGGAGGGGGCGCGCGGAGGGGGGAGGGGGGCCCTTACCTGCCCGGCCCGGCGGCTCCCGTCCGGCGCCGGCGCCTACTACTACCAGCAGGCTCCGCGGCCTGCTCCAGGGTGGCGCGCCGGGTGATGTCATCACCCGGCGCGCTACTTGAGAGTAGGCCGCGGAGCCCGCTGGTAGTAGCCGCCGGCGCCGGACGTGCCGAGAAGGTAAGTGGTGGGGAAGGGGGCTTACCCCCCCCCCGGAGCCGTCCGCTTCTATCCGCTGGCGCCCGCGGGCGCCAGCGGATGGAAGCAGGCGGCCCCAGGGGGGGTAGGGAGCGCGGGGGAGGGGGTTTACCTGCCGGGGCCGTCCACAGCGGACGGCCCCGGGGGGGGGAGGGAGTTAGGCCCCCCCTTACCCACCCGCCGCCATTTTTTCCTCATAGACTTGCATTGCAATGCAAGTCTATGGGGAAAAAAATGGCGGCCGATCCAAAAATGTACGATTTTTGGGTCGGGATCGGACTCGATCCGGTCCGGGGGGCCTCCGATTTTGTCCGAACCGGTCCGGGACAAAATTGGAGGTCCCGATCCGGGTCCCGATCCGATCCGGGGGGTCCGTGCACACCCCTAAAAGCTATCTGGGCAGAGATTCAGAAATAAAATGGGAGGTGCTCTGCAGGAGGCAAGGAAACTAAGAGCTCCATCAGACGGAGGGAAATCACGCTTGCCTACCATCGCTTCTCTGCCTTTTGAAAGAGGAAGTAAACAACCTGCACCTGGCCCATTCAGTCGGCAGTTCTGATCGTGCTGCTTCTCCTACACACAGCAGGAGATAGAGGCAACTTCCATCTTAATTTTAAATCAAACTTACTGGGGTGTTTTTTTGTGACGGGAAGAAGGCAAGAAGGGGCAGGAGGTGCTCGGGAGGCAGACGTCATCATGAGAGGGACCCGCGAAAATCCGTGAGTGCCCAGTAACGAGCATGCAATAAAACGCTCGTCTGATGGAGCTGTAAGACTTGATGATATGATTGTATTATGTCAATGCTTTGTGATCTGCACTGGCTTCTAGACTGTTTCCAACTTAAACTGCTGGAATTAAGCTTTACAACCACAAGTGATTAGCATGGAGTTATCTGACCTATATATTCCTACCTGGTCCATATATATAAAATTCGTCCCTAAGGCCATCTTCTAAGGCCCTTCTTGAGGTGCTCTTGCTGAAAGCAATATGAATGACTACTTTTCAGGCTAGAGCTACACTACTGCTTTACAGCGATACTGAAGTGCACTGATAACTGTTGGGGCACAATCCACATTCCATATACTGCTTTCATACTGCTATATCCTGCTTTTTTATTTCACATTCATAAGATTTGATACAAGGTGTAGATCTGGCCTCAGTGATGTCACCCCTATTATGGAATGTCCTCCCAGAGCGTCTCACTTGGTCCCTACATTGTGGTCTTTCTGAGGCCAGGTGAAGAACTTTTTCGTCTTTCAGTTTTACAAATGTATCAGTGTGGTTTTGGGAGGGGGGGGGTTTAGATCATTCTTTTCCTGCTGTCTTTTGCCCTTGGTTTTACTTTGGTTTTATTCTATAGCTTTAAATTATGTTTTAGCTTTTACATTGTTTTATCTTATTTATATATTGTATGATTTTAAGCTCTGTTCATGAAATGCCCAGAGAGCTTTGACTCTTGAGCAGTACAGAAATGCAGTAAAATAAATAAATATCCAACATCACTAAAATTGGTTGGTTTTGTTTTTTGAGATTGTCAACAAACATAAATTCAGGAGATAAGCAAACGTTACGTACTTGGACTTTATAAATTGGCAACTGTCTAAGGAAAAGTAACAGAGCGATAAGAAAAATACTTTTGCAATGGTTGGGGAGTGGGGAGAAGTAGGCAGTAGTCACCCAGGGGTCTTTATAGATAGGGTTGGATGAATTACCCTGTTTCTGGGCCATATCAGTTTTGCACGTTTTCAATCAAGCCCATTCCATCCAAATTCTGCATCAGTCTACAATTAAACACACACACACACACAAGAAAATTGTTTTTGTATGTAATTTCCCTTAATATAAGCATTTTATTCAACTTTCCCTAATGCATGCATTTTTATATTCAACGTTCCCGAACATATGCATTTTTATTTGCCGTTTTCAAACTGAGAACTGCAATTCCAAATTTGGAGAAGTGCATAGTCCTGAGGTTATCCTGTGCATATCCACATTTTAGTCCAGGAAGGGCAAATGCCGTCGGTTCACTTAAAAATTCAGATCAAACAAAATGTTCCCCCATTCCTACGATAGGATTTAACTTACTGGATCAATGATCTAGGGTCATAGAAGAGCAGTAAGGCCACCAACTTTGCAGATGAAACTACATTATTCAGGAGGTTGAAAAGCAAGCAGACTGTGAAGTGCTCCCAAAGGATCTCTCCAACCTGGGTGAATGAGCAACAAAATGACAAATGAGATTCAGTGAAAGTAAGTGTAAAGCAATGCACATCACAGTAAAACAACAACAACAACAGAACCCTATGCCTTCACATATACACTGATGGAGTCTGTACTGGCTGTGACAACCCAAGAACGACATCTTGGTGTTGGGGTCATAAGCTCAGTGAAAATGTCAACACAGTGTATACAACAGTCAAAAGGGCAAATTCCATTCTAGGGATTATTAGAAAAGAGATTGAAAATAAGATGGCTAGTATCATAACCACTTTGTATAAATCCATAGCATGGCCACATGTGTACAGTCAGTGTACATCTTGTGACAGTACTGATTGTATAGTCCTTGTCACCCAATCTCAAATAGGATACTATAGAGCTGCAAAAGATACAGCCATCCAAGAGCTGTTCCACAACAGGGGACATCCTGATTGGGCCACGATCAATCCTGTTATGGAGGAAACTCTACGCATGTATGTTGGCATGTGCATATAGCCTTTTCTTACATGTGCCAAACGTGTAGACAGCAGGGGGAGGGCCTAGACTGCATGGACCCATGATTCCATTTATGTGTTCTTGGAACCTTTTTTATATGACCATTGATTGGCTAGGATTACACATGTGATTAATTCAGGGAGAAAAAAGAAGCAGTAACTTGAAGAGGGGAGAAATGTAGCAGCAGCTAGGGGAAACAACAGCAGTGCACAGTATGCAATTAAAAAAATTATGCTGAAGCACCTAACCTGGCTTTCTGAGACCAGAAGGTTGTTCACATGCAACGTTCATCTGGTCCTATCTCTCCATGTCCCCCCCCCCCCCCACTTAAGTCTCTTTCAATCAAATTTAGAGGACGGGTGCTTGTCAGGAGTTAGAAACCTGACTGAAAAATATCTATTCCCAAATACGCTTTGACATCCTTGAACAGACTTGAGATTGCTCCTTGGTACAGCATGATCAAATATAAACATGAACTGGAAAACTACTTGATCAAAATTTCTGTAATGCACTCTACGTGGGATGCCTTTGAAGAGTGTTCGGAAACTTCAACTGGTTCAAAGAGCTGCAGCCAGATTGTTGACTAGGGCTGGTTACAGGGAGCACACAACTTCCCTGTTTAAACTGCTCCACTGGCTTCTGGTCTGTTTCCGGGCACAATTCAAAGTGCTGGTTATCACCTATAAAGCCCTATACAGTTCGGGTCCAGGTTATCTGAAAGACCGTATTCTTCCATATGAGCCTGCCTCCATAGGGAGGCCCTTCTCTCAGCCCCACCAACATCCCAGGCACGCCTGATGGGTACACTGGAGAGGGCCTTCTCCATGGCTGCTCCAAGGCTCTGGAATCTCTTCCTAGGGAGGCCAGGCTGGTTCCCTCTGTGCTACACTTCCGGAGGCAGGCTTTTGGAAATACTCTGGAAATTTAAAAAAACCCTTTTTTTAATTCCAGCAGACTTTTGGAAATACAATGGACCTGTGTTAATATATGGTTTAGTTTAAAAAAAAAAAAAAGTTACTGTTTAAATTTTTTAATGTTTTTAATTTTTCTGTAGATTTAATTCTACTTTAACTTTTGTAAACTTATATTTATATGTTTTAATTGTGCATGTTTTAATCTTGTAAACCACCTTGAGTCCCAGCCCTGGGAAAAAGGTGGGATATAAATACATTAATAATAATAATAATAATAATAATAATAATAATAATAATATGGATAAATCCCCCTTGAGAAAACCCTTTCCTATGCTCTGATTTCAGTTAATGACCACTCCTGTTCTGAAGGTATAAAAAATATAACTCGTATGTGGTGGCTTTTATGAGTTGCATGAATGGAGGTGTTGCGCTAATTGAAAGCACTTCTGCTTGCACAAGCTGGGATGCCTGGTTTCCACCGATCATTCCTTATCCACTGCAGTCCGCTATACTTCTGAAAAGTTGCTCTTGAGGATTGGGGTACCCTCAGAAACAATATGGGAGGGATGCAGTGGATAGGGGAGAATGGTGAAAATTGAATGAATGAATGAATGAATGGTTTATTTACGGTCAATAAACCAACACAATGGTGAAAATTGAATGGTCTCCACCTTCTGTTAGCATAGGCTGACCAGATAAAATCCAGGTCAAGGCTCATGTAACTTTAACAGTTGTAGAGAAGAGGGAATTTCAGCCAGTGTCATTTGTATGCAATTAGTTCCTGATGAAATTCCCTCTTCATCACAACAGTTAAAGCTGCAGGAACTATACTAGAGTGACCATATACAAAAGTAGGCAGGGCCCCTGCAGCTTTAACTGTTGTGATGAAGAGGGAATTTCACCAGGAACTAATGGCATACAAATGACACTGGCTGAAATTCCCTTTTCTCTACAATTGTTAAAGTTACATGAGCCCTGACCTGGATTTTAACTGGTCAGCCTATGTTAGCACAAAGCCACATTGGATACAACCCTATATGTGTGTAAATAATAAAGTTGAGTATCGCTTTCATAGTTTGTGTGATTGCCCGTTGTCTCAGTGTATATGAGTTCTGTGAGCATTTGTGATCTCTGTTCAATTTGTATGAATGAGAAAATTGCATTAATCAAGCAGGAACATTGTGCAAAAGACCTTTGTGTTTTCCAAAGTTGCACAATGTTTCCCCATAGATTGAGGCATGGAATTGAGCTTTTTTAAAAAACACACAGAATTCAAACTGTCTGTTTGTGAAAATTGTACATTTTCTGAGTGCATGTTTGAGAATGTGCAAACATTTTTGGTGAATGGAATATACTTAAGTGTTTTGTGGACACAAGGGATATTTTCCTACATCCCTAGATATTTTGAATTATGTATCAGACCAAGGTACATTTTAATTTGTAAAATTTCTAAAGTACTGTACATGGAATAGATACTTTGTTCTGACTAACGGCTGAAACAACCTAAATCTGAACTGAAGAGCCATAACACCAGACAGTACATTTGACTCTGGCAAGAAGTGTTGTGGAAGTTGCAATGTGAAAATGTGGAGCCTTATTTTCGTTTGCTTGCACAATAATAACTTGATGCAAGCAACTCACCAGTGCCGAATACAAACTTCATAAATCTTCTATGGAGGCCACCCTATAATTTTTCCATGTTGTGGCAGTGCCTTCTAAATGAACTTAGGGCACAATGTAGGCAGACCATATGAAAAGGAGGACAGGGCTCATGTAACTTTAACAGTTATAGAGAAAAGGGAGTTTCAGCCAGTGCCATTTGTAGGCAATTAGTTCCTGGTGAAATTCCCTCTTCATCACAACAGTTAAAGTTGCATGCACTATACTAGAGTGCCCATATACAAAAGAGGGAATTACACCAGCAATTAGTAATTGTATGCAATTACTAATTGCATACAAATGGCACTGGCTGAAACTCCGTTTTCTCTAAAACTGTTAAAGTTACATGAGCCCTGTCCTCCTTTTCATATGGTCAGCCTAGCCAGTGCCCTTCCTGTTTCCTGCAATTCTGAATTCAGCATTTCTTTCATAGAGCTCCATCACACCAGCAATTTAGTGCACTCTCGCCATGCCTGGTGTTCAGATTTGCAGCACGGTACTCACATGACCTTGTGTCTGTCCTGCTGGCACCCCTCCTCTTCCCCAGCCTTTCCTAGAATGCTAAAAGTCTAGATTATTTTCCCTAAATGCATTTAACGTGTCCTAAGTCTCCATGTAGTTTTAAAGGAACTGGGGGCTTGAATGGATTGCATCAGGTCCTGGCAGGGAAAAGCAATCTCTCCCAGCAGCCATCTCCAAGCCTCAATATAAAACCCAAACCTTGCATCTCAGGCTCGAAAGCCTTTTTAAAAATCATACAACACCTGAACCTCTGCAAAGACAGGATTGTACTCCCTCAATGCCCCCAAAGAGCCAGACTAAAGGGTCGTTCCATTTTTGCCAGGGAGAAAAGTGGTCTGGTTGAAGTACTCATCTGCCAGGACCTGACTGGAGGGAGAAAGAGAAGGGGAGTGGTGAAGTGAAGTGAAGTGGAGCCAAAGAGCTAACGAGTGAAGGTATGAAAGAGCAGCTATACAGGTGAAAGGGATAACAAGCTTAACACGCTTTTGCCTCAGAGGTAAAAAACGTGGAGCCAAACCAGGGTTGGGGGTGGGGTGGATTAGGTGTGATGGAGCTCATAGATATCTACTTTTACAAAGGCACTTCCCTTTCACAACACTTCCATTTAAATCATTTAAACTGTAAAGAGGTTTCTATTTTCTACTAGCTAACTGAATACAATTAAAGGGAATGGCCACCAAACCGGCATATTATTGTCATCCTTTTTTTTTCATACTGTCTTGAATATATCGTTAGTTATTATCATCATCATGGTCAGGAATTGAGATTTTAAAAGAGAATTAGAATCTACATCAAACCACTAAGAGGAGCTCTTGTCAAAAAAAATATTTTTAAAAAGTAGTAGCTCAATGACCTGCATGTTCAGAATCTTTGAGTAAAATTAAGCACATATTAAAATAAGTAAAATATTATTGAGACAATTTTTTCCAGCAAAAACAGATGAATGTGTTAGGCCTATGCTGTTGGATAAAGACCATAATTCTTTAGAATATAGGGTCAGTTCAGATTTTTTTTTATTTAGGGCATAATTCTATGCTTGTTTAGTCAGGAAAAAAAATCCTACAACTCGCAGCATTACCCTACCAACCATGCTAGGAAATGCTGGGAGTTGTAGGACTTTTTAATGTCTAAACATGTATAGCATTGCACACTTATTTATTCAACGGCAGTATTTTTGCACGATCTTTCCACAAGAATGGAGGGACACCACCGTACTGTACACAAGGTGGTGTACAACAATTCAAATAAAAACAACATTGTTTTGTGTTTTACCTTATTTTCAAACCTTGAAGCTGAGTGAGTGGGAACCATTCTTAACACACGGTGAGTGCAATCCTGTGATAATGGGGAAGGCTCTCACACACAGGCTGTATAAGGTGGGGGGGATACAGGTGGGAAAGGTCTGTGGTTGGTCTTCAGTGTTGCTGTTGAGACCTCCAAAGAGAATTGGGAAGGGAGGGAAGGGGGTGGGATGGGATGGGGGGCAGGGGAGAGGAGAGACTTGGATTCATTTGATTCACAAGCCTCCCCTTTGCAGTCCCTGACCACTGCTAGGTAAGTCAGCAAGAGGGGCTCAGAGAGGCTCATCTAACTAAAATGTTCTGCCCAAACTGACTTTCAACTAACAAGAATAAAATGCAGATTAAAACAACACATTAATTAAAACACATTATAAAAACAAATAAATTAAAACACAATGTAAAACATAAACATAAAGTAAATAAACAGCTCCCAACCAATTAAAAAAAATCCGTCCAGCAACAACCTAGCTAATATGCCAAGGCCTGCCTGAATAAGACCATCTTTGACTGCCAACAGAAGGACAATAGGGAGGAGACCCACCTCCCTCTCAACAGGGAGTTTCAGAGCCTGAGTGTGGCCAACGAAAAAATCATTTTTTGTATCCCACCAAATGTGCTTCCCATGACGGTGGGACTGGGAGAAGAGCCTCCGCACAAAGATCTTAAAACCTGGGCAGGCTAATATGGGAGAATACGGTCTCCCATTCTTGCAAACAAAGGTAGATGAGGTTTGCACCTCTGCCCACTAATATTGTCTTCTCCATAGATGCAGTGTCTCAACAATGCAGACTGGGAAGTGCATAGGCCTTCTCCTGTCCTCAGCGATAATGGGCAGGAAGGGACCAATGTGATACTCCCACCACCACAGGACTCTTAAGATTGCAAGTTTTAAAACCAAGATTTCTTAGGGATAAACTAGGCTGACCATATGAAAAGGAGGGCAGGGCTCCTGTAACTTTAACAGTTGTAGAGAAAAGGGAATTTCAGCCAGTGCCATTTGTATGCAATTAGTTCCTGGTGAAATTCCCTCTTCATCACAACAGTTAAAGTTGCAGGCACTATACTAGAGTGACCAGATACAAAAGTAAGCAGGGCCCCTGCAACTTTAACTATTGTGATGAAGAGGAAATTTCACCAGGAACTAATTGCATACAAATGGCACCGGTTGAAATTCCCTTTTCTCTACAACTGTTAAAGTTACAGGAGCCCTGTCCTCCTTTTCATATGGTCAGCCTAGATAAACAGACAAAGACAAATCCATGAACAATCTGTTTTCTCCTGGCTGGATGGGAATGCTCAAGTTGGAAGAGGAAATCATATTACAGATCATTAGGCCTTGTCAGAAATAGTATGGAAAGTCCATAGAGCTCTTAGTAGGCAGAGAATAAAATGGTAAATCAGAAATAGGATAGTTGAAGTTTACACTGAAAGGCCATTGATGGAATACTTAGTCATGGTGATTTTTGGAGACGTTCGCCCCTCAAAATGAAGTTACATGTTACATAATTATTCGGGACTTAAACTACACTTTCATATAGTTTTATTTCCCCCCCCCCCCCCTGCATATAGCATTTTGGCAACAGAATCTGATGTCCATTTGATATTTTGTGGCACTATAAGTTAACAGTGCTATCATCTATATTTTATTTATTATTATCCCTTTATTTATTTATTTATTTATTTTAATATCGACTTTCTACAAATATTACTAAGGTGGCATATCACAGTTCAATTAAACCGAATAATGCATAAAAACAATCAAACAACTTTACATCCTGCTACATATAAGTATTTTTAAACATTTTTTCTCTTTTCCTGTTGTGAATATTAACAAAACAGAACAAAAAATTAAATTGTGAAAAATAAAAATAAAGAAACGTTACATATATAGGAATATCAGCATTTTTCCCCATCAGGTATATTATTCATTAAAAAAAGGGGGGTATGCATAGGTTTCAAGAAAAGCAGACCATATAACCATATATTTATCCACTCGCAAGCCACGCCTATATAAAATCTGTTCAAATGTTGATAGCGTAGTTAAGTCCTCAATCCATTGCATTATGGGAAGTGAGCATTTGTCTTTAACATGATAATATAACTCTTTAAGCTGTTATAAGTAGGGGTGTGCACTGGATCAGGTCCGATCCACGATTCGGATCCGATCCAGGGGAAATCGGATACAATTATCCGATTTCCAATCACCCCGCTGGATCGTCCGATCCAATCTGATCTGATCCAGAAAGGACCCAATCCAGATCGGAATGGATCGGAGGATCGGCGGGCGCCCGTGGGCGCCTGCCGATGGAAGCAGACAATGGGGGGGGGGGGGCTTCCCTGGCGGGGCTGTTTGCTTTCATCGGCGGGCGCCCGCCAATGGAAGCGGACAATGGGGGCAGGTAAGCAGGGTGAGGGGGGCCCACTTACCTTCCGGGGACGTCCACTCCCCTCCGCTGCTGGCCGCTACTGTGAGCAGGCTTCACGGCCTGCCCCTAGGTAGCACGCCAGGTGATATCATCACCTGACGTGCTACTCAGGAGCAGGCCACGAAGCCTGCTCACGGTAGTGGCCAGTGGTGGAGGGGAGTGGATGTCCCTGGAAGGTAAGCAGGGGGGAGGGGGAGGGGGGCCCACGGCCCACTTACCTGCCAGGGCCGTCCGCTCCCCTCCGCCGCTGGCTGCTTACTGGCAGGTAAGCAAGGGGAGGGGGAGGGGGCTTACCTGACGGCCCCGGGAGGTAAGGAGTGTGGGGGAGGGGGCTTACCTGCCGGGGCTGTCCACAGCAGACAGCCCCAGGACGTAAGAACCGTGGGGGGGGGGAGGGAGAGAGTTAGGCCCCCTTCACTCACCTGCCACCATTTTTTTCCCATAGACTTGCATTGGGGGAAAGCTTTCTTTCCCCCAATGCAAGTCTATGGGGAAAACAAAAATGGCGGCCGATCCAAACATCGGATGTCCGATGTTTGGATCGGGATCGGGCCCGATCCGATCCGGGGGGTTCCGATTTTGTCCGATCTGATCTGGGACAAAATTGGAGGTCCTGATCCAGGTCCTGATCCAATCCGGGGATCCATGCACACCCCTAGTTATAAGGGTTAACTTCCAAGAAGCCAGTAGGTAGTTTAGGAGGACATGCACATCATTCTATATTAAAGATTGTTTCAGTACAAAGTTTATCCTAATTATAACCTCCCAAAAAGGGGCAACTACTGGGTGTTGCCAAACCATATGAATAAAAGAAGCATTAGGTGCTGGTGGTAGCCGCCGGCCCCGGACGGGAGCGGCCGGGCCGGGAAGATAAGGGCCCCCCTCCCCCCTCCGCGCGCCCCCTCCTCCCCTCCACGCACCCCCTGCTTACCTTGCCGGCCCGGCCGCTCCCGTCCGGGGCCGGCGGCTACCACCAGCAGGCTCCGCGGCCTGCTCTAGAGTAGCGCGCCGGGTGATGACATCACCCGGCGCGCCACCCTAGAGCAGGCCGCGGAGCCTGCTGGTAGTAGTAGTCGCCGGCGCTGGACGGGAGCGGCCGGGCCGGGAAGGTAAGGGCCCCCCTCCCCCCTCCCCCCTCCGCGTGCCCCCTCCTCCCCTCCACGCACCCCCTGCTTACCTTCTCGGCCCGTCCGCTCCTGTCCGGCGCCGGCGACTACTACTACCAGCAGGCTCCGCGGCCTGCTCTAGAGTAGCGCGCCAGGTGATGATATCACCCGGCGCGCCACCCTAGAGCAGGCCGCGGAGCCTGCTGGTAGTAGTAGTCGCCGGCGCCGGACGGGAGAGGCCGGGCCGGGAAGGTAAGGGCCCCCCTCCCCCCTCCGCGCGCCCCCTCCTCCCCTCCACGCACCCCCTGCTTACCTTGCCGGCCCGGCCGCTCCCGTCCGGGGCCGGCGGCTACCACCAGCAGGCTCCACGGCCTGCTCTAGAGTAGCGCGCCGGGTGATGACATCACCCGGCGCGCCACCCTAGAGCAGGCCGCGGAGCCTGCTGGTAGTAGTAGTCGCCGGCGCCGGACGGGAGAGGCCGGGCCGGGAAGGTAAGGGCCCCCCTCCCCCCTCCGCGCGCCCTCTCCTCCCCTCCATGCACCCCCTGCTTACCTTGCCGGCCCGGCCGCTCCCGGCCGGGGCCGGCGGCTACCACCAGCAGGCTCCGCGGCCTGCTCTAGAGTAGCGCGCCGGGTGATGACATCACCCGGCGCGCCACCCTAGAGCAGGCCGCGGAGCCTGCTGGTAGTAGTAGTCGACGGCGCCGGACGGGAGCGGCCGGGCCGGGAAGGTAAGGGCCCCCCTCCCCCCTCCGCGCGCCCCCTCCCCCCTCCGCGCACCCCCTCCTCCCCTCCACGCACCCCCTGCTTACCTTGCCGGCCCGGCCGCTCCCGTCCGGGGCCGGCGGCTACCACCAGCAGGCTCCGCGGCCTGCTCTAGAGTAGCGCGCCGGGTGATGACATCACCCGGCGCGCCACCCTAGAGCAGGCCGCGGAGCCTGCTGGTAGTAGCTGCTAGTGCCGGACGGGAGCGGACGGGCCGAGAAGGTAAGCGCCCCCCTCCTCCCCCCCCTGCTGTCCACTTTCATCGGCGGGCGCCCGCTGGCGCCCGCCAATGGAAGCGGCGGTGGGCGCCAGTGGGCGCCCGCCGATCTGCCGATCCGCCGAACCGGTTCGGAGCCTTTTCGGACCGGTTCAGATTGGATCGGCCGATCCAGCTGCGGGATCGGAAATCGGATAATTTATCCGATTTCCCACTGGACTGGACTCGGATCGTGGATCGGGTCCGATCCAGTGCACATCCCTAGTAAAAATCATCTTATCTATCCATGTCCTCCACAAGAATGCTTTCTTTCCAATTCTTAAATCTGGATTTCCCCATAAAGTCAATTTTGCATGAGAGAATGGATTGAACTATAATAGACGTGATACTATACGGCACACCTCTCTAGCAGCCAAGATTGTAAGGGGGGGGGGTATTTATTCTAATATGTCGAGAACCAAGTGCCATCCATTTGGGAAGAGGTTCTAACCATAAGGATTTTAGAACTGACCAGGGTGGTAAATCTAAGCAAACTGGAAAAGACCAAAACTTAGTACAAGCCAATAGATAGGCCCAATGGTACAAAGCAAGGTCTGGAAAACCAAACCCACCTTCTTTAATTGGAAGCTGCATCCATTTCAAAGATATTTGAGGTGAGGAAGAACCCCAGAGGAATTTACGAAACAAAGCATTAAGTTGTTGAAAGTATTTGCCAGGTATAAGTAAAGGAATCCCATGCATAACATAGAGAATTTGAGATATAATGTTCATCTTAAGTGTGTTGACTTTACCCCACAGACTCAACTTTAAGGGTGCCCATCTATTTATATCTCATACAATCTCACTAATCAGCTTATTCAAATTTATTTTAATCAGTTGAGATATATCTCTCGGAATGAGTATACCCAGATAGGTAATATAATCAGGGCACCATCAAAATAGACCAGCCCTTCCCAGTGCCCTACAGATGTTTAGGACTACAATTCCCAGCATTCCTGACTATAGGAGTTGAATTCCAACACATATAACTACAGGGTATGACGGCAGGGTAATATGTGTTGGACTCTGTTCTTTAACTTCTGTTCTGAAATCTTAGCATTTGATCTTCTAAAGTTATCATGGCTGCTGAATATCACTTGTTACCCCTAACTCTGATCTAAGAGCATCATCAGACAGGGGGAAATCACATTTCTCTACCATTGCTTTGCCTCCTGCTGCTATCCCACTATAGGGATGAACAGCTTCCTCTTTCTTCACACGGGGAAGAAAGAGGAAGCAAGCAACAACCATGTGGCCCATTCAGTGGGTGTTTTTATCGCACAGCTTCTCCTGCACACAGCAGGAAGTGGAGGAAAGTTTCATCACAGCCAAGCGAATCAGAATCCAGATTTTGTGATGGAAAAATTAGCAGAAGGAGTGGCAGGTGTGTGGGAAGCGGATGATGTCATGAAAAGGACCCACCAAAATCTGTGAGTGGCCAGTAACAAGTGTGTGATAAAACACTCATCTGATGACACTCTTAGCCTGCTTAGCGTTAAATGCAACAGAATCAAAAAGTCAGCACAGGCTTTCCTGCATTTCTGTTGCTCAGCCATAGGGTGCCACTGCAACCAAAGACTCTTCTGGTTACATGGGTATCTTTTTCAAGCTGCTTCTTGTAAGGATTTTTCAAGTGTCACAGGGTCATCATCTAACATTTCATAAGAATATACTTTCTTTTGTCACTGTATTATTTTGGTTGGCAGAAGATAACCCTGTGCTAAGGTGGCAGAACAAAAAGAACCACATTCTATTAATTGGAAAAGTAAAGATTTGACTTTATTTCCCTTCTCAGCAGTGAGTGGCCAGGGGTGGAACAATGGAACAGATCTAGTTCTTTCCCAAATGCAAACATTTATAAGTTCTGACACCTCCATCAGATGAGTGTTTTATTGCACAGTCATTACTGGGCACCCATGGATTTTCACGGGCCCCTCTCATGATGTCGTCTGCCTCCTGCACGACTTCCGACCCTTCTAGCCTTCTTCGCACGACAACCCCCCCCCCCCCGTAAGTCCGACTTGTTTTTAAAGATGAAAGTTGCCGCTATCTCCTGCTGTGTGCAGGAGAAGCAGTGGGATTAAAACGGCCCGCTGAATGGGACACGTGCAAGTTGTTTACTTCCTCTTTCAAAAGAGGAAATAACAAGGGACAAACGTGTGGAGGGGAAGTGATGGCAAGCAAATGTGATTTCCCCGTGTGAAGATGCTCATCATGAGATTCCTTTCTCAGGTTTGAACTGGCATGCTTGTGGTTCTTCTTAATTCATTAAAAAAGAAAAAAGAATATGGGTTTCAGTGTTATCAGTCTACATTGATGGAATATTATTTGCAGATTATTTCTCTTTTTTGTGCCCTCCTTCTACCTTACAGTTCATTGTTTCTAATGAAATGATTCACAAAATACTGGTGCTTATATAATTCCATCATTTGCTATCCTGCACACAGGCAGTTTGTCTTCTCAGAAATAAGTTCCATTGATTTGAAAGCAGTAGAAGATTTCACACTAAATCCAATATACTTCAATAGAATTTAAGGAGCTTGGATGCAGGATTGCTGCTTGGCTAGACTCTGATTTTATTAACTCATGAACAGTATTGGGGAGAACCGAGCCAAAATTTATCAGAAGACTCCCCCCACCCAAAGATATTTCTGAAATGTTTCTTTTTCCTCACCTTCTACAAAAAGAAGGCCACTTTGTCAAATTCACTGCAAATATTCTCCGCCATTCCTTTGGGGAGGCTGCCCTTCCCCTCCTGTCCCCAATGCTATGGGTGACCAGATGAAATCCAGGTCAGGGCTCCTGTAACTTTAACAGTTGTAGAGAAAAGGGAATTTCAGCCAGTGTCATTTGTATGCAATTAGGTCCTGGTGAAATTCCCTCTTTATCACAACAGTTAAAGTTGCAGGCACTATACTAGAGTGACCATATACAAAAGAAGGCAGGGCCTCTGCAACTTTAACTGTGGTGATGAAGAGGGAATTTCACCAGGAACTAATGGCATACAAATGACACTGGCTGAAATTCCCTTTTCTCTACAACTGTTAAAGTTACATGAGCCCTGACCTGGATTTTATCTGGTCACGCTAGGGACAGAAGTGGTTTCGCTGCCCAAAAGAGATGTGAGCAACAATGTCTGGACTAGGGGGCAAGGTAATATGTTACTGCATAGTGTGGCTTGGCTTGTTTGAATGTGTCTGGATCTCCTAGACTCTGAAAGCATCTTTCTGGAGAGTATCTGCTGGTTGCATGATTCACGAGGCTAGGTTCTGGTGGGTACATAGTCCTTGATAGAAGGGGCTTGCACGTGCTAGAGAAAGGTAAACAGATGTGAAGAAGCAAAGGGACCTCTTGTTCTTTTGTTTTCAAAAGCCACAAAATGTCTTGTGGCATCTTGAAGACTCATAAATCATGCAAACTATGTTCATCTCGTGTGTAACTGACAACTTGCTCCACAATTGCAGAAACCTCCTCCTAACAACTCCCCCCCCCCTCTGTCAATGATCCTGTTTTGTGTTTGTAATTATGTTTATGTTAACACTTTAGGATTGCAGGCCCTATTGCAGTCAATGGGACGTCTGAGTAGACATGTATAAGGTTGCACTGTTCAACTTGCTTAAATTCTATCACAGTGAAGATTTAACATGATCAGCAATAAAATACTAATGGCCCTGTAAGCACTTCATTTAGTGCTGCAATCCTATATTCATTTATCTGGGAATAAGCTTTATTGAAATCAAAGGGACTTGTTTCTGAGTTTTCTTTGAGCAGTTTTCTTGGGGTCCCTGATTGGGATTTCTGTTCTCTGCACACTGAGGCAGTGTAAATTCAGGAGATATTTGGCTAAAAGGAGGGAAAGATCCTCGTCTAGCATTGTTGTAGAGAAAAGGGAATTTCAGCCAGTGTCATTTGTATACAATTCGCACCTGATGAAATTCCCTCTTCATTACAACAGTTAAAGCTGCAGGGGCCCTGCCCTCTTTTGTATCTGGTCACTCTAGTATAGTGCCTGCAACTTTAACTGTTGTGATGAAGAGGGAATTTCACCTGGAACTGAATGCATACAAATGACACTGGCTGAAATTCCCTTTTCTCTACAACTGTTAAAGTTACATGAGCCCTGACCTGGATTTTATCTGGTCACCCTACCACTGGATATAACCTGATAATAACAATAAACCCAATGATACTGCCTTGCTGGATGTGGTTTATGCATGCAAAATAATGACACTTTGGATATCCCTCTTTCCACAGCACTTTGGTAACCCACTACCCTCCCAACATTTTGGGCTGCAAGTGTACCAGTAATCTATGCAGAAGCAGGTCCTTGTATGTATCTCCCTAACAGTTAGACGTTTGCCTCTCCCAACTCCCAGCAATCTCTAGTGAGATTGCTATCCGGAGATGTGGATAGAAGCACTGGAACAGCATCCCCTACCACCATACACCACACAGTCCACCTGATCAGCTGGGCTGTGGGGGAAAGTGTGTGTGTGTGTGTAGTGGGTTGTGCACCCCTCCCTTTACATGACTGGCATAACCACCCATGACAGAGCAAAGGTGTGTTTGGGGGTGAAGGTGGCACGACTGTGTCCAGGTGTACCTCCTTCCACAGGATATATGTACAACGTTCAAATTGGCAGCACCAACTGTCTTGTTAAGGCATGGAGAATTCTTGTGCGCAGCAGCTGCTACAAACTGCGTCTCCACATAAAGATCTGTAGACCAAAGCCAGGGATTGCCAAGGAATATTTTAAATTATACTAAGCCCCATTGATCACAATGGGAGGAACAAACGTGTGCTTAAGGCTGCAATTGGATGCCTACATCCCTGGAAGGACAGTCTACTGAACTCTCTGGGATTTACATCTGAGTAGACATGTCTAGGGCTACACTACTGGTCTCCTACATTGAAATCCATGGACCAAATTGCAGATTTACTCAGAAGTATTTATTGAGTTTACTACTATGTAAGTCTGCATAGGATTGTGCTCTTCATGGTGCTTTGCTTTGGCTGGATCATAGCCTAATACTTGCAACTTCCCAGGCCAGATCTACACCAAGCAGGATATGACACTTTGGAAATGATTTGAAAACTGTAGTGTAGATCGTGCCCCAGATTACAATCCCATACACCTTGTTTGGGAGTGGGAGGAATAAGCCTAGCTGAACTCAGTGAGATTCCCTTCTGAGTAAATATGCAAAGGCTTTCATACCATGATTTTTTAAAATTTGTGTTCCTTTATCAAATAGATATTCTTACATCGATGTTAACTTCGGCTGATGAAAGAGCTAATCCACTAGTTAATTATGTAGCTTCAGAGCTTATTTACCACTACTCTACTGTGTACAATCTCATGCACTCCTTAATTGCTTCTAACAAACGCCTACAATTTGGTACCTTATTGGCAGTTTTCCTTTCAACAACCCCTACCCTAATTCCATTAAAAACACACCATTTCCATTTCCTTTCATTTTGTTTATAACACCCATTGGATCTCATGAAAAACTAATTAAGTTTGTATATGATATTTCTTCACTGAGAGAGGATTTTGAACAGCTCAGTAGGAATCCAGCAGCATACCCAGAAAATAACACTGTTGTGTGCATTTTAAGTGATGCGAGAACTCTGAACCCAGCAGTGTATCCAGATGTTTCTTTTAATCTGCTGATAAGGGTGCAGTGATTTGCCACGGGGAAAGTATCAGGCATCATTTTTATTTTTATTACAACAAAGGTTGGTTTTCAGGTAGGCTGACCATCTGAAAAGGAGGACAGGGCTCATGAAGAGGGAATATCACCAGGAACTAACTGCATACAAATGACACTGATTGAAATTCCCTTTTCTCTACAACTGTTAAAGTTATATGAGCCCTGTCCTCCTTTTCAGATGGTCAGCCTACTTTCAGGCAGTCCCAACCTATGTGTTAATGGGGACAGATTTTACATCACTGTAAATGTCAGAAATGTTGACATGTGTTGGTAACTCTTAATGTCTGAGGCCATAGAAAGTGGCAGGAAATGGTTGACATTTAGCAGTACACCTCATCCACTGTCAGGATCCTAGGGTCCCTCTGCATTAGCCCTGTCTCCCCTCAGGCCTCAAGGTCTAACTACACCTTACATTAATTGTGTGTAGTATGTAGTTGAGGATTATCTCTTTTACTTTTACTCTATAGTAACTATACATGGCCCCGATTTCTATTGGGACACCATGCACAAGTAGAGGATTAATACACACACACACACCACAACACCCAGGTGTTAAAAAAAAGAGGGGGAGAAGCCTCCATTGGCATCAATGTGGTTCTGTCTCTCTCTTTTTAACTTGCTTTCATCACAATGGGGGCAGTAATTTCAGGAAGCAAACAGAGGGGAAGGTTTAATCCTCTCCTTTCAGTGCGCTGTGGTCCTGATAATACCCAACAATGTTTTGTGCAATTAACATAATTAATTGTAGTTTAACCCTCAGATGGGGAGGCAAGGGGTTTAACAGCACCATAGACCTCCTCCTTTGGGGACATGCCAAAAGAATGTTAAATACTTAATGATGACAAGTTTACTTTAGTCCATTATTACCCAATGCCTGGTTTTATCGGTCATGCCTTTTCTACACAATGCTTTTAACCCACCACTTTACTGCGGCTTCTGCTTCCGGATTCTTTGCGGGATTAAGATTGGCTCCTTTTTTGTGAGGTCTTCCTTTCTCTGTCTGTCTAGATGTTCCATTACACAACTACTAGGTGCTGTGGTGGTATAATGGAATTGTGCAAACACACCAGGGTTTCGTGCTGCCATTCACAGAAATATCAGAAAAACACCCCTCTGTATTGGTTGCAAAGAATGGGAGAGGCCTTGAAGCACCCACAAACTACTGTGAGTGAGGAACCATGTGACAACTATAAATGCCTCAAGTAGAAAGCCTCTCAGCCCATCATAATCATGAGGATACAATCCAGATGACCATTTTCTTCTCTGTCTATGGGTGCATCTACATGAGAGGTATAAAGCTCTTTCAAGGCTGATAATTTTTTTTACCTCTACAAGAGAGGAGTGCAAATTGGGGGCTGAGGTGCTTTAAACTTCCGATTATGCGCATTATTGAATGTGTGTTAAACCGCAAGTTTTAATTTGCGGCAGCAGTTAAAGCGTCTTACCGCCGTGTAAACATGCAATTCTCTGCATGTCAACAAGTTTAAAGTGCATTTCGGTCATCCCGTAATGTGCTTCGCCTCCTCTCGTACAGAGGTATTAGGAGTAAATGCGCTTCCGCGAATATGCGCATAATCGGGCAGCCAGGCGCCAAAGTGAATCCTTCTAGAGGGGGGTCTATCTGTCTATCTAGCTCTCTATCAACAATTGGCAGGTTCAAATGTGAAATAATTTTCTATATTTGTTGATGAAGATGTTATTCGTGTCTAGCTAAGGCTCATTATTCTGTCTATGCTAAGCATTATACTTACAGGCCTCAAAGCCTGTACATGTTTCCTTGTCAAACCACACTTTAGAAGAGGGGTGGGGACCGTGCGGCTCTCCAGATGTTCTCCAGATGTTGCTGAACTCCAGTTCCTTTCAGCCCCAGCCAGCATAGCCAATGGACAGGATTGGTGGAAACTGTAATCCAACAATATTTGTTGGGCCACCGGTCTCCCACCTCTGCTCTAGAAAACCAGCAGTGGCCTGGAGGAACCATAAAATGGACACATGTATTGTGTTGTAAGCTTTCATGGATGGACAAGCAATCCTATGCAAGTTTATCCAAGACATGAGCCTCACTATGTCCAGTGGTACTTTGTAGTAAATGCTTTTAGAATTCCAGCCTAGATCTCACTTCATCACAAAGTGATGGCATATTTATAGGCTTTTTCGGTGATGCCTTGTCCCCACCCCCACCCCCCTCTGGAATGCTCACCCAAGGGTAGCTCATCTGGCATCCACACTGTGAACTTTTTGGACCAGTCTAAGACTTGAACTTTTTGGACCAGCCTGAAGCGCCGGGGGCCCACTGCACCCCCATGGCCCCCTCCTTTCTGCCTCCTCCCATGATCCCCTCCCCCTGCAGCCGCCTCCCATGCATGTTGCCAATGAGCCTCATCAAGCCTTGCCTCTTGACACTGCCCGCCACCAGGCAACTTACTTTTCCAAGCATGGATACGCACACCTGCATCACCATCGTGCTGCCTGCCTTCAGGATCCACTTAGTGCCTGTATGCCTGTCCAGTGCAGTTCCTGAAGGCAGAAAGACTTTACAAAGGCAGGGTGCTGGCAATGTAGGAGTGTGTGTCCCCCCACTAAGGAAAATAAGCCGGCTTGCTGGCAAGGTTGGGAGCGGGAGGTGCTGTGCCCATTTCCTTCCACTTAATGTTAAGGCCAGTCCTGGCACAGGCGTGCTAAAGAACAGCATCAGCAAGGGCTGTTAACCCTTGCCTTGCCTTGCTGTGCTGGGGCTTCTTTGCCCAGGATGTCCAGGTGAGCCCTCCTGGCACGGACGGAGGTGTGAGGGGAAGCAGCATGGATTCGCCACTCTTTCTACTCCCTGCCACCTCACGCTGGAGCTTCCTCCCTTATTAATGATGATAATGGCGATGATGATTTAAATGGTAAAACACCTAGAAACTTTATTTTCTGAGGCCCAATAAATTTAAATTGGACCATGAAATTCATAGACTAACAGTAGCCCTGTCACATTTCTATGCTGAGCTCAAGATAAGATTGGAAACAGTGGCCCATTCCCAACAGCAGACCCTAGCAATAACACCATCATAGGTTGCGCGTGGAGCTCTTGTAGACTGTTTCAAAGGCTACATTGCGGTCTTTGAGGGTTGTGCGAATGAAAGGATCTGATTTTGGTTTAGGGATGGTCATTCATTTTTCTCCTGGTAAATGACTTAGGAGGAATAGAGAACTACACCTTCCGAGTCACCAACTCAGACTCTGAGCTTGCTCAGAACTTGTCAGTACAGAGTGAAGAAACTTGCGGGTGAAAGAAAGGGGGGAAATAAAGAGAGGAGACAAGTATGTATCAAATTCAGGCTACATTTATTGAAGATCTACAAAGGGAAACTGGACGGGCCCTAATCTACGCCAGCAACTAGCTAGGCTTTATATCGGGCGAAGCATTCTATGTCTGGAGAGTGGCGTCAGACGATCACCACACCCGGGCCATACCTCTTTTGGGGAGGGTAGACCCACCCATGCCACTCCCCACCCCGGCCGCAAAATGCCAGGTGGAGTGACGAGAGTTAGCCTCACAGGTAACCTTTATCCCCCTGCTGGGGCCGCATAACTCTCAGCAGAAGGCCTCAGACATCACCTGTCACCAAACAACAGTGCCACAGAATGATCACCATCTATTTCCTCTAAGAGTGCCCGCCCCTACCAGCCTAAACCAAATGTGACCAAAGTAAATTGATTTAAAATATATTACATTTCCTAAGACACTCTCTCCCCACTTACAGTGTGAAGTAGGTAAAAATACACATAGCCCCGGCAATCTGGCTATGAGCCAAAAATCTCTACTCAGCCCCCAATAAGACAACCACATAGACCGGAGCTGCGACGAGGAGAGGCTGAGGAGTTGGAGCACAACAGGCTTAAAAAAACTCACCCATCCCTCCCCTGGCCAATGGCGAGACCTAATCGCTCCAATAGCAATCAGGCATGTTTCTTTCTCTCCCCCACCTGCACTAGCCTCCCCGCGGCCAGGCAAGCTGGATGCAGGGGAAGGGCATTTATAGAAGAAACAGCCTTTGGAACTGTAGTGATGTCATCTTTCTTGGTGAATGAGTGAAACAGAATCTGACTCATGTATAATCTTGAAGGCCACGTAACGTCTGAAGGGTACTACCGTTTTCGTGGGAATTGGTTTATTGAAATTCCATTTATCCAATGAGGAGAGGAAGACCTGCTTCCGATCTTTTCTTACCCAGAGTATAATCTCAGCATCAGGTTAATATTTTGATAGTTTCTTTATTTCTTGACTTTGGATTCAAAAGCTCGTCTCTACCAGTTATATGCACTTTACACCTCCAGTATATTGGAAATAATGCATAAAAGCTAATCTTCTCCAGTGTGAAAGCAATGTTTCCAAATATACTACTCAATTTCCCACTGAGACCAATTATCTTAAATATTTAAATCTCTGCAATTTTTCAAAAAAAACAAATGGTAAGATTTAATTTATTGGATAGAACTGCTATTCATTCTCTAAGGATTTAATTATAGATTAAGCCTTCGGTATAGGGCAGAGGGTGTGCCACTTGCATTCATCTATACGAACTTGATTAGATAATGTTTGTGAAACATAGTTTCACATTGCTTTGTTTGAAAATAACTCCACTGCAGCCCATGTGGCAGAATTAACACAGGGTGATGCTAAACACTGAACTGCATAATGCTGGATTCGCATCCATATATACCATGAGAAAAAGAAAGAAAGAAAATGACTCCATTTCTAATGTCATTACATTTTTTTCTTCACATGTAGTTCCTTACTACTTGTCTATTTTTTTTAATGCAGAAATAAGACAGAATAGCATCCTAAGGGTGCAGACCTATGCATGTGCAGACCTATACAACTTTTTATAGGACTTTTGTCCTGGCTAAACATGCATAGGATTGCGCCCTAAGGCTCTTTATTCAGGAACAACAG
The DNA here is from genome assembly GCA_029215795.1 of Anniella stebbinsi. Taxonomy (NCBI): domain Eukaryota; kingdom Metazoa; phylum Chordata; class Lepidosauria; order Squamata; family Anniellidae; genus Anniella; species Anniella stebbinsi. The sequence continues at coordinate 228,019,372 of JARDYH010000001.1, forward strand.
AAAACTGCTAAGTCAGACTATCTGCTTGTCTTGCCTAATATTACCTACTTTCACTGAAGTTATCTATGAAAAGGATTTTTTGCCTCATCAGTTACTTTTGATTAGAGATACCAGGGATTAAATGTGAGACCACCTGCATGTAAAGCAGGTGTTCTGCTTCTAAGCTATGACCCCTCCCTAACTCAGAAATAAATCCCACTTAGTTCATTGAGACTCACTCTGTAGTATGGGGGATTCCCAACCCATTTGGGTTGGTGGGAACATTTGGGATTTTGAGAGAGTGTCATAGGTTCTCCACAAAATGGCTACCATGGGAGGCTTGCCCATTCAAAAAATGGTTGCCATCATGGCTGCAGCTACTCATAAAATGCCCATTTTCCAGAAGCCAGAACTGCAACATGCCAGCCTCCCAGCATCGGCATCATATCAAAATCAGAAGTGGGCAGGGAGCCTTACAGGCAACAGGAGACATATCTGCAGGCAAGGCTGGCCCTATCTTGAAGCAGTAGGAAGCAGGTGCACAGGCAGCAGAGGTTGGGAAGAGTGGCACTCTGTCCCTCCAAAGGGTCTGCTGCTGCCAGCAGAACCAAGAAGCAGCAGCTGCTGTCTCACTCGCCTGCTTGCCCCCACCTCGCCACACCCCTCCCCACCTCACCCCGCTTCCCCACCTCATTGGCCAGCCATCTTATTTTCCATAACATGGGGCAGCACTAGGGAAAGTAAAGTCTTTCAGCCTTCATGAGCCTTGTTGTGCCTGCACAAGATTGGACAATTGTGAGAAGTCCTGGAAATTCCAGAACCTCTAATGATACTTTGCTGGATGCACAGGCTCCACATGGCTCCTGAAGGCAGAAAGACCTTAAGGCAGTGCTCAGTAGGGCTGTGCACAGATCCGGATCCAGATCCCAAATCCAAAGTGGATTGGGGTGATCCGGACCTGAACGATCCGGATCTGAACTGGATCAGGGGAGGTCCAGATCATTCCAGACCGGATCGGATTGTTCCAGATTGATCCAAATCGATCTGGAGATCTGGGGCCCATTGCCCTTCCAGTTTCCTGTTTGCCGACTGTGCAACCACTACCCAGGGATGCCAGGCCAGCGGTGAGTCCATTGGACTCACCGCCCTCCCCACACTCTCTCTGCTTACCTGCTGCCTCCTCGTCACTACTACCGTCCGCCGCTGCTTCCTCTCTACTGAGAACCAGGCCTCGCAGCCTGATTCTCAGTAGAGCAACATCATGCTAGGTGATGACGTCACCCAGCGTGACATCGTTCTCCTGAGAACCAGGCTGCAAGGCCTGGTTCTCAGTAGAGTGGAAGTAGTGTCAGGTGGCAGTGGCAGCAGCCGGTAGCAGCAGGCGGTGGTGGATGGCAGTGGTTACGAGGAGGCAGCAGGTAAGCAGGGAGAGTGGGGGTAATGGGGGGAGGGCGGTGAGTCCTTTTCCCCATAGACTTGCAAGTCTATGGGGAAAAGGAGGGTTTCCAGATCTCGATCTGGAGATCCGGATTGGGATTCGGATCAGGATCTGGATAGAATCAGATCAGGTCCAGATCATACAGATCCAGATTGGGCCAATCCAGATCTGACAGATCCAGATCCGGATCGGGAGGTCAGTCCACAGCCCTAGTGCTCGGGCTGATCCAGAACTGACAGATCCGGATCCAGATCTGGATCGGGGGGTCCATGCACAGCTCTAGTACTTGGGCCCGTGCTAGGGAAAGTAAGCTGGCAGGCCAGCAGAGTTGAGATGCATGGCACATTGAGGATGCAAGGTGAGGTGAGGGGCAAACGAGTGGCTGTTCCTTGGGAGGGGAGGAGGAGGCCGGGGGGAATGATGATGAGGCCCCAGGGGGGAGGGAGAGGCTGCAAAGGGGCATGGGAGTTGCAGCAGGTCCTGCTTCAGGAGGCAATCTGCCTTGGGCTGGGCCTGTCTGCATCACTGGGACTCAGCCAGAATGGGTATTTGATTTTTTTTCAAGTGAATGGCCATGCCATTGCCTTGTCTGTGAAGCCTGCATTTTTTTTTCAAGTGCTAAACTTGCCTTCTTCAACATGATGCCCCTCTAGGTACTTTGCACTACAGATTCCAGCATTTTTTATCATGGGTCATGCTGGTTAGGGCTGATGGGAGTTGAAGTCCAAAACACCTTACAGGCACAAGACTGGGGAAGGCTTGTCTAGACACAAGGACAAATGGCTAGCATTTCACAATTTGGCATCAGCTTTCCAGACCTGATGAGTGCAATGTGTATCCCACTGAACAAACTCTGGGTCCATGCAAGCTAAAAATATGGAAATGAGTCATAAGGGGTCTAAAATATGCACTGGACAAATATTTCCAGAGTACTCATTTTGCTTTGCTTTCAATCTATGTTAATAGCAATCTACTCGAAGAGGAACAAATAGCTGTAATTATGAGAGACAAGTGTCAAAACAATATCTTTGACTTTCCTTAGAAGCTTCACAAATAATAAACTCAGTTTTATCATGAAGTGGCTCAACTCAGCAGAAAAAGTCAGGTTCTTAATCTGGTCCTCCCCCCCCCCCTTTTTTTTTTTTTTACGTTGGGTAACTTTTTAAATGCCCTGGGAGTCTATAGAAAGGCTTGCTTTTAATAGGCATGAATCCATGTTTATAATGTTGGCCAATGCAATAACTAGAGAAAACACAGGAGAAGGTTTGGAACTCATTTTCCCCATGCATAAGTGGATGTCGTTTCCACATGTATGGTTGTGGTTCTTTTTAAAACAGATGTCCTTACTCTGCTATTTGTTGTGGCCCCCAAATGCCATTCTGGAGGGAGCTCTTCAAGGGCTACAGGTGGCTGTTGCTGGAACTGGGAAGAAGACAATAAGCCCCTGTGGAAATGGATGCGCTCTCTCACAAATCTGAATCCCAGCCCTACCCATTGCCTATGAGCACCAGTGACAATTGTAACTCCTTGTCAATATATATGTACCTCATATTCCCTCCATGCAAATTAGAAGGGGGGAACAAACTAATTAATATTTGGTCAGGATCCTAGTCTACACTAGCGCTAGCATTAATTCCACTGTGTTCGCACCTTCTCTTCTGCCGCTCCCAGATTGTGGAATGACCTGCCAGGAGAGATCCACCAACTCACCAGTCTTCAAGAATTTAAAAGAGCTATGAAGACTGATCTCTTCCGGCAGGCCTACCCAGATGAATTTTAAAGTGTTTTCTTGGTATTTTAATGATGTATTGGTTTTATGTGCTTTTAATCAGTTTTGTGTATTTTATATTCGATGTTGTTCCGTGCCTCGATCCAAGCAAACCCATTGCACCAGTGAAGTCTGTTAGTGGTGCACTAGTGGTCAGTTACTGCCTATAGAAATAATTTATTTTCAAATAAGGATGACTGCATATATTTTCATGTGGAAGCGATGCGGCTGGGTTGTTTCCAAGCTCATTTCAAGGTGTTGGTTTTAAGCTTAAAAGTCCTCAGTGCTTTGGGAACTGGGTATCTTAAGGACTACCATGTTCCCTAGTATGTTCCTTCCTGCATGCATCATTCAACATCTGAGCCTCACTCCAAATCTAAGAACTTAATGCAGGCAGCAGCTAGGTCTAGGACCTTTTCTGTGGTGGCACCCACCTTATGGATTGCCCACCAGGTGAATTTCATCAGATCCTGACCTCCATTGTTTTATGTGGTTGGTAAAAAAAAACATGGCTTTTTAAAAACCATGGCTTTTTAACAAGTCTTTTCATTGGCTTATATCAGCCTTCCCCAGCATTATAACATAAAGGGAAACATTCAAGGATTCTTTGAATATATCAGAAGCAGAAAACCAGCTAGGCAGGCAGTTAGACCATTTCATCTGTCTTCACTGCAGAAGATGGAGAACAGGTACGTGTGCCTGAACAGATGTTTTCAGGAAGGGAGTCTGAGGAACTGGGGCAACTAGTGATGACAGGAGATGGAGTCCTCAGCCTCATTGGCAAATTGAAAGCTATTTAGTTCTTTGTGTGAGGCAACTCCTCTTGCACACCTTTGCATCTGGAGAGCTTTTCCTTTCCTTTGAAATGAATGGGAAAGTCCTTGTAGGATGGGGATCTTTTTGTGCATATCAACCCTTGCAATTTGTGATACACAGTTGACACAACTCGATGTACAGGGACAGTTTTGCTTTGTTTGTTAATTATTGTTGTTATTATAATTTTAATTATTTAATATTTTAATATTATTATAACTCCTACAATCAGAAATAAGATGAAGCATATAAACAGTTGACATTACAAAAAAAAAAATTGGCCAGTTTTCCTTGTATAGATCTTTTGCAAAAGGAGGCAGTTCCTTTTCTTTACAGCATTTTCCAATCTGGCATATCAAATGTGGATGCTCACTTTCTCTTGTCACTGGCGCTCTCAGCAAGATCTCAGTGATTTCCATTTCTTTTTATAGGAGAGTATTATTCCTGTGAAGCTGATCCTCATCAAACATGACCTTTCTGAAGGTTTGCATGCTCTGCTATAAATTAAATACAAGGAACTTGGTTTGAGATTAGCACTGGTGTCAATCAGAAATTTCTTCTATCACATCTGCTCTAATGCAGCCACAGATTGGACGTGGAAGGAACTCAGCAGATGGCAAAAACTTTGCAAGGAACTTCCGTTTGTAGCACTATAATGACCTTGTTTCCTTTTCAATAGGAGAAATTAGTTAAATTAAAAGTCCAACAAACCACATTTGTTAACTCCTGTATATATGTTAGCGGCTTGCAAGTTCCCAAGATGGAATGCTGTTTGATTATGAATAAATTTCATAGGCCACAATTACCTGCAACATTGCAGAGATGACATCTATTCAATAGATTTAATAAAGTGGAAAAGGAAATGATAAATACATATATAGCACATATAGACTCTGCGTTATCCATAGTGCTCTTATCCAAACCTGATAGTCTCTTTATCCATTTGGCTCCATTGTATTGTTGTAAGAGGCATTTTTGTTTTGTATTAATTCATCAGTCCTCCAGCAAAGGCTTAGGTTATGTATTCTGTTCATGATTAGCTATCAGGATGGATTTCTGGCAGTATCTTGATCTTGTAATATGGGTATCTGGGTTATGGTGAAGGAGCCAAATTTACATATTTGGGAATTGGAGAAAGGTTCTTATCTTAGTCAGCCAATTCTGGTCTCCTCAAGAAATATACCTAAGAAGACATGTATAATTTGCTGTAATGGGCATTATAACTGCAATGCATCACTCAAGCAAAGCTGTCCAGCAAACACCAAGGACAGTAATAGTGGGCACAGTTCAGCTTAGGTCCCCTCTACAAGATTTTGGTTTGATGCCTGGTTGGCCGATTATGCGCATCTTCTCCCAATCGCTTTTACGCCTAATCCCTATACATGGGAGGAGGTGAAGCGCATTACCAGTTGTATGAAACACACTTTAAAGTTGTTTACATGCGAAGCATCGCTTGTTTACATGGTCATAAGATGCTTTAACTCCCGCGGTAAATTTAAACTCGCTATTTAATGCGCATAATCGGACAGAAAAAGCGCCTCAACCCCCAATTTGCACTCCATTCATGTGGAGGTAAAATCGGTAATGTGCTTTGAAAGAGCTTTAAATCGCTCTTGTAGAGGCACCCAGAGTCACTCATGACTTAAGTTCCACTGGAAACCAATGGGGACTTCAATTATTCATAATAAAGTCCTATTCCACTCTTTTTTATGGAACATAGACATAACTACCTTTCCTAAGGTTGTTTTCAATGTATCTGTTTCAGGTTGGGGAAAGATCAATAGATCCTTCATCTAACATGGCCAAATAGAATCTTATTCTGCTACCATACATTGATACTCCTAAACCGATTGACAGGATGCAGGTATAGTCAACCTTACTAGATTGAATAATGAACACTACAGTGTCAAAACCACATTAATATTAACAAGATAAATCAGAAATCTCAGGTTTTGCTTTCAGAAGGCGTTTTTGTTCATAGGCATGGTAAAAAATATAGTTGTATTTTCTATGATGCAGATAGGCCAGCAGATGTATGTCGTATGATGTGTTTCTCCTTTGCTTTCATTAACCCCTATGTGCGATGACAGGAACCACAGCTGCAGTTCAAGGCAAGTTAGAACAACACTGTGATAATATAAATGGAGGAACATGAAGCTAAGCCTTCATGCTGTGGGTTCACCAAGTGTGATGACGAGGGAAACCTCCCCACCCCCCAAACTGTATGGCACTTTAAACATTTACCGATTAATAGCAAACTGATCATAGCACACTGGCAAGGGCGAGTGTGGGAATGTATTGTAGACAATAGTAACCCATGCTGTTAAGATGCACATTTACACAATTAATAGGGAGTAATCCCCATTAAACACAGTGGGATTGACTTCAAATTAACCCCCACCCCACTAACCAACAAACACCACAGCACTGGACAGACTTCAAGTCTGGAGAACGGTGCGTTGTTGCTCCTGGTCTCCAGACCGGGAGGCTGCTTTGACATCTTCTCTGCCCTGGATGAATCTGTGCAGCACTGGTTAGTTGATGCAGGCGCAGATTCGAAGTGACCAGGGGCAAAGAACTGAAGATGCACAGCTGAAAAGTTGGGGACTTACCCCAATTTTTCCAGCCAGAGCGAAAGAAGCCCAGCTCTTCCACCAGTCTGTCCTCGCTCCATAGCTTCTCTGTAGCTGCCCTGAGGGCATTCCCGGTGGATGGCAACTCCTAATTGGTCACTGTCCACCTGGGCAGAGGGTGGGCCGGCAAGCGGAATAGATGGCGGAACACCCCCATGCTGCCTTGCCATGGGGAGAAGAGTTTCCCTGTCAGGAAAATAAATTATTTTCTTCCCCTAAGCTGCTGCCTTTGCCACCACCCCCACCTCCTAAAATAAACTTTCTTCCGAGCTGCCCCCTCTTCCTCCTCCTTGCCCTACATTGTTTTAAATCTTTTCTTCTCTCAGGGAGGGACTGGAGAGGGGGCAGATGACTTATTTCCCTTTCTGCAATCATGTGAACCAGTCCATAGAGTCTGGAGACCCTGCTGAAACAGGTGGGGGGGGGCTTACACAGTTAGCCCCACTCCTGAGCTTGATGTTCTCACATACTGCAGCCACCACAATAGTTGTGCAGCTCAGAAGAAACAGCACCACTGCTACAACCATCATATCCTCGGTATCCTGTCCAATGGCTTGTATACTGCAAAATACCTTCTTCCAGATTTGTAAATGATTTTAGGATGTTGTAGGATGTTTTAATGCAGTTTTAATAATGTGTGTTATGTTTTAATCAGTTTTATGCATTTTATCATATTGTTGTTCCCTGCCTCGATCCAAATGGAGATGCGGGTAAGAAATAAATTATGATGATGATGATGATGATCATGATGATGATGATGATGATGATGATGTTGGGGAGATCTTACAATCTGAAGCATCTTCCCCACAGCATAATCAAAGGGAATGTCCCCACCATCCCACTAAGCCCAATGTGAGATACTAACCACTAATCGACAGGCAGCGGGGTGTACTCATAATCCATATTGTATGAGCAGCTTTTATTCATGGTTTTGCTTGAAGCTTTCCTCTAGCTCGCTCGCTCGCTCGCACACACACAGACACCCCTCTTCAGTACATCACTTAAAACATACAAAGTAAGCATAAAGGACTCCATTTAGGCTTTTGTCTAAATTAACCTGCTTGTTGAACCAGAGACTCTGGGTAATTTGAATGCAGAGCTGGTTTATGCTTGCAGGTACCTGGAGAGAGATCTATTATCTTGAACATCCAGCAAAATGTAAAAGAGGGTCTTACATAGCTGCACCAACTGACTGCTTAATGTGGGTCAGTCCTTTTATTTTCTCATAAAATGCATATGGGCAACAGTAATGATTTTCTGTGGATGCGATCTTTCTGTCCAGCTGCTTGACTCATGTGGAATTTTCTAAACTAACCATTTAAGCCAGGAAGGTTATTTTGCGGGGCAGGGAGGTTGCTAAAAACTGAACCACACCAGCTGAATGACAAATGAAAATCCACGGCTGAAATCCAATCAGTGTGTATCATGAGTATGTACTTGGAAATCTGAATATCAATAAATCTGTCTTATTGAAATAAAATTCCCTGGGAGTTGCTTACTTATCTTTAATGTAACTTGTACATGTAATGTACATGTAATGTAATGTACATGTAACTTCATGATGCTGCAAACCTATGTGAACAAAGAGGGAATTTTCATTGCTATCTGTTGCCGACCAAATAGAGCATCAAGGATTTTCTTATGACATTTGTTGAGACTGAGGAACAAGGCTTTCTTTGCATCTTTGTTAATCCACATTAAGGGGACATTTCTTATCTACATAATTTGAACAGCCAGAGAGCTTCATTCATTATGGCAATCCAGGGCTGCCTCTACAAGAGGCATTTAAAGCTCTTTCAAGGCGCATTAAAAAAATTACCTCTACAAGAACGGAGCGCAAATCGGGCGTAGAGGCGCTTTAAACATCCGATTATGCGCATTATCGAATGCACGTTAAATACTTATTTTGCTCTGGCCGTTAAAGCGCATTTTGACTATGTGAACAAGCGATTCTCCGCATTAACTACTTGTAAAGTGCATTTGAAACAACCAGTAAGGTCACCCGTTGAGTGCTCAATTACCTCCTGAATACAAGCATTTACGATAAAGCGCTTCCGAGAAGATGCGCATAATCGGCTAACCAGGCGTCAAACGGAATCCATCTAAAGGGGGCCTAAGTTAGACTTGCCCCCAAATACAAGAATTCTTAATTTCAGTACTCAATAAGATTAAATGGATGATCGATTGACTGATTGATATCATTTATATTTAGATACATGTTAGATTTTTAAAAAAACATAAACTGGAAGAAAGAAATTGACTCGGCGTGTTATTTACCTAGGAAGGCAAGAATTTGGATTGCCCAGCAATGGAAAAGGACTGAATGTGCCCTGTTTGCTTCAATGGGAGGCGACATGTTGGGCTTTGGTGACATGCTTGAAGTTGACGTATCTTATATGCAGTTAGGGGGTGAAGAAAAAAACTTGGGAACCTGAAACAATATCAATTTTGTTTTTTTAATGGGATAGTTACAATCAGCTTAGACTATCCAGTTAGATTGATACAGCCATCCATCAATCATAACTAAATGGATAAAGAAATGTAGTGATTAATTGGCTGGATGTATTTTAATTGTTGGACTGATATCTGTATGTGTGTTTATTTTGCACATTGCGATACTTTGTATTTTATAGTAAAAAAAATTGTGGCAGAGACTGTTGGCCTGGATCCATCCCTGTGAGCATAGGCTAAGGTTAAAACAAGGTATATCATAGTTGAAGAAGTAAATAATAGCATGTCTTTTTAGGAATATAAATTGGTCCCATAACAGGACTAGAATTCAAGACCAGTATCTTAGCTAGGCATGGACTATCAGGATGCAAGAGAGATGGAAATTTGGTTCCAGACTGAAAGCTAACTACACACTATATTAAGTGTGTAGCATGTCACTAATCCTAACTCTCAATTCTTTTTTCATTTTGTATAAAAGTGTGGGCCCCTTAACTAGACCGGGATTACCATGTGTGAATGGGAGTTAAATCTTCCCACCCTAAATTGATCCCACAAACAGGGATCCTATCTATACTACTGCTTTAAAACTGTTTAAAATAGTTTATAACAGTTTTGAGAACTGTTGGGGCCCAGGACACACTCCATGTACAGTTTTCAAAATGTTTTCAAAGGGTTTTATCCTGCGTGTGTAGATAGGCTCAGGGTCTAAAAAAAAGAAGGGAAAAAAAAGACCTCCATTGGCACCATTGGAACTGATCACAGAAACAAAATGGACCACAAAACATTGGTATAATATAATCACATTGGCCGGTCCATTTTACCAACCTCAGTAGTTTCTGGTAGTGGTATAGCTGGGCCTTCACCTTTCAGCAGAAGACCAGTGGCCCACTCAGCCCAGGAGCCCCAAATCAGCAGCCAGTTAGTGGCTGGTGATGAGGATATTAGGGAGGCAGAAGCAAACCACATATTATTGCTAAAATTGTGATGGTACTATGACTTAAGTGAGTTTAAATGGCAGAATTCCATATGCCCAGATTGTATATTATTATTATTATTATTATTATTATTATTATTATTATTATTATTATTAGCGTATCGGGAATGTAGACTTAGACAGGATCTACACTACTGCTTTAAGATGACTTATAACAGTAGTGACAACTGTTGGGGCCCAGGACACACTCCGTATACAGTTTTCAAACCGTTTTCAAAGTGTCATAACCTGCTTGGTGTAGATCTGGCCACAGTTTTAAAGCATGGAATGGTAGTTGGAGGTGGGGAAGAGAAATGTTAGTAATATGCTTCACAACTGAACTAATATGGCCATCTAAAGGGCTCCACCATAAGACCATTAAGTACCGGGTCTAAGAGTCTATCTACACAGTCCCTTGGAACGTTTAAAATAGCATTTTAAAATGTTCCAAATAGGTGCGTTCTAAAACGTCTTAGACCACATTACTGAGTACTCACGTTACAGGAGAAAATTTCTTCAGTCTTTAAAGCTGTGTGTGCAGTCACACACTCTTCTGCCCTGTCTCTTTCTCTTTCGTTTTTACCATGAGTTTAGGGCAAGGCATTGTGGGCATTGTAGTTCAGTCACCCACTTCCTCCTTTGTTCCTCTGTCATTCCCTAGTGAGTATAGGGCTAAGAATTGTGGGTGTTGTAGTTCACTCGCCCACTTCCTCCTTAGCCCCGCTTTCTTCCCCACCAATCAACTGCTAAGCATTTGGGCACCAGTAAACGAAGCACTGCCCCCATGAATCACAAACGGTAAGGAAGGACACATTATTTTACTTAAAACGATTTATTAAAAGTGAAACCATTGTATATAACTGAAGTGAGTTTTTAAAAACCTCAGGTATACAACGTTATAGGGAGTGCGTCATGTGGCCCAAAGAGTTTTCATAACCCTTATAAAACGTTAAAAACCTAGCATGTAGGTCGGCTCTAAAATTACCCAGCTGCATCACTGGTTTCCAGACAGTTTTCAGAGGCCACTTCAGATATAACAGATTGCAGAAATCCAAAGCAAGAGGGTACCAGTGTGTGGATAACTGTAGCTAGGCTATCTGTGTCCAGTTAGGGTTGTGGCTGGGATATATGCCTAAACTGATTAAAATTAAAATTAAAAAAACCTTCCCTTCAATTTATGACAAGTTCAGAATCTCATATCCCTTTCAATATGATATGCTGAGATTTCAGTATTCTATGTTAACTGTGTCCTGCTTTGGCACTGCAGTTTTGCTGGCATGCCATGAAGAAGTGAGGCTTCCATGATAATGCGCTGTGCTGCAGACTGCCAGTTCCCCCTCCTTCTCACAGTCCTTCTGTCCGTTGATGCTCACATGGTTAAGCTCTTCTTTGCAAGCTGCTCTTTCCCTGTTCCTCTCAGCCATTCTGTCCCTTGCTGCTCAGGCTGTACTGTTCAGTCTCTAGCCCAGCTTCACCTATCACCTTCCAATGTCAGATCAAAGATCCTACCTAAAGAATCCTAGGAGCAGTCACTTTTTTGGCTCCTTTGGAATTTTGAAAGAGTATAGTGGATATACTCACAAAAATGGGTGCAATGGAGAGTCTATATCATTCACAAGATGGCTGCCATTCATGAGCTTTACGAGGTTCTCTACATTAGGGGAAAAATCTCTGCTTTCTTAGCAGGTCTCAGACCTTTTCACGTTCAAAACAGGCTCCTTCAGACAGTGACAAAAAGCAATCACGTGCTTTTTAATTGAAAAGGGAATGTCATTGAAAATAATAGGCTGCAATGAAACACCACCATCTAGTGGCAGAATAAAAACCTGCCATAAATAGATACTGGATTGTCTCTGTGTTATAAAAACACAGGATTGCTAGGAGAAAGGGCGGGAGATGTTCTGATTGTTTACAACATCAGGAAATCAACCCACAAACTTCCAGGAGTAGTCAGTCATGAGCGTACTATAAATTGCTCATTTAAAGATCCCTTACAACTTTCCCCTCCTTCTGCCATTTTCAGTTTCCCCAACACCCCAGTCTCCATGGTAACAGTTGCCTGGAGCTATGCACATCCTCCTGGCCCCTCTTTACCTTCACTTTATCCAGGTGAACCTTCCTGCATCTGCCACATTTGCTGAATTATTCAGTCTTAAATAGCATAAATAGATAGGAGGCATTAATTTCACAGAAACTTTTTTCCTGCACTATGCCACTACACTGTATAATGAATGGCCTGTTAGACTGCAAGCACCTCTCGGAAGAATTCTGTAAATGTTATTTTTGGCATCTTTAGTTAAAATGGAATGAGCTATAAGAACTCCAGTTCATGGCAGCCAGCCAGCCCAGAACTCTTGTACAAGGTATTCATTTCCCACAAATATTGTCTTAGTTCTTGAGGGGAAACTCTGTTTGTTCATAGTTGAAGATGAAAATCAGGCTCTCGACTTGGGGTGGGTGTAACTTCATAAAAGTATGTAAATAGGGTATAACCATTTTGTTCTTCTGGCTTTTGGGGCTTGGAAAGGTTTATGTATGTATCCCACAGTGGTTTACAGTGCAAATTAATAATAAGATAGAAAATAAAACAGTTCAAATCAATCAATAACTAATGCTGTGCCACATCCTGCCCCCTATGCCCAGGAACTTTTTCACTCCCTGCAAAAGGGGCATTTTTCAGCCTCTTTCACGGGGAGGGGGAGAATTTTCTTCTTGGGGAGGTGGACATGGTTTCCACATACCTTTTAAAAGTGTAGCCGGTGGTTGAGGGATTTTCTTAAAAACACCCCTGACACTTGGAGGAGCCTGGCAGTTCTTCCTGCATGCAAATTGGAGACCATGGCCATTTCTACACCAGGCGTTTGCCTGGAATTGCCCCTGGACGGCTACAGGATTTGCCAGGGATAAGGGATCCCTGGAAAATCCCAATTTTTCCATGGTCCTGGGAAGTTCCCGGGACTGCAGGAGATGTGGCACCTATCCCGGCTGCTGCCACGCTTACTCGCGAGTAAGTGTGGCAGCAGAAATGGGTATGTCGCTGCACTGCGAGGCTCCATGCCCATGAAGGGAGAGGGAACAGCAATTTTACCATCCCCAGGATGGCAGGGTAGGGTGGGCCCCCGATTTCGCACACAATTTTTGTTTTCATTTACCTGGGCGATGTAGCGCAAGTGTGCTCTTCCTGGATCAAAAAGAAAAAAACCAAAATGGTGGTGTGACATGCAACAACCCCAGAGGAAGCTGGGTCATCACACTTTTACTGTGGATTCCAGCCACGATCCAGGGAGCAGGTACTTCTGGGATCGCCGCCCCTCCCTCCCTCTACACCCCTATGGTGTAGAAAGGGCCCATGTGACCTTGCCCTCTCCATTAGACATTCAAGAAGAACTCCTGGGCTCCTGCAAATGCCAGGGGTGTTTAAAAAAAATAAAAAACAGAAGGCCACACAACAACTGCCTACACCTAAAAAGGTATGTGGAAATCTTGTCTCCCTCCCCAAGTAGAACATTCTCTGAAATAGGGCTTGGGAGAATAGCAAATCTAGGTTGCCCTTGCTGATCTTTTCTAGCCTGGCTCACTGTGCTGCAGAGAGAACTGTTGCATTGACTAACAATATTTCTGCATAGCATCCATGCCAAGAAGCAAGGTCAGACAGGTCAATATTAGAGATGAAGTGGGCATTTGAAGCATGGGTGCTTGAATAACTATGTATGCATTACATCTGTGTTCTACCTTTCTTCCAACAAGCTCAAGGCAGTGTACATGGTTGCCCTAACTTTATCCTCAAAACGACCATGTGATGTAAGTTGGACTGAGAAAGAATGACTGGTCCAAGGTCAGCTTCATGGTTGAGTGGGGATTTGATCATGGTTTGGGTGATCATATTTGGGGGCAGGGGGCGGGGGAGGACAGGGTTCCTGTATCTTTAACAGTTGTACAGAAAAGGAAATTTCAGCAGGTGTCATTTGTATGTATGCAGCACCTGGTGAAATTCCCTCTCCATCACAACAGTTACAGCTGCAAGAGCCCTGCCCTCTTTTGTATCTGGTCACCTTAGTTATAGCTCCTGCAGGTTTAACTGTTGTGATGAAGAGGGAATTTCACCAGGTGCTGCATGCTTACAAAAATGACACCTGCTGAAATTCCCTTTTCTATACAACTGTTAAAGATCAGGAGCCCTGTCCTCTTTTCCATATGGTCACCCTAATCATGGTCCCCATTCCTAGTCTCACTCCTACGAATATCAGCCATGCCAACTCTCAATATGAGTAGCATTGAGCACAAACTGGCTTGAGCAGGGCCCCTGCCTCACTTCTGCTCAGCTCGCATCTCAGCCCTGGCCAGTCCTCCTTCCTCAAAATTGCATTGGGTTGGCTATTTTTTGGAGATCACTGGTCTGTCAGCAGCACCCACAATTTTTGGCTGCAAAACTAAGAATTTTCATTTTCACCTGTGTGTTAATTTGAAGGCTCACAAGGTTGTGACGTTTACTCAAATTTTTCACCCCATTGAAACTTAGAGGGAAAATACTGCATCATAGACCCCACTAGAGAAAAACAGTTAATTCATAATAAACTTATTTCTGCAGGAAGCCAGTCAGTACTGAAGTGAAGACTCTTAACTTTCAATCCCTAACCCCGTATAATCCTCTGTTGCAGTCCAATATTTAGATTTAATAGAAAATGTGGCCCACCTCATTCTACATTTGGGAACTTGCTTATACATTTGAATCATTTCTCATTATTGGTACAGGTGATGGATCCAGCTTACAGAATCTGCATTTTATAATTTCAAAGTTGATTGTAAGCAATGTAGCAACCAACTTTGAACATTATTAAATGTTCAGAAGGATGTATATTATTCTTGCACTAGCTCAGCACAAATCCTTTTTTATATATTGTGAATATTCACACAGTCACCTCAAGGACATAGCAAGTGTATTGCTGCTGCGCCCCATGGCTACTCATGTTGCCTAGGAATTTGAACAGCTAGTTCTGTATCCATTACACCATTGTGGAAGGGGTCTAGCTCAGTGGTAGTAGACCACTGTCATGTATCACATGGATTTCATTTTATATGGTTGACTTGATAATCATGATCATACAAGCGGAAAATGGCTGAAGTAAAATGGATGCTTCGGTGAACCAAGAATTGTGTTTGCCCTATCCTCTGCTTTTCCCCCTCAAAACATGTGTGTAAAGCTGCAGACAGATGGAAGACAAGAAGGCCGTGATATTTTACTTGGTGCCAGAGTGAAGAGCCTTAGAAAGTAAACACAAATCTTCTCATCCAGAGTGCTGAGATAATGTTGGTTGCTTGGAAATCTAAGAGCACAATAACCTCTGAGACAGAATCAAGGAAAAATTTAAATGGAGACCGAGAGAAGGGGAGGGGAAGCCATCCTTTGAAACCTGCCAGTCTAACAATAGAGAGTGACGGACGTAGGTTTTAGTGGGTGATTCACCTTTATTCTTTTAATATTTATACTTCTAAAGTTTTTCAGACAAGAAACATTGCAGCACTCCAGCTCACCCCTCAGGGTCAAAGATGAAAGTTCAGATTGGATTGTTTATCCATTAACCATCAGCAATATGAGAACTAATACAGTGTTTATCTTCAGCCTTGTGGGACTCTGGTGTAGTTTGACCCTTTTACCCTCCTCTCTGCACCCCTAGTCATAGTATATGAATTACAAAGCTATTTAATTCAATACTGTGTGCCTCTCAATAAGAACGGTCCAAACTGAATCAGCAGTGAGGAATTTCTTGATGGCTTAAGTACACCCACTTTGCTTCAGAGAGGAGGAATCTCCAAATGAAATCTCAAATCTGGGGGAGAGGCAGCTAGTCGTTATGTAATTTACCTGACCATTTAGATCAAGGGTGCAGAATGTATGGGTCTCTGAAGATATTATTAGACTCAATAACTCCCATCAGCCACAGCCATGAGTCAGGGTTTATAGAAGCTGTAGATCGACAACTAGCCTAGTATGCCCCTGTTCCTGGAGATGTCTGATATGCCCATGGTCACACATATGCCTTATTTGCATCCCATTTAGACTACGGCCTCCTCCACACCAGACATTTAATGAGCCTTAGAGGCTCATTATAAATTTTACCTCCACACCAGTGGAGCGCAAAACGGGCGTACAGGCGCGTTATTTCCCCGATAAGGCGCATTTTCGAATGCGCGTTAAATAGCGACTTTTATTTTTCTCCGGCCGTTAAAGCGCATTATCGCGGTGTGAACAAGCGATTATGCGCGTTAACGTCTTCTAAAGCGCTTTTTGGACATGAATTAATGCGCTTCGCTGCCTCTCGCCGCCTCCCGTGCAGAGGGATTAGGCGTAAATGCGCCTCCGCGATAATGCGCATAATCCCGGAACCGGGCGCAAAAGCGCATCCTTGTGGAGGGGGCCTACTTTAGCATGCTCTATGTGGGGATGCCTTTGAAAACGGTTTGGAAACTCCAGCTGGTCTAGAATGCTGCAGCCTGACTATTGACTGGGGCTGGTGATAGGGGCGCAATGACTCCTTTATTGCAACACCTTCATTGGCTACCGGTCTGTTTCTTGGCACAATTCAACATACTTGTTATGACCTATAAAGCCATATGGCTTAGGAGCAGGCTGTCTCAAAGACCACCTTTTCCCATACAATTTTAAGATCTTGGGGGAGGCTATGCATTTGATGCTGCCACCATCAGAGTCACATTGGGTGGGGACGTGAAATAGGGTCTTCTTGGTCTCTGCTCCCAGGCTCTAGAACTCCCTGCCAAGGGAATCTAGGTTGTCCCCCCCCCCTCTCCATTCTCCTTCTGCTGGCAGGCAAATGCTTTTTTATTCAGGTAGGTCTTTGGTGTACATGCTGGTCTGTTGCTGAAGGGTTTTTTTAATTGGCTAGTGCTATATGTGTTTTTAATAGTGTTTTTTATTTATTTTCATGTTATATTTTAATTAAAATTTTATTTTTTATTTTTTAATCTGTTATTGTTTGCTGCCTTGAGGAAGTGGGATGTACATTTAATGAATCAATCAATCGATCAATCAATCAATCTTTTCTCTCCTTCTCTTTCTTCCTCTCCTGTATAGGTGTGAAGTGTTGCTGCAGGGTACAAACTACTGAATGAATGAATGAAACAAAATCTGAAATGCTACAGGTTCCCCATTTAGATAGATGGAACTGAAAAGTGCCATTTGAATCTACACAAAGATATGAATAATCTTGAATTTGACCATTTTGAGGTGCCAGTAGATAGGAGGTAATTCTGCCTCTGACATTAAGCCAGCTTTGTCTTTTCTTGTGGAAAATCTTCAGGTCCAGTGATTCTTTAACCCACAATGTACAACTTGAGCTTCATCCCTTTTCCAAGAAACTACCACTTTCACAACAAAGATCCCAGCTATATACCTATTCAGTCATATATTCTTTAAGGCAAGAGTGCTCCACCTTTATGCTCTGCAGCAATAATTCACACCTATATAGGAAAGGGGAAAAAATGGGGACGAGAGAAATGATTTTGTTTCATCTGGAAAGCACTTAAACTCTGGTGACCTCGTTCAGTTCCATCTCTCTGCTCCTCCTTGGGAACCACCTTTCCTCCTTTCAAACTTCTTCAAGACAGGGCGCAAATGATGAAAAATGACTGAGGGAAAGAACTACAGAAATGCTGTATATACTGTTTGAAGTGCCTTTATTTTAAATCTTGTCATAATAGAAATACAGGCGTGGAGGCAGATACAAAGTGTGCAGGTTAAGAGGCAGAAGAACAGAATGAAGTCTAATCGCTAATTGAGAGGTTAGGGTGGAATACACAAGTCCTAAAATGTAGAAAGGTTGACTCTTGAATAGCCTTCCTTTTATTATTATGGTCTGTAGGATAGGGGTGGGGGATCTTTTTCTGTTGAGGGTCACATACCCTTATGGATAATCTGCCGGGGCCACAGGCCAGGTGTGGACATGGCCTAAATAGTGGTGGATGCAGACAGAGCCCAAAGTGGGTGGAGCCACTCCTCTCTCTCCCTCCCTTGGTGTACAACAACAAAAGTAGTAAGCAACCCCCCCCCCCCACGCACACAAATAAATAAAAACAAATAAGACAGGGTTTTTTTTTAATGGTCTGAGGAATGGAGAGATGAACACTCAGCAATCCCATATTCAATTGTTGAAAAGCCGGAGTCCCTCTCATGTGTTGATTGTGTGAAGGGGACCTTACACAAGCACTAGGCCGTGGGACTGCTTCCTGGTCCTGCATTGGGCGTGCTGCTTGGCTCAAGCTCTAGATGTCCCCAGGTTTGCATCTGCTCCCATGTGGGCTTTTTCTTTGCAGATAGCCATGCTAAGGTGTGGGTATCTCGAGGCAGAGTGTCATGGCCAGGAGTATGGCTGTGCTATCCAGTATACCCACATGAGCAACACATGGAGGGGGCTTAAAACTGTGTCAAACCCTATAGAGAGGGATAGTTTTGCAACATGCTCAGAAAAACTGAATGCAAGAGTCTAGCACAAGCAATGTTATATAAGTGCTCTCCATCTGTCCCCCACTCATTTGTGGCAGAGAGATCACCCAAACCCAGGTACCTGTGCAGCTGCTGAGTGCCACACATGATCTTCTCCTGTCCTCTTCTGGCAATCTCAATAGAATATTGATCATCTGCCCTGTCCTCCATGCTACCAGCCCCAGTGGGTACCAGCCGCCACTGGCCTAACATATGAACCTGCCCAAGTGTTAGGATCATTCTTAGATTACCTTCTCTAGATCCTCCTGCCTTTGGGTGTGAGATAGATAGTGATTCAGTGGCTCAATTCGGACAACACGATAGTCAATAGTGGAGTAATAATCAACTTTACAGTTGTTCAACTAGGGGGTACTCCCCACACAACATGGTAATAAATAATCAACTGTGGTGTGGATGAGGGTCAGCACTGAGTTGACTATGGCAGCATACGGATGACACAATAGTCAAAACAACTGACGATTGTTTCCCCCACACCAGTTGTTTATTGTGTCGTCCGAATTGAGCCAGTAGGTACTTTTCAGCTATACTCCCTGGCTTTAGAATGTCTGACATCTTTTTGGCACCAGATAAGGACTTTATTTTTTTTTTAGTTACCCAGGTATTTTTGATCTATTAAACTTTTTGTCTTTTAGCTTAGTTGTGTCTCTCGAACACTGCTAAATTTGTTCCTGCTCTACTGCTTTGTTTCCCATGTGAATTTTTATGGCTTTATTGTTTTTGCATTCCTTGTCTGTCACTCTACGACTCCTTTGGACTGAAGAAACAGGATAAAATTGCTACAAACAAGCAAACAAATAACAGTTCTTTCAGCTCAAGTCCAGCTAGCTATGGGCATACAGTGTATTGCTCCCCCTATTAGCTAAGGAATCAATGATAGAAGAAGTTCTGAATTGGCCTGTGACATCCTCCCGTCTTAATATTTGTATTGTAAGCATTGATTGGCTGTGGGCCTGTACTTTGCTTGTGACACACTGTGATTCTGTGCTGTTTAGGGTGAATACAGACAAATAGCCATTTAATTCAACTTACTAAGTGGTACCTTACGACAGCGGACATGCAACCAAGGCAGATGTCCATCATGTAGAGCATCCTCTAACACAGAGAAGAGAACTTTTAGCACATCAGATGGGAACAAATGCTTTACAAAGACATGAAATAATATATTTCTGGCAGCACAGGAGGCAAAATGACTAGATGGAGAAGAATTTCCAGGACTGGAGGAGGAGGGCTTAAAGCCTTAAACATGAATTCAACCCAATCAAAAACAAAAAAACAAGCCAGTTATGAACTGAGTTGAACTCTGGAATTCAACTCTGCTTGCGATGATCTCACACCGGCAACTGGTGCCCCACTCCCACCTTCTCTGCTGCTGGTTTCCCTCCTCCTTCATTGCAAGATAGGTTTGGGAATGGAAGGGGAAGAAGGAAACTAAAGAAAAGGAAGCCTGGGGAATACCGGAGACCTGGCAGAGAAGCATTCAATATGGCATAGGCATTTCTAAAGCTTTAGAGAACTCCCAGAGGAAGTCCAAGGACTTTTCTTCCTTTCTGAGAATTTCCTGAAAAGGCCCAGAAAGTTTGAACTAATTCTGAACGGAAATGTGGGAGGGAATCATCCATCTCTAAAATTATTTGCATTATCTCCTCTCAGAACATCTAAGGGCTGTCTTGACACTGTCTTTGCCCTGGGATGGCTCCAAATCCACACTCCGTCGGTTAGATGACACAGTCGCAGATTCGAAGCCACACTGGGACAAAGGGGCAAAGAGGCGCAGCTGAAAAGTCAGGGACTTACCCCAACTTTTCCAGTCAGAGCGAAGCTAGCCCAGCTTTTCTGCCGGTCAGTCCTCGCTCAGAGCCACTCCAGGGGCGTTCCTGGGTGGAAGGTGGCTCCCCATTAGGACAAAGTGCCGCCACCATGTGCCATTGAGAGCATGGGAGTTTGGCAGCAGAGCAGCCCTGACCCAACGCCGTGAAGACAGCTGCTTAGATTATGCCACTTCTTTCCTTTCAAAGCCCACCTCAAAACCAACCCCTTCCATTTCGACCTTTAGAATCTTATTCCTCATCTCCAACTGAAACAAAGCTTAATTGCCGTTGTAATTGTGCTTGTCATTATCTGCTAGCTTTGCCCCTCTCCTCTCCCTTCCCATTCCTCTTTCTGTTGTCTCCTTCATTATTGATATTTAGACTGTAAGCTCCTTGGGTCGATGACCTCTCATTTTTGCTTCCATGATGCTGTGCATTGATGGGCTAGGTAATAAATAATAATTATGATAAAACTGGATTGAAATGCAATATTTATGGCACACCATCTACCACTATTCCGAAGCTGCACACAAATAATACTGACTCCCAACACCTGTGACCATGAGCTCCCTCTAAAATCCCTGACCTAAAATCATTTTCCAACCAGTTTTGGCATTGTAATACTGACTGGCAATATTGCAATAGGAGCCTGCCGGTTGGGTCGTTCTGAATATTCTGAGTTTACATTCAGCAAGCAGCTGAACCTTCGTGGGCTTTTCTTTTTAATTGGTAGCTCAAGCATAACAAATGAAACAAAAGTTATATTTAGAGCCATGAATAAGGCGGCATTATGAGGGAAAGAACATACAGTACAAGTAGAAGAAACACAGGGAGATTCATTTTTTTTATTTCTTCAGGCTCTTCCCTACCTGAGTTTTGAGTTTACATTTGAAAACATGTCAGTGAATCTTTGCAAGAATTAAAGCCAATGTGCCATGGGCTTACAGCAAACAAACAACAAAAATCTGCATTTTGTTGCTCATCACTAGTGGCTGTGCAACGGAGACTTCACAATGGTTACTTTCAACCACAGTTAAAGTGAGCTCTTAAAGAGCACTTCCCCAACCTGGTGCCCTCCAGATGTGTTGGACTACAACACTCATCATTCCCAAGCAGGATGACTGGGGAAGATTGAAGTTGTAGTTCAAGTCATCTGGAGGGTACGTGGGCCAGATCTACACCTTGCATCAAATCATTATAATCCCATCATGGTAATGCTATGTCCCTCTTGCACATTTATACCTCCAGGACACACAATGACATTTGTTACGGTATTTTGAATAATGTGGAATAAAAAGCAGGAAATGACACCATGAAAGCACTATATGGAATGTGTAATGTCTTCCAACAGTTATCAGTGCACTTCAATACCGCTATACAGCAGTAGTTTAGATATGTCCCAGTTTCTATTAAACTGCTTCTTATCTTTGAATGGTGAAAGGGACTCCCCTTCCCTTGCGCTCCAAGCAAAAATAAACAGAAATATCAGGCAGAAACAGAGTAGGATGAATCTGCAAAACATTTTTTCTGTTATTTGATTATTCTAATGTATTCTTTTCCTGTAACGAAAAGATGAGTATGCAGATGAGGGGGGAATGGTCATGCACATAGGCATAATTTGGATTCTCTGTAACTAGGGTCATTAAAGGAAGGTGGCATGTTTATCCCCATCCACTATTGGCATTGCCAAATATACCGCTTTAGTTTTTTCACCATATAGTTGAATACTCCCCTTCGATGCTTACAGAGAAAGGTAAAGTGCTACACTTGTGTTTGGGAAATTGTTTCAGTAAGAGCCAAGTCTCACTTGGTAGCTCAGCCTTCACTGAGAGGGACCCCCTTCATGGGATTTACTCCTGTCTATGGCTGCACAGTAGGGTGTGATTTTGCCCCTAAAAAAAAAATGTGTCCCAAACCTTTTCAATGCCACAGTGATTTCTACCCAATTAATTGCCTGTCTTTATAGCAAACTGGGTGCTTGGGGCAGAGTGGGCTCCTTTTTTCATCTTTCAGTATAGGAATCACTTAATAACAGGTAATTCACACTTTTCAAAAGACCACATTTGTGATCAATGAGAGGATTAGCAAAACAATTTGCTTCCTTTTAGCACACTCAACCTGTCCCTTTCAAGATAATTGCCCAGTAATTTTGCAACTTTGTAACTCTTTTTTAAGGCAATTAACCTCTGCAAGGAAAAGAATCAAAGCTCTCTTCCCAGGGTGCAGTTCAATTTCGATAAGGAGCCTGCTTAAAGGAGCACATTGTGTTTTCTCCCCAGGCGCTGTACATCCCCTAATATTAGGCCATACACAGGGCACACTGACATAGTCAGACTTGTAGGGATAGGTGAATCAGTCTATTTTCAGCCCATGCCACCTACTTTCACGTGTGAACTGTCCCAAGTCTGTTCCATCGCGTTTATGTTTCCATTATCACTTTATTATTATTATTTTTAAAGCATACTGAAGTGAACATTTCAATACTCAGTGTTATATGAGTTGTTCCAAGGGCTGCTTATAAAGTTAATGAGCTGGATCCCAATGTAGGCCAGATCTACACCAAGCAGGATATAGCACTATGAACAGGGTCGTGCAGAGCTGGTAATATACCCAGGCCAGATGGGAAGTGTGTGCCCCCCCATTTCAAACTGCTCATTAAGTGTTTTTTAATCAGTGGCACTGATTCAGTGTTAAATACATATATGAACTAGAATGATTTATAAAAAAGGTAATGGGAAGCACTTTTATTCAAGATGTAAGACATCACTTCTTCACATTCAGAATTTCACAACGGATGGCTTCTGCTCTGTTTCCATAAGGCGGGCTCCTCACTTCTCGATGGGCTGCTTACACTATGGAAGTAGTAGCGTAAGCTGGGGGGGAGCTCATCGTCAGAGTGCCCCCTCAAAATCATGGCCCCCGGACCAACTGGCCCCACTGCCACCCCTCTGCATGGCCCTGACTATGAAAGTGGTATGAAAGCAGTATATAAAGTAGAGCTGTGCATGGATCCAGATCTGGATTCCAAATCCGGAGCGGATTGGGCTGATCTGGGCCTCCCAGATCTGGATCCAAACCAGATTGGGCCCAGATCGGGCCGGATTGGATCTATGATCCGGATTCGATCACAGCACTCCCTCCTGCTCTCCCCGCTCTCCCCCTCCCTCCCCCACTCTCCCTGTTTACCTGCTGCCTCCTCTGCGTTGTCCCCTAATTGGTTAGAGTGCCACATCACCTGATGCGAGCGGGAAATGCGGCAGCACATAGCGAGGAGAGAGGACGACAGCAGGACGACACGGAGGAGGCAGCAGGTAAGCAGGGAGAGTGGGGGGAGGGAGAGCGGGGAGAGCAGGAGGGAGCGCTGTGCACGAATCCGGATCGGATCGGGCCTGATCCGGACCTGACAGATTGGGATCCAGTTCGGATTGGGGGGTCCATGCACAACCCTAATATAAAGGATCTACTCTACTGCTTTATAGAGGTATTGAAGTGCACTGACAACTGTTGGGGCCCATGACACATTCCATATGCCTCATTCATACCACTTTCATAGTGTTATATCCTGCTTGGAATAGATGTATCATGGGCCCCAACATTTATCAGTGCACTTCAATACCACTATAAAGCAGCAGTGTAGATCCAGCTGTAGTCATACTTAAACAAGAGCCAGTGAAATCAATGGCCCTTGATAGTCATGACTAATTTAAGTTCCATGCATTTCAAAGCGTCTGCTCTAAGTATGACTAAATTGGGATTCAACCTTTAAAATCTTGTCTTTTTTTCTTTTTTACAGGTTTAATTTTTTAAAATAGAATACCACAGGCAATAGTATTTAGAATGACTGGCTTCGGATGACACAATAATCAACAGTGGGTTAAATAATTTATGGTGAGTTAAATAGTCAATGGTTGGTTATTGTGTTGTCTGTCAGGATTTTTTTCACACCACAGTTGGTTATTCAGCCGAAATAACCAATGCAAATAACCAACACTGTGCAGAGTTGATTATTTGTACAACCTTTGGTTATCGAGTCATCTGACGGACACCGTTGACTATTTCATTGCACACCGTTGGTTATTTTCAGCGACTACAGAGTCCTTTGGCAAGAGTGACCAAAGTGGCAGCTGCCACTCTAGTCCAGCTGGCAGAACTCAGAATGGCTGATGGGATACCAGTGGGAGGACTGAGAGAGGAAGAGAGGACAGGGGATGTGTCAATCAAACACACTGTTGCCTAATAGTCAACTCAACGCTGCTTTAATCCACACCACGGTTATTATAATCATGTCGTGTAGGGAGCACCCCCTTGATAATCAACCATTGAATTGACTATTAACCCATCATTGACTATTTTGCTGTCCGAATGCAGCCAATGGTTGGCATGCAGCCCCAGGGCCAGAAATGTCCCTGGGATGTGATGACATGACATCTGTCCTAGAGACGTTTATTTGAGGGTGGGGGGAATAGCTGTCCCTATGAACCTGTGGGGACAGCCATCTTTTTCCTTTACTATGACCCTGGGAGGAATAGCAGATTTGAGGCCTCATTTTAAAAGCACATGGCAGTAGCTATATGTCCACATTCCTATGACCTGCTTTATTTTAAAAAAGGACTTCAACACTGTACAAAAGGAGGCAGGGAGAGACTAAAACTTTAAAGACAGCTCTCAAACCACCTCGTTCAGAAAGTTAAGCATTCAAATGCAAGTTTTAAAGTATAGTACTTGCAGGGTAATTTTTTAAAAATCATTTCATTTCTTCTTCTCCTCAATGATCCACTGACCAATTGTTGTTTTACATTGGGTTCAAGGTATAGCTCAAAGGGAACTGTGAATTTAAACCTAGGCAGAGTGGCTTAGAATTAAGATTCATGGTTTGAGAGTAATTTAGATTTGAGTAACATTTACCAAGGCATTTTTGAGATACGTTTCTTTCCTGCACTACGCCGCTTCTTATAAAGCTTGATAAGAAAGTCATTCAACTTTATAAATGAGCTTAAGGACACCCCACCAGAAAAGGGGGGATGCCCTAGGTGTGTAATGCAAATTGCAACATGTGCATTGAACACCTGAGACATCTGTAAGAAAGGGTTTTTGTTTTTTTTTTGCCTTCGTCCTTGGAAATATGACATATCACAAGGGTCATTGTGCCTTTCCTTCTCGTGCACTGTTATGCAGCACACCAAAACAAATGAGAAGGGAGGCTTGGATTTTAAACTGGAGATCAATTCAACTTAACCTGGAGATCAATTCTGGGTCTCATTAGGCTCACCTTGACTTTGAAGCAGGCTTTTTCAAGCCCCAAAGTGCTTGTGGAGAACCTCACTGAGTTCTCTAAGTTTTATAGCTCGCTTGATTTTGTTTTTAAATCTTAAATGCACTGTAGAAGAAAGGAATTGTTGGTCCGCAGAAGAAAGGAACTCTGGATCTGTATGGATATCTTCAGTCAGATTTAGCAGAGAGATAAACTGATTAAGGATAGTCTGTTTTTAACTAAAATAGGAATGGGTTGTTTTTTCAACTTCATTATCATTTGCCCTAGTTCCTTTTTCTACATAAGAGGGGGGTTTTTTAATAAAAAAAATTGCCACAAGTATAGATTAATTTTGTGCTGTTTCTACTCTATAATCTTTGTTATTGTAATGAAAATGTGCAGTAAGAATGAACCTAAAACAACAATTTTAAATGATGAGAAAATCATTTTCAAGAGGTACTTTTAAATGATAATGAGGGAATTGTGGAAATGTAATCCATAATTGCCCTGTTTTGCATTTAAGTGAAAGCATTACAACAAGGAACATGCTACTTAAATTAGTACTGCAGCATACCTAGGACACCTGACACTTACATGGTGTGTGTTTGTGGGTGATGTGCTACAGCTTTTTGTACGAAGTCCACCCTGTAAACATTAACCACAGAAGAGGACACTGCAAGGCGGCATGTATTCAAAATGTCATTTGAAGACGTATAGCACCTGTTATTTGCACCTGTGGCTTCTACGCACCACATTTTAAAGTGTAAGCAAATATCTGTCTACTATAACCACGGCTGAACTCTGCAGTTCTGAACTTTGACATTTTGCCAGTAAGTAAATAAGTATGAAATTCTGAAAGTTGTGGATATTGAGTGACATTAAATTTTTAAAAATGCATGGAAGCAAAAAATGTGAAAAATGCACAAACTTCCAAGGTTTATTTTTTCATTTATTTATTATATTTCGATGTCGCCTAATAGCCAAAGCTCTCTGGGAAGTTCACAAATTAGTGCTTCAAAAATATTTTCCATGATATCTTGATCAGGCCTATGCAAGCAGCTTGCTCATTTGACTGGCACATTAGCTGACTATATGAAGACAATAAAAAGCATGCCTGCCAAATGTTAATTGGTATGGTGTATTACTCAATAAGTCACTTTAGGGTGTAATCCTCTGAATGCTTAAACAGAAAAAGATCGTACAACTCCTAGCATTTCCCAGCTGTTAATCCAGCACTCAAAAGGGTTAAACAATTTTGCCAACACACACTAAAGAGGATATATCAAACTGAGATATCTAATATGATCCGGAATTATTGAATGGTCTGAATGAGGGATTGAGGAAAACCTACAAGAAGATCCCCTAAGAGACCCCAGAACTATATTTAAGAAGACCGCAAAGGAAAGTCCTGTCTCACAAACCTTTTAGAGTTCCTTGAGAGTGTCAAAAACATGTAGAAAGAAGTGATCTGGTAGACACTGTTTACTTGGACTTCCAAAAGGCTTTCGTCAAAGTCCCTCACCAAAGACTCTTTAGCAAACGTAGCAGTCATGGAATAAAGCGGGAGGTCCTCTTATGGATCAGTAACTGGGTAAAGAACAGAAAGCAGAGAGTAGGACTAAATGGTACATTCTCCCAATGGAAGGATGTATCTAGTGGGGTTCCACAGGGATCTGTATTGGGACCAGTGCTTTTCAACTTATTCATAAATGGTCTGGAATTAGGAGTGAGTACTGAAGTGGCCAGATTTGCCAATTACATGAAATTAATTAGGATGGTTAAAACAAAAAGGGAGTGTGAGCTCCAAAAGGATATCTCCAAACTGAGAGAATGGGCGTCCAAATGTAATCAAGTGTAAAGTGATGTTTGTTGAGGCAAAAAATCCCAGTTGCAAGGATCTGAGCTAGTGGTGACCAACCAAGAAAGAGATCTTCGGATTGTGTTGGACAGTTTGATGAAAATGTCAATCCAATTTGTGGCTGCTGAAATAAATAAATAAATAAATAAATGCCAAATTCCATGTTAGGCATAATTAGAAAAGGAATTGAAAATAAACTGCCAGTATCATGCTGCCCTTATATAAATCTATGGTTCAATCATACTTAATATATGGTGTATAGTTCTGGTCACCACAACGAATACTGTAGAGCTGGAAAAGGTGTGGAGAAACCAGCCAGACATCCAAAGGAGTTGTCAAAGGTTCTGAACCCTATCCTCAAAACAGGTCCCCTGCATTTTCCTCCCTCTCTTATAATACTAGAACCAGGGGTCATCCCATGAAGCTGATGGGTGGGAGATTCAGGAGTTAAACCATAGTTAAACCACAAGATGTAGTGATGGCTAGCAATTTGGATGGCTTTAAAAATGGATTGGACAAATTTATGGAGGATAAAGTTTTCAATGGCTACTAATCCTGGCTGTATGCTACCTCCGGTATCAGAGGGAGTATGCTTATGTACACCAGTCACTGGGGAACATGGGTGCTGCTGCACTCATGTCTTGCTCGTGAATTTCCAGTCTACAGCTGGTTGGCCACTATGCAAACAGTATGCTGGACTGGATACAACATGTATCAAGGAGGAAGACAGCAATCAAAATAACACACCCAGATGATAGAACTTCAATAAAGTCCCCCCCCCCCGTAAAGTCTCAGATTAACTCATTAATGATACTGCTGAAGATGTGTGGTCTCACCACCCATGCATGCAATTTTTCATTGGAAAATGGTTGTCTCACTATTCATTGGGGGGCCCTTCTCTCTCCAGAACAAGTGTATAAAAGCCTGGGTAGTGAGAGCCCAATTTCACCTCTTCACTATGCTCTCTCATTGCTTTGCCTCCAGTCTTCACTGGACCATTGAACCCAAAGATTTAGTTAATTATGGATGTCTTTAGACTAGGGATGTGCACTGGATCGGACCCGATCCACGATCCGACTCCGGTCCAGTGGGAAATCGGATAAATTATCCGATTTCCGATCCCGCAGCTGGATCGGCCGATCCAATCCGAACCGGTCCGAAAAAGCTCCGAACCGGTTCGGCGGATCGGCGGATCGGCGGGCGCCCACTGGCGCCCACCGCCGCTTCCATTGGCGGGCGCCAGCGGGCGCCCGCCGATGAAAGTGGACAGCGGGGGGGGGGAGGAGGGGGGCACTTACCTTCTCGGCCCGGTGGCTCCCGTCCGGCGCCGGCGCCTACTACTACTAGCAGGCTCCGCGGCCTGCTCTAGGGTGGCGCGCCGGGTGATGTCATCACCCGGCGCGCTACTCTAGAGCAGGCCGCGGAGCCTGCTGGAAGTAGTAGGCGCCGGCGCCGGACGGGAGCCGCCGGGCCGGAAAGGTAAGGAGGGGGTGCGTGGAGGGGAGGAGGGGGCGCGCGGAGGGGGGAGGGGGGCCCTTACCTTTCCGGCCCGGCGGCTCCCGTCCGGCGCCGGCGCCTACTACTCCCAGCAGGCTCCGCGGCCTGCTCTAGGATGGCGCGCCGGGTGATGTCATCACCCGGCGCGCTACTCTAGAGCAGGCCGCGGAGCCTGCTGGAAGTAGTAGGCGCCGGCGCCGGACGGGAGCCGCCGGGCCGGAAAGGTAAGGAGGGGGTGCGTGGAGGGGAGGAGGGGGCGCGCGGAGGGGGGAGGGGGGCCCTTACCTGCCCGGCCCGGCGGCTCCCGTCCGGCGCCGGCGCCTACTACTCCCAGCAGGCTCCGCGGCCTGCTCTATTATGGCGCGCCGGGTGATGTCATCACCCGGCGCGCTACTCGAGAGCAGGCCGCGGAGCCTGCTGGAAGTAGTAGGCGCCGGCGCCGGACGGGAGCCGCCGGGCCGGAAAGGTAAGGAGGGGGTGCGTGGAGGGGAGGAGGGGGCGCGCGGAGGGGGGAGGGGGGAGGGGGGCCCTTACCTGCCCGGCCCGGCGGCTCCCGTCCGGCGCCGGCGCCTACTACTCCCAGCAGGCTCCGCGGCCTGCTCTATTATGGCGCGCCGGGTGATGTCATCACCCGGCGCGCTACTCGAGAGCAGGCCGCGGAGCCTGCTGGAAGTAGTAGGCGCCGGCGCCGGACGGGAGCCGCCGGGCCGGAAAGGTAAGGAGGGGGTGCGTGGAGGGGAGGAGGGGGCGCGCGGAGGGGGGAGGGGGGAGGGGGGCCCTTACCTGCCCGGCCCGGCGGCTCCCGTCCGGCGCCGGCGCCTACTACTCCCAGCAGGCTCCGCGGCCTGCTCTAGGATGGCGCGCCGGGTGATGTCATCACCCGGCGCGCTACTCGAGAGTAGGCCGCGGAGCCCGCTGGTAGTAGCCGCCGGCGTCGGACGGGCCGAGAAGGTAAGCAGTGGCGGGGAAGGGGGCTTACCCCCCCCGGAGCCGTCCGCTTCTATCCGCTGGCGCCCGCGGGCGCCAGCGGATGGAAGCGGGCGGCCCCAGGGGGGGTAGGGAGCGCGGGGCAGGGGGTTTACCTGCCGGGGCCGTCCACAGCGGACGGCCCCGGGGGGGGAGGGAGTTAGGCCCCCCCTTACCCACCCGCCGCCATTTTTTCCTCATAGACTTGCATTGCAATGCAAGTCTATGGGGAAAAAAATGGCGGCCGATCCAAAAATGTACGATTTTTGGGTCGGGATCGGACTCGATCCGGTCCGGGGGGCCTCCGATTTTGTCTGAACCGGTCCGGGACAAAATTGGAGGTCCCGATCCGGGTCCCGATCCGATCCGGGGGGTCCGTGCACACCCCTACTTTAGACTCTTAGATTTCAGACTTTAAACTTGAACTTGCAAATCATTTTATTCCTTTACTTTCTGAAGTTAGAATATTTTCTCACTGGTCCATCCCCTTTCCTGCCCAGCCCATGGCGACCAATCAGTGGTTGCCATAGACTGTGGCAGGCCTCCCATAAGCTCCGGAGCAAGAGTGACAGACGGCAAATGCCGTCGTCGCCTTGCTCCAAGCTAAAGCAGTTGGGGTAAATGCCCAACTTTTTTAGAGCGGAGCTTTGGGGCTTTTCCCCGCAGTAGCTTCAGAGTGGAGGCAGCATCATGTAATCCACCTGCCGCCACTCCAAAGCTACTGCGGGGAAAAGTGCCCATCTAGAGATACCCTTAGTCTTATTTCTAAAGATGGGAGCTGGAATCATTTCTAAACTTGATGTTGTCTTACAACCAAATTTGATTAACCAAGGTGCGATTGGATAGCTCCTTCAGAGCTCTGACTGAGACCTCCATCGCACCTAATCCACCACCTGGTTTGCCTCACTTTTATTTTTAACTCTGAGGCAAAAGCGTATCAAGCTTATGATCCCTTTCACCTGAATAGCTGCTCTTTCACTCCTAAGGTCCTTTGCTCCATTGCTCTTTCGCTCCACTCCACTCCACCCCTCCCCTTCTCTTTCTCCTTCCAGTCAGGTCCTGGCAGGTGAGCACTTCAACCAGACTGTCTTTCTCCCGGGCAAAAATGGAAGAACCTTTAGTCTGGCTTTTTGGGGGCATTGAGGGAGTACAATGCTGTCTCTGCAGAGGTTCTGGTGTTGTATGATTTTAAAAAACGCTTTGGAGCCTGGGATGCAAGGTTGGGGTTTTATATTCAGGCTTGGAGCTGGCTGTTGGGAGAGATTGCTTTTCCCTGCCAGGACCTGATGCAATCCATTCAAGCCCCCATTTCTTTAAAACTACATGGAGTCTTAGAGTGTATTAAACGCGCTTCGAGAAAATAACACAGACTTTTAATGTTCCAGGAAAGGCTGGAGAAGAGGCGGGGTATCAGCAGGACAGGAATGGCATCATGTGAGTACCGTGCTGCAAATCGACACACCAGGCATGGTGAGAATGCAGTAAATTGCTGGTGTGATGGAGGCCTGAAACCCAGAGCAAATTCACCATCCCACTGACATTGGAGCCATGGGCCTCCACTGGTGGTCAGCCAGCCCTGCTGCATTTGTGGTGTGTGTGTGTGTGTGTGTGTGTGTGTGTATGCTTGCTCATTCTGCTGAGTGAAGCCCTGGGCAGCTACTCCAACGTTCTGCCCTGACAGCAAACAACACCACAGGGAGCAATCTCAACGTGGGCCCCACATGATGGCCTTCCCATGTGCTTATCCTATATTTAAGTAGTTCTATATGTCTAATTAAGAGAGAAAGAACAACAGCAACAACTGCTCCTCAGCTATCCTGTCCTTAGTCTATTTAGACAGATTTAGCTAATTTGGGCAACTGGTGTTGCTAAGCAACCAAACTACTCTTCTTACTCCTAGCACCCAGCAATACTTTTCTTGAGGCAGATGTTGAAATCCTTCATCTCTTTTCCTCCCTTATTAAATCACAGAAATCTTTCCTGATTTATGAAATCATCCCACTGATTACAGAAAACTAAACCAGAATTTTCCTGATTGAGTAGGCAGAGGTCATCTATGCAAAAACTACAGCTGCCTTTCTTGGCTAAAGAGCATATACATTTCTTGCTGTATGACAACGAACAAATGAACATTTCACACGTCTGATGGTTATGCATACTTGTCAACCACACTGCACAGCAGGCTGGTAGCCAGGGGTGGGTTGGGGCACGGCTTGCCCCCTCCCCAAATTTTCTCTGCCCCTTAATTTTTTTTTATAAACAAATAATTAAAGAACAGTTTACAGTTTTGCCTTTAAAAGGCCAACAAACAAGGTGAACTGCCTCCTACTTTTTTGGCAGCCCTCCCGGGACTTTTAGGTTGGCTATTGATCTGGTCTGCTAAACAGCTATATTTGCTTCCATCTCAGATTCATTGTTCCTGAATGAACTTTTGGAAGAAATTATATTAGAAACAAATTCACACGTGCCATTTCTCCTATGGTTGTTAACACTGATTCCCCCCTCCTTGTTTTTTCCTAGTAATCTTTTTAACAGGGCAATTCTCACATCCATGTTTATCCCTTGTATGAAATAATACCTCGGGGGGAGGGGGGTGTCTTGCAACCACCATGTTGTGTGTGATAATAGCAAGCCTGAAGCCCTGTGAATAATAATGGAGAAGATGGGTTCCCTTCCCCCCCCCCCCACAAACACACATATCCCCCTGGATCTATCCTGAAACATCAAGCAATTGAATAAACAAATAATGGGAAAACAAAGCTGGTGGCACTAATGTAAGGTCAAGAGGGATGGTGCAGGTGGCCTTTAGACAGGGATGCTCAACCCATGGACCAGGATGCCATATGTGGCCCCACAGGTCTTAATTGTATCCCCCCCAAGGGTGCCCTGCCCCACCCCTCTCTGCCAAGGGAAAGCTTTCTCTCCACTCTCTTTCCCAGAGATTCTCATACAGACCACTCTTTCCCTGCTGCTGCTGCTGCTGCTGCTGCTGCTGCTGCTGCTGCTGCTCCTACCAGTGAGTGATTTGTATTAGGATCACTGAGCTGTGTGTGTGTGTGTACAGGAAGATGTAAAGTGGCACAACAGCAAAGTGTTAAGGAAGCTGTGGATCCACTATGGAAGCAGTTAGTCTTAATTTTTTTAAAAAAATAAGGATGACAGATAGACTAATAACAGAGTAATTTCAAAATATATTGAGAGCTAAACATTTCAGGTGTGTGTGTGTGTGTGTGTGTGTTGCACTACAGTTCTTCAGCCAGATTGTCTTGAGACTTCAAGTGTCCATTACAAGAACTTCTAGACTTTTGTTAAGTATGAAAAGACAATGGACTTTCTTTTGTTCACCTGGGAAGTGGCATTCTAGGGTGGCCCAAGGTTTTGGATCCTTGAACTCAGTGAGTCCTCCTTGAGTCCTGCATGATTCCCCTGTCGTAAGTTTTCCCTTTGTAAGTTTTGCTGGCAATCTAACTGTATTTTGGAGCTCCTCACTAGGTGCTCATTTCTGCACTTTTGAACCCCAAAACTAAGGTGAGTACAGAAGAGGTCATGCTCGACTAAACTCATCTGACTTGACCCTGGACTCCTTGCTTTGAGTGCTCTTCTTCTGCACTCCCACTTCCAGTGGACACCACCTCCTTTTACCTCGCTTTTGGATTTTACCAGGTGCTAAGGTTCCTTGCTCTCCTTCCATATGTTTCAGACAGAGCAAAAGGAAGTAAAGGTATAACTCTCTCCCCCTCCCACCCTCTCTGACTCATTCACTCACTTGTTCCTTCATTCCTGACAACCTTCCAATTCCTACTGCAATTCCCCTCCTTTCTCTCTGGAAGCCAAAGCAATCACAGCACCACCTTTTATGCAGCATCGGTTCTTCACACACATACATACATACATGCATGTGTGCGTGCACACACAAACACACCCACCCACCCTTCTCTAGGACAACCTCCCAGAGTTAACTATTATATTGCTGTTTCATTATACTTTCTGAATAAAGCTCCATTTCTGGAAAAGTTCTGATCTCGTCTCTGTTGCTTCATAAGTACTTTATGAGGGCACTCCATTACCTTGACTAAACAATCAAAGTTACACATATTGCGCTCCTGTATATTTGGGGAAAGTACTAGTTTCTGGACCGGTACTAATAGACAGTTAGTCAGACAGATGCCTTTTCTCTGGCAAAATAGAGCCGGAATCTCAGTGGGAAATTGTTCCTCTTGCACATTGGAGCTACATTCCCCACAGTCAGGGGGTAGATATGCATGATAGTTTTACTTCTGTGAAAGCATGCATGATGCCAATTTGGATCAGGACCATTGCCCTCCAGGGGTAGGCAAGGGTTAAACGTCCCCCCTACCTTCCTCCCCCCAAAACACACACATTGACCCTGTTCAGACAACATGCTAACCTACGGTTCTTAAGCATTTTGAACTAAACATTATGGCTTAGCATGTCATCTGAACCATTTCTAGCCATGGTGGCTACAACCACGATTTAAACATGCTCACTAACCATTTGCTGCAAAAGGATTAGCGGCCTAACTATGGCTTATCATGTTGTCTGAACAGCCCTACTTGGGGTGGGGGAGAGAGAGACGTCCCAACTGGAACAAATGGAGGCTTCCCCCCTTTTTTATTCCCCTTCTCATGCAGGTGGTGGGGAGGAATTTTAGGAGAAATTGATGGGAGAAGTTCAATGCCCCCTTCAGGAGCTCCATGGTTTCCATCTGAATCAGGATGAAGTTAAACTATTGCACATAGCTGCACTATGCATGATTAGGGAAATGTTAGTTTTTTCCTCATTCATGTTCTGGAAGGACCTATTCTCCGGACATGAAAATGTACACTATAGACATATATAGAGCCATGGTTCATGAGCAACAGCAATAATACCCACACCCACAAAATCCAGTATTAGACTAATGAACATGTTGAAGATTAAAAGTCATTTGAGGGGGGAGCGAGTGTTGATTCAATTATCATTAACTGCAGCATTGGCAGATGACATCAATGTAAGAGTATTGTATTTTATGATGTTTAATAATAAATCATGAATTTTAAATGTAACAGATAACTGCAATGTCCCATCGGATTGACATTCATTCAAAGATTTTAATTTTTGCTACTAAGCCGGGAAACTAGAATTCAATGGTAACACTAACAATCTATTCCTTTTCAGCCACCAACAACAGCATCTTTCCAACAGAATAGCTTTTATCTAAGCACATATTTAATATCCGATACTCTAAATAGTTATCTGCAATGCAGATAACAAAGCATTTGTATGCAAAGCTGAAATGTTATTATCTCCTTCCTCCTTCATAGGAACTTTGATCTTATCTCCCCACATACTGAGCTATGGCAAAAAAATATTTTAGGAGAAGCATTTGGCAGAAAGACCAGTTTCAAAGGAATGGTCCTCAGACATAACTTGAGTATTTATCAGATATAAAGGTGAAGTGTACTTCCATTTTTAACTTGGGTGTATATGTACCTCAGCTATCAGATGTCTGGGAACCACTGAACTAACCAATGGTTTAGTTTCTAAAGACTTTTCAGTATTTTCCATTTTGACACAGGGCGATGTCTTAGTGAAGGCACTGGGCCCATTCCCCACCAGAGAGAGTGGCAGGAGAAACCAAGCTGACAAGAAAGGAAGCTTGGATACCAGCCTCGAAGGCTGCCATTCTCAACCTGGTGCTCTTCAGATATTTTGGACAGTAATTCCCAGAATTCCTGACCATTAGACATGCTGATGGGGGCTGATGGAAGTTGAAGTCCAAAACATTTGGACGGAATCAGCTTGGGGAAGGCTGACCTAAGGTTACAGCAGCAACTGAAGATGTGTAGTGTTGTGAAATCAATGTGGCCATGCCAAACTAAACTCTTTATTTACAGCCAATAGGCCAGACATCAGCGAATAAAATAAAAACAGGTACATACATATA
The DNA here is from genome assembly GCA_029215795.1 of Anniella stebbinsi. Taxonomy (NCBI): domain Eukaryota; kingdom Metazoa; phylum Chordata; class Lepidosauria; order Squamata; family Anniellidae; genus Anniella; species Anniella stebbinsi. The sequence goes on from JARDYH010000001.1 coordinate 228,055,272, forward strand.
TTTGTCATAAAAGGGGAAAAAGATATCTAAAATCTATAAAAAAAACTAGCTATTAAATATTTGAGTTCTACAAACCATTATGCAGTGTACAAATTTTGCCACTTGCAAAGTAAGTTTCTTGTCCTTACCCCGCAATAAAGTGCTTACCAAAGTTTTCTGTCCATTCGTACCTAGTTCTTGTATTATTGGGCCCATCATAGAGTTTCTTATCTCTTTGTAGAAGATACAATCTAGCAGCATGTGTTCAACTGTTTCTACATCCAGATCATTACATAAGCAACGTCTGGCTTCTAATGGGATTTTCTTGTATCTCCCTTCCGTCAACTTGGAGGGAAGAACATTGAGTCTGCTAGTGTGAAAGCTCTCCTGTACTTAGACACAGATAGCCAGCTCAAATAAAGCATTCCGTTTCTGCCATTATACTCGGTTAGGCCCAATGAAAAGGGAGAGCATGGGCCACGGGCTTTTGTCAGCTGTTCTTGAAAATCAATACCAAGTCTCCTTTGCCCTATCGTCCGTTTAGCAATATCTGGGTCTGTGAACAGTAAATGAGGTAAGGAATGTCCCAACGATTTAACCTTCTGTACTATTGCTTTAGTCCACGGTGATATATAGGAATCTAATAGGGCCTGGGAAATCAGGGAACCTGAAGCCAAGCCGTGATATAATCTAAACCAGTAATATACTGTGTGTTTCCAGGCCAAGTTGTTCAGTGAGGGCAAGCCACCCTCTAGAGCAAGAGTAGCCCCAGATACACATCTGGGGACTGCAAATAGCAGTCGTAAATAGGTTGTTTGAATGCTCTCAGGTGCTCCTTTGGCCAAATGGAACCAAATTGGGGCTCCAAAGAGAATCTGAGATACCAATTTAGACTTGAAAACTCTGATGGCTGCAGGTAAAAAATTGCTGTCGTTATAGAGAAAAAAGCGGCAGAGGGGCCCCATTGTTTTTTCTGCCTTGTTTTTAATATATTTATTATGTTCCTGCCATTTAAGATTCTCCTGGAAAATGAACCCTAGATATTTATAAGAGTTGACCTGGTTGATGTTGTGACCACCCATAGACCACTTAAATCTAACTTTTTTCTTTGCAAAGACTAGAACCTTGGACTTTTGGTAATTGATAATTAAGTCATTATTGGTACAGTAATCGGCAAAACCATTAAGAAGTCTCCTTAGCCCCAAACGAGTCTGTGCTAACAAGACCGCATTGTCCGTGTAGAAGTATATGGACTTTTGATTGACCGATTCTAGGGAGGTGGGATTGCAATGTTGACAGTGAAGAGGGGAGATCAGCTAGGAACAGGTTAAACAGGGATGGCGCAAGAACGCAACCCTGCCTAACGCCCTGGGAGATAGTAAATTCACTGGAAAAGTGGCCTTGTTTACTGCAGTGAACCTGTGCTGTGGTGTTATGATACAATGACTGTATTAGAAATAACAGTCTGCTGTCAATATGAAGCTGATACAACTTCCCCCATAATCGGGTATGGGATATAGAATCAAAAGCAGACTTAAGATCTATAAAAGCACAGTATAATTTGGTTCCTTTTGTTGCAGTATATTTAAGGGCCAGATGATGTAAAACCAAACAGTGATCATTGGTTGAACTCCCGGCTTGAAATCCAATTTGTTCCTGTCCCAAAATGTTATTATCATTAATCCAATTGCTGAGTTTAACATTCAAAAAGCTAGCATAAATCTTGCCAACAATAGACAGCAGGCTGATAGGTCTGTAATTACACGGATCATTTCTCTGACCCTTTTTATAGATTGGAATCACCAATGCCTTCTGCCAAGCTGTGGGGATTTGCCCTGTTTTATTAATTGTTGTAAAAAGAGAGGCTAGTATCGGTGCCCAGCGACCTGGGTTATTTTTTAACAGTTCTGGAATGATTCCATCTGGGCCAGGAGCTTTGCCCACCTTTAATTTTATTAGTAGGTCTTCTATAAGGCAAGGGTCTACATCTGGCCAGGTGGGAAAATCCGACCTTAGCACAGGGACAAGATCAGGCGTCGGAACTTCATTCTGTATTGCTCTAAAGTGTTGTTCCCAAGCATCAGCAGATATGAAACTCCCGACATTGCCAGATTTAGCTCTAGTTATCCCTGATACTATTTCCCAAAAGGTTCTAGTATTATTAAGAGATGAGGCTCCAATCAAATGGTGCCAAATCTCATGATCAGCCTCATACTTTTTCTGGCGTAACAGTTTCTTATAGGTTCTCTTTAATTTAAAATAGGAAGCTGGAATTCATTGTTCGTTATTTTTATGATAGGTACAATACACAGCATTGAGCTCTCTTCTAACTTTTATACATTCACTATCGACCCATTTTTTGTTTGAAACCCTATGCTCTTTGAAATTGTTGGCATTATTTTGTAGAGCAGAGGTTATAACTTCGATTGGAGCATCATATGCACCTATAGCTGCTTCAGGGGACTGAAAGTCGTAAATCCGCTTAACAAGATTAAGATAGACATCCGATACGAACAACTGTTCAAGAATATTGGCAGACTTTGATGACCATCTTAATCTTTTAGAGTTGACTTTTAGGTGGTCACTAGTTAAAAGTGAGCAGCGAGCTTCAAGGTGGATAGAACCGGGGACTGACATAGCAAGCTCTAATGGGCGATGATCGCTTTCCATGCGATTGGCTACCAGAAAGCTTCTAACAATGTTTCTCTTAAATTTCTGGACTATTATATAATCAATCACACTTGAACCTTTGTTGGAGGCAAAGGTGAATTCTCCCCATCTATCATTGTCCATAGAGCCATTTAGGATGCGAAGATCATTCCTGGCAATCATCTGAAGAAGACATTGCCCAGCATAGTTAGTAATGCGATCTTTGGAGTGTTGTGAGCTCCCTCTGGGCAGCACTAAACTTGCCTCAGAGTCTTTATTTGCTGTCGGTGGAGCAGTCATATACGAGCCAGTCCTTGCATTTAGGTCCCCTCCCAAGATTAAATAAGCTGAGGGGAATTTGGCTATAGACTCCACGATGAAGCATTCAGCTTTCATCCAAAGTTCCCGAGTTAATTCTTTATGCAATGATGGTGTAAAATATGCATTGAATAGTATAAAAGTCAGCTTAGGGGAGCTCATTTCTAGAATCAGAGCCTGGATCGAAGAATCATGGCTCGGCAATTTGGTTATTTTGACATTGAGCAACAGTGAGACTAATACTGTCAAACCCTGTTGATTCCTGCCCTTTCCTTTAGATGGGAGCGCAGGAAGACTAAGAGAAGTGAAACCATCGACATATATTTCATCACAGCACCATGTCTCTTGAAGTAAAACTATGTCAAACTTCCCTAGGTACTCATGGAAGCTGGAGTCACCATTTTTTTCGCCCCACCCAGCAATGTTCCATGAAAGAAGCTTTAGATTGGTAAATGTTTTAGGGCCAGTCAGTCAGTCTATTTCGACGATGGAGTCTAGTAATCCTTCATTGTTGTTATAAACACAACAATTGGGGGGTTTAATGTTATGACTGGGATATCCCTTACTTATCTCGGTTGCTCTGGGGCAGGATGAAATGGGAGTTCGTAAGCTCTTATTTTTTTCCGTCTGTCTGATGATGTAGAGACCCTGTAGTGGACTGTAATTTGGGGATTTCAAGGCTCCGTCCCTCATCTATCCTATCTTTAAAGGGATTAATCAGGGCATCGTGAGTAAGCTTTGCTTCCACGGTCTCTGGTTTTGCCCTGGTAAGTTGGCCATCTGCCTCCTGCTGTTGCATCCAGGGTCTAATTCCAGTCGTTATACAAGATCTACTGTTAAAATTACTACCTGATTTGAGCTTAGAATACAGAGTTTCTCTTAAAACTAGCAACCTAGTTTGGATCACTTGTTGGTCCGGTGCAGGGAGATCCTCAAAACTTTTGATTAGTTGTCTTTCCTCAAACAGTTCATCCACATCGCCCATGACATTGCTTTCAGTCTTTAGCCCACACCCATCTGCACTTCTGCGAAGTCCATGGCAGACATCAGCTGGGCTAGGGGGTAGAAGGGATAGGTCGATGGGAGTCTCAGCGCTAGTCATGGGGCTAGGTATAGGGGGCATTTTGTCCCTGGATGGGTAGACGGTGTGTAGATAGTTGTGTCGGCAGGGCTGTGTTTTTGAAGTATCTATTGACCACCAGCCTGCTACTCCTGAGTCAATCTCTACTACCATATATATAAGCAGACGTAGTTGTTGAATCAAAAGTTACTATTGCTTGTGCTGAGATCTGGTTATAGAAGACATACTCAATTTCTTTAACAGCAGAGTTATTTAAATAAATCCAGGCAGAGTCTTTTAAAAGTGAAGTAAAGTGTTCAATTCGGGCTCTCTGAGACATCATCCCTTTAGATTTGGGATAATTTGACATAACCAGAGTTCGTGGAAGCAGTTGCAACTGCCAGTGTTTTACTCCCATACTGGTGGGTTCTTTCAAATCTACTTCTTTTGTTTTGTAAGTCTGAGCAGTTTGTTTGGGCATAGGTAAAAACCCGTGGTCTAGGGGAGCAGTCTCAGCTTGAGATGCTACAGTTTGGCTGGGATCACATATTCTCTCTTCCGGCACAGCGCTAGATGATATGATTTGTTTTGCTCCTTTGTCACTTGATCTCACAGATTTTCTCTCATCAGTCAATTTCTCTAATATTGAGAATAGCCTTCCAAAATTCATTTTGGTAGGTTTTCTTGTGCTCGACCGGGTTGATAATTTTTTTTAATTTCTTTTTCATAGGTAATATGGTTTTCCTGGGTCTGTGCTTGCCAGTAATACTTCGAGATCCACAGTTATTTTGGGTAGTTGCCAAGGCTGGAGTTAGGGAGGCATCTTCATGGGCAGTACTGGCACGTTTCTTGTTAGTAGAGGATGCAGTAGCCTTCCTTGCCCTGGCTTCGCTATGCTGAGTCCCCTTGTCCTTTTGGGAAGGGGAGTTAGTTTTTAAATCCATTTTTGCTGCAGCAGGGTGTTCCGTCACCTTTTCCCTACCCAGTGCAAACGTTGTCAGAGTTGACAGGAGATCCTTGCACTCTGTTAAAAAGTTCTTAATTGAGGCAATATCATTGGTCAAGTCCTGGATCATTCTCCTATTATTCCCATAGTGGGAATCAAGGAGCCGGCTCAAGGCTTGTAAGTGGTAAATTAAGTCATCTGATTTCGAAGGAATAAGCTCTCCCAACTCCAGAATTAATTCTTCCATCATAGGAGAGGTAGATAGTACAATTGGACTAGTGGGGCAGAGGAGCATAGTGTCAGGTCAATTTGATGGGTGGTCACTCCTTGTCTGAGCAGGCTCAACTGCAGCAAATTCAGCCGCCAGGCTGCTACCATTCTCGGGATTTCCAAGTTCTCCCGGCCTCATTAGACAGTGAGGACCCAATGACCAATCCAGAGCTGAGTTATTATTATTCAAAATCTCTGGAGGGGAATCAGCAAGAGAGCTAAGGCTACTCACGATTTTCCGGGGCATAAACTCCGTAATTTTTAATTGTTTGAAAGCCTTGAGGTGATCTGACACATCCCCAACTACTGGGAGCAGACCCTTCTCTTTGTATCCTTCCCTTGTAAGGACCATATTGTTCTTCTAGACCAACAATCACTGTTTACAAGGAACTTAAAACTGAAACTGAGTTAATATATAAAAGGTAGTTAGTTACAGTAAGCACTCCCTTATGAAACAGGGATTGTCAGTGAGTAACCAGATACCTATTATTGGTGATGTTGTCAGCACTCTCCCCACAGTTTCCTCTTGTCTGCCTCCAAATTTGCAAATAGCTCTGCTTTGCAGTGGTATTCCCACAATAAATCCTTATGGAACAGAATCCGAGGACTGAAGAACACAAGCCTCACAAGCCAGACTTTAAGGGTTAAGTTGAGTAGCTGTAGACCAGGAGGAAGTTGTAAGTGTAAAGGTTTTAAAGTTTTAGATTTCCCTGGCTCCTCTTTAGGAGTTTCAAACGTTGAAATAAATCGTGCAGAAACACCCTCTTCCAAATTTGTAGTCAGAATAGTTTTAGCTTAAAGTTGACTTTGTAGGTTTGCAAAAATACTGCTAACGTTGATTTACAGTTCACAGCTAACATTTACTGCTGACATTGACTTACGATTTGGAAGATAAGGAGACATAAAAGTGGAAACAAAAAGGAAGCAGCAACTAAATAACTCCACTCTGCCTCAAATATCTTCAGCCGCCTCAGAACACAAGAACTCGAAAGCCCCCAAGCAGTTCGGAGTAATTAAAAGTGAAAAATTAAAAGATAGGGAGCTGCTAAGACTCAGCAAACGCTGCAAACACTGCTGTCGCCATCTTGGCCCATTGTTTCACCCGGCCATGCTACATACTTAATTTGGGTGATCAGAAGAGGCAACCAGGGACTGTGGGTACTCAAGACTCAGAGTCTTCTTCAGGTGCAGGAAGGAAAAGGGTTGTGGCCCTGCTGCAGTTAGCTGGCAGTATGAATTCTCCGGATTGGCCAGGCTAGGGATGGATAAGTACAAGGAACCAGGCCTCAACAGAGCAATGCCTTCTGATCATTGCACTTCAAATTCCAGCTTTCCATATCTAGCTTCTTCTAGCTGCCAGCAATAGTTGGAGACTGAAGTAGTGGCTTGCCAATCCCCCCTCTATTTTCACATTTTCCCCCTCCCTTGTTTTTGCTGCCTCTTTCAAGGGAAAGGGAGAATTTTGAATAATTTTATCTTTTGGGGTGGCAACACAGGGTTTCTGATTACTTTATGTGTAGAAGATGGCTAGAGTTGCCCAGCCATGACCCTTCAAGCACCATAACAAAGAACAGAAGGCTGGACAAATTTCAAAAACTGTCCCATGCTGGCTTTTCAGTAGTGGTCAAACCACCACCACCTTCAATTGGAAAATTGTCTTCTTGTAAACAGGCACTGACAAACCTTGCCAAGGCCTACAGAGCTGCAATTGGCTAGATGTATCCAGACACACCAGTCCCACTTCCTCTGAAGTAAGATCATGGAGGTGGGATGTCTGATTTTCACAGGTCATTTTGATGACGATGAGAGCCCACCAGAAGGCACTGTCCCATTAAACTGTATGGGCTGGGGAATGGATGCAGATTGGCAAATTTATAAGAAACAGAAAGATAGGAAGGGAAAGTACAAGGGAATTAACAAAGTAGGAAAAATATGTAGATAAATACAAAGTCGGGGATAAAGGAATGATAACACAAATATATAGAATTTTGATAAGACAAGAGACTGGAGGAAAGCAGATAGTAAGGCAGGTATGGGAAGGAGATTTGGAAGAGGGAATAGAAGATAAGGAATGGGGAGATATATTGGAGAAATTCTCCTTCCAAACAACCTCAACAAGGATAAGGGAAGGGGCTTTAAAAATAGCACAAAAATGGTACATGACACCAGTGAAGATGGCAAAAATAAACAGAAATCTGACATCAATGTGCTGGAGAGGATGCAAAGAAAAGGGGACTCAAATACATATGTGGTGGGAATGCAAAAGGGTTAAGAAATTTTGGAAAAAGGTATTTCAAAAAATAGAGGAAGTTACGAATCAGGAGATAAAAATAAAGCCAGAGCTATCTCTACTGAATATGTATATTAAAGAAAATAGAGGATTAGAAGATAAAATTTTAATTGGGTTCATGTTGACAGCAGCAAGACATCTGATAGCATCCAAATGGAAGACAGCTAGGATGTTGACAATTAAAATGTGGGGAAAAAAATTATGGAACATTGCAATAAATGAAAAATTGACACAGAAACTCAGAGTTTCCGGGGGGGGGGGGGGAGAAAAGAGATACCTTCAGAATGGACTGGAAAGCATATATAGAGTATATGAAAAAAGAACCAAATAGGAAAAATATGGCAGAAACATATAAAAAGTTATGGGACTTATGAAAATAAAAGGAAGAAAAAAGAAGAGAGAAAGAAGGGGGGGGGAAAGAAAAGAGACAAGCCAGAAGAAAAACCGTGGGGGGGATGAGGGGGAATGGGGGGAAATATATTCGATATTGGTGGTTATTGTTAAAATGATTTATATATTGTTGGATAAGAAAATGTAATAAAAAGGGATTTTAAAAAAACTGTATGGGCTGGGAGGTTTTACATTACAGGCCACATGGTCGCTGCTCTCTTCCTGTGTAATTCAGTTCATTTTAAATGTGGAAGAGAAGCAGGAAGCAGAGCGATGGTAAGGAAATGTGATTTCCCTCCTGTCTGAAAGCCATCATAGGCACTCACTCCACTTCAGAAAGGTATATTGGGAAGTGTTTAATTCCACCTGGACCATTTTCAGTTGCATGCATTGATATGAAATCATATAGTCTGGCATAGTCTGTAGTCAGTAATGCTGCCTATCAGTTTGTGTCAAGTACATGCAGCTGTTCTTAATAAACCTCTGGAATAAGTGGATTGCTTTGTATACCAAATGCTAACTAGAAATGCCTTCACAGTATTTCCATCAACTTGTCATGCATTGCTTCTATCTTTTGAAGAGCCTTATTTCCATTCTCTACCACTTCATCCTACTGTCCAATGTTCTCCATAGAGAGTATTATTGAAGTTGATTGTCCCTTGGGAAGTGTACTTTCAGTAGAAGAATGGTTTTGATCTGTAGCAGTAGTGCAAACCCACGAACACTGTAATGAGTCAATACTTAGGGTCATGTCAGTGAGGAAAGAGAAAGAATGGGGTGCTATGTTTGGTGTTTGTTTTTCTGCTCTAATATCCATAATTGATTCTTGTCCATTAATTTTATAGCAAACAAAAAAAAAATTCAAAAAGATATTTTGGCTGCAATTCCAATGCAACTAACCTGGGAGTAAGCCCAGGACTTACTTAAGAGTAGAAATGCTATAAGTAAACATATTGGCCTTCAGGGGCTTGGCTACACGTCGTGTTGGAAACGTTTCCTACCGCTGTTAATTACTTCGGTGTAAAACGTCAGGCGCCACTCTTGCATTTTGTGATGCGTGTGTAATCGGTTTGAATCGCTCTGTCCTGTCGTTGCGGTTCACACTGCATTGTATATCCATATGTGATGGTGTGTCTTTCCGCTGTTTGTTGAAAGCGGGCGAGTCGACAATTGGTCGGTCACATCGGTCTTTCTCCCCTCCCCTTTTTTAAATGGTTTATCGGCTCACTAGCCTTCCAGGGGGAGGGGGGAGTACGCAGAAGAGCCAACGGAAGTTTAAGCATACTCGCATGCTAATGCAGGGATGGCTGGAAAGCAATTGCTCCTGCGACATACTTTGCAGGTCTCCATTTACCAAGCTGCTGGAATATTGAGTTCTGGTCACCATTCACCTAGCTGCTGGCAAATGGAGAACTGGTCTCCATTTACCTAGCTGCAGGAAAATGGAGACTGACTGTAACACTGTACCTGGGTATAACAGAATATGCTGCTGCTGGCAGACACTTTGCCTCAGTTATGGATGCAGTTCGCGCCTAAAGTTCTGCAAAGATGCTATTGGCTAAGAGATTTCCAAACGGACGCACCATATATGGGTACGAAGAAGGACGAAAGGAAGGGAGGGGGAGGAAACAGCGAAACATTGCAACACAGTATCTGCTGTCATTCGTTTAACATCGAGATAAGCAATGTAAAAAAGTAACATTAAACTTCAACAAAGAAGCGAAAAGAGGCGGAGAAAAACAAACGTCATGTGAATTAACTGGACTCGGTACGAACATCCAGCGATTCAACACGCATACACCTTGACGTTTAGATCCTGCCCAGGTGTCAGCAGCAGCAGCAGCAGCAACAACAATAACAACAACAACAACAGAGAGTTGGATGTATGAATTGAGAAATAGTAAAATATTAAAAGGATCGAGGTTATAGGCTGGAGTTTAAAGACTAGTTATGGATCTGAAATTGCTGAAGCCTTCTGTTGATTTAGAGCTGCCTTGGGTATCATCAATATAATCTTGTCAGGGGTTGGAAATGGCTGAAATGAGATGGAATTGAAAAAAGATAGTATCTCTGGAGAATAACGTATGCAGTTTTGAAAAGAAATTGATTTTCTAGTATGTCTTCAAAAGTCTATACTGCCATCTTTGTTACACATTTATCTTAATCTGTTGTGACTGTAATGTTACACAGGTGACTGGCAGTATCTATGTAACATGCAGCTAGCTGGGCACCAGGATTCTGACACTTAAAACTAAAGGACGGCCCATTCACACCTCTTAGATCTATTGAAAAGGACACGTCCAAACAGAAATCTCACAGTTAACTCTGAATTTGCCTTTCAGTATTGCAACGGGAGGCAACGAACGTTAATATATGAAAGAAGTGGAAAGAATGAGAAATTAGACACAAAAGGGAGGGGGAAGCATCAAAAGATACTTCATGGAGGCTCCAAGTGCATTGAAGGAACAGCAAGCCCTGGGGCAAATGAGGGTACTGGAGTCATAAAAGTAAAGACATGGGTAGGAATTTAATGACAAATTCATGCTGAAAAGAGCGGCAGAGAAAGGCCACATAGAACCCTGAAGGCAAGATCAAGCTAATGATTAATGGTAGGCAAACCAACCCTTCTAACATGTCATCAGCATTGGCATACAGAAATGAAGGGGGAAATCCCTCACTAGTTCAAGTACATTTGGTCATGCAACACCCACCATGCATTTGTTGAGTGGATGCCAACCACATCTTGCATTAAAAAAAAACCTATATGAAGCCAAATTATGCAGGACTATCTGTGGATGTAAATTGACATCTTCTTTATCAATCAACTTCCATTTTCTCCTTCTCCCATAATACCAGAATCCAGGGTCATCCCATGAAGTTGATTGCTGGGAGATTCAGGATACTTGCAAGGAAGTACTGCTTTACACAGTGCATAATGTAGAGAATTCACTGCCACAAGATGTGGTGATGGCCACCAATTTGGATGGCTTTAAAAGGGGGTTGGATAAATTCCTGGTGGAGAAGGCTCTCAATGGCTATTAGCCCTGAAGGCTATGTGCTACCTCCAGTATTAGAGGCAGTAAGCCTGTATACACCAGTTGCTGGGGAACATGGGTGGGAGCCATTGCACCATGTCCCGCTTGTGGGTCTCTGGCTGATAGCTGGTTGGCCACTGTGTGAACAGAGTGCTGGGCTAGATGGACCTTCAGTCTGATCCAGCATGGCATTTCTTATGTTCTTAATGCTTTGCAGTCAGGATGTCTGTGAAATACAGCACCAACAAAAATAGGGATGGGAAAGGTAAAGCAGCCCTGATATTCTTTCTAGAAAGGGAGCGGCATGTGCCTTGGAGGCTGACCCTGTGGCATGACTTCCACAGGTGCATTAGAAAACATTACTGAAGTGAGGTACAGTGCTGGAGGAAGAGGACAGAAAGTTGACAACACAGGTGAGGGACCTCTTTCAGCCCAAAGGCTGAATTAAATTTTTGGAAAAGCTCTCGGTGGGGTGCATTTCAATGGTGGGTGAGGCCAAAGGCAAATGGGACAAAGCCAAAATACCAGCAGGCTTTAGCTTAAAGCTCTTACTGCCAGTTACTAAGCCTTAGGAGAAGTATTTCAATGTGTTAAGAGTAGAGGGGAAACTGCAGAAAAGGCAGGAAACAACTAAATGGTCAATGGTTGGGGGAAAGTGAGTGGGGCTAGGGGAAGGGGTATGGCCCATGGGCCAGAGATTTTCCAGTCCTCCTCTAAAAGATAATTCCATACATCCCTTTTCTCTACAGATCATGGTGCTCTTGCAGACAACCAGTAGTAGAGATGTACAAATGTATTCCAGATATTTCCACCCTTATCTTTGCCTTACTGAAAAGTAACTTATAGGCAGAAGCAGAGAGAGATTTAGATTCTTGTGAAGATAAGGTTTTCTGAATGGTTATTTCACCTGTTATTTCATAGAACAGTCACGAGAAATAGGGTCAGCTATTTGAGGAGGTGATCGTGTGGTACAAAGCACTGTCTGACTTGCTATTGTGCTTTGTACCACACGATCACCTCCTCAAATAACTGACTGTTTTGCTGTTGCACACAATACCAGGCTATTTAACATCACCAGCGGCATCTATTAGAGGCCTCCTCCACACGAGACGTTTAATGAGCCTTGAAGGCTCATTATAAATTTTACCTACACACGAGCGGAGCGCAAAACGGGCGTACAGGCGCGTTATCTCCCCGATAATGCGCATTTTCGAACGCGCGTTAAATAGCGACTTTTATTTTGCTCCGGCCGTTAAAGCGCATTTTCGCTGTGTGAACAAGCGATTATGCGCATTAACTACCTGTAAAGTGCTTTTTGGGCATCTTTTAATGCGCTTCGCCGCTTCTCGCCGCCTCCCGTGCAGAGGGATTAGGCGTAAATGCGCCTCCGCGAAAATGCGCATAATCCCCGAACCGGGCGCAAAAGCGCATCCTTGTGGAGGGGGCCAAAGAAGTTGTAGCCTTCGAAAGCTGATGGCACAATACCTTCCATTAAGATGTCAGTCTTCAGTGCAGAAAAGAATGGGGTCAACAAGCTGAACGTTTAATCCAGAGAAGAGAGAGAGATTATGTTTGTTGGAGGTTCTGTTGATCTTGAAATTGGTGTTCAACCGGTTTTTATTTATTTTTACATTTATATCCCATCTCTTTCTTTGTGCAAGGAACCCAAGATCTTCTTTCTGTTTTATCCTCACAACAACCCTGTGAGGTAAGGTAGGGTGAGAGTCTTCTGACTCCCTGCCAACACTCTAACTATGACATCACCCTGGCTCTGGGATCATTGAAAACACACACACACACACACACACACACGGATCAGATGATATATCAATCAGAAAAGTTTGCTTTCATTGTCTCTTTTTGGAAAACGTTGACTTAATGAAAGCACCCTGTACGGCTAGAATTTCTAGGGGGAAAGATCATTGTGCAATTGGCCCAGGGCTGTTCTTTAAGATGGAATATGCACCAGGCTTGGTGGTTTCCTAACAAACACACTGGCTTGTTAGGAAATACAGAACTTTAGCATTCTCATTTGTAAACGCAGTTAACTCAAAAATTAATGTCTAGTTTTAGACTTAAATTTTAATTGGTAAAGTTGCCCTCACATCCAAGTGCCCTTTTTGTGTGGCACAACAAAGCCAGCCATCAAATACAACAATTTCCTTTTTTGTAGTTTGTTATTGATCATGTTGCTTCAAATAGTCGTTAACACATAGTCAGCAATCTCTCTTGACTTCTTGGGCAGATCTAAAAAATATAACTTTCATTTTAATTGGTTTGATCTCTTCATGTGATCAAAGGATGCTTTCTGGTTCATTTTGTAAGAATTCTTTAAATGTATCACCACATCTAGAATCTCACCAAAATATCACACAGAGGGACTCATACACATGTAGAAATGGGCTAAAATCCAACTGGTGTCTTCCATTGGTAGATGGACTTCTGTCATTGGAATGGGGAGGCGGTAATTTCCCCTACTCCTGACGCCCTGATGCCCTTTCAGAATTAGCTCTGGAAGGTTGGGGGAACCTTCAGAGCAGATGTGGAAGCCGTGGGGGCTCCAGGGAGAAGGAGAGGAAGGTAGGTTCACCTGCAGAAGTAGATGTTTGCTCACCCAGAATAAAATGAGCATGTTCTTCAGTTTCATTTTTCTAATAGCTTGGTTAGCTGAACCCATTTCCAGATAGAGCTGGAAGGAATTTTCCCATCACTATTCACACACTGTCTTTCTGCCGGTCCTTTTCCCCACCCTCCTCTTCCACCAATTGTACCAGGAGAACTTTGGTTTTATCCCACATCAGTCCAGGAAGCTGGGTGATCAAAGGGACCAGTGGGGAAATGGAAAATCTCTCTGGTACCTTGTAACTTTAGTGCTGGATCTTGGAAGAGCACCGGTCCTTCTGCAGTCCTTAAGCATCAGAGGCTGTTAATAAATCCAAAAAGCCTGTAGCCCTGAAGTTTTCTCTGTAAGTGCTGGCAGCAGCACCATCATAAGGCTATCAAGACATTAATTGTATGATGTTCAGCTGTGATGATGAATTCCAGTCATTTCCCCAGGGAAAATGAACACCTACACTTCACTGAAAGCCACGGAGGCAGCCAGCTGTATGCTGACAATGCTGGGATGCCATTTGAAGCTAACATTGAAGCAAAATGCCAGAATTTAATCTTGCTCAAGTGGATCAGGAGCCAGGGCTGTATCTCCACCATGTATCTTTGCAGCCCATGCGCTGCTTCACCTTTTCAAAGCATGGAGAAGGACTTCCCTCACTTCCTGCTTTCCCATCCACCACCTTATTCCCCAGCAGGGGGTTTAGATTTGTGTTTCCTTCACAAACATAAGTCTGCAACCTGGGCAGGAGAAAAAGCCAGAGAGTCAGGGGGTGACACGGTTGTTACAGCAATGGTTTTGGACTGGGGCTTCATTCAGCCATGAAAGTCACTGGGTCACCTGGGGCTAGTCATTAACTCTCCACATAACCTACCTTGCAGGGTTATTGCGAAGATAAAAAATGAGGAGAGTGGACCATGAATGCCACTCTGAAGGATGCAACCCAAATTAGGTGATAGGTTGATAGAGCAGCTGAAGGGGGAAGAGTAGTGGGCAAGAGAACAGGGGAGCGCCCTCTTCCTGATCTCTCCTGGCCCCAGTTTGCAACAGAGCTGGGGTAGCTGTGCTTTGCAGACTCATGCTAGTGGTTGAACTACCCACCCTAAGAAAACATTTCTTTGCGGTCTACACCTCCTCTGCTTGACATTGTACTGTAATGACAAAGTCCCATGCTACTCGTGACAATGCCGTTCCTTTATCAATCCGTTAACCTCTTCAGTCTACAGAGCTGAACAAGACCTTCTTGAGGTTCAGTTTCATTAATGATCACATTCATCAGACCAAACTATTTATTATTATTATTATTATTATTATTATATCCCACCTTTTTCCCAATAATGGGACTCAAGGCGGCTTACAAATTAAAACATGTACAGTTAAAACCAATAGCGAAATACAAAAATTAAAAATATAATTAAACATAGTACAATTGCAAAATATTTAAAACATTTAAAAACATATTAAATACACATAATTAAAAACCTGAACTATAAGCAGTACATCCACAAAGGTCTGAATTACTCCCCAACTAAGGCTCTCTGTGAGTATTTGCAAGTTGCTAAGCAGGACTCAGTTGCCTGCATGGAAATTAGTCTTCAAATTGATTCTCAAATAAGGTAGATGAGTGATTAGTTTCTTCCTGGTTTAACATTTCTACTTAATACATTCTTTCTTCCTTTTTAAGAGACAGATTTCATCCCCATCCTCTGTGTGTGTGTGTTTGTGTGTGTGTGTGTAAAAATACTACTTTTTATTCTGCAGCACAGCAGGCCTCAGGCAAAGATATTCTTAGGCAGGCACCCCTTTCACCTTATTTTGCTAGCAATATCTACAGGAATGGGAAATCAACCATTCATTATTTTTAATCGCCGTGATCTGTGATTCCTTCCTCAAGCCACTCTCCCCAACGGATGGCATCATTAGAGGCAGGATGCAGCTCTACGTAGCTGCCTTCATGTCAGTGGAACAATAACAATAGCAATATAGGAGAAAACGAGCAGAGCTTACTTTAGAATGGCTTTGGTAAATTTAATATTTGGAGAGTGCCTTGTTGATGAAAGGTGTCATGTATGTGCTAAT
This sequence comes from Anniella stebbinsi, assembly GCA_029215795.1. Taxonomy (NCBI): domain Eukaryota; kingdom Metazoa; phylum Chordata; class Lepidosauria; order Squamata; family Anniellidae; genus Anniella; species Anniella stebbinsi. The sequence continues at coordinate 228,070,899 of JARDYH010000001.1, forward strand.
ATTTATCACAATATTATTCCTCTGCTCATATAAAAGGCTATTATTATCCTGCAGTTTCAAGAGCTATTACAGCATATGATTTCTTCTTCCATCTCTAGTTAGGAGCTCCAGTTGTCTTGGATTACAACTCATATCATTCCCCCCACCAGTATGGCCACTGGTGGTTGTGGATGATGGGGTTGTAGTCCAATACAACTGGAGGACACCAAGGTTGGGGAAGGCTAATCTACACAATAAACCCTAACACATGTAGTTTGTATTATTGCTATGTTTATGCCTCATAACAAACATAAGAACAGGAAGACAACCCATGGTTAGTTGTTGGGTTGTGAACTCTGGGTTGTTTGTGGCTAACCCATAATTAAACCATAGTTCAGGGTTTGCACATAATGGTAGCCTATAATTCAACAGCAACCCATACTCAACCCCTACTCTGGGTTGTCGTTATGTGTGAACCAGGTGCATGAAACTTTTGAGTAAACGTGTACAGGATTGGTGTTGCAAGGAATATGTCTTGCCCTGTTCCTCATAAATGGTAGTAGTCAAGTTTAGAAATTATTTACAAAATAGGCACTACTCCAAAATATTTGCCCTGGCATATTTGCCTGTGGTGACACTTGGATGCAAAGGACGATGGAGCTCCTGTACTTTTAATACTTGTGTAGATGCAGAAATTTCAGCAGGGCATGTCAAGCTGCACCTGCCAGAATAATTCCCTTTTGCTAGAACACCAATAATGTAATGTCATGTTTGTGACAATGTGCTGGCAGAAAAGAATGGGGCTGCTGCAGCTCCCCTGGAAAATTATGTAATGGCCAAAATTGCATTGAAATAGTAAAATAAAGCATAAATTATATATGCAGGGAAAAATAATTGCATTGATGGAGTGAGTCTTTCTAGTTTTTAAAAAAGCTGCTACCTTTAGCTTTGAAAGAATATCCAATTATACAAGGACACTGCAATACTGCAGGGAGCGTGGCGAAATGCTTGAATGTTGCCTGCAGCTGTGGGTGAACAGTTAATTCTAAAGATGTCTAACCACCCTGCCCCTGACTAGAAATAATTCTTCAACTCTGCAACTGGAAACACAACTAGTTTTACAGCTCATCTGCAGCAAATCATATTACAGATGGCTAGTTATTGATGATGCCAATTATCTAGTGTAGTACCGGAGGAGGCTAAATCAGAGGTTTTATTTTGTGATTTACTTCAAGGGTTTGGTTTGGAGGAGCACCTTTATCTCTATGTTGGGGAATGCCTGTGAGAAGTAAACTGCTCCTTGAAGGAGCAGGTTTGTAACTTGGGTGTCCTCCTGAAGCCATCTCTGTCACTTGAGGCTCAGGTGGCTTCAGAGTAGGCTGACCATTTGAAAAGGAGGACAGGGCTCATGTAACTTTAACAGTTGTAGAAAAAGGGGATTTCAGCCAGCATTATTTGTATGCAGTTCGTACCTGGTGAAATTCCCTCTTCATTACAACAGTTAAAGCTGCAGGGGCCCTGCTCTCTTTTGTATCTGGTCACTCTAGTATAGTGCCTGCAACTTTAATTGTTGTGATGAAGAGAGGATTTCACCAGGTACTAATTGCATACAAATGATGCCATCAGAAATTCCCTTTTCTCTGCAACTGTTAAAGTTACATGAGCTTTTCATATGGTCAGCCTACTTCAGCGGCACGAAGTGCCTTCTACCAGCTTTGCCTGATGGCCCAAATATGCTGCTATCTGGACAGAGATAACTTGGTTTTAGTAATCTATGCTCTGGTAATCTCCATGTTAGATTACTGCAATGCACTCTACGTGGGCCTGCCCTTGAAGACTGTTCAGAAATTGCAGCTCGTGCAAAATGCACCTGCCAGATTACTAACTGGGACCATAAGGTCTGAACATATAAGACCAATTTTGGCCTGCTTGCATTGACTGCCTGTATGTTTTCAAGACAGATTCAATGTGCTGGCTTTAACCTATAAAGCCTTACATGGCTTAGACACAATACCTGACAGAAAGCCACTCCCAACCTGAACATACCCAGACACAACATTTGGGGGGCCCTCTTAGTGCCACCACCAAGTGAGGCTCGGGAGGTGGCAGCAAGGGAGAGGGTCTTCTCAGTGGTGACCACTCTGCTATGGAATGAGGTCCTCAATGAGGCCTGCCTGGTGCTGACATTGTCGTCTTTTCAGCATCAGGTAAAGACCACCTCCTACTCCCAGGTGTTTATGGATATACGATGAGGCATCTATGACCCTGTTCAGATGACACGTTAAGCATGGTGGTTAAGCATTTTGAGCTAAACATTATGGCTTAGCATGGTGTGTGAACCATGACTTACCATGTCATGTGAACCATTCCTAATCATGGTGGCTACATGACCACAGTTTAAACATGCTCACTAACCATTTGCTGCAAAAGGGTTAGCAGCCTAAGCATGGTTTAGCGTGTCATCTGAACAGGCCCTATGCTGTTTTAGAACAGGTATATTAGGAAAAGCATTTTTTATTTAAATTGCTTTTAGCTGTTTACATTGTTTTAATTTTTCTATGTTAAAAATTTTAGACTATTTTTATTACGTTGTATTTTGTATTTTTATGAATTGTTGTAAACCGCCCAGAGGTTAACAACAACAACAACAACAACAACAGGGAGTGGGTAGCACTGTCCCACTGGTACCCTGGTGATATGTACATGACTCACCCCCTCTGTTTCGACCCAAGGGTACCTGGTTGTGCTAGTTCAGTCTGGATATTTTTTTGCACATTCACATTATCCACATGAAGGGATAGCAGGGCTGCAATGCTGTTCCCCTCTCCCCGATATGGCACAGTTCCCTGCCCCCACCCCTTGCATTGAGTGTGAACATCTGCATGGGGAAGTCAACACATTAGGCTTCAATGGGGATTTGGACTGAGCCTGGGTGGCTTCTGGTTAAATCAAATTCACCAACACAAAGCACAAGTGAGTATATACAGAATATCTCAAAGTTCTTGTACAAGACAGTAGGTGATTATGGTCTTCCGAACTCATCTCTTCCCCCAGTATATCGTGAAATACAGATATTAAACAAAACCACCTTTGAGAGTTTCTAAAACTGGAATAGATTCATGCATGAATGTGTTTTTGCTTTTTACTGATTACAGCAGGAGACTACACTGTATGATTTGTATTCTCAGGAGAGCAAGCTTTTTTTTGTTCAGTGTGTTATAAGTGTCCACTTTATTAAGGTATCCAACGTTATCCTTAACTTTCCCCATTTCTAAATACTCCGATATTTCAAATATGTTTTAACCTTTCTCACCCTGGATTGTGGTTTTTTTTAAGCACTTGCACTTAGAGTGTGCCAAATTTGGGGGAAGGGGGGGGGGGCGGACACTTTTGCAACATAAAACTTCAGCTAGTGTAGCTTAATTGGATTCTTCTCTCCTGGTAGACAGCTGCTTATTAAAATTTACACTATTTATAAATAAGTAATGGGTTGCTAATAATAAATACTTTCTCCATTAATTAAAAGCTTTCCCCTCTAATAGCAGCTGAGGACCTTTGTGTGACCTGTATGAATCATATTTTTAGTCTTGTCTTGCATTAATGACGTTTGAAGTCAAAACATGCAGTAAAATAGGTGTGGGGAAGAGGGTTATATAATTTCCCTTTGTGTTGTGTTCCTAAAACATGAAGTCTTATTTTTACTCTGTTATTACAGAGTGTGATTTAAAATATTATTCAGACAGTGGTGCCAGACTGCACTGCTGGTTTAACAAATCTGTAGAAAATACAAACTGGATCCATAGCTGCCAAATTGAGGACCACTTCACACATTATGTGTGAAATCCATGTTTGCCACTGAATGTAGACTAGAGGGGGAGTTGCGTGCAATCCTGGCTTCCTGGCATGTGTTGCTTGTACAAGACATGGGCTTCTTGCATTCATTTCACAGGTTTAGGTGAATGTACTGACAACACGGTAGATGTACCTCTATCTGCTTTTTATACTTCCTGCTAATCCTTCAAGCAGCTCAGGATGGCCCATATCGTCTGCCTATTATTATTATTATTATTATTATTATTATTATTATTATAATAATAATATCTTATTTATTTCATTTCTGTATTGACCAATAGCTGAAGCTCTCTGGGTGGTTTATAACAATTCATAAAATAATAAAATACAATATAAAAATACAGCCTAAAAAACACAGTAAAATTTGACATATACATCATTTAAAGGAATTCATACAGCCAAAAACAGTTTCAATAAAATACTAGACCTGGTTAGGTAGGGTGATCAGATAAAATCCAGGTCAGGGCTCATGTAACTTTAACAGTTGTAGAGAAAAGGGAGTTTCAGCCAGTGTCATTTGTATGCAATTAGTTCCTGGTGAAATTCCCTCTTCATCACAACAGTTAAAGTTGCAGGGGCCCTGCCTTCTTTTGTATATGGTCACTCTAGTATAGTGCATGCACCTTTAACTGTTGCGATGAAAAGGGAATATCACCAGGAACTAATTGCGTACAAATGAAACTGGCTGAAATTCCCTTTTCTCTACAATTGTTAAAGTTACATGAGCCTTGACCTGGATTTTATCTGGTCAGCCTAGGTTAGGTGATTGGCATAAATGCCCTATCATATGCCATTAAATGCCATTAGGTGCATGAGAGTAGAGGGAAGTTTTAACCTGTCATAAAAAAATAACGGTGCCAGGTGGGCTTGAATAGGGAGTTCATTCCAGAGTCAGGGGACCACCACAGAGAAGGCCTTCTCTAGGCTGTCCAGATAAAATCCAGGTCAGGGCTCATGTAACTTTAACAGTTGTAGAGAAAAGGGAATTTCAGCCAGTGTCATTTGTATGCAATTAGTTCCTGGTGATATTCCCTCTTCATCACAACAGTTAAAGTTGCAGGCACTATACTAGAGTGACCATATACAAAAGAAGGCAGGGCCCCTGCAACTTTAACTGTTGTGATGAAGAGGGAATTTCACCAGGGACTAATTGCATACAAATGACACTGACTGAAATTCCCTTTTCTCTACAACTGTTAAAGTTACATGAGCCCTGACCTGGATTTTATCTGGTCACCCTACCTTCTCTCTTGTTGCTTACCCTCTGAGCCTCCCCCGATGTTGATCATAGTGTCTGGGTATGTTCAGGTTAGAAGAGGCGTTCCATCAGGTATTGTGGTCCCACATCGTGTAAGGCTTCATAGGTTAAACCAGGACCTTTTATTCTCACCACCCTGTGGGGTAGGTTAGGCTGAGGATAGTGACTGGCCCAAGGTTACCCAGTGAGCTTTATGGTTCAACAACACTCTAACCCAGAGGGGTGGGGAAATGGTAGATCAGGATTTAGTGATAGATATCTGGGTGATTTAAAGTAGATTGGCAAAGCTTTCTGAGTCCTAATTATTTTAGAACAGCAGCAACAAAGGCCCCCTCCACAAGAATGCGCCTTTGCGCCTGGTTCCGCGATTATGCGCATTATCGCGGAGGCGCATTTACTCACAATCCCTCTGCACGGGAGGCGGCGAGAAGCGGCGAAGCGCATTAAAAGATGCCCAAAAAGCGCTTTCCAGGTAGTTAATGCGCATAATCGCTTGTTCACACAGCGAAAATGCGCTTTAACGGCCGGAGCAAAATAAAAGTCGCTATTTAACGCGCGTTCGAAAATGCGCATTATCGGGGAGATAACGCGCCTGTACGCCCGTTTTGCGCTCCGCTGGTGTGTAGGTAAAATTTATAATGAGCCTTCAAGGCTCATTAAACGCCCCGTGTGGAGGAGGCCTCTGTCTCTCTCTCTCTCTCTCTCTCTCTCTCTCTCTCTCTCTCTCACACACACACACACACACACCAAATTATACTGCTGAGAAAGGTTGGAATGATCATGAGTCAACTTTTGTGTGGAAGGGTAACGAACTCTGTTCACCTCTGGTACTCAAAACAAATTCCTGGGCTCAGATGGCTCGGGGGGGGGGGTGCATCTATACCACATGGCTTTGCAGCCAATTCCCTCAAACTGCTGCAGCATCACTGCTGCAAAGCACAACTGATAAATATAGACTGTAGGAGGGAGCTCCAGAAAACCACAGCACCAGTAGCCATTCAGCTCATCAAGCCCGCACCATGCCCTGCGTTCCTATGCTTATCCTGGATGGGGGTAAATTACAATTGGGCGTTGATCTGTCCCCAGCAGTGCCCACTGGCTTAACCCGAACCCAGGCCACCACTGTCAGATGGAAAAACAGTGAGGTGACCTCAGAGCAACACAAAAAATGTGGTAAAACCACACACCGAGAAAGTGCAATTTCTGGAGTTAAAGTCCGATGTGGCTGCAAGCTGGCAGCTGTGTCACCTAAATAATGTGGCACTACTGCGCAGCCATGATGGGGTAAATAGGCTGTATAGATACCTCCCAGAATGTTGATGTTCTGGGGAAAAAACAAAGTAGATCCCACAACTCTCAAATCATCCCACAACTGCTTTAAGCACTATGCCACATGGGCTTATCTGAAAATGTAATGCGTAGAGTCCCAAAGGTGAATCACACATCACTGAGGTTATGTCTACCTAGCAAGCTTCTGCTTTCTAATTCTTCCAGTTCCCACGGTCTATTTCCATCACAGCTATGTCTTTCTAAACAATTCTCCCAGTGCAAATATGCTCCCCAGAGTCCCATCCCCTCTTGTTGGCAGAACAGATTGATTTCACCAATTGACACCCAGTTAGCAGAGGGCATCAATTCACTTCCTAGGATAACAAGTGCTTTGCAACCAGTCAACTGAAGATGACATCTCAGACAACAAGCACTTCACTCAGCCAGGATACTAAGCTCAACTTCCAATTCCAAAGGCAGGGACTGATGTTCCATTAGCACATCAAACCTCTAAAGCTGCCTAGCAATCTTTTCATGAATCTGAGCCTGTTTCAGAGAAAAATCTTATCTGAAGCAGCATACAACAGCTCAAATATGAAATACACCTTCTCTGAAATGTATTTCTGACAACACATGTTAAAATGTTCCAAAAAATGATATCTGATAGGGTGCGTGCATAATTTCTACTTGTGGCTTAATCAGAATAAAACTTGTAAAGACGTAACTGAACAAACTGTCCTTAATAAGAATTACATTCCACAGAACATGCAACCATTTCCCAATCCCAATAAATGCAACAATTAGTCCCTCTGAGTCCAAACAAAGGCCTCATCTACACCAAGAAGGAAATTGCACTATGAAAGTGGTATGAAAGCGGTATATAAGAGGCAGGAGCCACACTACTTCTTTATAGCAGTATTGAAGTGCACTGACAACTGTTGGGGCCCATTGACACATACCATATACCACTTTCATACCACTATATCCTGCTTGGTGCGGCTCCTGCCTTTTAAATACCGCTTTCATACCACTTTCATAGTGCAATATCTTGCTTGGTGTAGATGAGGCCAAAGATATGGCGTTCCTGTTTGCAACTTTGCAGTAGGCTGGTCCCAAAGTGTCTTTGTTTCACAAGATGCTGGATAGCTTAGTAGTCCCTTTTTTAGATTCTTTGACTTTCGTCCACAGGATAATCCATATTTTGTAACTTATACATTGCAAATCAAGGTATTATCGCTGCAATAATAATAATAATAATAATAATAATAATAATAATAATAATAATAATACAATTGTAAGAAATATCAAAGGTACAAAAATGATTCCCCACCTTCTTGCAAATCTGTGATACACAAATCAATTCAGTTTGACTTATATGAGGTGATAAGAGTCCATAATCATAAATCAGTTCTCTAGCATTCAGCTTTCCAGCAAAACAAACTGACTCTTTTTGTTGTTTCTTCTCTTAGCCCTCCCTCTGAGTGAGGACTCTGCCCAAGAAGGAACTAAAGCATCTAGTCTACAGGGGTTAAATTTGCACAGGGGGAAAAAATCCATTTTGAACCCTCTATGGAGCCTAAGATAGGGGCTACTTCAGCATGGAGCCTCAGATTGGTGACATGCTTCACTTTGTATCCACAGTGGAGCCTCGCTTTGGTTCATTTTCTGATGCTTCTTGACTATATTGTGGGTGTCAGTACATGACTATAAGCCTATCCAAAATGTCTTAGGCCACATTAAGGAGTACTCACGTTACAGGAGGAAAATTCTTCAGTCTTCAAAGTGGTGTGTGCGATCTCTTTCTGTTTCATTTTTACAATGAGTTTAGGGCAAAGCATTATGGGTGCTGTAGTTCACTCGCCCACTTCCTCCTTAGTTCCCCTTTCATTCCCTAGCTTTCAATGAGTATAGGGCTAAGCATTGTGGGTGTTGTAGTTCACTTGCCCACTTCCTCCTTGGCCCCTCTTTCTTCCCCACCAATCAACAGCTAAGCATTTGGGTGCTGGTAAATGAAGCACTGCCCCCACAAATCACAAACGGTAAGGGAAGACACATTATTAATGGAGGCACAGTCGTGCCTCCATTGTTAAGGGCCGTCAGTAAAAAACACATTCCGCCATGTTAAAGTGATAATGGGGGGGGGCATTCTAACAGCCATAAAATTGAAAATGTTTCATCAACCTTTCTGAAATTTACAGGTGTCAGAAAGAAATGTTTGTTTTACATTACTTGAAAATTTCAAGAAGATTGGTGAAAGATTGAGGGAAGGAGAGCAGTTTAAGTTAGAAAAGGAATACAAACCTGTCTCCCTGCTTTTGTAAAATTTACTTCCGGGTTGCTACTTTTGTGCTCACAATTTGCATAATTTCTAGAGCCTTATTAAATAATCCAGTGGTGGGGTCTTCTTTCTCCTTAACTGTAGTGGATGGAAAGCTTTTCATTTTTTTAAAATTCCCTTCGGTTGACTTTTAAGGACTATTTTAACCTCTCATTCAAGTCAATGAGGCGGCCATCTTCCCTCATAACGCGACACACTCTCCCCCTCCCTCCTGCCTTAGAATGTGGGGTGGGTGGGTGAAATGGCCGCTGCCTCTATAGCACAGACCTTTTATTTATTTATTTATTTATTTATTACATTTGTATACCGCCCCATAGCCGAAGCTCTCTGGGCGGTTTACATAGGATTAAAAACAATTAAAAACAATATACAAAAATTAAAACAGCAAAAACATACAACATACACACAATCTGTACATTTAAAACCACTTGAACACTTCAAAAAACTACAAAAACAAAACAAAACAACCCCAGGCTCCTCAGATATTGCCAAATGCCTGAGAGAAGAGGAAAGTCTTGACCTGGCGCCGAAAAGATAACAATGTTGGCGCCAGGCGGGCCTCGTCAGGGAGATCGTTCCACAATTGGGGAGCCACCACAGAGAAGGCCCTCTCTCTTGTTGCCGACCTCCGAGCTTCCCTCGGAGGAGGCACTCGGAGGAGGGCCTTAGATGTTGAACGTAGTGTTCGGGTAGGTTCATGTCGGGAAAGGCGTTCCATCAGGTATTGTGGTCCCAAGCCGTGTAAGGCTTTATAGGTTAAAACCAGCACCTTGAACCGGGCTCGGAAACATACAGGCAGCCAATGCAAGCGGGCCAGAGTAGGTCTTATATGTTCGAACCTACTGGTTCCAGTTATCAATCTGGCCGCTGCATTTTGCACAAGCTGCAGCTTCCGGACCACCTTCAAAGGCAGCCCCACGTAGAGTGCATTGCAGTAATCTAACTTGGAGGTTACCAGAGCATGGACAACTGAAGCCAGGTTATCCCTGTCCAGATAGGGACGTAGCTGGGCCACCAACCGAAGTTGGTAGAAGGCACTCCGTGCCACTGAGGCCACCTGCGCCTCAAGTGACAGAGATGGTTCTAGGAGAACCCCCAAGCTACGAACCCGCTCCTTCAAGGGGAGTGCAACCCCATCCAGAACAGGTTGAACACCCTCCATCCGGTCAGCGGAACCACCCACCAACAGCGTCTCAGTCTTGTCTGGATTGAGTTTCAGTTTATTAGCCCTCATCCAGTCCATTGTCGCAGCCAGGCACTGGTTCAGCACATCCACAGCCTCACCTGATGAAGATGAAAAGGAGAAATAGAGCTGCGTGTCATCAGCGTACTGATGACAACGCACTCCAAAACTCCGGATGACTGCACTCAACGGTTTCATGTAGATATTGAACAGCATGGGGGACAAAACTGACCCCTGCGGAACCCCATACTGGAGAATCCACGGGGCCGAGCAATGTTCCCCAAGCACCACCTTCTGGAGCCGACCCACCAAGTAGGAGCGGAACCACTGCAATGCAGTGCCTCCCACTCCCAACTCAGCCAGTCGTCCCAGAAGGATACCATGGTCGATGGTATCGAAAGCCGCTGAGAGATCAAGGAGAATCAACAGAGTCACACTCCCCCTGTCTTTCTCCCGACATAGGTCATCATACAGGGCGACCAAGGCTGTTTCCGTACCAAAACCAGGCCTGAAACCCGACTGAAATGGATCCAGATAATCAGTCTCATCCAAGAGTGCCTGGAGCTGGCTCGCAACCACCCGCTCCAGGACCTTGCCCAGGAATGGAACATTTGCTACTGGCCTGTAGTTATTAAGATTTTCAGGGTCCAGGGAAGATTTCTTTAGGAGTGGTCTCACTGCCGCCTCTTTCAGGAGGCCTGGGACCACTCCCTCTTGCAAAGAGGCATTAATCACTTCCCTGGCCCAGCCAGTTGTTCCATCCCTGCTAGCTTTTATTAGCCAAGAGGGGCAAGGATCCAATATGGAAGTGGTTGCACGAACCTGTCCAAGCACCTTGTCAACATCCTCGAGCTGCACCAACTGAAACTCATCCAAGAAAACAGGACAAGCCTGTGCTCTGGATACCTCACTAGATTCATCTGCTATAACACTGGAGTCTAAGTCCTGACGGATGCCAGAGATTTTATTCTGGAAGTGCCCAGCAAATGTATTACAGCGGGCCTTAGATGGTTCTACCATGTCCTTGGGGCCAGCATGTAAAAGCCCCTGGACAACTCTGAAAAGCTCCGCTGGGCGGCAGGTTGATGATTGAATAGTGGCAGCAAAGTATTGTTTTTTTGCTGCCCTCACTGCCCCTGAATACAGCTTACCATAAGCACTTACCAGTGTTTGATTGCATCCATCAGGAGTTCGTCTCCATCTGCCCTCAAGCCGTCTCCTGTTTTGTTTCATCACTCTCAGCTCTGGGGTATACCACGGAGCCGTTCGAGCTCTACACAGGAGAGGGCGCTCAGGAGCAATCGTGTCAACTGCCCGGGTCATTTCTGCATTCCACAGATCGACCAGGGTTTTGACAGGAGAGCCAGCCCTATCAGCCGGAAAACTCCCCAGAGCCCTCTGGAAACCATCTGGATCCATTAGCCTCCGGGGGCGGACCATCTTAATGGGTCCCCCACCCTTGCAGAGGGGAGAAGCCACTGTAAGTCTAAACCTCAGCAGGTGGTGATCTGACCATGACAGAGGGGTTGATGTAAAGTTCCCCACTTTCAGATCCCCATCTCCATGTCCAGTTGAAAAAACCAGGTCTAGAGTATGCCCTGCTACATGCGTTGGGCCGATGGTATGTTGGGACAGTCCCATGGTTGTCATGGAAACCATGAAATCCTGAGCTGCCCCAGATAAAGTGCCCTCGGCATGAATGTTGACATCCCCCAGAACCAAGAGTCTGGGGGACCTCAACAGTACACCAGAGACCACCTCTGTCAGCTCAGCTAGGGAGTCTGTTGAGCAGCGGGGTGGGCGGTACACCAACAGAATCCCTAATCTGTCCCGTTGGCCCAACACAAGGTGCAAACACTCCAGACCAGTAGTCGCATGGACAGGGAGCCCACAGAGGGGGATGGAATTCCTATAGACCACAGCAACCCCCCCTCCCCGGCCCTCAAGTCTACCCTGATGCTGAACCAAGTACCCCGGTGGGCATAACTGGGAGAGACTAACTCCTCCCTGCTCTCCCACCCAGGTCTCGGTTATACATGCCAGATCGGCTGCCTCATCCACAATTAAATCGTGGATGAGGGAGATCTTATTATGCACTGATCTGGCATTTAAAAGCAGCACCCGGAGGCCTGAGGGCTGGCTGATAAGGCAACCAACAAGCCTGTGGGTGTGAGGGGGACTGGAACAAGGCACAGCCATTAACTGTCTGGGCCTTGTTTCCCTAACCTGGCAAGTCCTCCTCACAACGCCATATCTCCCTCTACCCGTCACTACCCTGATTGTGCTCCCCTCAGATCCCCTCACCTGGCCCTGTATCCTCCCTCCCAGGCACATAGCTCAAGCCTGGGGAAAGGGTAAAAAAAAAAACAAAACAAACGAACAAACAATCAAACAAAAAAACATCCGAAGACAAAACAGAAAGCCGGCAGGCAGGCACACTCCTCTCCTCCTCGTCTGGCAGCAGCCCTCCCTCTTTCTCTTTTCTCTTCTGGAACATACATTCCTTTGGCTCTGAGAGTATTTTGGGCTATCTTCATAAGGCCAGTTTGCTCTTTTGCTCCCTGGTGAAGCAGGGTGTGGTTCCTCTGGATCCATGGTAACTTGATCTTCAGATTTCTCCTGGGAATAGGTAGCTATACCTTTCTTTTAATTTCCCCCACCCCACTCACACACAGTGCTCCTTCCCTCTTTTCTAAGAGTTTGGTCCATACTGCTATAAGTTGAAAACTTCAAACACTTCATTTAATTAGTTTGGGCCGGTGTTAAGTTTTAAGTACAATGTTGAAACCTTTCAAAGTGCTTCTGGGCCTACAACGCTGGTTTCGGCCTAGTCACCCTGTTTTTCTAATAAGGTTTAGAAACAGTTGAGCTGTCGTTTATTTTGCATAGTGTACACACATGGATTTTCTTTCTAATCCTTGCAGTCTACACTGGCTCCCTCCTTGATGTGTTTTTGGATGCAGACAAACCCTTTTTTGTTCCAACAGGCCTTTGGCAAATAATCTGGACCTCTGTCTATACCTTTGACTTTTAAATTGTTATGTATTTAAAATGTTTAAAATGATGGGAGTTGTAGTCCAACACCTTTGGAGGGCACCAGGTTGGGGAAGGGCTGTTCTAAACAAAAAATGAGAAGTAGGTGGCCCTCAGTTGTTCGTGATCAGTTTTCCACAACCCCACAGTCACCTCTGCATATCATATTCTCCACCCTGTCCTCATGGTTTATCGGCTTTGGGAGAATGAGAATTTCACTTGCACTTTCTGCCTCCTTAGGGAGGATGTGGCGTTAAGGCTTGTGAGCCTTAACTCCCAATTTCCCTGCTTTTTGGTGCTTGGTTGGAAACTGTAGAGCCTTAACATTGTTTTTGTAAACCATAGGTTTTTTGTTTAATGAATTTTACTTTAAACGATTTATTAAAAGTAAAAACCGTTGTATATAGCTGAAGTGAGTTTTAAAAAACCTCGGGTATATAACGTTCAAGGGAGTGTGTCATGTGGCCCAAAGAGTTTTCGTAACCATTATAAAACGTTACAAAGCTAGTGTGTAGATCGGCTCTATAACATTTTTTAAAAAATTACTCAGCAGAATTGGCAGGCATAGTAGTCCCTCCTGAGCGGATGAAGCCTGCCAAATTTCAGAAATGTAGGTTCAGGTAAGGTAGGTTGACCACATGAAAAGGAAGACAGGGCTCCTGTATTTTTAACAGTTTCATAGAAAAGGGAATTTCAGCAGGTGTCATTTGTATATATGCAGAACCTGGGGAAATTCCCTCTTAATCACAAAGTTAAAGCTGCAGAAGCCCTGCCCTCTTTTGTACATGGTCAAGAGACAGGGCTCCTGCAGCTTTAACTGTTCTGATGAAGAGGGAATTTCACCAGGTTATGTATGCATACAAACAACACCTGCTGAAATTCCCTGTCCTTTGCAACTGTTAAAGATACAGGAGCCCTGTCCTCCTTTTCATATGGTCACCCTAGGTAAGTTTATGCCTTTAAAGTTTGAAGAGGGTTTTTTAATAGGAAGAAGGGGAGAACTGAGGGGGAGAGGGTGAAGGAGAGGGAGCCCCTTTGCTGCCTTTCCCCTCTCCCAAAACTGTCTTAGGAGGGGGGTACACAAGCTTTGCCATGGTCCTGCTTCCTCACTGAAGGAGGGATGGCTGATATTCTATTGAAAATATATATTAAGGTAGCATGACCAGATACTAAAGAGGGCAGGGCTCCTGCAGCTTTAACTGTTGAGATTAAGAGGGAATTTCATCAGGTGCTGCCTGCACACAAATGACACCTGCTGAAATTCCCTTTTCTATACAACTGTTAAAGATACCGGAGTCCTGTCCTCCTTTCCATATGGTCACCCTATTGAGGTGTACGTTAATGCCATGCTGCTTGGTGCACACAAGGCAGTATAACATGCAGTGTGTGTGTGTGTGTGTGTGTGTAAAAGTCACACTACTTCTAAAGCCCAGCAAAGTCATGCTAGCCAGGCCAGGATGGTGGGGTGGATCAGATTTATATTTTTACGGTCCTAAATTGTTGTTAGTTTGTTAGTTTGTGTTGCTTTAAAACAACAATAAACAAACAAACAAACACACACACAGCCCATGGTTCCCACGGAGACCTGGGATTAGTTGTATCAGCTCCAGATCGTTTAGAGGTTGAAATCATGGGGACCTCTCTGGTGATAAAGAGGCTTTGGATCCATCACCTCTGTCCTGCCCCTGCCTCACCCCCAGAACAACCAGTTTGGGGGAGCTAACTGCTGGTGGGAACCCTTTATTTTGAGAGCGAGGGCCAGCAGTACAGTTTTGGCCATATAACTTTCTCCTGGTGTACCTAGAGCCTCTAGCCTGCTGGCAGTTGTCCTCTCCACTGGTGGAAAGCAATGTCCACCCATTCCGAACTTCTCTTGGAACAGCTGTCTGAGGGTGATAAGATCACTCTCTTAACTATATTTGTAATCAAATGAAGTCGAGTTGTTAATGAACTATGCAAATATTCTTTTTGGCTAACTGCAAGTCTTTCCTATAAGAAGAATGACACTGACTCCCACAAGAATACTACTGCTTGATAGTCAAATATGTGATGCGACAGCTTCAAACCTCTGTTCTATAAATTGCAGTAGTATGTGGTATTAGAGTGCTTTGGCCGTCCATTTTAACAGAGGAAAGAACTCTGTGTGTGAATTGATTGTGACGCGTTGCACATACTATAGTTGCTTAGAAGACTGTTTCTCAAGTCTTCATGTAAAACCTTCTCCAGTTTAATATCTTTTAGCAGTGATGCCACCCAATGTCACAATTAGTCAGCTCATCGATCAAAACTCATGTGCTCATAATGCTCATCTTTGTAATCTGTTATCAATCTCGGAATTGATTGCAAGCTTTGGATAATGTACAAGTCTGCATCTAAACTACGCCATTTCCATGCATGCACTGAGTTGGTTGGTTTAAAGAAATGTGATGTTGTCACTTTAACTTCATAATGAAAGAACTTTTTTATTGTTCAAGTAAGTAAAAGTGTACTTTGGAGAGTGCTGGTGGGTGGGTGGCCCTGGAGTAGATTGGTGCTGCAGGCTGGTGTGGCTAACTGGCATGGTGGAATACAGGGATTTGGAAGATGTAGTTTGTTGCTTACTCAGAGATTAGCTACATTTTCCCGAACAAAATATGTTCCTGGGAGGGGTGGTGGTGGCGGCATTGATAATAAATTCATGACAAATATGGCAACAGCTAAGGTGAGCTGGTAAACCCTCATCCACTTGTTTCCTTTCTGATAAACAAAGGAGTTACACTTGATTACTAGGCAGGTCACATGCAAACAACCAATCAGGAAGGGGTACATAATGTGGGGATGCGTAACATCATGATGCATTATAAAATTCCAAACTGCAGTTTCCAAGATGCAGTTTGAGACTGCGAAGGAGCAAAAATGTGTATACACAGAACATGATCTTGAATTGAAGGACAACTCTCATCTGAGATTACACAGATGGATCTGTTCCTTTCACTCATCACTCTGGACATACAAATTTTGTTGAATGTGTTCTATTTCTGTTTTGCTGGCGTACTCAGTATGCTTCCATTCTGAAAGCTAGACTTGTCGACTGGCACGTTTCTTCCTGCAAATCTTTCCCCTTCTCTCAGCCAGGATCTACACTACTGCTTTATAATGGTATTGAAGTGCATTGACACATTCCATATACCGTTTTCAAACTGCTTTCAAAGTGTTATATCCTGTTGGTGCAGATCTGGTCTCTGAAAACATTTCCCATAGTACTTCATATTGTATAGTCCTCTTCACATCCTCTCTCCTCTCTCTACAATTTTGTAACATTGAGCATATCCACATTGCCCTTAAAACGACTTATATTCTGTTTAAAAATGTGGTTTTTTAAAAGTCATTTCATTACATGGTAGGATACACTGAGCAGTACTTACGTTTCATAGCGACTGCTTCCTCCATTCTCAAAGCATTCACTGGTGTCACACAGGGTTATTTCTGTGTTTTGCAGGCTGCTTGAGTTAGGAGACAGAAGTGGGTGGGTCAAGCAGCCTGCAAAACAAAAACGAAAGTAGAAGAGACTCAGAATAAACCCTGTGTGACACCAGTGAACACGGAGGAAGCAGTCACTATGAAACATAAGTACTGCTCAGTGTGTCCTATCACGTAATGAAACGACTTAAAAACCATGTTTTTAAACAGAATATAAGTCGTTTTAAGGGCAATGTGGATAGGCACAGTGTTTCTTGCAACTGAATGGTGATCCTGATCTCTATTCTACAGGGTCAGGTAAGTACTTTGAGGATGAAATTAAAACAGAGAAAATGGTACTAACAAGATGACCCTTAGTTAATGCATCCCATTTCTTTTCCTTTTCTTTTTTCTGATTTTACCAGTTACTTGAACTTCAAATAAGTCTTCAATTGTGCTTGACTTTGATGTTTGAAATTACTCAATGTGTTATGTCACGACCTCTCAGCAGGTTCTTATTATGCTCAGGTGCCCACATTTCTCCTTCAACTGATTAACTAATAGTAGGCTGACCATATGAAAAGGAGGACAGGGCTCATGTAATTTTAACAGTTGTAGAGAAAAGGGAATTTCAGCCAGCATCATTTGTATGCAATTAGTACCTGCTGAAATCCCCTCTTCATCACAACAGTTAAAGTTGCAGGCACTATACTAGAGTGACCAGATACAAAAGAGGGCAGGGCCCCTGCAGCTTTAACTGTTGTAATGAAGAGGGAATTTCATCAGGTGCGAACTGTATACAAATGACTCCGGCTGAAATTGCCTTTTCTCTACAACTGTTAAAGTGACATGAGCCCTGTCCTCCTTTTCATATGGTCAGCCTAACTAATAGGGGACTATTTCAATAACATAGACTCCCCACTGTGCCTAATAGAGCTGTCTACATAACTGAGCTCTTCAGTCAATTTATACATTCTTTATAGTAATTAATCCACTGTTGTATGAACCAACTTTAGTCTGCGATGAAATGTGGTGACCAAATGTTAACTCTCTATTGTTGAAATTTGATTGTAAATTCCTTGGGGTAGGGTCCATCATTTTTTACTTACCTTGCTTCATAAATGACCACCCATAGTAGTGGTAAGCCAGAAGCAACAACAAGGATCCTAACTACTGTAAGCGGAATTATATTAACAGAGTAGACCTTTACTGCCACAACCTCCTGTGCCACTAAAAAGCTAACCCCAAGCATGGATGGACACTCTGGATGTGGAGTCGGGGCTTCAGTGAAGGGGGAATTAGTGAAAATCAGGGAACTCCCCTTGTGTGAGCAGGATTCTTTATAGATTCCAGACTATAAGGTTTTCCTATTAACTTTCTGAGGGATGAAAAAAAAAAGAATCCATAAAAAAATTATACTGAATTTCTTTGTCTATCATGTGTTTAAATTCCAACCAAAGGGAATTTCTAGAGTCATGTATTTGCCCTTGAGGAATGTTCATGTAACTGAATGTTTTATAATTGCTACTTAACATTATTGGCATACATTGACATATATGTTCCAACATTTTTATTTGCTACAGCAGTGGTGACCTGTTGTTGATGTCTTCTTTTCTAAACCCTGCAAAAGGCAAATGTGTCTTTCTTGTGTAGAAGAATTTTCCTCCTGTGTTCAAATAAATATAATGTAGTAAAAGTATAATATCAGTCCTTCTGTTTTGTAAGTTATCCAGATATGATCCCTGTGTGAAATAGTACATTGGTCCTACCAGTAGGTTGCAGAAGCAATTCTGGGATATATTTGTGGGTTTAGCAAAGTGCAGCCAAAGTCATTGAGTGACGGGACAGGTGTCAGGGATAGTCAAAATGAAATGTTGGAACATGTCAATAACATTTGTATTTGCATATCTGGTCCCTAAATACTTGGAATATCTACTGCCTCTAGCTAACTTGAGATATCAGTTTGTTCTGGACTTTACACATCATTACTGAGCACAAACATAAAGGCAATTCATACAAGTGTGTGTGTGTGTGTGTGTGTGTGTGTGTGTGTATGCATATATAATATGGGTTTGTCTATTTTTTAGCCTGTGTAGACATTATTAAAAAGGGGACACAAATATTAACTATTAGAGGTACACACTTACCACAAGATTTGACTCAGATCTTGATTTGGTGTTTCAGAAAATGGTCCAATTCTGCTTGGCCTCATTCAGAGGTTGTCCACTTTGAACCCAAGTCAAGATTCCGAAATCTGAGTTATTGCTCCCATCTTGTCATCCTCTTACACCTCTTGGGCCAGATCTACATTAAGCAGGATATGACACTATGAAAACATTTTGAAAACTGTATATGGAGTGTGTCCTGGGTTTCAACAGTTGTCACTACTGTTATAAACCATTTTAAGCAGTAGTGTAGATCCTGCCTTCATGTGCAGAAGGAGACCTGCCTGAGACACAGTGAGCAAGTGAGAGTGGTTGTTTGAACACCCCTTGTATTATGTCAGAACAAGCTCTGAGCTGGGCTGTACTTGGATGTATGCTCTGTTGAAATCAGTGTTTCTTAGCCAAGTTGATGTAGGACTGTGGTTTGTTCTTTTATCATAAAAATCTCTCGTACTTCTTTTTATAGAATTTTAGCAAGCATAGTGGATGAACAGAATACCTCACAAATTTTGTGAAGGGATTAAATAGAGCTATCATCAGCATCTGCTTTATTATTTATCATTATTATTATGTTTGAAATATGAATAGAAAAATACCCCCCCCTAATTATTATGCCCTTAAGATGGTTTTGAGCTTAATGAACTTGGGTTTACCAATGAAATGTTTCTTGACAGTTGTATGTGTTCAGGTTTGTTTATTACTGCCACCTGCCACATCACTTCATGAATTAATGTCTTTTGGAGTCCAACAGAGCTAAGTCTGTGACATTACTAACCGACATCATTCAAAGGCATTCAAGGTGATATTCTGATGTCATGAAATACTCACATGTCTGTAAATGAATGGGTTAGATTGATAAGAAATAGAAACCTTAGCAAACTGGATGCAGCAACAATTCAATGGAAGCAAAGTGACAAAAACAATAAAGTTAAAGTATGATGTGTTGCAATAGATCATCCATGCTGGTTGGGAATGATAGGAGTCTCAGTCCAACACACATGGAGCATACCAGGATGAGGGAAGCTGAAGTAGGTAGTGTTTGAGTGCTAGCTTAAATCTCCGCTAAGCCATGAAGATCTTAAATCTCCACTAAGCCACTGGGCATCTTATACTTTGATCCTCAGCACTGACCAAAGTATTCAATGGAGCTGACTTGGGAGTCAGCTCCATTGAATTCCTAACAAGTATTCTATAGATAATAGCCTTAAATATAATATCTGGCCCCTGGGATGTACCCCAGTTATTTACAATAACCAGCTCTCAAGATTCCTTCAAAGACTTGCATGGTGGAGTTTAAAAGCTACAAATTAGCAGTCTTCATGAATTTAAAAGAGCCGTGAAGACTGATCTCTTCTGGCATGCCTACCCAGTTGAATTTTAAGATGTTTTTAATGGATGTATTAGTTTTTATTTGTTTAAATATTTTATCTATTTTTTGGTCCTTGTGTTTATATTTATTGTTGTTCCCCGCCTCGATCCGAGGGAGAGGCGGGTTATAAATAAATTATTATTATTAATAATTATTATTATTGTTTTGTTATTGTTATTATTATGTGCCATGATCCAGAAAGAGTAACCCCAGTTGCAGAACACAGGTTTCTGCAGGCAAATCTATCTGTGTTATTTCTATCCAGAAACTGCAAAGAAATTGTTCCTAGTATGTATGAACCCAGGCCTCCTCACTGCTTCCAAATGTAACCCTATTTTCCCTACAAGCAGTCCTGTGGAGTGGTGGAGACCATGTGATCGGGGTTCATACATACAATCTTCCATTCGGTTTGCTACATATGAAAAGAAGCCCCACATCTAGAATCTAAATCTGCATGCTCAGGGCCACTTTCTGGATTGGGGCTGTCATCAAACGCATAGCGAAGGCTCTCAGCTCTGAGTATCCATCCTTTATTTGGAGGATCTCTAGTCTGCTTTTCCTCCCCCAAATAGTTAATCAGTAATGCCTTTGAGTTATATCCAGTGCTAGTCCTACTTAAATGAAATGAACAGGACTTAAATTAGGTTAAGACTGGGTACAACCTTTTGGCTTTAAGACTACTTTTCCTCTCCAATCCCCCACTGAAATACACAAGCTTTCAGAAATTGTTTATGGACACACACCCATTGCTGAGGCAATCAAGCAGATGCTCCATCAATGGGATGAACCACTCATGTTAATTGTGGCAGAATGTGAAAGAGTATGTGGCTTTGGAGGCACATAGATCTCACTGAAAGTAATGCAGCATTGAGATGTGCATCCCCACCCACTACTCATTCATTACTGATCAGGGATATATGTTTGAAAGCACATCTGAAGGCAAATTCCCATCTACTTTATGCTAGCAACTAGTTGCATGGAACTACGTGCTGAATCTAAATTTTTGCCACACACTGCTGGTGGTGACCAATGACATCATCAGCACCACGACAGTCTGTCAATCCAGTCTGCCTTGGAAATGAGGATGTGTTCTTTTCACACCCACCCCTATAAAGTGACAGCAATATGTAGGCTTTGTTAGCCCTCAGTATTTATTATTTTACTTTATTTTATTTAGTACATTTCTAATCTGCCCAATAACTAATGTTCTCAGTGTCACCAATCTGAATCTGATTGATCACATACCCCAGTGATGTCATCACATTCACCACATGATCCCTAATTAGCTGGGGTGTTTTAAGAATAAGTAAAATGGTTGTTTAAATGGCACCGAAGGTACAGATTAGGGAACAGGCATCTGTGACTGGCGCATGACAAGGCTAGGTAAGGGGAGTTGTGAAACATCCCTTTCCCCGCCAATCCTCTTTTGGACTGAAATGAATGAGAATACATTACAGTGTATAATTTTTCTGTCCTAGATGATGCCTAGATAAACAGAAAGTTGGTGATTAGTTTATCAATTCCTATTGCTAACAACAACATTTTAAGACTGCACTTTCAGTTCCATGGTGCTTTTGCATAGCAAAAAAGACAGATTTCTGCCTTGGGCTGCAGTCTTATTTACAATGGGTGTAAGTCCCTTTGAATGTAATGACATTTACTTTGGAGGAGACATTCTTAGGATTGCACTGTTGACAAGTATACACTCCCATACCTGCAATAGAATCCTCACAAATACGTTTTGTTTTGTTTTTTGCAGAAGGCACAGTCATGTCAGTATTTAGTTTTGTTTTATTTTATTACAGGTAACATTATTACTACTTCTGGCACTTATTCCTGTACAACAGCTGCTTTTTCTCAAGGCTGTATGCCAGTCCACTTGTAAATAAAACACATGTGGCTACAAGCCAATGACAGAATGATACATTGCATGTTGCACATGGAATGTTGCAGTAAACTTGCCACATACCCAAGGTGCATTTCAGTGATATGCATGCACTAAAATTCAGCCATGAATGGAAAGCCATGAATCATGTGACTCTGTTGACTCTTCTTGATCTCTCAGCGGTTTTCGATACCATCGACCATGGTATCCTTCTGGGACGACTGGCTGAGTTGGGAGTGGGAGGCACTGTCAGCTCCAGGAGGTGGTACTTGGGGAGCATTGCTCAGCCCCCTGGATTCTTGTCCCCCATGCTGTTCAACATCTACATGAAACCATTGAGTGCAGTCATACAGAGTTTTGGAGTACGCTGATGACACGCAGCTCTATTTCTCCTTTTCATCTACATCAGGTGAGGCTGTGGATGTACTGAACCAGTGCCTGGCTGTGACAATGGACTGGATGAGGGCTAATAAACTGAAACTCAATCCAGCCAAGACTGAGACGCTGTTAGTGGGTGGTTCTGCTGACCAGATGGAGAGTCTTCAACCTGTTCTGGATGGGGTTGCACTCCCTCTGAAGGAGCAGGTTCGTAACTTGGGGGTTCTCCTAGAACCATCTCTGTCACTTGAGGCTCAGGTGGCCTCAGTGGCATGGAGTGCCTTCTACCAACTTCAGTTGGTGGCCCAGTTACAGCCCTATCTGGACAGGGATAACATGGCTTCAGTTGTCTATGCTCTGGTAACCTCCAAGTTAGATTACTGCAATGCACTCTACGTGGGGCTGCCTTTGAAGATGGTTTGGAAACTGCAGCTTGTGCAAAATGCAGCAGCCAGATTGATAACTGGAACCAGTAGGTTCGAGCATATAAGACCTACTCTGGCCTTCTTGCATTGGCTGCCTATAGGTTTCCAAGCCCGATTCAAGGTGCTGGTTTTAACCTATAACACTTTACATGGCTTGGGACCACAATACCTGACGGAACACCTTTCCCGACAGGCACCTACCCGAACACTACGTTCAACATATAAGGTCCTCCTCCGAGTGCCTACTCTGAGGGAAGCTCAGAGGTCAACAACAAGTGAGAGGGTGGCTCCCCAATTGTGGAACGATCTCCGCAACGGGGCTCGCCTGGCCCCAACGTTATCTTTTTGGCGCCAGGTCAAAACTTTCCTCTTCTCTCAGGCATTTAGCAATATCTGATGATCCTTGGTCTGTTTTTTGTTTTTAGGCTTATAGCTTTTAAGTTATTACAGTGATTTTAAATGTATGTGCATATTGTATGTTTTTGCAGTTTTAATTTTGTATATTGTTTTTAAATGTTTTAATGTTATGTAAACCGCCCAGAGAGCTTCGGCTATGGGGCAGTATACAAATGTAATAAATAAATAAATAATAATAATAATAATAATAATAATAGGAGAGGTTTTATCTGCATTTAGATAGCTGGATTCATAAACCAGCTGCCCAGTTCCAAATTACAAGATGGTACATTCGCTTATCACTGAAAACGCTAATGCTTTTCTCTTCAAAACTTGTACATGCCTCATCTCTTCTCTATCTAATTCAGCAATGGAGCTGACTGGTGGGAAGTTCAGGAGAGATCAAAGGTAGGACTTCTTCACACAGTGCATAGTTGAACTATGGAATTCACTACTACAAGATGTGCTGATGGCCACCAATTTGGATGGCTTTAAAAGGGGGTTGGATAAATTCCTGGAGGAGGCTATCAATAGCTACTAGTCCTGATGAGTAAGGGCAACCTCCAGTATCAGAGGCAGTAAGCCTATATACACTAGTTGTTGGGGAACATGGGTGGGAGGGTGCTGCTGCACTGTGTCCTGCTTGTGGGTCTCTGGTTGACAACTGGTTGGCCACTGTGTGAACAAAGTGCTGCACTAGTTGGACCCTTGGTCTGATCCAGCATGGCTTTTATGTTCTTAACCAGCTTACAAGGGTTCCCTCCACAGTCTGGAGACTAGGGTGCAGATCCTCAGGTTCAGGGGCCAAATTTAAGCTTCCTGGGGTCTCAATCTGGCATTCTGGGGCTCTCCAGGTGGCTATGCTTCCTTTACCCTAGTCATTGATCATTTGGTGGTTTCATTGTTTTTTTCCACCATTCATAGAATCATAGAAGAGTAGAGTTGGAAGGGGCCTATAAGGCCATCGAGCAACCCCCTGCTCAATGCAGGAATCCACCTTAAAGCATACCTGACAGGTGGCTGTCCAGCTGCATCTTGAAGGCCTCTAGTATGGGAGAAACTACTACCTCCCTAGGTAATTGGTTCCACTGTCGTACTGCTTTAACCGTCATTAAGCTTTGCCATTCCAAATGGTTTGTCGTGCTTCTCCTAAGGCTTAGTTACTGGCAGTAAGCACTTTTAGCTAAATGTTTACTGTGTCTTTCTGTATTTTGGCCCACAAGAGCTTTTCTGAAATGGAATGTGGATCTCGGGTGGAAGGAAGTTTCACAAGCCTGCTGTAGATTCTACAGGCCAGGGATGGAATCCGTTTAAACTGGTTGAGTTAGAAAGAGTACAGTATGGTTATACTCTACATACAATGTAGAACAGGGGTGGGCAACGTCTGGGCCTCCAGATGTTTTGACCCACAACTGCCATCATCCCTCAAAACTGGCTATGGCCAATAGGAGTTATAGAGTAAAACATCTGGAGGGCCACAAGTTGCCTACCCCTGGGGTAGAGTATGGTTGTTTCTCTACATAAGCACTTCTTCATAATATTTGAATAGTTCAATGTCTTCTTATAAACCAACTGCACATCCCCAGCTGAAGAAATCCCTTGTAAAAACCTGAGATAACAAATACATTAGTCATTTCAAAAATTGTTCCACTTTTAAATCTGCTAATTAATCATAGCTTTAATGTGGAAATCCCACTCGAGAGATTCCAATATGAACAGAAGCGTGTTAAAATGGTTTTTTAAAAGTATAGATGAAAAACAAACTAAAATTGTATGGAAAGCTAAATAGCAAGCAGCTTTCATAATCTGTGTTGATAAAATTGTAGGCCTTGTGAGTGGCTATACAGCCTTTCTGACCATGGATTACGGATGGAAGAAAATTTAATTTGGTCTGCATTTTTAAGTGAACCGACCTAATTTACATTTTCTGCACTAATATGTGAATCAGTGAATTAACCTTCAGATTGTGCACTCCTCTGAATTTTGCAATGGAGTTCTCAGCTCAAATATTGCATACAAAAATCCATATATTAGGGAAAGGTGCATCCACAAAGGTGACTAACAGAGAAAGTTGCATATAAAATGCATATATTAAGGTAAATGGCAAATGAAAACAAATGTAAGTTTTCATTTCTTTTTTAAAAATTAGAGATTTTGAATTAAAAATATATATTTGAAGATTTGTGATATCTATCCAGACGTTGCATGGAAAATCTTCCTAATATGTATGAACCGAGGTCCCCACACTGCTTCTAAATGCAACCCTACTTTCCCTACAAGCAGTCCTGTGGAGTGGGGAAGACCATGGGATCTGGGTTCATACATGCAATAGTTGATGAGTGGGAAAGATGCTGACCCCAAACTAGCGAGCAATGCCTCCAGCCCATCAGGACTCATCTTAACTGAAAGTGGGGAAAAACCAGTGAGCAACTTATAAAACAAGAACTAGGATTTATTTAACAGGGAAAGGAAAGGGGGGGAATGCAAAACAAGCATCCAAGTGAATAAAGGATTTAAATATGGGCTCCATCACATTTAGGGTTATGGCACTCTTGTAGTCCGTCCTTTCCGCTTTTGATGCTATGGACTCGCATGACGTCGGCCTTGTCCGGCACTATTCTCGCTTTTTTCCTCCGTTCTCACAGCTTATTTTGCACCTCAGGAAGTCCGTGTCATCTTGGAAATGCACAATAAAAACCCAAATGTAAACCAGTAAATCCGCTTCTGTGTTTGGGGGTGTGTCTTGAAGGCTGTTTTCAGTGAGGAAAGAATAGGGTGTGCTTTTAATCAGCCAGGGTAGTTTTACAACTTATTTCCTTCTTTTCATCGTTGGACACATTAGGAGTTGGAAGGAAGGTTTCAGTGCTCCAACCCCTGTGCTGTTGAAATCGCAGATCTTCACTCTGGCGCCTATCCACCTTAACCTTTCAAACCACTCTGATCCTTCCTCATACATCCATTTCTGTCGCTTCTATCACCCCTCCACATGCCGTATAAATCTTCCTAGTGGTTCTCTTCCGTTTTGTGTAATTATTCTTCCTCCAATATTGTCCTATATTATCCTATATTACATTATCCTATAGGGCTGGGAAATTTTTTTTACTGCCTGAAATCTTCTTCGGCAAAGCAGTTTAATACAAAATCAAACCCAAAGGATGTTTCCAAGGAGACATGATTTGCAAGACAAAAGTCTGTCCTTTCCAGTGAGTCATGACTTGTGAATTGCTAGCCCTGTCCTTGGTAACAGATTAACATCTGAAAGAACATAGGAGTGATCTTTTGATCTGACAGGAAGAGAATGCAATGTAATTTTGAAGTAAAACGGAGCTATGAGGTCTGTGTGCGAATGTAGTATGCCTTGGATATAAATACAGTTGAAGTCAATAGGATTTAGTTTTGGGTAAGGGAACCAGCCATCTCTATTTTATGAACTGGAGCTGCTCAGCTTAGCATGATCAAAGGAAATGAAAAGCAATCCTTCACAAATGCAAAGGGGTGGAAGAGCGCACTGGCAAACTGTCAGTAAAAGGTTTAAAGAGCAGGGAAATTTTAAAAAATCTTTAAAGATCAAAGGATGAACCCGTCTGATTCAAACTTGGCATGCCAAAAGCTCTCCTAGAGACCTATCACCATGCCAAGTTTCATCTATTTAGCTACATAAATTACGCAGATGTAAGCATTTTGGTTAATTTGCATTTTAAAAATTCCTAAATATCAAGGCATGGACCTATCTGATTCAAACTTGGCATGCGGAAAACTCTATTTAAGAGCTCTCAAGATCCCAAGTTTCATCTCTTTAGCTTTAAGAATTACACAGATGTAAGCATTTTTGTACATCTTAATAGCAGCTCCAATGAGAGAGGGGGGAAGGCTGCTGTGTCCATCACAATGTCCATCAATGACAAGAACCAATTAAATGGAGGGGGAAGGAGAAGGGGCAGGGCAGGGCGGGGTGGGGTGGGGGTGGGCAGGCGCAATAGCAGCAGGAGAGCAGAAACAGAGTTCACCGGTATAGCTAAGATAGTGAAAGGCAGGAGCGCTTGCAACGCTTCTGAAATGGAGGTAAAAAAACAGGGGGGGGGGAATTGGTGCGATGGAGCCCTAAGTCTCTAAAGAATAACATGGAAGGAAGGGAGCCTAATAGTTATGCAGTCCACAGATGTAGGTTATTTCTTAAAACCTATCTGTTGCTATGCAGTCCAGGGGGCTGCCTATACAACACCAGGTTGCCACTGCTTTTGCCAGCGGCCAATTCTGACGCAGAGGGAGGGTGTGGGCTTTCCAGCAGCCATGCAGCTCACTGCCCCACCCCCTGCCCTCTGCCCTCTGCCCGGGCTTCTGGCAACCAATCAGGGGTTGCCTTCTGCCTGGGAATGCTCCGCATTGACCCTGGAGCAAGGTTAGATGGCGGAAGAGCCATGTTCACCTTGCTCCAGCCTAAAAAGTCTGGGTAAGTCCCCGGCTTTTTTAATCCACAGCTTTGCAGGAAAGCCCAGTGGTGACTTCGAGGTGGCTGCTGTGTCCTATAACTGATGCAGCACCACCGCACACCCACCGCGGGGCTTTCTGAGCATATAGACAGCTCACAGGACTCAGAAGGAACTGTAGGTTCCTCACGGTCTCTCTTCTGAAGTTCTCCTCACAATATTGCTCTTTTTTACATTGTTTCCCTTTAGTGTCTCACCAGCCCCAAAAAGGGTTGAGATGGAGCCATCCCAGCAAAGGGCTGTAGAGTCACTCCATTCTATCCCCCCCATCCTACAAAAATGAGGTTATGAAATTCCATAGGCTAAAATGGGGTGTGAAATTGCACTCCCCCCCCCAAAAAAAACTACAAATATCTCATACTTCTTTTGGGACATGGCACATACTACACCTTCCCTCTTACCTAAGATGAGAAACTATTTCCTAAAAGTCACTGAACAAATAAAGAAATGTTACTACAAAATGAACTCCACGTAGATCTATGGGTAGAAAGGGGGATGACAATATCTGTTAAACTGCTGGTGGGCACTCATCAAACATTAAATTCCTATATATAAGCCATTTCTAGCCATTACTACCTCTAAATAAGCATAGACCATCATCAAACCCACCTCTCCTACGCTGTCAAATTTCAGATGAGCCATTTTCTCAGTATAATACATAGACCCTATTACCCACCCCAAATTTCTGATTATAATGGCAGAATGCAACCCAGCTGACTCACCCTTAACACAGGCCCAGTGCAGTGGCTGTATAAAAAGTCATACAGTTCCTTCCCCGCAGAAATTCATTTATTTATGTGTTGTTCATAGGGAGGAATACTCAGTTATTTGAGTTACTGCTTGCAGTCAGGCAGTATGGCGGGCCACACCTCAGCAAGAACTAGAATCATTATGACAATACTCTGTACCTCACTGTACCTGTTGACTTTAATGACTTCACTTGCTCTGCCACAGTCTTGTAAATGTATTACAAGATGCCTGAGGACACCTTCAGCTGACAACACCTTTGGTTAAGGCTGATCACTATCACTTTGCCATTTCATTTTCATGGTGGGATTTTTATATGTGCATCAGCTCCCTTAAAAGCTTAACCCCCCCATGGGAATATTTATTTCCCACAAATAATTCCCATGAAAATGATGCAACAAATTATATATGTACAGACAACATAAGAACATAAGAGCCATGCCGGATCAGACTAAGGGTTATTCAGTCCAGCACTCTGTTAACATAGTGGCCAACCAGCTGTTGACAAGGAACCCACAAGCAGGACATGGGTGAGCAGCACCCTCCCACCCATGTTCCTCAGCAACTGGTGTATATATGCTTACTGCCTCTGATACTGGAAGTAGCACATAGCCATCAGGACTAGTAGTCATTGATGCAGAAGGGGCAGCTTCAGTCAGTAAGAAAGAGAGAAGGTGCATCTTGTGATGGTGAATCCATCATAAACATAATAAAACTAAACCTGGATTTTATTGTAAATGCCAGGATAGCATCCCTGGTTAAGCTGATCACTTGCCAAGTGTCCAAAATGATTGGTTGAAGTTTCATCAATGGGAGCTCATGGAAGGAGATGTTATCATGATATTTTGGAAACTCTCTATCTTTTGTAATGTAAACCCATGAGAGTAGTGTTTCTTGAGCATGTCATTTGTTCTTCATTTTGAAATGAACCAGCCTGATCTGCACCTTCCAGAACGTAGATATCCTTCAGATTTTGCACTTCTCTTTTTGGCTAAAGAAACATACTAAAATGCATATTAAAACATGTATTTTAAGACCAAGCATAAAAGAAAATCAAATATTGTGTGCTCTGCTTTTTAAGAAAAGCATAAGATTCATTTAGAAATACATATTTTGTGGCAAAATAGTATTTAAATATGAATTTTAATACAGGTTATTAACATTGACAGATTAATTTGGAAATGGGATGGAACAGACTCATGAATGAACATATGTGAAACTGGCATGGGCTGGAAATAAAGAGATCTGTCCATTCCTACCTCCAGCCCATCTGCTGTGCCTGGGTACTTTAGCTCTGCTCTGTTTGTATATTGCAGAGATATTATGAGTCTCCAGGGCTGTCTCATCCAAAGGAGACAGAACCCGATAGAGCTACCCCTGGAACTTCTTACCATTCAGGAAGTGGGGAATAAATAGCAATATTTAATCCCAGGCACAGTCCTTGTTTCTAGGAATGTCACAGCATGCCATTTTCCGACATAAAGAATGCACATGTCTCTGGATTTCTTTCTCCAACACTGATGAGGGAAACAGCAAGATATGCTGGCCAGCTTCCAGCAATTTGTGTCTCAGCCAAAACCACAAAAGTATAGTATTTTAAGCTACTTCTTGATAAACAGTTCTACTGTGTGTAGTTTTATTTTTAAGTGTTATTTAATTATGCATTGGTAAGCCCCTTGCAACAAAATGAGAAGTCAGCGGGGTCTGGGCTTCTGAAATTTCCTGTTCTGACAGATCCAAAGAACAGATGTGGTAAAATCTGCTCATGGTTGGCCAGATTGCTTTCATTCCCTATTTTGAGCCATAAAAAGCCCAATATCTATTTTTTTCAGAGTTATGTGCATCATTTGCAAGGTGAGAGATAAACACAGTGTGAATACTGATGTAATAGCCACTGTGAAATCTTGCCTTCTGTCATTGCTAACATTTGGCTTTCTAAATATACCCAAGAAATGTTATGACACAATATGAATATATTTCATGATGTACACATTTCTCCATCACTATATCCATACTAGTGCTGTGCCCCAAATTTCTTCCTTTCTATTTTTGGCATTTCATGGGGGGGGGGGGGGGAGGAATGAAAAATCAGGCAAAAGAAGCTGGGAGAGCTGAGAATTTCAGAGAATTTTCTCCTTGGAAGGGGAACAGGTTTTCCACATACCTTTTTAAATGCAACCAGTTGTTGAGGGGACTTCATTCTTTTTATTTTTTTTATACACCCATTTTCAGGAGCCCAGGAGTTGCTGGGTGCTTATTGGAGAGGGTGAGATCACATGGTCTAAGAACTGCTGGGATACTCCAAATGCTGGAGGAAAGGGTGGTTATGTTTTTGTTTTTTTGTTTTTTTTAAAAAAGACCCCCCCAAAAAATAGGAAGAAGGGCCCTCTGCAACCAGCTACACTTAAAAAGGTATGTGGAGATGCTGTCCCCCTCCCCAAGGAGAACATTCTCTGAATTTCCCCCCTCCCTGTGAAAGAGGCAGAAAAAACAATGCCTCTTTCACAGGAAGAGAGCAAGTTCCTGAACATAAAGGGCAGGTTTCGGCCCAGCACTAATCCAGACATAGCAGGTGGCTTGGAAAACACATTTAGTTGTATCCAATGTTAGCCCTTCTTAGACCCTTTGAAATGAAAGTGACTTAAGTTAGTCATGGCAAGGTTATTAATTTCAATAGGTCTACTCTATTCATTTCAGTAGTTCTACTCTAAGAAGGATTAACATTTCAGCTGATGATCTATCTCAGGCCTTGCCTTGCCAGGCATGACCTCGCTGTTTCAGATGTGATTTAGACTTTCCAGGCAGCGCAACCGCTGCAGCCCAATCTCCCCTGAGAGACCCATCCTGAGCTAGGGCAGAACAGTTGAGTAAGCTACCAAGATCCATAGCCTGACAAATGCAGCTATGCATGGCAAGTGGAGGCTCCCTCTTGCATCCCTTATGACATGCAACCAAACTCCCAATGCGGCTGGCCGGCCCTGCTGAAATGGATGTGGTCAGAATGAAGCAATGTGGGTGTTTCACAAAGTATGAAGCTGTATCTGTGTGTAATGGTAATGGAGCTATCTGGGCATGCAAGCTGGCAAGATAGTACAAGTAATAGGGAAAACTCTGAGCCTAGAAACATGGGTCGACCTCAAAGGTAATGCTAGGAAGAAGAGTTTTGATATGTCAAAGGAATGAGCAGCAAGCCAAAGAACTCTGGGTGGATCTTGGAGCTATGCAGCGGAATGTCTGACCATACCGGGTCTCACAATCAAGCACTGAGCAGTTGGTCTCAAGGGGAGTGATAGAGTTGAGGCAAAGAACACAAAACAGGCAAGGAATATGTGCAGGCTCAGGATGAATTTAAAGAAAGGAATCAATTGCTTGACTCTAGGGAATGAATAGGAGCTTTCCAGCAATTCCTGGCTTCTTGACTGAATTAAAGTTAGCTGGCAAAGCACCAGAAAAGTTATGCTTCCAAGAGACAATCAGGTAGAGGTTCTTAAAATAAAAGGGACCACAGGAGGTTCTTTAACCCGCTGGCTTAGCTTGTGATGAGGATACTTCAGGTTCTAGATTGGCCAGTTTAAGTTACCCTCATGGGTCGTTTGACCAAGGCACTAGCCTGGTAGTCAGGATGGTATTTGCATTTATCCAGAGTTCCCATACTTTGCATACTGCAGAAGAGCAACTCCTTTTTAACTCTAGTGACATGGAGGACATGGAAGTCATGCACTTAAATTACAATAAAGGTTTTATGAGCTGCCATTGTTGCCTTGTTTATGCTGCCTTTCCCAGTATGTAAGACATATTAGACAAGGAGCCAGAGTGATGCATCCAACTACAAACTACAGAACACATACGTACAATCCATCATGACTGGGCTTCTCAGTAAAAGAGTACTTAGTGTTAATGCCATTTATATTGCCATACTTGAGTGCTGCAAAAGTTAGAATTCAATAGCCAGGATCCAAAGAACCAGATTAAGGGGAGGGAGACTACACGTTCTTCAATGGAGACTTCTTTTTCTTTCTTTAAACCCCCTTCTGTGGTGGGGAGCTGGAATTTTGGGACAAAAACAGGAGGGGAAGCATAAATTCCTCCCGCTCTTGGAGCACCATGTTCCCGATCAGGAGGTTATGCACTTACACTGAGGTGAATAAGCCAATAACACATAGCTCTGCTATGAATGATTGGAAGAACATGTAGTCTGGACCTAGTTCCATACACCTAAGGAGGTTTTGGACTGGAGTTTCACAAAGAGCAGTGCTCCCCTCCCTATATGTCTGAAACTGACAAGTGCAATCCTATGCATGTCTATTCAAAAGTAAGCCTCACTGATATCAGTGGAGTCTACTTCTTGAGAAAGCTTCATCTTCTGGTTTTGCCAAGTCCTTCTGCATCTCCTTTTATGCACTCTTTTTTTGCTCCCAACTCTTCCTTTCCATGGGAATCCAACTATTCATTTTATTCTTTCTATTGGTTATATTCTATCTCAAGTCTCATAAGTTTTTTTCTGTCTGTTAGGGCTATTTCCCACCCAGCCATAAGATGCTCTGTCAATATTCATTTTCCTTCTAAATAATAACCATTTCATTTCATTTTTCCATTCAATACCTTGGCAGGAATTGTTGTAGAATTTCTCTGGGTTTTTTTTTCATTTTCAGTGAAATAGTTTATCTTACTTACCCCGGCTCTTAAAGTAGATAAACACTCCTCATTGCTTTTTCTCAGAAAGTGGAGTTATACATTTTTAGAAACACTGTTCTCTTATGTCTCTTTGCCCTCACTGAACCATCCCTTATGTGGCTTTTATTCTATTTTGTTTGCCATTGGCTCCAATCACATTTTCTGTGTTTTTCCTGTTCTACTGTTTCAGAGGAACCTAATTTTTGTGATAACTTTCCAATTCTGATTTCTTTCTCGAACTGAATACCACAGAATAATGTATATTCTGCAGGGAACCAGAATGGGTAACAGTGGGCAAAATCCAACTTATGTCCTACTTAAGCGGACACATACTGCCTCTGATCACCTTTTAAAGCCATCCAAAGTGGTGGTCATCACCAGCACATTTTTGGTAGCAAATTCCATAGTTTGACTATATGTGAAGAAGTACTTCCTTTTATTTGATCTGAATCTCCAAACATTCAGCTTCTTTGGGTGACCCTGGGATATAGCATTATGAGAGAGGGAGAAAAATGTCTCCCTATCCACATTCTCCACACCATGCATCATTTTATAATCTTCTGTCATATCTCCACATAGTCACATTTTTTCCCTAAATGAAAAAGTCTCAAATGTTGTAATCTTTCCAGATTGGGGAGTTGCTCCTGCCCATTGGTCGCTTTGGTTGCCCTTTCCTGCACCTTTCTGAGCTCTACATTAGGGTGCTGGTTCCTTGCACAACCCTCAATGGACACCCTCCCTCTGTGAGTCTACCTTCTCACCACCATTGTCACTAGCTCCTCCTCCTTGTTCTCATTATTGCTGCCACTTGCTTTCTTGTCAGATAAAGAGCCAATGAGCAAGTAGACAATGGCATCTACTGTTGCTTCTTCTCACTACCACCACTGTCTGTGCCGCAAAGAGAAAGAGAGAGTCAGGTGGGGAAAAAAACAGGTTGCAATAGGGAAGAGAAGAAGCAACTCTAGGTGGGTCTAGTCAGTGGGCTCCTGATGTGTTGTGGGCCCTCGGCAGGTCCCTGCTCATGCCTACCCTTGACACCAGCTCTGGATGCACCAAAGATTTGTATCAAGCATTACGACATTGGCCATTTTGTTTTGTATTCAATATTTTTCCTCAATGGTCCCTAACATGGAATTTACTTTTTTTGCAGTGGACGTACACTGAGCTGACATGTTCATTGAGCTAGCCCCGTGTCCCGAAGACCCAGACACTTGCTGTTTGTGAGAACTAGTCCAGGGTTAAATTTCATTGTACAAGTCAT
Source organism: Anniella stebbinsi (assembly GCA_029215795.1). Taxonomy (NCBI): domain Eukaryota; kingdom Metazoa; phylum Chordata; class Lepidosauria; order Squamata; family Anniellidae; genus Anniella; species Anniella stebbinsi. Next base: position 228,105,036 of record JARDYH010000001.1, read on the forward strand.
TGACTTTCTTGAACCAACACTAATTTTTCCTTCTGTCAAGGTCCAGACACTGACCTTGAAGATTCCTGGCAGGAAGAAGAGCATGGAAAGCAGAACATTCCCACAGTGAACCCTAGCACCAATAGCAACTCAGGGGAACCCATAATCCCAGCAAAGTCTTTCGCACGAATTGGGGATTTCTCCCTAAAGCAAATATTAGCTTCAGTAGGGGGATCTTCCTTGGGACCACAGCAGGGGAGGAAAGGGTTAAATCACCACTCCACCACTACCATAGTCCCATTACTTATCATTTCCTCCCAGCAGATATAACTTACATTTTTTATAACCCTGTACATTAGATGCAAAGATGCACTTAACATCTCATACAGCTTGGCACTTACTCCCAAGCAAACATGGGTAAGAGTGGGCTGCACTTCTCTCCCTTGGAAATCACTGGAGTGTAAAAGCAATTAACATGGGATGGATCATGTCCATAGCAATTTATGTAACCACCACAACCACATGCTGAGCATTCTTAAATGCATCTTGATTTATACATATTGCTATTTTCCACTGGACCTGTTAAGTGATGTTCAACATAGGCATTTAATATTTGCAAAATGATATGGAGATTCAAATCACTATAGAGATACTAAGAATTATTATTAAATGAGTTTATTAAATGCTCTTTTGAGAAATTGATTCCTGACCTTGGATTCATCAGGGGCTCCTTAGAAGCCTTTAATAGCCATTGATTTTTTTGATGTAGTAAAAAAAAAAAAACCCGTTCAGAAACAGCATGTCGTCTTCCTCCTTTAATTATTGTTTATAAGGACTACCTACTAGCAGAATGTGAGATGTATGGATGCTTTTAACAGAAATGACATTTTACAATGGTTGAAATAAGCAGAGTAACAAGCACCTTGTACGATAAACTTGATTTTGAGGTGACCATAATAAGACCTTTACAGTTCACAAACAGGGGCCTTACAATTAGACTATCTATAATTATATACAGTTAGACTGCAAATCTTGTACATGTTTAGACTCCCCAAAAAATCCCTAAAACTCCCAGCATTCCCCAGCCAGCCATTTCCTTCAGCAACATCAGACCAATGGTGAGCTCATGTGAGGTTGAACCAAATGGAGAGACCCCTCCTTGTTTGGGGAGGTGGCTCTTTGCTTCTGCAGGGGAGAAGCAGAGTGGGACAATGGGAAATTGGACTGCAATGCTGAGGAATGTGAGATATGTGGTCTGGTGGAATTGGTCTTCTTGCTTGGCTATCCTGGGTTCTTCCAATCCAGTCCCATCCTTGCCATATGCTCGTTGCTAGAGAAATCAACTAGCTGTGAGTCTTGCAAGACCTGATCCCTGTTCCTCTGCCTGGCTCATTTCCACCTAGCTTGGGAGGGTGGGACTCTGATAGATACTACTTACAAGGGCTGCTGTTGTGCTTAAAGCTACCTAAAGATCATCAGGATGGGGGCTCATATTGTGTTTGTGACTGGGTCTACATTCAGCTTCAATCAGATGCATTAATGTTCCTGCTATTTCATTTTTATTTCTTTTGTTAGGCTTTAGTATGTTCATTTAATCTTAGTGGATTGTTTAAATTTATATAGCATATTTACTAATGTAATATGTTTAACCTAGTTGTATGACTATTTAAATTTTGTCATGATTTATAATTGTCAGTGACTTTTCTAAAAAATATTGCTGTATTTCATTGAATTTTTTTTGTGATATTGCTGTAAGCCACTTTGATCATGATTTTACCTTGGAAAAGTGGCATACAAATAAAGGAGGAGGAGGATTGTGTGGTGTCGGGCAAACCAGTTATATTTCTCAGCCATCATTGATTTATGTACTATGAAATTGGATACATGCTGCCTTGGGAGTAGGTCCCATTAAATTCAGTGGGGCTTACTTCTGAGCAGACTTGCACAGGATTGCACTAAAAATTGACATTTTTCCTATCCTTTCAAAGGATTGTTAACATTGCGTTTGAGAGCTGTGTATGTGGTTATGATACAGATCCAGGAAATGGCAGTTTAGGTTGTGTGCTTGTGGTTGTGTGCTTGGCTGGATTCTTCGTCACTGTTTGAACATATGTTTAATATGGAATGGAGGTCTGCTATTCTGCATTCAGAATTAGACTATAGTAGAGGATATGAAAGTATGGGCTGGTAAAATATTAGCTTTTATCATTTCCCCATTTAAGGGGTACTGCAGATGACGACAACGAACAGCAATGAAAACAGAATTAAATATTGTTAACTTAGTGCATTGAAATGTAGAATTTTTGTACTCTACATCTTGGAATACCCTCTAGATGGAAACTGGACTTAGACCAGGTCTGTAGAAAATCAATGGGATTTAAGTTAGTCATGGGCCTTCTCAATGTATGGCAAAGTCTGAATCAGATCTTCTGTTTGTTCAAGTGTAAATTTCTAGTTGATTTCTTTAGTGCTACAATATTTCCTAAAGTAATGGAAACAAAAAGAAAAGAGTATTTATGCAGTTCCAATAGAAAAATAATAATAATGGAGGGGCATATGTGAGCTGACCTTAACCAAATTGTGATAAATCATAGAATCATAGAATAGTAGAGTTGGAAGGGGCCTATAAGGCCATTGAGTCCAACCCCCCACTCAATGCAGGAATCCACCTTAAAGCATACCTGACAGATGGCTGTCCAGCTGTCTCTTGAATGCCTCTAGTGTGGGAGAGCCCACTACCTCCCTAGGTAATTGGTTCCATTGTCGTACTGCTCTAACTGTCGGGAAGTTTTTCCTGATGTCCAGCCGGAATCTGGCTTCATGTATCTTGAGCCCATTATTCCACGTCCTGCACTCTGGGATGATCGAGAAAAGATCCTGGTCCTCCTCTGTGTGACACCCTTTCAAGCATTTGAAGAGTGCTATCATGTTTCCCCTCAATCCTTTCTTCTCCAGGCTAAACATGTCCAGTTCTTTCAGTCTCTCCTCATGGGCCTTTTTTTCCAGACCCCTGATCATCCTCGTTGCCCTCCTCTGAACATACTCAATGTTCTCATTGACACAACCAAAACCAAGCTGATGCTTCAACTTTGCTTCCTTCTCTTTTCCTCCTTTCTCTAATTGTAATTGAAGCTACATATATGATCCCAATAAACAGATTCAACTACACTTGCAACAACCTGCTTCTCTGATATTTTGATCTTAAAGAAAAATGTAGAAGCAAATGAATATGCCTGAGTGATGCTCCTTTACAAGAGCATGTCATTTCCTTCCCTTAATGAAGGGCAAAACCACTTAGAAGGAAAATTTTGATCCAGAAGCTTGTAGATATTTAAATCATGATAGAATTATGAATGTGTGCTGCTACTGCAGGCCATGAATTGATACTTTTTTGATGGAAAATCATCATCATTATAACCTTTCTTATTCATGTAAAGCAAAAGAAATGTGGTTAATTGATTAGAGTAATTAAACTTTAAAGTCCCACACAGAGAGGCTATTTATTTATTTATTTATTATTACATTTATATCCCACCTTTTTTCCTCCAAGGAACCCAAGATGGCTTACTCCTCTCCATCTTCTGCTCAAAACAATGCTGTGAGGTAGGTTAGGCTGAGAGTCTAAGTGCCCTTCATGACCAAGTGACCTTCGTGACCAAGAGGACTAGAACCGGACCTCCTGAGTCCCAGTCCAACATTCTAACCACACCACACTGGCTTCCTAATTCTTCTAATTATTGGAGCTAAAATATGTTTATCTCACTGGAGGATATATAATGACTAGGGATGTGCACTGGATCTGATCTGACCCACGATCCGAATCCGCTCCAGGGGGAAATCGGATAAATTATCCGATTTCCGATCTCACCGCTGGATCGGCCGATCCAATCCGAACCGATCCGAAAAGGTCCCGATCCGGTTCGGATGGATCGGCAGATCGGCGGGCGCCCGCTGTCGCCCACCACCGCTTCCATTGGCGGGCGCCAGCGGGCGCCTGCCGATGGAAGTGAACAGCGGGGGGGAGCTTCCCTAGCAGGCCTGTCCGCGGCGCGCTTACCTTCCAGGGACGTCCATCACCCGGCGCGCCACCCTGGAGCAGGCCGCGAAGCCCGCTCGCAGTAGCAGCCGGCGCTGGACGGGAGTGGACGTTCCTGTAAGGTAAGCAGTGGCAGGGGGAGGGGCTTACCCCCCCCGGGGCCGTCCGCTTTCATCCGCTGGCACCAGCAGATGGAAGCGGACGGCCCCGGGGGGGGGTACAGAGCGCGGGGGAGGGGGCTTACCTGCCGGGGCCATCCACAGCAGGCGGCCCTGGGGGGGAGGGAGTTAGGCCCCCCCTCACCCACCCGCCGCCATTTTTTCCTCATAGACTTGCATTGCAATGCAAGTCTATGGGGGGGAAAATGGTGGCCGATCCAAAAATTTCCAATTTTTGGATCGGGATCGGACTCGATCCAGTCCAGGGGGCCTCCGATTTTGTCCGATCCAATCAGTGACAAAATTGGAGGTCCCGATCCGATCCGGGGGGTCCGTGCACACCCCTAATAATGACTGTATGACAAATGCCAAAACTGCAAAATAAATATTCTGAAACACCCAAGCCAAACCCGGGGTCAATAGGCCATTACTCATAACCCAGGACTGGGGTTCCCAAGATGGCACCTGTGGGCACCATTATGCCAATGGACACCTCTGTTGTGTTTTGGAGCTCAGGCTGCATCTCTGCAATGTAGTTAGGTACTTGGGCAAGTTATTTTTCTTTCAGTCTCACCAATTTGCCTCTTGGAAATGAGTGTTTTGTTACTGGCCGTTGCCACCATGACAGCCATTTTATGAATGAGCATGCCCCTCTCCCATGGCAGCAATTTTGTGAGAGCACCCATGACACTTTTTCAAAATTCCAAATGTACCCACTGAACCCAAAGGTTTGGGGACCCCTGAAACAGTAACATTCCTTTCCCTTGACCCAACCATGAATATCAATATCACTGCCAATACTTTTTTTTTTCCAGTTCCCTCCTAGCACCATGTGCCCACTATATATGCATGATGCCACAATTACTCACATTGAAGAACAGGATCTTAGTTACTTGCAGATCTTCAATTTCTTTTGAAGCTATGATAGCAGGGGAAAGCAAGGCGCCTGTTGCCTATTCAATTTACTGTGAAAAGTGATAGAGGACATTTTGGTGGCTGTTGTATTGGTAAAAACTACTGGTGGTGCTGCTAAACTTCATGATTACCTGGTCTTGCCTTCATAATCAGTTACATTGCTAACTGAATGTCATTAATTTCAGAGGTTCTTCCGCAGCTCAAAATGTAGAACAAGATTCTTCACATATGCAGAATGTGCTTTGAGGTCACAAACCTATGCATGGTTACCTAGGAATAAGCCCCACTGAACACTGAGACGATGGGTTCTGAATAAAGAATGCATGGTTAGCTTAAATCTTGGACGTGGTCAAAAAAACAAACCAACCCAATGACATTTTAAGGCAATATGGGATGGTACAATCAACATTATGAGCCAATTAAAGTGGTTGTAAAATTGTTACAATGTTGTACTACATTGATGATCATTGTGCAGAGGCAGTCAACAGTAGGAAGTCAATTTTCCCTGTGTTTTTCCATGCAGCTCACTGAGAAAATAGAAACGTGGTTTGGCATTAACAATGATGAGTGAATTCTTCTCTGGTGTGGTTTTGCTTCTTGCTTAATTTTCAACGTTTGTTGATGAAGTAAGGTAGACCGCAAATCTTAGGAGGTTGAAAACTTTACATATGCCCCCTAATAATTTTTAAACACTCTTTTTAACTATTTGAACATTACTATTAATACTGTTGTTCCCCGCCTCGATCCAAACGGAGAGGCGGGTAAGAAATAAATTATTATTATTATTATTATTATTATTATTATTATTATTAATACTGGCAGTAATGAAACTTTGGACTCAATGGCCCTATAGGCACCTTCCTACTCTACTATTCTATGATTCTATGAAATAGGGATAGAAGAATTTCCAATCCAAGTCAGTTTCACATGTGTTTGATCAAAAGTCAGTTCCGTCCCATTCTGCATCAGTCTGTATTTTTTTAAAAAATCCCATGAAAAAGTTTGTATGCATTTTCCATGATATGCATCTTAAAATGCCATTTCCCAAGTATACACATTTTGAACATCATTTCCCTTAATATATACATTTTGTGTGCATTTCTGACACACAAACTGCAGTGCAAAATTCAGAAATCCAAGTGACCTGAGTTCTGATCCACATGTCAGTGAATTAGGTCATTTTCCCTTAAAATGTGGACTGCACAAAATTCTCCCCTATCCTTAATCACGTGTCAGTAAGACTAAGAATTTGTGTACTGTTTTCTAGTTATGTCAAAGCTCAGAGTGTAATTTTGGCCAAATATTTCCTACTGTTTTACCCAAAAATCACATTCGGCCACTTTTCCATGTCAGAGGGCAATCAGTCTACCTATGCAAAATATAATTGAAGAATTCTCCAATTGCACAGTATATTTGGAAACTACTGGAGAATTTCTTATTAATCTGCCCTTAAGAGCTGCCCGCCCACTTCTGTCTCCATAACTCAAGCAGCCTGCAAAACAAAAACTAAAGAAGAAGAGTCAAGGAATTAACTATGTAATAAACCAGTGAACACTTTGAGGACAGAGGAAGCAGTCACTATGAAACGTAAGTACTGCTCAGTGTGTCCTACCACGTAATGAAACAACTTTAAAAAAACCACATTTTAAAACAGAATATAAGTCGTTTTAAGGGCAATATGGATAGGCTCACAGTCTTAAAATTCAGAGCACGTGTTAGTTTTATTATCCTTTGGCTAGTAGCAATGTTTATCACCAGTCCATGATAAATAAATGGAGTGCATATAGGCACTTTAGATTAACAGGCTTCAAATCTGTTGAAATCCAGGAGTTTTAACATTTCTAGGTGAATGCTGAATGCCGAATCTCCTGATTTTTCATGGACTGGAACAGTTTACTGAGTTTTTTGGGCTGGCATCACACTAACAGTGGTCTCTGGATATGCCTCTGCCTACACTGGTAGTGCTTCATCAGCAGAAAGAGGTCTAGGGAGAAGGGGGAAGCATGCACCCTTTGATACTGAACATGATCTCCAAACATCCCAAAAGATTTCCAAGTGGCAATGGGGAATCAGGATGCTTGGAAGTACCCACAGATTCAGAAGCTATAGTAAATCTTCCTATGGGTTTCTGTTGCCCTTTATATTCAAATAAAACACTCCAAGGTACAGTCATTCATTCATATTTATCACATCTTATCTCATCATTCATGATTGATAGCTGTACATTCAAGAGGCCTCCACTGAAAACAATTGCCTTTGAGCCAGTGATGTTAAGCGATATGAAATCGCCGTCTACACTGTTTGAAGGCTGTGGTTGCGGTTTCACAAATGCAACTTATCATTTAATGTTACTGGGTTATAACAGTGATCAGTTAGCTGTAGGCATGAATAAAGAACCTGCTTTTTAAAAAGGAAATTCTATTTATATCCCAACTTTTAGTCCCATGAGGCCATCAATGGACTTAAATAGAATATATAGAAAAGGATTTATCTCTCTCTCTCTCTCTCTCTCACACACACACACACACAAAACTATAATAGCAATAGGTACAAGATAAGCATCTTTATAAAGCAAATGAAAATCATACAATTATTACACACACTCACACACACACACATTATGAAATGCAAATGTGAACATAAAATATGAACTTTGTATCATTTATGATGGTACTTAATAATGGTAGCACAAGAAACATTGTCCTTTATAAAGTGGTTTCTATAGCAACAGCAAATAATTGCTTAAATCAGGCATGTTCATCACTTGCACAGAACAAGGTACAACATCACATTAGCCAGACGTCTCCAATCCATATCCTTTCTTACTGTAAACACATTTTATGGTCACTCTAGTGTATATATACACGCACATACACATAGACAACAGAAATTCTCATTGGGTGCTTTTGGAGAAATCAGTGCCTAAACTAATCAATCTCCTACAATCTATGTGACTCCTTGTATTTTCCTGGACATCCATTAGAAGAATCATATTTTCATGTTCAAAACTAAGGTACCCTTCATGTTGCAAAATATAGTTGTCTAAATTTTCTTGGAGAACAAATGAATGAACAAAGAACAAAGTGGCAAATCAGCAGAATGATGATCCATGTTCAACATTTTAGGGACACTTTTCACAAAGTGTACATATATAAAAGCTTCGTAAAATTAATTCGGAAATAATCCATCCTTCTAAACATGAGGACAAGTAGCCCATGCAAACATCCCTTGGAGAAGGAAAACCCTAAACGGCTCAGTCTGCCCATTCATTCCTCCTAGAGCAGTATGCATGTGTATGTGAATGGCCAAGGACTGATGGGGAGGAGAAAGGAAAAGAGGTTCCTCAAGCCCTGTGGGAATATACTCCCATACATAAAGCTGCATAAAAGTATATATCATTGGCGCTTCATTGCATTGGCACAACACAACTTGATTAATCATGCAAGTTAAAAGTGGGTCTGCTGAAATATTGAAAGGCTGGCTTCCCATACAAAATAGCAATGCTGTTGAAGTTTTGTAACACCTGGCTTGCAATAGGGAGTGTCATCAGATGAGCGTTTTATAGCCCTCTCACTATTGGCCATTCACGGATTTTTGTGGGTCCTTTTCATGATGCCGTCCACCTCCTGCACATCTCCCGCTCCTTCTGCTCATTTTCCCGTCACCCCCCCCCCAAATCTGCTTTTGGGGGCTGTGACGAAACTTGCCACCATTTCCTGCTGTGTGCAGGAAAAGCAGTGTGATAAAAATGCTCACTGAATGGGCCACGTGGTCATTGCTTGCTTCCACTTTCTTGCTTGTGTGAAGAAAGAGGAAGCTATTCATTCCTATTGTGGGACAGAAGCAGGAGGCAAAGCGACAGTAGGGAAACGTGATTCTCCCCCATCTGATGACGCTCATAAATTTGTCTAGCTCACCATTTATGATTATATGTTGAGATGATCAAGGTCCTGCCTTGCCCTGACCAAGGTCTTCTGCTTGCCATTTGAATTAAGATTATTATGAGGTTATGTTCCTATTTTGTGTCTGCATGAACTGCAGTCCTCTGACTAGATGTTCTGTGAGGCAGCTGCTGTGTTGTCAGTTTCTTAGCATATATCTGGTCATTGAAGAAATTAACTGAACATTTTGAAATGTAATTTAGATGTAACCCCAGTCTCACCATCAGCAAACCCTTGTTGTGGAGGAACTATGGGGCATGAGCTCCCACTGTAGTGAGATGTACGAGTGGGTAGAGAATGCCAAGGAACTAAAGTAGATTTCACAAAATTACATAAGCAGAAATACTATGACCCTGCATATAAGTTCCAAAGGAAAGTTTCTCAAAAAGCGCATGTGTTTATTTCTTGAATGTATGCCCCACATTTCCCTTAAATAGCACTCAAGGTGGTCCAATGGTGCACACCACATGTAATAGTAAATCTCAGGAGTTTGGGAGATAGGAACATAAAACCTCCAAACAACCATTTTGTGGGAGGAAAGCTAATGTCTAATATACAACAAACTGAACATACAGTTTATGGTCTTTTCAGACTTCAGAGCAACCTCTCCCCCATCTCATAGACCCCCCCCACACACACACACAACCCCAATCCAGTTGTAATGAGTGGCAACAAGATGTAAACTGCACAAGCCACATCACAAAAAGTGTTTCCCCTCCCAAGTGGCAACTGGTACCCATCAAATGGGTGACCTGCTGTCTCCTCCTTGTCATCCTTCTCCTTGTTGCAACTGGCAATACAATAATGCACATGCGGCAAAAAATGCAGGCTAATTAAGAACTCTAAAAAAGATTTAAATAGTATCCACAGTTAACACTTGCAATTTGCAACCTTATTACAATTTGTGCTGAGAGAGATTTGCCGACCACTACTTTAGAATTCAGGGAGACAATATCTATGTAATTAAAACTCCAAAGTATATCAAGCTATGATCACTAGTTAATTATACTTTACAAAGTATTGCTACAGCTAGAGAACCCCATAAAACCATACATGACATATACAACTCTTTATTTGCCTCTTTAATACAGGAACTATAGGCATTCTTCTCCCTTTTCTCCTTCTGCTTCTCCATCAGCACTAGAAATTAATTTTAAAAAGGAAATCTGGACTTCGTTAAATTCCATCAAGATCATGTGGGACGTACAAATGAACCTCAGTAACCCCATGGGCTTCAAAATATTGTGTAGCTTAGAAAAAAGGCAAGTAAGTGAGACATGACAGAGTGTACAAAATTATGCATGGTGTGGAAAAAGTGGATAGGGAGACATTTTTCTTCCTCTCTCAGAACCCAGGGTGATTCCAATCAGCTTCATGGGATGACCCCAGGTTCTAGTATTATGGGAGAGGAAGAAAAATGTCTCCCTATCCACATTCTCCACACCATGCATAATTTTGTACACCTCTATCATGTCTCACTTACTTGCCTTTTTTTCTAAGCTAAACAATACTTTGAAGCCTGTGGGGTTACTGAGGCTCATTTGTACATCCTACATCATATAATTTTGTACACCTCCTTTTTTTCCAGGCTAAATAATCCCTGTTGTAACCTTCTCTCATAGGGGAGATGCTCCAGCATATTGATCATTTTAGTTGCCCCTTTCTGCATTTTTTCCAGCTCTATAATATCTTTTTTTTAAGTGTGATGACCAGAATTGTACACAGTATTCTAAGTGTGGTTGAACCATAGATTTGTATAAAAGCAATATGATATTGGCAGTTTTATTCTCAATTCCTTTTCTCATAATGTCTACAATGGAGTTTGCCTTCTGTACAGCGGCCGCAGACTGGGTTGACATTTTCATCTATCTGTCCACCACAACCCCAAGATCTCTTTCTTGTTCAGTCACCGCCAGCTCAGATCCCAACAGGTTATACTTGAAGCTGTTGTTGTTTTGCCCCAACGTGCATCACCTTACACTTGCTTACATTGAACTACATCTGCCATTTAGATGCCCACTCCCCCAGCTTGGAGAGATCCTTTTGGAGCTCATCACAATCCCACTTCGCTGCTCACTCCTAATTCCAGATCATTTATGTACAATAGGGTGACCAGATTTTGGAAACCAAAATCCAGGTCCAAAATGGCCGCCCAAAGGGGGCATGCCCACCAACATGTCCGGCCCCCAGGGGTGGGTCCAGCCCCAAGGGGCATGCCCACCCAAACATAGCCTTGGTCACATGTCTGATTTCACAGCACACAATTAAGACATACATATATTTCCTTGTCTGAAAAGCTGTGTAGAAATAGTGAGTAGCTATAAAGACGCGGGGCAGATGTTACACATCAACATTATATACATTGTGATATATACGTGAAATTGCTTTCAGGCAACATGACTAGAATTTTATCAGGTGTCACTTGTATGCATGCAGCACCTGGTGAAATTCCTTCTTCATCACAACAGTTAAAGCTGCACGAGCCATGCCTGGTGTGTACAGATATAAAAGAGGGCAGGGCTCCTGCAGCTTTAACTGTTGTAATGAATAGGGAATTTCACCAGGTTGGGTGGAGGGGGGAATCCACAAAGCCACACTGTACAATAATCATACTCTCAAAGTAAAAGTACAGAAAAGTAATGTTTGGAACTGAGCTGAAAGTTGTGACAGCGTGTACCCCTTTGCATGTAGTATAATAAGCAACAACACCAAATCAGTTTTGGAGCCACATTTTTTTATTACACAGCAACAAAGCAATGGTTGTGTTGATGGTGGGGAATCCACTTACCTAAGGCAAAATTAAAAATTCATTCACACACACACACACACACTCACCCAAGGTAAAATCATCATCATCATCCACACACATAGAGTGAACAGGTTCTAGTCTAGCATTCTAGTTTTCTATATGCAGGGTGTTTTCATGCTGGGGAGTATTCAAACCTATGACCTCCTGACTGCTGTCTGAAGTCCAGTCCAGGAAGGAGTATATACCATGCTTCTTTTGAACATGAAGATTGGTACTTAGTCCCTCAGATGACACAGCACTTCAGCACTTTTTGTCTGTGTATGTATGTGCTGCTGAACTTCATGTATGTCCAGGGGCTTACATGAAGCAACTATGCACATGGGTTCATTTTTCATTTCAATGAAGAGTTCCAACTGGGGTGTGCAAAGGAAGGTGTATGTGGATCTAGCCTCTCCTTTGAAATGAATTAAGTATGTTCTTGTAGGTAAGAATATGCCTATACTGGAGCACTTGGATCCATAAGCAAGCTTGAGACTCAGGCCTCCTCTATTCCTTCTCATGAAATTAATTTACCTTTAATAATAAAAACTGAGCATTTTTTTCTTGTTGCCTCTACTTTGAATACAAAGGGAAGAAGATTTGATACAAGCAGCACAAGCCTATGAATATTTATTCAGAAGTAAGTTGCACCATAGGGAGGACAGGGCTCCTGTATCTTTAACAGTGGTGTAGAAAAGGGAATTTCAGCAGGTGTCATTTGCATGCATGCAGCACCTGGAGAAATACCCTCTTCATCACAACACTTAAAAGCTGCAGGAGTCCTGCTCTCTTTTGTATCTGGTCACACTAGCTAAAGAGGGCAGGGCTCTTGCAGTAATATACTGGTAATGCTTATACATAACAATCATCAGATTCTTACATCCTCTGTGACTATAAACCTGTACAAAAAGAGCTTAAATTGGAAATAACACCTACATTTAATTCAAATTATTCATTTCAAACTCTATATTTCAGACTATATATAAGTGAGAAATGGGGGGGGGGGAGGATGTTGTGCAATAAAAACAGCCCACAATTCCCAGCACGCACTGCCTGGAAGGCTGCACTTACCGGAGCCATGGAACAGTGAGCACTTGTGGCATTGCCACTGCAGGCAGCACAGTCACCAGCATGAATGCCTGCTGGCATGATGCAGGAGAGGCAGTCCATGGAGGGGTCGCTGGCACCACACATTTCCCAAGAGCCCAGCAGCTGCCTACTTCCCCAGAGAGCTCTCCTAGTCCTAGTTTTCCATAAATGCAGCCCTCCCAGGCAGTGCATGCTGGGAGTTGTAGGCTGTTCACTGCCTGCTTCCCCAGAAAGCTCTGTATGATGAACAGCCTCCAACTCCTGAATGCTGCACATTAGAGGCAGGTGAGAGAAGGTGGGTGGGGGGCTTCTCTGGGCCTCTGGAAAAACCTCTCCTCCTGCCCCAGCATCGCTGAGCTTTAGAAAGGGCCCCACAAAGTGCTTGTTTGGTCAGATGCCATAGGGAAGGGTTTTCTTTCTTCCACTCAAATGGCAGCCGCCATTTGAGTGGAAGGAAAAAATTCTTCCCTATGGCATCTGACCAAAACAGGCCTTCTGAGGCCCCATGTTGGGGGTGTGCCAGGGAGGGTGGTGGGACCATGTGAGAGAGGGAGAGGGCTTCTCCAGGCCTCCAGAAAAGCGGGGCTTTGCAAAGGCCTCAGAAAGGGTCTGTTTGGGCAGATGTGAGGGAAGCCTTTTTCTCTTCCTCTGGGGGTGCACGAGGGAGGGGTCATGGGGGAGCATGGGGGGCATGAGGGAAGGCCTCTGTTAAGCCCCACTCCTGCATCACAGGGCCCATTAGGCAGACGCCACCGGTAACCCCATGCCTTGCCTTGTCTCATGCTGCTGCTCCTGGTGCCTGCAATCGGATCGGCCAGGGGAGGGACTCACCAAGACACAATCACAATCCCGGACCCCCCCCTCCATCCCCCCCACCCAAAACAACCCCCCCCCCACCGCACGCCCGCGCCGCCCCACCCCGCGCTCCTTACCTGGGCGTCTGCTTCCCTCCGGTGCTCAGAATCTACTGAGAAACAGGCTCCCTGGCCTGTCTCTCAGTACGCGCCGGGTGATGACGTCATCACCCGGCGCGCTACTGAGGGACAGGCCGCGAAGCCTGTTTCTCAGTAGATTCCGAGCATCGGAGGGAAGTGGACGCCTCAGCAGGTAAGTGCCTCGCGCTGCCCGCCTCCCGCCACCGCCGCGTGACCCCCCCGCCACCCCGGTTTTCCCCCGCTGCTCCCCGGTTGCCCCGGTTCGGCCTAGGTTTCCAGGTTAGGACCGGGAAACCCCGGGCCATCTGGACACCCTAATGTACAAGTTGAAAAGAATTAGTCCCAATACCGATCCCTGTGGGTCCCCACTATTTACTTCCCTCCATTGGAAGAATATACGATTTATTTCTACTCTCTGCTTTCTGTTCTTTAACCAGTTACTGATCCATAAAAGGACCTCTCCTCTTATTCCATGACTGCTAAATTTGTTCAGGAGTCTTTGGTGAGGGACTATCAAAAGACTTTCGGAAGTCCAAGTAAACAATATCCACCAGATCACTCCTGTCTACATGTTTGTTGACACCCTCAAAGAATTCTAGAAGATTAGTGAGACAGGACTTGCCTTTGTGGAAGCCGTGTTGATTTTTTTTCAGTAGGACATGTCTTTCTGTATGCTTACTAATTTTGTCTTTAATAATGCTTTCAACCAATTTACCCGGAATGGATGTCAAGCTAACCAGCCTGTAATTTCTTGGATCCTCCCTGGATCCCTTTTTAAACATTTGTGTTACTTTGACCATCTTCCAGTCCTCTGGTACAGAGGCTGAGTTTAGGACATGTTGCATATTTTGGTTAGAAGATCCACAATTTCATATTTGAGTTCTTTGAGAACTAGAGGATGGATACATGGGGTGGGGCAGTGTTCTAGAGGGTGGGCACCATTTCCAAAAAGGCCTAATTTCAAGATGTTACATGGTGACATTCTGTCCATTATGGATCTTAGAGGTTGTCTGGGGTCTGCTAAGTGTAGCCAATGAAACAGATAGAACATGCTTTGAAACTGTGCTACATTTAGGGTAGTCAATCATAAACAAGTATGTGCCCTTCAAAAGCCACAATAATAAAAATTATTTGTAATAGAAGGCTGTGATGTCTAATGTTTTCCAAATGCCATGACTAAATCATTTGGAGCACCCTACTACTTATTCAAGTGGCAGGTGTTGTGTGGGTAGTTGGTTTACAGAAGCAGCAACAGCAATAATTAGAAAGGCGTGACAAAAAGTGAAATTAAAAATAAGCTCATTTCATTACTGCAAATCCATTACTGATTTTTTAAAATAATATACATGTGTCTTGATGAGGTAATACTATAACTTGGCCAGAATGCAAGAGGAGGCCTTCTTTGCATATGCTATCAAAGAAAAAAAATCAAAATGCAAAATATTTATGGGTAAAAAAAAAAAACTTGTAAGACTTTAGAGAGCTGGTAAATAGGTTTCTATACAATGGCCCTGGTCCAGAGATCTTCATGGACAGAAATGGATTACATATACAGCTAAATGCAAACAGTAATATCCCTTAAATTGTGATGATTACTGTTATCTCTGTTAGCTATGATCATCTGTTGGTGACGCAGGGATGTGCGAATCAACAAAATCTGAGCTTCTCTGAGTTCCACCTTGAAACTCATCCCGATTCATATCTGTATCAGATTTGTTGTCGTTATTGTTCTCATGAACATTCATGTGTATTTCAGTGCACACCTTTCCAAATTCTACGAATCACACCACGAGTTCAGAAATGCATGGACCTTGAGTGCAGACTGCTTTCAAGTCTGTATTCAAGTCTGGGAGTTGCGAACTGGGTAAATTTGGCTCTAAAATGAACTGAGACAAATTTCTCATACATAGAAGCAGAGAATTATGTGTCTGGATTCAGTATCCTTGTCCCTGAAAAAGAAGTGATCCAAACTTCCAAATATATAGGAGCTCTAAATGCACAAAGCTGGATGCCACATGTAACTTTTCACCCATTCCTTTTCGAAACTTATCCAGAAGGAGCATTCTTCTATGCCTTTATGGTTAACTTGCTTTCTTGGTCTTCTAAAATATTCTAATGTTTGAGTCCTGCCTTGATTTGATATGCAGCCTGAGCTGTTTTAGGACTCATAGGGGGAATCCACACAGTCCTTTGGAACGTTTTAAATTGTATTTTAAAACGTTCCAAATAGGTGCATTCTAAAACGTCTTAGGCCACATTACTGAGTACTCACGTTACAGGAGAAACAGTCTTCTGTCTTTAAAGCGGTGTGTGCGATCACACACTGTTCTGCCCTGTCTTTTCTTCTTTCGTTTTTCAGTGAATTTAGGGCAAGGCATTGTGGGGGTTGTAGTTCAGTTACACACTTCCTTCTTAGTTCCTCTGTCATTCCCTAGCGAGTATAGGGTTAAGAATTGTGGTTGTTGTAGTTCACTGGTCCACTTCCTGTTTCTTCCCCACCAATCAACTGCTCAGCATTTGGGCACCAGTAAAGGAAGCACTGCCCCCATGAATCAGAAACGGTAAGGAAGGACACATTATTTTACTTAAAACGATTTATTAAAAGTGAAACCGTTGTATATAACTGAAGGGAGTTTTAAAAAACCTCAGATATACAACGTTATAGGGAGTGCGTCATGTGGCCCAAAGAGTTTTCATAACCCTTATAAAACGTCAAAAAACTTGTGTGTAGATCCGCCCATAGTCCACGTGTGTAAAAGTTTCTTGGAAGACGTTTTAGGACTCATGCAGAATTGGCAATGTGGTGACAAATGCTGCGTGTGCTGACTAATGTTGCGATGTGATTATACTCAACTGTCCAATAGCTTTGCCATCAGTCTTCCCATTTCTACTATAATAAAAAGGCAATGTGTCCTTAATATATCAAATGCTGCTTACGTTCCATGTTTTATTTAAGTGTCATCTCAGTGTTATGCTTTCAGGCATTGAGGCAAAAGCAGAAGTTAAATCCATACTGTGGTGCTCCAGACATACCAACCATTTTGTCTGAGGCTGAGTACTCAAGCTCTGTCAAGGTGTTTTTATTTTGTTTCTAACCAATTTATCTGATCCATATCTCCTGGAACGGAATGCAAACCCAAACACAATTTGCAGTCAGAAATCTATACATATCCAAGCTTGTGATGTGTTCTGCAAAATAAAATAAAATAAAATTGGTTTTGGCTAATATGCAATGCTCACAAAATCGTGTACATTTGAGAAATGTGCAAAACAATACGTATGGATTTACATGCAGAAAAATGAATCCAGGACTGGATGAGATTGGTGGTGAAAAAATGAAAACCTCAATGAGATTGAGATCCGCCCATCCTTAGTACTCACATTAGCCCAGCAATATGGGAGTCTCAGCAGCATCATTCCTTCTCTTGCGACCAGGCCAATATGAGAGGCATCCACATTGTGACTTCTTATTATTCCAGTATCAGTCCTCAAGAAATAGGAATTAATGCTGCCATCCACAGCATGGATTTATCCCCAAAGATCTAGGGCTTCATCTCTACTGTCAATCTAATGCAGGCAGGCTCATAGGGTCTATGCACACAGTAGACTGAACATGTTTAGGTGGGGGGGGGGGCTACCTCCATGATCCTATCCCCTACTCCACCTCATGCATGTTCAATTATCCTATATTTGTCTGCTGGAAAGGGCTAGAATCCTTAGGCATCCAAACTTCCACATTTTAGAAGAAACTGACTGCAAAACCAAAGCACACATCTATGTCTCTGTTTTGTGCATTCTTTAGTAAAAGTTTTGGTTCTGGCATGCTTCCATATGACTTCTTTTTAGTGACCTGAAATAAAGAAGAGAGGCAGCAATCACTGTATGAGCTGCTAATTCGTCTATTTTTAAGACCTGAATAACTTGAATGTGATTTTTCCCCCCACCCCCTATCCCCCTATGATCAAATTCACACACCTTTTCACATTTCAGTTCACTGATTCTCTTTTCCATTTGGATGGGCCACGCAGAGGCAATATTTTCCATTCTACTTAAACAATTAGTGATGGTTTATTAATTTGAACAATTTAAAAAGACAGCCCCCTTCCATTTGCTCACTTAAAAAAATGAAAACAAGTTTTCAAGTTCTTAAACTTTTTGCTTCAGGAAGTGTGTGTGTGTGTGTGTGTGTGTGTGCATTTGTGTACGTTCCAAATTGAATTCTAGCTATTTGTACGTTCATTGTCCTAATGTGATCTTATTCATTTCAGTGGATGTTCTGAGACTAATAAAGAATATTCATGTATTAATCACATTTTTATCTCCGCCTTTTGTCAAGAAGCTCAGAGCAGTGTGCATTTTGTCAGCTTACCACCCATGAGAGGGAGAGAGGGGGAGAGAGAGAGAGAGAGAGAGGGAGAGAGAGAGAGAGAGAGAGAGAGGGAGGAGAAGGAGAAGGAGAAGGAGCAGAAGAAGAAGCAGCAGCAGCAGCAGCAGCAGAAGAAGAAATAAAGGCCAAGCTCAGCACACTTTATTGCTGAGTCAGGATTAGAACTCAGGTCTATCCAGACCAACTAAATGGCCAACTCCCTCAAACTTGAACACTGCTCTCTTGAATGAATAGCAGATGCAGCCTAAGGAGATACTAGAACAGGGGTAAGTAACATGGTGCCTACAGACACCAAGGCACCCCTGGACATCTTTCTTGGTGCCTGCCAAGGTGTCCTACCTAGGGTGACCATATGAGAAGGAGGACAGGGCTCCTGTGTCTTTAACATTTGTATAGAAAATGAAATTTCAGCAGATGTCGTTTGTATGCATGCAGCACTTGGTGAAATTCCCTCTTCATCACAATAGTTAAAGCTGAAGGAGTTGTACTAGAGTGACCAGATACAAAATAGGGCAGAGCTCCTGCAGCATTAACTGTTCTGATGAAGAGGGAATTTCACCAGATGCTGCATGCATACAAATGACACCTGCTGAAATTCCCTTTTCTATACAACTGTTAAAGATACAGGAGCCCTGTCCTCCTTTCCATGTCGTCACCCTACCCTTCCCACTTTTTTTTTAATTAACACATTGGCTGAATTCGGACAACACGATAGTCAATGGTGGGGTAATAATCAACTTTACAGTTGTTCATCTAGGGGGTACTCCCCACACAACATGGTAATAAATAATCAAAAGTGATGTGGATTAGGATCAGTGCTGAGATGACTATGGCAGCATTCGGACGACACGATAGTCAATACAACTGACGATTGTCCCCCCCCCCCCAGTTGCTTATTGTGTCGTCTGAATTCAGCCATTGTCTTACCTAGTCTGATCATATGAAAAGGAGGACAGGGCTCATGTAACTTTAACAGTTGTAGAGAAAAGGGAATTTCAGCCAGTGTCATTTTTATGCAATTAGTTCCTGGTGAAATTCCCTCTTCATCATAGCAGTTAAAGTTGCAGGGGCCCTGCCTTCTGTTGTATATGGTCACTCTAGTATAGTGCCTGCAACATTAACTGTTGTGATGAAGAGGGAATTTCACCAGGAACTAATTGCATACAAATGACACTGGCTGAAATTCCCTTTTCTCTACAACTGTTAAAGTTACATGAGCCCTGTCCTCCTTTTCATATGATCAGCCTATCTTACCAGCACCTGAGAGTGCTGTGAAATAGGTTTCTGTTGGTGCTGGAAACTGCAGATTCAAAGGAGCCGTTTAGTGTGTTGGGACTCAGACCCCACTTCTGCCTGTACTCAGTCTTTCGGGCAGTGACTTGTCCTTTGCCGTACCTCATATGTGGTACGGCAAACATGCCTGTACTAGAATTTCTCAAATCTATCCTTCAGTTCTAATAAGTTCCACTGCTGGCCCGCAGCTCCACTGCTGAAATTGGTGGTGGAATGGATGCAGGCAGGCTCGCTGTACTGATGTGGTACTTCATTTCTATGGCCATGTAAGCATTGGCATCCAATCCTTTGGGAGAGTTGTAATGAGGATATTGTCCAGATCTATGTTCTCTATTGATTTTACACCTAACTTATCTATTTTGGTCCTTGGCCATAACCAAGATTTAAAAGCAAAAACCAGTCACTATGCGTTAGTGCTTGCAGTGATTTTAAAGCATTGAAATGCAAGTGTGTGTGTTTAAATCACCAATCGACGCAGGAACATTTAGGAATGAACACATGTGAAACTGACATTGACCAAAAATAGATTGGTCCATCCCTAAGAAGGAAGGATCTGGCAATACAATGTGAGTATCTTGAAGAATTTGACAGCGATATCCTCACTGCAGCTTACTCAAAGGTTTGGCTGCCAAAACGTACTTGGGAGTTGAAGCTCAGTACCCGTACAATGCCTCATCTTACACAAAGATGAGGCATTTTACGGATACTGAGCTTCAATCTTCAATTAAGCATTGGCATTGAAAGTCTTGAGTGAGCTGTGGTGATGACATTGTGTGGACGTCTTGCTGTCAATTGACTCTTCAAGTTTCTCACCTTGCATTGCCAGCTGTAGACAGAGACCAACTGTTCTTCATCATCTGCACTTTAACACCAAACATGTTCTTCCTGATCTTGTGCTATACTGTGCATTGAAGTAAGTGCCAGGATGATATCATAGGAATGTGGTGGGTGAATTGTACCAAGTTAGAAATGTAAAAGTGACTGCACAGCAGATAAGAGTGTAGGGCAGCTTTCTCTAGCCTGGTGCCCTCCATATGTTTTGGACTACAACTCCCATCATCTCCAACCATTCATCATGCTGGCTGGGGTTGATGAGGTTTGTAGTCCAAAACAACTGGGGGCTGCCTTGACGCCACTGTTTTACCCCCACTTCAGAAAAACAAACACATTTTTGCTGCTGCAGGGTAGCGTTGGGTAATCGCAATGCAGGAGGCAGCACAGGCTTTCCAGCAGCCATTCAGGTCACTGGGCCTGCCCCATCCCCCTGGCCTGACTTCTGGCTACCAATGGGAGATTGTCTTCTGCACGGGAATGCCCTGGGCGTGGCACCAGAGTGAGGACAGACAGAGGAAGAGCTGTGCTGACCTTGCTCTGGCAGGAAATGCGCACTTTCATCTCTTTGCCCCATGGTGGCAGCGAATTCGCAGCCCACTGCGGGACAAAGATGTCATCCAGGCTGGAGAAGGCTGGCACAGAACTTCAAGAAAATGTAGTAAACTGGAATGTGAGATCTGGAAATACTATTTACAAATTGAATCCTCCAACATTCACCACCACCACCATTTATTGTTTGTGAGCGGGGAGGTGAAGTACAGTGGTTCTGATCATCAGATTCCTACAGGTCCTATTAATAATATCAGAGTCTGTCCAGGACCTTGAGATAACCTGAGGATGTTCATGTGAATCCATAAAGTTTCCTGGCAAAGTGCCACATAGCTTCTTAGATTCCATTATGGAATCCGCTTTAGGCAGTTTAAAGGGGCTGATGCATATCAGTCACCAGAGAATAACAAGGCATGTAGGCTCCTTTTTAAAGTGCTGAAGTCTAGCTCTTTGGATCTCTGTGCTCCCCACACCAGCTCCTGCTCGATACTAGATATTACCAGTCCTTGCTCACTGTCTGCATCACTTATTCCCCTGTGTTCTGAGTCTGGCTGCATAATACTGCAGTAAAGTGTTTTTTTCATCATGACAGTGCTTGGACAGTCATTCACCCCATAAGGTTTTATCTCAAATGTCTTTTCTTGTTGGGTCCTAGTTTCTCCATCTCCTGTCAAAAATGACATTCCAAATGCCAGGTCAGTTCCTATCACTCAGGTTTGCTTCATCTGGACATGTTCAACATTCCCATGATAAATTGAGGCCACATCTGCAGGTGTTACTTAACCATAATTTCAGGGCTTTTGTGTATTTTGTGTTTTGACCCAATGGTCAGTTTCCTGTTTATCTACAAGTAGGCTGTTTCGTTCAAGCCTTGAATCATATCTAAGCAACACAGCAAAGGTCTTAACATTAGATCCAAATGCAATCAGGGAAGATTGCTGTGAAGATATAGACAAGAGGGGACAGCAACAAAATGTATCCCCAGACCCTTAGGGGAGTGTTTCTTTCTGTTCAGGTAAGAACTTCAGCCCACCTGTAACAGGAACTGGGGGAAGAAATACATGCAATACCCAGTTCCCTGTTGGAGTTCACCAGAAGGCAACTGGAATGTCAGGAAGAGAAAAAGGGAAATTGACACCTATTATCCACCACTTTTCACCTCCTCCTGAAACCTTCAACAACTGTGTTATGGCTTGTGGGATCTGCTTTGTTTTCCCCCCCTAGAATATAATGAAACACCAACTGAGCCAGATGGAAAGATATAGAATTAAAGATTTTCTAGCCCAGGAATTTGTTTTGAGTAACAGACCTGAAAAGAGATCACAGTCAACTGCACCAAAATCCATTCTTAGTTACCCCAAACGTTCCTCAATATAATTTAAGGTGTGGGACAGGGAGTGTGGAGTCATTTGATTGCTTCTATTGTTAAGCAATTTGGAGTGAGAAGTTCTCACCCATCTATTACAAATCACCAGAGATCTACCAATAGATCTAGAGCTACTTTCTGCTCATCCCTGCTATAGGACACTAAAGAGCTCAGGCTTTGGTCTGGCATCCAGCTCTGAACCTGAGCATGTTATGGCTATCAGTTGAAGAGGGGAGAGGAAAGGTTTCTGAAAAGCTAGAAAGGAAAAGGTGTGATTTCCCCTTTCCTCCTTCTTGAAACATCCCTGAATGATGCAGGCAGAAAATGTTTTAATCTTATGGCATGCATCCCACAGATCATAACCCCCACATCCAGAATACTTCCTACAATCTCTTAGGAGCTTGAGCAGGTTTATGATCCCTTTTCTTCCTTTCCCTTTTCCCCAACAGATGCCTTCAGCATTCGGCGGCTTAATTGCTATTAACATTCTGTAGGTCCTGGAATCTCATAGATTTCTTCCCTTTTATTTTACAAAGTAATGTACCTCTGCATAACATGGGGATCCCCCACGCATGTAAAAACCAGATAGCTGTTTCACTTCCACAACCGCCCAAGTTTGATAATAGAGGAAAAGATACCAATTTACAGGCTGAAAAAGCAACAACATAATATAGCAAAATGTACATTCAACATTATATACCCATATAAGTAAATCTGGTGATGATATCAAAATAGTGGATAGTGATGATTCAAACAAATAAGCAACTGTCCCACTATTCCTGACATGCTCTCTTGAACATTCAAGATTGCTAGCACTCATTTTTAACTAAATCACTGTTATTTTAAAGAACACCAACTGTAGTTTTATATTATCTTGTAGTACCAGGATGGTGGTGATGACAATGACAATTATGATAATGGTGATTACACTGAACACATCCATTAGACAATCTAGGAACATTTATTCATTGGTCGTAATTCTCCAGAGATGCTCCACCAACACCAATACATTGTTCCTTAAAATAAAAATTGCAGAATAAAATAAAATAAAAAAGCAGAAGCACATAGATCAATCATGGTATCCTTTTGCTGTGAAAGTTTGTCCTTCACTGGGGCTGAACATTTCTGGAACGTCTATCCCAGAAAGTTGTCCTGGGAGAATGCTGTTCCATCCTGTAAGATTTTTGGCATACAAGGTTTCGTCTTAACTCCCATGTGTTTAACAGCTTAAAAAAAAAAATAGGAGATGAGAGTGTTTTGCCCACCTCTTCTTATAATGGGCATCTCTACCAACATCTCAAGACCATCTTTTGCAGGTGTTCTTAGGGGTTCTACAGCAGCCTTCCCCAACCTGGTGCCCCCAGATGTGTTGAACTACAAGTCCCAGCATCCTCAGGCAGCATGGCTGGGAGTTGTAGACCAACATCTCTGGAGGGCATCACGTTGGGGAAGGCTGCCCTAAGGTGCTCTAATAGTACACATTGATGTACTGTGACTACCTTTTATCTATACATAGAAATGGTACAGAACCCTCCCTTCATTTCTATGTTAAGCATTGTCTAATTTCCGGTGGTGTGAGAAACCCAGCTGGATGGTGACTGTTTGTACTCACAAACAGGAAAAGCAACAACTTATATTCCATTCATTGACCAAGTGCAAATAAAGATATTAAGGGCACAATTCAGCACAGAATGAAAGGACATAGAGCCAAAACAGACATTACTTCAAATGTGTGACTAGCAACCACATCTTTTTAAATTAATTACACTAAAGTAGGCTCAGGTGCCCTGATCCAGATCCAGTTCTTAGCATAGAGAATAGGTAGAATTTAAGTTCGGGATTGGGCTCCCTGTGTCTACTCTAGGGTAAAAATGAATAGAAGATAGAGCAGCTAGATATACATTTAAATATCTGTTTGTAGGGTGACCAGATTTTGGAAACCAAAATCCAGGTCCAAAATGGCCACCCCAAGGGGGCGTGCCCACCAACATGTCCGGCCCCCAGGGGTCGGGTCCAGCCCCAAGGGGCGTGCCCACCCGAACATAGCCTTGGTCACATGTCTGATTTACAGCACACAATTAAGACAAACCTGTTCTACATAACAACTTAATTTTAAAATCACTGAATTAAAGAACAAGTGAGACATTCAATATATCTGAAATTAACTTCACTCACTCCTACTTTTGTAGCTATTGCTGTACTTTGAAGCTTTTTCTATATTATGTGTGGTACAGTCTCCCCCAACTTCAAATAACTTTTCTTACCATAAATCCTTCACCTTTCCTAACATTTAACATTCTTTCCCCATCACCTTCTCGTATCCATACTCATAGATTCAGCATACTGCTACCACTGAACAAATGAAGCACTTGACAAGTGCAGAAAAATCTAGTACAACAAACTAGCAACCTAACAGTCAGAAAAAGTATTAGCCATGGAACAAAATGGACTAAAGGCTTGTGGCAGACATTTATCACTAGCACCTCCTAGCTTGTTTCAACTTCTGGTTTATCAATGAGAAACTAATTTTTAAAAAATGTCATTATAGCTCTGGTTCGTTAGTCATGAAAACAAGACCATAGCAATACAAAAAAAGGCCAGAACAGATGCCCATTATCACAATGTTTCCCTCCTTTTATCCAAATATCTCCTGAATTTGCACTGCCTCAGTGTGCAGAGAACAGAAATCCCAATCATGGACTCAAAAAAACCTGCCAAAAGAAACCTCAGAAATAAGTGTTGTTGATTTCAATAAAGCTTACTCCCAGATAAATTAATATAGGATTGCAGCCTCTTCACATCTGTTCACCTTACTCTGTCAACTGCAAGCCCCACCTGTCAAGGACAACTATGCACTCACAGAATCTGGCCTTCTGGATCATGCAACCAGCAGGTGCTCTCCAGAAAGATGCTTTCAGAGCCTAGTAAATTCAGACACACTCAAGCTAAGCCATGCTACGCACTCATTCATTACCTTGCTTGGGTAGAACAATTCTGGGACAAGTCAATTCTTTGCAACCAACCAGACATGACAGTCAAAATCAACAAAGGAAAAACACACGTACTTCAATGACATAGCAATACCTAATGAAAAAAATGTTCCAGAAAAGGAAGAGGAAAAGAGAGAAAAATATACACCACTGGCTATGGAAGTTAAAGAACTATGGTAACAGGAAAAAGTTACAATTATTCAATTAGTTAGAGTGATTATATGGAAAGGAGGACAGGGCTCCTGTATCTTTAAGAGCTGTATTGAAAAGGGAATTTCAGCAAGTGTCATTTGTATGCATGCAGCACCCTAACCCTAACCAGTACCTCACACGATTTGAAAGCTATACTTCTATAAATACAGCCCAAAATAGTGTTTGCTTATTTTGCAGCCCCGTTACACTGTTGGCTCATATTCAGCTTGGATCTACAACAATTCCAAGATCCATCTCGCTTGTCGTATTGATCAGCCAAGTATCCTCCATCTTGTAGCTCTGCATTTGGTTTCTTTTTCCTAGGTATAGAACTTGGCATTTATCCCTATTAAATTTCATTCTGCTGTTTTTAGCACCAGCGCTCCAGTCTATCAAGATCACTTTGAAGTTTGTTTCTTAGTGATCCCACCCAATTTTGTGTCATCATCATCAACATCATCATCATCATCCACACACACTTCATGCTCAGGAAAATAAAAATGTAAATCTACACACCCCTGCACACTCACCCAAAGTGTGTGAGGGGGGAACCACACCTTCCCAAATGCAATTAAAAGCAGCCCAACCTCCTCACATACATTCAACAGGGGAGGGGGAATAAAAATCCACCCCCACACTCACCAAAGGCAGCAGCAGCAGCAGCAGCAACCCACACAAGGCAAAATAACATTTATCGACATAATAAATCTACATGCAAACATGCACATACACAAGGCAATAAAATAACATTAAAAATACAATACTCACCCACATACACATACACACCAAAGGAAAAATAATAAAAATCCACATATACACCAAGGCAAAAACCAACCAACCAACCAACCACACACGCTTAACCAACATACTCACCCATGGCAAATCTAACAATAGTTTTAAAACACACCCACATTCACTCCTCCCCCGCACCCCAGTTAATTCATCAAAATCAATATTCAAGGAATATATGGAAAATCAGTGGAAACTAATTTCATCAATGCTGCCAGAGATTAAATCCAATCTCCCCCCCACCACTGCATTTAAACTGCAGCTAAAGACAGTTAATTTGGCCTTCTATTTCTTTTTTTAAAAACCACTCATACATGTAAGAGCAGCAAACGGAAGCAGCAGCACTCAACAATAAAATCACATCGAGCCCCAGTTCCACGCGCCAGGCAGGGACAGGCTGCCCCACATCCAGCCAGGCCACACTGGGCCAAGCTGCCCCACGCACCATGCCCCACTTACTTGAACACTGCAGACCGCGCCATTCCAGGACAGGCCACGCTACGTGCCCCGCCGCGCGTCCCACCTGGGTACAATACCCTGCACACCGCGCCGGCCGTGCCAGGGAAGGAAAGGCCATGACTCCTGTGCCAGCTACCAGGGAGACTGCACCACGCGCCGGGCCAGGCCGCGCTGGGCCCAGGCTGCGCTGGGCCACATGCTCCGCTGCGCCACAATGCCATGCACGCCCAGCCAGCAGCTCCAGGGAAGGGAAGGGTCCGACTTCTGTGCCAGCTGCTGGGGAGGCCGTGCCACGTGCCCTGTCAGGCCAGGCCGCGTGCCCCACCAGGCTGGAAAAGACCAGCCGTGCCAATGGCTCGGGAGGCCGCGCCGTGCCCCACGCCATGCCAAGCTGGGCCAGGTTGTGTGCCCCACCGGGCTGGGCCAGGCCGCACGCCCCGCTGGGTCACAATGCCAGACACGGCCACGCATCATGCCAGGGAAGGCCGCGACACCCACGCCGGCGCTGGGGAGGCCATTCCCATGCCGCACCGCCCGGCCAGGTGCCGCCAAGCGCCCCACTGGGCCAGGCAGCCCTGCACAACCCTGCAGGGCATTCAACAACGCGCCCCACGCCTGGCCAGTCCCCGATGCTCCGCGCCCCCTCCGCTTCCTCACCTTTCTTTTCTTCGGCCATGGTGGCAGTGACTGTTGTTGTGACTGCCCGGCTGCTTCTCTGGAAAGGTGCGGCAGGGGAAGCAGAGGCCTCGCGTGTTCTCCAGGGATCCAGAAAGCATGGAGATCGCCTACCGCCTTTATCATTGCTGCTGGCATCCTCTCAGCCACGCGAATGGTGGTAGGTGAGCTCCTGCACGCTTTCTGGAGCCCTGGAGAACGTGTTGCCTGCAGCGCGTCTTCCTCCGCCTTCCTCCCCCCCTTTCCCGGGATGAAAGGGCCTCAGGATCCCGGGAAAGGGGTGGGAGGAAGGTGGAGGAAGACGCACAGCAGGAAGCACGTTCTCCCGGGCCACGGGAGAGGTTGCAAAATGTCCCGGATCTGCTGTGGACGGGGCTTAAAATGCCCATTGTGAGGGCCCCCTCGCGCCTCCTCCGTGCCACGCGCCTCTCCACGCCACGCGCCGTGCACCACACACCTCCTCCGTGCCTCGCGCGCCTCCTCCGCGCCCGGCGCCCCTCCCTCACACCTCGTGCTCCTTACCTGCAGGGGCGTCCGCTTCCCTCCGGTGCTCGAATCTACTGAGAAACAGGCTTCGCGGCCTGTCTCTCTGTGCGCTACTGAGGGACAGGCCACGAAACCTGTTTCTCAGTAGATTCGAGCACCGGAGGGAAGCGGACGCCCCTGCAGGTAAGGAGCGTGAAGCGCGAGGGAGGGCACTTACCTGCTGGGGAGGCCATTTCATGGGCTCCTCCTCCGCCGCCGCCGCTGGGTCTACCACCGCTCGTCGCTCGCTGCCACCGCCACGTAACCCTCCGCCACCACGGGTTGCCCCCGCCACCCCCGGTTGGCCCGGATCGCCCCAGGTTTCCCGGTTAGGACCCGGAAACCCCGGGCCATCTGGTCACCCTATCTGTTTGGCATGATGGAAAATGAAGGAAAGAAAAAAATAAATTAGAATATGAGGAGGGCCTTGGAATGGTTATTTTCCCTAGTTGCTTGTAATTATCGTAAGAGACTATCATCTTGTTAGGAGTATTTCTGCAGACATCTCTCATCAAGTAAGAATCTGTATATTATACTTTTGTTAAAAATGTTTTATATGATTTATACAAGTTTTAATGTGTAATGTGGACAGACCCCAGAGCCTTCATATTGTAATATTTTTTTAAAAAAACCCACTTACATATGGGCATAGGCCTTGGTGACAATGTGCCTAACTAACCTCTAAAGATATATATTAATTAATCTATGCTATGTGTTATCTCTGCAAACATAATTTAATGCATTTTTAATATTACAGCCCCCTGTAGAAGGCCTTAAAAACAATACAGGCCGAAACGCATTGGCCTTTGAAATAAAGTATTTTAGCATCCTGAGAACCTCCTTCTCCTCTTTTTTTTTGTCCTGATTTGGATGCTCTCCTCCATTTGGTTTTTGGGTTTTGATTATGCTCTTAGTCAGTTTTCAGTCAGATTTAAGAGTGCTTAACTTCCTCAGAACTGTGCATATGCCAGTCGACATATACAACCCTGCAGTTGGAGTGATTAACTGTATGTCCCTCAGATAGTCAATTTATTTATTTATTTATTGCATTTCTATACTGTCCAATAGCCAAAGCTCTCTGGGCGGTTCACAAAAGGTAAACCCATCAGACACAAATCATAGTATAAAACAAACAACAGTATGAAACAAACAATATAAAAACCCAATATAAAGCACAACCAGGCTAAAAGCAAGCAGCGATGCAGAGATCTATACAGATTTAAAATACAGATTTAAAAAAGCAAAGTTAAAAGACTAAGATGAAAAACTGTTAAAATACTGAGAGAATAAAAAGGTCTTCACCTGGTGTAGAAAAGAGGTGAATCTCTCTAGGGAGCTCATTCCACAACCTGGGTGCCACAGTAGAGAAGGCCCTCCTCCTGGTAGTCACCTGCCTCACTTCCTTGGCAGGGGCTCATGGAGAAGAACCACTAAAGATTATCTTAGGCTCTGGGCAGGTACATATGGGAGGAGGTGTTCCTTCAGATAACCTGGCTCCAAGCCATTTCGTGCTTTCAATGTCAATACTAGCACTTCGAATCAGGTCTGGACCTAGACTGGCAGCCAGTGAAGCTGGAAGAGGACTGGCGTAATGTGGTCTCATTGGCCAGTCCATGTTAACAGTCTGGCTACCCTGTTTTGTACCAGCTGAAGTTTCCGGACCATTTTCAAAGGCAGCTCCATGTATAATGAATTGCAGTAATCCAGATGAGAGGTTATCAGAGCATGGATAATTGTAGCTAGGCTATCTCTGTCCAGATAAGGGCGCAGTTGGTATATCAGCCTAAGCTGATAAAAGGTGCTCCTTGCCACTGAGTTCACCTGTGCCTCAAGGGATAGTTCTGGATCCAGGAGCCTCCCCAAACTACAAACCCGATCCTTAGGGGGAGTGCAACCCCCTTCAGAACAGTCACGCACAAACAGTACCTCCGTCTTGTCTGGATTGAGTCTCAGTTTGTTGACCCTCATCTAGTCCATTACCGTGCTCAGGCACAGATTCAGAACAGCCGCTACCTCACCTGGGTTTGATGAAAAGGAGAGGTAGAGCTGGGTGTCATCTGCATATTGATAGCACCTCAGCTCACATCTCTGGATAACCTGTCCCAGCGGTTTCATGTAGATGTTGAAAAGCATAGGGGATAAAATAGAGTTCTGTGGAACCCCATGACCTAGATGCCATAGCACAAAGCAATCATTCCCCAGCACCCCCTTCTGGAATCAGCCATCCAAGTAGTAGCAGAACCACTGCAATGCAGTGCCTCCAACTCCCAGCCCAGACAACCGATCCAGAAGGATACCATGGTCACTGGTATCAAAATCCACTGAGAGGTCCAAGAGAACCAACAGGGGCAGGATCTACACTACTGCTTTAAAATGTTTTATAACAGCAGTGACAACTGTTGAGGCCCAGGACACACTCCATAGACAGTTTTCAAAACATTTTCAAAGTGTCATATCCTGCTTGGTGTAGATCTGGCCAGGGTCGCACTCCCCCTGCCCCTCTCCCAGCAAAGGTCATCCCACAGAGCGAGCAAGGCAGTTTCCGTTCCAAAATCAGGCCTGAAGCCCAATTGAAATAGATCTAGATAATCTGTTATTAAATGCAATATTCTCAGAGCATGAATAAGTTTATGACAATCGTTTAATAGAACAGTAACTTCATTCATTGTACAGGATCATTTATTTTCAATAAATGTTAAGGCGTTTTGTAGCAGCAGATCGTTATCTTATGAGAGAGTTCTTTTATGGTGGGCAATAAATCTCAATTGTATTTTGACAAATTCTGCATCACAGGCAATCAGTGGGATTGTACCTTGTCACAGTGCAGGACGATATAAGGAAATGTGATCTTGCAATCTTGCACAGGCATTCATTAGAATGGTATTTTGCAAACTTTTCCATTCTTTGGGATATGATATCTATTTCGCTTAACTTGAATTATCACCTGGTATGTAATCCTGAAGGTTCTGTTTTGACAATTGGATCTCCTCACTTTGTTTCTACTATTCAAAGCTGAAAGCACTTGCATTGGAAGAGGTCAATATAGGTTTTCTAAGAATATGTGCCATGTAGCCTAGGCTGACCAGATAAAATCCAGGTCAGGGCTCCTGTAACTTTAACAGTTGTAGAGAAAAGGGAATTTCAGCCAGTGTCATTTGTATGCAATTAGTTCCTGGTGAAATTCCCTCTTCATCACAACAGTTAAAGGTGCAGGCACTATACTAGAGTGACCATATACAAAAGAGGGCAGGGCCCCTGCAACTTTAACAGTTGTGATGAAGAGGGAATTTCACCAGGAACTAATTGCATACAAATAACACTGGCTGAAATTCCCCTTTCTCTACAACTGTTAAAGTTACAGGAGCCCTGACCTGGATTTTATCTGGTCACCCTAATGTAGCCAACAACATTTCTGTGTAGAGATAGGCAGATGTGTAATGTCTGATTTTATTTCAGTTCTCATTTTTTCACCTCATTTCATTCTGTTCAATTCCACAATGAATTGCAATTGATGAATTCCAGTTCCACAATTATTTGCAGGCTGCAAAACTAAGCATACTTACAAGCGTGTAAGCTAGCCTGGATGCAGTAGGAGTTTCTTCTGAGTAAACATGTATAGGATTAAACTGTAATCTAGTTTGCAGTGTGCTTTTGCATAACTAAAATAAAAAACTAGGAAAAAAACCACATTAATCATAAGATGACAGAAAAACACAATTTTACCAAGAACATGTCACCAACACAGTAAATTGCTCTGAATAACAGTTTGCAGTTGTAAAGCTCCACATTTTTTAAAATGTATACATGTTCAAGCTGTAATAATGATTCAGATATTTCTTCTTCCTGAGATTAAGAATATCATTTCAAGGATGTCATCAGAGAGTTGTTTCCTTTGAGGAAATACTTGCAAAATCACAGTAAAATCTACACTACTTTGTCTTCACTATATCCTCATCCTGAGACAGGTAGCATTTTTCTTAATGTACATAACCTCATCATTTTGGAGAAACCTGTCTTAGCTCTGCTAAGATTTTGCCACCACCCCGCTCCTCGCAAAATGTCTACTGCAGTAACTGTCCAAACACTAAAATATATAAATTAATCCATGCTACATTTAGATAATCTATGCAGCAGTGTTTTCTAACTGAGCTGCATGGTAGAACATGGCAGTATGGAGGATGTAGAGCCACCATTTTGGAATTCAGTTGGTGGATAAACATTTTGCAGGCAGCTCAGGACCTGTTCCCTCTCCTGAGTTTCAGTACAGGATTAGCTGGTCATTCCAAGACCGTCTAGAAATCCTCCCCGTCACCCCCAACAATATTGGCCATATAATTTTTAAACTACTTTGCACTGAACAGTCAGGGATTAATAACCGTGTGGGACAAATGGTTTTTCTCTTTAAGTCACAACTAGCAGGGGCAGTATGGATAAAGGGAAAGCAGTAAAAGCATTTATGACTGCCCTGGCACATCAAGGGCAAGATGAAAGGGGGGTCCTTAGATCGGTATTTGTTGGGAGGAAGGGATAGGAACACCCTTGGGACATGCTTGGCTCACTGTGACAAACCAAGAAGTCTGCACCTCCATCCTGAGAGGTAGGACAGGATGCAAGACAGCTTCTTTTCTATATTCTCAGAGGTAGCATCACCACCACCACCAACGTAATATTTACAACTCTTCTGGGGTACTAATATTCAACAACTCATAATGTGGATACAGGGGAATCCAGCCCATTGGCTTTTATATATGAAGAAGGATGGACCCAAGTTCCAGAGCCTTCTTTAAATACTCTCACAACCAGGTTATCGTGTTGCCAAGCAATCTGGTGCATGAGTAAGGCCTATTCCAGGTTAGACAAGACAATCAAATCAACTCCAGGTCCAATTTAATACATTTATCAAAGAAGCAACCAGAGAGAGGTTGGGAAATAGTCTGTTTCTTTTAAGAATAAATGAAAACTCAGGAGAGCTCACAAAACATTACTTATCAAGGTCATACAAGCAACTCAACAAGCAAATATTTGCTCTCCACATAAAGAAAATCTCAAAGAGCCAAAGTATTTCTATGGGGCTGGGCAGTTCCTAGAAGGGAAATTCCACCTGGTCAATCAGTAGCCTAGGAGGACCTGATGATGCATACTCTAGGGTGACCATATGAAAAGGAGGACAGGAGGGCAGGGCTCCTGCAGCTTTAACTGTTCTGATGAAGAGGGAATTTCACCAGATGCTGCATGCATACAAATGACACCTGCTGAAATTCCCTTTTCTATACAACTGCTAAAGATACAGGAGCCCTCTATATGGTCACCATACTCTAGGAGATTTCAACAGTGCCTACCATGAGCTGAATTACGGCGAGGAGGCAGAAAATCACCCTGGAATGTCTAGAGATGTAGATTTTGGTGTCTATCACAAGCTGGCCATGGTATTTGTTCAGAGTCCTTTCTGGAAAGAAGGGGGAAATTGAATCAAATTGGGGAAAATGCTTACAAAAATGGATATTTTAGGCAAAAAATGCATACAAGAATGCATTTATTAGGAGAAATGTGCACAAACTGCATACAATTTGCTAAGTACTTTACAAAACTTTTACAAAATTCTTTCATGCACTTAAAAAAAACATACACGTCTTTAAAATGTTTCCAAGTTCAAGACAAACCATACTTAAGATTGAAAATAAATTCTCAGATTTTGAGACGAACCAGATTTTAAAATTGGAAAACTGAAAATTAAGAGAAACTGTATTGATCAATTCACCCATTCCTACATGTTTGATTGAAGTCTTCCAGTCAATCCTGACACTTTTAATAGGTAGGTTCTCCAGAATCTATGGAGCTCTATTACTATTCTTATACCTTCCCTCTCCTGCCAAACCCAAATTGCAAGACAGGAAGTCAGCAAAGAGAGAGGAAAAGTTGTCTTAACTGAATATCATTTCTTCATTCAGGAGAAAGGTGATGGCCTTGTGGTTTAGAAGTACAGCAGCAGATGTACAATTTCAGGACTTTGAACCTCCTCCATACATGGAGTTTGGGCTACTTGTAATGGAGGATTTTCACTCCCATAACAACCTCATGTGTGCATGGGATAAATTCCTATATGCCCATTTGGTTTCATATGTAGGAATTAATTGGGGTGATGTGATTTGAATTGCACGTGCTAGAAAAAAATTATCTTCACTGTAGCTCAACAGAGATGAGACTAGAGCATTTTGAAAGACTAGACTCCTGTCACACCTTTCTTGGGTGGTAAGCCCCATTGAACGTAGTGGTACTTATTTCCAAGTGAACATGTCTAGGATTGCACTATAAACTTTGCTCGCCCTCCATAACAACACCAGCTGCTAAAGCAAGGATGGGCAACTTGTGGACTGCAACTCCCATCATCCCTAGCCAATGGTGAAGGATGATGGGAGTTGCAGTGCAGCAACATCTGGAGGGCCACAAATTGCTCACTCCTGATGTAAAGTCTAGTTAATCCTGCAATACTGAATATATTGAAATGCTCACTTACAGTCACACTGTTCCACACCATTAAGATCATTCCAGCTTTGTTTTCTGATATGACTTTAACAAACGTTCATTAAACAAAAAACCTATGGTTTACAAAAACAATGTTAAGGCTCCACAGTTTCCAACCAAGCACCAAAAAGCAGGGAAATTGAGAGTTAAGGCTCCCAAGCCTTAACGCCACATCCTCCCTAAGGAGGCAGAAAGTGCAAGTGAAATTCTCATTCTCCCAAAGCAGATAAACCATGAGGACAGGATGGAGAATATGATACGCAGAGGTGACTGTGGGGTTGTGGAAAACTGATATCGAACAACTTAGGGCCACCTACTTCTCTTTTTTCGTTTAGAGCAGCCCTTCCCCAACCTGGTGCCCGCCAAAGGTGTTGGATTACAACTCCCATCATTGCAAGTCAGTATGTCTCATGGTCAAGAATGCTGGGACTTCTCATCTCAAACACCTGGAGGGCAACAAGATGGGGAATGCTGTTCCATATCCTTACCAAATACAGGGTCTCAAACACATCTCTCACACACATCTCGCATATAGCAGTACGATTGATAACAAAAGGGGAACTATTCATTACAGATCTAAAACCAGAACATGTTCCAGGCACCTCCAACTTTTGATCAATAGCCTGCCCTTCAAAGAACCAATGTTTTTTTTTCTTTAAAATGTATTTAAACAAAATATACTGTTCATTCCCTACAATCCCTCCACAATACATCATCTCATCAAAGCGACAGAGGAGCAGAAGAGGTTTAGTTTGGCTGTCTTGAACACCTTTCAGATGAGATTAGTTTGCAATCCTGTAGCTCTTGGAAGAAAGCCCTAGTGAATTCAGTGATGCTGGCTTCTGAGAAGGCAAGTATAGGAGTCAACCTTCTCCAGCTTGGTGCTCTCCAGATGTGTTGCACTTTAACTCTCATGTTAAAAATATTTCATACTTAATTTTAAAATAATACTGATGCATGAAAGTATTAGGTGGTAGCTCTGCCATTGATCTCACACTGCTGAACAAGTAAGAGAAATCCTTTATCTGATATTCAAGAAACAGACATCCTATGCCATGTGTTGAAAACTAATGTTGACGTCTGAAGGGCTGTCCGGATTACCATAGGTATTCAAGATTCATTCATTGTTGTTTCATTTGGTTTTGACAGTTTATTTAAAATGATGCAACTCTTTTGTAGTTCCTTGATTGATCACATATCTTAATGCTGGAAAACATCATACTTTAGTACAGATGTGGGCAGAAAATAGATCTATCCTGATGTTTTGGACATCAACTCGCGGCATTCCTGACAACTGCCCATGCTGATAGGGGCTTTTACAAGTTGAACACTAAATCATCTGGAGATCTACATTCTGCCTTCCCTTGTTCTTGAACAACATTCGCCAACCTGATGCCTGTCAGATGTGTTGGGTTGCAACTTTCAACATGAGATGCTCTAAGAAATGAGAAGTAGCTGGTCCTAAGTTGTTCATCATCATTTCCCACAACCCCACAGTCACCTCTGCAGATCAAATTGCATATCTAGATTTTTCAGATGACAAGTCCCAGCATTCCTGACCATGGGACATACTGACTTGCAATGATAGGAGTTGTAGTCCAACACCTTTGGAGGGCACCAGGTTGGGGAAGGGCTGCTCTAAACGAAAAAAGAGAAGTAGGTGGCCCTAAGTTGTTCGTTATCAGTTTTCCACAACCCCACAGTCACCTCTGCGTATCATATTCTCCATCCTGTCCTCATGGTTTATCTGCTTTGGGAGAATGAGAATTTCACTTGCACTTTCTGCCTCCTTAGGGAGGATGTGGCGTTAAGGCTTGGGAGCCTTAACTCCCAATTTCCCTGCTTTTTGGTGCTTGGTTGGAAACTGTAGAGCCTTAACGTTGTTTTTGTAAACCGTAGGTTTTTTGTTTAATGAATTTCATGGCTTTGTGTAACGGATGACTGGATATTATACAGTTGACAAGCAGGCAGCATCAGCTAGGATGTTACACCATTTTGACATCCAATATAAAATCAAAGCTAGTGATATGTGTTGCACCCACTTTTCAAAATAATAAATGAACCCCAGAAGTTATGCTCTCTCACTTGAA
Source organism: Anniella stebbinsi (assembly GCA_029215795.1). Lineage (NCBI taxonomy): Eukaryota > Metazoa > Chordata > Lepidosauria > Squamata > Anniellidae > Anniella > Anniella stebbinsi. The sequence goes on from JARDYH010000001.1 coordinate 228,141,548, forward strand.
ATCTGAGGGGTCTTATTTGAATTTTTCAATAGCCAATGTCCAGAAATAAAAGCTTTATATGACTGACTCATGAAAAGAAGCATTTCATGTTTTGTGTCTGTATTTGGAGAGAACCTGAAAAAAAATTCTACTGGACTAAAAACTCCCTGATTAATTCTGGAAGCACACAAGACGATACAGGAAAATATCCTAAATTAGTATAAGTTACAGTTTACTATATTAATTATTTTAGCTCATTTAATGCTACATGCTTTTTCTTCCTGTTTGCATCTTAAAGTAGCAGATTGTGATCATGTTTGTGGTCAAGTTTCAAGCCTGCATGGGCTGCATTTCCATCCATAGATATTTACTTAAAAGACCCATTGAATTTCCTTGGTTCTTTAAAAGCAACGTATTTGCTATTAGATTTGCCACTCTCAGCACTCTGCGCGTGCTATGTATGCCTGCTCTGTCTACCCTATTGTTCCCTGCAAGGCCCAGCCGGGGAGGTCAGTAAATTAAACCAAGGGATGAAGGATGGGATTCCATCAAGTTCAGCTGAGAGCATTTGCTGTAGGACATGGACCTAACAGGAACGGTGAGCTCAGGTTTCTGGCAGACCCATTTAAGCAACTTTATGGCCTGATAGTTCTCTGTTTGGTAGCCTGCAGAAGCCTCATAAAGCAATGGGCATATGGACACAGTTATTATGGTCTGCCACTTTGTCTTTAGTAGTCTGAGGTCCAGACCTCTTCAGAAGAGGGAATAGTGTCATGTTATAGGGTGACCACATGGAAAGGAGGACAAGCCATCCAAAATGGTGGCCAGCACAACATCTTGTGATACTAAATTTTATAGTTAAGCAGAACTGTACACAGTATTCTAAGTGTGGTCACACCATAGGTTTGTATAAAGGCAGTATGAGACTGGCAGTTTTGTTCTCAATTACTTTTCTTATAATGCCTAACATGGAGTTTGCTGTCTTTACAGCTGCCACACACAGCTGACATTTTCACTGAGCTGTCAACCACATTCCGAAGTTTTTTTTTCTTGTTTAGTGACTGCAGGCTCAGATCTCATCAGTGTATATGTGATGTTGGGATGCTTTGCTCCAGTGTGCATCACTTTACAAATGCTTAGGTAGAACTGTTGTTGCCATTTTGATGCCCATTTTCACACTATGGAGAGATTCTTTTGGAGCTTCATTTAAAAAACCCTAAATATTTTGAGGTCAGCAGCAAATTTGGCCATGTCACTGCTCACTCCTATATGCATGTTGTGAAGAAAGTGGATAGGGAGGCAGTTTCTCTCTTTCTCATAATATTAGAATGAGGGTGGAAGTGAGCAGTGACGTAGCCACGTTTGGTGATGATACCAAATTATTTAGTCTTGCTAAAACAATGGAGGATTGTGAGGAGCTCCATAAAGATCTCTGCATACCGAGAGAATGGCCATGAAAAGGGCAAATGCTGTTCAATGTAAGCAAATGTAAAGTGATGCACATTGGGGGATCACAATTTCACATATACACTAACAGGATCTGAGCTAATTAGTGGTGACTGACCAAGAAAGAGTTTGGAGCAGGGGAGGTGGACAGCTTGATGAAAATGTTGATCCGGCCGCTGTGAAAAAGGCAACCTCTGTGTAAGGCGTAATTACGAAAAGAATCCTAATTCTTGAAGACTAATATGAAAAATAGTAGGTTCTCTGATTTGCACTTGATGTATGTGGATTCTTTAATCTTACTATAGTAAAAATAACATATTTTAGTTTTAGATTCATGACTGTATTAGCAGTAAGTTAGTTGGGAAACAAATGTATTAGGAAGTGCAAAAAGTGAGTGTATTGCATCATTTGTGACAGACTTCTCTATTCATACATAGTTTATGGTATGTAGTAAGTAAAGGACACACCTAATGATGCCTTTCTGTGTGTATATATGAAAGAGGCAGGCATACAGACATAGATAGACAGTGGGCCAGGCCTAAATTTCCAGCCTAATCTATTTTACAGGGTTGTTGTGAGGGTAAAAGTAGCACATGCCATACACCCAAACATTACCAAACATTTGTTTTACATTTCTGTGAAAGTGAAGCAGAAGAAACTCACTAGATGGTTTTGGGCCAGTCATAGACTCTTAGCCTAACCTACCTCATGAGTTTTTTGTGGGGGATGATATGGCACTTGAAAGAATGATCAGTCTAAGGCTTTCCCCTTCCTCCTTACTAGAGAAGCTTCTTTGCAACTGATCAACTAAATGGAGTCTGAACATCCTCTTATATCACTACATCTGACCCAGTACCAAGAATAGCCATGTGGGTGTTTAAAAATATTGCTCAATTTAATTTTAACATATCCAAGTTTGGATTTTTATTTTTATTTTTTTGCTCTAAAAATAGCCTGTGGTCAATGAATCCTATATTAAGCCTGTCAAAGATGTTGGTACTGGAGATAACAATACACAATAGTTTTGTTCAACCTGATCAAAAAATATTAGTAAAGCTAAGATAATTCAGAATGTCACTGACTCTTCTACCCTACAGGGTTGTTGTGCTGATAAAATGGAGGAGGATTATGTAAGCCACCTTAGGTTCCTTGCAAGAGGAAAAAAGGCAGGATATAAATGTAACATTAATAAACGTATTATTACTTCTACTAATTATTATTATTATTAATTATAATAACAATGAAGGAATAAAAATTCTTTAAAAATCAAATACATGGAATTTTTTTAAAAAAGAAAAGAAAAAGATGGGGGAGCTTAACCTCTTCTCTTACAAAAAGCCTTGGTCCCTAAATACTCAGAGCTCTCAAAGAGAAGTACAGCCAAATCCACACACCCCTTCAAGCTAGTGCATGGAGAATGAGACTCATTGCACTCAGTGGAACTTACTTCTGAGTAGACATGCCTTGGATTGAATTGATATGAAAATTAATGATCAGCAGCCATAATCAAATGAACATACACACATGCAAAGCATGCAAGCAAGTTGTTAATTGTAGAGTTATAGTGCTGTAAAGGAGAGGTAATGCTCACTCACATCTCTCCCTCTCCACCTACTAAGGTTCCAGACTGTTTTTTTTAAAATAAAGGCTACAATCTTCTACATACTTACCTGGGAGTAAGACCATGGCATTCAGTCAATGGAACTTACTTCTGAAAAGCTCCGCTGGGCGGCAGATAGATGATTTGATGGTGACAGCAAAGTATTGCTTTTTTGCCGCCCTCACTGCCCCTGAATATACCTTACTATAGGCACTTACCAGTGTTTGATTGCATCCATCAGGAGTTTGTCTCCATCTGCCCTCAAGCCGTCTCCTATTTTGTTTCATTGCTCTCAGCTCTGGGGTATACCATGGAGCCGTACGAGCTCTACACAGGAGAGGGCGCTCAGGAGCAATCGTGTCAACTGCCCAGGTCATTCTGCATTCCACAGATCAACCAGGGTTTTGACAGGAGAGCCAGCCCTATCAGCCGGAAAACTCCCCAGAGCCCTCTGGAAACCATCCAGATCCATTAGCCTCCGGGGGCGGACCATCTTAATAGGTCCCCCACCCTTGCAGAGGGGAAAAGCCGCTGTAAGTCTAAACCTCAGCAAGCAGTGATCTGACCATGACAAAGAGACTGATGTAAAGTCCTCTACTTTCAGATCACCATCTCCATGTCCAGTTGTGAAAACCAGGTCTAGAGTATGCCCTGCATGTTGGGACAGTCCCATGGTTGTCATGGAGACCATGAAATCCTGAGCTGCCCCGAATAAGGTGTCCTCAGCATGAATGTTGACATCCCCCAGAACCAACAGTCTGGGGGATCTCAGCAGTACACCCGAGATCACCTCCGTCAGCTCACCTAGGGAGTCCGTTGAGCAGCGGGGTGGGCAGTACACCAACAGAATCCCTAATCTGTCCCGCTGACCTAACACAAGGTGCAAACACTCCAGACCAGTAGTCACATGGACAGGGAGCCTGCAGAGGGAGATGGAGTTCCTATAGACCACAGCAACCCCCCCTCCCCGGCCCTCAGGTCTACCCTGATGCTGAGCCAAGTATCCTGGTGGGCATAACTGGGAGAGGCTAACTCCTCCCTGTTCACCCACCCAGGTCTTGGTTATACATGCCAGATCGGCTGCCTCATCCACAATTAAATGGTGGATGAGGGAGGTCTTATTATGTACCGATCTGGCATTTAAGAGCAGCATCCGGAGTCCCGAGGGCTGGCTGATAGGGCAACCAACAAACCTGTGGTTGCGAGGAGGACTGGAACATGGCACAGCCGTTAACTGTCTGAGCCGCGTTAATCTTTTTAAACCTTTAACCTTTAATCTTTAACCTTTAATCTTTTTACTTTAAACTGCTCTCCTTCCCTCAGTCTTTCACCAATCTTCTTGAAATTTTCAGGTAATGTAAAACAAACATTTCTTTCTGGAACCTATAAATTTCAGAGAGATTGGTGAAACATTTTCGATTTCATGGCTGTTAGAATGACCCCTCCCCAATTATCACTTTAACATGGTAGAACATGTTTTTTACTGACTGCCCTTAACAAGGAAGGCACTGCCGTACCTCCCTTAATATAAGCCGATATAGAAAGGCAATACAATACACCTGTCTGAACACAAAGATTTATCAGTTCAAAGAATTCTGTTCAACTTCAACAATAAATGAGTCTGCCTAACCTCGTCTACTGTTTGATCTCAAAGTTGTGGTGTTCATTAAAAGTTAGTCATTTCATTTCAAGCCATATTGTCCTTGAAGTTTTTCATATACTGCAGCCATCCCAGAATTTCCTCTCCATTTTGTTCTTTGTCATATATGGCTCTGAATTTTTTTTTAAAAAAAAACACCTGTTGTATGTGTTTGTGCTTTAGAGAATGGGTTTTTTTATATATGTTATGTTCTCAGCTGCTTCTTTTGAATAGCAATTCTTAAGCTTCAGCTCTTTAATGTTATGTTGATATAATGAAAAGCTGTTCCTTGCTAAAGAATCAAATCTCCGAACTAGCTCCCAAAGTCAAAAAGTGGTACAGAGACGGCAAGACTGTATAAAACAAAACTCTATTGTTATGTTGGGAGCTGGTTAGTGCAAAATGTAAGTAGGCTTTGGTGTAGCATTGCTCTGAATGGGCAATCAAACCCATTAACTTTAAAAAGCTAGTAGCCTAGTTCTCATAGATTTGAAAACAATCAATTGTTGATTTTTAAAAATTTAGGTAGGAATATGAGAGAGAGAGAGAGAGAGAGAGAGAGAGAGAGAGAGAGAGAGAGAGAAGGACTGCACCCTCTTCATACTTTGACTGACTGTACGGAAGGAAAAGTGGGATCATGCCCCATGTCCCAGTTCCAAGCCTGGTCCTACCGTTTGGCAGAGGAAGGCAAATGCCTTGGGCAGTAGATACTGAAGGATGGTAAGCAGAAGTGATGTGTTGGATGCATCATGGCCTGCCCTTGACCATAAACTATCATGTTAGCCTCAGGTACAGTGGAGGACACTGTCCCATCAGCACTGTTCCATCAGCAATGTTCAGGTGTTAATCCAGTCAGTTTCTGTGCATGCAGGGGAGGGCATCTCAGCTTTTGCCTCAGGCAGCAAAATATCTTGGGCCATCCCTAGCCTCATTCCTGACCACTATACATTCAGTAGACTTGTAAAATTGTACATTCACACAGATTTCTCCATATGAGCAGGAAGGAACTGCTTTTTCAGGATCCTATTTGAACTGTACATGGGTAGACTCTGTTCACTCAGAAAAAAACAGGCTACAGTTGAAACTGATGAATATTAATAAGAATGCCTTGGCATACAACTGTACAACACAGACTTTACCCAGTCCTGCTTAAAGAATTTTCACTAATTCACAAGTAGTCATACTTGTATAGTTTATATTTAGAAATAATCTCACTCACAAGTTGATATGAATGATGCAAGCTAATACTTAGTATAATATTATCAGAATACATTGAGAATTCTCCAAAATACAATGAGGATATGACAATTCCTTTTGGGTACAATAACAAAAGGAATCGTCATATCCTCATTATGTTTTGGAGAATTCTCAATGTATTCTGATAATATTGTTATTGTACCCAATAGGAATTGTCCTCATTATATTTTGAAGAATTCTCAATGTTTCCTGAAAAATAATTTCGATAGTCTCATGTACCTAAAATACTCTCAATGTACTTTTAAGGATTTTTATTGCATATTAGTATTAGTACTGGGTGCTCTATAAGGGGCTTAATAGTATGTTTCATGTGGTAAAAACTAGATATGCATATTGAAATCATTATACTAAGTATTAGCTTGCATCATTTGTATCAACTTGCAAGTGACATTATTTCTAAATGTAAACTATACTAGTGTGACTATTTGTGAAGTAGTGAAAATTCTTTAAGCAGGACTAGACCTTGTTCACACCACACCTCTTCTCCTGTGATGTCCTTCCTGTATTGTAAAGCCAGGGAGAAACTGCTGGAAGACCTGTGGAGGTCATAGCTTGTTTTAGGATGAGTCTTTTTGGTGGAACTCCAAATACTTGAAGCTCAAGAGGCTGGTTGCGCAACAGAAAGACACCCAGAAATTGGACAAATGTGGGGAATTTTATATCGGCAACCCATTGACCAAGCCTCACTGAGACACTGGCTGAATTCGGACGACACAATAAGCAATGGGGGGGGGGGAACAATCGTCAGTTGTATTGACTATCGTGTCATCCGAATGCTGCCATAGTCAACTCAGCGCTGTTCCTAATCTACACCACAGTTGATTATTTATGACCATGTTGTGTGAGGAGTACCCCCTAGATGAACAACTATAAAGTTGACTATTACCCCACCATTGACTATCGTGTTGTCCAAATTCAGCCACTATATCCCAGTTAGCTGTGGTTGTTGGTCACAACTTGCAAAGAGCACAGTGTTCACTGGAACAGCTTCTGATGTGTTCGTTGAATATCCCTCCCTGAAGACTGTGATTGGAGAGCCCCAGTAAAGCCCTGCATAGGAGCAAGAGCTGTAAGTCATAAAACTACACAGCCCTTTCTGCCTCTGTCCTGCCTGGAGTTTTCCATTTATGAAGAGCTTGTAGGCCTTGGGGGAGGTTCAAAACTATATCAAATTGGACCAAAAAAATACACCCCAAGGCTTCAAGGCGAGTCTGAAGTGTCAGAACCAGCTTGCTTTAGCTTGGATTGCTTCTGATCCATGTCACCCCATATTTGGAAGCAGTCCAAATATCTCCAAAATGGGGACATTTGTCTCAGATAAATACATCATTTGCTTCTGACACATTAGTGTTGCACTAGTAGCATCCCAATCGGCAGTTGGTGCTATACTATTTTGGTACTGCTTAGGTCCCCTCTACAAGGATTCGCTTTTGCGCCCGGTTAGGCGATTATGTGCATAATCGCTGAAGCGCATTTACACCTAATACCTCTGCACAAGAGGCGGCAAGATGACCAAAATGCGCTTTACAAGTAGTTAATGCGCATAAACGCTTGTTCACATAGTCAAAATGCGCTTTAACGGCCGGAGCAAAATAAAACTCACGATTTAACGCGCATTCGATAATGCGCATAATTGGAGAGATAACGCGCCTCTACGCCCTATTTGCGCTCCGTTCTTGTAGAGGTAAAAAATTTTAAGCGCCTTGAAAGAGCTTTAAACCTCTCTTGTAGAGGCAGCCTTAGTTAATGTTCTGTTCCAAGGAGCTGGACATTCAGTCATTATTTAGTTCATGGATCTCCAATGTGGTGCCCCTGGACACTCCTCCTGCTGCCCGCCAGGTTCTCTGCCACTTTTGATTTTCTTTTCTTTTTTTCTTTTTTTAGATTTTTTAAAAAAAATCTGGGAGGCTGACACGCTGAATGTCAAAACTCCTCAAAACCATCTTCATTTCCAAGAATACTTCTAGAAACCAGATTGCATTCATCATCAAGTTACTTGTCTCTGAGCCCTTATCAGTTTGCTTTCTGAAAAATGGGCAATTGGGAGTGTACTTCTCTTTCAGCCTTCAGGAATTGGGTGCTTTGTGATTGGTCACACTCAACATGGGTAGCAGCGATGTTCACAATGGGAAACCCTTCCCGAATGGCAGCAATTTTGTGAGAGTGCCCACAACACTGTCAAAATTCCAAATATATCCACCAACTAACCCCAAAAGGTTGGGACCCCTCTTGTAGTATTTCTAAGGAGTTAATTTAATAAAATGCACATTTTAAAACAAGGAGAACATTTCATTCAGAAACATCCCCCTGCCCCCGCATATGCATGCATGCGCATGCGCGCAAACACACACACACACACACACATTGTTGATATATTAAGATTAACAGAAAACGTGGTCCTGCATCCACTGTATTGCGTATACATAGGCAGGCTATTAAATGCAGGGATTCTTCCACACATGCTTCTATTTTATCCTATTGAGTTCTTAGCAGAGCATGCCAACTGAAGGAAGGGCATTCATTTCCAAGGGCATTCCTTTTCACTGGATTGGAATCAATATTTTTTACTCTATTTGCCCTCTTTTTATTGTTCTATTAAAAATTATGTCAAAGCCTCTTTCCTTAGTTTCATCAATCTGTGTGTCTATGCAAAAATCAGTGTTTGGGGAAATAGTTTGAAAATGATTGTGCCCACCCCAACCCTGTGTTTCTTGAACCTGTAGTCAAAATGTAGTCAACATCTGATGCAATTAAACAGAATGAATGAACAATAATTTCCTGTGGTTCCTGGTTCATTTTTATGGATTTATTTAATGAAGTAGTCATTTTTAATATTCTGTTCTGTTAATAAATTCCACACAGATGACAGCTTCCAACTGTGTGTAAGTTCAACTCCTGGTAGTTACGTCTGTTGCTATAATGCAGCATTTTTGTATATTCTACGGTCTTTTATGGAACTTGAGCAAAAAAAATCAAGTATCTTAATGAGACTGTGTGTTGAAATCATTATACAGTGGATAAGCTAATTTCCATACTTTCAACAAATATGTAAATGATGTATACATTTTAATTCATTATTCCATCCCACCCACCACCCACAACCCAAAGTAGGGCCATGTGTCCAAAATGGTAGACATAAACATGGAATACTTCAAATCACATGAGCCCGAAATGGAAATATATTTGAGGAGGAAGTGAGACACTTGCATCGCCTTGTTAGTTACAATAACATATTCTTCAAATACATGGACTGCAATTTATTATGGGGAAAGTCTGAAGCAAAGGACTGAATGAAAATCACACATTGTAGGAAATTATCTCACTTGTTTGGAGGGTATGCATAATTCATTTAGTAAAGTACTCAACTACCATTTCTTTAAGTTGCAGAATATATTGTTTTCCCAGATACAAGCAAAATAATAAAAAAGCATAGCTGCATAGGACAGGTCTTTATTTATTTTAATGGAGTGTGGTAGATTGACCCACAAATACAGTCTCCATGTGGCCAGGGACAATCACAAGTCTTTCTGACAACTGGTGCCCAGCATGAAGTAAGCGACGTTTGAAAACCCAAACTTGATTAGGAGAAGAGAAGAGAGTTGCTGTTTTGTTCTAATGCCTCCCTGTGCATCAGCTTTAGGAGGGGACTCCCATTTAATGCCAGTGTTGAATTAGAACCTCAAGCCACAGTTTCTGGTATAAGAGAGCAAATAGCATGCACAGAATTACAAGCAGAAATTTCTGTGCCCTCACTAGTGGGATGGAGGGTTTGGGGTGGGATGGAAAGGGGGAAAAGGTGGAGGGAGGGCCTGAGCTTTAGGAAATGAGAAATATTTGGCATACAGAGAGATGTGCTGGTGTAATTGCATGCTGATGTCATTGAAAGTGAACCATGTCTGCCATCAGTGCAGCAAAGTAACAAGGACAGGAATAAAAATAAGTCTTTTAATCTATTCATGCCAGAATTGAAGAAGACAAAAGTCCTGGTTCTGCACAAAGGAAGAGCTTATATTCCAAACATCATAAAATGTTGTTGCAAGGCTGCAATCTTATGCACACTTGCTTGGGATTAAGTGTCATTGAAATCAATGCGGCTTACTTCTGAGTAGACAAGTATAAAATTGCACTGTAAGTTAGATTTCTGCTGATTGCATTGAGAGCTTCTATAGATGGGATATATTGAGAGCTTCCCTTTGCTCAGATTCTTAATAGACTCAATGATAACTGAATATGAAGATTAAAAATGTAAGCTCAGAAGGCAACCAAGACTGTGGCTTTGGATAATCTTCACCCTCTCTGCTGGAGACAGAAGTAAATAATTTCCATTATGCATTTAATCAATCTTAGAGCAGAAAACTCCTGAAATAGAACCCTTTCTAGTTAGAGACAAATTCAATTTAAACAGGAAAAAACCAGACGTCTGTGGCTTTGTGCCTGATTTTTCTTCTGTCTCTAATAAATAAATGAAGAAGAGCAAACCCCCTAGAGGTCTAGTGGACAGCCTCTATATTTTCAACCCCTGCTTGTCTTTTCCTATATTTATTTATTTGTATCTGTTGTGTGGTGGAAAGCCAGTGATTGCCTGCCATGAAAATAGATACACTGCTGCTTTCATTAGCTGGGGTTGCGTGATGTCACAGGATGTGGAAGTCCCTCTCAGGAGGCTTGCGACTCATGCCTTTATACACATTTTAAGTGGTTTGCTAAGTCTTTTCTCTTTAGGCAAGCTTTGGACAATCCAGCTTGATCCAGCTGGTATGTTCTGTGTTGTGGATATGTGTGCTATTTGTTGAGAATATTGCAGCCTCATCTGGAAGTTACAGGAAGGGGACAGCATTGCATTTAGCTAGTTAACGCATGGAAATTGGGGGCATAGCTAGCCGTAGGATCTCAATAACCTACTTTTACCCTGTTTAGACAACACAAATGGTTAAGCATTTTGAGCTAAACATTATGGCTCAGCATGTTGTGTGAACCATGGCTTAGTGTGTTGTCTGAACAGGCCCGCTGGGATTTCCTGCTCTTCCCGTTTCTCACACACACACACACACACACACACACTGTGGCTGAATTTGGACAACACGATAGTCAATGGTGGGGTAATAATCAACTTTATAGTTGTTCATCTAGGTGGTACTCCCCACACAACATGGTATAAATAATCAACTGTGGTGTGGATTAGGATCAGCGCTGAGTTGACTATGGCAGCATTCGGACGACACGATAGTCAATACAACTGACGATTGTTTCTCCCCCCCCCCCCCCAGTTGCTTATTGTGTCATCCGAATTCAGCCAGACTCTCTGATCTCCTCCATTGCTGGGAGCACATGGCTTGCTTTCTCTATCCTGCAAGTGTTATAGAACGCTAACTGCCTTTTTAACATGAGGCAGTAATACGAAATAATAATTCCCATCACTATTGCCTTCCTGCTGCTGTCCTTTCTTGTTAATTGTTTAATTGTATTTAATTGATTAATGTAACTTGTAAAGCTGTTTTGTTGTGATTTTACCACTGTTATACTGTATTCACCACTACAGCTTTTCTTTTCTTTTTTTAAGAATGTGTAAATTTTATATAAAAATGAAATCAGTTCTAAGAATCCAAACCTTTTTCTTTAAGAATTTTTGTCCACTTTAAAATGTGCATGAGCCATTAGAGAAAAGATGGTCAAATTATTAGGACTTCAGAATCTGGGGAGTTGTGTATGACTCAACTAATTTCCCACTATTAGGCAACATTTGGGAAATCAGTTTGTGATAGAGACATTCAAGGAACTATTTCTGCCCAGTCACCATGTGCCTCGTACAGTATGAGTTACGTGGTCTGGGCATACCAAGAATCTGTGAATCAGCAACTCTAGATACAGGAGATGTTGGGAAGTCACCTGATTGCAGATACTCAATTGTGCTTTGTCAATTGGAAGAGAAGTGGTCGATGCAGGATACTATTTGACAACCTGTCAGTTAAGGGGCTACTTACACATCACCGGGGGTGGGGGTGGGGGAGGAAATGCATAAAATGTGCATATACTAATTTATATGTACAAATGAACATTTCCAAATAATTATAATTTAAATAGAAATCAGATCTGTCTCACCATAGTGGGGGAACTGTAACCAGGGGACCTTTGTGCCTGCACATTCTGCTGTTGAGCTGCTAACACTTGATGAGTACTTTCAAAGGCCCACATTGTTATCCCTTTTTTGACTTTAAACCAGACTTTGACTGGACAGCCAATGAAATACTGGACACCTTCAACTAAAGGACTGTCCTCTGACAGTTCTTCAAAGACAGGAGTGTCTTTTATAAAGTAGGATACCTGGCCATCCTGCTGGCAGTATGTGCTTTCCCCCTCCCCCCAATCCCAGGTAGACTCACAGTTTACTATACTGGAGGAGGATATTGGCACTCAGTAATAAACATGTGATCTCCTTGCACTAAGCAAGATGTTGGACTAGGTGGCCTACGAACGCTCCCTCCATTAGTATGGTTTTATGATTCTATGAGCTCATTCTGATCAGCTGGGTCGAAATCTTCTGCCACTAGCTAAATACACTATGGTAACAGAGTCACCAGCAAAAGAGAGAAAGCTTTAGCTCCCTTTAACCTTGAGGGGAAATCACTTTCCTATGAAACTCTGTGAAACGTACAGCCAAAGGACCCAGAAATGTTGTAGCCTCCCACAGTAATGCAGACGTTAGTAATGTAGCTTCTCCACCAATTCCATTTATTCTTTAAGGTCGTTCTGTGGGAGCACATTTTGTTTGAGATGGAATATGTTTTTAACTACAATTATACTAGGGAGCATTGAGGTCACAATGGAGCGTTGCTAGAGCAGGGCTCTTGCTGAAGCGATTTCAAATAATAATGCTTTAACACCCACACATGTCACTCACTGCCACTCACCTGAATAGTTTGTTTTTTAAATGTCAAATGATGGGCTGCTTCATCCTGACCCCCCTACAAAGCAAACCCAACATGAGGGAGTTTGTAAGGCCCAAATGTTTGCAACTATGCCTCCACGGGAGTTCCTTTGCTCTAGAGTGCGTCCTCTCGGGATGGCATATGTTTGAAGGAAGACCAGCTGGAGTAAATCAGATCTCTTGACTGCAAACCTCCGTAGAATATCTGATATGAAATAATTAATAAAATGAACAGTATGACATATGATTTTTGAAAATAATAAAAGCTCAGCTCACTGTATGGCCAAATGATGAGCTCTCCATGCAATTAGAACCACTACGTGGAGCGTTTATAAGTGAGACTACATATAAGTAACAGTCTTGTTGGCAACCAAACTGTTTCCACCTCCAACCTGGACCAAGGCTATTATATTTTAAGACAGTGTAAAAGGACTGGTCAGGTGGTTCTCCTCCTCCGCCTCCCCTCCACCTTCTCCTTCTCCTTCTCCTTCTTGTGACATCAGTCAGGAAGCCTGCTTTCACCCTCATATTTTCTAGTGTCCAGGATTAGTGCCATGCACCCTTTATAAAGTTCAGCATTACTGTCCATGGGTGGGAAAGGAGGCAAAAAAATCCTCCACCCAAAGCTCCTCCATCAAAGCCCACTCTTGCTCACTATTTTTGTCTGCTTTTTATTGCCAGCCCATGATCCCAGTAGCAGTGATGGCATCCCTTGCTACTGCTGGATGCCATGTTTAATCATGGTTTTACCCCAGATTGAAGACAGAAAAAATGCCCTTGTTCTAGTTTGGTGCCATGTTGGTGCAACATAGCCAATGAGATTTAGCAACAGTATATGATGACATCTGAAGCCACATCAGAGTGGAGGGGACATAGCTCAGTAGATAGAGCGCCTGCTTTGCATGCAGAAGTCCCCAGGTTCAATTCCTGACAACTCCAGGTGGGGCTAGGAAAGAATCTTCCTGAAACCCTGGAAAACCATTGCTGCAAGTCACTGTCAAGAATACACTGATCGGCATTGTGAATATAAGACAAAGATTTTATAAAAATGGCACCCAGCAGCCCCACAGAGAGCAAGCGCTGCTGGTGGCACAATGAGCTGGCAGTGAAACTCAGCAATTACTTCTGTGGTAAGTGGAGTGAGCACTCTGAAAATTGCTGAAAAGCAAAGGGGATGTTTGCAATCTGTGAAAAGGGTGACAAAATGGAGGAGTGATTTTGGCTGAACTCTTCTTTCAATTGCATGTACATTGGTTATTCATCTATGTGAGCACCCCCATCCATGTTCTGTCACATGATTACAGCTGGACGGGACAGCTGAAACACTGGCAAGAGAAATATGTTCTTCCTCCTGCCCCCCCTTCCCCCATTAGATGGAAGGCAAACCTCAGTGATGTAGTGAAAAGTCAAATCTGATTGTCTATGTGAAACTCTGATGTTATCAAGAGGAATCTCTGACTGGCTAGGATCTCATCATAAATAAGATCCCCTAAAAATCATGCCAAACTAGCAGACCTACATAAAAAAATAAAATAAAAACTACAACAGGGATTGTGGGGGAGCTTTTTGGAACTCTTGAAAGCTGAATTTTTGTGTATCAAAAATATTTTGAGTGCAAGAATTCAGTACAACAGCACACAAGTTATGCGACCAGGCCATGAATCCCCTATGTATCATTAAAAAAAAGTGGGTGGGAGGAACAGATTACTCAAATCTTCTGGGCTTTGTACCTTGTTTACTCCAAGTGTACCATCAGCTATTATGACAACTATGGAAAGTTCCAGTCATCAGGTCACCACATCCTATATAAATAGCACTATCCAATTTTGAAGATGAGTGCAGGCACACCTCTTATCTGTAAAGAATGGATTTGCCCTATTAATAAAGTTCCCAGTTATCAAAGAAACCGCTCCGTGTGTCATGCTGCTTTGGTGTGACTCTGAGCATCCCAAAATCCAGCTGGAGTTTTACTTCAATGCTGAAGTAACAGATAAAAGAAATAACATCTTGGACTTGGTTCAAATAGTCCCTGTCTAATGAGAGAATTCCTATCTGGTAGCAGTTACCTCACACATAGGCCAGCATTCAAACAATTCAGGGTGACCATATGTCAGGAAAAAACAGGACATGTCAGGATTTTTGGTAACAAATCCGGGAAGGGGGGAAATTATGAAATTTGAAGAAAAATCTGGATTTTTCCCATCCTCCCCACACCCAAAGGGCTGCTCTACTTTATAGTCAATGGTAATTCACAAAATGTGTACTTTTCTGACATTTATAAAGCTAAAGAGATGAAACTTGGCACCATAATAGCTCTTAGGTAGGGCTTTAGCCATGCCAAATTTGAAGCAGATCTGTTAATGTTGTCCTCCTTTTTGGTTTCCAAAATATGGTCACTGTAGTCAACGGGTCAGTAAAAATAGAGGAACTGGTTGACCATCAGCCTGCCCCATGCTCTTGGGGAGAAAAAAGTAGTATGAAATGCTGCCGTTCACCCATACCTTTAAGGTAGAAGTTCCCCTTTGCTTTTGACAACAGCAGATGTCACTTAACCATAGGGTGACCATATTAACAGGAGGACAGGGTTCCTGTATCTTTAACAGCTGTATTGAAAAGGGAATTTCAGCAGTTGTCATTTGTATGCATGCAGCACCTGGTCACTCTAAAAAAAAAGGGCAGAGCTCCTACAGTTTTCACTGTTGTTATGAGGAGGGAATTTCCCCAGGTGCTGCATGCATACAAATAACACCTCCTGAAATTCCCTTTTCTATACAACCGCTACAGATACAGGAGCCTTCTCCTCCTTTCCATACGGCCACCCTACTTAACTAGGCAAAGGTAGCTGCTCCCAGAACAAATAAGGAACTGCTGCTGTGGAGTGGTAGAAACACCCCTTCTGCTCTTACTTCTCTCTGTCTTCCAAGAGAGCAGGGAGAGTAGAGATGCTTGATTCAGTCATTGCAAATTGTGGGCAGTATCCAGCATGCTGCTAATGCAACAGGAAGCTAGCAGATCTTACAGCAATCAAAAAAGAGCAAAACACTTGTTTCCAGAACAGAGCAGGTCAGCAGCCAGCTCCATGGACCTGTCCCAATCTGGAAATGAGAGTTTCCACTCTTTTCCAGGATTATTGTCAGAAGCACTAGTTCCTGTTGTGTAAGTGGTACACGCTACCTGCACAGCAGAAATGGGAGTACAGCAGCAGTACTGGATACTGCCCTCTGATACAAAGTGACCTGACCTACAGCTCTTTGGCTAATGCGCAAAACAGAATTTAGTTATCCACTGGCTTTCTTTCTTTCTGAGTGTTCCAATGGAGTTCTTGGCTCAACAACTTATCAAAATACATTTTAAATCCATATCTTATGAGAAACAAATTTAGAAACATGTATTGTATAGGGGCGTATGTTTTAACAGCTATTTTAAAACCTGTATTTAAGACCTTTATCACACGGGCAGTTTGATCCACAACCACCGCAACTTTGATCCAATTCTTTCATGTGACATCGTCTCCCTTGTGCTGCTCTCGCGCCCTGGGTGTTCCTTTTTTTCCTTCCTCTTTTGAAATATCCCTGAACGGGGATTATCCATTTTCTCCCCTCCTCCGCAG
This sequence comes from Anniella stebbinsi, assembly GCA_029215795.1. Taxonomy (NCBI): domain Eukaryota; kingdom Metazoa; phylum Chordata; class Lepidosauria; order Squamata; family Anniellidae; genus Anniella; species Anniella stebbinsi. The sequence goes on from JARDYH010000001.1 coordinate 228,158,004, forward strand.
GCTTAGCTGAGGTATCGGAGCAAAACCGACCACGTGTGATCAAATGGCTACACTCGCATAGGAAATGGAGGGGGAACCCGCATAAGCAAAACGGGTAGGTGTGAAAAAGGCTTCAATGTGGATTGGTGTGCAGGGTTTGTTTTTTTTAATCAGATTAATGTGGAAACAGGATGAAATGGACAACATGCCATTGTCCTTAAAATAGACTGATTTGTCTCCCCCTAGGTGATGACCCTGCCAAATATTCTGACCACTCAAATTAGTCCCTGCCTTCCCAAAAATTTGAAAGAGGCAGAAGGGGATACCCATTCAGAGTAATCTTTGATTTATTTAATTCATATCCTGCCTTCCTGCCTCCCAAAATGACAGGGGCTGTCTTCACGGTGCTGGGTTGGCTCCACCTCCCTCTTCAATCCTAAGATTTTCCTCACTTGGGGTGGCGTCAGGTGATCTCGATTCCGAGGAGGGAACGCGGGGTTTTGAGCATCCATCTGGGTCCCAGAGCTACCCCCGCCCTCTTCCTGGTGGAAGGCAACCCATCAGTGGTCACTTTTCACCAGACTCTGGCCCCAGGTCTCCTGCAACGATCTGAAAACCCAGGCAGGCTTGTATGGGGGAATGTAGCGTTTCAGGTAGCCTGATCCCAAGCCGTGCAAACAGCAGAAAAACACATATAATGTAAGTGCACATCTACATGAATTCTTCTTATTGAATGAATTAGACTTGCACAACTTGGTCCTTTTTTTTTTTTTTACACTTAGGATACATTCAGATTAGATCGTGCCTTCCCTTGTCAAGTTGCCTGGACAACTCCCAAATCTTATTCTTTGGGTCTGGTATGTCTAACAAACGATAAGGAAAACTTTCTCCAAAGCGACTGAATGCTAATGGGATATTTTCCTCTTCACAATTCACCCTTCTAATATGCTATCAGTCTACTAGGAAAACCTGTAATGAGTTACCATTACATGCCATCTCAAGGCTAATCAGCAATGAAGATGATTTGGCAAGTCGTCGAGGTAACAGCTGTTACAATGATTCCCTCTAAGGGAAGCATAACAAACATAGATTGACTTTGTTGGTTGCAAGTTGATTTTGTGCCAGAAGATCTGGGGTCAAATTAGTGAATGGTCCTCTCCTTTCACACCAATACATCTCCTGTGCTTCACAATTAAGCGGACCTCTGCAGTTCTTTAGTAATAAGATTTGTTTACTGACATAGCTTAGCATATATTTTAATAGCAAATTTATGAATCAGAAACCACATGGTATTTCCTCTTCAGTAACAAATACAAAAAAAGTAAGAACATAAGAAGAACCTTGCTGGATAAGGCCAAAGGCCTCTCCAGTCCAGCATTCTGTTCCTACAGTGTCCACCTAGATGCCTATGGGAAATCCACAAGTAGGACACGGGTGCAATAGCACCCTCCTGCTAATGTTCCCCAGCAAGTGGCATTTAGATGCATACCACCTCTGATCCTGGAGGTAACATATTGCCACCCACTCCTTTCTTAAAGCTGTCCAAGTTGGCATCCAACATTTACATCTTGTGGAAGTGAGTTCCACACTTTAACTATGAACTATCAGAAAGTGTACTTCCTTTTGTCTGTCCTGAATCCCCCACCATTCAGTTTCATTGAATAATCCCAGATTCTAGTATTATGGAAAGTGGATATATACTTATACTTCTCCACTTTCTACACACCATACATAAGTAGGTAATTTTGGAACTGTTGTACTCATATAATCTTATCATGTGCTTTCATTAATATTGTCCTCACAAAGATAAAAATAAAAATGTCTATAATGCAAAGCGAGTCAGAGTATTACTTATTCTGGTGAGTTATTATCATAGCACTATGACCTCAAAATGTACCTGCAAGACAGGTTTCACATTGGTTAACAAAATGGTTTCCGATCCAGTTGAACACTAACAGCCAAAAGATACATTTCACAGGAGATAAAACTAGCCTAGCAGAACATGAGGTAAAAAATTTAAATGAGGGTCATGCAACAAATGTAACAGTCATCAGAAAAGGCTAATTTGACATCATTTCCTAAGTAGTAGGTACAGTGGAGGATCTAGGCTTAATGGAAGGAATGGACTTAAAAGCTTAAAGGGGCTCAGAGAAGGCAAAAGTGCCATTTAAGATTTCAATACCGGCAAGGGAGAGATTCCCATGGCTGCATTCTAGGCAGAATTGAGCCAAACACAGTATATTTGTTTTGATCACTTTTCTTATGATAATAAAGATAGTAATGTTAAGAAGGCAGATACAACATACAAAAATGCATATCTTTTTTCGAAACAACTTTGCACATATTTGGGGAAATTGTATACAAAAATAAATGCGCATTTCCATATGTCTATATATATATATATATATATATTCACAGACTGATGCAGAAATTGGACATATTGGACTTAGAATTTAATACAAGAAAGTATGGACTGGAAATAGACTTAGTTTAGGCTGACCAGATAAAATCCAGGTCAGGGCTCCTGTAACTTTAACAGTTGTAGAGAAAAGGGAATTTCAGCCAGTGTCATTTGTATGCAATTAGTTCCTGGTGAAATTTCCTCTTCATCACAACTGTTAAAGGTGCAGGCACTATACTAGAGTGACCATATACAAAAGAAGGCAGGGCCCCTGCAACTTTAACTGTTGTGATGAAGAGGGAATTTCACCAGGAACTAATTGCGTACAAATGACACTGGCTGAAATTCCCTTTTCTCTACAGCTGTTAAAGTTACAGGAGCCCTGACCTGGATTTTATCTGGTCACCCTAACTTAGTTAGTTCCTGCAAGACACAGGCCTGAATATACTGATAACTCCAGAAAACTAAAATGGAACCTAACTCTTAGGTAGCCAAGTACGGAAAGGCCTCTGCTGGAGAACATGAAGAATGCTCTTAGTCTAGGCTGACCATATGAAAAGGAGGACAGGGCTCATGTAACTTTAACAGTTGTAGAGAAAAGGGAATTTCAGCCAGTGTCATTTGTATGCAATTAGTTCCTGGTGAAATTCCCTCTTCATCACAACAGTTAAAGTTGCAAGCACTATACTAGAGTGACCATATACAAAAGAAGGCAGAGCCCCTGCAACTTTAACTGTTGTGATGAAGAGGGGATTTCACCAGGAACTAATTGCATCCAAATGACTCTGGCTGAAATTCCCTTTTCTCTACAACTGTTAAAGTTACAAGAGCCCTTTCCTCCTTTTCATATGGTCAGCCTATCTTAGTCAGGGTGCATATTACAAGATCAGACTGGCCAATGTTAACCAATTTAAAGCAATGGTGCTTGGCTACCTAAGAGTCACCTCCCTGGCTTCTTCTTCCTGTTGTTCATATCCTGAATGAGTGAGGGGGAATCAGGGATCTTTATTTGTGTGGCTCCATCAATATAGGGAGGTCTGCAAATCCTATGCTATATTGTATTTATCACACCTACCTGGTTTGCTTCTGCAGGTTCCCCCTCTGTTTCTTATGCGAATGTAGCCTTTTGTTCACACGTAGTCGCTTTTGCTCCGATACCTCAGCCAACTTGCCTGAACTTGCCTGCAAATGGACAATCCTCGTTCAGGGATATTTTGAAAAAGGAACTAAAAAAGGAGCACTCAGGACCAGCGCGAGGGGGACGATGTCATGTGAAAGAATTGGATCAAATCCGTGGTGAATGTGCTTCAAATCGCCCATGTGATAAAGACCTATGACTTCCAGTGTTTTCAAGGCATAGCTGCCTGGGCATGAGTGAGTGGCCACTTCCATCTCCCTACACTGGCTGTATTGCTTTGGTCTGGTCCTGTCTCCTCTCTTGGGAAGACTCTTGCCACACATCATCATTCCCTTCCTATGAGCCTAGCAGATTATTCTGAATGCACAAAAACATAGCAGAGACTATCACTTGTCAAGCTGCATACTCCAGGGAAGCTGGCTCTTTCACGGTGAGGCACAATCGATTTTTCATAAGTGAACAAAGAAAAGAATGATCTTCCTTACTGCTTTTAATCCCTCATGTGAATACAGGGAATCAGAAAGGGGGGGGGGGTTTAAGGGTAAAAAAAATGAAAAGAAGAATTATATTCTTACCATAAAGTTACACCTGCTCAAACAATCTGGGCAAGAGGAATGCAGACAGAGGAAATCTCATTCCAACTTTAAGTGTCCAAAATATGTTTTGATAAGGCATTGACATGAGTGATAGATTAGGCTGTCCAGATGGCTCGGGGTTTCCCGGTCCTAACCGGGAATCCAGGGGCGAACCGGCCCAACCGGGGGGCGGTGGGGGCAACCCGGGGTGGCGGGGGGTCACGCGGCGGTGGCAGCAAGCAAGGAGCGGCGGTAGACCCGGCGGCGGTGGCGGCGGAGGAGCCCGGGAAGCGGCCGCCCCAGCAGGTAAGTGCCCTCCCTCACGCCTCACGCTCCTTACCCGCAGGGGCGTCCGCTTCCCTCCGGTGCTCGAATCTACTGAGAAACAGGCTTCGCAGCCTGTCCCTCAGTAGCACGCCGGGTGATGACGTCATCACCCGGCGCGATACTGAGAGACAGGCCGTGAAGCCTGTTTCTCAGTAGATTCGAGCACCGGAGGGAAGCGGGTAAGGAGCGCGAGGCGCGGGGCATTTTGTTCTGCATGTGTGAAATGTATCTTTTGGGCATGCCTAGTCCTTTTGCACTCCTTTGGGTATTTCACGAGAACATCTTTGGAAAATACCTCACTGTGGAAATATCTTGATGTCTCTTTTGATCATTTTTATTAGTTATTGAAAAGAGCTTTTAATAACCTGTTGTCAAGGTGTATTTAGAGTCAAATATTACAGCTGGTAATGTGATGTATGGAAAAGTTATTTGGCCTTGGTAGATTATTTTAAAACCAAGTTAACCTAACACTGTTTAGTGCTGGGCTAATGGCTTACACAGTTCATACACAGCTTAGCATTACTGGCTTGCACTTATAAATCAAGATATGCTGCAATCCTCTCCATATTTACCTGGGAGGAGAGCCTGGGGAATCAATGGGACTTCTGAGTAGACATACATAGGATTAATCAACCGGTTTGGTTCCTAGGCAGGATCTGCACTACTGCTTTAAAACAGTTTATAACAGTAGTGACAACTGAAAATGTTTTCAAAGTGTCATATGCTGCTTGGTGTAGATCTGGCCCTAGTTTTCTGGAGACATGTTCAGAATTAGCTTTCTGAATACAGAACCATCATTTGCAAGTATTGCCACGGCCTCTTCAAAATCTTAAGTTTCATCTACATCACTGAGAAATACCACCAAATAGTTAAATTTCCCAAAATAAAGTATTGTGCAGCATGTTTGGATGTGGGTACAAGAGAAATATGAGCATGGCAAATGAAGCTCGAGAAAGATAAGGAAACTCAATAAGATGGAGAAGAGGAGATCCACTTGATAATGGCGAACTGTCAGACTGAGATGCTGCAGTTATGAAAAGAAGTAAGATGATGCAAGAGCGAAGGGAAGTGGATAGATAGCTTGCACAGTCTTGTGATAGCTGGAAGGCTAAGGATACGAAGCAACACGATATTGAGCCAGAGAGCTCAGATCATGATTACGTAAAAAGAAAAGAATAAAATACCCTTGCCTGTACATTTTACATTGGAACCATCGTGGCACAGTCTGATAAGCCTGCACTAATAAGTGGTGCCACAAAGACATAATAGATAGACATTGTTGGGAAAGGAAGATCTAGGATTGTTAAGGCTTTTAAAAAGAGCTGAAATGAGTGAAAGAAATTGTAAAAGGGAGTCCAAGGAATATCGGGCCTGCTTTGCAGAAACATTCTCATCACATTACCATTAGCATTTTATGGCTGAGGAACAGGAACATAGTTCTTACCCACGTGAGTGTCAACCAATTTCAGAGAGGGCAATAGCAGCATGGAAAGGGACCCCATCATTCACCTTGCCTCGTCGTGTCTGGAAGAGATGTTATTAAAGGAACATGGGTAGCAACCAATTCTCCTCTCAGCAAGGGGCATATGGTTCCTATTCCTTCACATGCTATTTCCCCTTTCATGTTCTGCATGAGGACCTGACTCCTCTAGGGAAGTGAAAGTACCAGAACTTATGGATGTCCACATCTTTTGAAATCCATCCAGAGTGTGCTTCGTGGATTTCTGGTGTCATTCATTCTGGAGTCCATTCACAGATGTATTTGATTTTTTTCCCTATTAAATGGGAAATACGCAAAAAGAAATCTGTGAGAAGGTTCACAACAATTCACATAATTTATGTAATATTTAGTGTATTGTCCCCATACCATTCAACTTTTCCATTTGTATATTTTCCAGGATGGCATATGTCTCAGCAGAAACTTGCGTTTTTTCCTATGAATTAATTTGCGTAATTTTCAGGTATATATATTTGCGTAATTTTCATATAGATATAGATATAGAAAAGTCCACAAACTCCACATGGTCCGAGGAGGCCACTCTGCAGCGGATTCTGCAAGTTGGATTCTTAAAAATCAGAACTGATTTTAATCTGCCTGAAATTTCTCCAGCATCCCTTCTAGTTCTCATGATCAGGGGTTTTTCTTGTGACCCTCCCCACCCCCAGGGCCCCACACTTGCTAAATATGTGTGTTTGTGAGCAACACAAACACAAAAAGGAATACAGATTCCTTTTTAAAGTGCTGTGTCTTTACGCTTTCCCCTGAGATAATATTAAACACTATACGTGAAGAGAAAGTATTACAATTAGTTTTTGGAGAAGTTTGTAGTCAATTTTGGCATGGCAAAGGGAAGCTGACATTGTTCTGATCAGGAAACCTAGACATGACTATTCAGGAGTAAGAAACATAGAGCTGAATGGGACCAAGTCCCAGGCATGGGCGGCAGTGACCTCACTCGCTTTCCCCACAGGGTGTTCGGGCACACTCTCTCCTCCCCTTCAGGGTTGAGCCGTTGAGCAGATAACTGCCCCGCCCTCCTCTTTTGTCAGTGAGACTGCCCTTCAACACACATGCCCCCCCCAAAACAGGATGGTCCGATATAGTGCAAGGACAGCAATACATGGGAGGGACGGCTCTATTGCGCATTGAGGGGGGGAAACCAGACTTTCCCTGCTCCAAAATAAGATAGAAAACAGAGGGGAAGAGGTGAGCTGAGTGCAGGACAGGGACGACGTCATGAGATACCGCGCTGCAAAAACACATACCAAGCATAGGGAGAGTGCGATAAATTGCTGGTGTGATGGAGCTCTAAGAGGACAAATCTGATGCTTTTTCCTCCTATGTTTTCCTTTGTAAACACTATATGGTCTGTTAAGCTGTTATGCTCAAAATTATTATATCTATTGACCTTAACTAGCTAGGTTTCCCTCTCAGGTTGCTGGGGTTAATTAGAGTTCTGTTTGCTGAGCTGTAAATAATGCCTGCTGTTCAGAGAGTTCTTTCTCTGGAAAATGGATGAACATTTTGGCATGTTAATGTCTTTTGATTATTATGATGTTGTCATAGATTAGCAGGAAGGCAGAAAGAACAATGAGGCCAAGTTTACCCCAGATGTCTGCATCCATTTCAGTCAATAGTGCTATATTAGGAATAAACTGTAATTCCAGATATTTTGACCCAGGGAGGTAGAGATAACATGTTTATTTCAATAACATGGGAATGAAAGAACTAGAGAGCTGGGCACACAACATATGTTGTACATCATCCTGGCACTAAATTGAAACCCTGTTGTTGTTGTTGTTGTTGATGATGATGATTTTATGCAAAATTGCAGGAAAGCCTTTTATGGAAATCACCATTTTGTACAAAATGGCAGCCATAAACTGCACGATTTATGCAAAATTGCAGGTGTAAATGGTCAAATAAATGACACTATGCATTTATTCTCTCTGTTATTCTGCAAGGCCACCATGGGATTGGGAGGAGAGATTTTGTAATTAATAATAGATAGACCGAAGAGGAAAGTTGGATCTGTAGTTAGCTCCCGAAAAGCATTTTGCACGAAAGGATATTAATTATTTCCTGGGAATGTGCACTTGTAATATCAGCTGCAGCCGAAGAGCAACAATCATATGTCTGACTGGATTTATTAAATTTTTACTGGTCTGCTAAGGATGTGAAATTTCCTGCTCAGTGGAAGAGAAAGAAAGTTCACTGATTCCCACATCTTTAACTGTGATCAGTGAGCCAATTTTGACCCACTGTTGTTTCATAATTACAGTGAGTGCTTTCTGTTAGTCTCCGATTGCCTGCCGGAAATTAAACACTTTGTTCTGCAAGGGTACCAATGTCATCTAGGTATAATGGGGAAAGTGTGCCAAAGTAAAGCTGTTTGAAATACTTCCTTACATTTCGTGAATCCCCAAGAGGCAAGAGTTCCCTAAAAAGGGAAGTGTACCCTTAATACTATTTCTGTTTGACAGGTGTACATGTCATTTTATTATTTCTTCCTTTATTTATTATTACAATATAATCCCAAAGTGGGATACAATACCAACAAAATTTAATAAAAGCATACAATAAAACAAGGCAGAACACATGTACAGATAAATAATAGTCTAGAATCCGGTCGTTACCAGCTCCTATCTCCCACATTAGCGCAAATCTCCCACAAAAGTTTGTCTTAAAAATAATAAAAAATAGTCTGCAAGTCTGCAGAATCCATTCCAGTCAGAAAAAGCCTCTCCACTGTGGAATCCGCACATTGGATTCATTTGAATCCATTGCAAATTTCTCCAACAATCCTGGTCTATGATCATGCAACAAGGAACACAGTGCCCTTTCCACCCAAATCTGTTTCCTTAGCTTTGCAACAAGTAGATTCTCTGACATTTGTATTAGTGTTGGACAAACTAGGTCCAGGCTCGTCTCCTAGGAAGATAAGGCCGCTTTCCCACTAAGAGGCACAGAGCCGATCTACACGCTAGGTTTTTAACATTTTATAAGGGTTATGAAAACTTTTTGGGCCACATGACGCACTCCCTATAACGTTGTATACCCGAGGTTTTTTAAAACTCACTTCAGTTATATACAACGGTTTCACTTTTAATAAATCGTTTTAAGTAAAATAATGTGGCCTTCATTACCATTTGTGATTCATAGGGGCAGTGCTTCGTTTATTGGTGCCCAAATGCTTAGCAGTTGATTGGTGGGGAAGAAAGCGGGGCTAAGGAGGAAGTGGGCGAGTGAACTACAACACCCACAATTCTTAGCCCTATACTCGCTAGGGAATTACAGAAGAACAAAGGAGGAAGTGGGTGACTGAACTACAACACCCACAATGCCTTGCCCTAAACTAATTGTAAAAACAAAAGAGAAAGAGACAGGGCAGAAGAGTGTGTGGCTGCATACACTGCTTTGAAGACTGAAGAAGTTTTCTCCTGTAACGTGAGTACTCAGTAATGTGGCCTAAGACATTTTAGAATGCACCTATTTGGAACGTTTTAAAATACTATTTAAAATGTTCCAAAGGACTGTGTAGATAGGCTCACAGAGTCAGTGATCTTGATCCAATGCAGTTTATTAAAGCAGTCAGCTGAATGGGTGACCCTAGGACTCCTGCCACCAGAGGCCACACCTCGGAGCATGCAAGCTCCCCCTTATATACTTTTACAGCAGGCACCCTATGTCATTGTTATAAAAAGCGCATGCGCAAGAATAACTCAATGCATTTCAATGTGAACCATCGCCCTTCGGGCTAATACCAAGGACCACCTCGTTTCTCATAATTAGCTCATTATTGCGCCTGGGTTTGCAAGGCTAACAAGTTGGCAGATACTGCTAGGACAAGATATCAGTTTCGCCTGTTACTTTTGGGGAATGTTCCAATTCCAGCCAAGGTCGAATTAGGCTTGTTCCTTGTTTCTATCTGCTACATGTATAATCTGTTCATTTGACTTTGGCTAACAAGCATTCTTAGCAAGCAGTCCCAGCATTCTATGCGAATAAGCAAAGATGGGACTTAGGTTACCCATCCTAATAATTTATTTATTTATTTATTGCATTTTTATACTGCTCAATAGCCTAGGCTGACCATATGAAAAGGAGGACAGGGCTCATGTAACTTTAACAGTTGCAGAGAAAAGGGAATTTCAGCTGGCATCATTTGTATGCAGTTAGTACCTGGTGAAATCCCCTCTTCATCACAGCAATTAAAGTTGCATGCACTATACTAGAGTGACCAGATACAAAAGAGGGCAGGGCCCCTGCAGCTTTAACTGTTGTAATGAAGAGGGAATTTCACCAGATACGAATTGCATACAAATGACGCCGGCTGAAATTCCCTATTCTCTAAAACTGTTAAAGTTACATGAGCCCTGTCCTCCTTTTCATATGGTCAGCCTACAATAGCTGAAGCTCCCTGGGCGGTTCACAAAAATTAAACCATAACAATTATTCAAAATATAAAACAACAACAGTATAAAATCATAGTATATAAGAATGCAAGCAGGATAAAGCCAAGCAGCAATATAGATTTAAAATACAAATTTAAAACAGCAAATTTAAAAATTAAACTAATAAGCTGTTAAAATACTGAGAAAATAAAAAGGTCTTCACCTGGCATCTAAAAGAGTTTAATGTAGGTGCCAGGCGAACCTCTCTAGGGAGCTCATTCCACAGCCGATATGCCACAGCAGAGAAGACCCTCTTCAGCTACCTGCCTCACTTCCTTTGGCAGGGGCTCATGAAGAAGGACCCCTGAAGATGATCTTAGGGTCTGGGCAGGTACATATGGAAGGAGGCATTCCTTCAGATAACCTGGCCCCAAGCCGTTTAGGGCTTTGAATGTTAATACTAGCACTTTGTATCGGGCCCAGACCTGGACCGGCAGCCAGTGAAGCTGGAAAAGGACTGGCGTAATATGGTCTCGTTAGCTAGACCCTGTTAATAGTCTGGCTGCCCTGTTTTGTACCAGTTGGAGTTTCCGGACCATTTTCAAAGGCAGCCCCACTTATAACACATTGCAGTAATCCAGATGAGAGGTAATCACATTTACTTGGAATTCTGGATTCAGTGAATCCCTCAAAATGAATGGTTAGAATTGAGATGATTTTTGGACAGCGCTCTTGTTGGTTATTATTCTGCTAAATGGTTTAAAATTCCAGAGTTTGGGGAAGCTAGCACAGCTAGCTTGGTGATGGAGTTGTTACCTTCAGATGTATATACAAAGGGTGGATTGTTTTTTGTTTACAACTCGTACTGTATCTTCTAGCCATTCTTTTAAATTCCAGGTTATTCACTTTCCTTTCCAGAGTCAGTGACAGAAAATCATTTTGACACCTTTTTTTAAAAGAAAGATTCCTTCTTCTGTTCATATTTTTCAAAGAGTTTTACAGGGCACTGGAGACATCTGAATATGGCTTGTAGGACTCTTTTCTAAGGAGCAGCTTCCTTCCTTTCTTTCCCTTTCTGTTTTTCTTTTGGTCTTTAATATGTCAATCCTTTTGTTGTTATAGAATAGGGTTGTTAATTACATGGGTACCACAATGTCAAGGAAACAGCAAGAAGGGAAGGCACTCATGTGTTCCAAAGCAGAAGAGAAGATATTCTCAGGTGCCTGGGGAAAAAACACATGTTTTTAATTATACCCAACATGTTTCAGAAAGGGCTTTTCTTCCTCAAGGGCTGCTTATCTTTCTCCAAATATGTCACAGAAAATCTAGCCAATGCTTCCTCTGTTTTAAAATGCCCCTTATGCGAGCTCCGACAGATTGTCCCATTTCAGAAATGAGTGGTTTTGCTCAGTTTGGGTTAGCCCCGGAAGTGCTAAATCTCTTTCCCACAAACAGTGGAAAGGAGGGGCTGGCCACACATGGCATGAGCAGTCACTGATGGATTCTATCCCATGATTCCATGTGTCTGGGTCATAGCTATTTCATATTGGAGCCTAGCATTGTGTCTGTCAGGTGCTTAAAGTTATCTGATCATTTGGTGTAGCTGACTATGCATTTTTCCTCATCATGTCAGCTTTATGAAATGTTCTGCTAATTGGCCTCCTTTATCTGCCTTTTAAAGGTTTAAACCTGATAACAATGTAACTTTCTCAAGGGCATATTTGTGTAGTTGCTAGGAAGAGAATTTTCTGAGCTTATCACCAATTAGTTCATCAAATGCCAGTCAGAACCTGCCATGCTCCTAGGGAAATGTGGGTGTTAATTGGAATATCCTATAATTACTCTAATTCAGAAGCTAGATGTTTCCAGGCAGCCTAAGCTCTTGTCTCCTGCTTTCCTCAGCACCTGTGTTGGTTCCCCTCTGCTCCCTTCTTTTAACTGCTTACAATTTGGGGGTGAGTGTGCCCTTTAATTTTTATATTTCCCATTCAAGCTAAATACTTAACCATGCCATTTTTGCAATTGATTGTGTGCATACGTGTGTGTGAAACGTTTATTTATTTGGTTTGTTTATCTCACTTTCCCAGTAATAAAGTTTTTCATTTAAATCATACTGGGCTTGTTCAGATGACATGCTAAGCCATAGTTAGGCTGCTAACTCTTTTTGCAGCAAATGGTTAGTGAGGGTATTTAAACCATGGTTATGTAGACACCATGCTTAAGTCATGGTTCACATGACACACTAAGCCATAACCACTGTGGTTTAGCGTGTCATCTGAATGGGGCCGTAGTGTCAGTTCTCACTGTTTTTTAAGTGTGTTAAAAGATAAGAGTTCTCTGAACTGCGATGTTGCTCTCAGAGCTTATTTTACACCCATCATTACCTCAGTTACGGTTTTATTCTTTCCTCTGTGAATTAGAAATTTCTGTATACAAGCAGCTAACCATGTCTTGTTCATACAGTAAAATAGACTTAGAGTAGACTCATTGAAATCAATGGAACTAATGACTAACAAACCCCATTGATTTCAGTGGGCCTACTAAATAAGTCTATTGTCAGAAGCTTTAGAGGCTAGAACCAGGAACCTCTAGTTCTATGTGTGGCTGCCAAGTGTGATGAACCACCAGACCTACACATTGGAGCATATCCTTAGAAAGTAAAGGGTTTCAAGAGATTGGAGTGTGTAGGGGGATTTTTCAGGTGACTTTTATTTAAGGGACATGAACACAGGTATTTTGTATCAATTTTCCCTAAATTCTCCACTCCAGTAGGTGAAAAGGAGGATATGAAGATAGACACTCAGAATGATTGATTTTATTCACACTCACAAACTCAATGAAACCGTTGTTGCTTTAAAACATTTATTAAAACAATTTAAGGAAGTTAAAATTAAACAAACACACATAAGAATGATAGGGCCAGCCCTATTACAAAGGCTTCCTGTTGTGGTTGGAACTTTGCCTGGACAATGATCATCTTTCTTGCGTTTGGACTTGGGCTGATCGTTGTTCTGATTGCTGCCTCCCACTGCCTCTGATATACATACATGCTGATGACACAAATTTGTCAAATTTGAGGTGTCCCAAAGATTGTGGAGCAATCATCTAAATGCATTCTGGAAAGTTAGGTTGCTCTTTGTGTACCTATTTAAGTACACCCTACCTACTAAATTAACATATCCCAAAACTGGCTTTAGGAGCTCCTCATATTCTACACATCTGACACCAATTGAGTTGGCATCATCAATTTAATGTAAGCAGAGCCATGGGGTAGCTCAAGCTTTTTGATTGCTATTCCACCCCTGTAACATCACTTCATGGAGTACAGGTAAGATTCATAAGCCTCACGTGCATTTCCAGCTTATAAATCTCACCTGCATAAGTTCCCCTTCAGATGTTTCGTCAGCCACACAATGCCTGGGAGTGCTTGGCACTTGTGAATCTGGGTAACTGCACGTGTGGTGACATCCAAAGCTATTCTGAATCATAGACAGATCACTCAAGAATAAGCTCAGCCTGCCAGCTGCTAGACCCCAAGCTCTTAGTCATCATGAATTGGGCCATGGGGCTCCTCTGTGCATGATTTCAGATGTGAAAGTGCCCGTAAGAGAATGCCCTGCTATTCTGGATGGGGATGTATTTATTTCCTCATCACAGTTACTCTACTAAAGCAGCTTTTTCTCTCATTACTGTCATTTTGGATCACCCACCCACCCCCATTTTTAAAAAAAGTGGAGCGCTGCACAAAATAGTGGGCGACAGCAATGTTGAACATCGGACTTTGATTGGTAGCGCATAATGATGAACTGTCAAGTCACTTCATATTTAAAATTTATATTTGCAGCCCTTTGCCTTTAATAAAAAAATGTGCTCTGTTCACTGTTGTCCTTTGTTATATTTTTCTCATAAACTAAAATAAAAAGAGCAGACTCCACCCCACCCAAACAACATTCCTAAAATTTGTTTACGGGTAATTGCAAGCTCCCACCACTACCACCACATTGCCTCTAGAGAGCCTTGCCAGTCCCACTCACCTGATGTACCAAATGAGCATCCAGTGGAACTCTCTGGAGCATCCGCTCACCTTGTTTCACTCTTTCAGCCACATGCCCTGTGGCTCACACAGAGGCCGTTTCTACACCAGGCTGTTTGCCTGGGATGGCCCCTGGCTGGTCTCTGTGCGCCGATGGTGTGTATTAGGTACTTCCGGGATCTTCCTCCCTCCCTCACTGTGTGCCGATGGTATGTATTAAGTAGTTCCGGGATTGCCCTCCCTCCCTCCCTCTACACCCCTATGGTGTAGAAAGGGCCCGAGAATCCTTTCAGAGAGAACCAGACTGCAGGTCGGGTGAGCGGACGGCTTCTCATGAGAACCATATGGCTCCAAAGAGCTAATGTGGCAGTGTAAAGATAAGGGGAAAGAAAAGAGTGTGCCAAGGGAAGCGGTTGGGGGGGGGATCCAAAAATAAGATGAAGGAGTGGGGGGTTACAATGAGGTAAGCAGTAGGGGTGGGTAGGCTAACCATATGAAAAGGAGGACAGGACTCATGTAACTTTAACAGTTGCAGAGAAAAGGGAATTTCAGCCAGTGTCATTTGTATGCAATTAGTTCCTGGTGAAATCCTCTCTTCATCACAAAAGTTAAAGTTGCAGGCACTATACTAGAGTGACCATATACAAAAGAAGGCAGGGCCCCTGTTAAAGTTACATGAGCCCTGACCTCCTTTTCATATGGTCAGCCTAGGGGTGGGGGAATGAAACAGTAAAAGGAAGGAGTTGGAGGCATGATGTGGTGGCGGTAGTGTATGTGCTCTCAAGCTCCAAGGTGCAGAGGAGCTTGCGCTGAGCTTGTTTTGAGCTCCCACATATATGGCTGGTCCTAAGAAAGGGTAGTATCCTAACCTGCCCCATGCACCAGTGGGGCCCAGCACTAACATAATAGGAGCTAGTGGCTTAAAAAGCATGCCAACATGAGCAGAAACACTTGTTTCCAGAACGGGTCAGGTCAGCGGAGCTTGCAGAAGGAAGCCCTGCTGACCCGTCTTGATCCAGAAACAAGTGTTACTGATTATTTCCAGGGCTGCTCTTGAATCATTAATTTTCTGTTGCATGAGTGGTGGGTGATTGAATGGGAGCACAGTGCCAGTGTTGGATATTGCCCAAACCTTTTGCCTCAACATGGATTTTAGATTACATGTCAATGTGGAGTGGAGGTGGGGAGGCTTCCCAGAAGGGCTAAATATACAACATTAACGATGAGTTGGATCCAACCATTCCTTCTGTCAACAGCAGCATCCCCAAGTGGAGTTCTGAGGCATGGGCAGAAAAGGGAGGCTAGGGTGTTTTTGCTGGTTCCCCCACCCCCCGCAACCCAGAGCCATCTCCCTCATTGCTTTGAAGGGTCCCCAACTCTCTGAAAGAGATTTTAAGGAGGCATAGAGGGCTGCAGGGGGAGGGAGGAGTTGGCAAAAATAGCCTCTTCCACACATCTGCTAGGGGAAATTCTCCACTGGATCAGAAGCCTTCCATGGACTGAAGGAGCTCTCCCATCCATGAGAGGCAAATTCTGCACCCAACCCATTGAATATTCCACCACACTTGTATTTTTTACTTATTAAGAAATTACTTCCAGTTTTGAGATGCGATTGAATTAGTTGAGTGGAATCCGATGGGTTTCTGCTATAGTATAGTCCTCTCACTATTCCTATATGCCTGGCACCTAAACTTTGCAGTTATCTCTCTCAGGGGCCAGGTACAAAAAGTGCCACCCTGCCCACCTGAAAGGCTGGGGGCAGGGAAGTGTTGGCATGATAGGTCAAAATCCGAGAAGGCAAAGCAATAACTTTTCAATTGACTCTGAGAGCTCCATCACACCAGCAATTTATCGCACTCTCGCCATGCCTGGTATGTGTTTTTGCAGCGCGGTACTCACATGACGTCATCCCTGTCCTGCGCTCATCTTGCCTCTTCCTCTCCCTTTTCCATCTTATTCTGGAGCAAGGAAAGTCTGTTTTCCTCCCATCCATGCACAATAGAGCCGCTTCTCCCATGTATTGCTATCTTTGCACTATATCGGACCATTCTGTTTTTTTGTTGCGGGCACGTGTGTCAAAGGGCGGCCTTGTTGACAAAAGAGGAGGACGAGTTGGTTCTCCACTCAATTGCTCAACCCTGAAGGGGAGGGACAGAGGGCGCCAAACACCCCGCAGAGAAGGCAAGCATGCCCGGGGAGTTGGTTCCATTCAACTCTATGGTTGTCACTCCTGAGTAGTCATGTCTAAGTTTCTTGACCAGAACAATGTTGGCTTCCCCTTGCCATGCTAACATTGACCACAAATTTCTCCAAAAAACTAATTGTAATACTTTCTCTTCACTTATATTGTTTAATACAATCTTAAGGGAAAGCGTAGTGTGTTGTTTTACCATAATTGTGCAGTTTGGGGCTGCTGTACTATGGTATTTGAGCAGAAATAATAATAATAAAAAATAAACTGCAGGGGGAAGGAGAATGTAGGGGGTGGGTGGGAGATTTCGCTGGCATTGTAGTAATACAGGTGGAAAGATACATGAGCTGAAATAGCACGTCAATGCACAGACGTAAAAGTGCCCAGCGCTCGACTTGCCAAGGAAATGGAGGTGGAACTGTGGATGCAAACTAGAGGAAAAATAGTAGGTATGATGGAGCCCTGAGTCATCTTTTCTGATGTTCAGAAGCTTTCATAATAATAAAAAAGAAGGCTGCTTCATTGTACTAATTCTTTGCTGTATGCGTGTGTGTCCTGAACTCTGTATTACTTCATAGGCAGCGCTCACACTGTGATTTCCAGATGCAACAATGAGGGCAGCATCCCTGACAAGTCTTATCCCAGATAAAACAAGTCTATTCTGAACAAAGTAGACAAAGGAAGGGTTTCCTTAGCAACAGGAACTGTAGACTAGATCTCACACACCTACTCAGGTTTAAAGTTCATATTCATCCTGTTGCCATGTAGTCATTCTGAATGTAAGCATTAGCTTAAGGATCAAAACATTATAATTGTTTCTTCCAAAACACTCACCTCGCCTGGGTGACACAAACAAACCCTACATGGTTGCTGCAGGTTCAGGAGGTGAAATCTAATTGTATCTACACACTATCACTCCCATTGGAGCAGATTTTAGGGGTGAATGATGGACTGCAGGGACAAGGAGAAGACAGGAAATGTCCATTGCATGAGTGATGGACTGCTTGCAGTGCATTGGATATGGTGGCCGTTATTTGATATTATATTGCTTAGGCTGACCATATGAAAAGGAGGACAGGGCACATGTAACTTTAACAGTTGTAGAGAAAAGGGAATTTCAGCCATTGTCAATTGCATTTGTATGCAATTAGTTCCTGGTGATATTCCCTCTTCATCACAACAGTTAAAGGTGCAGGCACTATACTAGAGTGACCATATACAAAAGAAGGCAGGGCCCCTGCAACTTTAACTGTTGTGATGAAGAGCGAAGTTCACCAGGAACTAACTGCATACAAATGACAATGGCTGAAATTCCCTTTTCTCTACAACTGTTAAAGTTACATGAGCCCTGTCCTCCTTTTCATATGGTCAGCCTAATATTGCTGCCTCCTGTTAAAAAGGCAATTAGCAGAGAAAAAACAAAAGGGAGAACATAATGAGCATTTACCAGTCCCACATGCACACAAGACTATCTTAGAATTTTAAAAAAAGATATACATCCTCCTTTAGTGAAGAAAAGGTAACATGGTTTACTCACGATATTTTTGCTTAAAAATGCAGGTACAGTGTATAGTTTCAAACAGAGTTTGTTCAGTCCATTTCTTTGTGTTCTGTAACACTGGCAGGAGCAAAAGAGAGTGAACACAGTTGCTCCCAGCAATGGAGGAGGTCAGAGAGACGGGGGAAGGACGGGGAGGAGCAGGAAACTGTAGGCTATAAAAATCCCAAGACGCCCATGCATTAATTAGCTAACTGCAACACTTCCTATAACTTGAAGACAAGATTTGCAATATTCCCAACAGGATGTAATTCAGGATTGTGATTGTTACTAGCCATGTCTGTTTGAAGGGACACCAAAGCAAGGGTCAGAGAGGATGGGCATTCCACCTGTATAAACCCAAGCAAGCTGATGACACTTGGTAGGGTGACCAGATTTTAAAAATCAAAATCCCGGTCCCCCCCCACCCAAAACAACCCCCCCACCAAGCCACCCCCCCAAAAAAAACCCAGCTGCCTGGACCTACCGCCGGGTTCCTCCGCCGCCCGCGCGGGATCCTCCGTCGCCCACGCGGCCGTGCCGGGTCCTCCGTCGCCAGCACGGCTGCGCGGGGTCGTCCGTCGCCGCCCGCGCGGAAGAGGCGGGAGAGGGCCGGATCCAGAAGTGACGTAACCGGCCCTCTCCCGTCTCTTCCGCGCGGCCTCTGGCTTTTCTGGGGCTTGTCACGATGGCGAAGGCGGCGGAGGAGCCCGGGAAGTGGCCGCCCCAGCAGGTAAGTGCCCCCCTTCATGCTTACCTGCTGGGGCGGCCGCTTCCCGGGCTCCTCCGCCGCCGGGTCTACCGCCGCTCCTTGCTTGCTGCCACCGCCGCGTGACCCCCCGCCACCCCGGTTTGCCCCCCCTCCCCCCCGGTTGGGCTGGTTTGCCCCTGGATTCCCGGTTAGGACCGGGAAATCCCGAGCCACCTGGTCAGCCTAACACTTGGACTTTCAATTAGAGAGTCTTTCTAGCAGCTTCTGTTCTACACAGAGAGAGAGATGGGGGGAGGCATGCATATGAGAATGTAATCCCTTTAGATCAAGGGTGGGCAACTTGTGGCCCTCCAGATGTTTTAGCCCTTATCAGCATAGCCAAGGAGACGGATAAAGGGAGTTGTAGGCCAAAGAATCTGCTTTAGATCAGAGAAATACAGATCGATTTGTCTTGTAAACCACCCTGAGAACACTTAGCCAAAGCATCCAATAAATGCTGTGAATAAAAATAAATAAAGTTAAATAAATATTAGATAACTAGATAGATAGCTAAATTTAAATTGATATGTTGATTTGGGTTTATAATTTAGGGTTTTGAAATTACGTACTGAGGCAAGATTTTCAATGACAGAATTGTAGCAGCCAAATATTGTTAACACTTGGGAAGAATTATCCTGAAAAAGACTGGTGTATCCAACAGGCTTTTTGAAGAAACGTCTCATGAAACAGGAATTGTATCTAGAACCCTGTTAAAGCTCTGGATATTTTTGTTTATCTACCATAAGCTATGGAAAGTTTTTGTGTATCTATCATGTAGTACATTATCAATTTGTATAACTGGTACATCTTCATGAACAATGATGTTTAAATTGTACACATGTTCTCATACCTTGAATTATATAAACTGAATTTGACTGTGAGGTTTGTTTTTCGATATTATAATTACTGTTTAACATATATTTGCTAGGTGATATTTGTACAGCTGTGTGCCCAAGGGCATTGCTGTTTTCGTTTCTGGTTTACAGCTGTTGCCTTTTTCTTTTGCATAATAAGACCAATGTCATAATAAGAACATAAGAGGACCCATGCTGGATCAGGCCAAGGGTCCATCTTAGGCTGACCAGATAAAATCCAGATCAGGGCTCATGTAACTTTAACAGTTGTAGAGCAAAGGGAATTTCAGCCAGTGTCATTTGTATGCAATTAGCTCCTGATGATATTCTCTCTTCATCACAACAGTTAAAGTTGCAGGCACTATACTAGAGTGACCATATACAAAATAAGGCAGGGCCCTGCAACTTTAACTGTTGTGATGAAGAGGGAATTTCACCAGGAACTAATTGCATACAAACCACACTGGATGAAATTCCCTTTTCTCTACAACTGTTAAAGTTACATGAGCCCTGACCTGGATTTTATCTGGTCACCCTAGTCCATCTAATCCAGCATCTTGCTCACACCATGGCCAACCAGCTGTCTGCCGGGGACCCACAAGCAGGACATGGTGCAAATGCACCCTCCTACCCATGTTCCCCAGCAACTAGTGTGTACAGGCTTACTACCTCTGATACTGAGGGTAGGACATAGCCACCAGGACTAGTAGCCATTGATAGCCATATCCCCCATGAATTTACCCAATCCCTTTTTAAAGCCATCCAAATTGGTGGCCGGCACTACTTCTTGTGGAAATGAATTCCCTAGTTTAACAAAGTGCTATATGAAGAAGTACTTGTCACAACTACTCCCTTTGGGTCTC
Organism: Anniella stebbinsi; assembly: GCA_029215795.1. Taxonomy (NCBI): domain Eukaryota; kingdom Metazoa; phylum Chordata; class Lepidosauria; order Squamata; family Anniellidae; genus Anniella; species Anniella stebbinsi. The sequence goes on from JARDYH010000001.1 coordinate 228,178,548, forward strand.
CTTCTTTACCTTTCTCTCTGTTAAAGGATTCCAACCATGGCCCCAGTCGGCATACTGCTGCTCACTGGTTCTGTGATTAACTGACCCTTCTTGGCCCCACAGCAACCAGCCCAGCACTCTGTGCTCCACTCTATTCACCCATTTACTTCACCGCTGCCACCATATATCCCAGTACCTTACCTCAGGTACTTTAAGAATCCAATCCAGTTTAGGAAACAACGTAACTTTTATTTAACAATAAGTAAGTTTATGAAGTTTATCGATCTTGTGGTTTCATTTGTTGCAATACTTGTTTGTTTGTTACAATACAGTATCCTATGTATCCTTGCCTACTCTACCCACTAGTCCAATCTATCTCCTCCTATTCCTTCTTTTCCCAAAATAATAAAACACTGATCCTGCTCGGATTCTAACCCCTTCAGCAGACAAACACAGACTCTCTTTCACTCTGACAACTCTCCACACACAACTCTCAACTGCTTCTCACTGCTAACTGCTGTCATTCAAACACTTGAATCCAACAGCCAATCAGCATTCACTCCAACATTCTATTCACTCACTCCCCCTCCCAACAGAATTAACCACTTACCATCCTTACCATTCAAAATCCAAGTAGCACTAACATCATAGATAAATAACAATAGCCCTGCAGCTCCCGTCAATCAGCTTCATGGGATGACCCCAGATTCTAGTATTATGACAGAGGAAGAAAAAGGTCTCCCTATCACTTTGTCCACACCATGCATACGTGTGTACACCTCTATCATGTCTCCCTTTACTCACCATTTTTCTAAGCTAAACAATCCCAGATGTTGTAAACTTTCCTCATAGGGGATGAGCTCCAGTCCCTTGATCATTTTAGTTGCCCTTTTCTGACCCTTTTCCAATTCTACAATATCATTTTTTAGGTGTGGTGACCAGAACAGTACACAACATTCCATGTGTGATCACACCATAGATTTGTACAAGGGGAGTATGATCTTGGCACTATTAGTATCAATTCCTTTCCTAATTATGCCTAACATGGAATTTGCCTTTCTTGCAGCAGCCACACACTAGTTCAACATTACCATGCCCACCACAATGTCAAGATCGCTTTCTTGGTCAGTCACTCCTACCTCAGATCCCATAAGCTTATACTTTAAGTTGGGATTTTCTTCCTCAATGTGTATCTCTTTACTCTTGCTTACATTGAACCCCCTTTGCATTGTTGATGCCCATTCTACCATTTTGGAAATATCATTTTGGAGCTCTTCACAATCCCTTTTTGTTTCAATCACCTTAAATATTTTGGTGTCATCAGCAAACTTGGCTACTTCATTGCTCACTCCTAATTCCAAATCATTTATGAACAAGTTGAAAAGCATTTGTTCCAATGTGGGATCCTAGTCTCCTCCATTTGGAGAATTTACCATTTATTCCTACTCTCTGCTTTCTGTTCTTTACCCAGTTACTGATCCATACAAGGACCTTTCCTCTTATATGGAGTTTGGTTTGCTCAGGAGTTTTTGGTGAGGCACTTTGTCAAAAGCCTTTTGGAAGGCCAAGTAAACAATGTCTACCAGATCATCCCAGTCCATATGTTTATTAACACTGTCAAAGAACCCTAAAAGGTTGAGAATTTCATATTTTGTCACCACTATTTGCCCCAGTTCCTCAGACTCCCTTCCTGAAATCATCAGTTCAGACACAGGTATATGTCCTATATCTTCCGCAGGGAAGGCAGATGAAAATAATTCATTTAGTTTCTCCACAATTTTCTTATCCTCCTTTTGGTACTCCTTAAACTCCATTGTCATCATGCTTGTGATATATTTAATGAATTATTTATTGTTGGTCTTGGTGTTGATTGCAATATGCTCCTCAAAATGCTTTTTGTATCTCTTATTGTCTGATTGCATCTCCTTTGTGCAAGCTTGTGCTCCCTTTTGTTTTCCTCATTTGGGCAAGACTTCCATTTTCTGAAGGAAGTCATATTTTCTCTAAAAGCTTCCTTGACACTGCTCGTTAACCATGCTGGTGACTGCTTTGACTTGGTGCTACCTTTCCTAACCTGTGGTATTCATTCTAGTTGAGCTTCTGTTATTGTGGTTTTGAGTAATCTCCAAGCATTTTGAAGGGATTTAACCCTCTTGGCTCCCCCCTTTGAACTTCCTTTTCACCATTCCTTCATTTTAGAGAAGTTTCCTCTTCTGAAGCCTAATGTGACTATGTTGGATGTCTGTGGCAATTTTCCAATTAAATATATATTAACTCTGATAGCACTGTGCTTATTGATACTCAATTAGTTCAACAGCACTCACATCTCATACTAGGTCGTGGTGGCACCACTTAGGATTAAGTCCAGGGTTGCCTCTCCTCTAGTTGGTTCCATGACCAACTGTTCTAGGACACAGTCATTTCAGGAATCGAAAAAGTCAATCTCTTTGTTGTGACTGGAACATGCATTTATCCAATTGATGTGGAGACCTTGCTTGGAGGCTTCCCTGATTTCTTTTTCCATCTTAGGGTCACCCTGCTTATGGCCTATTTCCTCCACATCTCCATTTGGGCAATCAGAAACATTTTTATCTTCATTGCCTGGGGCGAGTTCAACCCAAACTGGATGCTTCCCAACTCCTGTTGGCTGTCCCCCAGGATTCAGTTTAAAAGCTACTTTGCCACCTTTATTGTGTTTAGCTCCAGCAGTCTGGTTCCATTTTACTAAAGTCTCAAGCTTCCTTTTTTATTATTACATAAGCTCAGTTTCCTATATAGGAAGGGGGCACAGAATGTGCATTATCTGTCATGTAGACAAGATGGTGACTTCCCTTGCATTGAAAAATGAATTTGCCTACTTATCTCTGATTACACAGTTTTTCAGTTCATTCCCTCATTGGTGAAAGAGTGTCATCAGACAGGTGGATTTCTGCTCCTGCTGCTTGCTCACAATAGCAATGGTGTCTTTACATGGGGAGAGAAAGAGGAAGCAGCAACGACCACATGGCCCATTCAGGGGCTGTTTATATTGTACCACTTTTCGTGCACACAGCAGGAAATGGTGGCACATTCCATTTTTTAAAAAGACAGATTAAAAGGGGTCTATTTTGCAGCGGAAAAAAAAGCAGAAGGAGCAGGATGTGCATTGGAGGAGGACGTCATCATCTAAAGGATGCGTGAACAGCAGTAGTGAGCATGCAATAAAATGTTCATCTGAAGACACTCAAAGAGCTCTTTCCGCCAATTCTGATTGGATAAATTTTCCAATCAGAAACAACACCTTTGGAGGGCACCAGGTTGGGGAAGGGCTGCTCTAAACAAAAAAAGAGAAGTAGGTGGCCCTAAGTTGTTCGTGATCAGTTTTCCACAACCCCACAGTCACCTCTGCATATCATATTCTCCACCCTGTCCTCATGGTTTATCTGCTTTGGGAGAATGAGAATTTAACTTGCACTTTCTGCCTCCTTAGGGAGGATGTGGCATTAAGGCTTGTGAGCCTTAACTCCCAATTTCCCTGCTTTTTGGTGCTTGGTTGGAAACTGTAGAGCCTTAACATTGTTTTTGTAAACTGTAGGTTTTTTGTTTAATGATATAATATACAAGCCAAACACCATCAAAATTTTAGCTGTACAGACAGAAAATATTGATGGCTTCAAACTATTCTTTTGATTTATGTAAAATTGTTTCAAGAATACCAACAGTGTAAGCCTATTTATATCTACTCAGAAGTAATCCCCTTTGAGTTCAATGGGATTTACTCCCAGGTAAGTGTGTATAGAATTGCACACTAAAGCTGTAATCCTATAAACACTTTCCTGGGATTAAACCCTATTGAATTCAATGGGGCTGATTTCTGAGCAGATATGCATAGGATTTCAGATTTAGCTATCTGAAGACAAATGTCAGTGTAATTTTTCAACCTCATAGTTGGTATTTCAGATAACTTTAACTTTTAGCACTGTTACATAGTTAAGTTCTAACTCTTAAGCACAGGATAATTGTGTTGGGAAATATTAATGTTAGGTGGCTTTTCCTCACACACTGGATGAAAAAATAATGAGAATTCTTTAAATAAGGATGAACTTTTCCTCACAAGCCATCTTGACACTTGGAATGAGAATGGGCAGTTTAGGAAACATAGTAGGCATTATAATATTAGGAAAGAATAGTATGTCAGAACCTTGTCTCTTGCTGAGCCTTTCAACAAGCTAAATCTTCCTAAAAACTACAGAATAGTGTGTATATCTGATGACTATACATTGAGATGAAATGGCTTCCATTCCACTTTATCCCATTAACAATCTTGCTGCCCTGTTTTGGACCAGCTGAAGTTTCTGAACCATTTTCACAGGCAGGCTGTTGCGGGAATATTTCAGATATGATCATACCAATAGCTTGTAATAAGAACATTCAAATAACTTGAGAAACTAATATTGATTTCATGCTTCCAATAAACACATGTATCTGTTCTCCTGTAAAATAGAGCCAGCAATGTACTAGCTAGATGTGTTAAGCTTCACCATAATGAACTTTGGTCCACTAGCAACTATATGCATTCTGTATTGTTTTAGTTTATCTTGACCTCCATCATTCATATGTGGCGCCTTTCTCTGTTTTGACCTAGAGACAAGTTACATCATTCCTATGTGCTACTCTGTATTATTGTAAACTTTCCCTTAGTACAAAGGTGATTCAGTACAAAAGACTAGATATGCTAATTCTGATGTTTCCAGTTTCCTATATAAGAGTGATACCATATATACTTAATTCAGTCAGAGGTCTGTCTCTGGCTCCCTCAGCTGATGTGTCTTCTTCAATAAACCTACCTTTAAGAAACCATACGTGAGTATCTTTGGTCTCCACTGTAAACTGAGTCTAGTTGCTTGCATGAATATAACTCCTTTGAAGTTATTGGGTGGGATGTCACTGATCTATGGGAGGTCCCTTCCCATCTTAGGGTTATTAATCCCTAGTCTACATTTAGGCCAGTTACTGTATCAAAGCATTATAAAGAATTAGAGTAAAGATCTTTCTCATGAGAGATCTGTGACTATAAATGACCCCTTTCTCATAAGAGGGAGTCATAGGCCTCCCTGGGGGACTCAAATTCCCATGACACAGGCCCATGTATAATGCATGCCAGTAATTCAATCAAGAGGTGATCAGAGCACACCCAAATTATGAACGGGCCTGTTCAGACAATATGTGAAGCCATGGCTCACCCCTTTGCAGCAAATGTTTAGTGAGCGTGTTTAAACTGTGGTTATGTAGGCACCATGGTTAAGAATCGTTTCTCCTCCTCCTCCTCCTCATCACCACCATCACCACCATCACATACAGAGAGGACGCTGAGCTCAGCTCATGGACCAAGTGTTGTATTTGCATACAGTTATGAAGTTTTGACCTGGATTCTCTGGAGAATTTAGCTAACTAAATAAACAAAATGGTATGCCCACAATTGCCTTGTTTACTTCTCTCCCACAATAAGAAGACTTTGCATAAACCCCTCATCTGTAGGAAATATCCTTTCCCTTTGATTTCTGTATGATTGTCCATACCAAGCCTAGGAACCCTGTACCTTTCACATGTATAATTCTCCCTCAGCTTAGATGTTTGTTTCTTGCCCTTTCCATTGTCCAGTCAGCAGTTACCTGCCTTTCATGATCCTTCCTCCCAATGGTCAGCAAGAACATGTCAGTTGCTTGGATTGCCAGCAGGATCTTCTCACCAGGTATGTCAGCTTTTCCCAACCCCAGACGGTTTAGATTTTAGCTCCCATCAGCCTCATTCAGCATGGCCAATGGTCAGGTATACTTGAGTGATAATCCAAACTACCTGGAGGGCACCAAAATGGTAAGACTGCAGTATACTGTTTGTCTCCAGGACACATTCAGGAGGTTAATTGCTGGCCTCAGGAATTCTGGGGCTAACTGACTAGATCCACCTCTGTTCCACTGTCTGTGGTTCTGCTTAGCTCTTTGTGGGGGTGGGGGAAGGGTCTGCATCCCACTCTGTCTGCACAACCCTCTCACCTGAAAATTCCTAGGCCTGAAGGGAAATGTTTGCCTCTCAGCAGGTTTCCCTTATTGGTCTATAAAACAACAACAACTTTATTATTATCTTTTTTATGAATTCAGGGCTGCCAACAGATAAATCTGTGTTCTCTTTATTCTCATTAATGTGAAGATTTTTAAAAAAGATGCCAATAACTTTATTTGGATTGAAAATTTTCAGAATCAACGAGAGACACTTAAAAAAAAAAGTGTATTCAGCTTTCAGTAGAAGTGAAAACTCTATGCCTCTTTAGGCTGTATTTTTCCATCTTTCTAACATAGCCTTTTTAATATGTTTACGGTTTCTAGTTCAGGGCATCAAGACTCTCAAAGCAGGTTGATAGATTCTTGCTCTATTTATTGTCTTAATTCCTAGTGGGGTGTATCACAAAACTATAATTGCTGCAAATATAATGAAACAGCCACCGTTCCCCCATGCAGACCCACAACTGTGATCCTTCGCATGCTGCAGCTTGTCAAGGTCTCATTAGTAATTCCCAGCTTATGATACTTGAGAAATAATCTTGCTGCACTTCTAGTGATGATAATGAATACCTTGCTGAAAGCAAAGAAGTTGAAGAGAGCTAGATAGGTTCCCATTTCTTCTCTCGGGTGTCCATAGAGACAGAAAGGCTTGCACAAATGGGGAGATGGTAGGAAAACAGTTCACAATGGTATTTAGCTGCTTGCCCATTGACAGGGCTGGGCCATGGGCAGCCACCTGTGGGGAGCCAGCAGCCAGAAACCACCAGGAGCCATGGGGCAAGCCAGGAGTCAGGACCAAAGACGAATGGTGCAGTGGTGAAGTTTGAAGTGCAGGCGCTCATCCTAACACTCCCCACTGCCATGGAAAACAACATAGGAACATAGGAAGCTGCCTTATACTAGGGTGACCACATTTGGGAAACCAAAAAAGAGGACCCTCAGTGGGGTGGGGGGTGGGAAAGTGGCTTTCCGGAGCCTCTGGAAAGCATGTCATTCACCCCCACTGCTTTAAAGGCCCCAATTGGAGCAGAGGAGGGGAAAGTGTGTCATTCCCGCCCTCCACTGCTCCAATCGGGTCCTTTTCTATAATGTCCAGGAATGACATACTTTCCCCTGTAAGGTCCTGGTTGGAGCAGTGGGATAGAAATAACCCACCTCCAGAAAGCTCGTCATTCCCTCCAACCATGCTAATGTGGCCTTAAAGGGGAAAGCTTGTCTTTCCAGGACATTATAGAAAATTACAGAAAATCCCCCCTGACACCCAGGATAGAACAAAAGCCAGGACAAATCCGGGGAAATCCTGACAGTTGGTCACCCTACTTATACTGAGTCAGAACATTGGTCCATCTGGCCCATTATTGTAGACAGTGACCGGTAGCAATGGCTCTCCAGGGTTTCAAGCAGGTTTTTTTTCCTGTCCTGCCTGGAAATGCCAAGGATCGAATGTGGGACCTGCATGCAAAATAGATGCTCTACCACTGAGCCATGGCCCTTCCCATAGCAAACACAATTATCCATATTTGCATTCAAGGAACCACCTTGCTTTCTGTATTTAGGATTGTTTGAGATTGGATCACTATTTCAGTTGGAACTTTTGGAGCAAAGGGTAGCAGCTTTCGCTCATGCTTCTAACAGGTCCTGTTGTTTTAAGAGGAATGTTGCTCACAGGTCCTTGAGTTTTTTAAAAAATCATTACTTTGTAAAGTTTAGAGATCTTAGCACATCGGTGTGGCACCTTTGGCCGGGGAGGCTACTCTGACTCTCTTGGGGTTCTTCTCTGGGCCTATGGGATTCTCCAGGCAGCCATGTCTTCTCCCCCTGGTCCCAACCCTTTTACCCCAACCACTAATCATTTGGTGATTTCCTGGCTTTTGTGCACTCTGCCCCCCCCCCCATTCTTAAAGGTTGAGAAGCTTTTCCTACGAGTTTTTGGCAGTAAGAGCTTTAAGTTATAATATGCTGGCATTTTTAATATTTTTAGCCCCACCATTTTTAACTTTGGCCCTCCCCCTTTTCCTTTGTCTCCACCCATCCCTGGAATGTGGCCACCAAGAGCTTCTCTGTAATGGAATTCAGGTTTCCTACCCCACACCACTACATTTGGCTATTGTGCCTGTCTTTTGAATAGGGATGGATGCAACGTCTCAGCCTTGGCAAGATTGTCAGATTTTTAAGGTTAAGCTCATTCCATCTTGTTTCAGCATAACCTTGCAATTTTTTAAAAAAATCTGTATGAAAAGTCATCCTTTTTTTTGTGCACAGTTTCTCTCATATACACAATTTTTGTGCACATGATTTCAACGTACACCTTTTTTAAGTACTCTGCATTGATGAAATGCAGTTTTTCCCCACTTTCTCAAATATAGTTATCTTGTGCACACTTTCCCGTTATGTGCACATTTTGGGGTGCACCATTTTCCCCAAGAAAAACAACTTTGCAGGGTCCACAAATATAAGGATTTGGGTACACAACTCTATCTCCACTTGCTTAAAGGCTTGGGAAGTATGGATTGAGTAAATCCATCAAAGCAAACTTGATGGACCAAATGTCTCACCCATCCCTACTGTTGAAGCATCAAAGCTATAGTATAAGGGGATGAAGCTAAGGCAGCTTCTCTTGGAGGCTGAATGGATGAGGTCTGCTCACCTTCTCAGCACTCAATAAATTGAGTTTGAGAAGGAAGTTATTTCCATGTTGGATGCACTGGTTAGACTGAGAATCACCAAGCCTTCATAGTTCCCCTTGCCAGTTCACCAATAACAAGCAACCAACTCCTTCAGATGAGGGGATTGCAGCGGAAGAGTTGGAAGCAGACACATGTTCAGTTATCTCTGCAATGGAAGTGTTTGCTAGTGTCCAACAGATGAAAGTGGGGGGCATCAGTCCAATCAGCAAGTGAGAGGTTTGTTTTCCCATTTTCCCAGAAGACCTGGGGATTGTACTAGAATTCCATGCAGGTCTTAAGGGGCTGGGAGATGGCTGGCTAAGGAAGATTCATTTTGGCCCCAGCCCACGGAGCAGAAAAAGGAGGAGCACAAAGGTGAATAAGTTGCCCCCATTCCTCTGGCAGATTACACAGGCAGATTTTTCCACTTCACATTTCTTGTTCCACACCCATGTGAGATGAAAGGAGACTCTGGCCTTCTACATAAGCCTCTTTAACACAGAGAGCACCAAAGGGAAAGGAAGACCTCATAGAGATCACAAATAATGGCTGGTTAGTATGCCAAGCCCTAAATGTATGGATCCCTCAGGGTCACCTTCTTGTTTGAATCATTTGAATGTGTATTGCTAAACGCATCCTTTGTCCTAAACGTGCCCTTGCGTATGATGTCTGCCCTGCATTCTGATTGTTGTGCACAATTATTTTAATGATAACAGACTGCATTTGCCCACTGGGAGAGGTTTTGCCTGAGTTTAGCATGCAGGATTAAATTATGACTTTCAGGTAAGGGAAATATTTATTTGTTGCTAAGTGCCTGAAAGCACGATAAGTGGGCTGCAGAGACTATCTGGTTTGGAAAAGATATTTGAACTTGAAGAACTTTAAGGATCTCCACTAAAACTAATCCATAGGATAACAACAACAACACAGTCTGAGGTTGCTGTTTTTAAAAGTTCGGGTGCTATGCAATTCTGAGATTGAATGCTACTTTCTGCAGGAAGAGGTCATGGCCTCAGTTATGATTTTCTGATGAAGTTAAAGGACTCTTGTTATGTCTTCAACGATTTGCTCTGATTTCTCCATGACATTCCAGAAAGTCCTATAGTATATCTCTTGCAGTGTGCCAAACAACAATGCGACATAAGCTGGGTTGTTGTTTTTTTAACCCTCCAGAGATACAAGGAGTGCTTGTGAAGGTCCATTCTATTGAAGTGCTTTTAATAGATTTGTGGTGGGTGGTATGCTAGAGAAAGAGAGAGAAAGAGGAAGGTCTCTAGACATTCCAGTTAAAGCAATTTAGTGCTTGAAGGCGGCAGTGGGAGTTGTAAAGAGAAAAGCAAAACTTTTGTCAAGTTGTAAAATAACACATATGAGAAAGAAATCCTGGTTGGGTGCATTGCCATTAAAGACAATGGGATTACAAAGAGAAATAATTTATATTTATATACCATCTACTCTATGTGGTATAGAGTAGATGTACCAATTAATGTCATCCTTGAAGATAGTACAATATTTTGAATTTAGTTTTAGATTGTGCTGCAAAACTGAAGGCTATATACTGTACCCGATGTACTATATACTAGAGGTGTACACCAGAGTCAAATTTGACTTGCACCCAGATTTGGTGCTTCAGGAAATGGCCCAAATCTGCTTTGACCAACGTGGCGGCCATCGACCCAGATACCGATTCAGAAGATTCAGGACTCCTATTGATAAAGCTATAACTTTTTTCCCTGTTTGTCAGAATTGGATGGCATAGCAATCCCTTAGGAGGGGATTATGCTGCCAACACTAGAAAAATCGGTGCAGGGTTGTTGTTTTAACGCACCTTTATATTTTGATTTTTTTCTTAAAGGCAACTGCCCATAACATTTCTACTTATTAGCAGAATTGGATGAAATTTGCAGCAGGGATACTTGCCCTTTCTGGGAGGATCAAGCTTGCCAAGTTTCAGACAAATAAGTACAGGGAGTTTTGGGCAAGAGTAGACTTGACAGTTTGAGGGTATCCAAAACAGGACATGCTTATTCCCCTATGTACCTTGTGGACCATTCTTCTGAAAATGATAGGTAGCAAAGAGATGGCCCCAGTGGAGGCTGGTGGCTCCAATCTCAGTGGAGAAGTGAATTCATTCTGGGTTTTAGTCAGAACTCCAAAGGAGCTGTCCAAAGTGCTGAACCCTATCCCCAAAATTAGTTCAGCACCTAACTGGTTCTGACTGAAATGGACTGAAACCCAGAGTGGATTTACCACCACCCCTGAAATAGGAGCTACCAACCTCCAGTGGGTGGTCTTGAGTAAGAAAACTGCAAAGTTTCAGAAGGATACATCTAGTGGTTTATGTGGAAGAGGAATCCTCAAATTGGAAGTGACTGATTTGCTTCCCCCCGTTAGAACAATTAGAATAATCTATAGTTTGGCTCTCAAAGAAGAGAAAGAGAGAGAGAGAGAGAGAGAGAGAGAGAGAGAGATGTAGGGTGGCACAGGAATTAAAGAAAGATGGGTCTATAGGGATCAATATATTAAAGGGGGAACAATATATTATTTATTTTATTTGCAGTATTTATATACCGCTCCCCATTCAGAATTTCAGAGCAGTGGACAAAATAAAATAGAATAAAAACAGAATAAAACACATTAAAAGTAATTTTTTAAAGGAAACAACGTGCAATAAAACTGCAACTGGTCATGAAGGGAAGGCTTCATGGAACAAAAACGTTTTCATAAGGCGCCAGAAGGAATACAAAGTTGGTGCCTGCCTAACCTTCAGAGGCAGGAAATTCCACAGGGTGGTAGCCACCACACTGAAGCTCTTCCCCTGGTAGACTCCAGTCAGGCAGAAGGTCTATGTGGAACCACCAGGAGCATGCCCTCGGATGACCTCAGTGACCAGGCAGGTTGATAGGGGAGGAGGCGCTTTTTCAGGTATCCTGGTCCCGAGTTGTTTAGGGCTTTGTACACTAGTACATGAACCTTAAACCTGGCCCGGTAGCAAATAGGCAGCCAGTGCAGTTCCCTCAGCAAAGGAGTTACATGCTGGAAAGGGGAAGCTCCAGACAACATCTTTATATTAAAGGAAGGGTAATCTGTTCACAATATTTTTGATGGGGAAAATTCTTAAGCCTTTGGTTTGTCTGTGCATTTTGCAAGTTACAAGTTCACAAAATTATTTCAGTTTAAGTTTTGAGAGCTCCCCCCTGTGTCAAATGTTCCTCTTAGGTGAGTACACATCCAGCAGAGCACTATTATTTCCTTTCATATGCAAATTCCTTCTCTCCATTATACTGTATGTGCTACGACACAAAAGGTGGAGTAATTGTTCTTTAGCCTTAGAATCACTCAGTTTAGATGTTAGACCTTAGTAGCAAATACTGTGAGTGCTTCAAACTTGTCACTATTTAAGACATCTACAAAGACGGAAGTGCATTTTTTTGTGTGTGCCAGATGGAGACTGGCTTAGTGGTTCACATTAGTTTTCTTCTGTAGTAATTTGCCTCTTTGTATCTACCCACCATTTAACAACTGGCACTATGCAAGTTTTGCAAAATGAGAATTCTGATCTAAAGTGGCAAGAATGACTAATTTAATCATTGAAATGGGGAAAGGAATCATGATGATGCAAATCCAAACCAAGTCCTGAAAGCACAACATTTTTTTAAGGGAATAATTATTGTTAAGACTTAATATCTATGAGTAATATTATTGTTCTGAAAACCTAATATATGACTTATCAGGAAGCAGAACATTCCAGCAAAGTGGATTAACAATGATGTCAGAGAACAGTGGGGAAGTTTCAGATATTGCTCTTGAATTGGGTTCCTTCTTCCCATTTCTAAGGCACAAATCAGTGTCAAGTGAGATAACGGCTGATTGTTCAACTTTGGGCAATATGTTGACACATGGAGGACAGCAACAAAATGTTGCAGTGCGGAATGTTCTTGTGCAGTCTTCCAGCCAGCCATGTCTTCTTCCAAGATATTGCCTGGTATTCTATTTCCTTCTCTCCTCACCCTCAACAGACATTCAGCATGTTGTGGCCATTGTGCACACTCCGGCCAGATCTACACCAAGCAGGATATGACACTTTGAACATGGTTTGAAAACTGTATACGAAGAGTGTCCTGGGCCCCAACAGTTGTCATTACTCTTATGAACTGTTTTAAAGCAGTAGTGCAGATCCTGCCTTTGTCTTCATAAGGCTGTTTGTTAATCCCCCGCCAAGGGGGTCTTTAAACTTATTTGTATGTCAGCATACCTTAAGATTCTCCCATACCTCTTTTGTGGACTAGATGGGCCATTGGTTGGTTCCAGCATTGCTCTTCTTATATTCCTGTTATGCCCCAATGGTTCCGCTCGATGGATCGGCACTCAGAGAATCAGTTTGCTATTAGTGTGTAAGATGATTCTGCACTAGTCCCCATCTGTGACAGTTCTTCAAATTTTCCTTTATTCACTAGATGCCCCCTTCAGTAGTTCTTTACTGTCCTTTGCACATTTCCTATCATCTCAGGACTGAAAGATGTTCTTTGGATTGGCTGTTATTTATTTATTACATGTTGAATAGGTATTAGACAGCTCTGCATGTGTATGCCAGTAAACCTGGTGCAATGTAAAAGAAAGGGGTGTCACCCTTGTTTCCACATAATTTGCAAGTAGCTGAATCACATTGTCAGAAAACACAGGTACAAAAAAGAGAGAGCTGGGAATGAACAAAAGAATAAAGAGATGGAATTTTAATTTTTTTTAAAGTAGCTACTCTGACAGCCTTTTTGGCTGAGGAGTGAGGTAAAAATACTTTAAATAAAATTATAAAAAATGCTCACCAGTATGTATTTCAAGTAACAAGAATGACATACTGATAGACAGCTGCCCCATTCCTGCCAACTGTGAGTGGTGCAGCTTAGATTCCCTGCCATGCCTGAAAGACAAGGGATCTGCCCAGTGGGACCAAGATCAGCTTCGTGACAAGATGTGCTGAAGCAACAGAGGAGCTGTCCAGTCAATGTATCAGGGCCAGTGTAGAAAGTGCTGTATAGATGAGGATGTTGCACTAGCACCAGCCAGGCAAGAAGTGAGCTTGTATAGTTGCCCCTGCTGCCCCATCCCTTCTTGAGGCATCCATAGGCTCTGGACCTGAACTATGATTAGGCTCTTATTTCCTCCTCCTGAGCTGGGTTCTGAGATACCAGCAGATCAGGGTTGTGTTTGTTTTTATTCTTTTGTAAACTCCTTTAGGATTTGTTTCAAATGAAAAGCGGTATATAAATCTCGCTCATAAATAAATAAAATAAAACCCTACCATTTCCCAGCTACCTAAGTGTTATGCTTTATTGCTCTGGCATCGATTGGATTCCATTTCTAGAAGAATTCCAGAGCTGGTGGAGGCAGGCAGCTCTGATGTCAGTGGGACTGTGAATCCTCTCTGGGTTTCAGTCAGAACCCGTCAGAGCTCTAAAGCAGCTATCCAAGGTGCTGGACCTATTTTGTGGGTGGGGTCAGCACTGGGTTCAGCACTTTGGACCACTCATTCACAATTCTGTCTGGTTTTGACTGACATCTGAGCCACAGCCCCACTGACTTCTGAACCACCAGCCTCCACTATAGAAGTCAGGATATATGTCTTTGAGATATTGGCTTTAAATTGCAGCGGATGTAAGATTGCAATCCTAAATAATCTCACACAACTGAAATAGCATTGTCTCTGTATGGGTAAATTTAGGTTGTAAGAATTATTTCTGAGGTCAGTACTGAGAAACACTGTCCTTTCCTCCAGGTGTCTGTTTTTCCCCTTTCTTCCCAAAGACATCTCTGGACAGTGAATGCTATCAACAATTCATCAATGCAATAAATATTCTTTTCAAGTTCTCTTCTTGTTCTCTAACACACAGCTGATTATCCTGCTGGTGTTACTAGTAAAAAACAAAAGAGGATCTGTATTCACCAGAAGAGATATTGCACCCATCCACCCCAGCCCAAAATACGAACTAGTTTTATTAAATAATGAGTAGCCAGAACATGTGATTTCCTTGACTTGGTCTTTATCATTCAGTTTGTTAAAAGACATGTATACAGACAAAAATAATCCCATAGTTGTTGTTTTCTCTGGTAAGAGCCTGGTTCAACCCTATGGCTGCATCTGTTGGAAGTATGGGTGCAACTCAGCAAGCTTCAAAGAGAAAACAAAGAGAATGAAGAGAGGACTTCCAAGTTTCCTAGACTGTCCTTCCTTCTATTGGTAGACTGGCATTCTTAGGGTTGCTGACCTCACTTCCTCCTTCCTCCTTCTTCATGCTCTTGCCTCTGGAGAGGAGATATCTTTTGGGTCTCCCTCCATCCTGGGTTGGTGATTGTCCTACCCAACATGTATTTCCTGCAATAAAATACAAGCTTCCTTATTCCTTTGAACCCAAGTCTCCAGTGTGATTCATCCAGGGTAAAGTGTGCTCCTTCAGGCAGGATTTCACACAGCTCAGCCTCATCAGGATCTTGCTGTTCTGCTAACAGCATCAGTTTAAGCTGACTCAAGTCAATCTATTAATTGGGTGTAGGCCTCTTGTGAAAGCAGCATTCCTCTCGTGCAAGGTGCTTCCACCACATTTTGGCTGTCCCACCCCTCTCCCTCTTGAGATGGGGCAGGTCACTGTGAGGAGGAGATGGAGAAGTTCCTTTCTGGCAGCTTCTTTCTGCTGATAGTTCTCAGTATCGAAGCCTCCAGTTTCCCCCAAAAAGAACCAGTAGATGTCCACTAAATGCAACTCTTTGGTGCTTCTGTTGTTGAAATTGATTTGACATTGCTATTGCTGCTATTCCACTATGGGATCTGGGATTTTAAGGGGTTGTTTTTGAATGGTCCCGTTAGTGTTCCAAAGGTGAATTAATATGAAGGGAAGCTCAGGACTGAGTGTTTTTGAGAAGCTCATCCATCACATATGAAATGCAGGTAGAAAGGTACTCCAGAAGCAATTTGTGCACAGAGTACAGCAGTGTTTTTGCAGGGCCCCCATGTATTTCAATGGTGCTTGGGCAGGAGAACTTCCCACTAGATTGAGCCTATGTTCATTACAGGCAATAACTGCTTCACCTAGGGCACCGTTACTGGCAGAGAGCTCATATAAACAAGCTCACAGGGATTGACAGGCAAACAAAAAGGCCTTTATAGCTGCAGGACAGCCTTACTCTGTGCTCATTAGAAGCTGCTCTGCTGTTAAATATTTCATCATCCCTTGATTCAAGAGTTTAAAAATATTTACCCACAGAATATTACATGGTGAGATCCTTCGACTTTGGCTTGCAGTACAGAAAAGCGGGAGGCAATATACTGGCGAATAAATAGATGTTAAGGGGACTAGCTCCAGCAATAGTAAGTGCAGATGTCCAAATAAGAGGCTTGTGCTCATGTTTTCAAGGGGATGCCTGCCAATGAAAACAGCAAGTGACCCTTACCACACCTGTCCTCATTGTTATTAACACACTGCTTAATCACATGTAAAAACTAGGTAGACATGCGTTCCAAACCCTGCAACTACAGCATTTTGGAACAATCTAAAGAATAATCTACATTGTACTCTTACTGGTGCCAAGTGAAGATCTTCTTATTTTCCTAGGCATTTTAGTCTTTTAGTTTCTTTTTTTAAATCTATTACTGCATTTTAAATCTTGGTTTTGCTGCTAGCTTTTATTTTGGCTTTTATTTCTATTTTATACTGTGGTTTTAATTTTTAAAACTTTTGTAGCGCATCTTATGGTTTTAATTGCTGCAAAACACCCAGAAAGCTTTGGCTATTAAGTGGTATAGAAATATAATAAATAAATAAATAGGTGTATAAAAGTATGGAATGTGTGGGAACAATTCTTCCTCTCTCATAATATTAGAAACTGGGGCCATCCAAAGAAGCTGAATGGTGGGAGATTCCGGACAAATAAAAAGAAGGACTTCTTCACACAGCACATAAATGTATACAATTGGAACAATGGACACAGAAATGGAAAAAGGAGAACAAGGATTGTAGAAAGGAAACAAGATTTGAAAAGTTAATTGAGTCAAGAGAAAAGGAGGGGGAAATAAAAGTAAAAAAGGTATAATAAGTGTTATATATATATATATATATATATATTGATAGAGGAGGGAGAGCAACAAGAAATTTTGAAAACATTCTGGGAAGAAGAGTTAACAAAACAAATTACCGAGGATAACTGGGGGAAGATATGGGAACTAAGAACATTAAAGTTGTTATCAATAAGGATAAAAGAGAATCATTATAAAATAATTTGGAGATGGTATCTCACTCCCGTAAGATTACATCAGATACATAAGAAAATTTCAATGCTATGTTGGAGGGGTTGTCAGGAGGTGGGGACATATTTCCATATGTGGTGGACATGTGAGTATGTACAAAAATTTTGGAAAAGAGTTTTTAAAGAAATAAGTGAAGTACTGGGTAATAATGTGGAAGCAAGTCCAAATTTAGCGTTACTTTCGATGTTTGACAAAGGATATGGGAATAAAAATACAAAAGAATTGATTAACAACCTCCTGACACTGGCGAGATTAATGATAGCTAAGAATTGGAAAATACAAGGGAATTATAGTATAGAAGAATGGTACAAAGGGGTGTGGGATATAGCAATTAATGATAGATTAACATGTAAACTTAAAGTTAGGATGGGATTATCCAAGAAGAATGATTTTGAAAGTATTTGGGGACCATTTATAGAATATGTTTTAATAAAGGGGAGAGGATGTACACCTTCAAAAGAATCGTTACAATTTTGGAAAAATGTATAATATATTAGGGCAATGAATGTCTCAGGGGTAGGGGAGCATGGGGGGTGTTAAGGTTTAGTTATGTATTATGTTTATTATATGTTTATTATAAGTTGAAATAATAAAATATATATTTTTTAAAAAACAGAACATAAATTATGAAATGTCACTAAAATGTTATACACACTTACTTAGGAGCAAGTTACATTGAATTCAATGGGACTTACTTCTGAGTAGGAGTGCCCCAACATTTTAAATGTTATGAATGTTACTAGATGATAAATTTGATTAGTCTAACCCATTTGTCTATGGGTTAGATCCAGACTAAGGGTAGGACAATTGAAATCAGTGGAACTTAAATTAGTCATAACGCAAGTCCCATTGATTTCGAAAAGTCAACTCAAGTATGGCTTAGTATGATTCAACCCTATTTTTTTTTTTGCAGCTTTTTAAATGCTACATTGTTTTTGCTTTGTATTTTGTGGCCAACTTTAAAAATAAGGGTTGGGAGATGGGACTTCTGAAACAGGGCAGTAACAGCTATTTACTCTCTTTTAAGGTGTAGTTTCAACTCTAAGTCTCAGCTTCCCTGAGATTCTGTCATATTGAGCTGCCTTATTTTTCATCTTCAGTTTGAACATGTCCTTTTGACCTTGAAGCAAGTCAAAATTTAACAAAACCAGGTGGGGAAAAATCAGCAGCAGTAATTATCCAGCCTGTATCTCAGTCTTTCCTTGTATGTAGGATTTCCTGACACTCTAGAAGTAAAGATTGGCAGCCAAGCAAGATCACTGCTTCATTAAAAAAAGAACAGGGAAAAAAGATGCTCAGTCAGCCCCCTGGGTTGACTGATATGCATCACTTGGACAGATAGAATACTTGCAAGTCAGAACTCATTAGAAAGAGAGAGATCAGATTAAAAAAATGGAAGGGATTTGACAGCTAAAACATTTTTTTTAACTCATGATAACAAATCTAGACAGATATTGAGTAGTGCCTTAGACATAGAGCAACACCACACCAGTAATTTAGCGCACTCTCAACATGCCTGGTGTGCGGATTTGCAGCATGGTACTCACATGACGCTGTGCCTGTCCTGCTGACACTCCATGTCTTCCCCCACCTTTTCTGTTTTTTCCTAGAATGCCTAAAGTCTGGATTATTTTCCCTGAGCACGTTTAACGGACCCTTAAGCCTCTATGTAATTTTAAAGGAATTTGGTGTGTGAGCTGTGATGGGAGTCTTGCTCTTGGCTTGAATGGATTGCATTAGGTCCTGGCAGGGAAAAGCTATCTCTCCCAGCAGCCAGCTCCAAGCCTCAATATAAAACCCCAACCTTGCATCCCAGGCTCCAAAGCATTTTTTAAAAGCATACAACACCTGAACCTCTGCAGAGACAGGATTGTACTCCCTCAATGCCCCTAAAGAGCCAGATTAAAGGGTTGTTCCATTTTTGCCCGCCAGAAAGGCGGTCTGGTTGAAGTGCTCATCTGACAGGACCTGACGGGAGGGAGAAAGAGAAGGGGAGGAATGGAGTGGAGTGGAGTGGAAGAGCAAATGAACGCAAGAGCAGCTATTCAGGTGAAAGGGATCATAAGCTTGACGCACTCATGCACCAGAGGCAAAAAACGCAGAGGCAAACCAGGGGTAAAGTTAGGTGTGGTGGAGGTCATAGAAACACATGTGTGGAGAAGTAGGAGAAATTCAACAGGGCCTATTTTTGTGTTGAAAATTATATATGATTGGCTACATGACAACGTTGTTGAAACTTTTGTGCTATCAGCCACTTCCTTCTTTTCTTTATACTCCATTAACTTAAATGTTCGGCATCACAGGTGATCTACAACATGTCGCTTCCCATGCAAACATTTTCTGGAGACCTACCTGACAGTAGGCTGACCATCTGAAAAGGAGGACAGGGCTCATGTAACTTTAACAGTTGTAGAGAAAAGGGAATTTCAGCTGGTGTCATTTGTATGCAATTAGTTCCTGGCGAAATTCCCTCTTCATCACAACAGTTAAAGTTGCAGGGGCCCTGTCTTCTTCTGTATATGGTCACTCTAATATAGTGCCTGCACCTTTAACTGTTGTGATGAAGAGGGAATTTCACCAGGAACTAATTGCATACAAATGACACCGGCTGAAATTCCCTTTTCTCTACAACTGTTAAAGTTACATGAGCCCTGTCCTCCTTTCAGATGGTCAGCCTACCTGACAGTACTTAGTGGTAAAATTCTGTCCTCAGTGTTCATGAGTGAATCCTCTTTCAGACTCTGAACTTTTGGACTTAAATTTTATCCCAGGTATTGGGGGGTTGGGGGCGGATGGTGACTTCAGTGGGAAAGAAAAGCAGTGTTCTGCTCTTGACTGAATCCTGGCTCTTTGCAAGCAGATGGTTAAGCAGACAGGTTTCAGTCCAATGAGGGCTGGCTAAGGCAGGAGTGGTCAAGGTAACATGAAGAAGGTCAAGTACAGTGTATGTGTCTATTATGTGTCTATTGTATGTTTTTACTGTTTTAATTTTTTTGTATATTGTTTTTAATTGTTTGAAACTTATGTAAACCGCCCAGAGAGCTTCGGCTATGGGGCGGTATACAAATGTAATAAAATAAATATATAAATAAATAAAATAATACATACAGTAAATCAGTCAGGAACATTACTTGGTACATAAGCAGGGTCCTCTCATGGACTTTAAGGCACTGAAGTTCTTGGGGGATATGTGGTTGCCCAGCATGTTCCTCTGCCTCTGAACTCTCGGCTTCTCTAAAAAGCAGATTCAAAGGCCTCACCTTTGAGGGTCCTAGACCATCTTGGCTAGTGCCAGAAACTTCTGAGGAGCCAACTGCTGGTTCTGGCTCCTCCTCTGAAGATGATTCCAGTGGTGGCATGACATCTGGGACCATAAAAAGCAGGAGCTTGAGACCTGCCTACTAAGGATGTGCACTGGATTGGGTCCGATCCACGATCCGAATCCCATCCAGGGGGAAATCGGATAAAATTATCCGATTTATCCGATTTCCGATTTCACCGCTGGATCGGCCGATCCAATCCAATCCGATCCAGAAAGCGGGGGGAGGGGGGCACAGGGGGCGTGTGGCACGCTTACCTTCTGTGGCCGTCCGCTCCCGTCTGCCGCTGGCTGCTACTGCGAGCAGGCTTCGCGGCCTGTTCCTGAGTAGCGCGCCAGGTGAAGCCTGCTCGCAGTAGCGGCCAGCGGCGGATGGGAGCGGACGGCCATGGAAGGTAAGCAGGGGGAGGGGGGAGGGGCCCCCGCGTGTGCGCCGCTTACCTTCCGTGGCCATCTGCTCCCGTCCGCCGCTGGCCGCTACTGCGAGCAGGCTTCGTGGTCTGCTCCTAGGTAGCGTGCCAGGTGATGACATCACCTGGCGCGCTACTCAGGAGCAGGCCGCGAAGCCTGCTTGCAGTAGCGGCCAGCGGCGGTTGGGAGCAGACGGCCATGAAAGGTAAGCGGGGGGGAGAGCCCCCCGCGCGCACGCCGCTCACCTTCCGTGGCCGTCTGCTCCCATCTGCCACTGGCCGCTACTGCGAGCAGGCTTTGTGGCCTGCCCCTAGGTAGCGCGCCAGGTGATGACATCACCTGGCGCGCTACTCAGGAGCAGGCCGCGAAGCCCGCTCGTAGTAGCAGCCAGCGGCGGATGGGAGCGGAAGTCCCCCGAAGGAAAGCAGGGGGGAGGGGGGGAGGGGGCCCTGCACGCGCGCACCGCATACCTTCGGGGGACGTCCGTTCCCATCCGCCGCTGGCCGCTGGCCGCTACTGTGAGCGGGCTTCGCAGCCTGCCCCTAGGTAGCGTGCCAGGTGATCATCACCTGATGATGATCAGGTGATGATCACCTGGCGCGCTACCTAGGGGCAAGCCGCGAATCCTGCTTGCAGTAGCAGCCAGCGGCAGACGGGAGCGGACGGCCACGGAAGGTAAGCAGGGGGAGGGGGAGGGGGCTTACCCCCCCGGGGCCATCTGCTTCCATCTGCTGGCACCTGCGGGTGCCAGCGGATGGAAGCGGACAGCCCCGGGGGGGGGGTAAGGAGCATTGGGGAGGGGGCTTACCCCTCTGGGGCCATCCGTTTCCATTGGGCGCCAGCGGATGGAAGCGGACAGCCCCGGAGGCGGTAAGGAGCATGGGGGAGGGGGCTTACCTGCCGGGGCCGTCCACAGCGGACGGCCCCGGGGGGGAGGAGGCAGTTAGGCCCCCCTCACCCACCCGCCGCCATTTTTTCCTCATAGACTAACATTGGGTGAAAGCCTACTCACTCACAATCACCAAGAAACTGGACAGGCCCAGATGGTGAACAAGACACATCTGGATGAATGCAGACACCAGGGTCCCTACCTTTAGCATTTACCTTTGGGATTTGTACTCCTGAAACCAGTGGGCCTTAAAAGCAATCTACTCTAGAGTAATAGTTTTGGAAGGCATAAAGCACACATACAAGGGGTTACTTTACCAGCATCGATAAAAAAACATAGTTACTGAGTTCAATCCAGTGGCGAAGTCTGCAAAGAGATTTTGAAGATTTTTAACATATTTTCTAAATTTCGAAGGTATGTTTCTCTTGTTTTTCATTTCAATATACAGTACAGTTACATTTTAAATCATTTTTTACATTCTTGATAGTTACTTTTTGTTTTATTGAGAAAGTTAGCATTGGTTTCCCTGCCTGCTTAGAAAAGCTAGTTTCCCATGCTCATTTATCAGAATCTGGGAAGACTCCTAGAACAGAATTACAATCTCCTCAATAAAAGATCATACCCTTACATAGTGCTACTCCTCCAAGCACCACTGAAGAGAATGATTTACGATTACTGTTAGAAAATTGTGCCTTAAAATGCCATCCTACTGCTCCATAATTCCTCCCCGGCAAATCACCTCTGCTTATGATCAGAAGGGTTTTTCTAATTTCTAGTACAGAATGAGGATGTAAAACATCATCCCGTTGCTCTCCTTCTTATCGTTCTCAAATAATTACACTTTAGGCAATGACTTGCATCCAGTGTATGTCTGTGAATTTATTCTGTTTGTTGAATGAAATGAAACTGTTGCCCGTCCCTCCTGGTGGCAAAACATAAACAATTGACATTGTCAAGTTAAAATATGGACAATGCTCACTTTATGCCCTCAATAACTGGAGCCTTCCTTTTGGAGATTTAATTGCAATAATGTTATTTTATGAAACTGTAGGTGGTGTTTTTACATTTAAAATCTATTTGATTTTTCATAAGTGGTACTTCCCATGAGTGAGATATAAAGATATGCAATTGGAAAATGAGGTTCCTGAAGTTCCTGAATGGCATCTTAAAAAACAGGGACTGTGGTGCCATTTTTCTTGACAAGAGAAAGTACAGGTAGCACTTATTAATACATGCAATTCATCATTAGGCTTTTACTTTCATGCTATAAGAGAAGGGTATGATTTAACACTTGGGTGGGATTTCAGAATATCTTTATAGCTTTATGTCAACATGGAGAAACATTTAAGGCAGGAATGGAAAACATATAGGCCTAATCCAACCTGTGGAGGTTCCCCATCTAACCTATGGTGGCTTAGGCTCCTTCTGTGAGTCAGGTCCCATTCACTCCCCTCCTGAAGCCCCTCCCAAGCTGATAATGTAGATCCCCATCAAAGTCTGTGAGAAAGAAAACAGACAATAACTGCTGGAGCTCACTTGTCAAACTTTAAATTTCTACAAATAAGCCATTTATTAACCTTTTTACCTCAAAATCAGCACAGACCATCCTTGAACCAATCCTCATTTTTTAGTATGAGCTGCAGAAATGACTGTTTCATAGTTCCTGGTTATAATGACAGAATGTGATTCATCTGAATTCCCCTTAACATAGAGCCTCAACTGTGGGCCATATAATAGAGAGATACAGATGGAGACATAAAGACACATATAGACAACCTCCACCACAGGTGTGGCACTTCTTTCTCCTAACAAAAGAGTAATATTTTCAGTGAGTTATTTCTGCATACACAGAGAGAGGGGGCTCCTCTAAATGAGTAATTTACTGCACGCTCGTGATTGGGCATTCATGGAAGCTTTCGGGTTGATTTCATGACATCATCAATAACCAGGATGTCTCCTGCAAAATCCTCTGGAAATCCCAGGATAAAAAGAACCACTTTTAAAGTAGTAGCCACTAGATGATACTGTCTCGAATAGAACTCAGTGGAACTGAACAGAAGGGAAGTATTCAATTCAAATCCCTTGTCACCCCTCTCCTCCCATGTAATGCAGTCCATAACAATCACGCCAAAAAACCAGGAAACACAAAAGCCCCAGGTAAACAATGTAATTTCCCTTAATGCAGAGAAACTCTGAGGGAAGCGCACACACTCTGAGAGAGGCACACACACTTCATGTGTTTTCATTAGTACTTGCCTGTTCTATTCCTGACACACCTATGCCATAGAGAAGCATATTCCAAAGTCATGCTAAGGGTCAAGACAGGGCATGATGGGAGTAAATGGGCTTTCAAGTGCAGTTTTCCTTATACAATGTCAGAACCCATCAGTGATAAAATTGGTATGTATGTACAGAAGTTACACAGACCAGGAAATACCTTGAGATGTGGATGTACCATAAGGTGTCATGCATACCTGTATCTAATGCTCACTCACCGATAGTTAAACATATTTTTGTTTTGTCTAGATTTCAACCCCCTAATTGATTATATATATATATATATATATATATATATATATATATATATGCTAAAATATATAATACGAAGCCATTAAAATAAATAACACACGAACCATAAATAAAACAAGAACTAATCAGGTCAAACATTGAACTAAATGCACTCTCAGCCTGACATACCAACAGACCACTGGTCTGTCCTCAATATGATCATGGAATGGGTGGAAGGTTCCTGTATTTCTAAAGCACAGAAAGACCAAATTGGAAGCCATTTACACCATCTGAACTAACTCAGTATTTTCTGCATGTGGTAAAGCAAATATTTTGATGCCATTGATAGCAAACGTAGAATTCGTTCAAAGAGCAGCTCACGTAGTTTTGTAGGATCTTACTCGCTGTTTCAATGAGACCAGTTGGTTTAGTCCTCCCGCAGGAAATTAACAAAGAATGAAAAAAAGAAGAAGAAAAGAACGTCTTTCTGTTGAAATGGCTTTTTTTATGGATGGAAAATAAGTTTCCCAGATATCAAAACAAACATGAAATTCATACAATCCCTATCAAAGTCCCTCCCCCACTACCCAAGAGCAATGGTTGCTTTGCTTATTGTCAAGAAAGATCTAGTGTAAGCCAGGGACCAAATGGATTTGTGGATTACTGATGTGTTCTTGTGTCATGAAAAATCTGTGCTGTGCTTTCAGGACTGAGATCTGACTAAGTCAAACTCTAGAGGGCCAAAAGCAAGGAGAAAGTGGAAAGGTTACACCAGGGAGGCATCCGTTGCTTCAGGTATCTTGCCTTCTTCAGTTGGGCTTTAGAAGACAAGGCCATGGCATATTCTTAAAAAAGGAGGCACATTTAGCTAGGCTGACCAGATAAAATCCAGGCCAGGGCTCATGTAACTTTAACAGTTGTAGAGAAAAGGGAATTTCAGCCAGTGTCATTTGTATGCAATTAGTCCCAGGTGATATTCCCTCTTCATCACAACAGTTAAAGGTGCATGCACTATACTAGAGTGACCATATACAAAAGAAGGCAGGGCCCCTGCAACTTTAACTGTTGTGATGAAGAGGGAATTTCACCAGGAACTAATTGCATACAAATGACACTGGCTGAAATTCCCTTTTCTCTACAACTGTTAAAGTTACATGAGCCCTGACCTGGATTTTATTTGGTCACCCTAATTTAGCCCCAAATCCCAAGTTTCCTAGAGCAGATACAATTTTAGTTTGATGTGTTTTGAGTGGAAGAGCTCTCAAAGGGGCTGGGATCTGTGGCTTCCAGCTGCGGGTGTCACAAGTATGTGTACAAGATGACAATGAAGAGAAACTATTTAGAGAGCAATCCTACTATTCATGTGTACGCAAAAGTGAGACCCATTCCAACCAATGGGACTTTCTCCCAGGTGAGTGAGTATAAGATTTAAAGTTCAGGAACAATTCAAAGTTCAGGAACCCCTCGTGCAAGAGGAGGGCAAGATTCAGATGTAATTGTAATATATTCATATTCATAAACCATATCACAAAGTCACACTCGTCTCTTACTCACAAGTCACATTCATGATCATCATTTGGTCTTACTGAATTTTTAACTATTGCTGCTTTTTAAATCGATTTTTATTGTTATTTTCTGTTACTTTTTTAAAATGTTAAAATTCTGTTAATTCTGTTTTAAAATTTCAATGGGCCTGTTCAGAAGACACTTTAAACCCTGCTGGTTAAGGCTTTTGGTTAAGAAGCAGCATTTAAGGTGTCTTGTGCGATGCGTTTTGCTAAACCCTGCTCACTCACTAACCACAGCAGGACCATCTGCAGCAGGGTTAGCAGCTCTAACTGTGACATAAGGGCTCCGTCACACCTACTTTTCCCCCTGGTTTGCCTCTGCGGTTTTTTTTTACCTCTCATGCATAAGCGCATCAAGCTTATGGTCCCTTTCACTTGAATACGCTACTCTTTCGATTGTTTGCTCTTCCACTCCACTCCACTCCACCCCACCCCTTCTCTTTCTCTCTCCGGTTCATTGGTTGCTCCTTACTCCCTTTAACAAAATATAAACAAGCAGGTCCTGTCAGATGAGCACTTCAACCAGACCGCCTTTCTGCCGGGCAAAAATGGAACAACCCTTTAGTCTGGCTCTTTGGGGGCATCGAGAGAGTACACCCTTAGGGAAAATAATCCAGACTTTTAGTGTTCTAGGAAAGGCTAGGGAAGAGGCGGGGTGTCAGCAGGATAGGCACAGTGTCATGTGAGTACCGTGCTGCAAATCTGCACACCAGGCATGGCAAGAGTGCAGTAGACCGCTGGTGTGATGGAGCCCAAAGTGTTGTGTGCGACAGCATGACTTGTGGTTAATGCTAACCCCAATGAACCACAGTTTCGCTAACCACAGAGCCTGAAGTGTCATCTGAACAGGCCCAAAGCTTTATTGTTATATTGTAAGGGCTGTTTTAAATTGTTGATTTATGGTTTTATCCTTGCTTGTTGGCCGCCTTGAGGTGGTTTTATCCTTGTGGTTGACTTCAATGGGAAGTGCTCCCAGGGAAGTGTGTATAGGATTGCAACCTGAGTGATTTCTTTCCCACTCTGCCACATCTTACAATTCAGCCAAGTAAATTATGCACAGTCAGAGGTTCATTATCTTTGCTCTTCTGTTAACGCGTTCCCCCATGTTGTTTTTTAAAGGCATCGAATAAAAGCACAGATTACTCAGTAGGATTTTAATAAAGGTCATTCTGCTTATTAGAGGGGAACAATGACATATTGTTTAGCTGTTGAGTGTCAGAAGATTTTTCACACCTAAAACTGAACTTGAAGGCAGTATAACATGATGGTGTTTTGAACTGCAACTCCCATCATGCCTGGCCATTGGCTGTGCTGGCAGGAGTTGATGGTAGTTGTAGTCCAAAACAGATTCTGCAGGGCACCAGGGCAGGATCTACACTATTGTTTTAAAACGGTTTATAACAATAGTGACAACTGTTGGGGCCCAGGACACACTCCATATACATGTTTTCAAACCGTTTTCAAAGTGTCATAACCTGCTTAGTGTAGATCTGGCCCTGGGAAGTTGTGGCTCTGCAGAGGTTTACACAAAAAGAAAACAAAGACAGGGATAATAAAAAAAAACATAATGGAGTTATTGTCTACACCACCTCCAGGGGAAGTGTACCAACATAACATCTCTGGGAGGGAAGGTTAACTTTACACATCAGGTACTTCTGTCACTGCGGCTAAAGAGCAGAGGAGAGCCATCACAGACCTGGGCTTTACTTACTTATTTTTATTTATTTATTTATTGCATTTTTATACCGCCCAATAGCCAAAGTTCTCTACTCCTGGATTAGTGACATCAGTGATCCAAGCCAGCCAAGGATCGTGTACCACTATGACATCATGGTGACACATAGCCAATCTAATTTGTCCATGATATGACATCACTAAGGGCAAGTGAAAACAGTTGAGGGGTGGTAGTGGCAATAAACAAACAAGCAAATGTTTTCACAAACAGCGCCAAAAATCATTAGCCAAAGAGAAGTCTCGTTAAAGAACTGCCAACAACATTAATGAAAAATTGGGGATGTCTCCATCCTAACCTTAATGTTTCCAAGAAATCAACCTTATAGAAATTAGCAAATATTTCAGAATACTTCATGAACAAACCACTTTCTTTCCAAGTAAACTTGTCACTATATTTAATTAATGTATTATTTCCCTCTTGAGGTCAGCAGAGTGGCAGTTTAAAACTGCAATGTCACAAGGCTCCATAATTCACTGGCAGTGAGTTAGCATGAAACGACTAAGAGGCATGAATGAGGAAAGGTTTTAATTTGGTTAATGGAAACCAGATTCTCAAGGGAGACATTTTTTAAAAATCACATAACCTTAACAGACAAAAGTAACCAAAAAAGAGAGAGGAAGCATTTGTGTGTTTGAGTAAGTGATCGTTCCATGTAATCTCTTTCAATATTTGCTCTTCTACCAGAAGCATTGTTAACAGTTCCATTCAACTTTAAAACCCTATTTAGGGATTCAGTATCCAAGGGTAATGAATATGTGGGTGGGCTTTCCAAAACACATGGGCTGGCCATGTCCCTCCCTGTTAAGGTGTGACTGGTGCCAATCTGAAGGGGCGATGGGACTATACATATATGCATAGGGCTTCCACATGGGGATATATACCTCTTTCCACCAGGGTTTCCATTCCCTTGGAGGGAATCATACACATGTGCATCCATACTTATGTAACGCACACTTAAGAGCATTTTCGATTACCATTCTTCTGATCATGGTATGGAATGCCATATCCTTCCTCCATGATATATAATGATGGGGCAAGGGTAGGATTCCCCCCTCCCATATTGAAAAATTAGGGTTGTCCCTCTATTTTTATTTGATCTGGTGAGCATATAGTGATCATTAAGCCAGAATCACACCAAAAAAGAAAATCAATTTAATTGTATTGAATTAACAGACAAAAAAATGTTGAAAAGTTATAGATATTCATGAAAAACATTGGAGAGATGGTATAAAATAAAGAAAACATTATATGACAAATGGTTGTAGCATAATAAATGAAGCAGTTACAGTGTGGCTATCATTAAGGCAACGATAAAAGAATTAATAAAATATAGAAACAAATTGCATATTTGTATAATCAAGGCATAATAGAGGGCGAATGGAATAAAAGAGATGTTAGACCTTGCGCTCTCTCCAGCATGGGTAAGAATTCTAAATGCCCAGCTATAAGACGCTCGTCTAACGTTCCAGTGCAGAGTTCAAGGTTCTTAGATGATTTCCAGGTCCCCATAAGTGTTAAATAAAGTATCCCCAGGCAAGAGCTGAAAAAAGTGTTCGAACATCAGAAGTCTTCTGATGCACATTGAAGAATATATATAAAAAATACCCACAAAGGTTAAGAGAAATCATAAATTAATAGCAAAGAAGCCTTTAAAAAAATCACACAGCTTAAGAGAAACAGCTATATGACAAGCTCAGCAAGGGGCCCTATGATAAGATTTAGCAGCAAAGATGAAGAGGGAAATTCAAAAGAGAAATAGTTTCTAGTTAAGGAGGTAAGCATATTCAAAGCAGCAGGAAAGAAGTTGCAGGAGAAAGAGAGAGAAGATCTAAGTAGGGCTATTCAAAGAGTGTAATTGGCAATTCCTCTATTTTGGGAGAAGGCAATCGCAGCCAGAAACTTCAGAACAAAACAGAAAGAAAGAGAAAGCCAACACCCAGCAACAGATCATCCTTTGTTTAAAACAAATATATATAAAACCTCTCCTTTGGGTAATACCTTGAAACATCCCTTTGACCTGATTGGTTGTTGCTTACCACTTGAATAAAGAATGTTCACTCCAATTAAAACTAGTTCCATACTGATTAATTACTTGACCAAATGCCATGATAATTTTTTTGTTTCTTTTCATTGTTCATCCTTATCAGAAATCAGAAATATTTGCATCCCAAAACAAGTGACTTTATCAGTCACCATAAATCTGTCTTCCAGTTTTAATCGAAATGGGGAACATGAGAAGCCTGAAGCATAACAAACATATCAGTGAATCAAATGATAAAACCAATGCTTGTACTTAGGAATTCAGAAATAAAAGAAGGCAAAATAACGTTAAAATATATATCTGTATCAAAACCTTAGATCTGGGGTGCAAATTCCAGAAAGTCATGAAATAATAGGTGACTGTGGCCCAGGGAAGGCAGTAGGGCTATCTGGTGAACCCCAAAGGGCTAGATTAAGTCTCCAGGAGAGGTGGATTTAGCCCCTTGACAGAGCTATAAGAAAGCAAAACCCCTATAAGGAATCAAGCTCTAAGAATAGAGAGGAAAACATGCCGTCGCTACTAAAATCCAGGAAAACTTTCTATGGCAGTTTTACATTTCAACATGGTTGCACGAGAAAAGCCATGAAACAATAAAATAATAATAATAATAAGATGCAAAGTTAAATGTACTTTAACCTAACACATTTTAAAATAATATTTTGACTCTACTCTGCTTGCTCCTTTAAATCACCCTTTTTAATTCTGTAGTATTCTATTACCAGACAAGGCCAGTTCAGAGGTAAATGTAATTTTTATTGTGTATTTTAAGGGTGTGGGGGACAGTGACTTTTCATGTGTTATCTTCAGGGAGAATCACTAGCCTTCCAGCCTTCCAGCCTTCATGGCTCCCAGGCAAAAGGAGAATCCATGTTTTATTGCACCCTTCACACTCATATTTTATTGTACTGAGGATCTTTTCAAGGTGTTTTCTGCATTAAAAAAGCCAACTCTCTACTTTCTAGTATTATAATGCTACAAACACATTTTTGTATACAGGGAGGAAGCAGGTGAAGGAGGAGGGAAACAAACAACCCAGGAATTTAGGAAACAATTGTTTGATCACATGCCTGACAAATCTTGGGCATGGCAACAAGCCATCAAGTTAGCCTTATGTATGGACCAGGTCATTGTCAGTTTTTCTCTCATTTCCTTCAAAGCAGAGGAACCCCATCATGATGTTTTGAGCTAATTTCTTAGCTCACAGAAAATCTAGGCTTTTTGGACCTTTTCTTTGCCTACAGAACAAAGAAAATGAGTAGGAAAAAAAGTAAAAGAAAAGCTGATTAATACATATCATTCTGTTATTCATGACCATATTACATTAAGCACACTTTTCAGAATGCAAAACAGCCACATGGACTCCCAATCTGGGTCATACTCCCAATCAGGGTCCATACTGGTTTCCCCTTTAAATCACCCCTGAAGGAGATGTTTGCAGTGAACAACACCTTTGACGGTAAATAGCAGTAGTGATGGGGATTCAGCAGGAAATGGTATGTAGCCTCAATCCAGTTCGGGACCTCAATCTGCACTGAAGCCCCACATGACTGCTTTTCCTACAAAATAAAAGAGTTCTGTTTAAGCATGCTTCTTCAAAGGCATGTTTAACATAATTTGGTCGTTGGTGCTTCAGTCTACAGTAGGCTGGAGTTATAAGCTTAATGGAAGAGTTGATCAAGGCTGGATATAGTGTATGAAGAAGTAGTGATTAAACTGAAATTATATGGTACTGGAGGTCAACAGCTCTACACATTTTCATTTTGAGTATGTCTCATCAACTTACACAACTCAACGATGTAGATTACAGGTTGTATACACCTCACTAACCCATTTGTGGTCCAAAGAATACATGTGCATTTGAACATTTAAGAATGCAATCCAATTCATGTATAGGCAGAAAAATGTCCTACAATGCTGGGAGTTGTAGGATTTCTTTTTCCTGTCTAAAATGCATAGGATTGCATCCTTCAGGTGTTAAAGTGATTACACCAATTACACAAGGGTGTAGTAACTGTTGGGCTTTGCATTAACTTTGCATTAATGACTTTGCATTAATACAGACCTATAGGTAGGCTGACCATATGAAAAGGAGGACAGGGCTCATGTAACTTTAACAGTTGTAGAGAAAAGGGAATTTCAGCCAGTGTCATTTGTATGCAATTAGTACCTGGTGAAATCCTCTCTTCATCACAACTGTTAAAGTTGCAGGCACTATACTAGAGTGACCATATACAAAAGAAGGCAGGGCCCTTGCACCTTTAACTGTTGTAAAGAAGAGGGAATTTCACCAGGCACGAATTGCATACAAATGACGCCGGCTGAAATTCCCCTTTCTCTACAACTGTTAAAGTTACATGACCCCTGTCCTCCTTTTCAGATTTTAATTTAAAATATTTAAATATTTAAGATTTCCTGAAACTTCGGTGACTTTATCTGGACTTTTGTAAAACTGAGTGATGTGTTGTAACATGTTTTTTTAAAAAAATAAAAACACACAAAAACAAACAAAGTGGAGTTGATGTTCTGGGCCTGTTTCAGATATTAATGATCAAATGGAAGCAGTTCTTCTTTTAACAGAGATAATGGAAAATGCATCAAAACAATTGCCTCGTGTGCCCATCTCTCATCAGATATAGTGCTTTAGACATATCCCACCAATAGCGGAAGGTTCATCATAGCTCTACAGAATAATTAATTTTGATGCATATTTTGCAGAAGGGAGATGGCACTTTGAGCCATGTATATCAAGCAGAGCTGAGGAAAGCAGACAACCAAGAAATAAAAGCAATATATCAGCCTTCAGATATTTCGGATTTGGAGCTGAACTGCAATGAGGCATATGAAATCATTCCCCATCGGTGCAGAGTGTAACATGATGAGGCCTACCACCCTTATTACAGCCTTGAGAGCAATGAAAAATAGCTTATTATCCTCTGAGGATTAGGAAAACTCCTTGATATTCACATCAAGCTGAGGAATTCAATAATAATAATAATAATAATAATAATAATAATAATAATAATAATAAATTTATTTCTTACCCACTTCTCCCTCTGGATCGAGGCGGGGAACAACATTAAATACAAAATAACATTAAATGCATAAAACTGACTAAAAACATATAAAACTAATGAATTATTAAAAACAAATAAAACTAATACACTATTAAAAGGCATCTTAAAATGCAACTGAGTAGGCCTGCCAGAAGAGATCAGTCTTTATGGCAAGATCCTGGAGCGGGTGGTTGCGAGCCAGCTCCAGGCACTCTTGGATGAGATCGATTATCTGGATCCATTTCAGTCGGATTTCAAGCCTGGTTTTGGTACAGAAACAGCCTTGGTCACCCTGTATGATGACCTATGTCGGGAGAAAGACAGGGGGAGTGTGACTCTGTTTATTCTCCTTGATCTCTCAGCGGCTTTCGATACTATCAACCATGGTATCCTTCTGGGACGACTGGCTGAGTTGGGAGTGGGAGGCACTGCATTGCAGTGATTCTGCTCCTACTTGGCGGGTCAGCTCCAGAAGGTGGTGCTTGGGGAACATTGCTCGGCTCCGTGGATTCTCCAGTATGGGGTTCTGCAGGGGTCAATCTTGTCCCCCCTGCTGTTCAACATCTACATGAAACCATTGAGTGCAGTCATCCAGAGTTTTGGAGTGCGTTGTCATCAGTACGCTGATGACACGCAGCTCTATTTCTCCTTTTCATCTTCATCAGGTGAGGCTGTGGATGTGCTGAACCAGTGCCTGGCTGCGACAATGGACTGGATGAGGGCTAATAAACTGAAACTCAATCCAGACAAGACTGAGACGCTATTAGTGGGTGGTTCTGCTGACCAGATGGAGGGTCTTCAACCTGTTCTGGATGAGGTTGCACTCCCCTTGAAGGAGCGGGTTCGTAGCTTGGGAGTTCTCCTAGAACCATCTCTGTCACTTGAGGCTCAGGTGGCCTCAGTGGCACGGAGTGCCTTCTATCTACTTCGGTTGGTGGCCCAGCTACGTCCCTATCTGGATAGGGATAACCTGGCTTCAGTTGTCCATGCTTTGGTAACCTCCAAGTTAGATTACTGCAATGCACTCTACGTGGGGCTGCCTTTGAAGGCGGTTCAGAAGCTGCAGCTTGTGCAAAATGCAGCGGCCAGATTGAAAACTGGGGCCAGAAGGTTCGAACATATAAGACCTACTCTGGCCCGCTTGCATTGGCTGCCTGTATGTTTCCGAGCATGATTCAAGGTGCTGGTTTTAACCTATAAAGCCTTACATGGCTCGGGACCACAATACCTGATGGAACGCCTTTCCCGACATGAATCTACCCGAATACTACGTTCAACATCTAAGGCCCTCGTCCGAGTGCCTACTCCAAGGGAAGCTCGGAGGTCGGCAACAAGGGAGAGGGCCTTCTCTGTGGTGGCCCCCCAATTGTGGAACGATCTCCCTGACGAGGCCTGCCTGGCGCCAAATTGCTGTCTTTTCGGCGCCAGGTCAAGACTTTCCTCTTCTCTGAGGCATTTGGCAATATCTGTGGAGCCTGGGTTTGTTTTTGTTTTTAGCTTACAGCTTTTTAAAGTTATTACAGTGGTTTTAAATGTATGTGTATATTGTATCCTTTTGCTGTTTTAACTTTTGTATATTGTTTTTAATTGTTTTAATCCTATGTAAACCGCCCCGAGAGCTTATTTCTTAAATTCTGGAAGACTGATAAGTTGGCAAATCTTTCCCAGCAGGCCATTCCACAGTCTGGGAGTCATAGAAATCCAAACTCATTTGAATCCACTGTGGATTTCTCTGACAACCCTACCTCATGCAAGACAAATGTGCTGTTGGGTTTGGCATGGTGACAGAGGCAGGAGCAACATTCCTGCCTTTACCTGTCAGTGTCAGGAGGCAGTGACAGAAGTACAGGGAAATGCAGCCAACATCATGGAAGTGTCTGCTTGCTAAATGGATGGTTGCACTGACATGGATGCAGGTTGCTGATATCAATAGTGGCATCTATCCACTCCATAACTGGTGCTGGTTGCTGCAATCCCTCCACTCAGGCTTCTCATGCCACTGCCTAGCACCAAAAGATCAGGTAAGGAATGCCTCTGTCTTCTGTATCACCACACCACAACTGCTGACAGCCACCTCGAGGACCATCACACACTGTACAGTTTGCTTCAGTGTGTGTGTGTGTGTGTGTGTGTGTGTAGGCCAACCCCCCCCCCCCGCTTTTCAAGCAACACAAGTCTAAAGCCCCATTGGCCATGAGGAATTAATTGTGCAGTTCTTTGGATCCCGGCCATAGATCTGCTACATTCTCCCCACACATTTTCACCTCACAAGTCATTAAAATGACAAAATGCTGATCCACTTCTGACAACTCTTAATTTTGAGTCTAAATACTACAGAAGATGAGTGCAATGCTGGTTTTGTTAATCTGTTTACAGCCCTTCCAAGTACTGGATGATTGCTATGAAACAGCACTTGAAATATTACTCCGAAGATATATGTGCATAATCTCCTAAATGAAACAGCCAAGCTGCTATATCACAGTCTGCTTCCCCCCTTTTTAAAATAATCATCAGAATGCCTCTATTGAAATAAATAAAATGTTTTCCACATTTATTATCAGATTCCCAGGAGGGTTTGTTTGTTGATACAACCAGCAATTAAAGTTTAAATTATATTTCTAGCCAAAAACAAAACCCTCTTCAGGATGCAATTTTCAACCATACGTTACTGGCATGGAAGTGGATATCCATTATAGCATCCAAAGAGGAGAAACAATTTTATGTATTTCAAGAAGCAAAACACCAATGTTCCCATCCAGAAAGGAAGACCTACGGAGCCAGGTCTGAAGACAGTCTCCAGTATCATCCCTGTTGGAGCCGGAAAGCTCCTGGCTTGAGCAGTGAGGCTTTCCCTGAGCTTGGCTCCATTGAGTTGAACCTGGGGAAACCTGCTGATGCCCTCAACTCCAACCAGACACTTCCTGACTTGAACATAAAGGCTGCATTAACATTGGGTGTTGGCAGAGCTGAGCCACAAAGAGGCAGGGCTGTGTGTACATGTGCACATTACTTGAAAAAACAATGTTTTCTTCCATGCCTAGCTGTTCCCCCCATTGTTTCACACAGCAAAGACTAGGCTACCTTTGCTTTTTGAAAAATTAAGGGGTTTCTTCATACTTGGGAGATTTATGTCACAATTGCTGGGTCGCATCCAGATTCACACTGCATCAACTATGCTGGTAGAAATGGATTTCCCCACCCCCTTCTTCCCATGGAAGCCCCTCCAGTTCCCTGAAAATGCTATACAGAGAGTCAGGAGACCTGCTGAATGGCATGAGCTATGCTGCATGTGGAGAGGGATCTATACAAATAGGGCAGAGGAAACTTATGCGAGCATAGCCCTTTCTCCCACTGAAGGCAGATTCTGGATTCAATCCCCTCTTTTACTGGCCGGCACATGAGCGCACATCATATCCCATTTGTAGATAGGAGCAACAATTCTTTGAAAGTAATGTTGTCAAACCCCAAATGCTCATTCCATTAAATCAAGTATCTCCCCTTATTTACTGCTACAGTAACTAAGAATGTCACTACATGGCTACATATTTTATCAGTTCCATGCAAATAATTTTTCCTCTTTGTCTTTTAAAAGGAGTTCCAGATTCTTCACCTGCCATTGTTGCTGGAATCCGGTCTGCATTACCACTGAGCATCTGCTGACACATTACAGTCATTATCACTGGGAGTGACAGAAAGAAGTCAACCGACCATTATTCAATTATTCACAACAACAAATCCTAGGGATAAAATTCTGCTGTTTGTCTCTTTATCCCACCAATGGAACTCTAGCAAAGTCAAAACTCTGCAGTCAGGCTATTCAGGAAATGGATGCAATTAAATTCAGGGAGATTTTTGGTGCCAAACATGTTTTATTCCTTTTGAAATGGCAGCTTCTCCTCGCTGTGCTGTAGTATCCATGTCTTTTTAAATCAGCTGTATAATCCATTTCCTACCCCCATCTCCTCAGTCATTTATGGATTCCATTTCTATATTTCTCCATTGCTTTGAGTTAATGTTTGCAATGTACATGCATACAGTGGGTAGTTTTTTGTTTTTTGTTTTTTAAGAGAGAGAGAGAGAGCACCTGCAGAACAAAATCAGCATTTAAAATCATCATTAACATGTTTTAGAACCTTGCATAGGCCACACAGATCTAATAATTATTGTATTTATCAGAGCTGGAAATACGGATTTTGATGTTATAGGCTGACCAGATAAAATCCAGGACAGAGCTCCTGTAACTTTAACAGTTGTAGAGAAAAGGGAATTTCAGCCAGTGTCATTTGTATGAAATTAGTTCCTGGTGCAATTCCCTCTTCATCACAACAGTTAAAGTTGCAGGGGCCCTGCCTTCTTTTGTATATGGTCACTCTAGTATAGTGCCTGCAACTTTAACTGTTGTGATGAAGAGGGAATTTCACCAGGAACTAATTGCATACAAATGACACTGGCTGAAATTCCCTTTTCTCTACAACTGTTAAAGTTACATGAGCCCTGACCTGGATTTTATCTGGTCAGCCTAATGTTCACAATTTCTCAATTACATTTAGGTTTATCTTTTGAAAAACAGCCAGTCTTGAAGTGATGTCACTCTAATGCTACACTGTATTTCAAATCTCACGAGTTAAACGAGTTTTCAGCAGCCGAAGCCAGAACAACTTGGGAGAAGAAGTACAGAGCCTTGAAACAATATGTCTCAGCATATTAACAAGTACTATCTTGTCTTTCTTCTTCTTTCTGTTAGTTTGTTTAATCTTGTTTTGGAAAACGAATAAAATCTTTAACACTCTCCCCCTCAAAAATAAACACACCAAGCAATATATTGTCAATCAGCTGGCAGTTAAGGTATTTATGCTGAATTTGTACCGAATTTTCTTGAGACAATGGCTTGGATGCAAAGAACTGTGAACGCAAGTAGAAAAGACACCAATGCTGTTCCATGAAAAATTGCATTAAGAGCGACTGGAGGAATCTTACACAAGGGCTTGCATGGAAGAACTCCTCTGGATTTAGTGTCACTTGACTTATCTGCTAAATCAGAAACAGCCCCTCTGGGAGTGGAAGAGGGTTTCCACTATTGGAAAAGCACCATTGGATCCAACCCAGAGTACCTTATCAGCCCTTAAACCTAATCTGGGCGTCCGTCTTGCCCTGATGCATTGTGTGCAGTGACTGGTGGTCACAACACGGAGCCAGAGTGGCCTTTGTGCTATTACCTTTTGTTGCAGGGAGGTAGCAGTGGAGAGAGGGAGTTCCACATGGTTGCTGAAGGGAGGGCTGCTCCCATGCAAATGAGTCTGTTGACATCATCAGGGGTGACCCTCCTCTCAGCGATGGTGCACCTGCACCGTGCCTGCTGCAACCTCCTCTACTGTCTGCTTGTAGCGACAGAAGATAAAGGCAGGAAGTCCCCCCTCTGGCCCCCAATCACTACAAGCACTTTTGCCTTGTGATTTGCATCAAGCTAGTTGCTCTGATGGTATACTTTCCATGGCACATGTAAACTCTGGCACACTATGGTATAGAGTAGGTCATGGGGAAGTCAGGAATGGAGAAGTCAGGAAGGGGTAAGCTTTGGTAGGCAGAAGCTCTTGCCTCACAGGTAATGATCCAAATGTAAAATCATATCTGTTTGCTTGAGCAAAATAACTCCTCATTATCCATTATACTTATTAAAGTCAAAGCTTGCTACAAATATGATTTCCTTTCCCATATTTATAGCTGTCCTTACTGGTATAGTGGGCATTTATTCACATTCAGCTTCATTCTGGTCCTTGACACAGGACTCATCTTTTCAAAAGACTTGAAGACGTTTATACAACGTATTTAATTTCATTTGTCAATGGCGAATAAGCTTGTGTATTTTGAGTTGTGTGCTCTGAAAACATTATGGAATGGTGAATAGAAATCTTTTCAATGAGTTTTGTCACCTGCTTTTCAATGGACAGGGCATATGCAACAACCGAAGGTGAATATTAGGGAAATGCTCACTATAGATCAGTGCACAGGGAGACTATATAACATTTATACTGTGCACATAGAATAAGCAACAAGTTTACATGCTTTGCACTTAATCAAATGAATAAACCTACATACCTCTGCCAGGATTAAAAAAAATCTGCTCACTTATCTATATACTTTGTTCTGTTTATAAAACCTAAAAAAGTGCAATGATGGAAGAAGCAATTTGCAAAGACGGGAATGTGGAGTGAAATTTAAGCAAGATAACTAGGTGCCCAGTTACTGTCAGAAGGACAGGTAAAAGTAACCATGGGTGGTGCTATGCTGTAATCGTAATTTGGATAAATATAAACACCTTGAAGGTAGTTCAGTCTAGACTGCAATCCAGCCATTTATTCTCTGTGCAATCTTGATTATAGACGGTCCTTTGGATGCATGGATTATCTCCCTCCACTGAAATGTACGAGATTCCTACTTTCAAACAGACTTGTTGACAACAATTTTTTGAAAGTTAATCAACCTGTACTACAAGTTAATATGTTGAGGATCTAGTCATTAAAAACAATTTAAAGTAATTTCCTTTGCATCGTGCTTGTGAAATACTCTTCCTATACTTGTCAGAAATGCTTAAGACATAAAAAGGAAACCTGGTTACTGTTAGTACATTTTGACTGAAGAGAAAAACGTTTGACTTTTTGTTAATTGGCTTAAAGTACAAATCTAATTAAATGGGTATTCTCTGGATTTCAAGATATGGTTACTATTTCCTTTTTGGGTGGTATCTTCAATATTGTTGTTTAGTTCTATAAATTGTAATGCTTAGTTTTCATCACTAAGTGTCAATTTACTGCTCCTTACATATCCAAAACACGACATAAGAAATTAGCGCTGTGCCAAAAATGTCTTCCACATTTTTTTGTCAGCCATTCCCATTCCATTTGGTAGAAAAGAAATTGCTTTTGCAAATAAATTCAAAGGAAATTATTTTCAAAGGGAAGGAATATTTTGGAGAAATTCTCATGGGTTTCGTTCAGGGTTCTTGGGATTATCTTACTTATGAGGTGGCTGAGGAGTTTGTATGAGTGTCTTGCCCTTCATTGTACTATCATCTCTCTGGAATCTTATAGCCTCCTTGGCTTCTCACACTTTAATTAACATCCAGGAGGAGACATAATCCCATAGGTTTGTGTTTTTTAGATCAAAAAAATATAGTAAATCTGGGAGGCTGAAGAGATGTATGTAATAGAAAGAAAACACATACACACGCACAGTACTTTGGTAGGCTTAAAAAACTACCAAAAGAAATTCAAATTATTAATTGCCCTGAGAATGAGGCAGAAAAATGGAAGCCTCTTTCATTCATGGGGAAAGAAAACGTTCAGGACGTTAGAGAACAGGTTTTGGCATAGTGATAGCTCCACCTCTTCCTAGAGCTGGACACAACACTACCCCCCCTCACATCTGCATTGTGGTGGATGCAACAAGCTGCCAGCACCGTTCCTATTGCCATTTATGGTAGAAGTGCAAAAATTCAAACACCTTCGGTAAAAACAAAGAAGCGATATTACAACCCCTGCCAATGGCGAGTCCTATGTGTGAGAAACTGTTGGAAAACATCTCCTCCCCAATTTCTCTGCCCACAAACAGAGTACAGAATTTTGAGAGGCCATTTGCACACAACTCTAATGGAAACACAAGCTCATACAATATGGCAGGAAGAGAGGACCCTCTTCAGTTCCATGGACAGCACTTTTCTTATACAAACAAATGACTGTTCATGCAGGTGTGGGGAGCCACAGATAATATCATATGAAAATGCCCAAGTGTGGTAGATGGCATTTTCTGTCACATGGACATATGGAATAGAATTAAGGAAAGTACCACAAGGAATACAGATATGGTAAGCACATGGATCTTTGATGGTATACTCAACTTTCCACCCTGTTAGTAAATATGGTTACTTCAAAGTAAACCCCTCTTGCTTATTACGAAAGATAATTTGTATATTTCATATACCAAATTCTAGGGCTATTTTTGCAATCTCTATACAATGACAAAACAAGCTGAACAGACTTTGCTTTTAACCCCTCCCCCACAAACTAGACAAACACTGACATTTAAATCCATGTTTTTTAAAGTTTAATATAGCTTTAGATAAAACTGAGCTTGCAGTATTAATGAGTACAAGAGTTTGTTCATTTTATATTATCCAAATATACTTGTACATTTATACAGTTATAGATTTCATGCCGGAAAATGCAATTAATCGATTCTAATTTGAATATGTACAATTTACGATAGAATTCAAGCATAAATTCAGCAGTCAAAAACACAGACCTGCTGTGCAGTCAAACAGAACCGATTTAGTAGCATAAGCAGCAGAGTTGGGCAAAAATGCGAATAACGCAACTGAAATGGCTCCTAAATCAAAAAAGACTACTAAAAGGAAAATAATAAAAAAAGTTCCTAAAAAATAAAGAGTGCCAGATTATAATCTCTCTGATGAATTGACGAAAAGCAACCAATATTTTAATCTAAATAAATAACACAATGCAATTCCGCTGCAGGGTTGGCCGAACAACCTTGATTATGACAGGGAGAAGGAAAATGTATTTTAACTTAATATTTCAGGTCCTTTGAACCAAAGTTAACTTTTTTTCCAATCAGCATGAGATATTATGCATCCGCACAAATGACAAAAGAACAATCCAGTTTCAGTGTGCTAGCTATCTTGCATCACACAAAGGTTACCTTGTACTCTATAGATCAGTAACTCCTATTATTCCTATGCAAACGTGAATCCTAACACATGGTTATACAGTTGAATATACAAAGGTTCAGTTATGAAATGTGGATAAAGTTAACATTTGAGAGAAATGAGACACCACATATCACAAAACGTCCAGCCTCCACACTTAAGCACAGAGAGACAGTGTTCTCTAAAAGACATTACGAGGTGGGTTCTTTAAGACGAGTAATGTATATGGGACAGAAATCAAATACAATTTTGATGAGACTTTTAACAACTGGGTGTGGGGAAACCATATGTAAATTTGTTGCATTTATCTTGTCACATAGTAAAGTTTTGGTGACTAGTCATGTTCTGTATTTTGTGTGCAGGGGTGGG
Source organism: Anniella stebbinsi (assembly GCA_029215795.1). Classification (NCBI taxonomy): domain Eukaryota; kingdom Metazoa; phylum Chordata; class Lepidosauria; order Squamata; family Anniellidae; genus Anniella; species Anniella stebbinsi. The sequence continues at coordinate 228,220,139 of JARDYH010000001.1, forward strand.
GGGTGCTTTGGCAGGGAATTACTGACATACGATGCAATGAATTGACAATTTGAGCTGAAGCATGCATTTCAGTGCACACATTTTGAGCTAGTAAACAAAGTTGGAAGAAAATGCAAAGGCCATACAAATACAATATGTTAATCAAAACAGCTCCCTGTTTCATCTGGGGTTCTCTTGGTTCCTCTAGCAATGTAGAACAGTCTGCTTTTCATTGTTTATAATAGTTGACAATACCACTCTTGTCATTGATATATACACAGCTATAAATGGCCACTCATTCATTTTTAAATGGTACAGAGCCCTTTGAGATGTTAATGGATATATGAAATTATATTTAGATAAATGTATGTCCCTAGAATAAAAAAGATTCAAACAGCATATCCTATGCACACCTACTTGTGAGTAGGACCAAGCAAAATCGTTGGGATTTACTTCCAAGTAAACATGTTGGAGATGGCACTGTAATTTTCTGTTGTCCTCCTGAAACCTCCCCCCTCCCCCCGCACAATCCGATTTTCAAATAATTAAATACAAGTTGTTTCACACACAGTTCAAAAATTGGATAGATTTTGTATTGGTTTTAATTAACCCTGTTTTGTATGTTGCACTGAATAACTGTTACATACTAAACAAAGATTTTTATTGAAGGAATGGTGATGAAGATTTTAGAAATAAGTCTCAAAATCCCATTGCTGCTGATAATTATTTTGCTATCACTCAAGGCGAGTTAACATATGCATATCGACCATCTGATGATGGCAAAATCCAGGAATAATTGGCATGTGCAAAACAGACACCCCAGAGCAACCACATGTCTGTCATATCACTTCACAGCACCTCAGACACAATGGCTTATGTTCAGTGGAACAAGCCCTCAACCCGGAGCAGCTTTTGGGGCTGCAGCAGAAAGGGGGAAGTTGGAAAGCCCTGTGCCATGTATGGTTTGTAGAACCAAGCCAAAATATTTCATTGGGGGCAGCTCGCAAGTTTGGATGCAACTCCCCAAGTGATTAGATAACAGGCTCCATCACACCTACTTCTTTTTCCTGGTTTGCCTCCGTGATATCCACCTCCGTTTCATTAGCATGTCAAGCTAATGGTCCCTTTCACATGGGTTTGTGGTAGGGATGTGTATCGTATCGTTAAAATGTAAGATAATGATATGATAAGGTCATTATTGTGTATGTGTTTAATGATAACGATACGATACAAAAACCTACGATAATCATCGGAGAGTATAATTTTAGGGCGATTTTATCGTTTTATTGGACTCCCATATAAATATACCTATAACTTCTGTATTTTAAAAGTTAGAGGCTTGAAACTTGGTCACAGTGCTTATGGGGTATGCCTAAGTATGTGTATGAAATTTGAGATCGATCCCTCTAACCCTCGATTTTATATGAATTTTTAAAAGATAGTTTCCATTCTGACAGGTCTGAATGACAGCTCGCCACGTGCGTTCATTCAGACCTGTCAGAACGGAAACTATCTTTAAAAAGTTCATATAAAATCGAGGGTTGGAGGGATCGATCTCAAATTTCATACGCATACTTAGGCATACCCCATAAGCACTGTGACCAAGATTCAAGCCTCTAATTTTTAAAATACAGAAGTTATAAGCATTTTTTCCTTTAAAAATAGGGCTGCAAAAAATATTGTTTTTTCAAAGTTAATTATTGTGAAGATGATACGGTTCACCTACAATATGGATGAAGATGATACTTTTTTTGGTCCAAAATGACGATAATGATAAACGACGATATTTTTTGGCGTGCACACCCCTAGTTTGTGGTATTGGTGAAGCCTCTTTTCGCTTGTTTCTCTTCCACTCCACACCGCCCCTTCTCCTTCCTCCTCCAGTTCATTGGTTGTGACATTGTGATCGATGTGGGAGTCTTCCCCCTTGCTCTGGCTTTGTTGTCTAGTGTTTTACCGATTTAACGTTTCATTGGCTGGGTGTCATTTCTATGGGCAATGGGAGTGGGGTTGGAGCAGCAAAAGTCCATTCAACTGAGTCAGCACAAGCCCGTTTGTTTCACACGGGGTGCTGGAGGAGGAGAACCTCCCCACCCTCCTCTTTCGTCAGCAAGACATCCCTTCAAAGCACACATCCACCAAGAAAGGACATGGCGCGAGGATGGCAATACACAGGGACGGAAGGACCCTTTAATCCCGTGTGGAGGAAATGTGCTGGACTTTCCCTGCTCTAGGAAAACACGGAAAAGCAGGGGGAAGAGGTGGGGTGACTGCAGGACAGGTGCGACGTCATGTGAGTACCACGCTGCAAAACAGTAAAACAGGCATGACAAGACTGCGATAAAATACTGGTCTGATGGAGCCCATCAAGTGACGCACATTTATGTGTGCAATCAGCCTTCAATATGTAGTGTGTATGTATATAATCACAAACCACACACACACGTATGTGTGTTCTTTTTGGAAGATAATTTTTGTAAACCATTTGTCCAGGATGTGAGAAATTGTTTCCAACTATTTTCAGTCCCAGACTCACTCAAACACATTTGGGTTGGTTGGGGTGGGAACTCTCGACAGAACTTATCTGTAAAAAAAAAAAATCAAATGCATTTTCCTAATTCAATAGTTTTTTGACATTAGAAGATATAAATGTTGTTGGATCTAAGCATTTGTTGTGGTTGACAAAACAAAGTGCAAAAATATTGGATGTGGAATGGTGATAGTTCTTATAATTGCCTTAGAATGTATGTATTTCTCAAAAATATATAAATATCAAAAGCTCTTCTGGGTGTACAGAAGCCCTTGGGATCATCTAGGTTATCTCCTTGGATCCTGGCTAAAGGTTTTGCAATAGGTTAACAACAACATTTTTTGCCTTGGGGGCTTCACAATGGCCCTTGCTATGCAAGCTCAGGTCTTAATTGATCATCTTATTGGGAATATGGTTTACCCATGATCTGATAACTTCATTTATTTACCCTTCCCCTGTCGCATGTAGTACAATTCCCATAATTAAACCAGCTGGGGGTTATATTAAACATTTTTCTTGTCCTACAGGCACCTCTGGCATGATTCACCTTGATCCCTGATGTCTTATGTGTGCAGCACACTGTAAACAGAATTATTATAGGCTACATTTTTATGAGCTACTCTTATTACTCAAATTAGTAATCCTATTATTAGGACTGTGGCTCTTGTAACAGTGCAGGGTGTTGCTCTTGGATTATATGACTTCCGGGTGATTTATAAAAACAGTATCAGTTTATAATTATATAAATTTAACAAAACAATTGAGCATGCAAGATTCCTGCTATCTGTAGGCTGACCATATGAAAAGGAGGACAGGGCTCATGTAACTTTAACAGTTGCAGAGAAAAGGGAATTCCAGCCAGTGTCATTTGTATGCAATTAGTACCTGGTGAAATCCCCTCTTCATCACAACAATTAAAGTTGCAGGCACTATACTAGAGTGACCAGATACAAAAGAAGGCAGGGCCCCTGCAGCTTTAACTGTTGTGATGAAGAGGGAATTTCACCAAGTACGAATTCATACAAATGATGCCGGCTGAAATTGCCTTTTCTCTACAACTGTTAAAGTTACATGAGCCCTGTCCTCCTTTTCATATGGTCAGCCTAGCTATCTGGAAAAACTAAAAGCCCAGTGCTATAACTCTGCGTTGGCTAACATTGCAAAAAACAAGAGGCTTGTGCAAATTGCTCCTAACTAGGAATTGGTGACATCAGCCTCTCTAAAACAACCCCCACTCCACTGCAACCCCTATCCTTATGTTTTGATTTTTATAGAAATTCTGGAGAACGCAACAGATCATGGCAGAGTGTGTTGGGACTTCCCATAAACCTTTGTAGTGGCCTCTGAGTGCCCATCAAGGTAGTTTTCCCTTGGTTGGATCCAAATATCTACCACTGGATTCTGTACTAGCTGGAATTAAACAGCAAACCTAAACCTAGAAAATTATGTTTGCTATGCAGTTTCACCCCTAGCAGGGAACCTCTGACGCAGTTAGCTGTTTATTATAAGAGAATTCGTGGGCCAAGTTGTTACCACTTTCCTTTCCCAAGCTGTTAGCATCATTTTGGTTGCTACATTGGCATGCAGAAGCAAGCACAGGTGGCGTATCCTTGTGGATCAGCATCAGTGGCTGTTTTGTGTATGAGGGGAAAAGATTTGGGGGCCTTACACCTGATCTAACCTATTTTGCTAGCAAATTATGTGAGGATTGGACTACAGAGCTGCTTTTTTTTTCCTTTTTGTGCACCACCTGGTAGAGGTCCATGGTCATTATAGAAAGGGCACAAAAGCTGCAGTCTTTCTGGTGATGCAATACAGATATGTAGTCACCATTTGACTTCATTTATCTTCATTTCAGATCAGTGAGAAGGACCTAGGCATATCCACGCTCTCAATTATTGCCAAAAAAGGTTGCTTGTAATGTAAGAACATTTCTTAAATTAACAAAGCTGCAAATCCTAACAAAGAAGTAGTCATCATGAAAGAAACCTTAAGGAAATTAAAATGACTGGAAGCTTTGTAATGGCCGCTGAAATACTTATTCTGTGGCACTGGATTTCCAAGAAGCTATGAATGGTGTTAGTGCTATGCACAATTATCATAACTATGTCTTTATGAGACAAACATTTCCCAAGGGATTCCAGATACTACACAGTAAATGTTTCAGCAGCTACTGGGAGGCTCCCAGTTGTCTGAAATCAACTTTATTCTAGCATATATAAGGAAGGATCTGAAGAACAAGATATGGAAAAATCAATCTACTTAGTATAAGAAGTATGCATACCAGATTGAAGCAGTCAGCATAATAAATCAAGAAGGTATTTCCTTTTTGAACTTTACTTCATACTTATTTTAATGAATATGAAACAAGAGTCTAGCACAATTACTTTCTTTGGATTTTATGCCTTGTGTCTGAAATGGAAACTCTCCTTGGCATATCGTTTTGCCCACTCCTAAACATTAGTGTATTTTTTGATAAAGCAAAGATACGGGCTTCCTTTAACAATAAACAAACAAAAAAATGGTGGTGGGGGAGGGGGAAATGTTAAAGCAAAGAATAAAGTAAGGAGCTTAAGGCTAAAAGTTTTGGTGTTCAGAATTCTTAATATGTATAGCCTTATTGTAACAAAGAAAACATGCAGTATAACTGTCTGAAGAAAACATCACAATTTACATCAGAAAAAATAGACCATAATTCAGCCACTGCGAAACACTTCAAAGTTCCATTGATTGAAATGGAAAATATTTAAGCACTTGCTCAAATTTTAACAAAAGGGCTGATCTTATTGTTCATTTGTGTGTACCCAATCCTCCTGCACATTTCTTCACTCACAGGAGAGCTGCTGTTGGGTAGAAGGGGGACGTGGCAGAAGACTCCCCTTCTTGCAGAAGGGGATGGAGAGAGTACAACCGGCAAATGGCTCATACCTAAAATGTTTAGCTTTGGCTGAATTGTGCTGATTATAAATTAACCTATAACCTGCCCTGTTAGTAAGGGCACTTTTAACCTATAACCTGCCCCTTTTAAGTTTTATCTACTACTTAATTAACGCTTAAGAAATATAGAAGAATAACACCCCATTTACATTTTTTCCAGAATATACAGTATAAATATAGTAAGAACCATGCCATAAAACTATATGCAAAATTTGCACACTATTATTGCATGCTTTTGGTGATACTACATGCCGATTAATATTAGTTTATTAGCTTTCATATGGCCTTAAGCTGAACTTCAGATCTTTTATTGTAGAATTCAACAGAGTTCTTGATTTTTGGGGGAGAACATTGCCCCAGAGTGCATATAGTTCTAAGGAAAATTGGTAATCAAATAGAATTTTCAATGTGTTTGCTTTCCTGCCCAAAATGGATTGAATGACATTTCAAACTTGAAATAATACCTAAAAGGTTTGTTCGTGTTATGTAAATCGATCAGAATTCATTTTCCTCAGTTTGGGGGGGAGGTTTCCATCCATTCTGCCTCCTCCTCCTCCTGATAATCTTTGAAGTTTTGGTGGCAAGTCTGCCATAGACTGGCTCATAGGATCTGACAACATCTTTGTGGTTTTAGATACCAGTTTCTCTTCTGAGTTGCCAGGGACAGAACTTATTCGCTGAAGTTTCATAGGTAGGTCCCCAAAGCTGTAGGCCTTTTCTGAAGTGGTGGAACTCATTCTCAATAGTTTTTTAGGAAAGTCTTCCCTTCCAGTCATTTTCTGCAGTTTTGATGGTATTTTTGTACCAATGTCATCTAAACCATCTAGACATTCTACAGAATTATTCCTTTCTTTACTGTTACTTACAGCTGGTGCTATTAAAGGGGAGGACATAAGAAGCATCTCTTCCTGTTCTTTTACACTGTAAGGTGGAGTAGGAACTTCAAATGTTGCATGGAACTGGGAATAGTCTACTTTGAAGAATCCTTCCTCTAAGGAAATAACAGGGAAGAAACGATGACCCCAGAGAACTTCATCTTCTGTGTAGGATGTTCGGGCTTGACAAGTCATCCCTGTAGTCAAAAAGCAAACAAAAGTTTGATAAATGACTTGGAAATAAAATTGTCTCAGTCACATTTAAGACACGTAGCTTTAATTTCTTGCCTGTGGACTTAAGTCTACATGATTTTAAGTTTAATTTATGTCAAAGGAATCTGGTGATGATTCACACGTTACATTTAGGAGTTGTACCATATATGTTACAACAGCAATTAGGATCAATTACATGATGTTGACACTCTCATTTTTTTCTCTAGAAGAAATAAATAATCATAAAATGAATACAGATTATATTTATTTGAACTCAGTTCATTTAGTAATGGCCTGAAATCAGAATTTCTGTTGCATATAATAAAATTATCAAAAATAAAAAGCCACATACTTTTTGTAATGGTGTCAGTAAGTTGGCAAGTGGCAAAAGCCATGTTTTGGCTAGAACTTACTATCGAATTTCATGACTGCCTAATTTAGTATAACATACAGAAATATCTTGTGAAGTACATGATTTCATTCGCCTTTTGAGCTTCAGTTATTCTTACAAGGTCCTTCTTTTTAGGTCCTTTGCTTGACATTATGACTAGCATGTAGCGATGACATCAAGGAATGCATCAGATTATATTTTAATTCATATGTCATCTTTACACAAAATAAATTGTTTTCAGGGTGTATCACAATATACAATGTAAACATACAACTATAATCAATAAGCGTTTCAATTGCAGTATCGACATATCATTTCAAAACTTATTATTTATAAAATTTATGTGTTGCTTCCCCCCACAAGAAACAGTCTTGAAGTGACTTACACTTAAAGAAATCCGTAGATTATTATTAACAGAAGAAAATCATAATCAATATAATCCATAATCAGCACAATAATACAAATAAAAATAAAAGCCATAAAAACATAATCTGAAAAACAGTCCAATGCAAAAAATGTTCATCCACAATACATATAACCTCTCTCTCTCCCACCCACTCCAACCTAGAATAAACACCACAAAAGCCCCGACAGTTGAGCCATAATTGATGTCCAAATGCCTGGGAAAATAAGTACATCATCTTCGTCTGTAATTTCTCATTAATAATCAAAGCTATGAATTTTAGAAGCTGCAGACTGAGGCTTCAACTGTGGTAGTATGTTTGAAGGAGTTTATGGTACAGGTAATGACAGTTACAGGTTGGTAGACCAATCCTAAGTGAGGTTGGGGAGAAGCAGAGCAGTCCATATATTGTTGTATCCAAAATCCTGCTGGCACACGTTTGCCAGGGCAGATGTGTGTGTGTGTGTGTGTGTGTGTGTGCATGCAGGTTTTGTTGGGCCTTTTGACCCATCAAATCTTTTCCCTTTAAATTCTCTACCACCATCTCTACAGAAATCAACAAAATGGGGAAATCAGCTATGCCAGCCGTGGCAGAACTCTCCAGGAGCTTCCATACTGGCAGAGTCCATCCCTGCCAGCAAAGCTCCACCATATCCTAATGCCCTCCAGCAGACATTAGGGGGATAGGATTGCCCTGATAGTGAGTTAATGGCAGAGCAAGATTCAAACTGGGGACTTCATTGCACCAGCTCTTAAAATTAAGCAAATTTATGTATTTGCTTATTCTGCATAGTTTCACTCTGATTCTACAGCAGTCACTGCTGGTTTTTTTTTTAAAAAATAAAGAAACCCAAGTCACATTTTTTTAAAAAAACACACATATAACCTACCTTGAAGGCCTGTCCTTATGCAGAAAGGCAGGATATAAATGTTTTAAATAAATAACAAATATTACCTGGCTGCTGTTGTTGCATAGTGACTGAGGAAGGTAGACTTTGGATCGCATTCTACACCCATCACACAATACTTTCTAATAAGGACAGGAGCCCATCATCCTTTAGTTGCCGTGACACACCATATCACAGATAAGGTGCTTTTCTCTACAACACTGTAATACTTTCAACTAAGCAATATCCAGGGTTATATTAATGCTATTCCCCTTTTAATGATGAAACCGCAGACCATATGGATGTAATGAACAGTCTTGAATTTGAACTGGAAAGACCTGGTTCAAATTCCCACTCAACCTGGTGGCCTTGAGTTTGTTGCTGTTTGTTAGTCTAAACTACCAAAGTGATATTACAGAATAAAAAAGCAGTTAAACCCCATGTAAGTCACACAGAGCTTCCTAGAAGTGCAGGGTACAAATAGCATATCAGTAAATACAACTTTCCCATTCTAAGACATATCTAAAATCACCTCTGAAGCTAGCACACACAAAATCTGTATTATGATATTACTATTTCAGCCAAACCCCCCCACTACCATCAAGTATTGAATTTGTGATTTTGTGGTGAAAATTCTGTATGCTTCTTCTTCTTCTTCTTCTTCTTCTTCTTCTTCTGCATGCAGCAATGCTCATTACATTTGTTGAAGCAAAGCATACAGTGCTAAAACGATGAATTGCAGAAAGGAGTGGGTTGTATAGTACTAGGCTGACCATATGAAAAGGAGGACAGGGCTCATGTAACTTTAACAGTTGCAGAGAAAAGGGAATTTCAGCCAGTGTAATTTTTATGCAATTAGTTCCTGGTGAAATCCTCTCTTCATCACAACAGTTAAAGTTGCAGGCACTATACTAGAGTGACCAGATACAAAAGAGGGCAAGGCCCCTGCAGCTTTAACTGTTGTAATGAAGAGGGAATTTCACCAGGTACGAATTGCATACAAATGACGCCAGCTGAATTTCTCTCTTCTCTACAACTGTTAAAGTTACATGAGCCCTGTCCTCCTTTTCATATGGTCAGCTTATATAGTACAGGCTAGGCTGACCAGATAAAATCCAGGTCAGGGCTCATGTAACTTTAACAGTTGTAGAGAAAAGGGAATTTCAGCCAGTGTCATTTGTATGCAATTAGTTCCTGATGAAATTCTCTCTTAATAACAACTGTTAAAGTTGCAGGGGCCCTGACTTCTTTTGTATATGGGCACTCTAATATAGAGCCTGCAACTTTAACTGTTGTGATGAAGAGGGAATATCACCAGGAACTAATTGCATACAAATGACACTGGCTGAAATTCCCTTTTCTCTTCAACTGTTAAAGTTACATGAGCCCTGACCTGGATTTTATCCGGTCACCCTAGTACAGGTGATATGTCTGCAAAGCCCTTTATTCTAACTCAAAATATGCATCGCCACCTGTGGCACTTTACTTGTTTTTTTTCAATCTTGTTTGTTACCCTAATCTGCTTTTCCTTTTTTGTAGCACTGAAGGAAAGGAGGGGATGTGGTGATTTGCTGAATGATGAAAGACTAAATCTTACACACCACACACACACACACACAAATAGCAACTTTGTGGGAGAATTTAGATCAGGAAAATGGAGGAAAAGGGTTAAGTTGAAATCAAATAATGGCTAAGTCTTCAGTACTTTGGACCTTAAAAATATGCATAAATTACAAAATTCTGAGCATTGCACTCAAATAGTAAATGGCCAGATCCATAGAATGCACAAACCCTTTCTTCTCTAACTAAAAGAATTTTGTATAAAATGTTGGTGCTTACTGGATGAAAGACAAAAGAAAATATAGCTAAATAATTCTTTGGGAAGACAACCTAAGGTAACCTATAGGTAAGATAGAAAATATATATTATACATGCATTCTATTATATGCCAGTGAATGTTTTGTAATTATTTTTCAGATAGATAGAAGTTATTTCAACAACTCATTTTTTCTCCCACTCTAACATTTTGTTTTTGAAGTTAACATATAAAAAAAGAACTCCATTGTACAACAGGTTAGGTTGAAATTAATTTTAGGCACAGAGTAATTACTTTGAGAAGTATGGCTAATATGGGTTCTTTATTCTGCTGCTGTTCATTAGTTACAGCTATGCTGAAAAGAGGCTATGCCAACAAGACAACCATCAACTTCAATCCCTTTAGGTCTAGATTTAGCTAGGAATCTCATTACTCAAGGTTTTGTTATAAAACGAATGAGTAGAAAATGAATGCAGCAGTGTCAGATATTAGATACAAGACGCAAGAAAATGGTGAGATAAAGCAGGAGTGGATCTAAAGTGAGACAGCAATTTCATTTATTGTGTTCTCAAAACAAGAAGAAAAAAAATCACATACTGTAGCCATCCAAGTAAGTTGTGAACCTGTTTATTTATTTTAATAATGAATCTGTATGTGTGTTTTGCACAGAAGGAGAGGCATTTGGAATGATAATTTCCAGCAGCTCTGGTTGCATAATGATATGTAAAACTAGAAGCCTGCAGCCAAGGAATTGGCTGGTTAATTCAATCAGCACGTGAAATTAAAACTGTGGCAGATTGGCCCTAGTTGTTTCCTCTTCAGAAATCCGATCACAATGTTGCAGAGATTTTGGAAGTAACAATAGGCAAAAATTCCCCTTGACCTGGTCTAAGATGTATGGTTAGAACTATATTCCTCTTAGTTCATAGTCACACCCCTTGCCTGTCTAGTTCCTTTATGCTAATCGTGCACAGCCTCTCTTGTTCCTAGGCCCACTGTGAGTTCCCCCCCCCCACTCCTATTTTTCGTGGCTCTTCCCATCTCTCCACCATCCATGGCTTCCTCATGTTTCTGCTTTTTCAGCCCACTGTCTACTTGTCTCCAAGCAAACCTGTCATTTGGCCAGACTGTTTGTCTCCATCCCCTGTAGCACTGAGCTCATCCTCACCTTAAATGCTTTGAAGTTTCTTCAGAGCTCCACCTTGCCTCAGTTCCTGGTCTCTTGTGTGAGGATACTGACATGGGCCTAATCTACACCAAGCAGGACATAGCACTATGAAAGCGGTATATAAAAGGCAGGAGCCACACTACTGCTTTATAGCAGTATTGAAGTGCACTGACAACTGTTGGGGCCCATTGACAGATACCATATACTGCTTTCACACTACTATATCCTGCTTGGTGTGGCTCCTGCCTTTTATATACCACTTTCATAGTGAAATATCCTGCTTGGTATAGATTAGGCCATGGTCTTATTTCCTGGGGTGTTACACACTGAAGATCCAAGTTGGTTTGAACAATTCAACTCCCAAGCATTCCAGAGGTTTCACACCACAAGAACAATGGATAAATTTAGTACTGTGCTAATGGAAGTTCATTAGCGCTAAAAGGACTTTCTCCCTTTCTTTTTTCCAATGCAGCCCTTTGCATTGCCAAAACATCTGCTCTGGAGGGTTTCTCAGCCCTCTGGAGCAGATTTTGAGGGAGGACAGGGGGTTGGATGTAGGAGGGGGAAATGTCCTCTCCTGGTTCCACTGACGGAAGCAGTTCCGTCAGTAACATGTCACTGTTGGCTATAATTCAATACAAAAATAAGTGGCCAGTTAATATCAATAAAAACAGATAACACGTTGGAGATGTTATAGTCCACAACGGATCTCTGATGCCAAATAAAAATCTACCTTATTCCTAGGTAAGAGAAAATTCTGTGGTTTGACAAATGCCAAACAAGAACTGAAATCTTTCAATGTTTTAGTTTGCTATTGAATCTGTATGACTACTCTCTATAAATTTGGGAGGAATATCACAATTAACCATCGCACCTCAAACAAAAACAGAAAAAGCAAACCCTCATCTCAGCTTGACAGTGAAGGAAGGAGATGGACTCTCTTTTTAAGCAGAGATTGAATAGCCAACATGGATTTTCTGCATTAGCAGGACATTGGCTGAGATATCTTCTGAGGTCTCTTCAATTCTATGATTCTATATCTACACAGACAGGGTGAAGATAATTTCTCTCGATGCTTCAAGATGTGCTGTCATGCTTTGGTATGATGTGTCTATAATATGTCAAGCAGCACAAGCTGTTGCGGTTGTCTCTTCTTGTGTTCCCAGATGCTTTTTGTGCATGCATTCTATTGTAGGTATGTGAGAATCAGCAAAGCTTGAGCTCATTGAGGTTCTCTGAGTTCAACCTTGAAGCAGTCTGACTCAGGTCCATATCAGATGGTGGGCCTATTTAGAAGACACCTTAAACCCTGCTGGTTAAGGCTTTTGGTTAAGCAGCAGGGTTTAAGGTGTCTTGTGTGATGCGTTTTGCTAAATCCTGCTCACTCACTAACTACATCGGACTGTCTGCAGCAGGGTTAGTGGCTCTAACCATGGCTGAAAGTGTTGTGTGCAACAGCACAACTTGTGGTTAGTGCTAATCCCAGAGAACCACAGTTTTGCAAATCACAGAGCATGAAGTGGTCTGAACAGGCCTTGCGAGGGTTTTTTCCATGTGAAAATTGTGAAGTACGTGGTCGCAGAGCTTGGTGCACATTCAAAACTATACAATATTCTCCCATTGATTAAAACATGTTTGTGTGCATTGTCTAAAAATTACACACTTTCTAAAAATTACACAATTACAGATGTTTTCGACACCCCCATCCCTGTGAACAACATCACAAGCTCAGGAATATATGAGCTTCAAGTACTACATTTCTGCACTATAGATTGCACTCACGTGCAAAAATGGGATAAATTCTGGTCATAAATGAACTGAAACCAATTTCTCATACGTTCTTATACTATTGATGGGCTAAAAGCAACATGGAAAACAATTAAGACAGAACAAAATAGTGGCAACACAAGAGTTCTAGTACACATACTAGGTGTTCACTGACATGATAAATTTTGCAATAAAGACACAGATTGCCCAAAAGAAACATAAGGCTAAACTGGAAAATAATTCCCAACTCCACAATGAGATGCTTATTAAGGATGGAACATATACCTAATCAGGTGCCCACAGAAACTGTGAAAGAAAAGTAAAAAGTGCATTTTAAGTTTTCTTTAGTACAGAAATTTAAGCAAAGGAAAGGTAAGTTGCTGGTTAAAGATGAACCAAACTTTGTTCTTGAAAGAATAACTGCTTCTTAGCAAACTCTGCTTAGGTTACCCATCAAGATTTCCCTTTGACATTGATTCGCTTATAAATTAGTCACGATAAAATGCAAAACACTCTAAGAAGAAAGTAGGTGGTGAATATGCAAAAGCTGAATCAAACATTGACATACAAAGAGGCTTATTCATTGCTAGCTCCTTCCATCACAAGACAACTAAGTTACCTAAAACATTGTAGTTCGGTGCATTATTATTATTATTTTTTGTTGTTCACAAAACCCCTTTTCATGTATGTATGTATGTATGTATGTAAACACATGCCCCTTTGAAATAAATTCTGAAGGAGAAAACATAATGTGCTTCAGAATAACTCAAAGAAAGAACTATATTAGGATCACACAGTTTTCAGGGAGGAGGCTGAGACACAGTAGGCAGCTGGAAGTGGCATGAAATATTAAATGATCTGCTCACCAAAAAAAAAAAGAGTTGACAAGAAAAATCTGTAAGGCTAGAATTAGAAAGCTATTGAAATAACCACCCATTAAACTAATCATTTGATTCATTCTACTTTGTTAGATCTGAAGGAAAAAAATGACATTGATGTCACACTGCTTTGGGCAACAATTAAATGTTTATCCTTAAACTGGAGTGTACTGTCACAGCTAAGGGATGTACCCATTAATGCATTTCCTCACTATACTTGGAGCTTCAGTTAAACTCTGTGAGGTAGTATGAAAGAGCTATGCCACTGCTATTGTATGCAGGCTATGTCTAATTGCATTTCTTGGTGGGGGGTTTCTTCCCCCAAGAGTGTCTTTGGAGCAGTAATGATGGCTCTTCACAAAGGCTTCTCTTCCACCACCAAATTATTACATAACATATTTTTTTTGTTCTTAATACTACCATCCAATGACAGACATGATGCGACAGCAGGGCTCAAGTTGTCTGGGAAACAGAATGAATGGTATTATTTTTATATGTGCATCAGAAATTGTTTAATACTTTTCCAGCTAAACGGCATCTGCAGTTTGCTCTTATTCCCCTAACAGTGCAGTAGCCCAACGTTGCATTCACAGAAGGGAGTTGCATAATTCCCTCTGTGCTGCTGGAAACAAAGACAACTTCCATCACTGCAGATGAAGCATCTAGCATTACAACAGGTCACAGAATAGAGTGATAGGTGGCCTTTTATACCTTATTGCCTGGTACTAGCACTCAGAACCAACTCCAACTCCTGGCAGGCTCAGTTAACACCAGCAGCTTTGTTAATAGCCACCTTTACTAAACTAGAGGTCTTACCTAAAGGCATGGGTTGAGAGAGGTCATGGCCATTTATGACCCTTGGTGAAGGATTCTAAACTCAGTTGCAACAGTAAATAGTTTGCTGGAGGGCTGTTTTGAGAAAGAAGTTAGATAAAATTTCCCACCCTTCTCCCACCCCCCAAAGTAGCTTGGTAGTAGGTTCTGTTTGATAGTTAAATGGAATAATGGGCTCAAGTTACAGAAAGACAGATTCCAGCTGGACATCAGGAAAAACTTCCTGACTGTTAGAGGAGTATGACAATGGAACCAATTACCTAGGGAGGTTGTGGGCTCTCCCACATTAGAGGCATTCAAGAAGCAGCTGGACAGACATCTGTCAGGTATGCTTTAAGGTGGATTCTTGCATTGAGCAGGGGGGTGGACTCGATGGCCTTATAGGTCCCTTCCAACTATTATTATTATAGCACCATCAGTGCACATGGTGCTGTACATAGTAAAACAATAAAACAGCAACGCCATGGTACATAGGCTTACATTTTGATATAATCACTATAAAATGATAATTAAGGGAAGGGAATGCACCAAACAAGCACAGGGGACACTAAAACTAACACTATAAAAGTAAGATTAAAATCAAGTTCTAAAAGCTTTAGAAAAAGGAAAAGTTTTCAACTGAGCTTTAAAGACTGTAATTAAACTCGTGGTCTGCAAATGCTCTGGAAGAGAATTCTAGGCATAGGGGGCAGTGAGAGAAAATGGACAAAGCCAAGCAAGAGAAGTAGAGACCCATGGGTGGGTAAGAAACATAGCATTTGATGAGCGAAGAGCACAAATGGGGCAATAATGTGAAATAAGAGAAGAAAGATAGGAAGGCGCTAGACTGTGCCAAGCTTTGAAAGTCAACAGAAGAAGCTAATATTGGATTCTGAGGTGAATTGGAAGTCAATTAGGAGATTTCAGGAGTGGAGTAACATGATCAAAGCAATGAGCCAAGAAGATGATCGTAGCAGTAGAATGATGAATAGAAACCAACAAAATAACATGAGAAGAAGGAAGGCCAGTCAGGAGAAGGTTACAATAGTCAGCCGAGAAATGACCAAATCTTGAATAAGATTCTTGGGAGAAGACACAGATAAAAATGATCGGATCCTGGCAATATTATATAAGAAAAAACAACAGGACTTAGCTACTGCCTCAACATGAGGAGTAAAGGAAAGTGAGGAGTCGAATATAAAACCGAGACTACGAGCTTCCTCAACTGGATTAAGTGTAACATTATTAACAGTAACAGAGAATGAAAAATGGGGAGAAGGTTTTGGAGGAAAAACAAGCAATTCTGTCTTTGCCATATTTCATTTGAAACGACGATGAAGCATCCAAGCTGAGATATCTGAAAGACATGCCGAGATACAATCCTGAACATCAGGAGAAAGTTCCAGATAACAACGGGCCAAGCACCAAACCCTGTGGAACCCTAACTAAAAGGGGAAAGGAAGAAGACGAGTGGCCATTAGCCAACACGTTGAATGAACGACCCGATAGGTAAGAAGCAAACCAGTCATAGACAGAGTCACGAAATCCAAGGTCACGAAGGGAATCCAACAGAAGATCATGATCAACCATGTCAAAGGCTGCACTAAGATCCAAGAGGATAAAAAGAGAATAAAGGCCTTTAGGCTTGGCAATAAGAATTCCACTGTCTCAGTGGAATTCAAAGGATGGAAACCAGATTAAAAAGGATCCAGAGCAGAGTGACTAGAAAGAAAATTTAGGCAACGGGAGTAACCACCCACTCCAGGGCCTTTGAAACAAACGGCAACAAGGAAACAGGACGGTAGTTAGGGAGAGAAAGCACATTGAGAGAAGTTTTTTTAAGAATAGGAAAGACCGTAGCATGCTTAAAAGCAGAAGGAAATGAACCAAAGGACAAAGAAATATTAATAATATGAAGCAAGGAAGGGAGAATAACAAGAATAATATTGATAAAGACACAAGAAAGGATTGGATCAAGAGAACAAGTGGAAGGCTTTGAAGGATGCAATATTCTAGATAGTTCATTAGCTGAGACCAAACAGAACACAGAAAAAGTTGCAGGAGGAACTGACATTTGAGGAACAGGAACTGGAAGAGGGACAAAGATGGCAAGATCAGAGCAAACAGTTTGAATTTTGGTCTTGAAGAAAGAGGCAAAGTCGTTAGCAGACAGAGAGGGGGGAGAGATGGTGGACTAGGCTTCAGAAGAGAATTGAAAGATGCGAAGAGCCGCTGAGGATGCTTAGCATTCGACTGGATTAGCAATGAGTAATACTACGGTTCGGCCAAGGAAATAGCAGAAAAGAAAGAAGAACAATTTTGTAATGCACAAAATCCGCTCAGTCCCTGGTACTACGCCAAAGGCGTTCAGTTGCCCGGATACAAGTACAAAGATCGTGGATGAAAGAGGTGAGTCAAGGTTGGGGTTATGAAGGACGAACAATTCGTGTCAAAGATGGAGCAAAATTTGTCAAGAGTTGAGGATAAAGAAGAATGAGAGAGCGAGAGCTGAGTCCAAGGAGACGGCAGAAAGAAGGAGGAAAGCAGGACAATGACTGAGAAAAAGCCTCATAATTAATAGATTGCAAATCGCGACAAGAGCAAGAAACAGAATGTATGGAAGGAGGATTATGAGTAATCATAAGGGAACCTAATGATGATCTGACAAAGGAAAGTCAACAGCACAAAGATCAGAGACAGAGCAATTCCTAGTGAAGACAAGATCCAGACAGTGTCCGAGGGAATGTGTGGATGTATCAGACCAAAGCTTAAGATCCAAAGAGGATGATAATGAGAGAAAACGTAAAGCTGCAGAGTTATATGTTTATGATTCTATGATTCTATCCTCCTACATATCACACTTTCACTTCTAATGAAAAAAGGGGGCAGTTAGTACCTCCAACAAGTCCAGATTTGGCCTGGGGGCTGCGGGATGCATCTTTCTAGTGGGTATATATACATAAATTTCAACCATCTATAGTAGGGATGGGGAGCCTGTGGTCCTCCAGATGTTGTTGGGTTTTAGTCTCCATCAGCTCCAGCCAGCATAAACAATGGACAAGGACAATGGGAGTTGAAGTTTAAAACATCTGGAGGGCAGCAGGTTCCCCATCACTATAACAGACTTCTGGATGTAGGTTATGATGCTCTCCAAGGACCAGCTTTACTAGCTTGTCAAGAATGTTTGATTCATGTGTAATAAGGTAACAATGGATTCATCTGCAGGTCCATAGAAGTCAATAACTGTGGAGTAGCTACTCATGCCACATTCCAAATTATCGTATGAGTTGACCACAGCGTGGCAAGCACCTTCAGGCAATCACAAAATTATCCAAGCCTTTATTGTGAGTCAGGATCCCTCATCTCATTAACTTCTCTAACCTATTTTTTTCTTTGTGTCCTGGAGTCTTAGTCATAGAACTGGAAGAGCCCTGCTGTAAGGCTCCCTCCTGCTCCTTCAACTGTCACCACTAGCAGCCATTCCAGCAAGCCATGCCTATTTAGACAGTCTGCAGACAGGGGCTGTCTTGTTTAATCAATTATATGTAAGCCGCTCTGAGTGCCTTTTTGACTGAGGAGCAGCATAAAACTATTTCAAATGAATAAATAAATAAAATCTCTCTAAACGGAGAGATTGGACATTAAAATGACAAATGCAGTTCAATGTAAGCTGTCTCTCTCTGTCAACAGAACAGTCACCATTGAGATTTTTCCACCTCTTGCAGCCTGCCATATACCCCCCCCCCAAAAAAAAAAATTCTGGTCTGGAGATTTGTGAGACCCTTTGGAGTAGATTGGGTGTACATGGGTTGTAGGGGGAAGGAAAGTCCTTTTGTGCAAGCAGATGTCTGCACATGTGACATTGGATGCCACCCTTATTTCTCATACAGAATATAAACAACCAGGAGCAAAGGTTATAGACATGGAGAATCATATATATGGGAGTGTTTTAGAAAGTGATGGCAAAATAGATGCCCATGTGACATGCAACAAATTTTTTTGTAGTGTTTTCACTTGATTAACAGACAAAAAAAAAGTTGGCCAATTATATTTTGCAGAACTTTTCAGTTGAGTAAAACAAATAGGCTTGGCTCCTAACTTTCCTTCTGTGCAAGAAACAGAGCTTATGTTCACAGAACAAGGTTTGCCTAACTCCCCCTGCCTACTGTAACCCTCTGCGCCTCCTAAAAACCTCCTCTTGGGCTGTAGAAACCTCATGAATGGTGTGGGATATGGTGTGGGAGGCTGTAGATGGATGAAGGAATTGGCAAAAATTGTGCCCTCCCTTATGTGAACAAAGAAGCAGCTAAAGATTCGAGCCAGTGGGTTCTAAAACAAGAAGCATACTTGCTTTGCTTTTAAAAAATACATGGATGAGATTTAATTTAGGGGTGCTTTTCTATCTAGCATTGTCATTGGAAACACCGGTCATCTTAGATGTGCAGAACACCTTTTCCCCCTTTTGATGATATACCAACCATGGCTGTATCTGGACAGAGAAGGACTTGCTACAGTTATCCATGGTCTGGTAACCTCTTGTTTGAATTACTGCAATGTGTTATATCTAAGGCTTGCTTTGAAAATATTTGGAAACTTCAGCTGGTTCAAAATAGGACAGCAAGATTGTTAATGGGGACTGATCAAGAAGTTAATATTATACCCTGGCTTCCAGTCCATTTCTGTGATTTGCACTGGCCGTCTGTGATCTGCACAGATTTCCAGTCCATTTCCGGGCCAATTTAAAGTGCAGGTATTAACTTTTAAATCCCTAAATGGCATAAAGCCAGGCTACCTGAAGGATTGTCTCCTCCCATATATACCCACCTGGACCCTAAGATCATCTTTAGAGGCCCTACTCCAGTGCTCTTGTCAAATCAGGTGCAGCAGGTGGCTACTAAAGAGAAGGCCTTTTCCACTGTGGCACCCAAGTTGTGGAATGCCCTTCCCAAAGAGGCTCACCTGGTGCCTACATTGTGGTCTGTTTAGCACCAGGTGAAAAACTGTTATTTCTTCATGACTTTTTGTCCTTTAAATATGTTGTGTTTTTAAATCTTCACACTGCTGCTGGTTTTACTCTGAGTTTTGCTTTTATTTTATTCTGCTTTAGATTTGTAAAGGTTTTATAATATTTTACCGCATTGTATGTTTGGGTTTTAACTTCTTTGAATTGCTCAGGGAGCTTTGTGTATGGGGGGGGGGGGTATAGCAATGAAGTAAATAAACAAGACTGTCCTCCATAAAGTAGGACACATGGCTATCCTATCAATATTCCACTGCTCAATAATAACTTATCAGTACTTTGTTGAGGCACATTTTAAGATATTGCTGAGCTAAATCTATAATTACATATGGATCAGAACTCAATTCAGCCACACACAAAAGGCCATGCTTCATTTTTTGTTTTTTTTTCAAATCTTGCTATATCTCATGATGTTTAAGGAAGAAGAGAAAGATTAAGAAGAAATGTGCCATCAGTTTTCGGCTTCTTTTCATATAGAGCAATTGAGGACATAGAAAGGCAACATTATACATACTGAAATTGATTTTTTTCTTACTGCAGTATGCACTATGTGTGTGCCTGCACAAAACGGCAATATAGTTCTGTTATTTTGCTGATATTCTGAGTAATAGAAACAAATGGCTCAGCAAAGTCTGTATACTAGATAAGCTGTGTTCGGTGTGAAACAGCCATGCCACATTATTTATGGTACTGAACAGCCTTTCAGGTTGTATTTTTCTATCCCAGACTGTGAGGTTTGTGTGACCTGATTCTATCATCTGCCCAATGCATTCAGTCATTTATCATCTTCTACTAAACTTCTAAGGATTCAACTTTAAACTTGCTTACTATCACAAATTAGATTAGCTGACATTTAAAAATGGTTTCTGCTCCATTATTATTCTTTAGCTTCAATCATTATAAAGCAATATGTTAAAGTTTCTGCTCATAGGAATATAACTTTGATTTACTTGGACTTTTCTTTTATATTCTTATGCCATGGAGAACACTACATTAGGAGACAATACTAATATCCCAGAAAAACATTCACTACATTGCACCAAAGAAAGAAAGAAGGTGTAATACTATTTATTGGTATGTGTCAAGGAAATGCTTCAGGTTATCTCACTCTTAAAACCAAATGTGGAGGAACAACTGGTGGATTATCCCACCTATGTCCCCAATTGTGGAAAAACCACACGTTTTCTGCCATTGTTCTATTTTTAACGCATTGAGAGTTAGATCTATGGAACTTCCTATCTCAACTATAAAAACTCGGAGCCATAAAACCTCCGCCACCAAAGTAAACTCTTGTAGTCTTGTATACCTTAGTAGCTTGGTAACCATAGCATAAATATGGGATTGAGCCCACCGCTAGAGACAAGATGGACAAAAGAAAGAGGTTTATTATGGGAATTACATACACAAGGGGATAAAGTATTCTTTGTTGATTAATAGGATGGGATTGCTTAAATACACTTAAAATTAAATATTCTTGGTTAATGTACCACATAAGAGAGTCTTCCTTGATAATAACCCCTCAATATCTTTCCCTTCAGCTTAACTTCCCTTAAACCACCTCAGCCAATTGCACACAGCCAGGAACAGATGTTGTACAGGAGCAGATGTTGTACAGGAGCCTGAGATGATAAAAGTGACATGATTCACATCAAACCAAACCAAACCAAACCAAACCAAACCAAACCAAACCAAACCAAACCAAACATACTTTATTGTGTCTTAGCAAATTGCCATTATGCACACTTACAAAGGAGGGGGGAAAAACACTCTATACAATTAAAACTCTGCTAGTAAACCAATAAGAGCTGGATCATTTTCCATACAATCTTTAAACTTTGTGGCACGTATTTGTAGAGCATTGACAAGGAATTTAGAAATTCTAAAGGATACATACTTCTCAACATCAGACAATAAGAAACAAACCTTAACAAGAGATGGCCTACCCTTTAGTGAACTTAACAATGGATAAATATATTTGGTTCTGAGATCGTTATACAATGAGCATTCTAAGAGTACATGAATGATATCTTCAGTTGATACAGAATTACAACTGCATACTCTATCCTTCTTAGGAACCCCCTTATGCCAACCCACCCAATCTGCCAGCGGAAGAACATTTAATCTTGCCCGAGTAAAGGCTACCCTCATTTTAATATTTGGTAAATCTACAAGGTATTTTGGAAAAGATAAATACAAAGGAGTAAAGGAGGCATAGAAGTTATTAGACTGGCAAGTCTTGATCTCAGCCAGCTGAGATTGCATCTCAGTGTCCTTAAGCCTTTGGAGCAGTAATACTTTAGCTCTGTCATAACCTTGTGTTAGGAGAAAAGAGAAGGAAAATCCCAGTCACAGCGGGTTGTTTCAGGGTAACTTGTCTTGACGTCTAAACCCGGAGTGGTTTCCCCCTCCCTCATTATAGGTTGTTTTCCACGAACAAGCCACCTGGAGAACCCATCGCTTCTTGTTAGGTTGCTCAGGGTGACTTGTTGTGACATCAGAACCTGGCAGAGCAACTTCATTGTGGGTTGTCGAGAATAGCTAGAGAGTGGCCCAGCAAGAGTCGCAAAAACGCCTGCCACTCTTTGTGATCTTGATATTGTTGCTGCCATCCTCCCTCATCCCTTGTCAGTGCCCTCTGCCCTGTTTTTTGAAAAAATCGAGAAGAAAGGACATGGGAGACTGTCCCGAACGCGTTCGCAACCTTTTCCCCCTTTTCTTTTTGCAGTTGGTCTTGCACAAATGCACATATTCAAATGTCCACTGCTATGAAATTTGCGTAATTTCCCCTTCTGCTATACTGCTCTGCCATGAAATGTGCATTTGTTTTCTGATCCGACTCACTGCTCTGCCTAGAAATTTGTATACATTTACCAATCAATCAATCAACTTTATTGTGGCCAACAGACCAGAAAACATTTACCAATTCATCTGACTGTCTGTCTTGAAGGGGGGGAAGACAGTACAAATTACCAGTGCCCGGCAGTCCGGAAGGGGGCCCAGGGCCCAACTCTGTTGCATCATATTATTATTGTTGTTGTTCTTGTTATCACCAAATGGTCCTGCATGCTTCCAGAACCTGTGAGCTTTCAGGACTTGCAAAATGTTGAGAACACAGAAACAAGAGTAGTTCATGTCATTATTTGGGGAGGGACCTCCAGCTTCATACAGAATGCCAAAGCCAGAATGCTGCTACCACTCAATGGCAGTGGGTAGGGGGAGACATTCTCCTGCCAGAAAAGGTCTTTTGGGAGAGGGCTTTCTCTGAATCCTGACAAGATCAGAGGCGCATTCGGCACATACTCAAAAGAGAACTTTCGCAGTGGCTGTGCTCAAACACTAGAACTCTCTTCCTAGGGAAGCCTATCTAGCCCCCTCTCTGATAGGCTTTTACCTGGAGTCAAAAAGTCCTTCTTGCATAGACAGTACTTTGATTTGCAATGCTGATTGCATGCAATGATGCCAAACCATGTGTTTTGTACTACGAGATATTAATGGGGGCACATCTACACCAAGCAGAATATAGCACTGTGAAAGTGGTATGAAAGTGGTACGTGGAATGTGTCACGGGTGACGGGTCCCAACAGTGGTCAGTGCACTTCAATAGTACTATAAAGCAGTAGTGTCGCTCCTGCCTGGGAAAGAGGGAAATAAGAGTTGTGGGGTTATTGTTTTTGGTGGTAGTCACACATGCCCTATGTTATCCAGTATCAACCTAGGTTTACCCTAATCGAGCACTGTCTAAACATCATCTGTTCATGCAAACTGATGTCATTCAATGGAATCTTGATATGGTATACAATCCTGCATATACACTTCTCAGATCCTATTGATATAAATAGTGTACTAGGTTTCACCCTTTCTAATTTACAATATTTTTGTTGGCTGGTTCCCCCCCCCCCCCCTTTTACTAAATGTTCACAGTTTAAAAGCTAATAATAAATAATATAGTGATTATTATCGTGTTATACTAAATTACTCAACATTTGTACAGGCCTGTTGTACAACATAACAAGATATTTTCTCTAATCTACAATGTCATGGTTTTAAGTACTGGCTTTCTTCATTAGGAACTAAACCGGATGATAAATGTTATTTCGTCTCCTCTTTGTTCCTTCTTTTATTTTTCTGAGTTCTTTTTTTAACAAGGAAAAAGAATTGGTTCATTAAGAAGTTATGGGGCCGGCTGCTCTTTTCTTGCTTTCATTATGTTAATGGCCCTACTAAGATTTAACAGAGTTTATATACTAATAACATCTATCTCAGCAAACATCCTAACTGCAGTTAAGAAGTCAACTTCTATTGAATGCTCGCTAGCAGCCATCCCAAACATCACTTTATAAAAGTTTATATAAATTAGTAATTACTCCTGAGCTCTAACAGCATAGGAGAAGACAATCTGTGTATTAGCCATTTTCTGCATATGGACACTCGTGTCTGAATGGGGACCATGTGGTAAAAGAACACACATATACCAGCATTCAGTACACAAAGGAACACCCAAAATGCTTCTATACTTCACATTTACTGACAAACAGAACAATGCTGCTGACAGCAGTGGGATGTTCAGAGACATTTTACTTTATCATTACTCTGTATATTTTGTTCAAATCAGAGCCAGGTTTTGCACTAGGGATATAAACAGAAATTTTAATGTAAATCTGCTGGGCAGAAGATTAAATTCTCTTAGATTAACCCATTCACCATGTTGTCATGAACAGGTACTTTAGTGTGGTAACTGATTAATAATAAATTGTTTACAACGGCGCATGCCACAACCAATCAGTAAAAACACATTTTAATTGTTCATTATTGTATAATAGTAAGCTGCTTCAAAAATGTATCTTGTTGATGCCACGTACAAATACATTTAATAATCATTCTAGATAATTAGGTGGATTAAGTGCCTGTCACTTTGGAAACAAAATGGGGTCACTCCAAAATAACACAGTAGTTTTTACATAGTTGGAAGACTTTCTAGGTATGCAGAAGTAGTTTGTCAA
Source organism: Anniella stebbinsi (assembly GCA_029215795.1). Taxonomy (NCBI): domain Eukaryota; kingdom Metazoa; phylum Chordata; class Lepidosauria; order Squamata; family Anniellidae; genus Anniella; species Anniella stebbinsi. The sequence goes on from JARDYH010000001.1 coordinate 228,244,816, forward strand.
TAAAAATAAAAGATTTTTTTTTCAATTACCAAAACAGGCCTGTGAATTTAAGAACGTGTGAGCTTTCAAGACTTGAAAATGTTGAAGACAAAAATCAAGAGGAACTCATCTCATTGTTTGGAGAGGAAACTTCCAGCTTCATATGGAATACCAAAGACAAGAGCTCCCGGCTTTGATGGTACCATTTATTGGGGGTTGGGGAAGGTATTCTGCTTCCCAACAAGAAGTATGTTAGAATTTGTACTGGTTTTCTATGGGGAACTCTCACTTTCACCTGGGCAAGGGGAAAAAATGGAATCAGAAAGATTTATGAGTCTGTAAGTCAAGTCTATTGCTGAGAGCAGCTGAGACAGAGAATGCCAGAATGTCATGTGAGAAAAAAAAAGAGGGAAAGGAGAAATAAAGGATTGAACCCCTGAACATCTTATAGTAAATATTCTGGAGAGAGGGGAGTATGCTATTAGGTTAAAAATCTCCCTTTCCTGTAATATTTAAGGGGGCCTCTCTTCCTATTCTCTAAACAATATATTTGGGGCTCCTGTTCCAGACTGGCCTTGAACCTAAAGACAATATACATTGCAATATTTTCCTTTCCTTTCCTTTTTTCATGCCTATGCCAACTTTCAGGGTGAATATTTTGTTGAAATGACCATTTGTTCTTTCTAATACTAAACGTGATGGCCCAGAGCCTATCAGATTGGAAATGAATGAGACCACCCAAATATAAAGTAAGAGTTTCTGCATGCTTGGGGAATGTATAGGTTTATACTAGTTGGTAAATTAATATTTTAATGGTCCAAGGACAGCATATGAGATTATAGGACCAACAGAATGTTGAAGGGAGAGACAAGTAATTACCCTCCTCACTATATAGCAATGAAGTGATCAATGTTGAAACTGGCATTTGGCCCCATTCCTGGGCCCTTTAGTGCTTATAGCACAGGGGGGGAGTTTTTCCATTCTCCCCCTGTCCTCAGAAGTTCCCCACCCTCATGAGGCCTAAATGGAATTAAAGGCTCCTCCTGCAAACTGGCTGAACTGGAACACACCTGTTAAGGGCTGAGGATACTACAGAGCTAAAGATTCCCACTGGTAATAGTACTAATGAAAAATATGAGTAAGGTACTTCTTAACTAGAGATTGGTGGAACCATCAGATTCTCATGGGTTCTATTTCAAATTTACTGAAATCTAAACCAATGACGATAGGTGGAGAAGAACTAGTGGTAGGGGAAGGCTAGCCTCACCAAGCAACGGTGTGCTGATACTTCACCAAGACATCCCAGATGCCCCACATTGCAGTAATGCCACTATGCAGCATGTACTAGCTACAACTGAAACTGAAATATGACCTGATATACCAACAGGCTAATAAAAGAAAAGAAAAAAACACCATTTGGAAATAATAAGAAGGGAATTTTAGAGATGACTTCTTAAATGTCTAGATTACCATTTTATATGAGTCCCTAGTAATTATACTTTTCCTTCCTTTTGTTTTAATGTTAGGAAATAATTTTGCTGCTGAAAAATGCATCCCCATTGCCAACATATAAATGATTAAATACAAATTATTACATCTAATGAGGTGGAGCTTTTGGCTTCAGAACAGAAGATCTATGACTGTACTCAAGGCTGAAATACAAAATCTAATTGCTTTAGCCTCAGTTAAGACAGTAGACTATCTAAACTTTCATTTTAGCTAATGAGGAAATGTAGTATTTTAATCTCAGGGAGTGCTGGAAAGCCTCAGGAAGGCTGAGTTGTGCAACTATTTAAGCACAGTTTTTAGGCCACATCTACATTGCAGTTTATCTTTCTTCTATGTCTTGTATCATTCTTGGCTTGCTTCAATTACACCAATTAGTAGGTGACGGTTTGTCACCTCTAACACTCCCTGTATTAAAATGCTCTCTTTTTTAATGAGCATATTGGAATTTCTGGGGATGTATGAACCTAATTTGAATTCTATCACTCTCCTTTCGAGCCACACTGAGGCCAGATCTAAACCAAGCAGGATATAGCGGCATGAAAGTGGTATCTAAAAGGCAGTAGCCACACCAAACAGGATATAGTGGTATATGGTATGTGTCGTATGGGCCCCAACGGTTGTCAATGCACTTCAATACCTCTATAAAGCAGTAGTGTGGCTCCTGCCTTTTATATACTGCTTTCATACTGCTCTCATACCGCTATATCCTGCTTAGTGTAGATCTGGCCTGAGTGGACTCAAAACAATTGTTATAATGTTCGATATACAGGAATAGTGTCCACAGATTTCTTTGTAATAAACTGAAGCATGAAAATTGCCCATTTTCAAATGAGAACAGCTTTTGGCATGATAACTCCATCATACCACATTATGTGATCCCTCTGTATTGTCAGATCTTGTGAAAGTAGTAAGGCCATAAAAAAGTGGAAGGACAAAGAAATGAGATGCCTGATATTAGCAACAAGACATTCCCAGTTTTATTTGGTTCATGCATAAATTTACAAGCAAAAAATTACAATTTCAAAAAAGTCTTGGGATATGTGCATTATTTTTTATAATTTTATGATAGCACTTTTCAAGTACTTGAAAAGTGTCACACAGAGGAGGGTCAGGATATCTCCAGATCATCCCAGAGTAATGTGCTCAAGTTACAGGAAGCCAGATTCCAGCTGAATATCAAGAAAAACTTCCTGACTGTTAGAGCAGTATGATAATGGAACCAATTACCTAGGGGGGTAGTGGGCTCTCAAGAGATATTCAAGATGCAGCTGGACAGCCATCTGTCAGGTATGCTTATCCTGCACTGAGCAGGGAGTTAGACTTGATGGCCTTATAGGCACCTTCCATCTCTACTATTCTATGATTCTATGAACTTACTAGTAGAAAGTGTAACCATTTTAGGGTGTAATAGACCTTGGAGCTTTGATATATAACAACATACTGCCTAACCCATCAGATCATTGAATAGTAGTAGTAGTAGTAATAATAATAATAATAATAATAATCGTAATAATTTAAAGGGCTGGATGTTTTTGTGTGTTGATGCACCAATGTTAAACCTATGTCATAAGGGAAAGTTATTAAGTCTTTGTAACATCTGTTGGTGGTTAGAATTAGAGACTCCAGCAAATTTTGTAACTGAGCTAATTCAAAATATGATGTTACTCCCTGTTCATAATGGGCTCACAGCTAGTTAATCCTGCCTACCAGTGCCCTCCTGTTTCCAACTAAATGCACTCTTGTGGTGGGAACAGAAACACACAAGAATTTTGTTTCCGTTCATGCAGATCACTGATTTGGATTGAGCTCCAAATCTCCAGAAAGATTTTTTCAAACTGTGAAAGCTTAAAAAGGTTAAAGCAAGATAATATAGTTACCCTATAAGTAATTTATCTTTATATGCTAAAAGAGATCAATTAAAGTTTCTCTCAGGTAGTAAATTCAAACAGTGACTTATGGCATTGCAATATTCACTTTATATGCTAATTGGCTATGTAAGCATACTGCCTCATTTGTAATGAGAAGTTCTAACCAAGGCTGTGCTGAATGTTTGCCTGTTTGATTTTGGAGTGAAAACAGAGACCCAAAAGTAGGGTTTTAAACAGCCTGCTTGCTGTTATTCACTGCCATTTGCCGCATCCACACAATGGGCTTCATCACACCAGCATTTTATTGCACTCTCGTCATGTTTGCTTTGCTGTTTCACAGCGTAGTACTCACATGACATCATGCCTTTCCTGCAGTCACCCCGCCTCTTCCCTTCCATTTTACATGTTTTCCTAGAGTGGAGAAAGTCCGGTTTATTTCCACCAAGTGGGATTAAAATGCTCTTCCATCCCCGTGTATTGCCGTCCTTGCGCCATGTCCTTTGTTGGGGGCATGTGCTTTGAAAGGAGGTCTTGCTGACGAAAGAGGAGAGCAGGGCAGTTCTCCTTCTCCAGCACACCGGCTTGTGCTAAGTCGGTTGAATGGACTTTCGCTGCTCCAGCCCCACCCTCACTGCCCGCAGAAATGACACCCAGCTGATGAAACACTGTAAAACTAGACAAGAGGGGTGTGCAGAGTGGGTCTTCTCTACCATGAAATTAGTCAATGGGAATTAACCAAAATGGTTACAGCTCTCTCATTTTTAAAGATAAAGAGATTAAATGTGGCACCATGGTAGCTCTTACGTAGTACTTTAGCCATGCCACGTTTGAAGCAGTTCTATTCATCCCTTGATATTTAGGATTTTTAAAAAAAGTTTGAGGTTTTTAAATTATTCTTATTTAAAAATGCTGTCATTTTTAAAGATAAAGAGATGAAACTTGGCACCATGATAGCTCTTAAGTAGGGCTTTAAGCATGCCAAGTTTGAACCAAATTCCTTCATTTGTTGATTTTGTAATGAATTTTTACATTTCCCCCCTCAAACCATTCACCCACATAAACATACACACACATACTTTCCTGATTCTGCTTTAATCCACCCCTGCGCATTTATGGAGGATAAAAGCTCCCTCCATAAATGTGCAGGGGTGGATTAATGCAGAATCAGAGGTGTGTGGTTGTGCGTGTTTATGCGGTTGAATGGTTTGAAGGGGAAAATTCAAATTCATAAAAAATCAACAGATGAAGGGATCTTGTTCAAACTTGGCATGCCCAAAGCCCTACTTAAGAGCTATCATGGTGCCAAGTTTTATCTCTTCATCTTTAAAACTGATGGAGATGTAAGCATTTTTGTTAATTCCCATAGGCTATAATGAAGCGGTTATCCATGTCCGTCACATTGGCTGATGGGTCTGGGATTTTCCGTAGTTACCTATAAAGTTGATGATTGTTTCATTGGGACTTTGGCTGGGAAGAACGGGTGCAGTGATCCTATGCTGTTAAGTGTTATTAATTGGGAAGGGGATAAAATGACAGGTGTGGAGCGTGAAAACGGGCAACACACTGAGATCTTTAAACATCAAAGAAAGGGCAGGGCAGCTTTGGCGATGCTTTTCCAGCAAGGCATGGGGAAAAGAGTGTGGAAATTGGGAACCTGGCTTGACGTTAAGCAAAGAGTTGGTGAAGAAAGTCACCCGTGTGTTGTCAGAAGGACTCTGCGCGTGGCTTATATTCCTCCTCACTCTCCCCACACACTTTCCAAACACTTTGGGAACTTCTGTGACATAAGGAGGTCCTGCCTGTAACTCCCCAAACTTTAACCATTGTGATTACTCCGGTGTTGGGAATGCTCTTATAAATAAATCAGGTTCCGAGTGGAGGTGCCCACGTCCATCACCCGACAAGAACCAATGAACTGGAGGGGGAAGGAGAAAGGTTGCGGTGGGGCAGGCGCAATAGCAAGAGAGCAATCAAGTGAAAAGAGAGTTCAGTGGTATACCCATGATCATGAAAGGGACCAGTGCTTGCCGTGCTAATGAAATGGAGGTCAAAATTGTGGGTGCATACCAGGAAAAAAAAAGTAGGTGTGATGGAGCTCAATGATATCCAGAGAATCCTGGTTTATCATTTATGAGCTGCATGCCTGTCCATGCAGTCCAAATGCTCCCACTTGGCTCCTCCCACCAGTAGAAGCAGTTAAACTAAGCAAGAAGTGAAAGCTTAGAATTATGTCAAAACTAGGCTCCTAGCTTGTTGCACTGCTGACAAGCAAAAGTAGCAAAACAGGGTTTGTTCTTGGTTTACAATTCCTGGCTTGTTTGATAGAGACAAGCCAAGAACCCCAGTGTGGATATAACACTAAACTTTCAATTCCTGGTTAGTTTAGCTGCTTCTGCTGGTAGAAGGAGCCATGTGGAAGTGTTTAGGTTATGTGCACCAGCACATAGCTATGAACGGTAAGACAAGTTTCTGTATAACAGGGGTAGGGAACATTTTCAGCTTGAGAGCTAAATTGCAAACTGGGAAAGGTCTTGGGGCCACATTCTATTTGTGGACGGAGCCAAAGGCAAAGTAAGCAGGGCTAAATGTGATTATTACCATTCAAAGCCTACTCAGAAGTAAGTAGGGCAATGCTTTTGCTTGTCTACTCAGAAGCAAACAGACCTGAATCACTGAACAGCACTTTCAAATAGCATCCCAAATACCAAGCTTCTGCATGTTTACTCAAGTAAGACAGTCTCCTGCCTGAAAAATGCACTCCTCAGTTCTGTGCAGCAGCTCTCCTGCCTGCAAAATGCACAGCTCAAAATCTTCACAACACCCGAATTCTTTGCAGGGTATTTAAAGCTTAATTGGCTTTAAAAATCCTCTTATCTCCTTATCAATGATCCGAGATAATAGTTTTTTAAGAAAACATTTATAGCCCAGATGGGGAGCCCCTGGGGCATCATCCAGCCTGTGGGACAGAGGTTCCCCATCCCTGCTCTTGTGTTATGGCTTACATGCCAATATTGCCATTGTCTCTCCTCTCTGCTATTGCTTTGACAAACATTTCCTTTTCAAACTACTGCATCATTTTCTTCCTATATCATCACAGGGATGATTCCAGCCAACTGGGTATCAGATCGTGAATGGGATTATGTAATGCTGCTTTAGACAAATGAAGCCAATTAAGGGAGAGGTGCATTGCTTCCTGCATCTATCACAGGGGTGATCTCAGCAAATCAGATTACTGAGCCCCCTCATTGTGCATGGGTGAACACATTTCCCCACCTTTCAATGCAATCTCTGAAAAACTGCTCAAAGGAGGCACTTTTTGGTGCTGCTGAAAATTTTTGGGAAAAAAAGTCCCCTTTTGGCTCTATCCTAGTTCTAGCTGCCTTTAATATTTTTATACACTTGGATAAGAAATTTATTCATATTAACTCTCATTTGTGACAAATGTGTTATAGCTGGTGTTCCACAAAATATTATTTCAAAAGAAATATTTGCGACCTACTGTAAAATTCAACATGAAAATGTCTCTGATGATGAACTTATACTTGGGATGCTCACCAAATCAAATTAACACTAAATGCAATTCATAGATTAAATTTACGTTTGCCTTTAGGGAACACCCGTTATCATTTTTAGCCTGTAATGCTATCTTTGCTTTAACACAGGTACTTTCAGCACTTTGCTGTTATCTGTATGTCTATATTTTATTACAGAACTGAAGATGAAAATTAAATGTTAAAAATCAAAAACAATTTATCCTAATTTGATGGGTGTCTTCTATGAGCAGTGGGAAATTCAAAGAGGCCTACAGGATCAACTTACTTTTGGGAAAGACAACACTTGGAGACTTATGGAGTCTTTGTAACAATCAGAGCCACAGCAATTGTATGGCCATGAAAATGATCCTGTGCAATCGCATAGGACAAGATTCACGTTGGCAATAATCGTAAAGCAATAGCAGCACCACTAAAATTCCAAAACAAGTGTTTGCAATCCTGTCAGTCAGTTTCAAAGACAAATTGGATTTCATATCCCCTATCATAATCATTCAATACTCAAACCAAATAAACCAATTTCATCATCTGCATCCACCCATAGATCCACCCATTGTCTATATTGTTATCTGACTGGAACTAAACCCAGATGAGCCTGCTGCTGCAGGAGAGTGGTGGCTTTTGCAGCAGGTTTTTCTGGATTCCTTGGTTGCCTCTTGGCTCTCCCCAAGCCAATCCTACACATGCACCCCAGAGGAGTTAGCCATCCCCACTGCTGAGGTCAGGAGCTCTTTCCAAACTTCACATCCTTCATGCAGTTCCTGAAATGCCACGTCAAGCTTCTCTTCAGCCACAACCCATTTCTCCACATTAGACAGCTCCATGACAATTGAACTCACTGGCTCAGTTCGGACGACACATTAGGCAACGGAGGGGGGGGGGGAACAATCGTCAGTTGTGTTGCTTATTATGTCGTCTGGAGGGCAACACACAATGCACACACAACTGACAGTACGTTAATCAGGCACTTTAAACAACGGAGAGAAACAACGGGCTTGCACGTTGTTTAGCCCGAAGCCCCGTTGTTTAAAGTGTCATCCGAATTCAGCCCCCACTCTCTCCGTGGACTATTCCGTTTCGGAATAGAGTTCTGCTGCCTAGAGGAGCCAAAAAAACCCAGCCTCTCCATGCAGCCTGCAGAACTCACGGTGCATGCTGGGATACGGCTGGAGGACACACGGAGGAGAGGCTGCAACCAAATGGCTGCCGCAAGTTTGTAGCAGCCGGGGCGTTTGCTGGTTCCGAGCAGCGCCGGCTGCAGAGTGTTGTCTGTGGAGCTCCTCCTGCCTAACGCACAGTCAGTACGTTATTTACTCCTCCGTTGCTTAATATGTCGTCCGAACTGAGCCACTGTGTTTGATTTTAATGGAACGTAAGTAAAACTAACATCCTGTGAATTGGGTGGTGGTGGGTTGTGTGTATACATTTTAGCAGGAGCCACAAACAGAGCCCAGGACAGGGACTCGGATACAAGGTCTGGCATGATTCTCAGTGACTTCCTTTGGCTTCTACACAACAAAGTAAATGAGCTGAAATCTGGGACACAATTGAGAGGGGAACTCAGCTGGAACTCTCCTTCCCATTTTAGCAATTTGCTAAACTCAGATGCTTGCCAATGTTTGTACTGTAGCCAAAAGAACCAAGGGGACATTAAAACATTATTTTCTGGCATGCAATATTAACAAGTTTCACACCTTGCCAAGTAACAAAAAGTTGTTAGAGGTAAAATGGTAAATATACCACAGCAAAGCCTTAATACATTTTCTCTCAATCTGATGTGTCACCATTGTTAAAAAGTAGGAAAAAACGTAACATATGCTTGACGTTTTGTGTGCTTGTTGCCATCATATGTAGGGAGAGTTTGCATATTCAGGCTGGGAAATCATCACAACCTGGGTCACCAGGGATCATTGTCCCACATCACACTCTACCTTGGATCCCATTCTGGAGCTTTTGCTTGAGGTGATAAGAAGCAATGATCTTCAGTGATTTGTCCAATAATGATTTATGCTAGCAGTTTCACAACTCCAAGTTATGAAGTGACAACCGCAATCACTCTTCTTAAGTCTCTTCCCTTTCCCCGTATTTTGAAAGCTGTTAGTAGAACAGCTAATGCATTTTCACATTTTCAGGATATTCTTACAAAAGCAATAAGAACTCCTTTGGCTCTTGGCATATGAAATTCATATGACATTCACAGCTGCATTGCCCCCTCCCCCTTCAAAGGGGAAAAAGGACCGTTTATCTAACCCTATACTCACTGTTTTACTCTGCCCAGAAAATATGCATATGGAATGGATGATTTCCACTCAATTTGTGTCAAAAATCATATTGGTTTAACTCCAATTGAGAGCCCAGATTTTTCTAGCATTCTCGGAATGCATGGGGAGCCTCCATGAATACCAGGGGCTCTCCACTTTAGAAAATTGCTCTCCATGACCCAAGGGCAACAGAAACGCACGAAAAAGAGTGTGTAGAGCTACCCAGTCCTCTACTTAGGTATAGAATGCCTGAATAGGGTTTGTGTGGTGCAGACAATCCACAGTCAACATGAAATGCAGACTCCTGCATATCACTTTAAGCATCAGAAGGCTATGTGGCTGTAAATCTGTCAACCTGAGTTCACATTTCTTTTGAAGGAAGCTCATATCTACGGTGAGCTAAATTCAATGTTATAAAAGTGGACCTAAACTTGTGTAATAGGTTTCCCTTACCATTTCCCCACCCCAATCTGCTCTGAGGGTCCTCCAGTTCTCTAGAGCAGATTTGGGAGGCATGGGGGGTTGCAGAGAAAAGGGGAAATTGATCCACCAAGAGTGTTTGTTCTGTTGATAGAAGGACATCATTGGATACACCCCAATAAAAGCTACATTAAGCATGTCTGGCTAGGACATGCTGGGAGCTGTAGGCCTCTTTTCCTTCTAAACATGCATAGGATTGCACCTTAAATCCCCAAAAATCTACTAGATAGGTTTAAAAAACACTGCTGACAGCACTGTCCGTACTGTAAAAGCACTGAAATGAATTGTTGATTTTTACACAATGCTATGTAACTAATCTCATTTGGCTACATGGCAACATAATCGGAGGCAAATGTAGCTATACTGCGAGGAAAGGGAATCTTATATTATTCACAGCAATTATTATAAATTGTTCTTACTATAACATCCATATCTCACCTTTCCGCTAAGAAGGTCATAGTGTACATAGCCTAGTACATACCCTCTCCCCATTTTATTTGCACAACAAACTTGTGAGGTATGTTTGGCTGAGAAATAGTGACTGCCCAAGATCTTCTAACGAGCCTGATATCTGAGCGGGGATTTGAACCTGGGTCTCACCAGTCCTCGTCTGATATGCTAACCTAGGCTGACCATCTGAAAAGGAGGACAGGGCTCATATAATTTTAACAGTTGTAGAGAAAAGGGAATTTCAGCAGGTGTCATTTGTATGCAATTAGTTCCTGGTGAAATTCCCTCTTCATCACAACTGTTAAAGGTGCAGGCACTATACTAGAGTGACCATATACAAAAGAAGGCAGGGCTCTGCAACTTTAATTGTTGTGATGAAGAGGGAATATCACCAGGAACTAATTGCATACAAATGACACTGATTGAAATTCCCTTTTCTCTACAACTGTTAAAGTTATATGAGCCCTGTCCTCCTTTTCAGATGGTCAGCCTAGCTAACCACTATGCCACACTGGCAGCTGGGCCAATGCTCTCTGAATTGGTATATTGTGGCAGTTTCATTGCGATACAGGGAGACTGAGAGCATTACATGGTTGCCTTGGCAATGAGGATGTATATATTCTCTCCCCTTCACCTCCAAAAAGAGACATATCAGGATTTTATTTTTATTTTTTTTAAAAAAAGAATCACGCATTCAAGTATCTAGATGTAGAAAGCACATACATACACACACAATAACAGCATTTAATGCTAACAATGTACAGCTCTCATTTTGACTGCGTTTTTTTTTTAAATGCTGCAGAGAAAACTGGAGCCTTTATTTTGCTACTCAATTTAGATGCTTTGTTCATGTGCTAGTACTATAAATACTTTCATTGCATGTTCAGACTGCACTGTTCTCCTTTGGGGCAATTTCAGTTTGTAAACATAGTGGTGACAACCAGGACATTTTTTAAAAATCAAATTCACGATAAGTCTCTTTTAAAACATTTTCTTCAGTCATTAACTGTTGCTAATTATATTAATATGGGATAGTTAATGATGTTTGATATTATAAAGGCAAAGTGGGGAACTTTGAAATTTCACACAAATAGTAGCAAGAGGCAGGCGGAAATCTCAAGCCACCATAAGTATGGTACACCAATTGCTGGGGAACATGGGTGGGAAGGTGCTGTTGACCCTGTCCTGCCTGTGGGTCCCTAGTCAACAGCTGGTTGGCCACTGTGTGAACAGAGTGCTGGACTAAATGGAGCCTTGGTCTGATCCAGCGTGGATCTTCTTATGTTCTTATATGTTCACAGTGGTGATTCGCTGGGCAGGCACTTCAAGAACAGACCATCTTTCTACGTGTTCCCTAATCTTCTCTTCTATCCATGCCAGTCATGACTCTGTGGGTAGCTCCCCCTGAAATCTCCTTCACTTTAAGAAGCAAATGTGGGCTAAGATGACTGCTTCTATCCATTCAACTTTCAGGATGGGAAGGAACCCAAATAGCTTTGTATCTCCTCATTATATCCATCACTAGCAGATCACTTTTGCTTCATTATTCCCTTTGCATTTTCCCCCACCAGAAAAACAGTCCACAAAAAGAATGAACTGCTCCAGTTAATAGAGCTACTTAGGATATGGGACCCAGGTATCTAAAGGAGACTGAACTGCCTCCCATTCCAACCTGCCTGCATTCTTATGTCATCTACTGATGCCCTTCTCTTATACTTTCCCTATCAGAGATGAGGTGGGTGACAGCAACAGGTTTTTCCAGCAGAGAAATGCCTTCCTCAGGCAACATTGCTTTTTTTTGGACATCAAGACAAAACCTATTTATTTACCCAGAAAACTAAGCCACTTAAAAATGTCTCTTAGGCTACACTCTTATATATACATTTACCTGGGAGTCAGTTCATTGAACTCAAGGACCTTACTTCTGAGTATTTTAGTGGGCAATCCTATGCATCTTCAGACAGAAGAAAGTCCTACAACTCCCAGCATTCCCCAATCAGAATGGCTGCCTGGGGCATGCTGGTAGTTCTAGGACTTTTTTCTGTCTAAACTTGTATAGGACTACACCCTAAGTTGTAAGGGAAAATTTAAGCACTCACTTCCTGCCATTTTGATTTTTTAAAAAAACTTACAGAGGAAAGTTACTTGCTACTACTGCATGTCACGTGTGCTGTGAAGAACTCCAGAAGGATGTTTCAGTTTCTAAACTGGGTTAAGGCGCAATCCTATATATATTTGGACAGAAGAAAGTCCTACAACTTTCAGCTTTCTCCAGCCAAAATGCTGGCAGTTGTAGGATTTTTCTCTCTCTCTAAATATGCATAGGCCTCGGCCCTTAATTAATTCATTTATTGCAATTTTATACCTGTCAAGAACCAGAGTTCCCTGGGCAGTGTACAAGTAAATTAAAAATATAAAATACAAAGAATAAACAACAATAAAACCAGCAGCAAAGGGTAAAAACAATGCATTACATAAAATCAAAGTAAAACTTGCAGAAAAACAAAACAGTGTGAAGATCTGAAAGCACAAAATAACCCCCCACAGTTCATAAAATGCTTGAGAGAATAAAAAGGTCTTTTATGTGATGCTGAAAAGGCTGTAACATAGGTGCTAGGCAAACTTCTCTAAGGAAGGCATTCCACTGAAAAGGCCATCGATATTGCACTGTTAAGCACTTTTTCAAAGTTCTTCTGAATGCTCATAATCTGCTCATTCATTTTATTCTGATTGTTGTATATTGTATTTTTATTCCTTGGTAAACCAAGAATGGTATTAAAATGTTTTAAGTGAATAAAGAAATGGGGCACTAGCATGGAAACTGGGGATATGTAACCTGAACTATAGGCACTAGACAATGGAATGTATGATGGATAAATTTTATTTCCTTTAAAAAACTTAATCTGGCCTAATTAAACCTAATTTTGCCTGACTGGTACATTCTACACTAGAGAATGAACTATCCAAAATACCAACAAAATGTTTGTGAAAGATACACTGCTTAGTATGATTGCTTGGAACAGAAAACTCAGTCAGGCTTGCAAGCTCGGGTTTAAATAACTTATTTTATGCCCAATGCAATTCAAATACCTACTTATTGTACTGTTTTGGCAATTAATAGATTTATCATTAGAAGGCATTCCACTCTTAATTATTATTAATTTCATTACTTAGGTGGCATTTCTTCGCTACAGTAAGCTCTAATTCCTGTTGTGAATGTGATGATACAAAAACAAAATTTATCTTATAAGGTAAAACATATATATATATATATATATATATTCAGAGAATCATAGGAAGTCCTGATCAATTGTGTAAATGTGTATAAGGTCTGTCGTTCCAGTGCAAAAAACATATGGCGTTGTACTGGTGCTACAAGCAGATCTAGGAGTGGCTGGAGGTGGACAGGATTGTAGAATGACATGGATGATACTAAATGCCTTTTAGCCACCATGATGGCATCTAAAAGATTAAAACAGCATAAGCCATTATGTTTGATATATTGTAGGAAGAGAAGAGAGAGAGAGAGAGAGAGAGAGAGAGAGAGAGAGAGAGAGAGAGGCTGAATTCAGACGACACATTAAGCAACTGCGGGGTGGGGGAAACAATCATCAGTTGTATTGACTATCATGTTGTCCGAATGCTACCATAGTCAACTCAGTGCTGATCCTAATCCACACCACGGTTGATTATTTATTACCATGTTGTATGGGGAGTACCCCCTAGATTATTACCCCACCATTGACTATCGTGTTGTCTGAAGTCAGCCAGAGATTTGCCCCAGTAAGCTACTATAACTAGTTCAACCCAAGCTGCACCATCATATAGAGCATTAGCAATTTCAAGCACACTTCCTTATAAGTATATTTTGAAAATGGTCAGTTTTGTTTTCAAGTACATGGATTCAGTTTTGACAGGGAAGTTGTTCAGAATTTATAACAAGATAATGTGCCAATCCTGGTGAGCAACAATTTTAAAATATATCTAGTTATGCTAGGAAGGGTAAACTTTATATAGAAATTAAGTTCCTCACATTTCATACATTTGCAGAATTTGAATTGTTACTACAGTCAGGTTCTTGTATCTGAAGCTGAGTTGTGTGGTTGACATATTTTTATTATTGCCATTATTTGTGCTTCTTTGTTTTTTTATAGATAGGGGAAAGGGAAAGCTAAGGATAGCACAGAACAGCCCTATGGATGGCAGAAAATAAAACCCCATTATAAATATGTTTTGGTGAATTTAATTTCTTCATCAACATGCATATACAAAAATCTCAACCTCAAGAAAAAAAACTTGAGTAGTTCCTCTAGTTGTCGATTCTGCAGTTCATTAAATAATACCTCCCCCACCCCCAATGGAAAAACATGACATACATAAAGAAAACCAAGATTCCATTTTGTGAAGCTTTGAATAGAACAACTGAGCAGAACATTCGACTAAGCAGCTTTGTTACCTAGTAACAGATCTTGTAAAAGACCATCTATTTCATCCAGGGGGTAAGGGATTGGAAGGTATAAAATTATCTGGAGAACTGTATGTTTGTTATTTAAATAACTGGAATAAAATATAAGTTCAAGGAGAGCAACTCAAGTGCTAGCTAGCTATATAAAATACTAGCCTCAGGCTTCCTAAGAACAGCTAAGTGGATAATTGTTAGTCAATGGAAATGCATATTTAGAATATGTGCAGTGGCAAGTTCATATTAAGATTCAAGAGAAGAGGGTAATAGTAGAGATGCAGATGTTCAGCAATCCACATTGTCTTCCTAAAGGCGCAATTGTGTCTCCTTAAATATATTTGGAGATATGATAACTGAAAAATAATTGCCTAATGAGGGCAAAGTAGGAGAGGGTATTTTTCCATGGGTATCTGACCTCTACCCTTGCAGAAAAATAATAGGGAGTAGAACGACCCCCCTGAATCTGCCTAAGTGCCCAAAGCTAGCCCCAAGTGAGAATTATATATACAGACTTCTCTTGTGCCTTCAGGGAATATATCTGAGATCAGAAGAAGGTAGTTTGCATCTATCTGTCTAGATCAGTGGTCTTAAACTGGTGGGTCACGATCCAAAAGTGGGTCGTGAGATCAGTTAAGATGGGTCACGGCATCAGTCCAGATAGGTCACAGCAAAGCTATTGCTGCCATGTTGAGCAATTGTCAAATTGTGAAAGTGTGTCCCATTCTGTAGGCTGGAAATCCGAGGTGGGTCTCGGGTCTGGACCAATTGAAGACCACTAGTTTAGATTAATAGGAGAATTGTGCTGTGTGAACTTACACTCCATTCAGCCAAGATAAGGAGCCACAAAATCCCTCACCCCATGGTCACTTTGGAGACATTTGAGGCTGAGCACTCTCCCTCACCTCTGAACCACCCATCAGGGAACTGATCTCGGAGACAGAGTCAAAGAGTGCACTGTCTCTGAATTCAGTTTTTTCCTTCCCCATAGTAATCACTTTTGAGAATGAGTGTGATGTATTGGTTAGAGTGCCAGCCTAGGATTGGGAAGATCCTGGCTCAAATACTCACACAGCCATGAAGCCTACTGGGTAACCTTGAGCCAGTCACACACTCTCAGGAGAGGGATGGTTAAGATGAGGTGAGAAAACCATGTGTATCACCTTGGGCTCTTTGTAGAAAAGGAGGGATATACATGTAAGAAATAAAGTAAATCACTTTAAAGCTAAGGGATGGAACCATTTCATTCCTGAGGTGACTGCAGGGAAGGGCCTATGCACACCTTTTTGGCAGCTTCCACCTGAGATAGAGCACCCTGTATTTCCCTTCCTCTAATAGTTGCTTCAAAGAAGAATTGCATTCTGAGCCAAATTCTCCTCACAACGAATCAGTCAAACCAGACTTAAATTTTAAATGGATTACAACAAGGGTACAAGTATCAGGAGAAACGACATATCTAGAGTTTGTGATGAATGGTTAGGGCTGTACACAACTATGATGCCGCAAAGGCACTTTGTTTTGACTCAGCAAAGTTTTAAGAGTAGAGAGGAAGTAAAGAATGCTGACCTTTTGTGTGGGATGGTAAGGTGCTGGGGTACTCGAACCAAGGATTCAGGCAGCAGGGACCAGTTGCCCTACAACACCAGGCCAACTTGCATGCTGAATGTCATGATCACAACTTTGACACACAGAAGGGGAGAGATTGGCTGCATCAAGAAGACCAGTGGTACAAGCCACAGGGATGATAAACACAGATCCAGGCCCCAACACTAAAACTGAGTCTGTCAATCCTTTGAGCCAGATCACCACAAACTGGGATCCCCAAAGAGAGTAGATTCCCCTGAGGAAACAGCCACCGTTACACTGGGGGCCTCATGTTCCCTGGTACCTGTTCAGCAGTGCAGGCAATGTACAAGGTGAGAACTGAATGGTGTCAGTACTAACATTCAAGATTAGAGGACTATCCCTTTAAGACTCTCTGATATTCAAGATGGGGGTGAAGCCTGGAAGGAGTAGCCTAAAGGGATAAAAGGCCTCAGTTGAGCACCAGATCTTGTTGGAGTACGTTTCCTGCTTTGAGATATCTAAGGCCCTGTAACACTACCTGCTTCACTAAGCCACCCTCAGGGACCATCATGCCCTGTGGCCTTGTAGTCAGGAAAGCACACTGGAGGAGTTACTGATCTGATCTTTCCTGTGCTACGGCACACACACACACACACACAATGGCCAGAGAGTGTACTGCTGTGTTTCAAGCCAGCCAGAACCAAGGAACCAATATAGGCTCTGCTGTCTCTATGTAACTGCTATTCCAGGGTTTGTTCCTCAGTCTCAGCAACTTGACCCACCTAGTAGCCATGCATACTGCCTTGCCTGCTTGATCCATAACTTGACCAGCAGCCTATTTTCAGCCACAACTTCTGCCTCAGGTCCTTGCGGTTCATCCCATCTGGAATTGGGCCTTTGGTTGTTAAGAGTTTGGTCAAGACTTGCCAGGGCTCCCTCATCAAACAGGGAGATACAGAAGAAAACCGATTCTGTTACTTTGTGTCCTGGGATACTCATGATGAGCTTGTCTCACTCATAGCCCAGTAATGAACATAGACAATATGAGCTCAAATCCATTTTATCCCATATATGCCCAGCTGAAACAAAGATTTGTAGCTCACAAGAAAATATAGTCTGTTTAGCATTAAGGCTAGAGTACATATTTGTTAAAATTTGCACAAGGTGCACATTGCTTTTACCAATGCATAACTATAGCTTTAAATAGCACAAGTTTAAAAAAGTACAGTCTGCAAAATGCTGACTTTTTCTATGTAAAGAACATACTATAAAACGAAGAGCAGTGGTCAGAATATAAATAGGGCTGCATAAGTAACACAGTATCTTTCCCTCTGTCATCCAAATTCTTTTTGACCAAAACCTCTGCCTCTGTCCTTCAAAGACTTCCTGATATGACATTTTTGAGGGGGCTCTTTAGTCCCATATTCTTTCCCAACTAAAACTTCTCTGTTTTTAGCACGTATTCTTTTTCTTCAGATACTATTCTATTTTCAGTCTTGTTTCATTGTCAGGACTGTGAAAGCTTTAGGCTTTCGGTTCCTGTAAGAAAGGATTTCTCTGTAGATTGTACTGAGTCACAGTCTCAGCAGAATCTTTTTTAAAAAAACCCAGGACACTATTTTTGAAAATGAATATAAACCTTCAAAGGATTTTTTTGTGAAAAGGAGCAATATTATTTAAGGCATTGTTTTGAAATGAAGAATGGTCTAATCATGGTTACAAAAGTTTGAAGTCAGAACTGAACTACTGTACCTCACTTTAACAGGCAGTTCTAGATGCTGTAAAATTCAAAGTTAACTGTTATCCCTACCGTGAATACTTCTACAACATCAGCTCCTATCTACCACAATTCAGTCATTTCTACCAGACTATGCTATTTACATAAAGAAAAAAGTTCCCAGAGGCAGATTTATGCCAGATTTATTTATTTATTATTTATTGACTGCATTTCTATGCCGCCCAATAGCTGAAGCTCTCTATGCCTTGTGTCAAATCATTACAAACATGAATAGTAAGCAGGAAATAACATTATGAAAGCCGTATATGAAATATGGATTGTACCTCAACAGTTATCAGTGCACTTCAATACCGCTATAAAGCAGTAGTGTAGATCTAGCCATTGGCCTCCTCCACACAAGACGTTTAATGAGCCTTGAAGGCTCATTATAAATTTTACCTCCACACCAGCGGAGCGCAAAACGGGCGTACAGGCGCGGTATCTCCCCGATAATGCGCATTTTCGAATGCGCGTTAAATAGCGACTTTTATTTTGCTCTGGCTGTTAAAGCGCATTTTCGCCGTGTGAACAAGCGATTATGCGCATTAACGTCTTCTAAAGCGCTTTTTGGACATCAATTAATGCGCTTCGCCGCCTCTCGCCGCCTCCCGTGCAGAGGGATTAGGCGTAAATGCGCCTCCGCGATAATGCGCATAATCCCCGAACCGGGCGCAAAAGCGCATCCTTGTGGAGGGGGCCTTAGTCTTGTGGGTATATAAAAAGACTAAGGTTGGAAGGAAGGGGAAATCCAAAAGATAGGGTGCTGGCTTGATACTTGTGTCTGACAGTATTGCTGGGCATGGGCATGTAGGAAAGAAGGCACCCTAAGTGCCTTTTGCCCCTCTCATCCCCCAACAGTTTATTAGCATTATCCCACTGCTAACATCATGAGGGAGGGGCTTGGCAGCTTTTACACTGAGAATCTTCCCACATAGCCTAATATTAATGCTTTTCTATGTAAGCAGAGTTCCTTCTTACCGGATTGTTTTTTAGTATTTGAATTTCTTTCATTCAGACAACTACCAGGTAATAACTAGGTGTCTTATCATTATTTTCAATGAAAAACTTCAATGGAAACTGGGCACATTTATTTTTCAAGTTATAAGAGTGTTATGATGGATAACTGGCTAGAAGACTTTGACTATAATATTGGTGAGTTTGAA
This sequence comes from Anniella stebbinsi, assembly GCA_029215795.1. Lineage (NCBI taxonomy): Eukaryota > Metazoa > Chordata > Lepidosauria > Squamata > Anniellidae > Anniella > Anniella stebbinsi. The sequence goes on from JARDYH010000001.1 coordinate 228,263,879, forward strand.
GTGCCCTTTTTAAGCCACTTGATCATTTGCAGTGCACTCAGTTATAAGCTGAAAACTGATCCATTGGCTGGAGAACAGGGATAAATTTTTTTCCAGTGCTTTATTTTTCTGCAGAAAATTTTTCCATTTCGTAAGATCATTAGTAAACATTAATATATAACAACTGGAAATACAATATTAGGCAAACTTGGCAGTTTCAAAGTTGTAATTAATGGTTTCAGCTGATTAGCCTTAGCAAGTATGTGAGAGAATACATACATGTCATTGAAATACATATATGTCTCAGAGTGAAATGGAACTAATAAATGACAGTGAAACATAAGTTGCCCCAACAACCTTAGTAGAAGGGAGTTGAGCTCTGTTATCAGCATATCATGCAGGTTTCTTTGGGTTGCTAAAATTAATTAGTGTGTCAATTGTTTTCAGTACCTTTGTTTCCCCCCATCCTTAAATGTAATAAATGTAAAGAAAGTACCTGCTATTGTCTTTAAATGTTTACAAATATTTCAATTTGTTTTTACATAATATAACTTTAAATCACATTAACTGTGCTTTATTTCCCTCCCTCAAATACTTCAGGTCAAATACGTATTGTGTTTTGGAACAAAAAAAATTAACATGGGAACTTTTTTTAGCGTTGTTTACTAAATACAAGTAAAATAAACATGCAAAATTAAAACTTGCTAGGGCTGAAGTGGACAACTTTTGGCCCTCCGGATATTTTGGTCTACATCCCCCCTCAGCTCTAGACAGTATAGCCAATGTGGGAGTTGTAGGACAAAACATCTGGAGGGCCATAAATTGTTCACTCCTGCTCTTGGACATCAGAACGTTTTTCAAGGCAAACTGGAAAAAAAAATCCTATGCAAATAACCCCATGCAAATTAGGATCCCCCCCCCGCCCAGAAAATCAACATGACTGCTTACAAAGTCAAAAGCAGTTGAATATGATGCTAGCCATATTATTCCTTCATAAACCACTGCCATAGTAACTAACACATCTTAACAAGGGATGGGGCGAAAATGCCAAGCAGAGATGCTCCCTGATGTGGGCATGCCTGCTCAACTTGTTGCAAGAAGAATCTGAGACCCCCTCTACAAGAATTCGGTTTGATGCCTGGTTCTCCGATTATGCGCATCTTCTCGGAAGCGCTTTATGGTAAATGACTATATGCAGGAGGTAATTGAGCGCACAACTTGTGGCCTTACCAGTTGTTTGAAATGCGCTTTAGAAGTAGTTAATGTGGAGAATCGCTTGTTCACATAGTCAAAATGTGCTTTAACGGCCGCAGCAAAATAAAACTTGCTATTTAACGCATATTTGATAATGCGCATAATCGGATAGATAATGTGCCTCAACTCCCGATTTGCGCTCTGCTCATGTAGAGTAAAATTTTTGATGAGACTTGAAAGAGCTTTAAACCGCTTGTGTAGAGGCAGCCTGAGGCAGGCACAGCCTTCTATGAGGGGACACCGTCCCTATAGATAAACTGTTGCTGGGGAACTCTCATGCCCCTCGTGATGGCATTTCCCCCCCCCCCTCAATTGCAGTTTACCCTTCAATTAGGGGGTGAGGTTTTTTTTTCAGCGAGAGTTTATTTTGAGTTAAAGCTCTCCAATTCTTGTGAGTTATCAAAGAGAATACTCACAAGAAAAAAATTCACCCAATTGTTTTTGAGCCGAATATGGCGATAACTGTGTATCCCTAGTTTTAACCTTGACAGCCTGCTACTGCTTTGGTCAGCCATGTTATTGAGTGCCAGATTAAATATTCAGCAAGAAGTGTTTCTTCAAACAAAGCTGCTGGGGAAATGCAGGGGAAAATGGGGGAGATGGGAAAGGAGGGAACAGAACCCCTTGACCTCCTACAGACACTCAAAGACCCTGCTTGGCAGAGAAGCGGTGGACCATATTACTCCTGAACACTTAGTTCAGCTCTTTCATAGTAAGTACTATACAAAACAAGCAGCTTCTTATGGACGAAAGTTCAATGTAAGTTTGCAAATTCCCTGGAAAAGACAAGGCTTCTGGGCAAATGCTGTATTACTCATGTTTGCAGAGCTAGCTCCTTGATCTGCTGTCACATTACAATAAACATACTTAGTATAAAACAGGCAACTGAAAACATAACACTGTTTAAATAATTTCTGCCATAGCTTTCCAGTGCTCACAGAGGCTTAGAAAAATGTAAAATACAAAATGCCTTTACAGCTGTTGTTGAATTAAGCACTGTCTGTACTGGCCAGCAATGTTTTACTGTCAATACTGAGGAATTCTGAATTACCCTAGATCAGCATCAAAGTTTTTGCAAAGAACTGCTGAAATCATTTCTTAAATTTAATATTAATAAAATGAACTCCTCTTATATCTTGGGATCTCTCTAGTACTTGGTATTTTAAATGATCCGAAGATAAATTAAGGAACAGCACATTTCTGTATAGATATGTCTGTTACACATTTCAAACCCTGCTGATTTAGCTCAAAATATGATGAAAAATCTGACAGCCCCAATTTCAGTTCTCCTGTCATCAGAATGTGTTTTATTATATTGAAGCAAAATTTGTGCTACCTTTCTGTGCAAAACAATTACATTTTTCACGCAGCAGAATTTTTGATCACAAAATACTGTTTCAGTGCACACAATACTTCAAGTAGAACATTATGTCCACATAAAGGCAATCATACTGTCAGAAGAGAGAAATTAGAAGTTAAAAATATCATGCACCGAAAAACAGACCATTTTAATTCTAAAGCAAAATAATCCTACCAAACCAATATTTCTTTTTTCACTCCTTCAACAAAAGCCCTTAGAGGTTCTACAGCCTTTAACCATCCATTTTACCATCCAAACTATATTGCTTCAGTTATAGACAAAGTAAGTAATATATTGGAACTGATGAACTCAAAATTGGAAAGAAGAATCAAGAAATTTCCCATGAAGAACACAACACTTTTTTTCTTGTTGCTTTTATATTTAAACCATGGAATTATAGGATAGTTACCTAATTCACCCCTAACACTGATACAGCATATTATTTATTTCCAACATTTGTATACCACTCCACATCTAAACAGATTCCGTAGTGGTGAACAACAAGAAGAAAAATGATACAAAGATACAAAGAATGAAACATGATAGTATCATTATTATTTTTAAAAACAGAGTACCAGTTAAACCATGGCTGTTCTACCAAGAGAGCCGTTTTCAGGAGATGCTGAAAATTGTTGGTGTCTGCCTGACCTCCAGAGGCAGGGAATACGAAAGGAGCCACCACATTGAAGGCTCTTCTCTGGGTGTGGAACTACCAAGAACATGTCCTCTGACAACCTCAGTGACCGGGCAAGTTGTTCCTGCTGGGGGCAGGAAGTATGTGCCAATACTCACACCATAGACTCATCGAATTGGTTTGGGCCATATAGGCCATTGAATCCAATCCCCTGCTCAGTGCAGAAATCCAGTTAAAGCATCCCGGACAGATGACTGTCCAGTCTCTGCTTGAATAACTCCAGCAATAGAATATCCACCACTTCCCTAGGCAAGTGGTTCCATTGTCTGACTGCTCTGACCTTTAGGGAGCTTTTCCTGATGTTCAACCAAAATTTGCCTTCCTGTAACTTAAGCCCATTATTTCTTGTCCCACAGTTTTGGACTTGGGGATTCCTGTGTCGTGGATCTTCCGACCACCACCCTTGTTGGATTGCTCTGCTCAATAGTTAATTGTACAGAGAAACCTTTTTTAAAAACTGCAACCAAACGGGTGTAATTTAGAAAGCACCCCTGAAAAATTACCAAATATAAATTTAAGAATAAATAATTTGTAATAACATATTTCTGACATTTAACATGCAAACAAAAAAGACTATACAATTTAAAATGTGAATCTTCTTTATATACAAGAAATTTTGATTACTGTAATTATTACTGTAACTGACATAATATTTAAGTATGATTTGTCTTCAATTCAGTCAACTTTAAAAGGCAATACGATTAAATAAAATGAATCTTTACATAATTAAATAAACAACTACATGAATAACTTGATGAATCAGTAACACTATAATACAGACATTAGAAAAGGAAACCTGTGATTATGAGTACTGCTTTTTGAACCAAACCCTGCTTATTATCAGGGAAAGCCCTACCATTAGAGTGAGGCCTCCACTTCAGGCAGCCGATTTGGGATGTCACAAAAAGGCAACAAATTGTTAGATATTTAGAGTGATCAGAAGCCCCTGAAGTTGGAGGCATCTAATCATCCAATGCAAAACAGGAGAAGCACAGGAAGCAATCTTCACCTCCCCTTCCATCCACCCTGCAGATTTCAGTAGATGGGCTTTTTAGCCCACCTAGGAAGGATGCTTTGGGTGGTTGGGGGGGGGGGGGGAGGAAGAAGGTTGGAGGAGGTTCAGAATTATTCATGTTCTGTTCTCTCTGGTCTCCTCCCTTCCCTACCCACAGGAATGCCCCTTTTCCTCCTTCTTCAAGGTCACTTTTCTGACCCTGCTTATTATCAGGCACCTCGAAGGGCAGCGGTGCAGCTGTTTCTGTGCTGGCTGAAAGGGGGCAAGGGTCAGACCTCCAATTCCGCTTCTAAGGTTGGAACACTATTTCCAACTTCAGAAGGGAAGATCTGAACAATCCTATGGTCCCTGGGACACATGCCCATGGACCACAGGATTGCTCTCTCAATTTATTAATGCTGTATTTTTACTGTCAGGGTAGGGGAAAGAGGCAGTTCTGTGATTTTCTGCATCAGGAACCAAAATACTGTGCACCTTGATTTGGATGGGTAGGGATGCCATTTGCTACTTCACTTCAGGCAGCAAAATGTGTTGGATTGATCTTGTTTACTATTCAGTGGATAAGCTACGAATGCATATAGTTGTGTGTAATGTCATTGTAGATATACGTTGAATGAGATATCTAATAAAACCACTTCATTACATTCAAAATCCACCCACTCTGATATTTTTATTTGGAGAAATGGAGAACACCTTGTGTGAAGTTGATATCTTTCTTCTTTTGGCTACCCTTAAGAAAACAGATCCTCACGTGAACATAAGGCTGACTGATTATTCCCCCATCCTTTGGCAATTCATTGGCTAGTATACAGTATCGACAGAAAGCATGTAATACTTTTTCATGTCTACTCAGATGTCCAAACTGAACTTGGAGATCTACAGACTTCCTACAATTTACATAAATGTCTAGGTTGATAATATAACATAAGCTTAATTTAGCCTTGTTTGGGACTTTATCTAACAACATGCACTAATGAATAAGATCCAGAGGTATTCTATAGAATACCTGATTTCTGTACTTGGCCTATAACATACATGCACACAACTTCAACAACATTCTATCCTTTTTTCATACAATATGCCATGAACTTCTTCAGTTTTAGATTTCAAAAGTTAATTCATTAACAACGCAATCCTATGTATGACTATTTGAAGTAAGCCCCGCTCAGTTCAATGGGGCTTACTCCTAGGTAAGTGGATATAGGAGTACAGTCGAGGGGAGGGGCACGATGGCAATTACAGTTCAACAAGGCGACTTTTTCAGTTGTATAAAGAGGGACAATTGATATTATATGTGCTGAGTATATAATGGCCATAACAAAAAGTATTAAGTTGGGAGCAATACCCTAAATTAGATGGTACACAAATTCAAAGACTTCCCCTACAAATTTCTGAAATCTGATCTTTTTTCTATTAAACAGCAAGAACAGCATTAATAGAACCAGCTCCAACGTCATAATTACAAGTTATGAAGAAAGAACTATGTGCTTGTCAATACGTTTTGGAATATTTTTTCCAGTGAAAATCAAAGAACCAAAAATGATGTTGCAAGGTCAAATTCACTTCAAAGGATCCCCAATGTGAGATCTTCATTACGAGTGAACTAGCATTTAAAATGCAATTGGAAAGCAAGAAAAGACCATCCGAACGTATGGTAGATGCAGTTACAGATGAAACTCACAACAGAAAGCATTGACCCAAATTGTATTTATTTGGAATACTTTTGTCCTTTACTCCAAGACCTCAGAGATAAATATTACAATATATCCTTATTAAATTCGATCCTTCTGAGAGGAAATCATTCAAGATAAGTTGAGCTATGCTTATTATTGCCTAACATACCCAGATTGATTTACAGCTGAGCAGGCCTTTAAAGCTCAGTCTCCTATTCAAGCACACTAAGAACATAAGAAGTCTCATGCTGGATCAGACCAAGGGCCCATCTAGTCTAACGTTCTGTTCACACATTGGCCAACCAGCTGCCTGTGGGAAGCAACAAGTGCGACGTGCGTGCAATAACACCCTCCTGTTCATGTTTCCCAGCAACTGGAGGTAGCATATCATTATCACAATCAGTAGCCATTAACAGCCTTAAGCGCCATGAATTTGTCTAATCTCCTTTTAAAGCCATCCAAATTGGTGGCCTTCGCTACAACTTGTGTTGGCGAATTCATAGCTTCACTATGTGTAATATGAAAAAATAATTTCTTTCACTTTCACCAATTACATTGGCTTGTTCTTTTTATCTTTTCATCTAAATTGCCTGTTTTAGCAGGATTGCATAAACATTTCACATTATCTGCAATATAAGAACCATGCTACATCAGACCAAGAGTCTATCATTAAACAAAAAACCTACGGTTTACAAAACAACGTTAAGGCTCTACAGTTTTCAACCAAGCACCAAAAAGCTGGGAAAAATGGGAGTTAAGGCTCACAAGCCTTAACATCACATCCTCCTTAAGGAGGCAGAAATGCAAGTGAAATTCTCATTCTCCCAAAGCAGATAAACCACGAGGACAGGATGGAGAATATGATATGCAGAGGTGACTTTGGGGTTGAGAAAAACTGATGACGAACAACTTAGGGCCACCTACTTCTCTTTTTTTGTTTAGAGCAGCCCTTCGCCAACCTGGTGCCCTCCAAAGGTGTTGGACTACAACTCCCATCATTGCAAGTCAGTACGTCCCATGGTCAGGAATGTTGGGATTTGTCATCTCAAACATCTGGAGGGAAGCAGGTTATGATATACAATACGATATGCAGAGGTGACTGTGAGGTTGTGTAAAACTGATGATGAACAACTTAGGACCACCTACTTCTCTTTTTTTAGAGCATCCCCTCATGTTGAGAGTTGCAACCCAACACATCTGATGGGCACCAGGTTGGGAAATGACTAGGAACAAACAAAGCAGGACATGGTGCAACAGCACCCTTCCATTCATGTTCCCTAGCAACTGGTGCACAAAGGCTTACTGGCTCGGATACTGGAGGTAGCAAATAACCATCAGAGCTAGTAGCCATTGATAACCTTCTCCTCCAGGAATTTATCCAGCCTCCTTTTATAGCCATCCAAATTGGTGGCCATCACTACATCTTGTGGTAGTGAATTCCATAATTTAACTATGTGTCATGCTTCATGGCATGACCCTGGGTTCTAATATTTTGAGAAAGGGAGAAAAATGTCTCCCTTTCCACATTCTCCACACTAGACATAATTTTGTACACCTCTATCAGGTCTCTCCTTAGCCTCCTTTTTTCCAAACTAAACAATCCCAGCTGTTGTAACCTTCCCTCATAGAGGAGTTGCTCCAGCCCCTTGATCATTTTAATTGCTCTTTCCTGAATAAATACATAAAACTTTGTGATCAAGTGACTACCTGACTTAGACTCCATATTTAGTGCAATCCCAATAGCGGAGATGTCCAGGATCTAGTTTTGGGATTACCAAACATTTTAGGCTCATTGACACGTCTGGTATTTTGAAAAAGTACCCTGGGCTTCACCACAACTTAGCTGCTGTTCGGAGATGGAGGGCCAATCACAAAAATGTTGAGAGTGTCCCCCTCAGCTGTGCTCTGATTCCTCTTTCCTTCCTTCTATCTCTTTGGTTCCTCTTTCTTCCTTTTCTTTTCTTGCTGTCTCTGGCTCCTCTTCCTCTCTCTCTCTCTCTCTCTCTCTCTCATATTTCTTTCTTTCTTTCTTTTCTTGCTGTCTCTGGCTCCTCTTCCTCTCTCTCATATTTATTTCTTTCATTCATTCTTTCATTTCTTCTTCTTCTTCTTCTTCTTCTTCTTCTCTCTCTCTCTCTCTCTCTTGCTCCATTTTCTTCCTTCCTTCCTTCCTTTCTTCCTTCCATCTCTTAAATTGGCACTAGGTAAAATTGTTTTTTATACATGCTTTGTATAGAACTAATTGGAAATTTGCTGTTTGGGGTATCTTTGTTTCTGCTGATGATTACTGTTTGTTTGTTTTTAATTATTAGATTTTTAGCAGCCTAGAAGGTGCTCTTCCATGAGACAGAAATGTAGGCTATAGATATTTTAATAAATAATAAATATAAGCTTTAATGCATGTATTTGATTGTACATTTTTTCTTAGCCCCTTCATTAAAAAACACCCTGCTTAAAGGGTATTTAAAATAACAGCACATTTTAAATGTAATATGAACTTTGCTGGAAAGGCTTAGGAGAAATGTGGTTGAAATATAAAGCCTTCAGAGAAACCAGGCTGAAATGACAAAGATTTTAAGGATACCTCTTAGTATTAATTAAGCTAACATCAACAGATTTAATGTTTGCAAGGGCCTTAAACAGGATGGAGTAATCTGTTGGGACATCATTAGTATAACCTTTGCGGCCTTTAATAGTCTATAACTATTAAAAACAGAACAATAATTTGACTACTATTCTTTGGTGGGACTTTAGAACAAGAAGAAGATGAATCAGAATTAAATGTTTGAAAACACCCTAATAAAATACTTCCAAAGCCATGATGGGGGTATTTTGCTTATTATTTTATATTTCAGCAGGCTTTAAGGGAATTAAAGAAAACAATGCTGAAAGTAAAGAAAAACAAAATAGGTTTTGTAAGGTTTTGAAGCACTACAAAAACTTGCAAAACCTGTAAGCAGAGAAGATATTTATGTGCATACCATGCGTAACAGCACTTCTATCATATCAACTGTTTGAAAAATTTATCAAAGTCTAACAATAATTGAAGATACACAGTGGCTCAGTTCAGACAACACGTTAGTCAATGCACTATGAAAACTCCACTCAACGGTTGAGTTTTTAGGGGGAACTCCCCACACAACATGTTCTAGCTTTACCATTGCATGACTACGAACTACTGTGGAGTTGAATAAAATCCATTGCTATGTTTGATTGAAAGTTCCTCCACCTTCTCTCCTCCCCCGGTCCTCCTGATGGTATCCCATCAGCCATTGCTACAAAAAACAATCCTGGCAGCTCTCTTATAGCGTCATTCCCTCCTTTCGCCGCTCTTGCCAGAGAACTCTGTAGCCAGTGGGAAAAGTCAACTCGACACAACAGAAAACTCCATGGAGCCCGCCACACACACGTAACACAACAGCTGTGCAGGGACTCACCTCTGGGCAGTGTGGATATTCTACGTGGAGTGTTTTCCAAAAACAATTCACCATTGCGTGGAGTTTTCCAGCCAGACAACACATTTCTCAATTGTAGTGTAAAAACTCCACTGTGGAGTTCTAAAACCACATGTTTTCTGAACTGAGCCAGAGTCTGTCTACTGGCCAACTTCTATTTATATTACCAGTGAAATCCATGGGATTTCTTTACACTGGTGCAGTATGCAGAAATATGTTTGAAGACAGATGAGAAATCAGCGTTTGCACATGGGAGAGCACTATACAGAGAAATAATCCAAAACTGACGTGTACAAAGTCACCCTATTGGATACCTCCACTACACACTGCTAACTTTAATCTGAAGACTGTTCAACCATTGCCTTAATTTTTTTAAAAAAAAATGTAGTCAGCAATATAGCATGTCTTGACAGAACAAATTAAGCATACAATAGAAGAACTTTAAAATGAAGTGTAAATAATTTTGTAACAAGCCCCAATAGTTATAAACCCAATTCACACCATGGGTTGTTTAGCAGAATGCAAGAGGAAGCAAGATTGTTGGCCTTCGACCCAGGAAAGCCCTGTCCCTGGGTTACTGTTCATGACAATTGAACTTGGAACTCCGAGTTGCTGGGGAAAAACAACACAGAATTTTAATTCATGGTTTGTCCTTGGGTTAAAACTCTAGGTTGTTTCTCCCTCAATAACTCAGAATTCCAGGTTAGCATGTTGCAAAGTGGAAATGGGCAAGCAGGCTGGAGCCATGGGTTGTTCGTTGCAGGTCAACCAGGTCATCGTTTGAAACCAAATTAAGATAGTTAAACCTTTCAGATTTTTGAATCTCTGGAAATTTATTATCAGATGGACATGATAAATAAAAATAATTTAAAAAATCCCTAACAAAATTAAAGCCTATCCCTGACAGCAAGAAACACAGTCTGATTGTGTACACATAAAATTCCTCCCTTTTCCCCATTGAAATAATTCATTAACCTGCTACAGTTGCAAAGCTTCCAAAGAAGAATTTATATAACAGTCACATTGGCAATGCTAAGCATGTTTCTGAAAGAACAGAACAGTAATGTGGGTGTTAATATGGTGGGGTTTTAAATAGCTATTAGTTCAATAACTACGGCATCAAAATAACTTAAACGAAGAGGAATTTCAAAATCCTTACAAATGATTCACCTGAAATTTCTCGCTATTCGTCAACTCTAAACAAAAAGGAAAGACAGATCAAACGTAGCGCATAATCTTTAAATCAGAGTTTTTCACCCCAAAACTAAATGCATGAATCAGTCCTCAGTAGTTACAAGATTTGTCACCTCAGCTCTGAAAACATAGCTGAGCACTGAACTCAGCAAAGTAGGTAGCTCTTTAATATAAGCTCTCCCAACCAAGACAGACATAAGAGGCTTGAAAATCAGCATTCTCCATCAAATGGAGGACATCCTTTCCTCTACCCATCATGAGTAGAGTGTGATAAAAAATACACAAGGAAGGGCAGGGCTAGCGTGAGTTCTCTCTCCTCACAATGCTTTACTCTATTTGAGTGTTAGAATAGGGCTAGAATAACTGACAGACACATGGATACACACTACCCAAAATGCCTCCCCTGCATGCTATACGTGTGAAGAAGACACCACGAGTAAAAGGGGAAACAGAGCTCCTCCACCAATGCTATGTGCCTCCATGGCCCTGTGCCCCACTGACAAATTGAGTGTGGGTGTCTGTAGAAGGAAATCCTACGTTTATGGGGACAGAGTGGCAAATTCTGTTGGAGGCAAGGCCAATGCCATGGCCCTTTCTCCTTCTACTTGTGAAGTGGGAGGGAGGGAGGGAGGGAGAAGAGAGGCTTTCCAGGGTCAGAATAGATTTAACAAAAGCTTACGTTCAGTTAACGCGGGACACCCCCATCCTCAACAATTGTTCTAGATCTGTTTGATCATTCATTGCCTGAACTGATGTAGTTCTGTCATTGGACTGCATTATCTTAGTTTTATTGGAAGGACTTGCTTATTTTTGAATTTTTACATTATTAAAGGTAGCTTTCACAGGAACCTCTCCCCAAGGTTGCCCAGTTTGTGAAAACCACACCCTACCAGACAGATATTGTATTACAAATATTTAGACGAATGAGCCTAACTTCAAATCAATAGGACTAAGCCTGCAGTCTTAAACCCACCTACTAAGATATAAGGCTCACTGAACTCAATAGGAATATTGAGTAAATTAGCAAAGGATAGTGCTGCATGTTAGCTTCATTTTTTGTTTTATTTTTTATTTTATTCTAAATATAATCGAAAATAGACCAGTCCCCTAACAATTGGGATTTAAACAGCTGTTACAGAAAACTTGGTTAATACAATTTTAGGGGGAGAAACAAGACAAAAGAAAGGAAGAAGTCTGCTGTGTGATCTTCATTTGTTGTTATAATGTCCAAATAGTTAGAGCGAAATCAGCCATATATTGTTGTAAGTCCAGTTGTGACGTATGTTGAATAAATTTTCTCCATAAAGCATAAAATGTTAGCGGTTCTGTTTTTCCTTGGATTAGAAGCAAATCATACGTTATTTTTTCTGATATTGCCACAGACCATATATTTTGGTACCATGCAGGTAAATTCAGATTATATTAGCTTGATGTTAGGCAGAAACTATTTTAACGTCTTACACTGCAGGACACTACTGAGCTAGGGATAAAGTTGCATTTTGTCCCTTGAGACCCAAATATCAGAGCTGTCCCCCTCTCAATTGTGTCCCACACTGTATCTTGTTTACTTTGCTTCATATGATCTTATACTAGTCCTTTGAAATCAAACTGTTCTATCTTTGTATTTTGATACGTCTGCCCTGATTCTCTTTATGGATCATTCTAAAATTTTGGGAACAGTCTTGGGCCCCCTCCACAAGAATGCGCCTTTGCGCCTGGTTCCGCGATTATGCGCATTATCGCGGAGGCGCATTTACTCACAATCCCTCTGCACGGGAGGCGGCGGGAAGCGGCGAAGCGCATTAAAAGATGCCCAAAAAGCGCTTTCCAGGTAGTTAATGCGCATAATCGCTTGTTCACACAGCGAAAATGCGCTTTAACGGCCGGAGCAAAATAAAAGTCGCTATTTAACGCGCGTTCGAAAATGCGCATTATCGGGGAGATAACGCGCCTGTACGCCCGTTTTGCGCTCCGCTCGTGTGTAGGTAAAATTTATAATGAGCCTTCAAGGCTCATTAAACGCCCCGTGTGGAGGAGGCCATGGACAGATATATAAGTAGACAATGCCAGGTTATTAACTAAGGGTGTAATCCTGTGGGAATGTTGTAAGCCTCCTAACTCAGAGGCTTACGGCCATCAAATGCAGAGCAGAGGAGCAGCACAGGCGACTTTCACTTCTTTGCTTCACCTGCTCTGCATTTTAGCCAGATGGGCATTTTCGCCCATCTAGCTGAGAAGTCAGAGAAGGGAAGGGAAAGAGGCTGGGGAAGGCTGGGGATAGCTCATATCCCCATTTTCCCACTACCTTTGCCTTCCCTCCCTGCCTATGGGATCACCTCCAAAGTTGACTTTGCAACCTCAGAGCTCAGACTCTTGTATCAGAGGTCGGAGTAATGTCTCTGACCTTGGATCCAGGAATCCAAAGTACCCTATGGCTGCCCAGGGACCTGTCTAAGGGTCATAGGATTATTCTCCAAGGTAGGATCTACACTGCTACTTTATAACAGTTTTGACAACTGTTGGGTCCCATAACACAATCCATATACCGTTTTCAAACCGCTTTCAAGATGTTAGATGCTGCTTGGTGTAGATCTGGCCTAAGTGTTTAAAGTTGCTATTTAATTTTATATTTGATTTCTCCTAGTTTTGCTAAGTGATTATGAATTCAACGAGTTTTTGCCACTGGCAAGAATTCAAGCTGCCATTTTGTAATAGATATCACACTGTTTACCATCAGTCGTTCATCTGAAGCTATATTTTACCAAAGAAAGAACTTTTGCAATTTCTTTTATCAAATTTACAACACAATCCTATACATGTCTACACAAAAGTATTCCTAGGAAAGTGGATATAACTAGATTGCAGCCTTAATAGATTAATGACTGTTGCTGTTTCTCAATAAAGCTTATTTGCTTCATTTCTTCTACAACCTGTTACACCTACTGCTTAAGATTTTAACTCCAAATCTAATTGCCCCAACTGCTGGATGCGCATCTGTGACTAGTTTATCCCATTACCCAAATGCTATTAATTATTCTGTTTGACTTTTCTGATGTTCTCAGGTTGAAATGCTCAGCACTAATGAGGCATTTACACTCAATTAGAAAGCTCTTTCAAAAAGGTAGTTTTAATTCCAAAGAGTTTCTCAGATGCATTAATTAGTGTCTACATTCAGCCACTTTTCTTGGAATGTGTTGACACGTTGTTTCTGAGCAAAGGCCTCATTTTGATAACCATAACCCCATCATGCTCCATATCAATGTAGTTTTTTTAAAAAAATCTGGACAGAAAACAAGTTTAGTGACATAAGTAATGAATATCATCTTTTGAAATACATTAGGCTGACCAGATAAAATCCAGGTCAGGGCTCATGTAATTTTAACAGTTGTAGAGAAAAGGGAATTTCAGCCAGTGTCATTTGTATGCAATTAGTTCCTGGTGATATTCCCTCTTCATCACAACAGTTAAAGTTGCAGGCACTATACTAGAGTGACCATATATAAAAGAAGGCAGGGCCCCTGCAACTTTAACTGTTGTGATGAAGAGGGAATTTGACCAGGAACTAATTGCATACAAACGACACTGGCTGAAATTCCCTTTTCTCTACAACTGTTAAAGTTACATGAGCCCTGACCTGGATTTTATCTGGTCATCCTAAAATACATTTTAGAGAAAATATAATGGAAAACTATTTTTAAACAATTCACAAGGTAAGGAAAAGGTTATGTAACAATTTAACAGATCTGTGAAGCATTAGGTTCCAGCATATATAATTAATGAATTTCAGTTTGCATTTATGCTAGATAAAGCAAGAAAGGATTGTAAAGAATTCTAGGAGAACCTAATATACTAGTAACAAGCTCTGTAAATCTAGATTAACTAAACTTTCTCCCAAAATATAGAATGCCCATTTTCAACCTTTGAAAATATCTGATTTACGGTGTATTCTTCATTAGTTTCATATAGTATGGACCAGCCAGATCACTAGGATAGTATTAATTGCCTGGATTCTCTTAAGCAGCTCTTTGCTTCTTCTATTTTCTAATCCTGTAGCAGAAGAATTGAGTATCCATACAGTTATAAAAAGACAGGAAATGTATGGTATTCAGAACTGTCCCTTCCTACACAGGGTGCTCTTTATTTAGACAATGAAGTGAGTTATTTCCTTAAATTGGAAAATAGGTATAGGTATTCCAGACATACTTTAGTAGAGTAACTTGCACTTCAAAAGTCTATTCATCTGAAAAATCTATACCATTTCTTATTATGAATAGCTACTTGTAGGGTGACCAGATAAAATCCAGGTCAGGGCTCATGTAACTTTAACAGTTGTAGAGAAAAGGGAATTTCAGCCAGTGTCATTTGTATGCAATTAGTTTCCGGTGAAATTCCCTCTTCATCACAACAGTTAAAGGTGCAGGCACTATACTAGAGTGACCAGATACAAAAGAAGGCAGGGCCCCTGCAACTTTAACAGTTGTGATGAAGAGGGAATTTCACCAGGAACTAATTGCATACAAATGACACTGGCTGAAATTCCCTTTTCTCTACAACTGTTAAAGTTACATGAGCCCTGACCTGGATTTTATCAGGTCACCCTAGCTACTTGACATCAGATCACTGAAATGGGCCTGTCTTGTTATTAACTCTTCCATGAAGGCCCATCTTTAGGCACTTATGCCAGAATCCAACAGGGCACTTCTGTCCCCATTGATTCTCTCTGCCCCACCAATTCCGTTGCACAAGTGAGACCCACTGGGTTATGCAAGGGAGATTTAGGGCTTCCTAGGGGAAGACCTGAAATGAGCAGAAACCCCTGATTTCTGAAAGGAGCCAGGTCGACGGAACTCCCTTACGTAAGCTCCGGAGCCCTACCTACTTCCAGAAGTGAGCATTTCTACTCGTTTCAGGTTGCCCCAGAAGTGCTAAATTGCTGTCGAACGAGGGGTGGCGGCCACTGCAGCAATGGAATTAGAGAGGTAGAAGACAAATTGGCAGGGTTCTAAGCACCCTATTGGTTTGATAGTGGCTTTTCTCTTCCCAAAAGTACAGGGCAAGGAAGCTCTTCATGTCTCTTCAGCCTTCCTGCCTCCAGGCAAAGCTTCTGGAAAGAGCTTACATGGTGGCAATTAATGATGGGGTTCAGTACAGGTAGTTACCACTGACCAACAATCAAGGGGAAAGTGAGACGCAACAACCTTACTGAATAGTGTTTAAAGGCATCAGTGACTTGGGGTTAACTAACTCAGCACAGTGCAAACACTGCGCTGAGTGACCAGCACTGCCAGCATGAGTTGCTGATATAAAGGCCCATGTCTGCTCAAGGTATTGCTAGCCACTTAGCAGCCACATATCTGCACAGTGCTGGGTGCTGATGCCTTGCAATGCTGTCTGATCAGCATGGCATGTTCCTTTACCCACTGATACCCCCAGAGGACCACTTCATGACCATTCTGTGCCTTCAGAGTATCCATGGGACATGTTTCTTGTCACATGAGCAACTCCATATGTAGAACTCAGATCTTGGCACAGGACAGACATACAACTGACTAACAAAAGAGACAAAATCTATCTTAGACGGCTACATGACATCTCCTATTTGCATCCTTACATATTCCTTTAAATGTTTAATTCTGAAATTAAATATTGCTGCAAGATGGATGTCCTGAATAGCTCTCCATAGCTCACTAACTCTGAGGAGGTACATTTTTAAAAAATAAATAATTTCACTACAGTCAATGAACAGGTTGGAATGCATATTAGAACTATTAGTCTGAAGGTACCACATTCACATGGAGCAGTTAAAAAGAATGTTTTAAATATTGAAAGCAATTTTACACCATTTAACACAGAAATGCAATTGCTTTTTTCAAAGCATCAATTATTAGGAAGGGTTTAAAAAAAAATAGGTCAGCCTACATTTAACGGCCTAACCTAAAACCAAAGTTTTATAGACTAACAGCACAATCCTATACATGTCTACTCAAAGGAAAACCTCATTGAGTTCAATGGGGCTTATTCAGGTAAGTGACCTTAATGATGCATATTATCTCTTGTTTTTTGTACTGCCCAGGTGCAACTTTGTAATTCTTTTCTGCTTTTGCTTCTTACTGTCATCAGTTCCTTTTAAGTATAGTCTTTGGAATTATATAAATTATATTCAGTTGACACAGGCACCAGGACCATTCTGAAAGTAATAAAAGGGAATAAATAAATAGAGACAGGGCAAGCTGTTTCTTCTGAAAGACCATGGGTAAGTTCACACATCACGATAAACCACCCTGAAAATAAGTTGCGGTGGTTTGGTTGTTTGCTCGCAAACCCACATTACTCCTGACAGATAATTAGGTGCTCTGCAGCTTAGCATGGCTTGTTACCCTCTTAGTCTTCCCACTTGCTCTGGCACATATCCCAGGGGCCTTTGCAGCATAACCTCAGCAGCCTAGTCTGCTACTCCATTTGCACTCATTAGTGGAATATTGGGGGGGGGGGGGAGCGGCAGCCACACCTCCTGTGGTCCTCAGGATGGTCCCAGGACTGCGAGGAAAATCGGGATAACTGGGGAACCAGTTGTCCCGGGAAAATCCCAGGAAAATGGAGAGGTCATCCCTGCCTGTCCTCAGGATCCCCTGTGCATCATTTGGATGCACAGGGATGACCCAGGGACAACCCTTGGAAAAAACCTTGGTGTAGACATGGCCCTATTCATGTCTACTCAGAGGTAAATCTACTGAATTCAGTGGAGTTCCCTCCAAGGCAAGTGTGTATAGGACTGCAGTCTCCAACAGCATTTAGCCAGGTGTGATATAGCTAAAGGCTCTTAAACTATATCAAAAATCTCACACCATATCAAGAGTACATGGCACCTTAAAGGTTTTACATTAGAATCTGCTGAGCCCCTAATGACTCTGAACTTTCACCCGATGAACCTATTTTACTAAAGGTTTTAAGAAAAAATTGAATTAGATTTCTTGGAAATTTAAATGCTTATGTGAATGCACGTCCAATGCTCACTGGTACAGGATTGAATCCTACAGTTCTAGAAATATGGGCCAACTCCCCAAAACACTGTCTGCCAACAAAGTTTCTTTGGGTCAGTTACTTACAGCAGAAATTATGCGGAACTCCTTTATCATGTGAATGGGTGTATAGAAATGAAACTACTGCACTATCCTCATGAATTCCAAAAATCTCTAAATAAGCATCACTGGATACATGAGAAATTACTTTGTAGGACACATTTTGAACCCATTCAAAAACAGGCTTGTTTGCATCTATCAAGTGGTTTCTGACAGACAGTTGCTAAGGGGGAAAAACAGTTTTTACCTATCAGAAGGGATACATTTCACTTAAGAGTATGAAGCTGCTATATAAGCATTAAAAATGAAGCAAACAGGAGATTGTTCATCACTGCAGTGTGATACTCGCCTTAGATTGTAACAGATGGAGAAATCTTATGTTCATTTTGGGACAATCTTGATGGCAAGATTGCTCCCTCATACAACATTGACTCTTTTAAAAAGAATATCATGGCAGCTCAGAAAATTGGAAATGTGCATGTAGGGTTGAGTGAAAGAAATGCAATAAGGGAGAAATCTCCCGTACTCCCGAAAGGATGCAAAGAGCAGAAAGCCGTTTTGGTGTCTTCGTTGTAAAATGGCTAAAACTTGAAAACTATATGAAAAGGAGGGTGGGGAGGGTGCTTTGTTTCTCTCTCTTGCACATTGTTAGAGTGCAAAGCTGCACTTCAAGCGTTTAAGAATGCATGAGAGAGGCACTTGCAAATGCAAAGATGTTATCGTCTGCATCTAAAAATACCTGTCCTTACACAGGAATGTAGGATAGCTGAGCTACTTAGTTTGGTCCTTTACTCCCAAATAGTAACACACTGGGTTTTCTAATAAATGATGTGAGTACATTTTAAATACTCTTATGCTTTTATATGAGTACTATATGCAGTGAATGTTTCTTATATCAAACATAATCCTCAAAACGTTTGTCTCCACTACTTCTGGCGAGTGTCAGAACACCCAGTCTGGACCCTAGATTCTCTTCGTCTTTTGATCCCTTGAGCCTATTCGCAGAGCACCTACAGGTGGTGCAGTACAGAAGCTAATCCTGAAGGCGAAACCTTGAACTATGCCTCACCTGGAGTCACATGTTTGAATGGATGTGCAAAACAATGTGGGGTCTGCTTTGATAAAGGATTTCAGGACACTGTGCCTTCTGCACTCTACTAAATGAGAGATGCAAGCTCTCTTACCACTAAAAGGGACCCACTGTATCACATTTCCAAGTCCAGCTTGTTGGATTCTCTTTTAACAGTGAATAAAAGCTGAAACCCTGCAACAGTTCTTGTCTGTCAGAGTTAATGGCAATTCAGTTTTCTGGGTAGCACTAAGTCATTTACCAGGGGCAACGGAGCCTTACATTACAACCGCTTCGCCTGCTGTTTTCCCTGACAGATGTATTGACAGAGAAGATGGGGCAGTGTCATGTCTGGGTATTATCAGCAAGTGAGAGCTGAGCATCATTAAGGGACTATTCCCCTCCTCTGCAAGCCTCCCCATTTCTCTTAATAGAGAGGCATGTTGGTTGAAAATAAGAGAGCATTTCTTACCCAACCTGACACTCCACCATCTTCTCTCTCGGTACATTTTTGCAGTGAGTACTATTTTCAAGCATTGCCTAATACAGTGGTCTAAAATTACCTTGTGTCTTAATAAGAAGTGTACAATTAGTATCTGTGTAACACATCGGATTTTCTAGGAACTGGTTATCCACCAGTTACTTTCTGAAACCAGCTGATGTGTACTATGTTTACATTTAAGAAGTCATAAAGCACATCAGCATTACATCAGTTCTCAAAGCAAATAGTGTTACCAACAGATGAAGACCATTATGAACAAATGAAAAGGTAAGAAATCAAGTAAATTAAACTGATGAAAAGTTACGTAATTCTTCAATTTAAAATGGAATGAAATGCGGTCTTCCAGTTGTAGGTAGTACTGCATTTTTCTTAGCTATGCAGAAAACTACCATACTGAAGCTACCTCTCCCAAATAAAACACTAGAGACATAACCCATGCTGACAATTTCATTAGTACATTCCTTTTTAAAAGCTTCAAAATGTACTAGAAAATGTGCAGAACTAAGAAGTACAATAATCTTTCAAACAATAAAATTGGCTTTGATAGGAGAAACATATTGATAACCAAAGTACTCATTAACTTCTTTTCATTATTCTCTTTGCAATGCATATGCATCACTCCTATCAATGATAATGGGAATTGAGTACATTCACTCCAAGGAGTTACATGGGGTCACAATCAATGGCAGGCTCCATATGATATTATCTTGCCTTAATTGAAGCAAAGGAATGGCTGGAATTAATGTTAGCTTGCATTATCATCACCCACTTTCACTAGCTATTTGCCACTGTATTATCTATTTCTAGTTCCGTGGTAAAGTTTCCGAATTCTGTGTGTGTTTGAAAAAAAGCCCCCACCCCAATTTGGAAATAATGAGCTTTTAACATTCTGAACCCAAATTCCTGTGACTTTCACTTCAGCTTATGAATAATTTCTGGTGATATTGAGCCCCTGCTCCCTTCCCATCCCAAAATTATCTTCCAGCAGAAATAACCACATGGGGTAGAGGTGGATAAGGATAGGGCTGCTGCTCAGGCTTTCATTAGGTCCTAAGGTAGGGTGACCATATGAAAAGGAGGACAGGGTTCCTGCATATTTAAGTTGTATGGAAAAGGGAATTTCAGCAGATGTCATTTGTATGCATGCAGCACCTGGTGAAATTCCCTCTCCATCACAACAGTTAAAGCTGCAGGAGCCCTGCCCTCTTGACCAGCTTTGACTGTTGTGATGAAGAGGGAATTTCACCAGGTACTCCATGCATACAAATGATACCTGCTGAAATTCCCCCTTCCATACTGTTAAAGATACAGGAGCCCTGTCCTCCTGTTCATATGGTCACCCTACCTAAGGTCTTACCAACAGGAATTTTGCAGCTTAAATTATTTTCTAGGCCCTTAACATGGACCTCGGAGCACTGACAAACTACAATTTCCAGGCATGTCTGCATTGAAAATGTCCTGATTTGGAGGTGGGGGTAGCCGGGATGTTAAAGAAGGCTGATAGACAGCCCTTCCCTTTGCTGGTGCTGAGACTAAGTTCTAGGGGAAGGAAGTGATGTGGGGAGAGGAGTATGGGGGCTTTCTTCCAGTTGATTCTCTCCTCACAAAGGGGTTGATAGCATGTATCCAGTATCCTTCCCCACAAGAGGGTGGGGGGATTTCTGTACAGCTTGTATCTCTCCACCCCTTTACAATGTAAGTTCAGGAAAAGGGAAGCAACCCAGCTACAGGGAAGTCTGGACACAACAAAGGGCTAGCAGGGTAGCATTTGGAGTGGGCTAGTTCTTACCAAGATTCCAGAGAGCTCTCAGAAAAAGCCAAACTTTTTCATAAGAATTCTCCAAAAAAGCTTCGAATGACTAAGCCCATTCTAACTGGAGGTGCGTGTGTGGAGGCGAGGGTGTTGCCCATCTCTACCAAGTTCCACATAGATCTATTGTGAAGACTGGAAAAAACAAAAAGAAAATCCCCTATTCACATGGTAGAAACCATAAGAAACTGATACAAAAAAATACTTTTCCTTTCATTAACCCCTGCCAATCCACCCTTATATTTATTTCTAGGCCTGTGACTCTTCAAAGTCTTATCAATGACTGAGGTCACTTCTAGATGAGGGTTTTGTCATGCAATTGTCCTGCCTCGTTCACAGAATTTTATGGAGGGTCCAAACTCCAGTGTCTTCCAAGTTGTAATTCTCCAGTGTTTTCTGACCACTTCTTCTGTCTTTTTTTCTTTCCACCAAAAATCTGTTAAGGAAAAAAAGACAGAATAGCTACACAGTGACTAGGTTCACAGAAAAAGACAACCGACACTCAAGGCTGAGTGTGGGTTGTCACTGAACCACGGTTTCTGGTTGAACTGTGGGTTGTTGTATTGTGTGAACCCAGCTGCACTAACAAACTGCAATCCAACAACAAACTATGGGTTCTCTTCATGGGTTGTTTGTGGTTAGAAAACCATAGTTTGTTGGTATTGCTGAGTTCATACAAACCCACATTTCAATGACAACTCATAGTTCAATGACAACCCACACTCAACCCATACTCAGTCTTGAGTGTGGGTCGCTATGTTGTGCGAAACCAGAATCTTTTGATTGGTAGTGTTAGGAACCCTCCAACTGAAAGCACCCTGAATCATTATTGCTGGTTTTTCCTCGTTGCCATATTTATTGCCATTTTAAATCTAAATCATTCCCCGTCGCCTTGTTTTATAGTCCATGCTAACACAAAGCCGACAGCATTTCTTCTACCTACACGCTTACAATTTTTTGTAAAGTCTGAAATATAAAGCTGTATTCTACTTAAGGCAACTTTTTCTATATTTTCATCAATTTTATGCAGATATTTATATTGTCAAAGTCTTCAAAACATCTGTGAGGAAGAGATTATCATTCTCTCTTCTTAATTCATGCCCCATCAATTTTACTTTTGATATCAAAACCTCCAGACCAGCCTCTCCCCACCTGGTGCCCTCCATGCTGGCTGGAGATGCTAAGAGTTATAGTCCAATACATCTGGAGGGCATCAAGTTGGGATAGGTTGTCTTAAACTGATGTATCTGTGCATGCAATCATTATTTTCTTGTTTGCTTCAAATCACAGTTTCAGTTTTATCATCATATATTTTGAGAGCAAATCTCCTGTTTTCTTTAAGCCTTCTTAATTATTGACTGTCAGGCAGATATTACTTGCAAAATTAAAACTATTGATCCATCCAGCAAACAGTTTTTTCTCTATATAAACTAAAAGTATGAGTAGCCCTATAACTAACACTAATCGAGACAAATTACGACTCTGTTTGATGTTGCCCTTGGATTTTAAACTCAATTTATCAACTCCCCTGCCCCATTTTACAGTAAAAAAAAAAATCAACATGGATGTCAAAACTAAGACCTCCATCACATCTAATTTCCCTCCCCCCCCCCAAGTTTGCCTCGTTTGTTTTTAACTCTGAGGCAGAAGTGTGTCATGCTTATGCTCCCTTTTACCTGAATAGCTGCTCTTTCGCTCCTTTGCTCTTTCACTCCACTCCACCCCTCCCCTTCTCTTTCTCCCTCCTGTCAGATCCTGTCAGATGAGCACTTCAACAGACTGCCTTTCTGCCAGGCAAAAATGGAACGACCCTTTAGTCTGGCTCTTTGGGGGAATCGAGGAAGTACAATCCTGTCTCTGCAAAGATTTAGGCATTGTATAGTTTTAAAAAATGCTTTCGAGCCTGGGATGTAAGGTTTGGGTTTTATATTGAGGCTTGGAGCCAGCTGCTGGAAGAGATTGATTTTCCCTGCCAAGACCTGATGCAATCAATTCAAGCCACCAGTTCCTTTAAAACTACATGGAGGCTTAGGGCGCACTGAATACGCTTAAGGAAAATAATCCAGACTTTTAGCATTCTAAGAAAGACTGGAGACAGGCACGGCATCATGTGAGTACCACACTGCAAATCTGCACACTAAGCATGACAAGGGTGCACTAAATCGCTGGTGTGATGGAGCTCTAAGTCTACCCTATGCTCTGAAGAGTCCAAACAGTGGGTGAAAATAGAAGGTTCAAGGAGTGCGGGAATATCCAGCTGCTCAAGACTATTTTGGAAATATAAGTTTAGACAGGTTGAGCAGGTGCAGAATCCATTCACATTAACAACTTTGAAAGTTTGGAAATCAAGGAGGGGAACCTTATCACCAGGACTCTCACTGTTAACTCCAATTTATTACCACCCAGAGTTTGAAGGGAGACTTACAGCCAGGGAAAATTTTAAGTGGAACTTCAAAGGATTATATCTCCTTAGGGATTTCTTCCAAAATGGGCGTTTGATTAGGCAAGAACAACTGGCAGAAAAGTTAGGAGAGGAGAAAGGACAATGGATAAAAATTGCACAAGTTCATGCGCTCCTCTTGCGACTAGATTTGAAAATCGCGTCTACTAGGAATCTAACAGTGTTTGAACAAGAGATGATGGGATACAATGGAGTTATAAAAGGCATGAGTTCAAAATTATATAAATGGATATTGACTCAGGATGTTGGCATTAAAATGGTGTGGGAAACGGATTTAGGAATCCACATTGAGGGAAAAGATTGGAACGCACTGTGAGATAAAGTCCATTTGATACAATATCATGTAGTAACAGGGAACTTATGTTAAAACTGATTCATAGGTGGTATCTAACGGCAAGAAAAATATCATTGATGAGCCCAGGGACATCCCCAGACTGTTGGAGGGGTTGCTTGGGGGTGGGAACGAATTTACATATGTGGTAGTCTTGCCCAAAGGTGAATATTTTCTGGAACAAGGTGTTCCAGGAGATAAGTTTAATAACTGGACAATGGGTAGATCCATCCCCACATTTAGCTTTATTAAACTTATATAAAGGATTAGATAATAAACTTGTGGATAAAGGTCTAATCTGCCACCTATTATTGGCAGCAAGATGGTTGATAGCCAAGCATGGAAAGATTGCAAAGGGCTCCATGTTGAAAACTGGTACCAAAGGGTCTGGCAAATTGCTCTTATGTAAAAACTGACAGAGAAAATGAGGAAAGTGCGAGGGCATCTAAGTAAAATGACATGTAAGAAGATATGGTGCAAGTTTATTAACTTTATGAACAAAGATGAAGGGGGGAGACTGCCCCCTCTACCATATATAGATATCTGGAGTAGTTAATGAGGCAGCTATTGTCTGATAATCATTTTCCAACCCCTATAGATATTGGTACAATAAATCTGTAACTCTGTTCTAGATTTTGTGTATAAATATGTGTATATATATTGTAAATGTAACTCTCAACCTATGTAACCAGAAATAACAAAATAAAATATATATTAAAATGTTTTTAAAAAGAGTTTGTTCAGGGTCAGGGCTTATTGGGAATATGTCAGAGACAAAATCAGTGAAAGAAGTCTATGGCAGACAGTTATGGAACAAAACAGAACAAAACAAAAAGAATGTTGAATTCATATTTATGTAAGTATTTTAGAACTGTAAACAGTTTGGGACCAAGTTACTTGAAGGACTGCCTTCATCCATATCAGCCTGCCCGCACTTTAAGATCAAAAAGAAAGGCCCTTCTCACCTGGCCACTAGTGAGAGACATTAGGTGGTTTTCCACACGGGAGAGGGCCTTCTCAGTAGTGGCCCCACACCTGTGGAACAAACTCCCAACAATGATCCGCCATGCACCATCCTTACAGGCTTTTAAGAAGGCCTTAAAACATTTCATTTTACTATGGCCTTCTCTTAAATACTGTTTTGCTGCTGTGCCCTTACTGTTTTATTACTAGTTTTTAATGTTAGCTTTTATTGTTTTAATTGATATTTTACTTTCTATGTTTTTATTGTTTTTAATGTGTATACTGTTTTTATATATGGTTACAAGCTGCCTTGGGAGAACTTTTGCCCTGAAAGGCGGCTAAGAACACCAATATTAATTTATTTGCATTCAGCCATTTTGAAATTATTTTTATTTGCATTTTAAAGCAAATCTAACCGTGAGTTTTCATGTTTATTTTTGTCCACATACACCCACGTTAATTCATGTATTTTAAAATGTATAAAGTTGGTTTTCCAAAGCTCAAAGTGATGTAGAATAGAACAATCATCAAATATAATCCTATGGAAAAGGGACTATAGAACCCCAGGTGCCAGGACCTGTAAAATAATTAACTATGGAAGTATTATACAGAGAAGGGTTTAAAGCTCTGTAAAAGCCAAAGGTTTACCCTTAGCTTCACAACAACTGAATCTAAAACTTTGAAATCCAATATTTAACTTGATTTTAAATTGCATTTAGTTTTAATCTGCAGAAACCAAAGTTATTTATTAGCTTGCTGAAACATGTCAAGAGGATCCTGTAAATAGGTAATTGAACAATGATACAGCTTATATGTTTAGAAATATATAATCCACTGTTCAGTATTATACATTCCCAAACAGGAGAACAAAAATACAATTTAAAAACAATAAAAATATAGTTACAATCTTAAAGGCAAGCTCAAACCATCTTGGCCCACACAAGAATGGCAGAATATCAAACTGCTGCATAGCATTCTAGCATTTAAACTTAAAGGCCTGCCTTAAAAGAAACGTTTTCATTGCCCATCTAAAGGAGATGCATTCTCAGTTAACCAGAGGCCTCTGGTAGCCCCTCATCTTAGAGTGACCAGATAAAATCCAGGTCAGGGCTCATGTAACTTTAACAATTGTAGAGAAAAGGGAATTTCAGCCAGTGTCATTTGTATGCAATTAGTTCCTGGTGAAATTCCCTCTTCATCACAACAGTTAAAGTTGCAGGGGCCCTGCCTTCTTTTGTATATGGTCACTCTAGTACAGTGCCTGCAACTTTAACTGTTGTGATGAAGAGGGAATATCACCAGGAACTAATTGCAAACAAATGACACTGGCTGAAATTCCCTTTTCTCTACAACTGTTAAAGTTACATGAGCCCTGACCTGGATTTTATCTGGTCACCCTAAGCCTCATCCGGTTTGCATTCCACTACAAACTCACATAAATGTTGGTTTCTAGTGCTGTACAAAACTAGGTACTGATAGCACAGTACCATCACATGTAAAGCTCTCTGTAAACCACTGCCCATGTAGGTTTAAAGTAAACATCACCGAATAGCACCACATGAACATACAAAGCTATCTTGTACACAGTCAGACTATTGGAATGGTTAGCCCACTTCTAGTGATGGGAGAACCAGTGAAGTTTGAGCTCATCAAGGTTCTCTTTCTACCTCAAAACTCTGTCTGTCCTGTCCCCATTCCTGAATGCAAGCCTTTCTGATATTTGCACTGAAAAGATGCACATTTGGGTGCACTTATTTCTTTAAACATGCACCCAAATACATACTTCTCCTCCACATTGACTAAAGTGTGAAAATGTGTATTCCCCCCACCCCAGAATATGCATTTTTAAAGTGTGCATTTTTTAACGAAAGCATTTTACGAATACAATCAAAAGTTTAGGAAAATGCGAACTTTGCCTGAAAAATACATTCATGTTTGGGGCTCCGAACAGGGCAAGTTCTGGCAAAAAACAAATCAGCAAATCTTCACTCATTATTGTATGCTCCAACTGGCAGTAGCTCTCTAACGTTTCAAGCAGTCTTTCCCAGAACTGCAACTGGAAGGCCAACTACATGTTCTACTAATCATGACAGTGTAGTTTGAGTCTGCTATTTTTCTTTGCTCTTTCTTAATTTACTTCTCTATTTTTCATTACTCTCGAATAACCACACACAGGGCTCATCTATACCTGCAGGCCTTCTGGGACGAGGGGGGGAGGAGGATCTTGGCCTTTACAGCTTCTGGGATTGTCCCCTGAGGATGCACACGCCAGCATGTCATCTCGGAAGAGGGACGTTCCTGGAGCAGCAGAGGGGGGGTTGGGGGGGAGACGTTCATGCAATTGCAGGACCCTGATACAGTGCATCGGTGAGTTTATTTGAAAAATATATCAAAAAATTGGTGCCAGAAAACTCCGACAGCCATCCCAGGGATGGTGGAATTGCTACCCCCTACCCCCGATAGGCACAGAGTCACCCCGCCCAGCTCCATGCCCATTTGGAGCGCCCCACTACTCGCTTGGGAGGACCCGGGAGCCCGCGCCACACTGCCCACAGTCCTCAGGGTTGTCCCAGGACCGCAGGAAAAATCAGGAAAAGCCATGGTTCCGGTTATCCTGGGACAATTGACAGGTTGTCCCTGGTTGACCCCGGGATCAGCTGTGCGTCATTTGGATGCACAGGGATGACCTTGAGCTGAACCCGGGATAAATGGCAGGTGTAGGCCTGCCCACAGTCCTGATCAGGATTGGGACCATGGTGCTTGAGGAGAGAAGAGTTTAAGCCTTCCCCCCAACCCCTATTTTCCCCAAAACTACACATACACCGCAGGGGCTTAAATAAAAAAGCTCTACACTGGAATCAATGAAGGCTTTAAAAAAAACCTATGGGAGGATGGAGTTTCAAGGGGGAAATGAGAGAGAGGGAATTTAAACCCTTCCCTCCATGAGTGGAATACTCCTGATCCAGATTGGTACTGCACCACTACACAAGGGTAAAGAAAAAACAGCAGGCTCATCCACACCAATGCAATTAGTATAGTCCTGAGATTCTTTAGCAGAAGTCAGAGACGGAACAATGTACTTGGCAAAGTATGTGCTCTACCAACTCAACCATAATGTTGTCTCCAATTCATTTGTATTAGCACTGAATGTAAGTGAAATATTATCACAGAAATATTATCACAGATATTTAGAATTAAATGTTCTCTTCAGAAAATACAGAGATTGTTTTAAATGCAATATTCTTTTTAGTACTGGAATATCAAAAACAAAAACAAAGAAAACTGGCAAGTATCAAATTCACAGAGCTACTTTTGCCCCATTTCCTCCAGAATGTGCAATAAAAAACATCTTCAGGATGTGAATATCAAGATAGCGTCTGTGCGTCACTCACTCACACTTAACATGTCAAATTTCAGATGTGAGACTTAAAAAGGTCCCCAAACTGACCCTACTGGATCTGTTTCTATTGAACAGGTCCTTGTTTTGCAGACACTTCTGTTATACAGCAATCTGCCAATTTCTGTTCATTGCTTGTGCTACTGACATGTTAAAAATCTGGTTGAATTGAGCTAATCCTTTAGGTCTGTTTGGTACTGATACACGAGCAATGATCAGGTTAGGCCAAACTGAGCAGGCATAAAAGTCCAGACCCTCTCAAAAATAACTAGGACAAAACAAGAGAACTTGTTTGGCAGGTAGGAAATCACGGTTATTTATTGTTTAAAACAGGTAAACTAAAGAGGAAAATGTGCTTTAAATTCTAGATAGACTGAGGCAGGCAAATATAAGGAGGTGTTGCATTGGTCCTCAACATCATCAATTATTTCAATAAGTGGTTGGGTACAGAGGACATACATTGATGGGGTAAGGGAAACTAGTCGTTGAGGGACCAAAAGCAATTGAAACTCGCACCAATGCTGCCTAAGTTAGGATCCAAACCTACGGGTGCATGTGGGCATGGGGATTACAAAATTCATCAGATCCTTTCCAAGCCTACAATTATATGAGAAAACACTTAAGGCTGCAATCCTATGCACACTTACCTGGGAGTAAGCCCTACTGAACAGAGTTGGACTTTTTTATGAGAAAATATGTACAGGATTGTGCTATTAGTAAAGAAAAATTGTACCTGTAATGTGAGAAATTTATTAAGACTGCATAGAATGTACTCTTCATGTAAATACGAACACTTTTAATTTCGATATAAGGTGTATAAATGAAAACCAGGCACCACAATATTTCACCATTATGGAAGATATATGCTTGGGGGTTTTATTGCTGAAAATTTTATGATAGCATCTGTGCATGCTCTCATGGGTAATGAAATAACGATATTGCTCTCCTGAGAGCTACAGGATATTTTTAGAAACTATTCTAAAAAGCTGGCTGCACAGCAGATTGAACGTCCCGTCTGTCATATTGTACACCTTTATGAAAGCAATATTAATTATTAAATACATTTATAATATAATTTCCTACTCATGATAATATCCCAAGTATGGATGGGCAAGTTTTATTACTATAGTTTAACATCTACATACAATGATTGTCACAGATTTTTGCAGACATTTGTAGAAGAATTCTTGATATAATCAGTTTTCCTTTTTTTATGGCACCAATATTAAAATACACCATTCCCGAATTCAATATGACAAATGCAAAGTTATTGTCTTCTTTTAAGTAAACAAACATAGAATGCTTTGTACAAGCCAGAGATTCATGCATTTGAGCATCCTGCCACACATTTTGCCAATGCAAATACAGATATGTAACTGAATGTACATTCATGTCAACTTTTATTTTTGATCATCTTTTACTTTTCGTCTAGATGTCGCTGCCATTAGAACTAAGGCAAGTAGAACAACTTTAGTCCTACTTAGAGTATACCTATTGAAATGAAAGGAACAAATTAACCAACTTTTTTTGTTAATCCAGGTCCAATCAGTATGTTGTTAAATATGATTAGTTTCCTACAACTACAGCTGGGTCAAGAGCAAAACGGACAGTACTTTAAATTTGTAATTAGCAGCCAAACCTTTTTTGTTGTTTTCATTTTTCTCTACAGTGGGCCTGATCTGGACCTTAAACTCATCATCTCTCATGCAAGGGTCCTGATCCAGTTTTGGGGACCCTGCATCTAGAGTAAAAATGGGGGGGGGGGGGAAATCTACCTGCTATGGTTTTTAAGAAATTAAAATGTAGCTTATAAGAAAGACCCCTTCTGCACTAAGATGCATAAAATAGTGTCTGCCTGACCTTTGGCCTGATTTTATAATTAGCTCTGTAGGTTGCATTTTAAGGTATAGGAATATTTGTGTCTGAGCACTGTACAGTGTACACATTATTATGCTTTACTGTACTGTCTGTAATTTATGACATTTACAAGTCTTAAAACAGGGCACTTGTTCGTAAACAACTAACATTTTTCCATTCAGCTCCCCTCCTACTGTGTTCATTATAAGGTGTACAACAACATTTCAAGCAAGATGGCAACTGGCTAGCTTACTGCAACAATATTTTAGCTGCTAATTACAGAAATACAGCTGAGAAGACCAGTCATGATGATCTTGTTAAAAACCCAATTAAAGTTTGGGCAAATGGTGCCATGCAGAGAGAAACTGTTCACTTATATTAGCACAATGCAGATATATCTATGGTGTTGCTAGGAGACAAGTTGTTGTTGGATCATATTGTTGCATCATATTATTGTTTATTTTTCAAAATCAAATGCAAATCCCCATAAAGCAAACATATTGTACAACCATGAATAATAGAGAGAAAGAGACCTAAGATAAGCAAAAGATAATAAAGCTTATTGACTCTCCAGCTGCGCTCTCTAATAGTGATGCCAATAAATACAAAGAAGTTTCTCTTCATTGCTAATGCAGGTCTCTTTTTTTTTTTTAAAAGATGCACTGAAATCATGAGGGACAATGAGATGGGATATGCAAGGGATGGAACACACTTTTGACAATGTTAGTCACTTGTTCAGAGAAAAGAAAAAGAGATACCAGAATTCATCTCTAAAACAAAAGGACACATTTTAAGACCCTTGAAAGGGGTTTGAGAAGGGCATTTCCCATGATATACATACACATTTATTTTGTTTCACGACTGCCTATGCAGGGTTTGGAAACAATACAAAAACACTTCAAAAGCTGTTTATCAGAGATGAAAGGGGAGGAGTGTAGACATGCTGAGAAGTGATCCCTCCATCTCCAACCTAAGATTAGTGCTCCAATTCAAGAAGAATATCGGGGAGTAAAAAAACAACAACAACATCAGTTTAACTTAGCTTTACAGCCACCCTTTGAGGTAGGGCATTAATTAGGCTGACCATATGAAAAGGAGGACAGGGCTCATGCAACTTTAACAGTTGTAGAGAAAAGGGAATTTCAGCAAGTGTCATTTGTATGCAATTAGTTCCTGGTGAAATTCCCTCTTCATCACAACAGTTAAAGGTGCATGCACTATACTAGAGTGACCATATACAAAAGAAGGCAGGGCCCCTGCAACTTTAACTGTTGTGATGAAGAGGGAATTTCACCAGGAACTAATTGCATACAAATGACACTGGCTGAAATTCCTTTTTCTCTACAACTATCCTCCTTTTCATGTGGTCAGCCTACATTAATATCCTTGTTGAACAGGAAGGGAATGAAAACTAGGAAAAACAGTATTCAAACCCAGAGCTTCTTGTATAGCTTCCTAAAATTTCATTGGCAGATCATTTTGATTGCCAGTCATCTGCCAATGACTTCCAATCCTCTAAACAAATCATTTGTGGAGATCATTAAGATTACGGCTGCCATTTTGTGCAGAAATCCAGGCATTCCCAGGGTTTAAGAAATGCCTGGCGCAGGCTAACCATATGAAAAGGAGGACAGGGCTCATGTAACTTTAACAGTTGTAGAGAAAAGGGAATTTCAGCCAGTGTCATTTGTATGCAATTAGTTCCTGGTGAAATTCCCTCTTCATCACAACAGTTAAAGTTGCAGGCACTATACTAGAGTGACCATATACAAAAGAAGGCAGGGCCCCTGCAACTTTAACTGTTGTGTTGAAGAGGGAATTTCAGCAGGAACTAATTGCATACAAATGACACTGGCTGAAATTCCCTTTTCTCTACAACCGTTAAAGTTACATGAGCCCTGTCCTCCTTTTCATATGGTCAGCCTAGCCTGGTACTTCCCTTTTAGAGCATTAGATTACCCAGTTCTTCAGTGTTTTTGAAAACTTTATATTGGATTGTTGTAACTTCAAGCTCTGTTACAGAATGTCTTCATAGAATGAAACACTCACCCACTAGTTTCTGAGTGTTATCATTTTAATGGATGGAAATAAAAACGGCTAACACTAAGAAACCAGTAGGTAAGAATTTCAGGCTCCCAGGACATTTTGTAACAGGATTTACAGTTACCATACTGCAATAACAACTAATACTTCAAAGGGAGATTCCAGCATGAATTCACCAAATTTGAATTATCAAATCTGATTTGCTTGAACTTGTCTTTAAATTGATATAGAACTCTGTGTTGGTTTTGTTAGTATGGATTAACATGGCTGCTCCTGGGGATACTTAGGGTCAGACTACACCTTTTTAAAAAGACACAACTAGCAGCTATGTATTTTTCATTGTTAAGTTATATGATCTAGAGTTATGGTGACTTGAATGGGAATAGTTCCTATAAATGATTCATATCTTTACAAGCTATGGAAAGTATTAAAGGAATTGCCTGAATGAAGATACATGTATGGCTTATAACAATTCTGTTGTTATTCATTAATGTGTGTTTTGTAGAATGTAATAGCTCCAAAAATAGATTACCTAGATTTATAAAGTAGCATTAACAGACTCGATAGTTTCCAAACACACATTTGAAAGAGTTATAAAGTGTATATAAGACCTCAGGGATGTCCTTTCATAATGCTTACACTAATTCATAAGAAGTTTACCTAAAATGCTCTCAAGTGATCCTTTCTGTCCCACAAATTCAGATAAGTTTATTACAACTACTATCAGTGACCATAGGTGTGAGCATCAGGTGTGCTGGGTGTGCCCAGGCACACCCTAATGTTTCAAGCAATAAGCGCTGAATTGAGGGGGGCCTTGAGTAGAGATCCAGAGGGGGATCCAGATGCAGCAGGAACGGCCCTACGGCTGCCCTCCGTTTGCTCCGCAACCGTGCCAAAGAGCCGCTGCCTCTGAGAGAGCACCGCTGCTCCCGGTAGCAGGAGCAAAAAGGAATCACTCTGCTGGGAGCCCTTCTGCCAGGAGCCATGCTTCAAAGAGGCCAGGAGGAGGGGCCCCAAAGGCCAATATTGCCTCGTCAGACCCTCTTCCGGCCAGTGTCACAACAAAGTCCCACCAATGCTGAGCCTTGAGGAGCATCCCATTCCCCCCACCCCCATCACCTGCAATGGTCCTCCTGCGGCCAGGCAAGCTGAACGCAGAGTACGGCACCTGTGTCTACAATGTTTAATAAATAAATAAATAAAAATAATGTCGTTCATGATTCAATAAATGTTCGTCTTTAAAAATAAGATTCCCCTGGACTCTCACCCTAAGGAAATGTGCTCCATATGCCTATGCCAGTGACCATAACTAAGGCCATGTCTACACCAGGGATTTATCCCGGGGTCGTCCCTAGGTCATCCCTGTGCGTCCACATGACGAACAGGAGATCCCAGGGGCAACTGGAGACGACCAAGGGACAGCCCCAGGAGAACGGAACCCAGGGATATCTTGGTTTTTCCACTGTCCTGGGTCCTA
Source organism: Anniella stebbinsi (assembly GCA_029215795.1). Classification (NCBI taxonomy): domain Eukaryota; kingdom Metazoa; phylum Chordata; class Lepidosauria; order Squamata; family Anniellidae; genus Anniella; species Anniella stebbinsi. Next base: position 228,297,492 of record JARDYH010000001.1, read on the forward strand.
AAATGGACATGGAGCCACACGGGGTGGCTCTGTGCCCATGGGGGGGGGGGCAGCAATTCCGCCATCCCTGGAGGGGTTGGGAGCAGGGTTTTGTTTGTTTTTTTAAAATCTCACCTTTCCCCAGACCTGGGTGAGAGGCAGAGGGAAGGAATGTATGTGAGACTCCATGTGAGAGATGACTGGGAATGACTGAATGACTGGGAAATACTTTTATATTGCTAGTGGATTAGTTAGCCTGATGTCCTTTTTGTGACCAGTGGCTAGCTATTACCACAAGCTATCATCTATGATGTGCTAGTTGAATGAGTATGATTGATTGGTTGAATGGAGCATCAAATTGAGCTACTTGTTAATTTTTCATTGATAATTGTATTCTTGTATTTGGTTTGCTATTGTGTGTATTGCAGAGCATAATGTGTAAGGTAAAGGGAGTGGCAATATGTGTTATGCAGGGCAGAGGGAGATATGGCGATGGCAGGGCGAAGTGCCATTACAGGAGAAGGAGAGATAGATACTTACACCCATCTTACCTTCCGGTCACCCTGCTACCCTGAGGATCTTGGAGAATTAACCAGGCCACCCACAGAACCTCTCCTTGCTCCTATGTAATGTCAGGTTGGTTAAAAATAAAACGAATATTATCTATGATCTCCTTACAGATGAGGAGGCTGATCTGGCATGCTTCACAGAGACCTGGCTGGGAGATGGCAGTGGCCTAATATGGGCTCAGGCTCTCCCAGATGGGTACTGTGTTAGCGAGCAGGTGAGGAAAAGTGTGTGTGTGTGTGTGTGGAGTAACTGTGGTCTACAAAGACAATCTTAACCTGACCAGACTTCTTGTCCGGGAATTGAATTACATCAAGTGTTTATACCTGAGTCTGAAGGCCAGGGATAGACTAGGGATTCTGTTAGTGTACTGGCCAGCCCGCTACCTATCTGATTCCCTGGCCGAGCTCACAGAACTGGTCTCGGAGCTGGTGTTGGAGTCGCCCAGGCTTTTGGTCCTGGCCAACTTCAACATCCCATTCGGGACCGGTTTGTCAGGTGCAGCTCGGGAGCTCATGGCATCCATGACAAACATGGGCCTATCCCAACTGGTCTCTGGACCCACACATTCAGCAGGTCACACCCTCGATGTTGTTTTCAGTTCCAAACAGACGGATTTGTGGGCAGAGGTGATAAATATCTCTGCACTGTCATGGTCAGACCATTTTCTGGTCAGGGTTCGTATCACAGCTACCACCCGCCCCTGCAGGGGTGGCGGACCTATTAAGATGGTCCGCCCCCAAAGGCTGATGGATCCTCTTGGATTCCAGGAAGCCTTACAAGGTTCTATGGCTGGTATCATCGATGATCCTGTAGAAGCCCTGGTCAATAGATTGAATCAAGACTAACTAGGGCTATTGACATGATCGCCCCCAAACGTCCTCTCCGACCCGCTTCCGATCGTGCACTCTGGTATACAGAAGATCGCAGGAAGTTGAAGCGGGAAGGATGACGTCTGGAGCGCCGATGGCGGAAAACTTGACTTATATCTTCGTTCCTATGGGGTGGCAATACGTGCAGTTTTCTCTGCACGCATTGTGTCTGCGAATTTGCATCGAACAGAACTGTTAAGGGTGGTGAGGGATCTAACCCAGGCACCTTCCCCCCTGAAGCCGGTTTTAGAGCCTTCGGTAGTTCACTGTGATGTGTTTAATGATCATTTCACAGATAAAATCTCTCGGATAAGAGCCAATTTAGATGTCGTCGTTATAACAGAAGCTGACAATGAAGTGTCCAGCGACTCCGCGAGTAGGATTACACTGGATCAGTTTCAGTTGGTGAGTACCGAGGACATGGACAAGCTGCTTGGATGAGTAAGGAAGACAACTTGTCCTCTTGATCCCCGTCCTTCTTGGCTGGTCGCCCAGGGAGGAGATGCAGTTAAACTACAACTACAACATCTTATTAATGCATCTCTCAGGGAGGGGAATTTTCCACCATGTTTAAACGAAGTGGTGTTACGCCCACTTCTAAAAAAGCCCTCCCCGGACCTTAATAATTACAGACCGGTATCAAATCTTCCATTTTTGGGCAAGGTGATAGAGAGGGCAGTTGCCTTCCAACTCCAAGCAGTCTTGGATAATACAGATTTTCTAGACCCATTTCTAACAGGCTTCAGAGCGGGATACGGAGTTGAGACAGCTATGGTTGTCTTAGTGGATGATCTTCGCATGAGTATTGACAGGGGGATTGTGTCCCTCTTGATACTTTTAGATCTCTCAGCGACTTTCGATACCATCGACTATGGTATCCTTCTGGAATGCCTGGTGGGTTTGGGAATTGGAGGCACTGTGCTCCAGTGGTTCCGGTCCTACTTCCCACGTAGGTTCCAGATGGTGATGCTTACGGATAGTTGCTCCTCAAAAATGGAGCTGTTGTGTGGCATACCACAAGACACCATCCTATCCCCAATTATGTTTAACATCTACATGAAATCACTGGGAGAGATCATCTGAAGGCATGGGGCAGGGTGCTATCAGTATGCCGATGACACTCAAATATATTTCTCTGTGCCTTCAATAACAGGATTAGCTAAGGATAGTATGTCTCCTCTGAATTAATGCTTTGAGGCGGTAATGGGCTGGATGAGGAAAAACAAACTGAAGCTGAATCCAGATAATACGGAGGTGCTTCCTGTCAAGGGCTCTGACGCGGATTTGGAAGTGTGTAAACTAGTTTTGGATGGGGCTACACTCCCCCTGAAAGACTGTGTTCGCAGCTTGGGGGTGCTCCTGGATCTGTCGCTGTAAATGACAGACCAGATAGATGCGACTGCCAGGAGTGCCTACTATCAGCTTTGGCTATTGCGCCAACTGAGCCCTTTCCTAGAGCTGGAAGAACTAAAGACTGTAGGGCACGCACTGGTAGCTTCGAGGCTCGACTTCTGTAATGCGCTGTACCATTGTACCTAGTTTGGAAACTTCATTTAGTTCAAAATATGGCAGCCAGGTTGGTCACCGGTACATCTAAGGATGTTCTAAAATCACTTCATTGGCTGCCAATCAGTTTCCGGGCGAAATATAAAGTGTTGGTTATTACCTTTAAAGCCCTACATGGTTTGGGTCCAGGTTACCTGCGGGATCGCCTTCTCCCGTACAATCTGCCCTTCACACTCAGGTCCTCTGGGGAGAACTTACTTCAGTCAGCCAAAACTAGGCTGACAACTGTTACCCAGAGGACCTTTTCTTCTGCCGCCCCCAGACTCTGGAATGGCCTGCTGGAGGAGATTAGTCAATTTAACACTCTCTCTGAGGTTAAGGCAGCTATAAAAACTATCCTCTTCCGGCAGGCCTACCCAGACAAACTTTAAATCAAGAATTTTAAAATGTGTTGATTGTTTTATATGTTCTTTTAGTTAATTAATTTATTTGATCTATATTGTTATTGTACAAATGTTTTTTCCTGCCTCGATCCAAAGGGAGAGGTGGGTAAGAAATCAATATTATGATTATGATTATGATTATGATTATGATTATGATTATTATTACGTGGCTCCCCTTCAGGGGAAAAATGGCACCCGCAACATCCCTCTTCTCTTCCGGGATGTCACGCAGCGGTCTAGACGCTGGGGAAGGATCGCGGAAGCAGGTAAGTCCGTGATCCTCCCCGCTTAGGTGTAGATGAGCCCTAAGAAAGATGGCAAGTGTAATTACATCTCTTTCTCTCTTTGGGAAACTAGGAGAAAAAAACTTATAGAATATTGGTTCTCTTAAGTTCCTCTGTCTGTTTATGCAGGTAAACAAGAAACAGAAGTGGCTTAGAAAATCTGGCTACAATGAAGAGTCTATAAAAACTCATCATTGCCCATTTAAGAAGCCTTAAGGCTTTTTAGAGTGAAGAAGCATGCCTCACATTTTAAAAGAATCCAGTCTGAGGCAATTTTCACTTGGAAATTCCATTGTGTTTGTTACATAACAGTCCCAGTAGCTTGACTTGCATGTTTTGAAAAAGGAATGAGGGGCTAATTGCCTAAGGATCACAAATGATTTCCTAACAAATTCCTTACAGGTTTTTTTTGTGTGCGGGGGGGGGGGGGGGAGTGTCTTCAGTTGGCATGAATGCAAATGCAGAGTTGTTTGTAACAGCTATTTGTTAAACCAACATAATTTGCAACTTTAAATAAATTTAAATATTTGCCATTATTAAATGGAATGTTGGATCATACTGATATATTTTCAATACTAGGCAAGTAGAGAGGAGTGTGATTTTTTTTTAAAAAAATACATTGCCTTTAGTGGGTTGATGCGCTTTTCACCATCTTTTAAAACTTGTTAAAAATGTTAATTGGAATATCTCAGTGAAGAATGAAGATTATATTATGAGTTGCTAAATAATATTTACATTGTCAGACTTTAGGGCTAGTGCATGCATGCATATTTATCGCTTGATAACTGCCACACAAATTAGTATTTTGCATATTTAAATCAGCCAGGAGAGAGCTAAAGCTACAGAGAAAACTTTCATGATCATCTCTTGGTGTTCTATCAAATGCAATAATTTTTCGGTTGAGTTTGCCTATTTAGCTACAAGTGATCAAGTGGTTAGAAACAGAGTAATGCTCATGTATATAAGAACCATCATTACGTTTTCAGATACGTTTTGCCATGATGGGAAGAAAATAATTAAATAATATTTTGTTAAGAATTTGATCCCAAATGGTCTTGTGCTCCATATGTCCTCTGTGCCCTTCCTTCCCTCACACGTTGTAAGCCAATTAATTACTTCATAGGGCATAGGTCCCCTCTACAAGGATTCGCTTTTGCGCCCGGTTAGGCGATTATGCGCATAATCGCTGAAGCGCATTTATGCCTAATACCTCTGCACGAGAGGCGGCGAGAGGCGGCGAAGCGCATTAAGGGATGACCAAAATGCGCTTTACAAGTAGTTAATGCGCATAAGCGCTTGTTCACATAGGCAAAATGCGCTTTAACGGCCGGAGCAAAATAAAACTCGCTGTTTGCTGGTTTGGATATAGGATCAAACTATGGTTTGCTTGAACCAGGAAGTAATTGGCACTAGGCATGTGAGAGTACAAAGCAGGAGCAAGGAGGGAGTGTGTGGATATGGGACTAGTTCTTGAATCTTCCAAACAATGATTTTGAAGATTGGAAATGCAATGTGTGAAGCAAGCCAGTATCTATGATAAGAAGAGTGAGAATGCATTCTTCTTCTAGCTGGTAGATCTCTGTAATAAGCACTACACCTTTAAAAAGTGGCATATTGATACAATACCAGGTGTGTGGGGAGTGTGGGGGGAATGCTCTTGGAATTCTGATCAATACTAAGAAAGGTTTAAAAATACTTCAAATATCATTTTTTGTGTTTGAAGATTTAATCAGATAAGTGAATCAATGTATTCGAAACAAGAGCAGCTTGCTGTGGGTCAGAATAAAATATAATGGTCAGGATGCTGCCCTCTAGTGGTACAAAGAACTGAAGTGGACTGTTTTCTGTCAAGTGAAATGTTACTGATTTTGCCTTAAATTTTAAATTGCCTTGTAACCACACTTAGAGAAATGTTTATGAAGGGCAGTATAGAAATATCTTAGATAAATAAAATAAATTTACATGTTCACCTGGGAAAATTCAGAAAGCTATGTCACAGACACATCTCAAAACTATTTTCTTTGTTTTTCAGAGTCATTATGTTAGCACTGAAAAATGCTTAGTTAGGCTTAGTTTAGTTAGGCTGCAATCCTATATCCACTTACAATAAGCCCTATTGAATCCAATGAGACTAAATACGGTAGTTGTGTATAGGATTGAATAGCAGCCAAAATTAACTTTTTTTGGTCAAGTTCCCTTTGATATTTATTTATTTAATTACATTTGTGTACCGCCCCAAAGCTGAAGCTCTCTGGGTAGTTTACATAAGATTAAAACAATTAAAAACAATATACGAAAATTAAAACAGCAAAAACATACAATATACACACAATATACACATACATCTAAGGCCCTTCTCCGAGTGCCTCCTCCGAGGGAAGTTCAGAGGTCGGCAACAAGAGAAAGGGCCTTCTCTGTGGTGGCCCCCCAATTGTGGAACGATCTCCCCGAGGAGGCCCGCCTGGCGCCAACATTGTTATCTTTTCGGCGCCAGGTCAAGACTTTCCTCTTCTCTCAGCATTTGGCAATATCTGAGGAGCCTGGGTTTGTTTTGTTTTGTGTTTTTGTAGCTTTTTGTAGTGTTGTAGTGGTTTTTAAATGTACAGATTGTGTGTATGTTGTATGTTTTTGTTGTTTTAATTTTTGTATATTGTTTTTAATTGTTTTTAATCCTATGTAAACCGCCCAGAGAGCTTCGGCTATGGGGCGGTATACAAATGTAATAAATAAATAAATAAATACATTTAAAACCACTATAACATCTTTAAAAAGCTATAAACCTAAAAATAAAATAAACCCAGGCTCATCAGATATTGCTAAATGCCTGAGAAAAAAGGAATGTCTTGACCTGGTGCCAAAAATATAACAATGTTGGTGCCAGGCGGGCCTCGTCAGGGAGATCGTTCCACAGTTGGGGGGCCACCACAGAGAAGGCCTTTGTTGCCGATCTCTGAGCTTCCCTCAGAGTAGGCACTCAGAGGAGGGCCTTAGATGTTGAATGTAGTGTTTGGGTAGGTTCATGTCGGGAAAGGCGTTCCGTCAGGTACTGTGGTCCCAAGCCGTGTAAGGCTTTATAGGTTAAAACCAGCACCTTGAATCTGGCTCGGAAACATACAGGCAGCCAATGCAAGCGGGCCAGAGTAGGTCTTATATGCTCGAACCTGCTGGTCTTAGTTATCAATCTTGTGTGAAGGTTCATTAGGCTGAGAGATAGTGACTGCCACCATAGAGGTTTGTGAGGATTTGAATATGCCCTAGTCTATTATTATTATTATTATTATTATTATTTATATCCCATCTTTGCCCTAGGGCTGGGACTCAAGGCAGTTTGCAAGATTAAAACATGTATAATTAGAACATACAAATATAAATTTAGAAAAGTTAAAATAGAATTAAACATGCCATAAAACTAAACACATTAAAAAAAAATTAAAAACATGACAGATTTTTTTAAAAAAAAATTTCCAATACATTAACACAGGTCCAAAGTAGTTCCAAAAGCCTGCCAGAATAAAAAAAAAAAATTTGCCTGACTCCGGAAATGTAGCACAGAGGGAGCCAGCCTAGCCTCCCTAGGAAGGGAATTCCAGAGCCTTGGAGCAGCCACTGAGAAGGCCCTCTCCCACATAACCATCAAGCGTGCCTGGGATGTTGGTGGGACTGAAAGAAAGGCCTCCCCAGAAGATCTCAGAGAATGGGCAGGCTCATATGGGAGAATACGGTCTTTCAGATAACCTGGACCCAAGCCATATAGGGCTTTATAGGTGATAACCAGCACTTTGAATTGTGCGCAGAAACAGACCGGAAGCCAGTAGAGCTGCTGTAACAGAGGAGTTGTGTGCTCCCTGTAACCAGCCCCTGTCAACAATCTGGCTGCAGCTCTTTGAACCAGCTGAAGTGTCCGAACAAGGCAGCCCCACGTACAGCGTGTTACAATAATCCAAATGGGATATAACTAAGACATGTATCACCGTGGCCAGGTCCGACATCTCAGGACTATACCACACGACTATACCACACTCTGCCATATAATTCAAATAAAAGCTTCGCAAGCACCATTGTCTCCACTAACACATAAAAACACACAAATACTATACCCACTTAGATGGGAGTAAGACCCATTGAACACAATGGGGCTTACTTCTGCGTAAACATGTATAGGATTGTACTGTTAAGTATGTGTTGATGAAGAGGAAACCTTTTACCGATTCAGAGTATTACATATTCCTGTTTGGAATTCAGCATTATAGTGGCTTTCATTTGGTCAGAGTTAATGAGATCAACTACAGACGCTTGTTTAACTGCTTTAGTTCTTCAAGCTCCAAATATCTCAAAGTGATTTATATTCCGTAAGTATAAACATAGAAGGATCACAGAGCATATCGAATAGAATAAAACCTTACCAGAACTTCAAAACTCTTGAAGTTAAAGAAAAGGTTCCAGCACACACACACACACACAATCAGTCCCATTACCACATATTTACTGGGTCACTTCCATGTTGTGAATGTTCCCCAAAAACTTTTTTATACTTTACTTAGAAGTTTGCCAAAGCTGCAAGCATTTGAACATAAATCTTTCATGCTAATGGTCCCTCTGCCTGAGGCTAATTTCTTTTTCAAATTTCAATTCTAATAGTGTCATAACTTCTTGGGGGGAGTTTGCGGGGCAGTGACACAGGTTTTAAAATAACCCTTATATGAGAATCTGAAAGATCTTTGAACTTCAAAGGAGGTGACTTTTCACTTTTCCATGCCCTAAAAATCTAATGAAATCTGATTGATTACAAATATCTAACCATCTCTCTTTGCATCAATTGAGAGCATTTTTGGTTTGGTTTGCATTAAGATTTATTAGCAATGACTCATCCCAATAATGAATTCTACAAATGCTTCATGGGACTACTTTACATGAATGCAAGATGATTTTTCCGCAATTACTGCTTTTAGCAGCTCCAGTCCAAGGTGGTGTATGTGATATTTGATTTCAAGATTTGATATTTGACTTACAAAATGTGATTATCAATATTTATTCATATCTGGCAGCTGACATTTGACAGCTGATATGCAATGACAGTCCTGCCAACAACTCCACACAATGGCCCACATTTTTTTGTTTTTTTGTTATTTTGTTTCAACATGAGGATGAAGGGACACAGCAGAAAGTACCATGGCAGAGCCATACATCACCATGAACTGTTCATGTCTCATCCTTTTTTTCAACTGGTGCAGAACAGTGAAACAAATGACCTTGTAATGTTTCAATACTATTATTTTTATTTCAACTACATTCTGTGATTAATCCTGATCGTGTGTGTGTGTGTGTGTGTGTGTGTATAGGTTTAGATCCAGCCTTAGTCATGCTCAGAACAGACCCATTGAAATCAATGGGATAAGTTAGCCATGACTGAATCCCATTGATTTCAATGGTACTTCCATGATATGACTAAGGCTGGATCCAACCCAATTTATATAAATACTTAATTCCCAGAACCATTGAATTTAACTTTTCACAATCCCACCCTAATTATTCTCTTCTCATTCCTATTTATTCTATAATCTTATATATATAATTCAAAGTTGAGAGTTAGTTTGTCATCCCTTTTTGACTGCCTTCCTGTTCACATTTCATTGGAAAGCTAATAATAATAATAATAATAATAATAATAATAATATATTTATTTATAACCCGCCTCTCCCTCCGGATCGAGGTGGGGGACAACAATAAATATAAAACACAAAGACCACAAAATAGATGAAATATTAAAAACAAATAAAAACCAATACATCATTAAAAACATCTTAAAATTTAACTGGGTAGGCCTGCCGGAAGAGAACAGTCATCATGGCTCTCTTAAATTCATGAAGACTACTGATTTGTCGAATCTTCTCCGGCAGACCATTCCACAGTCTGGGAGCAGTAGAAGAGAAGATCCTCTGGGTAACACTCGTCAGCCTAGTTCTGGCTGATTAGAGTAAATTCTTCCCAGAAGACCTGAGTGTGCGGGGCAGATTATATGGGAGAAGGTGATCCCACAGGTAACCTGGACCCAAACCATTAGGGCTTTAAAGGTAATAACCAACACTTTATTGGTTATTACCTTTTGGTTATTACCACGCCTGGAAACTGATTGGCAGCCAATGAAGCGATTTTAGAACTGGTGTAATGTGGTCACCCCTAGATGTACCGGTGACCAACCTGGCTGCCATATTTTGAACAAGTTGAAGTTTCCGGACTAGGCACAAAAGTAGCCCTATGTACAACGCATTGCAGAAGTCAAGCCTCAAAGTTACCAGCATGTGTACTACCGTCTTTAGGTCTTCCAACTCTAGGAAGGGGCGCAGATGGCGTATCAGCCAAAGCTGATAGTAGGCATTCCTGGCCGTCGCATCTATCTGGGCTGTCATTTGGAGCGACGGACACACAAATTCCACAAATAACAAATGCTTTTACTATAATTCAAAATCGGGGTTTATTTATGCACAGAAAGCTTTTTTTAAAAAAAAGAATTAGGCTACCTTCTATAACAGTGTACTATAAAGTATTATTTTTAATATCAAAATATGTCAAGTATAATTAAACAAACATAATTAATTGCTCATTGGGATAAACCGAAATATAAAAAAAGTCTTGGTAACTGTATAAACACAGGTGCAGGTCAAAGTCCAATAATATGGCAGTAACATATGGCCTGTAAGCAAATTACGAAGGGATTACGAGACACCTACAGTTAAAAGTAACCCCGTCAAAGTTTAATTATTGTTCAGAAAGTAAGTCTTTAGCTGTTAACTTTAACAAAATAATATTTAAAAATCTCTATATACCTTTAGTTAAGTTAAACCTTTCATTAGATTTTATTTTTCTCCATGAACTGTGTTCACAAGGAACCAATTACCTCTAATTGTGTTTTTACTTTTTTAGTATCACGTAATTCATCCATGAGGGAGCAGCAGCTGCACACTTGGTCAGCACTTGCAGGAACTCCTGCAAGTGCCAGCTGAATGCACTTCGCTCATCTTTTGACTCCTCCTTGTGCAGAAGGATGAGCCCATTTGAGCCGAGGCCCTTCCCTTTATGCACCGTTTGCTGTCCAAATTGGTCCATCAGTCCCCCACCCCAGCAATGAGAAATATCCACCGTAACTTTTCATTTGTAACTCTGAATTCACTCTGCTGCTGAGGCAAATCCAGGGAAATAAACAGGGGTTGGGAAAAAGAGGAGGATTGTACTGAGGCGAGAAGCAGGAGAGTGCAGTAGACAAGGAAACATGTGGAAGGAGTTTTAGAATGTTTTTAGGATGTTTTAGGATGTTTTAATGCAGTTTTAATAATATTTGTCATGTTTTAATTAGTTTTATGTATTTTATCATGTTGTTGTTCCCCGCCTCGATCTAGACGGAGAGGCGGGTAAGAAATAAATCGTTATTATTATTATTATTATTATTATTATTAAAATGGCATGGTCAGGTCCCACTCAGTCAACAAGTCAATCAGAAACTGCAGGGACCCTGCAGGATAAGCAGTTTAGCAGAAGCAGGTGAACATAACAAGCTCAATAGGAAAAATGCCACTAGGGTTGTTACTGGTGTTGGTGTTTTTTTAAGGCAAAATATCACATTTGTTACCAGTTCAGATCACTCCCTGCTACTACATTCCCACTCAGACTGACAAGCAAGTGGGGATTTGAGCTATGTGCCAAGAGGACCCTACTACTTGGTCATACAGGATACTGAATTGGGCTACAAGTGCATTCAGTGAGCTCACCGACTCATGGTATACAACACACATTACTAATTGATCATGCACAGTTTGCTCTCAAATGGCTGCCAAGTACTGGTTTATGTTACTTTTCGATATGGAAAAGATTATTGTACCTTGTCAATTTCATATGGTGAATAACTTTAGTAGTGTGCCCAAGCACTGTGACAGCTGGTATTTACTGCGGTATGTGAATCCGGATTAATAATAATTTGCCAAATTCATACTGGATGTTAAATGTCTCAGATCAAAGCTGATATGAATAATCTGAGCTTGATAAAAAAAAATGAGACATTTCTGGGTTTGATAGTTTGGTTCTGACTGATAGAAAGTGAGAAATGAGAAGTGTATTTCAAGCAAATAAAGATACTGTTTGCTAACTAAAGAAAAAACTAGCCATTCCTTTAAAAATTATTTTCGCTAACAATTATTAAAAGTTGGTCTTGTACTGTGCACTAATCAAAAGTTTACTGGAAAACAATTACCATAAAAATACAGTTTTGGTATCGTTGAACTGTGATATGGTTCTCTGGGGATAAGCTTGAATCTGCATTTGGTTACCAAGGAACAAGTTTTTTTATCTTTGTTTAATAACTTCTCTCCCAGCTAATGGGTTTGGCTGGTTTGCCAGTCCGGCAGAAATAATATTTCACACATAATATTTCTAAGATTGGCTTTGTAGTTTTAACCAGACAAAATACAGATGCCAGGGTAATGTTGGCTAGTGTGAACAATTACTAAAATGCACTTCCCCTGTAATTCTATTTGGGGGGAAATAGAGGTGAGAGGAATCAGTGGCTGGATGTGAAAAGCTTGAGCAAGCAAACAGGAGCTTAAAACCGGGATGCAGCTTGCAGCGACAGCAAAGGACAGCATCCAATTCGGATGTGTATCCCATTGAAAGTATTTACATTATACAATTTCCAAATCTGCACAAACAATATTAGAAAACAAGGATATTTGGAATGTGGATATTGAAAACCGTGGTGTGAAAAAGCAGAAAACGCTGCAGAAAATGTTGCAGAAATTGAAGGGACAGGTTTCACACATCTCTAATAGAAAAGGCTGTAAACTAAAATCAATCTTCAAATGTATTACTTTTCCTGTAAGTATATTCTTTGAATAAAACTCTGTCTCCTTAGTTTTACACTTTTCAGCTCAGAATCTGTCTGCTTCTGTAACAACTGACCCATGAAAGACCTGGGATTATTGGACCCCTGAAAATAAGACTTGTCTTAAATAAGACTGCACGTGACTTTGTTGAATGGCTTACATAAATATGTCATAATAAATAAAACATTGAGTAGAGCCGTGATTTTTTAAATTTCATTCATGTAAAAATAAACTTGCTAAAAATAATTCTCCTCAGAAGAGAGATCAGAGACATACATAATTCTTAGCCATGCAGATACTTAGGCATTACTGTATAGTAATTTCTAAATTACCATATTAGATATGATACAGGTCAAATACTTCTGGGAACATAAATTTAGCTTTTAAAAAGCTTTGATAGATGATGACATTTCAGACATTTACTACATTTCTAAATCTAGTCTGCAATAAAAATGAAGTTTTAAGAGTTCGTTTCTAGCACGCTCAACAATTTGACTGAAAAGGGCACTTTTAAAATAGCCTTTTAACATTAGGAAATTATGGTATAGTGTTCATAAATGAGCTACCATATGAATGTAATTTTAACCTTTACACCCTGATCTCACAGAGTAGCAATAGCTGTATCAACACAAGCAGTGGCTTGGACTGCTGCTGCTATAGCATCTCAACCTGGAGAAGGGAAGGAAGAGCCATCAGGCCCTTTTCATTAGGGGTGTGCATCGGATCGGATCCGATCCACGATCCGAATCCGATCCGCCCCAAAAATCGGAAAATCCGATCCGATCCGATCCGATCCGATACACCATCCGATCCGATCCGATCCGGCGAGGTCCGATCCGGATCGGATCGGATCGGCGGATCGGACGCCATTTTAAATGCGTTTTTCCCATAGCAAAGTATTGTTGTTTTACAAAAACGCCTATAACTTTTTCATTTTTAACGACAGAAGGATGAAACTTGGGCACATTGTACACTGGTTAGGGATAGGTATCTGTGAGAAATTTCAGAAAGATTGGTGCATGCAGTTTGTGGCAATTAATTTTTTAATAAATAACATGGAATGCCTATAACTCGGTCATTTTTAAAGTTACACACATGAAACTTTGCCACATTGTAGGTGGAACCTTGGGACCCACGTGTGTGAAATCCCAGAACCGTGGGTGCTTGCCTGGTGTGGCAATGAATTTTTGAAAAATGGGTAGTAGTGGGGTAAATGCAGTTATGCCTCCCATGTTTTTATTTTTAAAGATACAAACAGGACACTTCGGCACATTACAGGGAACACTTCCCTTGATATGTGTGTAAAATTTCAGACAGCTAGCTCCAGGCATGTGTTGGCAATGAATTGTTGAAAATTGGGTAGCAGTGGGGTAAAATACAGTTTTGCCTCCCATTTTTTTATTTTCAAAGATACAAACGGGAAACTTTGGCACATTGCAGGGAACACTTCACTTCAAATGTGTGTGAAATTTCCGGAAGCTAGGTGCAACATTTTAGTGGGAAACGAACGTTTATTCATGGCATTTCACATGGGATTTATGGGTTGGTTTTAAGAGCTACAAACCTCTAACTCGCTCACATGGCACAGGACCTATGCCCGCTCAAACGCTGGAAATTTAACAAACTTTGGTGCAATGCTTTAGTGGGAAAACAAAGGTTTATGCATGGCATTTCACATGGGATTTATGGGTTGGTTTTAAGAGCTACAAACCTCTAACTCGCTCACATGGCACAGGACCTATGCCCGCTCAAACGCTGGAAATTTAACAAACTTTGGTGCAATGCTTTAGTGGGAAAACAAAGGTTTATGCATGGCATTTCACATGGGATTTATGGGTTGGTTTTAAGAGCTACAAACCTCTAACTCGCTCACATGGCACAGGACCTATGCCCGCTCAAACGCTGGAAATTTAACAAACTTTGGTGCAATGCTTTAGTGGGAAAACAAAGGTTAAACTTTATTATTTTAAACCTTCAGGAAAGGGAGGGGGAGGCTGTGTTTGTGTGTGTGTGTTTGACAGCTTGATCCACCAATTGTGCTTTAGAATACATGACTGAATCACCCAATCCTGTGAAGACTTTCTTCAGCCTCCAATCGCAATGCTGGAGGAGGGCACCAGTATATATTCTCTCAGCCCTGCCCTTCTGGCTCTTTGTGGGTTGAACGTGGAGGAGATTAGGGAGTGTTTTGGAGCTGTGTTGGAGAGACTGTATTGATTTGATTGTATTTGGAGGTGGTTTTGAGGAGTTTCTGATCTTTTACTTCAGCTTTTCTTGTTCTCTCTCTTGGCTTTCCTTTCTCTCTTGCCTTTCCTTTCTTAGATAGCACGTTTGTTTGTCTGTGAGTTCAGTTTGTCTTTGCAGTGAGTGTGTTTGTTTGTTCTACTTTCGCTTTCTGAAAAAAACCCAAAAAAATAATAAAAAAATATTTCTATCCTCTCTCTCTCTCTCTCTCTTTCTCTGTGTGTGTGTGTGTGTGTGCGCGCTTGTGAGTGAGTGTGTGTTGCTGGGCTGTGTAGCCTGCTGCTACAAACACAAAAAAAGTCAGCAAAGCACACACTTACACAAAAATAAATAATAATAAAAATAAAATGAAGCGTGGCACTCAAAGGGGGGGTGCTCCCAAGGCAGCATTTGGGAGAGGCCGCTCTGGGCATGGCGCTGCTGCTGCTGCTGCTGGGACCAGCAGCAGGCAGCCTACTTCCACACCCCCAGTTAAACTGAGGCGTTCTCCACTGGGGCAGCAGAAGCAGGCAGAGGCAACTCAAAGTAGTGCCTGCAGGGCACTCTTTCAGCAACATGAGGCAGGTGCTGGGAGCAGCAGTGGGCATGAAGAAGGAGCACTATATTATCCAGCTCCTTCTTTGGTGGGTGAGCCTGTGAACCCGCTGACTGATCTTTTCCCAGATCTTGTGGAAGTCAGCGAGGTTCAGAGTGAGAAGGAGGACTCTGATGTGGGGCAAGAGGAAGAGCAGGCAGCACCAGAGACTTACTCTCCACAATCCGTCCTCTCTTCCACTCATTCCCTTGCTCCTGAGGTGACACCACAGAGCGAAGGCGCCGGCAGGCCGTCTGTGTCACCCCAGAAGCGACAGGCAAGCAAGGTGTGGGACCACTTTGAGGTGGCAGTGGATTCCCGCTTTGCTGTCTGTCGCCACTGCAAGATGTCAGTGAGCAGGGGAAAAATGCCAGGCCACTTCACCACCACGAACCTCACCCGCCACATGCAGAGGCACCACCAGTCTGTTTTGCTTGGGACCGAGGCGGGCACCTCGCAGCAGACTAGTGCTAGCGGCAAGGGCAAGCAGAAGGCTCCTGCAACTTCTGCCAGCTCTCGACCTCCCATCCCCAAGAGGCTTCGCCAGGCCACCATGGAAGAGATGGGGTGGGGGAAGTATGGAGCCACAAGGTGGCGTTTTCCAGCGCCCAACCAGATCACCAATTGCATCGGTGAGATGGTGGCGTTGGATGACCAGCCATTCAGCCTCGTCGAGAACGCAGGCTTCAAGAGGCTGATGGCTCTTGTGGTTCCATACTACAAGCCGCCGTGTCGCACCACCCTGAGCAGGCGTGTGGTGCCCTCCCTGTACCAGGCATGCAGGGAGTTAGTTCTGGGTCGTCTGTGCCAGGCAGAGGCACAGAAGGTGCACTTCACTTCGGACATCTGGTCCAGCGAAGGAGGAGTGCACGCTTACCTGTCCCTGACGGCTCACTGGTGGGGAGCCTCAGGGCAGGAAGCACCCAGGACTTCTGGGACTGGGAAGGAGGGCTGCCGCTGGGCCCTCCTTCATACCGCAGTCATGGACCAGTCCCACACGGCGGAGGAGATTACGGAGGCCATGAACCGCATGGTGGCAGGGTGGCTGGGCGGGCACCAGCACACCCGCGGTTACATGGTCACGGACGGGGGAGCCAATATGCTGAAGGCGGTGCGCGATGGCGGATTTGAGGGCATCCGCTGCATCGCGCACGTCTTCAACCTGGTCGTCAGGGATGGCCTTGGAGGCAGCAAGGCCCCTCTCCCTCCCCAAATCCGTAATCTCCTAGAGAGCTGCAGGAAGGTGGCTGGGCATTTCCACCACAGCGTGAAGGGCAGTCGGTTGCTGCGGGAGAAGCAGCAGGAGCTGGGACTTCCGCAGCACCGGCTAGTGCAGGACGTGGCAACACGTTGGAACTCCACCTACCACATGCTCGAGCGTATGGTGGAGCAACAGCGTGTTGTCCACGAGATGTTCAGGGTCGGGGACATTGGCATCCAGGCCCCACTGTCCAGGCAGCAGTGGGAGGCCATGTCCCAGCTTCTGGTGGTCCTCAAGCCGTTCCTTGAGGCCACCGAGACCCTGAGCAGCAGCACTGCCCTTCTCAGCCAGGTGCTCCCCGTGGCCAGGCATCTCCAGAATCAGATGGGCGAGTTTCTGGAGGCCGGGGATGCCGTCACCGGCAGGCGCTTCCTGCCAGAGGTGCGGGAAGTGGTGACGAGGCTGAGGGAAAGCTTATCCCGCCGGGTCCAGCCTCTCTACAACGAGAGGCAGTACATGTTGGCCACCATGTGCGACCCGCGCATCAAGGATGGGTTATGTGGGCAGACTTCCCGGGCAGGTTGGGTGGAAATGCTGGTGACGGACGTTCGGGCGGCCCGGGATGCCAGGATTGGGCAGGCAGAGGAGGAGCCCACCGAAGCCCAGGCGCTAAGTCCGCTGAGCACCACCAGCAGCGGCGGCACCAGCACCACCACACCCAGCAGGGGGACAGGCCAGGGGTTTTGGGACAAGGCTTTGCAGGCTGCGGTTGGGCATAGAGGCACTCAACCCAGCCGCCGCCAGGATGACGCTGCAGCAGCAGTGCAGCGTTACCTGGCGGAGCAGATGGAGGACGGCTCCATCGAACCCCTGGCCTACTGGTCATCTCGGCGCCAGATGTGGCCTGATCTGGCGCGGGTGGCCATGGACAGAATCAGCTGCCCACCGTCCAGCGTTCCAAGCGAGCGGGTGTTTTCCATGGCGGGCGACGTGGTCACACCCCACCGCTCTCGCTTGGACGCTGAGATTGTGGAGCAGCTGGTCTTCCTCAAGGTCAATCTGCCCCTGCTGGGATACCCCACCCTCATGCCCGCGGGGGAGTAATTGGCAGGCACCCCCCATCCATCCCACACCTTTGGGCAGGCACCGGCAGGCCCTTGATTTTTTAATTCTTATTTTCGGTTAATTAATTTTCTTTACTTTAATTTACTGGCTGTGTTGTTTACAGCTCAGTAACTCAACTCTGAACGATGGATCCCGAAGGGATCTAGTTTCTTCTCCTAGCCTCTTACATTGAGGGGATGCACAAGCATCTCACACATTCTATGTTGTTTGACTTGAACCAATGTGCTTGCACGTGTGCCTCTGAAATTGGACTCCGATGGCTCCCTCCAGGCCTTCTGTAAGGTCCCACACTTCCATGGGCGTTTCTTCTTGTAAGACCACGTCAGAGGCTCATGAGAACTTTGGATAAGAAGAAGGCTTAATTTTATCGCCAAGGAACGCATGCACCTCTCTGACTATGAACGAAGGACGCGATAGGATTCCTCTTCCAGGCTCCTACATTGAGTGGATGACAAGCAGCATCCCACACTGTTTCTGACTGTGTCTTTTGGACTTATGTGGCAGCCTTGCAGGGCTGTCACTGTGTGTTGTGTTTATTTTGGCTATATGATTTAAAAAACTGCCTGCCCGCCTGCCCGCCTGCTAGGTTGCCGCCATTGTGAAGTAGCCGGAATGTGTGGGCTGGTCTCACGGTTCTATTGCTTACTTGTGCAATGCGCAAGCGCCTGGCATCATGCCCGCCTCTGCCTCTGCCTCTGCCTGCCTGCCTGCCCGCCTGCTAGGTTGCCGCCATTGTGAAGTAGCCGGAATGCGTGGGCTGGTCTCACGGTTCTATTGCTTACTTGTGCAATGCGCAAGCGCCTGGCATCATGCCCGCCTCTGCCTCTGCCTCTGCCTGCCTGCCTGCCCGCCTGCTAGGTTGCCGCCATTGTGAAGTAGCCGGAATGCGTGGGCTGGTCTCACGGTTCTATTGCTTACTTGTGCAATGCGCAAGCGCCTGGCATCATGCCCGCCTCTGCCTCTGCCTCTGCCTGCCTGCCTGCCCGCCTGCTAGGTTGCCGCCATTGTGAAGTAGCCGGAATGCGTGGGCTGGTCTCACGGTTCTATTGCTTACTTGTGCAATGTGCAAGCGCCTGGCATCATGCCCGCCTCTGCCTCTGCCTCTGCCTGCCTGCCTGCCTGCCCGCCTGCCCGCCTGCTAGGTTGCCGCCATTGTGAAGTAGCCGGAATGCGTGGGCTGGTCTCACGGTTCTATTGCTTACTTGTGCAATGTGCAAGCGCCTGGCATCATGCCCGCCTCTGCCTCTGCCTCTGCCTGCCTGCCTGCCTGCCCGCCTGCCCGCCTGCTAGGTTGCCGCCATTGTGAAGTAGCCGGAATGCGTGGGCTGGTCTCACGGTTCTATTGCTTACTTGTGCAATGTGCAAGCGCCTGGCATCATGCCCGCCTCTGCCTCTGCCTCTGCCTGCCTGCCTGCCTGCCCGCCTGCCCGCCTGCTAGGTTGCCGCCATTGTGAAGTAGCCGGAATGCGTGGGCTGGTCTCACGGTTCTATTGCTTACTTGTGCAATGTGCAAGCGCCTGGCATCATGCCCGCCTCTGCCTCTGCCTCTGCCTGCCTGCCTGCCTGCCCGCCTGCCCGCCTGCTAGGTTGCCGCCATTGTGAAGTAGCCGGAATGCGTGGGCTGGTCTCACGGTTCTATTGCTTACTTGTGCAATGTGCAAGCGCCTGGCATCATGCCCGCCTCTGCCTCTGCCTCTGCCTGCCTGCCTGCCTGCCTGCCTGCCCGCCTGCTAGGTTGCCGCCATTGTGAAGTAGCCGGAATGCGTGGGCTGGTCTCACGGTTCTATTGCTTACTTGTGCAATGTGCAAGCGCCTGGCATCATGCCCGCCTCTGCCTGCCCGCCCGCCTGCCTGCCTGGAGGTGCCCATGCAGCTGTGACTTTGCCTCTGCCAGTGGGACTTTGCCTCTGCCACTGGGACTTTGCCTCTGCCACTGGGACTTTGCCTGGAGGGAGCTGTGCCAAACTGTGACTTTGCCTGGAGGGAGCTGTGCCAAACTGGGACTTTGCCTGGAGGGAGCTGTGCCAAACTGTGACTTTGCCTGGAGGACCCTGTGCCAATGTGACTTTGCCTGGAGGGAGCTGTGCCAAACTGTGACTTTGCCTGGAGGAGCCTGTGCCACTGGGACTTTGCCTGGAGGGAGCTGTGCCAAACTGGGACTTTGCCTGGAGGGAGCTGTGCCAAACTGGGACTTTGCCTGGAGGGAGCTGTGCCAAACTGGGACTTTGCCTGGAGGGAGCTGTGCCAAACTGTGACTTTGCCTGGAGGACCCTGTGCCAATGTGACTTTGCCTGGAGGGAGCTGTGCCAAACTGTGACTTTGCCTGGAGGAGCCTGTGCCACTGGGACTTTGCCTGGAGGGAGCTGTGCCAAACTGGGACTTTGCCTGGAGGGAGCTGTGCCAAACTGGGACTTTGCCTGGAGGGAGCTGTGCCAAACTGTGACTTTGCCTGGAGGACCCTGTGCCAATGTGACTTTGCCTGGAGGGAGCTGTGCCAAACTGTGACTTTGCCTGGAGGACCCTGTGCCAATGTGACTTTGCCTGGAGGGAGCTGTGCCAAACTGTGACTTTGCCTGGAGGGAGCTGTGCCAAACTGGGACTTTGCCTGGAGGGAGCTGTGCCAAACTGTGACTTTGCCTGGAGGACCCTGTGCCAATGTGACTTTGCCTGGAGGGAGCTGTGCCAAACTGTGACTTTGCCTGGAGGACCCTGTGCCAATGTGACTTTGCCTGGAGGGAGCTGTGCCAAACTGTGACTTTGCCTGGAGGACCCTGTGCCAATGTGACTTTGCCTGGAGGAGCCTATGTGCCACTGGAGTCCTCCGATCCACATCGGCCGCACGAATAAGGTAAGTGTGTGCAGTCAACGCAGGGACACCTGAGAGTGTCCAGAAGTGGGGCAGTGTGAGATCTTACTTCCGAGTAAGCAAGCAGGCAGCCCCGTGTGCCTACTGGGGCATGGGCACTCAGGACCGGGCAGATGCCAGTCCTGGGTGAGAGGGAGCCAATGGTGGAAAAGTATGATTTATCTCATGTTAATTCTTTCCCCCCCCCCCCTCCTTCTTTTGCAGCCTATGGAACTCTTCGCCACTGCGCAAAGCGCACCCGTGAATCCAGACTGCCCATCTGCCCCAGCCACGGCCGCATGGAGGTGGCCCCTCGATTCACGTCGCCCCTACGACTCAGGTAAGAGTGCAGGCAGAGTGGCCATATAGAAAAGAAGGCAGGGCCCCTGCACCTTTAACTGTTGTGATGAAGAGGGAATCTCAGCAGGAACTAATTCCATACAAATGACACTGGCAGAAATTCCCTTTTCTCTACAACTGCTGAAGTTAGGAACCCTGACCTGGATTTGATCTGGTCAGCCTAACGTAGGGTGCTATTAGGAGTGAATGAATAACCCAAGGACAAAAGAAATGGTGATTCTCTAATGATCCGGTAAGCTGTGTCCTGCCAGACACAAAAGGATAGCCAATCCCTCTAACAATGGGCTCAGAAGAGTGATTTAGAAAGGGAGGGGTGCAGGAGAAAGAGGATTGCATCACAAACCAGAGAAGTGTGCCGGTGGGAGACTAGTTACTAGGACTTGCATGTATAATTAATACAAATCTTTATTTATTTTCCTTTCTTCTTTTGCAGTATAAAAGTATTTATGTAATATTCATTATCCCCCTCCTCTTCTTTTGCAGCCTATGGCACTCTCACTGCCACAGTGCCCGGGAAAGGAGAGACTTTGCCCATTACATGCCAGCCTGCCCGCCCGCTGCTGATGCTGCCTGCCGCCTTCCAGATCGTTCCTGCGAGGCGGGCCAGCCGCCTTTCTTGCACAAGCCATGGGACTAGGGGTCCTCCAGGAGAATCTCACCGAGTCCTCAACGCCCTCAGGACTATGGTAAGTGTTCTGTGAATGGGGGGGGGGCACCTTCCACCTAACTGAAGGTTGGCTGTCTGCCTGCTAACTTCCGAGTGAGCAGGCAGCCCCGTGTGCCTACTGGGGCGTGGGCACTCAGGACCGGGCAGATGCCAGTCCTGGGTGAGAGGGAGCCAATGGTGGAAAAGTATGATTTATCTCATGTTAATTCTTTTCCCCCCCCCCCTCCTTCTTTTGCAGCCTATGGAACTCTTCGCCACTGCGCAAAGCGTACCCGTGAATCCAGACTGCCCATCTGCCCCAGCCACGGCCGCATGGAGGTGGCCCATCGATTCACGTCGCCCGCACGACTCTGGTAAGAGCCTGTCAGAGAGCTTACCCACGAGTAAGCAAGCAGGCAGCCCCGTGTGCCTGCTGGGGCGTGGGCACTCAGGACGGGCACATGCCAGTCTTGGGTGGGAGGGAGCCAGTGGTGGAAAAGTATCATTTTCCTCATATTCTTCCCCCCCCCCTTCTTCTTTTGCAGCCTATGGAACTCTTTGCCACAGTGCCCAGGAGAGACGGTAATGCAGACTGCCCACCTGCCCGTCACTGCCCGCCTGGAAGTGGCATCTTATCAACAACGCCCTCAGGAGGACTACGGTAAGTGTTCTGTGAATGGGGGGGGGCACCTTCCACCTAACTGAAGGTTGGCTGTCTGCCTGCTAACTTCCGAGTGAGCAGGCAGCCCCGTGTGCCTACTGGGGCGTGGGCACTCAGGACCGGGCAGATGCCAGTCCTGGGTGAGAGGGAGCCAATGGTGGAAAAGTATGATTTATCTCATGTTAATTCTTTCCCCCCCCCCCTCCTTCTTTTGCAGCCTATGGAACTCTTCGCCACTGCGCAAAGCGTACCCGTGAATCCAGACTGCCCATCTGCCCCAGCCACGGCCGCATGGAGGTGGCCCATCGATTCACGTCGCCCGCACGACTCTGGTAAGAGCCTGTCAGAGAGCTTACCCACGAGTAAGCAAGCAGGCAGCCCCGTGTGCCTGCTGGGGCGTGGGCACTCAGGACGGGCACATGCCAGTCTTGGGTGGGAGGGAGCCAGTGGTGGAAAAGTATCATTTTCCTCATATTCTTCCCCCCCCCCTTCTTCTTTTGCAGCCTATGGAACTCTTCGCCACTGCGCAAAGCGTACCCGTAAATCCAGACTGCCCATCTGCCCCAGCCACGGCCGCATGGAGGTGGCCCATCGATTCACGTCGCCCGCACGACTCTGGTAAGAGCCTGTCAGAGAGCTTACCCACGAGTAAGCAAGCAGGCAGCCCCGTGTGCCTGCTGGGGCGTGGGCACTCAGGACGGGCACATGCCAGTCTTGGGTGGGAGGGAGCCAGTGGTGGAAAAGTATCATTTTCCTCATATTCTTCCCCCCCCCCTTCTTCTTTTGCAGCCTATGGAACTCTTTGCCACAGTGCCCAGGAGAGACGGTAATGCAGACTGCCCACCTGCCCGTCACTGCCCGCCTGGAAGTGGCATCTTATCAACAACGCCCTCAGGAGGACTACGGTAAGTGTTCTGTGAATGGGGGGGGGCACCTTCCACCTAACTGAAGGTTGGCTGTCTGCCTGCTAACTTCCGAGTGAGCAGGCAGCCCCGTGTGCCTGCTTTGGCGTGGGCACTCAGGAAGGGCAATCCTGGGTGGAAGGGAGCTGGTTGTGTTGAAGTGGTCAACTAATATTCATTCTTTTCCCCCCCCCCCTTCTTCTTTTGCAGCCTATGGCACTCTCACTGCCACAGTGCCCGGGAAAGGAGAGACTTTGCCCATTAAATGCCAGCCTGCCCGCCCGCTGCTGATGCCGCCTGCCGCCTTCCAGATCCTTCCTGCAAAGAGAGCAAGCCGCCCTCCTCGCACAAGCCATGGGACTTGGCATTCGCCCTCAAGGAGAATGTCACCCAGTCCCCAAAGCCGCTGTTGGACTTTGCCCATTAAATGCCAGCCTGCCCGCCCGCTGCTGATGCCGCCTGCCGCCTCCCAGATCCTTCCTGCAAAGAGAGCAAGCCGCCCTCCTCGCACAAGCCATGGGACTTGGCATTCGCCCTCAAGGAGAATGTCACCCAGTCCCCAAAGCCGCTGTTGGACTTTGCCCATTAAATGCCAGCCTGCCCGCCCGCTGCTGATGCCGCCTGCCGCCTTCCAGATCCTTCCTGCAAAGAGAGCAAGCCGCCCTCCTCGCACAAGCCATGGGACTTGGCATTCGCCCTCAAGGAGAATGTCACCCAGTCCCCAAAGCCGCTGTTGGACTTTGCCCATTAAATGCCAGCCTGCCCGCCCGCTGCTGATGCCGCCTGCCGCCTCCCAGATCCTTCCTGCAAAGAGAGCAAGCCGCCCTCCTCGCACAAGCCATGGGACTTGGCATTCGCCCTCAAGGAGAATGTCACCCAGTCCCCAAAGCCGCTGTTGGACTTTGCCCATTAAATGCCAGCCTGCCCGCCCGCTGCTGATGCCGCCTGCCGCCTTCCAGATCCTTCCTGCAAAGAGAGCAAGCCGCCCTCCTCGCACAAGCCATGGGACTTGGCATTCGCCCTCAAGGAGAATGTCACCCAGTCCCCAAAGCCGCTGTTGGACTTTGCCCATTAAATGCCAGCCTGCCCGCCCGCTGCTGATGCCGCCTGCCGCCTTCCAGATCCTTCCTGCAAAGAGAGCAAGCCGCCCTCCTCGCACAAGCCATGGGACTTGGCATTCGCCCTCAAGGAGAATGTCACCCAGTCCCCAATGCCGCTGTTGGACTTTGCCCATTAAATGCCAGCCTGCCTGCCCGCCTTCCAGATTCTGCTGTGGAAGGAGAAATAAATAATACTAGGTGCTGCAAGAGACCATGTGGATTGGCTCTACATCAAAGCAGCCTTCTGGTTTAGAATTACATAGTACACAAGAAAAGAACAATCACTTATCCTGCAAGATCCCTTCCCAGGCTAGGATCTGAATAATAGCTATTAGCTAGGATCTGAATAGCTATTACCTGGGATTAGCTACTAGTGCATTTGGTAGCATTCCTGCAACCAACACCTGTCTTGTCATGTAAATGTATGGGTCCCTAAAGCAATTTACAATCACTTTACATTTTACAAATGAATAAGTGAAACTTTCTTCCCTCATTACCAATCCACACCAGGCAGGCAATGTCCCCTTCCTGAAGGTTTAAAATAATAAAGTTTAACCTTTGTTTTCCCACTAAAGCATTGCACCAAAGTTTGTTAAATTTCCAGCGTTTGAGCGGGCATAGGTCCTGTGCCATGTGAGCGAGTTAGAGGTTTGTAGCTCTTAAAACCAACCCATAAATCCCATGTGAAATGCCATGCATAAACCTTTGTTTTCCCACTAAAGCATTGCACCAAAGTTTGTTAAATTTCCAGCGTTTGAGCGGGCATAGGTCCTGTGCCATGTGAGCGAGTTAGAGGTTTGTAGCTCTTAAAACCAACCCATAAATCCCATGTGAAATGCCATGCATAAACCTTTGTTTTCCCACTAAAGCATTGCACCAAAGTTTGTTAAATTTCCAGCGTTTGAGCGGGCATAGGTCCTGTGCCATGTGAGCGAGTTAGAGGTTTGTAGCTCTTAAAACCAACCCATAAATCCCATGTGAAATGCCATGAATAAACGTTCGTTTCCCACTAAAATGTTGCACCTAGCTTCCGGAAATTTCACACACATTTGAAGTGAAGTGTTCCCTGCAATGTGCCAAAGTTTCCCGTTTGTATCTTTGAAAATAAAAAAATGGGAGGCAAAACTGTATTTTACCCCACTGCTACCCAATTTTCAACAATTCATTGCCAACACATGCCTGGAGCTAGCTGTCTGAAATTTTACACACATATCAAGGGAAGTGTTCCCTGTAATGTGCCGAAGTGTCCTGTTTGTATCTTTAAAAATAAAAACATGGGAGGCATAACTGCATTTACCCCACTACTACCCATTTTTCAAAAATTCATTGCCACACCAGGCAAGCACCCACGGTTCTGGGATTTCACACACGTGGGTCCCAAGGTTCCACCTACAATGTGGCAAAGTTTCATGTGTGTAACTTTAAAAATGACCGAGTTATAGGCATTCCATGTTATTTATTAAAAAATTAATTGCCACAAACTGCATGCACCAATCTTTCTGAAATTTCTCACAGATACCTATCCCTAACCAGTGTACAATGTGCCCAAGTTTCATCCTTCTGTCGTTAAAAATGAAAAAGTTATAGGCGTTTTTGTAAAACAATAATTTGCTATAGGAAAAAGCATTCAAAATGGCGTCCGATCCGGATCGGAAAATCCGATCCGCGGATCGGAATCAGATCCGATCCGATCCGACACACGATCCGATCCGATCCGATCCGATCCGACCCCCAGGTCCGATTCCGATCCGCTATCCGATCCGATCCGGGGGGGTCAGTGCACATCCCTACTTTTCATTGCCAAAGAAATATTCTCGCAAACTGTTTTCATTCACCTGAGTTTACAGCCAAGCTGAGTCTTCAAAATATAGGCTGACCATCTGAAAAGGAGGACAGGGCTCATATAACTTTAACAGTTGTAGAGAAAAGGGACTTTCAATCAGTGTCATTTGTATGCAATTAGTTCCTGGTGATATTCCCTCTTCATCACAACAGTTAAAGTTGCAGAGCCCTGCCTTCTTTTGTATATGGTCACTCTAGTATAGTGTCTGCACCTTTAACAGTTGTGATGAAGTGGGAATTTCACCAGGAACTAATTGCATACAAATGACACCTGCTGAAATTCCCTTTTCTCTACAACTGTTAAAGTTATATGAGCCCTGTCCTCCTTTTCAGATGGTCAGCCTACAAAATACCATGTGAAAAAAGTCTGTAGGTTTGAACCCCAAAGCCATGGGCCACTTTAGATACAGGAACACAGCTCAAGGCACATTTGACAGACATTATTAAATGTCTCAGATCCCAGCCAGAACTCCCAGCAAAGAAAGCCAGGCCTGGAATACCACGTAAACGGACATACATATTAGGGGAGTGGGACATTAGGCAAACAGTCTGTTGGACGCAGGTTCTCTAAATCAAGGAGTGACAAACAGGCAGAGAAGCAGGTTAGGTAAAACAGATATCAAAGCAAAAAATCTAGGTGACCATGAGAGAAGAGCCAAAATAATAAAATATCACCTTGAAGACTTAAACCAGTGGACTCACTGGTGCAAATTCTTTCTGTAATTCCCAGAAGATTTGCAAGAAATCTGTACAGCCAATCAGGCTGCTTCTAGTCAATAAGCAACAGATGGGGTAGAGGCACTAGTAACAGTCAAGGCTAGAAACAGGGACGCAAACATGACAGAAAATGACAACCATCATTGCCCCACACTTGTTTTGTGCTGTCCCCAGTATCAGACAATACTGATAAAGCAGTATCAATAGCTTCTGTTGTATCAGCCCTAATTCCAGGATAAGTCGCTTATGGCTTTGTGCTGGGCAGCGAGACCGAGGACCTAACCCAGTATTACAAGACAGACACAGGGCTCCCCACATTCCAGATAGATAGATAGATAGATAGATAATGAGATTGACAGATAGATATAGATGCAATGTATAACATTCCATCATTGCATTAAGCATTTTCCTACACAGCAAAGCGACAAAGGGCATATATAACCAAAACACTGTTCAAGGAAGGGATGAGCTCCCTGTGCAAAAAGCTCATCCCGTCAGCAGAAACATTTATAAAAACAAAAACAAATTTGCTAATGTACATTTTTCATCACAAGAACTGAATAACCTGCTGGGAAAGATTCAACTTTACCTCCAAAGAACGCAACAACAGAATGCATTATTGACTGCATTGTTCCCCTCTCTTTGAATATTTACAGATTTTTTTAAGTGAAATAAAAATGGAATACTATACAATGAAAAGCCACACAAAAAGGGCTAATATCAACATAAATTCAAGTTTTGTCTAGATCAGAAACCAGATACTATTACTTTTTAATATATATCATCATAATCATATATTATTGGTAGTAGTAGCTATATCTACAGTGTCCAAAGGTATACTGTAACTTACTCAAAATTGTAAACATACACATTAATAAAGAAGAACAGGAAGAGGAGGGGGAATACCTTTGAATAAGTAAAGAGTTTCAAACTTAGAGCACCTCTACAGAGAAATTTGACCTGGTAAATATATATATATATATATATATATATATAGCTGTACAAATAAACGATGTGGCTGAATGCATAGATATTATAATTTTATTCTATTCAATATTTTCAACTTTTATGAAGTATATGCCTTTGAAGGAATTGAGCAGAACTCACGGTACTAAAACTATGAAAGGATGTCATATGATTGGACCATTTTTAATAAGGAAAATCATGGTAAAGTTTTAATATATTGACCTAAAGAAATGGTTTCTTCTGTAGATAAGCGGGCCCCTTGTTTCCTACAGAGAGGAAAAAAATGTTGCCAGTTCTTACAACTTTAGCACAAATCTCTGTGTTATAAAAGCATCCAATATTTGGAATCTTATTTTTAAAGTAAAATTTAAGGGACACAAAATGTACCAATGAGCAGTACAATCTGATGGTGGAAGAATGCAACTGTATTAGACTCATATGCCAGGTACACAATATTACATTTGTGTACTTTGTATAACCTCTGATTCAGTACTAGTAATCACTAACAAATTAGGATATACACAATAGTAAAGTCCCAAATTATCTCTTTTACTATTGTTATTGCACCCTGATTTCTTGCAAAGTGTTTAAAGTTTGTTGAACAGTAATTAATTAGTATTAATAGATATTCAACCTCAGAGGTAGAAGAATTCAAGAGGCAGACGGTTTATATCATCCCTTCACATCTCAATGCCAAAACCAACTCACATGTGACAAGCATAAAGCAGTTGTACTGCAATATAGTACTTGTATAGCTAAGCGTTTCAAATGACCCAAGCAAATGAATTGCATTGTTCACTACAGGAGAAGGCACAAAGAATTTTTGTTTTTAAAAAAATCAGGAACTCTAATGTATCTTAAGACAAAATTGCAATCAGAAAGCTAGGAACATGAACAACATCCATCCAAAGGACACACGTCTCTAGTCATGTCATAAACAGATATTCCACAAAGATCCAAGCTCTGCCCTACCCTAATGTCTCAAGCATGAACAAAGCCAATAAGATTCCATCCATAAATATATTCCTATCTTTCTTAAAACTAATATTCCACAGATGTTCCAGGTAGTCTTTTACATCAAGATTTTTTTCTTTCCCTTTCCCCTTTATAATAATTAAAAATCTTTCTTTCTGACTCTGGATGAAATTCCATGGTGTCTCTCAACTAGTGGAATTGATATAATTGGCAGAATGTATTCCTTCTTCCCTTACATACCCCCAAACTAAGAGAGTTGAGAGATTCTCCAAAGTAGATGGGGGTGGGGGGAGAGAGAGATTGCACAGGGGATGAGAAGGAGAAAGAGTCCATCAATTCTTGTATCCACAATTGCCTTTAAACTAAATGATACTAGTCCTTCTACTGCATTTTTCTCTCAGATATATTTGTAAAATACAGTGATAGCCCCTTTCAGCCTACCATATTCTAAATATGTTTCACTTCTCAACTAAATCCCTTTATTAGTTCTAGTTGTAGCTCTTCGGACATGTTTTAGTTTAGGGGTGATTAAAACAGGGTAAAGTATTCCTCATCAGAGTCTTGCACAAGTGTATTAATAGTTCCCTGCTTGAAACGCCTTGCTCTGTACATACTAGAATTATGCTTGGTCTTGAGGCTTACAATTTTCTTATAATCAACCCAATAACTCAATAGCTCCATCTCTGTTATTCCCAGCTAATGAGTCTCTAGGTATAAAAAATGCTGCTTATTATTATTATTACTACTACTACTATTTCAATATGCATTCAGCACTTATATTTAATTATATTTTTTTAATTACTTATTTATGTCAAATATTTGTTCATTGCTTTTCCAGTAAAAATAAGATGCGGTTCAGTCAATCAAGTCAAACCCCATGGTTTATGTCAGGGGTGAGCAAATGATGACAGTCCAAATGTTTTGGCCTATAACACCCATTAACTCTAACTAGCACACCTGGAGGCCACAAGTTGCCCTCTACTGGTTTATGAGAATCACAGAATAGTAGAGTTGGAAGGGGCTTATAAGGCCATTGAGTCCAACCCTCTGCTCAATGCAGGAATCCTCCTTACAGCATACATGAAAGATGGCTGTCCAGCTGCATCTTGAAGGCCTCTAGCGTGGGAGAGCCCATGACCTCCCTGGGTAATTGGTTCCATCGTCATTCTGCTCTAACAGTCAGGAAGTTTTTCCTGATGTCCAGCCGGAATCTGGCTTCCTGTAATTTGAGCCCATTATTGTTTCCTGCACTCTGGGATGATCGAGAAAAGCTCCTGGCCTTCCTCTGTGTGACAATCTTTCAAGTATTTGAAGAATGCTATCATGAGGTTTGGGGAGCCTCAAGCTTGTGTGCTCTCCTCCTCCTTCACATGCAAAGGAGGCACATGAAAACTTCTACTTCCATTTTGAGATCAAACCAAACTTCTGAATTTCATCAGAGTTTGGGGAACTTTGGTTTGTGCAGTTAACAAACCAGGATCTGAAACTACAGTTTTATCCTACTTAATTTTAACTAACTCTGGTTGGCACAAGCCATGGTTCCTTGAATTTGTATGCAATGTGGAACTCCTTATGCATCAGCCCAAAAGAAAAAAATGTATTACCAAAAGAGAACACAAAGAAAATACAGCTTTGCCTAAAAAATTGCATATGCTATTTTACATGTGTAAATTTAACTATAGAAAAAATTGCTATAATTTATAGAAATACAATCCATTGACGGACAATTTCAAGGCCCCTACTCTCTTTTCTTATGATTCTTTATCTTCACATTGGACATAGACTGGGCAACCCTTCAAATAGAGGATGCCTTCAAACTGAGGAGACATGGTTAGTTCTTTAAGTGGAAGCTTCCACTCTCATTTACTTGTGACAGGAGAAGAGAAGGGAAAGTGTACAAGCCTGAGGGTCATTTTGGCTCATTCAAATTCACATTATTTTTCATTATTTATGCATTATGTTCATCATCATCGTCACCATCGCCATCATCTACATTTATAACTTACCTTTTTTACAAGGAGGTTAAGGCATACAGTGTTACTGCACTATCATCATTTTATTCTCACAACTCTTTGAGATGAGTCAGATTGAAAATAGCAATTTGCCCATGGTCACCCAATGAGTTCCTCCAATCCTAGTTCTAATCCAATCTAACTAGGACACCACACTGGCTCTACTCCTGACTTACAGTCTCCAAAGCAGATCACAAAACAGTATAAACACTAAAACAAGATTTTAAAAAATCATTTTCACATGACTCCTGTTTAAAGTTATTCAATCCACTATATTTGCAATGCCTCTTAATTTCACAGATTTAACTCCCTAGTTTCCCCTCATCCCAATGTTTTCTGGTTCAGTCGCACAAAAGTCCTCATCAGCAGAATGCATCTTTTATCAAGCTGCATGCAATTATTAAAAGAACCATACATATTGAGCACACATTAACTCTTGAGTCAGACTTATTCTGACACAGCTGCTATCAACTGAGGTTGTATGAACTAAGTGAATGTTCAGTGTGCAAAATGGGAATCAAGAAAGACTAATTTTAGCTGGCTAAATTAAACCACAGTGGAGGCCAGGGGGAAGGTTTAAGATTCTTGTCTGAAGAATTGCAAAATATTTGCATTTTATTGCAAAATAAAATAAAATAAAATAAAATCTGGCAATGGGAACATGAGACCATCATTCAACCACATATTCAGTATGTTTCTAAGATACCATCAGAAATATATTTGATCGACAGTCCTATGTCCCCCATGTGCATATTCTATGTTTCTGCATTGTTTGTGATGAAATTCAAGGGTCACTTAAGTAATATAGTTCTGCAAAAAAAAATAGACACTGATCACATAAGCAAAATAGTTCTTTAGATACAGAGCCTATCTACACTACTGCTTTAAAACGGTTTATAACAGTTTTAAAATGGTTAATAACGGTTATTAACCGGTTTAAAATGGTTAAAACCGTTTTAAAGCAGTACTGTAGATAGGCTCCTAGCAAAAGTTATATCATCAGAAAAGATTACATGAGGGAAACGCTTATCTGAATGTTTCACAGTTAAACAGAAAAAGACAAAGTACATAAGAACTCAAACAGAATTATCATCAGAGGAAAAACTAAGAAGCAGCTGTAGGTCTAGCAACACCTTCTGAAGAAACATGTTCTCATTTTTCCTTTCCTCTCTCCTTCCTGCAAACTACCAAATCAATACACCTATATTTAGTAGTCTAGAAAAAGTCATAAAATCTATCAGAGCTAGCATTTTAAGATTAAAATCTAATTAAAGTCCCTGTTATACCAGACAGGTATAATTCATCAATAAGAAACTGGAAGACATTATTTGTATTAAATGCAAGATATGATTACTGTAATAAAATGAATTTTTAAAAAATCACATATATTAATCGTGTTATTTATTTATTTATGTAATTATTTATATTTTGCATGTCTAATCTTTCCCAATAGCCAAAGCTCACTTAAACTTAAATCTTAAACAAAACTTAAACCAATAAAATACAATAACATAATAAAGCATAATAAATCCTTTTTAAATCCTTTAAAAGTCAAAATAGATTTTAAAAAATAAAAACCAAAGTAAAACACAGCAGCAATGCAGAGATCTTTGAACTCACTAAACATTTTTTAAAAAACAACTGCAGAACTAAATAGCCTGGTGGGGCGGAAGGGAACGGTCTTCACTTTGTGCCAAAAATTACCACAGCGTAAGTGCCAGGAAAGCCTCTCTCAGGAAGGCATTTCACAACTTGGGTACCACCACTGAAAAGGCCCACTCCTTAGTGGACACCCACCTTACTTCATTTGCCATGGGCACCCAGAGAAGGGATCAGAAGATGACGTTAAGGTCCAGGCAGGTATATATGGAAGGAAGCAATCTTTCAGGTAACCTGGCCTCGAGCTGTTTAGGGCTTTCAAAGTTAATACCAGCAGTTTGAATTGTGTCCAGAAATGGACTAGATGCAGGTGCACATCACAAAGCACTGGCATAATTTGGTAATATCAGCCATTCCTTGTTAACAATCTCACTGCTCTATTTTGAACCACCTGAAATTTCCAACCAGTTTTTTTGAAAGGCAACCCCATTTGGATTACTGCATTGCAATGCAGTAATCCAAATGAGAGGTGGCTGGAGTGTGCATAACGGTAGGTTGGTTTATCTCTATCCAGATCAGGTCATAGTTGGTATAATAGCCTAAACTGAAAAAAGGTGCTCCATGCCACCACTTGTGCCTCCGGTGCCTACGCTGGACCCAAAAGAACCCCAAACTATCAACCTATTCTGGAGTGCAATCCTCTCCAGAATAGGTTGAACACCACTCAGCCAGGCATATGAACCACCCACTAATAGTATCACCGCCTTGTCTGCAGCGAGTCTTGGTTGATTGGCCTTCATCCAGTCCATTCCCGTGCCCAGACATTGATTCAGAACACCCACTGCCTCACTGGATTTGATGAAAAAGAGAGAGTGAGTTGGGTGTCTTCTGTATATTGGTGTCACCTCAGTCCACATCTCTGGATAACCTCCCTCAGCAGTTTCATATAGATGTTGTAAACCTTACAACAACTCTATATGGCTGACAAGTATTATTACATATTACAAATATGAAAAGAAAGGCTGTGAAAGGAATAGTGGCTTGTCAATGGTCACCGAGTGGGTTCATAGCAGAAGTGAATTTTGAACCAAGGGCTTCCTTGGTTTTATTTCTCAGAATATTAGCAAAGAGTTTCAAAATCTAATAAATACTTTTTACCACATTTAAAAAGGCAAGGTTGCCCAAAGCAAAACCTCCCTTTTATGATCATGTCAGGACCATGATTGCCCTCATCATGGTGTCTGCTGGACTTTTTTCCAGGCCGGGGGACAAACTTCACAGCAGTTTGTTATTGTAATTCACATGCATAACATGCACTTCTACAACACAAAGCTCTTTGTGGCTTAGGGTCACATACCATGACATTTAGTAGCCTACACAGAGTAACAGAAGATCCTGGAAACTAAACAGCACTAATGCAGAAGAGTGTCATATTCAGGAAGCATCATGAGCTCCAACGAAACTTTATTTGGAGTGAGTAATTAAAAACAGTGGCTCAATTCGGACGACACAATAAACAACTGGTGTGGGGAAAACAATCGTCAGTTGTTTTGACTATCGTGTTATCCGAATGCTGCCACAGTCAACTCAGTGCTGATCCTAATCCACACCACAGTTGATTATTTATTACCATGTTGTGGGGGGAGTACCCCCTAGATGAACAACTGTAAAGTTGATTATTACCCCACCATTGACTATCGTGTCGTCCGAATTGAGCCACTTAGTAACAAGAGGGGGGGAAACTCAGATGCACAAACACCGTACAGCTGTCTTAAGACTACCATAACATATTTTATGGCATCACTAGCCTTGTCATAACATTACAACTTTTGTATGGCTTGAATTTTGAACTACAGCATTTTTTTAAGTTGGAATTGCATGATTTTCCTTGAACTGTCCATTTTGTGTATAGTTGCACATTTTTAAAAAGCCCTAATAGCATGAGAGAACGGATATTATTTTCTGGTAGATCTGGTTACTGAGAAGCAATAAGAGAGCTAGATCGAGCTCTCTTATTGTGTACCCCAGGTCTACCTCTCTGTTATTTCTCGTTGGGTAGAAATGGTGTCCAGTCAATGTCTTTCCACGAACAGCTGAAAACCCTTAGTTCTTTCCATGACTCCTTCCACCCCTGTAATGGCCCTTCTGCTCTACAGGCAAAGCGCAATAGATTCAGGTACCTTCCTTTATTTCTACAATAAAGAGAAAACACTAACTTCTGTGGTGCTGCGTGGCACTGTGTCTCATCTCCAAAGCCAACGCTAAGAGAGAGATGGGGGTTCCACTTGAGCCTTCTGCGAGAGCTATAACTGGAATTTTTAAGGCAGTGTGTGTGTGTGTGTGTGTGTATCTCACAACAACCCATTCTAAACCCTAATTAATTGCACTGCTGCTACAATCAATTTCACAGCCCCATCTGCATTTCCCTAAAACACCAATGTCCTGTCCTGAGCCTTGCCTGTATGGATGAAAACTGAAAGTAGAGACAGATTAGATGGTACAGGCACAGCACAGCAGCCCTGTTCCTGCTCTAAGAGTGACATCATGACTAGCACGCAAGGAGGGCAGTTGCACCCCCTTGCCCCTATGAGTGAATGCCCAAGGCCCTCATATGTACTTCCAAGATTATTTCCTTAAAATACAATTTGATTATTTTTTTTTGGTAACTTCAAGATTTAAAAACAAAGAAACCTGTAAAACACTGTTAAAGATAAAGAAATAACAAAGGCATTGAATGTACTCAAGCACTATGGTCATTACAGCATGAACAAAAATAAGGGAGGTAGTGAACATCAAATGCTGTTTTTGAAGCAGTTTTAATATATTACCGTCTGTATCCCTACATCCTAAATAAGCCTCACTTCATTTCATAACAGTAAGCACTGCAGATAATTTTGAATGCATTTAAATGGAGTGCAGGACAAAAAATATCCTTGGATAGAATCACAGCTTTGTATCCAACTGACATCAGCGGTAACTTTCTATTGGCATCTATGCACAGAATTTGGCCCTAATACAGTGGACATATGGTTCATGGCAATATGAATGTCAGCTTTGGTTGTTTTTTTTTTTAAAAATAATATTAAAGAGCACTTAGTAGGAAAGTGAATATATTTTGATTAATAGTGCTATAGCAAGTCATTTCACATAAAATGCTGCCCCACAGAGCAGAGGTAAAATGAAAGGTGTATTTGCTGGTGTTTTTCAGGGTGGTGGTGATTGTGAAATTTGAAAAACTTTGACGTTTCCTACACACAAATCAGAGCCAAATGCAAATCCTACATTTAGATTTAGGACTGAACATGCCTTAAGCAGTGACTGTGGCAATTCACATTACCTATTTTTATCCATTCTTACTTTTAGACATTTGAATATGAATGTGAGACTTTTATTTCGGAAGGATCTAAATTTAGATTAAAAACTGAGATCTTGGAAGAATATAATAACTAAAATGTTTCATTCTTCTAGAAATAAATAAAAGGATGCTAGAGAGTAATAGAATTGATTCTGATCCTTTGGTCAAAGCGCTGTATATTTCGTCTCCTCCAGTCTAAGGGGCTAGAGAAAGGAAACTGTTGGATATAACCCTAAATAATTCTGGGGGTTTGGGGATCGTATATAAAACATGGCAGTGTTGACTTCTCTTTTCCAGTAGAAGTATTCAGTGTGACCAAGAGACAAAAGAGTCATACTGCTTCTTCCTAAGGTTCCCTGAGCTGGTGTATTTCACCTGGAGCTATTGTAGACACCTGAGGAAGTGTACGACTGACTATTATGTCTGCCCTGTTGTCTTGCCACCAGCCCACCACCATTCTAGACATAGCTTAAAATCTTGCTTTTTCAATCATAGCTTGAAAAAGCAAGAGCATATCCCACCATCCTGTTTCATGGAGGAACATTCTCTTTCTCCTTGCCAGCATTCAACTCAGAGTACTTCTCCAAGCTGAACTAGAGTTGACATGGAAATCAGAGTCCCTTGTGTGAAGAATGTCAGTGTCTCATGAGGAGGAGTCTTGAAAGTACAGATGCCACTAGAATCAGGAGTTCCTGGTTCAAGAGTCCGTGAACCAATGGTTGGGGATATGGCATCAGGGCTTGTCATGAGGCTGGAGCCTAGGTTAGTTTCTGGTACCTTTGGCTCTGTAACACTTATCTGATGGATCCAGCCAAGCCCTCCTAGTTGGAGTCAGAGCCCAAGCTGCTATTTGAGGGTTGAATGTTATTTTAGCTACATGCCCAGATACTTAAATAAATGCATAGTTCTAATACAGCAATTTGATATGTTTCATCAGCTACAACACGATTAGTCAAATAGCACCCTTTGTCTTCTATCCAAGATAAGAAGCATTTCAAAACAAGTTTTAATTAGAAACAAGAGGCTGGCTTTGTTTATCAGTAATCGTATTAGCTGAGCACTCTTCGCTGTACCTCTGCAGCAAGGGAGCACTACTGTAACCTTTTTACAGTAGAAAAAACGACATTCACAATCACTTGCAAAACTATAGTATCCACTGAAGCAAAGAGCCACCCTTTCTAGATCCCTTATTCTTTTCTCATTTTCCATCTACTTAAAATGTATTTCAACTATGTATTTTCCTTGTCTCGAGCAACAGATAGCAAAATCCGTTGCTGTTATTGTTTTAAATGCCCATCAGCTCTTCCCCTCACAGCACAGCTATGGAGACAGGATTGTTGTTGTTGTTGCTTTGGACCTTGTGCTGGTATAGTTCAAAAAGTTGTTTATTGTCTATGAAATCTCTAAAACAGAATATTTTTTTGATGATACTATAGGATCAGTTAATTGAAATCTGAACAAACATAAAACCTACTTTCACCCTCTAAATCTACATCAATGTGCCCATATTCTACAGGATTTCATCATCTGAGGAGAGATTGTTTTCAGATGTGACACCCAACCTCTAGATTCTCTTCCAAAGGGGGCTTACCTGGTAACTATACCAAAGATTTTTTCTTTCTTTTTTAAATTTTCCCAGGCTTTTAAAACAAAAGCATTTCCAAAATTTTTAAATTTAATATCTAATGCTACTTTTAACTGTTTTTTTAATGCTTAGATTATATTTTTCCTCTGATGTGCTTTTATCATTTTATTTGTAACCCAAACTCAAAAATGATTATGAAGATTGGTAAGGAAATGCTAAATAAAGAAATCTGTCTGGTTCAGGATACAGTCTTGGTTGTTTGCACTTTCATCTGCTTAGTACACAAACTCTTGGTCAAGACTAGAACAGGTTAAAACAAGCCCCAGTTTCTCCCTCTGGCTGCCTCTACAAGAGAGGTTTAAAGCTCTTTCAAGGCGCTTTAAAAATTTTACCTCTACAAGGAGGGAGCGCAAATTGGGCGTAGAGGTGCGCTATCCCTCCGATTGTGCGCAATATCAAATGCGCGTTAAATAGTGAGTTTTATTTTGCGGCGGGATGTGCTGCTGCTGCTGCTTGCTCCCCCGCTCGGCTCCTGGCTTCCCTAGCCGGCTCCTCTGGCTCCGTCTTTTGCCTTTCTCGCCTGCCCATGTCCCTCGACAGACTTCCCTCCCTCCGGCAGGGGAGGGCGAAGCAGCCAGGCACGCAGGCAGGCAATGGAGCGGAGCGCTGAGGCTGCAGCCAGCTCGCGCGAGAGAGCTTCGCGTGGCCGAAGAAGGGGTCGCCCTGCCGCCGCCCCCCCTCTCCCCGCCGCCACCCCTGCCGGGAAGGAGACGCTCCCCGTCCAGCAGTGACAACTCCTCCCGGCTCCCCTGAGCGCCCCCCCACCCCCGGTTTCTTGCCTTTGCAGAGAGAAAGGCCGGCGGAGGACTCTCGCTGCCCCCTCCGCTGCTCCCCGGCCGAGATCGGCTCCTGCCTCCGGGGGTCTTGCCTCCCCCCTCCCCTCTCCCTGCCTGCCTCTCGTGCAGAGGTATTAGGGGTAAATGCGCTTCAGGGATGAAGCGTATAATCACTTAACCAGGCGCAAAAGCGAATCCTTGTGGAGGGGGCCTCTGTCTCTTGCAAAATGCAGGGCTTAAATAATACCTGCAGCAGAAAGCATTACACAAACTCGGCAGATACAACTGTTAAAGATAAAGAAGCCCTGTCCTCCTTTTCATATGGTCACCCTACTAAAACCCAATTAAAGTAATGAGGCCTAAGTTAGTCATTTGCCTCACTGATTTCAATAGGACTAAGAACTAACTTCAGCTACATTTGGCTCAGTATCTACTGATATGGGATATAGTTTGGGATATAGTAGCTTGTTCAGAGAAACTACTTAAATAATCCAAAGTTGGTTCATTGTTCTGCGGATTTTTTTTTGCATTTTTTTCCCTTTTCAATTGCACTAATTTGCTTTACTGACGGCCCAAGCCTAACTACGTTTACTTAGAAGTAAATCTCAATGATTTCAAAGTTACTTACTGCCAAGTAAGTGTGCATGTAGGACCGCTGCCCTTAGAACTTAGAAAGTGTTTCAGTGTTCGTTTGTTTTCAAAATCTTAACTACAACAACACTGTTCAAATGACCAACCATATTGCAAAGTACTTTTTTATAGATATGTAGATTGAATGAAACACACACACACACACACACACACAACATTGTGGCTATCACATGCTTTAAAAGATAATAGTTAATAATGCATACAATTGTACTTATCTTCAGAGACTGGCTTCTGTGATGCAAAACAAAGATAGCAAAGAATTTTCATCATAGAGACATAGTATGGAAATGCAACTAAACTTAGGAAATAACTTATCTTTCACAGTACTACATTTTAACATTATTAAAACAGATACGCCTATAGTCTTATTTACACAATCTAAAAAGTTCAAGACATCTCCTTCCATACAACCAACAAATCTCGTGGGCCCTGTTTCAAGAAAATTTCAATCCTGGTTTGAGACATTTTACTCCCCAAATCTGTCTCAAGATCAGGATTTTTACTGCAGTCTTTTGCTATATATATATATATATATATATATATACATATGAGAATAAAGCAGATGAAGACAAGTGGAATTTGAGCTTCATAGGCACGTTGCAATCACATGCTGCATTCAGATGTAACAATAAATATGGATTTGAATGCTCCCTTCTCCCACCCTCTCTTCCTCAGCACAACTGCAAGGAGATCAGATGCTTTCACTTCCATTTTTAACAAACCATAGTTTAGCGTTATGTTTGAATCCAGACAAACTGTGGTCTGCTTAAAAATATTTCTGATTTTATGAACTTTCTATGTTTATATTGTGTTGTATGTCTGTTATTGGAAGCTACTTTGGGAAGACTGAAGTCTTGACATGTGTCTAACAAATGCATCATCATCATCATCATCATCATCATCATCATCATCATCATCGACATAGCTATGGTTTTCTGAAACATGCCATCTTCAAATCATGGTTTATGAAATGTTTTTTTAATAAACCATAATTAAAATTAACAACAGGTTAGGGTTTGGAAACAATGTTAAATCATAGTTAGTCAAAAACAGAGATGAAAGGTTGCAGTCTCCTTGTGCCTGCACTGGGGGAGGGGGAGCATACTAGGCTTGCTCACATAATTCTAAATGCAGCCACAGTGTCTCAAAGTTTTATATTCTGAGTTATAAGTATCAGAACAATTAATGTGCAACTAAACAGTTCAGCCATTAATTGCAAAGAGTACCTCAGACACAATTTGACTTTTCAACCTGCTTTAGTAAGAACGGGATTGTTAACTAAAACTGTTCTGAATGTACTAGAAAGGGTCAACATGAATCAGAGGTTTGAGACAGCTCAAAACTAACCTGAAAGCT
The DNA here is from genome assembly GCA_029215795.1 of Anniella stebbinsi. Lineage (NCBI taxonomy): Eukaryota > Metazoa > Chordata > Lepidosauria > Squamata > Anniellidae > Anniella > Anniella stebbinsi. The sequence continues at coordinate 228,337,565 of JARDYH010000001.1, forward strand.
CTGCGCTAGCTGCCAATTAACTACTGAGCTTTGTTCAAGATGTTATTGCTGGTTTATAAAGCGCTAAACAGTTCTGAACCAGGTTATTTGAGAGACCACCTTGCTTCATATAGACTACCTCAATCTCTACATTTTGAGGGAGAAGCCTTGCTTACCGTACTGCAGCCTACTGATGTTCATTTGGCAATGGTGCAGAGTAGGACCTTCTCTATTGTCGTGCACACCATGTAGAATGATCTTCCCACTGTAATCAGGTGGGCCCCTAGTGTGGAGTGTTTCCGCCGACAACTCACGGCATGTTTGCCCAAGTGTTTCCCCTACTGTTACCATTGCAAACTACCCCAGGTTATTTTAATGATATATTTTATTCTTTTAGTATTGTTTTATTGGTTGTTCTTATGGTATTTTATCATTATTAACTTGTGAACTACTTTGGGATGATGATGATTAGGAAAGCATTATACAAATCTTCAGAAATATATTTTAAAAAATCTCATCAGGAAGGGTTCCATGACAGAGGAAACTATGAACTTAAATCAGACCTGCACCAGAAGTGTCCACCAACCCAAATGCAACATACTAGCCACATATGGCATCTCCCAAGGATATCAGTTTTTGCTGCAAAAATGTGATGGGGAGGGGATGTAAAGGACTCAGCAGACCACAAGGAGGGACTGTGTTCAGCACAGGTTGCTCAGGCCTCTCCTAGATCACAGGGTCTACTATGGCTTGTTTGTGCAGATTCTCTGACACTTGATATACGATATTATTTGTGTACGTATTTGAAATATGTTTAACTTGTCTTTACATTAGAAATTATCACAACATTTTCCGTGGAGATGTCAACAAAATTCCCTGGGTCCAGGAGCAGAAACAAGCTTTGCAGATACAGTAATGCTTGCTTCAAAGAAGCCCCTGAATTTGTCTTCTGCTGAGATGATTTTCTACCTTCCCTTCCTTTAAAGAGTTGCCTCAAGGAAACTGGAAATGCCCCCCACCCACTTAGCCCAATTATTTCCATGTATTTGCAGAGGAACTGCTTTGACAGGCTGGTCCCAGGAAAATTTAATGAATTTGGAGTGGTCAGAAATTTGGACTGGGCCAGGCACAGTAACACTTGTACCCCCCATGCCCTCCTTGACTAGAACATGATGTCTTACCAAGAAGCTGAAGTCATCCACTAACCCTTTTGCTATCTCCCCTGTCTTGGTTTCTTCCCTTACCTAGGTTTCGTCTCCTGGGGCTCTTGGGTGGTAGAGAAGAAGGAGGGGAGTGGGAGAAGATGATGGCAAAGATGGCAGCTAGTGCCTCTAGCACCACCAAATGTTTTGTGTGAAAAACATCAATCCTTTGTGTGCATTTGCTTGGAATACATAAAAAGGATTTAGGTGCTTTGGGGGCAAAGAAAAGGATCAGTTGTGCATTGATGAGGTCATAAATGATTATGAGTATTTGTGACAGGTGGAAGAAGGCAAAGAAAGACTTTTTTCTTGCTCTATTTGTGCAGAAATGTTGTTGTGTTAAACTCTGGGTTGGTTAATCCTAAACACCCCAGAGTTCCGGGTTCAGATGTCACATCAAACTAAGCTGATAAATGAAAGTAGTGAGCATGCAGGAGTCAGCATGCTCGTTCCCTTGCTCACAGCCCCCGACAACCCATGATTCAACAACCCAAGGGTTGTTATTATGTGCAAACCAGACCAGAGAGACCTCTGAATCATTCTATGCTACAGTACACACATTCCCATCCATGAGTCATTGCAGATAAGAACTTCCACTGCCTTTGAACAAAACAGAATTGAATTCAAAAAGAGATCTATCTTTAGTATCCTCAAGGTCTTGTTTTTCCCTGGAAAACCATTTTCTTTGCACTCTCAATGATCTTATTGAGGAAAACGACTATTTCAGCAGCCATGACAAACTGAAAACAGAACAGATCCATGGAAATGCAGAATGCCTGGAATAGGTCAGCCATGCAATATAATACAGAAGCCATACTGGAGACAAATGTTTGCTAATGAAGACTCCCATGTTTGCTAATGAAGAATTACTGAATTTGCAATATAAATCTGAGTGACAACAATACTGAACTATTTCAAGTATGGAGCAATAGGAAGAAAAATAAGATGACAACTTTATATATTCATGAAAAACGTTAAAAGCACACCAATAAATCCAGTTTTAATGCTCAAGCTATCCCTTGTCACAGAAATAAGAAAACATAGATGTTGCAGTACTTAACGGTATTTAGCCTTCTGCTTGTACTGCAAGATGTAATAACTCTTCCAAGCTGAGAATTTTCCTGCTTACCTCTTTGAAATAAGAAAACCATAGATTATTTTCAGACTGAGCTGCATTAATGAATCTGTGGCGCAGATCATTTCTGCAGTGCTGTGCATGACATCTTACACTGATCTAATAAAAATTGCAGGGATTGAAACTAAGCTTCAAAAATGCACTCAAGTGATGGATTTGTTCACTTATTATGCTGTGTAATAATTTCTCAAATGGAGAAATGAATTTAACAGGAAAATGCTAGAAAAAAATCTCTCTCTCCTTATATTAGTGGTTTATGGGTTTATTTCCGATGAAAGAACAGTTTGAATTAGCTGCTTTAATGTTGTGTTCTATAAAGATTTACATAACATAATGAACCTTTTGGAAAATAACGAACAGGCTTTTTTATCAGATTCATCTAAAAAAGCCAGTAGATATGGATAAAACTTAGATTTTTTTTTCCAATTAGTATCCATTTTTCTTCCTTGGAGCATTAGTATTATTGGTCATTAATGGTAACTGGGAACTGTTTTGTACTCATTTTTAAATGGATTTTTAACATTTTAAAACACATTATTTGAGGTGATGAAGCTTTTTTCATTTCAGGAAGTAGGGCCTACACAAAGAGACAAGGTGCAGATACCTCCATTAATAAAAAGGGATCCTAGAGACTAGGCGTGCTTATAGCTTAGGCTTTTATTGTGCTATCGCTCTGCCTCACTCACAGAGGTTAAACAGACATCATTTTTCACTTATAACCCTCTCTTGTTTTCCTATCACTTCTTCCATCTTTTTTCTTACCATGAAAAATCTGTCAAGGAAGAAACGACAGAATAGCTTCACAATGCCTTTTGATTGTTTAATCCTAGGATCCCTCCATCTGGGAGTGCCTTAGGGACATGATGTCAAAGCATCTGCCACCTCTGTATCAGCATGCACATGACCCTCTCTGCTACATCACAGGTATACTTCTCTGCCAGAGACAATAGCATGTTCTTCCATGCCTTCAAGCAAGGAATCCAAATCACCTTGCTCCTGGCTGGTATAGACATCCAGATAATTTCAGCTCAGAATGTACAAAGAGCTGGCTGAAGCCAAGCTGCAGATGGGAAATGCCAGAGTGGAATGGAGAGTCAACAAAAATGAATCCATAAATAAGAGTATTCTGAAGGTGTATGTGCTTTTCTCCCCACAGTCTATGTCTCTACTTTAGTTTCATGCCTTTAGCAAGGCAACTAATCTTGATGAATCAGAGAACCAAATATGATTGTTTATTAAAATGTGCAACAGTAATCCAGACGAGAGTTTATAAGAACATGGATAACTGTAGCTAGGCTATCTCTGCCCAGATAAGGGCATAGTTGATATATCAGCCTAAGCTGATAAAAAGTGCTCTTTGCCAGTAAGTCCACCTGTGCCTCGAGTGACAGTTCTGAATCCAGGAGCACCCCCAAACTACAAATCCAACCCTTTAGGAGGAGTGCAACTCCATTCAGAACAGGGTGAACATCACCTTGCCAGACAGACGAACCACCTGCTAACAGTACCTCCCATCCTGACCTTTCTATTGGGCTAATACAACTAGGGTCCCTCTCTTGAGTGGAAGGCCACAAGTTATCATGACACAAATCTCCAAATATTAGGCCTCAAAACTCTCAAAATATTTCACCAACACAAATGAATCAAAGCAACATAGCTGGCAGAGGAATATGTCAATGACCAGAGCTGAAGAGTTATATTTAACTTTTTGACTTTTTTTTTTTGAAGGAAAGTTATCACTACTTTATCCAGGATAGGAGATAGGCTGGATGGGGGCTGGTGCTGGTGTTTCTTATGCTTTCACTTATTCCTAATTTCCAGAGGTTGATCCATTTTATATAAACATGTGATTGTACACCAGTTGCTATGACAGCCGAAGCTTTGAAGGTGATAGTTTGGAAGGTGCATACAAATATGCCCCATGATGCATATGGGGCACAGAACTATGAGCATCCCACCAAAGGAGGTTGGCTAACGAACATCATCTGTATATTTCAGTTATGAAACAATGCAGTATTCCCTCACATTCATATACAATAACCTCTAACTAATATTCACATCTGGCAATAGCACTCACTGTGAATGCAAGAGAAGAGGTTCTTATTTTAAAAAGATCTATATATGGGACTAAACAAAATATTTTGACAGTACCATACTACCATCTCAAGGTATGAAACTTCTTTTTTTGATATAGATACTTGTTTCAGTTTGGTTTTGGTATAAGGTGAGCTATTAATCAAATAAGGCAGACAATGAGCGGAGCTATCTAATGAAGTATGGGAAGCAGCTCTGAATGCTGACCAACACCAGCATCCCAAGCCCTACCTGGCTCACACTAGCACAGCAGAAGAGAGGGAGGAACAGCTTTATTTGTTGGTTTCACTTATATCCCACCTTTCTTTTTCTCAAGGCAAAATACATTGTTCTCCCCCACCCCCATTCCTGCCTTATTCTCTCAACAACCCTCTGAGATAAAATAAGTTAAGGTGAGAGAGACTGGCCCACAATCACCCAGCAAGCTTCATGGGGAAGTGGGGATTTGAACCCAGATCTCCCCAGTCCTAGCCCAAGCTCTTAACCACTACACAACACTAATATAATCACTGGTTTGAATATTATGTCACCATTAGTTCTTCTTGACTGGTATGAAAGGAGGATGAAGCTGAGATCAAAACGCAAATATACTGCAAAGTATATTTTCTGTCTACTGAGTTTTGTGAATTCCCCGTGGTAGTCAAAATGGCTGAAGAACCCACAAATCTAAATTATAAAATGCTCAAGCAGCCTGGCTATCAGTGAAGGTAAATGAGGAGAAAGAGGCAGTAATGTTCTCAAGCTGTTATTCATCCAGACCTTTTGTCCTCTGCTTATTTTTCTTCTTTAACGATCATTTTTTTTCTCTTATAGAAGTAAGTCTTCTACAGCAAGCTCTCATTTAAACCACAACTGCCTCTCTATTGCTGTTGAAAGCTGCAACCAGTATAGAATAGGAAGCAATCTTTTCATTTGAAGCAGTGGGAAGCTGCCACTTACACTCCAAGCACTGTTTCATCACTTAGCATCGCTACAGAGGTAGCCAGGCTGAATTTAAATTAATGTTTAGCTGGAGAAAGCGGAACTTGTTGACTCTAAATTCAGTTTCGGATAGATAGTTCACTGCAACTGAAAGGATGCAGAGGGCAGAGAAAACTACTTGTCTTTGTTGCCATTTGTCCCTCTGCTTATGAACCTTCTTACCGTTTGCAAACTACCACAGAAATTCATGTTTAATTTGGCGGATACCACCTTTTGTGAAAAAGGAAATTAACAATTACAACATTTTTAAAGTAACAACTGCAATAATTCATAAAAAAAACCAATGCCACACAAATAACCCAACTTCAAACCATAATTGTTTACATTGCTATAGTATCAGTCTCCGTCACTAGTTGGATAAAAGTAAATTTCTTTCAGAAAAAGTTTCCTTCAGTCTCCCAGTTATGTTGTCTCTGTTCACTTTTCATCTACTTTCTAGTGTCCTATCTATCTGTTTTCTTCTTTTCTTCCTCAGGTCTCTCTGTAATTCCCCCTACTTCTCTAATTGTCACCAACCAACTTTTTCTCCTCTTGTTCTTTCTGTACATTCTACTCCCATCCCCGCCCCACATTCTGTACCTGTTCGGATCAGGCTTGTTCTCTCTAGTGTGGGGGAAAGAGTTTCAGGAGGTCAATCAGAATCTGAAGACGAAGAAGGACTAGAAATTTACCAGCTAAGCCAGGAAGCAAGGGTGGAGATCCTCCAAGATTCTTCAGGTGTCAAGGAGGAATTTTCCCACGAGTTTATCAGAGAGAATGCTAATGACTCAGAGCCCATCCTCCCCAGTCCCTGGGAACATAGCCTCTGTCGGAGGGAGACGGGACTTCAGAGTTAACAGATCCCAGCGTCCGCTGCAGGGTCACGCAGGCAGAGTTGAAAGCAGGTGAGAGGCAGGCTAGCCACTCGAAAAAGACTTCTCCAAAAAAGAACCTTCCTGAGCTAAAGTGGCTCTTGGACAACACGGGAAACTCTCCCTTTTAGTTGAAAGGGCAACTGCCTAGCTTAGTTAGCCTAATTAAGCTTTGAGAAAAGCTCCTAGCATTCTCATTCTCTTCAGGTGTGATGTGTATTTGCTGAATAAAGCTTTGTAGATTACGCAGCAGACCTCTTTATTGTCTCGCATCTCAGCAGGAGGGCTTGGAATCATGACAGTATCAGCATAAGGGTAGGCATTACTCTTGTTTATAGGTTCCTGATTTTGTTCTAGCTTCTTATCTCAAAATCCTAGCTACTGACATTGGCTTGACTGTGACCAGAATTATACTACATCTCTGTTGCTGCTTTCTACTCCGATCCCAATTCCTGATTCCAGTTCCACTAGGACTCTCCACTGGGCCTAATCCTATCAAGACAGTTTGGGGCTGCATTAATAGAAGGATAGCTTCCAAATTGCATAAGGACTGGTTCCCCTCTATCTGGCACTAGTTAGGCCTCATCTTGAGTACTTTGTCCAGTTCTGAGCACCACACTTCAAGATGGATGAAACAAGCTGGAGGGGGTTCAGAGCAGGGTAACAACGATGATCAGGGGTCTGGAAAGAAAGTCCTATGAGGAGAGACTGAAAGAACTTGGCTTGTTTAGCCTTGAGAAGAGAAGACTGAGGGAAGACATGATGGCACTCTTCAAGTACTTGAAAGATTGTCACACAGAGGAGGGCCAGGATCTCTTCTCGATCATCACAGAGTGCAGGAAATGGAATAACGTGCTCAAGTTATGGAAAGCCCGATTCTAGCTGGACATCAGGAAAATTGTCCTGTTAGAGCAATACGACAATGGACCAAATTACCTAGGGAGGTCGTGGGCTCTCCCACACTAGAGGCATTCAAGATGCAGCTGGACAGCTATCTGTCAAGTATACTTTAATGTGGATCCTTGCATTGAGCAGGGGGCTGGACTCGATGGCCTTATAGGCCCCTTCCAATTCTACTATTGTATGACTGTTCATATCTGGGTAGCTGATAGTAGAGAAATGGTGATACCATAAATGCAGGAGTTCAGACACCGGATTCCTGACATCTGTCCCCTAGATCCAATGATGATTATCAGTGCCAGATCGCTCTGAAATCTAGATCTAACTGGATCACAGCACCCAACACATCTTTCCTATTAGCACCCTTTCTTTGATGTACCAAGACTAAAGGGGGGGGGGGGGGTCAACAGAAGGGCCTTGCATCACATGCTGTATATTACAGTATGGCCTCCATTCGGATTTGGATGCTGCTGCAAGCATGTGCAACCTGAGATGCTGGGAACCATAGGACAAAAGTGGGGGAAACCTTGACCTCCGGATGTTGTTGGACTCTAACTTTCATCAGCACCAGCCAGCACAGACAGTTGCCAGGGATGGTAAAAGCTCAGTAATGGGCTAGATGAGGACCAATAAACTGAAACTGAATCCTGGCAAGACGGAAGCCCTGTGGGTAAGTTTTTCCCGAGTCTGGGAGATAGGCTCATTGCCTGTTCTGGACAGGGTTGCACTCCCTCTGAAAGATCAAGTTCATAGTTTGGGGGTACTCTTAGATCCATCTCTGTGGCTGGAGGCTCAAGTGGCCTTTTACCAGCTTCGGCTAGTTCGCCAGCTATGGCCTCTCTTGGACAGGGACAGCTTGGCCACAGCGGTACAGGCATTGGTAACCTCAAGATTGGATTACTGCAATGCACTCTATGTGGGGCTGCCGTTAAAGCTGCTCCGGAAGCTGGAGCTAGTGCAGAATGCTACAGCTTGGCTGTTGTCTGAAGCCTCCCCTTTCCAGTATGTAACTCCTTTGCTGAGGGAACCGCACTGGCTGCCTATTTGCTACTGGGCCAGATTTAAGGTTCTTGTACTAGTGTTCAAAGCCCTAAACATCTTGGGGCCGGGATACCTAAGAGAGCGCCTTCTCTCCTATCAACCTACCCGATCACTGAGGTTATCTGAGGGCATGCTCCTGGTGGTTCCACATAGACCTATCATCTGATTCGAGTCCACCAGGGGAAGAGCCTTCAGTGTGGTGGCCCCCCTCCTATGGAATTCCCTGCCTCTGGAGGTCAGGCAAGCGCCAACTTCGTATTCCTTCAGGTGGCTCCTGCAAACGTCGTTGTTCCAGGAAGCCTTCCCTTAATGACCAGTCACAGATTATTTTGCACTTTGTTTCTTTTAAAAATGTACTTTTAATGTGTTTTTATTCTATTTTATTTTGTCCATCACTCTGAAATTCGGAATGGGTTCTGGTATATAAATATTGTAAATAATAATAATAAAGGCCACAGATTCCCCACCTTTGCTATAGGACCTATAACTCCCATGGTTCCCACTACCACCATATGTTGCATTGTATGATTGGGACAGTGTCTAGGGCTTCACAAAGGCCCTGCCGAGCATCCAGTGAAAGCTCTCCCTACTGTCCTTAGCTTTGAGAACTTTGGGGAAAGGAGGTATCAGAAGGGGTTTGAGTCAGTCACTACAGGAAGTCCCCATCCATGCAGATCTCATCAGAGTTCAGTTGAATTATACTTGGAAGACATTCAGCAAAATAATCCAGATTCCTCAAATTATTTCTGAATTAGGCAGAGATAATACTTCCATTGCTAGTTGATAGTATTAGAATTGCGTCCAGCTATACACAACCATTTCCAGGCACTTCCCTAAGGAAAAAAAAGTTTTAAAAATAATATAAATCATTACCGTTTCTCAAAACCATGAAATAGTCTGGCAATAGCAAGCAGTGTTTGTGTAAAATATGAATTAGCTATTTGGCTCAGCTGGGAAAAAACAGCATCTATCTTAGATAAATAAGGATCTGAACTAGATAGAAAAAAATCACCTTATAATGCCTGCACTGTAGGCATAGAGAAAATGTTTTGTTATTACATACTCTTACTTTACATTACTTATAGCTCCTATTGTCACAAAAGATTTTAAATACCTTGGTTTAGACAGGAGAGGGAACCTGGTGCGGGAGTTGTATTACAACAATAGTTATACTACAATAACGTATCGAGGACCATAGGCTTCCCACCCTGGCTTAGAAATCCCAATGTACATGGGAAACACTTCCCTTTGGGAGGCAGGGAGGGAGGGATTCTGTTACTTTTCTTCCCAATGTCATTCCTTTGGGCCACATGGCAAACCACTCTACAGTGTGTCCTTAGACACTCTGGAGCATTTTTTTCAAAGGATACAAGTGACTGAAGAGACAAAGGTGTGCCAAAAATCTTGGGCATGTTCATAGAAGTGCCTTCTATTTACACACGTGTATCTTTGTATCCAAGACTGTATCTACTTATGGGAAACCACCATAAAGCACCCAATAGAATATATTTTAGGATTTCAAGTTATACCATGTAATCTGACTAAGTTTGTAATACGCAAACTCTGTAGACCAGCCTTCCTGAACCTACTGCCCTCCCAATGTCTTGGGCTAAAACTCTCATCATCACCAGCCATGGAAATTGATGTACAATGCATCTCCTACTGGCTGGGTTTGATGAAAATTGTAATGCCACACATCTTGAGGGCACCAGGATGGGGAAGGCTGCTGCAGACAATGCCCATGCATGAAAATTCATATCTGAAAATAACTGGATTTGAAAAAACCCTTATTATTCCTTTCTGTACAAAAGACTACACACCAGCTCCTAAGCGTATTGCAAGTTTATTTGCTTATTTAACATTTATGCCATGAACAGATAAAAGAACAACTTAATACATTTAAAATTAAAAACATAAAACTAAATTTAAGAATGTTAAAACAATAAAGATATTCACTATACCAACATCTACAGTGCCAAATATTTGGAAGGAAGCTTCAGAAGATATGAACAAAAGTACTATTTAATTTCAAAAGCCAATGTGTGTTGGGTTTTCCTTCATAGAAAGATTTTTAGAAACCATAAAAACAAAATGTATCCTTGGAATTCCTTGAAGGTTTCACCAGTTCCCTCTTTTAATGTTCAAATCAAATTGCCATTCTTGTGTCTGTTAAAAACAACTGAGCCAATGCCCCTAGCAAATGCCAGAACAATTCAAGTAAACAAAGACTTCTACAAAGTCTAGAAACTTGACTCTCACAAGCCGTCTTCCAGATAGTGACCTCTAATGCTTACAAAGAAACCACCACTGTCAGTTCATAGCAGTGTAAGTAAGCATAATAGAAAACTGGAGAAAATTCAGCTAAATAATCTTATCCACAGTTATTTGCAGGCTTGGGAAGGCCTACAAAAAAAATCTTTGTCACTATTTATGAATGATCCCTGGAATGAAAGAGGTGGGGCAGTCCTCACAGTTTTTTGTCTTGTTTCTGTCCTCTCCAAATAACTTTGGTTCAGTCCCTATCCCATTATTTAACGTCTCCCCTTTAAAGACTCATACCCCCTCTCAATGAGGACTTTCCCAACTCTGGAAAGAGGAGATGGTTGCTTTCCAAAGCTTTTTCCCCTGACCCTGGATCTGGCTTCAAGAAGATGGAGACATCTTGGTCTACTGTCTATTTCTTTCATGTTTTATGAACATGACTGCTCAGGGCAGGAAAATGCAGAACGTTTATACAGTAGCCATTGCATACATACATATCACAGACACATACACAGACCTTATTCAGACGAAAATGCTAAGCCATGGCGGTTAAGCATTTTCAGCTAAACATTATAGCATAGCATGTCATGTGAACCATGACTTAGTAGGCCATGTAAACAATTCCTAACCATGGTCGTTACATAACCACGGTTTAAATACACTCACTAACCATTTGCTGAATAAGGTTTAGCAGCCTAACCACAGCTTAGTGTGTTGTCTAAGCAAACACACACACACACACACACAATGCATTCATGCAACTGTAACTGCTTTGGCCTGTACTCTCCATATGATTCAAAACTAGGCTGACCATATGAAAAGGAGGACAGGGCTGATGTAACTTTAACAGTTGTGGAGAAAAGGGAATTTCAGCCAGTGTCATTTGTATGCAATTAGTTCCTGGTGAAATTCCCTCTTCATCACAACAGTTAAAGGTGCAGGGGCCCTGTCTCTTGACCATGTACAAAAGAGGGCAGGGCTTCTGCAGCTTTAACTTTGTGATGAAGAGGGAATTTCACCAGGTTCTGCATATATACCAATGACACCTGCTGAAATTCCCTTTTCTATGAAACTGTTAAAGATACAGGAGCCCTGTCCTCCTTTTCATATGGTCAGCCTATTCAAAACTGATTATGATGGTTGATGACAGTAATGAGGATGATTCATGAAGATGGAGGACAGGCAAAATCCATAGGCCATGCTGACATAGCCTGAAAGACATACTTTTTAGAATGGGATAGCCCAGAATATAAACCATTTGTCCTCATTTATACAAATTATAAACAATAAGACACAAAAGCACTATACGCACTGTAAACTAAGGGTGCATACAGATATACATTAAACCAGAATCAACCTTTTCTCCACCTTCTCCTCCAGAGTGAGCCAGGCTTTTCTGCCCCTCCTTCAAATGATATATATGCCTGCCTCTGCAGAGACTAGTGATTTACTCATCGGTTTTACCCTCCACCTCACCCTGCCAATGTTTCTGGAGGGCTTTTCATGTTTTGTAATGTATTGACAATAGAATTTGTATATTTTAACCACATATTCTGTGGTATGTATTTTTAAGCTGAAAAGCTGTTTGGGAGAGTGCTTCATGGCACCAGAGGAACTCAGCCAATCTATGCTCTACACCAGGGGTAAGCAACCTTTTGGGGCCCATTTGGCAATTTGAGAAACTGCCATGGGCACCACCGCAAAATGGCTGTCATGGGAGATGTGGCTAGTCACTAGAGACAAATAATCTGTCCAAAAGACTGAAGACAAGAGAGAGGTGAGGTCTGAGCCCCAATACAGAAATCAACTCCTATGAACCCAGTTTTCAGTGCAAAGAGAAACCTATTTTGCAGAAGGCAAACTCTTTCCACCCCACTTTGCCAGCAAACACAGTGCCCCGCCCCACCTCTTTTTCTCTCTTATTCTGAATCACCATACATACATTCTGAGTCACCCTGGCTCATCACCTGTAGTGTGTGTGATACACACACAATCATACTCACTCAGTGGGCACATAGAAAGCTGCCCTGGGGTATTCTCCAGGGAAGATCATACATGTGATAACAAGGTTGATGTGCTTTCCACAATGAAGTAGCCTATTTGAATATATGTCAGTGTGCACCAGAACACAGTATGCTTGAGCTGAAGTATACTTTAGATTAGGCAGCTGTAGACTAGAGTAATTGTATTTACTATATTTAGTCCCAATGAAAAGTATTCATCAGGCTATATAACTAACTATATATATTGACTTGAGTGAATCAATTTAGAGAAAGCAGAAATAAAGAGCCAGTGGGGGTAATCATTATGCTGGCTATCATTTCTAAAGCTGCTTCTCAGCACCAAGTAAGATAGCCTTGGGCACTTTCATTAATAGAGGCAAAGAAATCTATTTAATATGCATTTGGTTAGTTAACAGCATTGGCCAGAGAAATAGTTTCTGTTGTGGCTTTCAAAACCAAGAATTTCCATGGTGGTGGCAAAGGGGATTAACAAGTAAACCTCTAGTTCTAATATTAATTCCAGTGTGTAATAGTAGAGAAAAATCTTGCAAATACCATAATGTAATGGTTTGTGATATCTTACTGGCATAAGATTTACTCTAGTTCTTGATTTGAGCATTCTATAGTTTGCTGTGGTGTCTGAATCAGACAAACTATCATTGTATCTTTAAATGATGATTTACACTCATGTCCTGCTTGTGGGTTTCCTGTGAGCAGCTGGTTGGCCACTGCATGGACAGAATGCTGGGCTAGCTGGTCTGTTCCAGCATAGCTTTTATATTCTTATTTCATGTTCTTATGATTTGATGGCAAACTATGTTTTGCACAACACATATCTTGCCCAAGTTGAACAACATGGTAAACTATGGTTTGCTCAAACCATGAAGGGAGGAAAGGGATCGGAATATGTAAATCCAAAACTCATTCACTCATGTGATCTGAAATGAGCCATAGTTTTTGTCAAGGCAGACAAGCAGGTGTATAAAGGGTCACAAGTAGGTGATGCTTTTATACACATTATGTCTGGTAAATTTAAAAGAAGATTTATAATTTTACCAGTGAACCTTAGAAATTGGTTTCTCCATCCATTTTAAAAAGACTGATGGATGGCAGACATGCCATGATAGTGTTGTACATCAGAACAATGCTACCAGCTTCTTTGGCAGAACAGAAGCACAGCATTTGATTTACTGATTCTTGCTGTCACATAACTCAGATTTGTTAATGGTGTATATGTCACGTACAGAAACATATGCAATAAGAACAGCCATTCAAACCAGACTAGAACAGCATACTACATACTCTATATACTATTTGTCATCCAGTTCAGAGGAAAAAAAATCAACCCATCTGGTTTTATGTCAGAGGTCATTTAATTTTTTTTCCTGTGCAAGTTCTCCATCTCAATATAGTCATGTAAACTGTTTTTTTATTAGAGATATAAATTACACAGTTCATATTCTCAGTCTAGTGAAGAAATATCTGGTTGGAAAAGAGAAACAATTTCACCAGGAAAATAGCAATGTGTGAGAACATGACTGGCCTCAAATAATAGCACAGAAGTTAACAACATGCAGCAGAATTTACTGTATATTATAGTAAAGACTGTAGTACTGCAGCACTGAGATAATAATGTGATGTATACATCTACATTCTGTGTCTTATTTCATTGTAATTTTAAAGGCATGTTTTTAAGGAAGTTAGCAAAATGAAATAAAAATACCAAAGGAAGTTACATACATATGTACACAAACAATAACTAATGTATTTAGATTGCTATGAAATTCTTTGTGTAAAAAACCAACATAACGTCTGGAAAGCAAATGCAAACATACACACTGTCTCTTTTAAGTTCCCCCTTCCCCATTCACTATTACTGCAACAAGCATCTAATGATTTATTTTACCTCAGACAAAATTCCCTAACTCTCCACCACAGCCAAATACACTTACAGTCTTTCTCTGACACCAAAGTTCCCCCTGTTGTGCTAATGGTTGCTTCTAAAGCAGGTTTTTACTGCCTGCTTGAGAGACCTTCTTCTGGCAAAATCTTAGGGCAGCCTCCTTACATTACACAGCCACTTGTTTCCTATTCCTGCTCTTCACCAGCCACATATGGTTATCCCACAGAAAAGCAATAGCTTAATATTCAGGTCTTAGCTATTCACTTCTTTCTCAGGTTTTTCCTAATCCTTTTATAGCACCACCCACCAACCATCCAACTTTCTCCCTCTCAGTCTATGACAGAATGACTGGGTTTGGACGACACGTTAACCCACAATGGGTTGTTAACCTATGATGGTTTATTTAACTCATGTGAGGTCTTTTCCCACCCACAGTGGGTTATTTCCATCAAATAAGGCACCCTGGAAACCTATGGTCTGCACTAAGGTTATTTTACCTATGGTGGGTTAGTGTGTCGACCGTTGGGCCTACATGGGTTACGTAGATTGCCTACAGAGCCTGTTGGCAAGAGCAGCCAAAAACACTGCTACCACTCTGCTCCTCTCGAGCGATCTCTGAGCAAACTTGTTTTCCTGCCACAATCAGCTGTGTCTCTGACTCCAAATAAATTCCCCCCTCCCACATGGTTCCCAAACAGTTTCATATGTGGATAAATCCTCACTTTTCCAAGAAAATGCAAAATCCCTCATTTATCCAGTAGTGCCTGTGGTAGCTCTCCATAAGGGTAACCTTTATATTAAATTTTGTTCCATTTCTGCAAAATTTCAAGAAGTTAGACACCCTTTTTTGTTGTTGTATACGACAGAGAAAGGAGATCCATCAAAGGCTTGACAACCCACAGAAGCTAGGATACCTGCCCAGCCAGGTGGGAGGAAGGCAGGGAAATAATCAACACCATGTAGCTTATTTGTCCGACTGCCTGTCAGGGCACAGTAGGCTATTGCAAAATAAGCTACTGTGTATAACTTGTAAGCTACCAATGGCTTAAAGAGACGTCTGAACAGGCCAAATGACAATCAACTGTCAATTCCTTAACTGTGATTTCCAACAGTTCCTTTCCAGCTAGCTAGAATCCCCAGCCAATCAGAACTGAATTTAGCTGATCCTGGCCCCATATAACAGTATTCAAAAAGTTTCTTCAAAATATCCTTCAAAATATCACTAAGCAACTACTACACAGTCTTTGACTGCACAAAACAAGGCCTCAGGCCTCCTCAGATACATTGTAATTTCACAGGAGCCAGGCAAAGTAAATGTTACATAACAACAATAGTTATATACAGGGCATTTCTTCACAATGTCTATTCAGGGATAAGTCCCATTGAGCTCAGTGGAGATTACTCCAATGTAGGTGGGTGTAGGACTGCAGCCTAAATGACACATAATGTGTGGTGTAACTTGGCCGTGTCCTGACTTCATAATGCTTTCTGTTTTTCTGCCCACACTCCATGTGGGTAGAGAAACACATAACATAGCTGGCTACTGTTGGCAGGGAAACGCACAACATGGTGATATCAGGACACAGGGTATCTTATATTCTAATATGGATTCAAATTTTCCTGAGGTCTTGGAGCTAGAGCCAAAACAGCACCACCCACGCCAAAGAGAGAAGTATCAGCAGACTCAGGATAACCCTGGGTCTTGTAAATACTCCAAAAAGCTTTAGAAAAGAAATATAAGTGGGCAAAAAACAACAACTTCAAACTGCCCTGTAACAACTCAGTAGCATGGAATGTTGACCAAGTGAAAGTGGGGAACCTTACAGCCAGATGGGAGTAGGAAAGGAATGGAGTAGCTGGGAAGAGAGGAGGAGGAGACACCTAGATATAAAAAAGGTGAGAAAAGGTCATTTCATAGGTAATTTCCTGGTTCTCACTGAAAACTGATTTTAAAATGTTCCTAGGATGGCAGTGAGAGTTGCCCATTGGCCATCAATGGATAGGCTGACCATATGAAAAGGAGGACAGGGCTCATGTAACTTTAACAGTTGTAGAGAAAAGGGAATTTCAGCCAGTGTCATTTGTATGCAATTAGTTCCTGGTGAAATTCCCTCTTCATCACAACAGTTAAAGTTGCAGGCACTATTCTAGAGTGACCAGATACAAATGAAGGCAGGGCCCCTGCAACTTTAACTGTTGTGATGAAGAGGAAATTTCACCAGGAACTAATTGCATACAAATGACACTGGCTGAAATTCCCTTTTCTCTACAACTGTTAAAGTTATATGAGCCCTGTCCTCCTTTTCATATGCTCAGCCTATCAATGGAGAAATCAACACTTAATATAGCTGAGACTGGGCACAGAGTATCCATCACAGAACAGCAAAACAAAAAAAATGGAGAGAGGAAATAACTCAAAGGGGCCAATAAAGACTGAACATGCTCAGTGGGCTGGAACTGATTGACTATTGGGGATGGTGGCACAGTGCAACACTTTGTTGCAGGGTCCTACTTGTGTAATGTTTATTACACTTTAGAGCGAGGAAAGAAGTTGACATGAGATGCCATTTTCAGTGGCAGCCCCAAGTTTCTCATAATGTGTAATTCCACCCTAAATGTATTTGAAAACTTTCAAGACAAGATTATCAAGAAATAATGTCCTAAGCCAAATGTCATAACACAAGACAAATAACAAAAATGCTATGCTGCTACATTAGCATTGAGGAACTACTGAAGCATGATCTCCATTTCCTTTCCTTTCATCACCATGTCTAGTCAGTGATCAAGGATCTTCTATGATTAAATAAACCAAGGCTTGCCATGCTTGTGCTCTCATTTGATTAAAATTACTTAAAGGTTAACTTGCATGCACATCCTTCTCCTGGGTATCATTTAGTATACAATCACTCCAAAAGAAAATACAAATATCCCTGTTGCACAGGGAATATAAATCACAAGTGCTTAGAAAACTGGGAATTAACATCTTGCTTTGAGCACTTCTCAGATTTATGGAGTCTTCTGAGATCACAGTACTCTGGATCACTGCACAAGCCAGTTCCTCAATTATTACCAACTTACTTATTGCTCCAGCACTTGCTCATGAAAACACTGGAAGAAATGTGCAGCTAGAGCATGCACAGCCAATTTTATGCAGCTTTCACAATCAATACAAGAAGGGATAGGTACACAGAGATCTTAACAGGCACAAATTTCAGTAAATCACTGCAGCCTCCATAAAAACATTACCAGGATCTTTCTCTCTCTCCTGCGCCTTCTCTGGTTGGTCAACTAATTATTCCCTCTGTGCAAGCTAGAGTTCCAGTTTAGCCCCCGGTAGCTAAAGTAATGGAAAATTTGAACCACTGGAACTGTAATGCTTATAATAATATAGTCTGGAAATAAAAAATGGCCATCTATATCTTCCCATGTTTGTAGCAGCATCAGTTTCTTCTAACTGGCTTTATCTGGAAAGCTCTACAGCTAATGAAAATAAAGTTGTGCAACAAATAATGTATCTCACTACCGTTTAAACCGAGGGTGCAAAAAGTGTGTCCTCCCTCCAGCCCTGTCTAATGGCTCTCGATTCCCAGCGTCTATCACTGCCAAAAACAAAAAAGAGGGTGCTTTAAGAATAGGCTCTATGCTTCCTGTCATAAAAGTCTAATTGCTAGAGTATCCTAGGAAGCAATGCTTGAAGGTTCCTGTCTACTCTAGGAATGAGACTTCTATGACAGGAACCATAAAGCCCATTCTCTCCCATCTTCTTCTTCTTCTTCTTCTTCTTCTTCTTCTTCTTCTTCTTCTTCTTCTTCTTCTTCTTTGGCAATGCTGAGAAGGAAATGGTTCACCTGTGAGTGAATAAGTGTCTGTATGTATGAGTGCATGGGGGGTGAGAAGTGAATGAATGTGAGTGTGCATGTGTGAGGGGATCATAAGTGAACACCAGTCCCTGCCAGGGAATACAGCACAAGTTGCCCACCGCTATGTTAAACTGAAGATTTTATAATATTAGAATGTATACAAGACATTCACAATGCCAGTGAATCTGTGGTGTACAAATGTGTATATATGTGTTGTATGTGAAAGTGTATCTGTGTACATTTACACTCGTGTCCCCTATTATTCCAGCAGATACCCAATGGGGCCCACAGGAAGAAAATGTTCCGTACCCTACTTTAAATTCCAATGCTTCATATTAAATGTTGCCTTGCACCAGAAACAACTTCCATTGTTTTGAACCAATTTTCTGAAACTCTGAAAAAGTTTGATATCGCAATCCTCAATGGCTGGGACCAGTGAGAAGCCATTTATCATCTACAAAAACAGCCTATCCCCAATCCAAACTCATCTTCCTGCTCATGTACATGAGAACTAACTGTGCCTGGAGTACGCAATCTGCTCACACATCTTTGTATGATAGTCAACAATGTTCATTCGCTTAAACCCTCATAATAGTTTTCCATTAACATTAACATTGTCAAATCATTGGGTTGCAGGGTGCTCGAAGCACTTCATACCTCTTCTTAAGCACCTTACAAGCATCATCACTTTTTACTAACCAGGTATTAAATGAAAACACTTAAAGCCACACTAACTTCCACATTAAGTTCCTGGGAAATCACTGTTTTAGATTTCACATCTCTTGCAACATTGAATAGAATGCCACTAACACACACCATATAACACTTTCTATTAAGTTAATGCATTTGAGGTGCAATCAACATCCTACTTAAATTAATGGCAAATCAGCTGTTTATTTTGACAGATCTGGATTGCGCTCTATCCTGATTGGCCTCTTCTTAGTTGGTTTTTGGAACATTCATGAGTTGGTCTTGCCAGAAATTAGGTCAGGATATCACCAGACTGCAAGCCAATTATGAGGAGTGGCTAGAACAGCAATTTAAATCATCATCAAAGCTAGCTTAGCTCATAAGAATTTCATGACTACTAGTTTGCTTTCATGACCAAAGCCATTAATGTCCAGTTTTCCGCTTCAGTACAGCTTCATTCAACGATGAATTTGACCTTGAATAATTTTTTTAAAAATATTCATCTCATTTTCTTATATAAGCATAAGACTATCCATTGCTTCTTCCCTTGGAACATTTTATACTACTTTTATTTTAAAAGATATATTTTATTATTTCTATCTGTTTCTTCAATTTTCTGGAACATACCAATATCAAATAAAATATAATAAAGTAGGTCTCATTCATTGGAAAGAAAATCACCAAATGAATCCAGAATTTCAGTGTAATCCTATATATGACCACTTAAAATTAAGTCCCATTGAGTTCAATACAGCTTACTTCCAGGTAAGTAGGTATATTTATGCATGTTAATCAGAAAAAAAAGTCCTACAATTCCCAGCATTTCTCAGCCAGACATTTTTCTGTCTAAACATGCAGAGGATTCCATCCTGAGTGTTTTTAAACATTCATCAACCGGACTAAATATCTGTATTCATGGGGAACAGAAACTTGATTTTATTATAATTTATAACTTGCCCCTCACTTAAAACAGAACAATCCTAAATTGGAAGGTGGGAATGAAATGGTGGGTGATCTGCAACTTCCACAGCCCTGCAGCTCATGCTGGCCACGGCAGGATGTGGTCCAGCAGGGTTTGCCAGAGAGTTCTCCTGCAGTGCTTTTCTTTTTCCTGCACCCCATTTCCCCATTGGTTTCAATCAGAAGGAAATTGCTTACGTAAGTCCCATGGTGAGTTTTGGTGCCTGCTGACAGCTATTGTGATAACCCACACTCAACGGTTGAGTATGGGTTCAGTGTGGACTGTCCTTGAACCATGGGTTGTTGTTGAATGTGGATTGTCATGTTGACTGAACCCAGTTGCACTAACAAATCATGGCTTATTAACCATGAAGAATCCATGAAGAAAGTCCATGGTTTGTTGTTGGGTTTATGAACTGTAGGTTTTTCATGGTTAACAAACCATGGTTTGTTAGTGCAGTTTGATTCAGACAATATGATAACCCACATTTCAGCCACAATCCATGATTCAACGCTTGAGTGTGGGTTATCATGTTATGTGAACCCAGTGATGTGCGAACCCAACAGAGTGTTAGCAGACCACCCACAACCCCAAAACAGTCCATGGGTTGTGGGGTTTTTTTTTAACCATGGCAATGACCCACTCTTAAATAAGCTATGGTGGGCTGCAGCAATCATGCGAGCCATGACCACCATTTTGGAGGTTACCACAGCCAGCAATACTACAGGTGATAGAGCTATGTCTATGGAACTTTCCACAGATGTACCAAAGGCAACTGAGATTAACATGTTCTCCCTGCTAGCAGGGTTCCTCGCCATTGACAAAAGAACATTTTTACCCCATCCTAATGCCTTCCATCCA
Source organism: Anniella stebbinsi (assembly GCA_029215795.1). Classification (NCBI taxonomy): domain Eukaryota; kingdom Metazoa; phylum Chordata; class Lepidosauria; order Squamata; family Anniellidae; genus Anniella; species Anniella stebbinsi. The sequence continues at coordinate 228,358,288 of JARDYH010000001.1, forward strand.
GCAAATCTGGGTGTTAGGAACTCTACAAAGCATTTTACATACACATTTATTGTTTGTCTTAGAAAAAAAACATCCTACCATTCTTTTAAAATGTACAACTGAGGTGCTTAAAAATGCAAATTCACCAGATGCTAACGTTCTCTGTGTACAGAACAATAGACGACTAAGTACCCAGCTTATGTGTCTGAGACCAAGAGAGACCAACATGACTGCAAACAGAACAATATATTACATAGTATTTTAGAGTCAATATAGCCCACAGAGTTCCTGATAGTGCTTGTCAATGATAACTTCCATTTAATCAAAATTATTTTGAATATTACCTGGCTAATAAGTTGCGGCTCCTAAGGCAGAACAAGGAGCACTGTGGCATTCCCGTTAGGATGGTTTGTATATTTTCAGTTCTTCCAGATGGCCTCTGTTCTGTGGATGCCCATGAGTAGGCACAGTAGGCACACTGAATAGGACTGAACACATTTCAGGCAAATGATCCAACATATCTACCAAATGCACACCATGTCAGCTTTTGCTTAGTACAGCCAATATCAGCAATTCAACAATCTGGAAAGCTGAGGAAATATAAAAGTAGGCGTTTTATGAGACAGGGCTGGCTACAGTCTTTTTCTGGAGGTTTTCATAGTCAGTAGTACTTTAGACATAAATGATATCAATCCCTGTTCACAACCTGACCTTTCACCAATTGAACATGGAAAGTGGCCTTGCACGCACAGAAATGTGACATAGAAAACTTAGAAGCAAGCTGTCACAAAAGTGTCTATGGTGATCTCTCTTTCTCAACTCACTGCATTGGAGCATTAAAACTACTCATCTTCTGATTAACTACTTTCTGATGTGAAAGGTACAATTTAAGTTATTTTTACATAAAACAAATAATGTTTTCAAAATCTTACATAAGAATATGGTAGTAGAAGAAGGCTTATTACTAGAGATCTACCAGACTGATTTTGCTCATTTTTGTTTTAAACTGAAGCTTGAGCAGTGAAGACAAGCAGAAAAGTTTAAAAATTTGAAAAAGTTCAAAGCTTGAGCTTTAGACGGCTCATGAAAAGAGAGGGATGAGGCAAAAGGGAGGTTAATACGTATGCCCCACATTGTGCATGTAATGTAACATGTGAAACAGTATGTGTATGTACGGGTAATAATGCTTATTCCTGTGAGCTCTTAAGAGTGCCGGGCCAATGAAAGGATAGGCACAGAATGTTGAGAAAGGGGCTGAAGAAAAATCAGTTGCCGATAGTTAAGAGAAAGAGGAAGAGAAACAGAAACAGAGGAGAAAGAACTGAAAGAAGGAAGAAAAGAGAGAGAAATATTAAAGCCCATGTTTTCGACTTTAAACTTCAAGAAATCATAAAAGATCTTTTTAAAAAAGAACATTTTTGTTTGTTTTCACCTTTGTTGGTTTATTTGTAGTACATTTATTTTAAATGTGTAAAGTTGTTCCAGTCACAAGGGAAATGGGCTAACGTATTTTTATCCAATCATTCTCAGATTACTAGCCCCTGTGGCAACACGGGATTTGTATCAGTAACATTAAGAATGCTTTGGGAGAGCACTGTTAATGAATCCATGAACCATTTTTCTTTAGAGTTTCCTTTACATCTCAAATTCTCATTTGCTAGTAGCTTGTAATAGGTTCGGTAGCTTATCGCTATGTTGCAGAATACTGAATTTTTAAAAGTATATCAACAGTAGATAAGCAGACAGCGAGGCTCCGACATCAAGACCCACATTTCATTACTCTATAACGCTATAATAGCATTTAAGAGTTTTGCTGTGCTCAGATTAAGACTTAATGTTAAGGCACTTTATTTTAGGATTTTTTTTTCAAAACTCAAGACAATAAGGGTTGTTTTTCTTGCTTTAAGGAAACTTATTACTATGCTTCAGGATAATACTGCTGTTTCAAAAGGATAATAGATGGATAACATATGCACAGAACTCCTCTCTATCGTGGAAAATGCCAAGCAAAACAAAATAATCCCAAAGCACATCTATAAAGCCACTCTGAGACAGATCGAAGAAATTTAAAACACAACATGAAATCTATTTGCAACTTACTTTAAATGATCAAAATGTGCTGGTGTACTATATATTTTTTCAGTGTTGTTTGTACATATAAACATTTGTACGATATGATTACATCAATTTGTCAGTATTTTTAGTACACCTGAAAAACTAATAAAATTAAGCAAAAGATTTCCGTTACAGTCCTAAGAGGAGAAGAGCACAGTTCAGCAGGAATTCATGCAACCGCCCAGAGAGCTTGTGAACAGCCCAGAGAGCTTCAGCTATTGGGCGGCATATAAATGTAATAAATAAATAAATAAATAAATAAACAAAGTCCTTCAATACCTGTGGTATATTCCAATCAAAACTGAAGAACACTTCATCTCAATAAACAGCCGAACCAAGAATTTATTTCAACATACATTTTTATTCACAAGGATTCATAATAAAACATGGACACTAATCATGGTGTATATCAATAGACATTTATCAGAGTTATACACATTCCTACTGCATTCCAAGACAATAAAGGCTTCATCCTACTAGATACACAAACAAAACACATGTGAATTTAGGGAGTGAATATACATGGGGTCAGGCCCATCATGGCACTCCTATTGTCACCACAGCACTTCATACTCACTCCTTGAGCAATGTATGTACAGACATGCGCATGTACACACACAAAATTTCCATTTTAAGGATTTTGCTTTTCACCACCACGTTTGGATGTCTTCAAAAACAGGAAGTGTTCAACTAGAAAAACCTTGTCTGTTGACATAGTCATAAAAAGATTTTGTGTGTAGTTCTGCAAGGCAGGGAAACTAAAGATTTGACTCTCATGCTCATTATACGGTTTAGTGAGAAGCTTACCAAGCAAAATTTACCCTAAAAGTTGTATCTCGCTATAGGCAGTCAGGTATTGGATTTCCGTTTAAATTCAATAAGCTTTATGAATACTAAGCACTGATATCCCTTCTGTTTATTTGGATATATTAGCTCAGCAAATGCCCATGATTAAGACTGTAATGAGAACCAGGAAGGGTCAGCTTGGATGAAGAAGTTCTTTGGGGATCTCTTCACAAATGAAAGGAAGAAAAACATGACTCTTCTACGTGGCATTTTATTGTTGCTATGCTGATCCGTTGCTCATGAGGCTGACACTCTGCAAGCCAATTTTATAAACAGAATGCAACTTCACAACACAGTTGTTCTCAAAATGACACTGTGTTATGTGCCTACTTAATGCCTTTTTATTCTGCCATAACACTACTTTATCGTGTTCTATGTGCTAAGTTGTATATTCAGTACTGGAACACTGCAAAAAAGACAAACTTTGCATTGCAACAAATTTTTATTTGATTTGGATTAATATTTGCCTGTGTAGTTTAATTTTTTCTGTCCAAGGCTTGTAAATAGCAATTTGCTTTCTTGATCTGGTGGTTAAGAATTGTGTCCAGGTGACCAAGTAGGGAACTGTTTTGCAAACTGGAACAGTTCCTTCTCTCCTCCCCCAGCCCCTGCTCCTGCACCCCTTTCTAATTGTTAATGTTTCACAAATGGCATATGTGGACACGTTGAGGAGCAAAAATATTTTTGGGCCAGTAACTGTTATGGACTTTATTTGCAAAATTGTTTTGTTCATTAAAGAATCCCTGTCTGGGAAACAAAAATAAAATGGAAAGGTAATATCAACCAGCTACGTTTAAAAAAAAAAAAGAGTTATAAGGCAGCAATATTTTTACTATGAATTAGAAAGAAAATTACCTCATTTCCATATTTGTCAGAGAAAAAAACAGAAGAGCTACTTTACACAAACACAGGGCAAATAATTGTTGTATATGTCTCACATTTGGCTTTCAGATGCCATGCCTTAGGGCCATGGGTAGTATCCAATTTTGGTTAGTCCTACTTATAGGAAACCTGTTGAAATGAAAGAGGCTTAAGTTAGTCACAATTAACTTAAATCCATTCATTTCAATGGGTCTACTCTAAGTAGGACTAACATTGAATACTACTACCCCATTGTCCACTTAGATAATTGCACTGAAACAAATTCAACATGTTTCAGGAAGCCTTTGTACTGCTCAGAACTAAGAACTCAGAGGTAGGTTCTATTAATTTCAATGAGGATTACTCCCAGGTAAATGGGTATAGGACTGCAGTCTTAGAGTCGATTTGTAATCTTGGCAGCGTAGAAGCAGTACTGCTTTGAATCCAATGCTGTCCTCCCAGTGCTGGCATAAGTAATCCCATTCCTCTGGTATTAATACTACAAACTAGCTCTGAAGCCGGTGGTGGAAGAGCAACATGTTACACAAAGGCCTTTGGGGCAAACTGGACAGGACTATCACAACCCTTAATGCCCTATGATAAGTCTGCAAAGGAATCCTTAGGAAGTCTTAACATCACTGTTTCTTTTATCATTTCATCTGTTTTATAAATTCTGGTTTTATTTTGTTTGGTACTTCGTACACAGCTTTGGATATTAAAGAAATGCAGTTTGATTTTTTTTATATACATATTTTTTTAAAAAAATCTTTATGTTTAGAGGCAAGTAGGACAGAGCTGCCCACAAGGCATGTTCAATAATGTCAGGAATGATATACAAAATACAACACTATAATAAAATGATCAATAATAACCTACAAAAAATTGGCAATACTGCTTAATAAGTGCATAAATAAGATTACCCTTAAAAACAAGATCTGCTGTATTATTAATTCTATTTTACTTGAAAATCAATCATCTCACCCACTGAAAAACTATTTCACATAAAACAACTGGCAACTCAATTGATAAAAGGTAAAACAAAAAGGTGATGTTTGCACCCAATCTCTTGTTACTAATGGCAATAGGGCACTCAACTCTAATCTCAGATCTCCAAGGAATTAAATACAGTGCTATACCCTTCTCCATAGTTTGCCTTTCCTCTGTCCCACCCTACCTTCTGTACCATTAAGCATCACATCACCAGGGATGATGAACTGCTGAGAAACAGTTAAGAAATTATGATGATGATGATGATGATGCTTATTGGACTGCAGCCTTAATTGCCTTCCTTGAACAGCAGTTTAGAATAGTATGTATACTATTTGTACTGACTTAACTAATACCTCTACCTATTCTCAGAATGAACTTGCATGGTAACAACCATTTATACCACAAAATTTAAATCTATAGGGGAGGATTTCCACATGGAGCCCTTTTGTTGCGGTTAGACAGTATCTGTACCAAGTTTTGTTGCATGCAGATCTGCAACCTACAAGCCACGCCAAACTCCTTTTTCTCAATGGGCATAGTAGGATTTCACATCCACACAAGCCCGGGGGGGTGGGGGGCAATCCAAGACAGAATGTATCAAGTGTCGTTTCACTGTCCCACCGCTTGCTCCTCCCCTTGCTCTGTACCCCTCCCACATTATCTTTTCTCCATTCTGGGCATACCATTGGTGAGTGTAAGTTGCTTGTGCACAATGCTTTTTTAACTACAAAGTTAAGCAGGTCATCTCAGTACTGGAGTAAAGCAGCAAAGAAAACAAATAATTAAGTGGCTGCTAATGCTGTTTTGAAGAGCTCAAAGGAGATAGCGCCAGTTTTCTTTTTAAAGGAGTGAGCCGATTTCCCCCACACACACATACTGCAGCACATCACTACTACGTAAAAATAAATCCTCAGTGCCCCATAATCCATCAAGCAGTCTCACACTATTTAAAACTTTTAATTTTTTATTTATATTTGTGCAAATCTGTTCAACTAACTTTTCTTTTTTAAGCATCAAAGCAAACTACAATGTTAAGCAAACGATTTCAGTTCTGGTGCTAAACACTTCACATCTGTGTACTAAGGCTGTTTTGAAGAACTGGAAGGGGCTGCAAGACATGGTTCTAGAACAGAAAATACACGGCAAGCAATCAGGAAAGGAAGGGCATCTTCAATATGTCATCTACCCAGGGACAGCACCTCCCACCCTGCTTCCATTCCACATTTTGGTGTCCACACAATTAAAAAAATGCTTTGTTGTTCTGCTCTTTCCTTCCTTAATGGCTTTTTTTCATGTTAAACAAAAAGTTAGGGGAATTGCTGGGAAAACACAGGTGGATTACAAAAGGATGACGACGATGTATATAGACTTATTATCTCAGATATACACCAGTTTCTGGGGAACATAGGCAGGAGTGTGTTGTGGCACTTGTGTCCTGCTTGTGGTTCCCTGGTTGACAGCTGGTTGGCCACTGTGTGAACAGAGTGCTGGAGTAGACAGACCCTTGGTCTGATCCAGCATGGCTCTTCTTGTGTTCCTATGATGTCTGGATCACCCATGAAATATGAGTGAATGAGCCATGGTGATTCTGCAATAAATCCTAATCTTGAAAAGCCCATATTTATTTGTATGTCACTTTTCCACAAGATCACGCGAAAAACACCTTACAACCACTTTTTGGGGGGGAGTGCAGGGGGAAAGGAGAATCAGTGAACATTGTCCCACCCTTCTGCCAAGAAGAACATCTCATGAGCGGAATAATACTCATGGAATCTGAGGATTCAAGCCAATATCACTATCACTAAACCAACCATTAAAAAGTAATTATCTAATCCAAGCCAGCAGTTTAAAACAAAGGGAAGATAAAAATCCTAACACATACAGTGTATATTAAGCCAAATACATTTCAATTACATTCTAACAAAGTGGCACGGAGCCTTCAAACATGCATTGGCCAGCAGCCCCACCTCTCACTCAGGGCAGTTCCATTCTCACCTCATCTCATTCCTTCCTCTCACCTGTAGAGGTACAGACTTTAATCCTCTTCAGACTCATACACTCAAGCCAAAAAAGAATGGCACCTCATCTTCATGCAACGCTGTTCCCCAACCTGCAAAGTGACAACGCTCTTAGGGCTGGCTTTGGTATTACCCCTTCAAACACAACCTGTCAGCAATGATGGATGGAAGGAACCCAATAAAAGTTTCCCTCTGTTCAGTCTTTTAAAGCCACCACATTATCTTATTTGAATATCCAAACCAGGCTCTTTGTCAGCTACAGCTCAAGGGTGGCAGTCACCTCTATCTGGCATATGCCCCACATTATCCATGACCGCAAGCCAAGGTTTTCTTGTACAAAAAATGCAGCTTCTGCCAAATGCCCTAAACCAAGTAATTCTCTAGCCATCTAAGGGAAGATTAGCCTATATACTCATTTTCCCAAATCCCAGGGGTCACTAGCAAAGAGAAAAAGAGAAAAGGGGGGGAAGGGAGAGACAGAGAGAGACAGAGAGAGACTAAGTTCAGAACTAGTATGTTTGCTATTTAATTCTGGGCAAACAGTAAATCACTTTAAGTATCATGCTATTTGTCAGAATGCCTATAATATTTGGAATTAAATTTATCTTTCAGAACCTTCTTTGTTTAAAGAAGATATTTTTCATAAAGCAGACTAAGTTGGATTCAGTTTCTTTACTTATACCACTTGCCATTTCTCTTCTCTGAAACAAATTCAATAATAACTATCCATAGTGCAGGGAACCAATGTATATTCCTTACGCATGAAATCAGTTTCTGTTTTCATCTTAGTTCACTTACAGTACCATTCCCTTTTCTATTAAATTTCATATTAACTGTCTTTGATTCTGCACTTCAATTTTCCATCTACAATTGCTAGTAATCAGACTGATGAATCTCCTGAGCTGGACCACTTTCACCTTTCATTTCCATTATATTTTGCATTATTTATCGTACAATCCCATCTCTGTCTTTATATTATTTTTCATATAGCTCCTCCTGCAAATCTTTATTTACTGACCTGGTTAGCACATCACAGTAACAATTCCTGGGTTGTTTATCAAAGTGTGCGAGCTGTGCAAAAGCTATTTCCGCTTTTAACAAACAATCCAGGAATACCCCCGTTACTTTGTAATGTGAGAACCCAGAAACTCTGGGCTATTTATGGGTTAAACAACAAAGCGTTAACCCAACAACAATCCATGGGCAATTGTTAACTTTGGTTTGTTTAACCCATAACCAACACAAGAGTTCCAGGTTTGCATGTTATGAGACAACCCACCAAACAACAAATGGGTTGTTGGTTAAAAGCTGAAATGGCTTACATGCAGTTTCTGCACTTCATGTGTCCCTGCCAATTCCTGGGTTAAATAACCCAGGAGATGCCACCATGACTAGTGGAGTGGTCAGTTATTCATTTTAACATCAAGAGTATCTTAAATCAAGCAAATTCACAGAGGTAAATTCAAAAGTGAAAAAGAAATCAAAACAAGCTGCAGCCTCATCCACCAAAGTAAGCAGTGTTAGTGCAGCCTCACAAAATTGAAATTTTTGAAGCTACCGAACAAAAGGACCCAGACAAACTGGGGAGGCTCCACCAACTATACCACCATAAAATTATTTGACATTCTATGAAGCCAGTGGGTCAGACCAAATGGATGGCTAGAAGGCTAGATTAACAGGACATTATCTGGCACCTTTGTAGGAATGAATATATCTGTTGTAAGTAATAGGCCCTTCCACAGGCACCTTTCTCTAACATAACTGACTACAGTGGCCAGAACATCCAGAACATTAGAGCATAATCCTTTGCCCCATGCAACGTTAGTACAAGGAGATACTGAGCTAACCTTTGAAGAGAATGCAGAGGCTGTTTGCACACCCAATATTCTCCAGTATCTGCTACAATGAAAATATACACAGACATGGTTTCATACAAATTTTGTGTGTCATTTAGGAAAGGGGTTGCGGAGCAAGAGCAAACATCTCACCTCACCCTACATATGCCAGTGGAATTCACTTCCAATGAAGCACTTGTTCTAATGAAATGCTTGCCTCCTCAGCTTAGTGGTATGTCCTGGCAAATGTTGAAAATACAAACTTTGGATAAATGATTCCTTTTAAAAAGGAATCACCTTTCTTTTTAAAATGAATATATATATATATATATATATATATATATATTCGTATTTATTTCTTGCATTTATGTACTGTTCTTCAGCTGAATTGCGCAAATTAAGGCTGCAATCCTATACCTGATTATCTGGAAGTTCCATTTAACTCAATGGAATTTACTTCTCAGTAGACATGCATAGGACTGCACTGTAAGATTAATTTATTAAACTATTAAAGAGGTGGGGCTCGATTCTGCAATATCCACACAGTTACAATCAAACTCCCAACTGGGCATTGTAGGATTTCTATGGGAGTGCATTTGGAATGCTTGCTGATGTGCATAAAAAAGATTGCACCAGAATTATAGTTCCTAGCATTTGTTTTCAAGAAAGATCCATCAAGCAAGAGCAGTAGGAAGCTAATATCGTCATAACTTGAGGATTCTGGTAGACAGGTAAAGTTCACCTGCACGTCTCATGGGTCAACTCGGTTACCCTGGTATAACCTTCTGAGTGTAAACCCAAGAAAAAACTTATATTAGAAATGAAAGACAAAGGGAATGCAAGATGTTATGAAACAATATTATGCAAAACCATACACATGTAGAATGTTTCCCCAGTAGCCCTCTTGCGTATTCAGACATGAACTCTGTGAAACACATGCCTAATATTCAAAATTACTGCTGAGTATTTCGTTAACTTTGACCATAGCAAACATTTGCATAGAAAACCTTTCAATTTCACATTTTTTGTGACGGGAAAGGGGAATATTTGAAACTTTATACAAACACATGTTTTGTTCGTCTTTGAGATCACTCTACTCACCAGTTGTTTCCACGATGCCCTCTAGGATGACAACAATTTCGAACTGTTCAGTTTGCATGCTTCGCTGAGAAAGGTCATAGAAGGGGCTTTTTGAATCGATCACATGGCAGATTGTAAGTGGTGAAACAAGAAAAAGTTGGTCTGCCCCTGTGCTAAAACCTACATCCAGTTCAAGTTGATCGAGGGGGAGGAATTCACCCTCAGGTGTTTGACGAGACTACACAAAACATGAAGAAAGAAAAAGAGAGAAAGAGAAATCACAAACTGATACGGCGATTTTCAAGACAGTCTAACAGCAAGTCACATCCTTGCCAACACTTTGCACTATCAATCATCCGAAACAACTCCTAACAAAATGATTATGCAGCAATGTTATTTTAAATAGATGGGGATGGGGGGGGGGGGGGAGGAAAGAAGCCAAACACTACAGAACATACATGAATTATTTATAAATAGATCTTACTATAATTAAAAGCTCACTAGCTCATGAGATCTGCAGAAATGCTGGGCAACAGTGCTAAAACAAGCGACAGAAAAGGATAAGCATTATTTTTTAACTTGCCACTGGAACACCCAAAGTATCCTGCACCGCAGGGAAGGCTGACAGAGAATATACAATGCATACATTTTTTTTCTGCATTCCTTTTACAGGTATTTTTCTGTGTTTTCTGTAATTTCTTTACATGCTCACCCATCATCTGCATTACTGAGGAGTTTCCCTTACATGGTTCCATATGGGTGGCCTTTCATACAAACAGCTATCCACACAGTTGGCAGCCATGAAGTTTGGCTTTCTGGAGGCAAAATTGTCATTTTACCTTTCAAAATGGAAGCTCCAGATAGGGACAGTTCTTTCCATGGGCCTGATCAGACAACTCGTTAAGCCATGGTTAGGCCGCTACTCCTTTTGCAGCAATGGCTAGTGAGCGTATCTGTAGCCACCATGTTTATGAATGCTTCACGCGACACACTAAGTCATGGTTCACACAACACGTTAAACCATAATGTTTTGCTTAAAATGCTTAACCACCATGGCTTAGAATGTCATCTGAAAAGAGTCAGTATACATAGGCGTGCGCAAGGGGTGTGCTGGGTGTGCCCAGGCACACCCTAATGTCTCAAGCAGTAAGAGCTGAATTGAGGGGGGCATTAAATAGGGATCCAGAGGGGGATCCAAATGCAGCAGGAACAGTCTTCCACTGCCACCATCCCTGACAGCGTACCATTGAGCCTGGTAGCAGGAGTAAAAAGGAATAGATCTGCCGGGAGCCTCTCTGTTGGGAGCCACACTTCAAAGAGGCCAGGAGGAGGGCCCCTGAAGGTTAATGTTGCCTCGTACGCCCCTCCTCCAGCCAGTGTCATCACAAAGCTCCACCAATGCTGGGGCTTGAGGAGTGTCTCTTCCCCCCCCCCCACCTGCAACGGTCCTCCCATGGTCAGGCAAGCCGAACACCGAGTAGGGCATCAGTGTCTACAGTGTTTAATAAATAAATGAATAAAAATAATGTCCTTTATGACTAAGTATTCAATAAATGTTCACTTTTTTAAAAAAAAATCCCTGGGTACACACCCCAATGAAATGTGCTCCACACGTCTATGTCAGTACCTTAAGCTTCTTCTTAACCTGATTAAACCTGATTAAAAGTCTTCAATTTGGACCACATTATGTTCAATTTGGACCACGTTAACGTGTTTCATGCCACTTTACTGGTGTATCATTATGCACTGGTACTAAGCAGTTAGTCCTAACTGCTCAACCTAATTAAACTGAAATAGATGCATGTAAACACCCCCTAAATTCAACTACTTTTTGGTTAACTGTACTGTGGATGTAGCTATTATTTCATGGAACAGCAAAACTCAGAGGACTAAGCCGTAATCGCCTCATTAGTTCCTCTAGTTCAAAGTGGCTTAAATCCAAAAACTTTGGCCTAACTGCTTTACAGTGTAGACTTATCTGCCTATGATGCCAACAGGGAACCTTTAATAATAACAACAAATAACAACAATAATAGAAAATCCACAAGAGACATGAGGAAAAATATTTTTAAATGCTTTTCAATAAGGTAACAGTGGTCATGATTGTTCAAAAAAAATGTTTCCTCTGAAAGTTTATGGGACTTTTTACTCTTTATTATGCAACAACTCCAGGCTTTAGAGTATTTAGATCCTTCCAATCTGGGTTCAGGTCCAGTGTGGGACTGAAACCACCTTGGTCACCTTGGTAGATGTCCTATGCCAGGAACTAGAAAGAAGAAGTGAATTTCAGTTGGTTCTGCTGGACATTTTGATGGTATATAATACCATCAACCATGATATCTTCTGGGACATTTAGCTGATATGGAACCTGGGGCATCATTTAATGGTGGTTCCAGTCTTATCTGACTGAACCATCTCAGAAAGGTCTTTTTGAAAGGTGTTTTGATTATTACAACTACCATTTTGTACATTCTTTCAGATCATATTTTGTTATCATATAAATATTGTTTGATATTTTGAATAAATATGTATCCATACAGACGGAGGCTGCCTCTACAAGAGGCATTTAAAGCTCTTTCAAGGCGCATTAAAAAATTTACCTCTACAAGAACGGAGCGCAAATCGGGCGTAGAGGTGCGTTTTCTCTCCGATTATGCGCATTATCGAATGTGCGTTAAATAGCGAGTTTTATTTTGCTCCGGCCGTTAAAGAGCATTTTGACTATGTGAACAAGCGATTCTCCGCATGTCAACAGTTTAAATCGCATTTCGGTTGTCCAGTAATGCACTTCGCTGCCTCTCGTACAGAGGTATTAGGCGTAAATGCGCTTCTGCGAATATGCGCATAATCGCCTAACCAGGCGTGAAGGCGAATTCTTGTAGATGAGGCCTATATCTCAAGCCTTTGATTTAAGTATTTTTGGGTCAACTACAAATATTTAGTGGACCCACAGTATACTTAGTTTGTACTTTCCTTCATAGGAGGATTTATATCAGTTATATCATTCAGATAACTTAGTGTTATCTGAATACCGGAGACATTTATCTCTCTCCTAGAGTGAACATGACAGCAGGACAGGCCTTTACTATGGCACCACCCCAGTTATTGAATTTCCTCTCAAAAGGGGTGAGACTAGCCCCACCCCTGATGGCATTTAGGTGAGCAATGAAAACATTCATATTCTGCTTGGCTTTTAATGGTGTTTAATTGAATGTCTTAAGTTTTAAATTATTTAATATTTCATTAATGTTTTGGGTCTCTTGTTAGGGCCAAAATGCAATATAAAATGATTTAATAAATAAATAAATAAACATTTTTTAAAAAAAATGGGAAGGGGAATCCTCTGATCCTTGGGACAGCGTCTCAGAAAACATAGAATAGATTGGAAAAACCTCTCTAACGTCAGAAACAGCTCTGATCTTGGAGGATATCCAATCTCATCTCCCTCCTTCCTGTCTGAAAGAAAAGTTTGGCATCCTCACCTCTCTGATGTCGTAGAGGAGGAAAAGGGGGTGGATTGGGGCACGGTGTGTCCAGAGCAGGGGAGGCTCTGAATCCAAAGGCTCCAAATATTCTCCCAACCCCCCCTACCATGCACCCACAAAGGGGAAGCATTTAGAACAATCCTGAAGTGGGTCTAAATTATTTTCCACCTATTGCTTGCAATAGGAGGAAAATGATTAAACAAAAAAAAGTGGAAGAGTGGCAAATGCCACTCCTTTCTTACTTCTGCTCTGCCAGCAGAGCTTTGCAAATGTCAGAATGTTCCGACCTCGGAGCAGTCCAACACAAAAATAGGATCGTGCTCTAAATAACAGAAAAATCAATAAGCACAGTGTAATTAAAAGACACCAGTTAAAATTCGTGATTATTCATGAAATGTTTGTTAAAGGACTGCTCTTCTGTAATTGCAAACTCTTCATTTTTAATGACCCCATAAGAAACAGATATTAATGTGTAGTAGAACAAATTAGGATAATGTCATTGTGAAGTTAACTTTTAAAATATGAAGATAGGCATGTACAGATTGGCAAAATTTACATGTTAAATATATTAACAACATTTATTTCAGTGCATCTGATTTCCAAGTAAGTGTGGTTAAGGTAGGGACGTTATTCTACAACCTTCTGCTCATGAAGAATTTCTACTCTAATAAATTACATTACACAGAACAGTTTTAAATTACTAAATATTTTTTTTAATATTCCACTGCTAATCTCCAAACAATTCCTATTTCAGATCTTATAACATGTACTAAGGACTATATTTTAAAAGACGAACTTTTAGCTTTGAAATGATATGCTGTTACTATGAAGAAAAACTCTGCATAACATTTAGCAGGTTTTATTTGACAGGATTCCAATATGACAGAGAATTAAAATTCACTACGGTTACATGAGTGGCTCTGTTTTCTCAGATATGCCATCGTATTATACGACGGGTTTTATATAAATATTTTAAACATGAAATACTCCGTAAAATATATCTGCATATACCATGCATTTCAGACTCATCTGTAGCATTTTGTTTTGATAGTAGAAGTCATATTGATTATCCACAATGCTTATGATTAAAAAAAATCACAGAATGGCCTAAATACCGACAGATCCTGATGCTCAGCAAAAAGTACAGTTCTAGTTGAGGAGTTGCTAAACTAATATGTATTTCTTAAATTTCTGTCCCACTTTCTAACCCAAAATTAGCTTACAATTACAAAAATAGCAATTGAAGGGTAATGTGTAAAAATACTGAAGATGTATGCTGAAGGATTTTTTTGTGACCATTAACTGAAGTTATTCAGACTGAGAACACGTAGTTGTTTGTTTTGTTTTGGTTTATGTTGTTTCATTTTTCACATTAATTCATATTTCTCAGAGGAAACAGCTCAGCATGGTGTCTATGGGGTGAGACATTAGTGTGAGATGTCAACAATGCTATTAGGTTAAAAAGGTCTAGGTCAAGGACACCCAATGAACTTTATAGCTGGGTGGGGAGTTGAATCCTCTTCCAAGTTACCCAACCTACTATACCACTTGCTGCCTTGATGCATCCTTCTATTCATTTTGACATCACTTGCCTCTAATCATTCTGATATTTATCTGGTAAGAACAGCAGCCACATGTTCTGAAGAGCTTCCTTCCAGTTTAGCTGATCATATAACTCCAGTGTAACCAGAGTTATATGTGCTACGGTGTAACCAGACATTGTCAATTGGGCAGGTATGAAATTTGGAAACAGCTGTTATAAAAAGGTTTCAGATCAGTTAATCAACAGTATTGTCCTTTCAGAACTTTCTCACTCCTGCACTAATTCATACTTTTTCGCATTCCTTTCAGCACTTCAAGGTGAGGAGCAGTTTGAGGCCACATGCAACTACCCAATCCCCCATCAAGGAGCAAACACTCACATAAAGGAAACTCCACTGAAATGAATGGGAATTGCATATGAGCATTACCATACCCATGCCTAACCCCTATTAATGTGTGTAGGATAACTACCCACAGAGCCTAAGGATTACCCAAGGGCTTTTACAGGAAATGAGCCATTGGGACCACTGCCAATTAGAGCCACCCCTAGATGTTGTCTGGATGAAAATGTTAGAATACATAAATATGTTTTGGAATAAAATAAGGCCACCCCCAATGTCACACTCTTTCTCCCTGTATGTGCTGCTGCTTCTGATATGTCTTGAGGGGCGTAATGTAGGCTGACCATCTGAAAAGGAGGACAGGGCTCATGTAACTTTAACAGTTGTAGAGAAAAGGGAATTTCAGCCAGTGTCATTTGTATGCAATTAGTTCCTGGTGAAATTCCCTCTTCATCACAACAGTTAAAGGTGCAGGGGCCCTGCATTCTTTTGTATATGGTCACTCTAGTATAGTGCCTGCAACTTTAACTGTTGTGATGAAGAGGGAATTTCAGCAGGAACTAATTGCATACAAATGACACTAGCTGAAATTCCCTTTTCTCTACAACTGTTAAAGTTACATGAGCCCTGTCCTCCTTTTCAGATGGTCAGCCTAGCATAATGTCAACATTACCCAGAAGGTTGTAATGTTTTTAAATAGAGTTTTAAAAATTAGACCAACAATGCTTGCAAATGACAATACTTGACTTTGCTTATTTAATATTAAGTATATGCACTTATTTTCCCTATACTGTTGGGAAGATATATTTTTGTTTGTGTGAACATCTTCCTTTTATCTGTACAGAAATGTAAATGATCTGTAAACTAATTTTAAGTAAACTATCTATCTATCTATATGAAATTTATCTTCCTTCCTCTACCACCCTTCAGGGTGAGTCCTATCAGTTCATATAATGTAATATCTAACTTCACGAACTGTGCCAACCATATCTGAACCTTAGTTATATACCTTACCCAATAAGATGTTTTGAGAAAAAAGAGGCCTGGTTTGCACATAAAGCTAACCTATGACTTATTTAAAACATGACTTGCCCTACCCAGGATTTGTCTGGAAGATGATCTAAAAAAAATATGGTTTCTTTTCTCAGTTTTTAGGTTGTTTCCCTCCTCCTTCATCCACTCCTTCCGTGTATCCCAACTTTGCAGCACTTCTGTACTGGCATGTAAGGAGGCTGGGGTTTTATTAGGGTGACCAGATAAAATCCAGGTCAGGGCTCATGTAACTTTAACAGTTGTAGAGAAAAGGGAATTTCAGCCAGTGTCATTTGTATGCAATTAGTTCCTGGTGAAATTCCCTCTTCATCACAACTGTTAAAGTTGCAGGGGCCCTGCCTTGTTTTGTATATGGTCACTCTAGTATAGTGCCTGCAGCTTTAACTGTTGTGATGAAGAGGGAATATCACCAGGGACTAATTGCATACAAATGACACTGGCTGAAATTCCCTTTTCTCTTCAACTGTTAAAGTTACATGAGCCCTGACCTGGATTTTATCTGGTCAGCCTAGTTTTAGACCACTCTTGCCGGCTTCCTCTATAACCTGGTGAAACAACCTATGAATCCACAATCCATAGTTTGCAACCCACCAATAAACCATGGGTTTTCTTCATTTATTATTATATTTATACCCTACCTTTTTTCCTCTTTCAGGGAACCCAAAGCAGCTTACATGGTCCCCCTCCTCTCCATTTTATCCTCACAATAATGCTATGAGGTAGGGTAGACTGAGAGTCAGTAACTGGCCCAAAATCACCCAGCGAGCTCCATGGTTCAGTGGGGATTAGAACCCAGATTTCCCCAGTCCCAGTCCAACTCTCTAACCATTACACCACAACCCATGGTCAACCCATAGTACTGAGACAAACCACAATTCAACAAGCCTAATTAATTAAACCACTTTGTCCCTTAAATATGAACCAGGCCATTGAATGCACATTAAGGTAGTTGGTCAGGTTGCTTTTAGATTTCATTCTTGGGACGGAAATACACAAATCATACTGTTTATTTTGCATCTCTGGATATAAAAATGAAAGGCATAGATTTTATATCCTTTAAATCCAACTGTGTTCAGCAGAAAACTTCTAAATACAAAGACCCCATTACTCTTTGTATTTAGGAACCTTGGGGGAAATACATTTGCCAGCTTCACATTGGTTCTAGATTTTCTTTTGTCTCCTAGCAAGGATCTCAGCCACATTTTATTGAATTTCTTTTGGTACCTCCTAAGAAAATCCTTTACACCAATCCAAATTAAAGAGTTTTTTTCCTGTGTGTTCTGCTGAATTGTATGAGAATGGTTCCTTCCATTCATCATTTCAGTTTTCACTCACAAGCAGGACATCTGTGCACATGTGGCTCTGTGTTAAGAGGCACAGCATATATTACTATACTATATTGTGTAAAATATAGGAAGTATTTCAAATGTGTGCAGGATATGGTTCTTAATGATTTGGGTCTAAATTCATTTTTTTTCTATAATTATATTATAGCATACAGGTTAAATGAAGATATTTGTAAAACTATTTTGAAATAAGATACCCACTGGAAAACATACTATATCACTTGCCTTGCTGTAAAGCTGATCACATTTTCTGAACTTCTGTGTAACTATGAGTAAATCATATGCAGGGACATGTCAATGTTACAGAAAGGGGCAACTTTATAATGTCTCAATCAGTGTAGTAATTGGTGTGCAATGCAAATCTGAACCCAGGGAAATAATTAATTTAAATTCAGGGTTGCGCTAAATTCCATAGTCTGTTCTTCGTAATTGGTTATTAGAGCCTAATAAAGAAAGTGCATTCTGAGGTATATACTGGTGCCCTCTAAAGACCAGACAAATACTAATGAGGATATTTCACCTAAAATTTATTCTGCCATTTTAAATTATTGATAAAACAATAACCTACCACTCTACATGAGAAATTAAAAGTGGTGAATACAATGCATAATAATGGGACTTTTCAATTTGAAAAAATCTGTAAGTATGTCCTTTGGGAGTGAGTGGTACAACGTTTATTATCTATTTCAGTTATGAATATCATCCTGCCTAAAGTAACTGACACTTCACTCTAAGTTTAGTAAATACCTTGGGTGGGGGGAGTTACATGATAGTTACAAGCTACCTTAATTACTCATGATTTATTTTTCATCTTTTCACCATCAAGGAAGGACTGGAAGTGTCACTAAAGCTGGGACCTCTTAACTGAATAAGAGTTTACTATGCCTGGAATGTAAGCTGTAAACCAGCTGTGATATTATATCTGTCTTCACCCAACAATGTTGCATCATATTTAGAACTCAGAGCTTAATTAGTAAAAAGTGAAACTAATTAACTAAAAATCCCATCCAACAAACAATGCTGAAATCAACAGGCAACCTACCTGAACCCGTTTGGAAATAGCTCTTCACAGCATTCATATGTCTGACACTTTAAACTCAAACTAAGAGTCCCCATTGAAGTTGGTGGATCTCCATCAACTCAATGATAGCATCTTAAGTCTCAACGAAAAATTATCATGGAGATGTATCTTGTGGCATTGCACTGACAGGAGTTCCATCAGTGGAACTGAGAAGGGGATGATTACTCCTGCCCCCACAAGAATAATCTGCTCTGGAGGCCTGGGAAAGTTGGAAGGAGAGGAGAAGAAAGTTCCATTGTACTAGCCAAGGGTACGAGTCACGAGTGCAAGGAAAAGTTTGAACTGCATAAATAAGGAAAGATTTAGCTTAATAAAAAGTATCCTTTGGTAGAATGGCATTCAAAAATCACAAAGCCAGTAAAAAAAAAATCAGAAAAAAACTGTTGGATTTTATTTTCACCATTGCAATATATATTTTAAAAAATCTATAAAAGGCAATTTTATTGCTATTTCTATTCTTTTGTCATTAGTATTACTTTGAGCTCCTCCTCATTAGTTAGTATCACATGTCCACTGATGTTAGCAGTAATCATAGTTAGTCCAAGTCAGTTTACAAACCTGCTTCTAACCATGATTGCAAATTGTGATTTGGCACTAGGAATGATTAGTGAAAATGGCACCAACAGTGTCACACTAGCAGTAAAACTCAAAAACGAAAAGGAAGGAGTGAATATCCCTTGGACATGACAGTGAGGAAGGAGCATGCAAGCCCACAAGGTAGTCCGGATAGTTAGGAGATTAGTCAGCATTGTCTCTCACCAAGCCAATCTGGCTCAAACAATCCTTATTTGATACTGTATATAACAATGTACAATGCAGAAAATATTTGAACTGGATGCTTTCTTTTTAAGGTCATACCTATAGTCTTCTAGTTACTCTCTCAAAGACAGTAATAATAATAGATCAGTGCAGTGCTTTGAAGTGTTCAGAACACCTGATGTAGATTTAAATAAATTAATTGTGTACACAATGGCAACTCATGAGAATATATGTATCTTTTTTCTTAGGATTTTGATCAGATTTAGATTGTGGATCAAGTTTATCTGAGCAGTATTAAAAGAAAGTGAAGGTGATATTCAGGATGTAGAAACGACCTTAAATTTTCACTGGTCTTCACTGGGAGGTATATGAAGTAATGACATTCCTGTGAACAAGCCATACTTCTGAAGCTAGGCCTCCTCTGAATTTAGAGAACTACTTTCGTGTGTGTGTGTGTGCGTGTGTGCGTGTGTGTTTTAATGACTGATCAATCTTTTCAATGAAAAGATTAAATACTGGAAACTCTACACTCCAGAGGGCGATTATGTACAAAAATTCAAAATATATATTGGTCTTGAACAGTAATTGACAAAAGAAATAAAAACAGATGGTTTAATGAGTTTCAGGGTTTTTTTTAAAAAAATACAACTTTTGCTGATGAACCATTTCAGACGGTACTACACAGAAAGAAGCGTTGTAAGGAGGTGGGTGCTTTAGTTTAAAGGCTGGGGAAGGGATAGAGCTTAATGTGAATTCCAGTTTGGGAAGCATCTTATAAAAAAGGAAAAGAGAAATGAAGCCTGAATTGAGACAGAGATGAAGGAATCCATGCTTTTAAGGAGAAGAAACATAGTGGGAAGAGTGTGCTGTGAACCACAGTGGATATTCACTAAAGAGAACTGATGGAAAATGGCAATGCAGATGCAATGGAGGTGGAAAAATGAAGGAAAGGGAAGTGCTGAGAACTCTCCTGAAGAATGTATGGAGAAGAAAACATTTAAGGACAGGTGAAAGAGAAAGAGGTATGAGTGTTTTAGTGCAATTCTGTTTACTGAAGGTGTGAAAAGGTGTGTAAAAACTTACAAAAACAAAGATCAAACATAGAAGAACAAAGTCTGAACTTACTTTGAGGAGTTTGCAGCGGATCTGCGCAGAGACCATATGGCTGTTGCGGAGGTTGCCCACCCTGAACATGAGGGTGAGTTTGCCATCCCTCATGGAGATAGCGGCATGTTCACTGAACATCAGTGTCTCTGCCCGTTTCTTAGGTTGAGACATCTTGATGAACATACAGCCAATGAGAAATGCATCCACAATGGAACCCAGGATGGATTGGAAAAGGAAGAGGATGATGCCCTCCGGACATTTGTCTGTAATGTATCGGTAGCCATAACCAATGGTAGCCTCTGTCTCTATAAAGAAGAGGAAGGCAGAGGGGAAGTTGTAGACGTTGGCCACACAAGGAGTATACTTCTCATCATGGGCTTTGTTCAAGTCACCCCGCATGTAGGCAATGACCCACCACATGGAGGCCATAAAAAGCCAGGCCACAGTATAGGTGAGGATAAAGATGAAAAGGTTCCAGCGCCACTTGAGGTCCACCAAGGTGGTGAACAGGTCCGACAAGTAGCGGCTGGTCTCACTGCCCAGGTTGCCATGTTGCACGTTGCACCTGCCATTCTTGTCCACGAACCGCTGCCGCTTTTTCTTATGGGCCGACGCCTGCTGCTGGTGGAAGCCTGAGCCACTGGACGAGGTGGTCACTACCTGGTAATCGTCCCCAAATTTCCTTCGAAGTGCAGACATAATACGAAGAGGCTAGCCAGAGTCACTGATCTGCAGTTCGCAGCCAGAGGAAGGGGTGGTGGAACACTTCCCTCTCTTCTCCCCACTTCCTCTCTCACCCTTCCCTTCCTTACTCCTCTCCTATTCTTTTCTGCCTCTCCTCCCCTCCGTCTCTATTTCCCTCTTACTTTTCTTTCCTTTCCCTTACTTCCAAATACATCTCCCTGCTCTTGTGGGCCTCCCCCATTCCCCACTCCCCCAGCACCACCACTACCCCTGTCTTCGTCAAGAGCTAAGCTCTCCTCCCTGCTCTTTCCCTCCTTCCCACTCAAAACCAGAACCCCATGTAGCGCAGGGCCAGCTTAGCTTTTACCTTGCAGCATCTCAATCTGGCGCTCCTGGAAGTTAGGAAAGGTGGGAGCGAGGGGACGGGAAAAGGTGGAATCCCGCGCAAACTAGCCGCAGTCAGACGGGCAGTCGTTTTTTGGCGCCGTTTCTCCGCCTCCCCTCAGCAGGGCTGAGGACCGGGCACCAAGGCATCGCTAGGCAGGTTCTCTTCTCTCTCTCTCTCCCCCCCCCCCCCAGCCCAGCCACTTCAGAAGCAGAAGAACGGCAACAAGCAATTACAGCCCCGACCCCACCATCGTTCCTTTCTTCCCTCCAGCCGTTTTCGCGCCTAATCCCCACGGGCAGCCACCAAGAGACCCTTCCGTCCGTCCGTCCCCGCGACGCCCTCAGCTGGAACACCCTCGGCTGCCCAGCAGGACGCAAAGGAGACGCCTGGGCGGAGAGGAGCGAGCAAAGCCACCAAGGCGCCTGGCGGCTTCAGCGGGAAGCAGCCGCCTCGTTGTGCCGGAGGAGTTGTTCTGTGGGTGCGTTTGTGTGCGAGGCGTACTAGCCCCTGGTGGGGTGCGTGTGCGCGCGTGTGAGAGAAAGAGAGTCCCTAGCGGTGCCTTTCAACAAACTGGGGGGAGAGAGACAGCCATGGCTCTTCCACCCTTTTCCGTGTGTCTTGGTTGCTGAAGAGCTCCGAAGGTGGGCAGCCCAGCCACTGTGTAAAAGCGGGGGTGGGGGGAATAGATATATCGATAGATCCCTCCTTGTCAAGCTGACAGTCTTTCTTTCTCTCTCTCTCTTCACTCCCCCCAAACCGTCTTTTGCAGGTTTTGACAAATAAATAAATGAACAAAATCTACGCTGCTCTGGCTCAGCTCGTCAGCACGCGCGGAGAACGGGGCTCCCGGGGTCATTTTTTTTCCTCCTCATGGTGGTGGGAGGCGTGAGTCGGCGAGGCAGGTTGCGCGCTGGAGTGAGGCGGCAGCAGCAGCAGCAGACGACAACGATTCGGGCGCGCTGCGTGTGTGTGAGTTAATACATGCGGCGATCTGCAGACCTTCTGCTTTAGCCCCGCCTCTCCCTTGCCTCCCTTTCCCACCACCCGCCTGATTTTGCACCTTCATTTCGCTCCGCAGTGCCAAAGGCGGCGGCGTCCAACCGCCAAAGCTACCACTACTACCCTCGCCAATTAGCAACGAGCCCGCTCCGCTGCCCACACGCCTACTTTCCCCTTCAATCCTCACTCCCAAGTAGAGCAACAACTGCTGTCACTAAGGAGGCGAATGTGCCAGCTCTAGTAGTGTAGCAAGGAAGCTAAAAATCTAATGTGTCGGGGTGGAGGGGTGGCTTTAAACGTAAACTGATTAGACGCTATCCAATGCAGAGTAGAATCTCCTTATGTTATATATTTGAGTGGGTGGGAGTAAAAGTCAAACCCTGCCTTTTAAAGATTTTTTTTTTTTTTAAGAAAACAGATATTGCCTGTGTGCTTAATGCTGGTAGTTGCAAACATTGCATTCCATCAAAGAAGAAAAACAAAATGCTGCAAAATTCTGACAGCGTTGCAGTATTATATAGAGAAGGAGAGAGAGCATTGAAGATTTCATATCCTAAAGAATTATGCTCACCTGCTTTGCTAAATTATATTACTTTAGTACGGAGCACAGATGTACAGTTAATCTGAATCATGGTCAGCACAAATCTCTGCACTACAGAGCCCAGAGATATCCCAGTGCTTGACATGGGCCTTATAGAAACAGCAGAGTGAAATACGAAAGTTGGAACAGTACAGAAAGGGAATAGATTTGGGAAGTGGCATTTAGTCCCCAACTACTCTAAACTGTTGCTGTTGCTGCAATTACCTGCATTTGTCAGGTAGGGTAGGAAGAGAGACTGTTGGCAGGGACTGGATATCGGGGCCAGCCCTGATGAGGATGCTCAAAGAACTGCACTGGCTGCCAATATATTACTTGGCCAGGTTCAAGGGGATGTTATTGACATATAAGGTCCTAAACCTGGAGACCAGTTCTGCCTGCATGTTCACTGACATCTACAGAACAAAGCCTCCTGTTACCTGCACAGTTACATTTGATGGCCACCAGAGGGCAGGGCTTTTTCTGTTGTGGTGCCCTCCTTTGGTATGCTCTTCCACCCTGCAGAGTGATAGGAGCCATGCTTGATAGTGTTTCAGCTCCTCTTAAAAACACATCTGTTTACCCAAACATTTGCTGAGTTTAATACCTAGCTTAGTATATTTGTTTCTTTTGTTTACATTTGTTACATTACATTTGTTACATTTATTACATTACATTTGTTACATTCATTAATTGTTTTAATGAATTTTGTACACCACCCTGTGATTTGATAATGAAGGGTGAGATAGAAATGTTTTAATAAATTAATAAATAATAATTCCCAGTGATTGCCAAGTGTGGGTCTTTTTCAGTGCAATCTATGCATGTCTAAGTTCAATTGGACTTACTCCCAAGTGCATGCACTTAGCACTGAGTCTTTGTCTTTGGGCTTACTCATTTCTACTCTTTCTACATATAACTGAAGGATTATGAGAGAGCCCTACCTCATTCTTAAACATATGACACAGCCTATAGGTGAGAACTTTATAAATAAAATATACCATCAATGGAAGATTCATTGAAGATTTTTGTGGGAGATGCTAGATGACGCACAGAAATAATGCACAGGTGCAACTCATTACTATCAAATGACTTCACTATATAGTAATCTTTTCTTTTTTTAAAAAAAATCCAATACCCTGTTTTGCATAACATTTCTTAGAGAGTAATGGGGAAGCTATGGCAAATAGCTGTAGTACCCACATTACAGATTTAAATACAGTTCTTACATGTAGCACAGAACAAGAACTGAATGCTAATTTAGCACCTAAAATGTAATAAGCAGATGCTTCACAGATAAAACAAAATGTTTGTATGCAGTGTCTAGAATTACAAACAAAGAGCATAGATAATGGTGTTTTAAGAACATGATTCAGTCAACTAGGCTGTGCAAACAGAGGGCACAGTTGCACTAATGAAAACCCAAGTATCAGCCTGGCATTGCATGAGGACTGAAGCTGTAAGGACATTTCATAACTCAAGATTGCCACTTAATTCTGCCAAGAATAGATTTCATGTGGAAATTTAAGGTCCTACCATCCAAAGGATTCCAGAGTTGCAAGAGACTTACCAAAATCCATACTGCTTTTTGTGGATTTACTGGACTTCCATCTATGCAATATTATATTACTATTTATATAGAGAGAGAGATTGGTAGTATCTAACTGTAACCCCCCCCCCCCAATGTAGTAGGCTTGAAGTCAACCCATTCTTATTGGGCTACATCAGCAGTTTGTTTCCCACTCAGATGACCCACTTTCCTACTTGTAAAACAGTTTTATCTCCCCTCCCCCCCCCCCCCGGGAAATGCTAGAGTATACTATTAATGTTGCCACTCAGTTCCAACTAAAACAACTATATTTGAAATTGTATTGATTGATTGTAAGCCATTAAGGTTATAACACCCATGATGTAGTGCTACTACAAGCAAGATACATATATGGAATAACTTATGCAACTAAAATGAATAATCAATAACCAAACAATTCCTACTATAGTATGATGCAAGAAACAGAGCTGGACAAAATGTGAAAAGCAGACAGATTTTTCTTGCAATGTGACACTGGGCCGTCAAACTGGGTTTCAAGATGGAATTACTTCTGAGAGTTTCACATGTCCAAAATATGATGTAGTCTTTGGCCAATGGATCATGGACACTTATACTTCTGTTATCTCTAAATTACATGAAGTCATACTTCTTTAAATTTCCTTTGTGTTCAGACAGTATCTAGGTTCAGCGAAATAAACAAAGTCGTAAAATAGCTTTGTGATTAGTAATCATTTGGAACAGGGAGATTTATTTTCCCCCAAAAACAAAAAGGTCCATTAAAACACATTCCCATTTAAGACTGTTTTGTTCACAATCAAAGCTTGTAAATTGGTTTCTGTAAGGAGGATTCTTAGAAATGCATCAGTTACCCTGCACTGTTGTCATAATGAATGCAGCAGTGCTGTTTGGAATTATCTTTAAGCATATCCTGCTAAGGCAGTGACTTGCTCCAATTTTCTGTTCTGTTCCTGCGTTCCGTTGTTGATAGGCTTTGAGCTGATTAACAGGCTCATAATCGCCAATAACTATGACATCATCAAAGTATAAACTCATTTCAGTGACATTAAACTTATTAAGAGAATGTTTTTACAATGGAAGAAAATTATCTCATTGACTTGAGATCTGTAAGAGAATTTCCAATTGCATCTAACAGTGACTCTTAAGAGATCGCATCACAATGCTAATAAGAAAGCAATAAGCTATACTATCAAAATTTAAGCATTGCTATGAATCAGAGCAAGGGAACGCTGGAGTTTACAAAAGAGGAAATGTTTGCAATGCGTTGACACCATGCGACATTTCCTTTAGTTCAGAAAAGATTATATAGAATCCACTAAATAAAGGTCCTTTCCTTACCTTACTATTCTTCATTTACACTCAGAAATGGTTGGGACTGAGAAGGGCCTCCCCAAAAGATCTAAACATGTGGGCAGGCTCATATGGGAGAAGGAAGTCCATCAGGGAATATTGGCCCCAAGCCATTTAGGGCTTTGTAGTTCCTAAAGAGCACTTTGAAACAAAGCCAGGAAAGCTGTTGTAACATTGGAGTAACATGCTTCCTGTCATCCATGAAGGGCCCCCAAATTCTTAATGCTACTTCTTGAACCCTGAGATGCTGATCCTCAGAGAGCATATGGTGAAAGATTGCCTTTTATGCTAGCGTATGTGAGCTAAATCCTTGTGGTTTTCATATTTTAGTGTTTGTTTTAACAGTTTAATTATCCATTACCTATAGTTTAATTATTTGTCAGCATCTAGTGGCTTTGAGACATCGTATGCACTTTTTGAAATAATCAGAGCTGCTAATGCTTTTACGCTGGCCCATACAGAGACTCCAATCATGGCAGGCAGCAGGAACCTATCCCTATGTGGCAAATTCTTATGCAGATTAAATTTTATAGACATTCTCACATGGAAAATCAGCATGAAGGCTCAGTTTTTTGCAATGAAGACACCATCAGCTGTGTGTATTACAGATAAAACAAACAAATATGAAGACATAAAAGAGTAGAAAGACAGTGTATTCTCACTAAATTGGTTGGATATTCACTATTTCCCTTTTTAAGGCAAAACATATATTTACTATACTGCTATTAATAAGGATTTGTACCTTTCTCCAATGTATTTCTATGTCAGGTCATGGCATGCTTGCAACAGAGAAGCAAATGGCACAGAAACAGGAGAATTGCTAGAACAGAAAACAGTTGTGAGGTGTATTAGAAATACCAGTGCAATTTGAAATATGTGTATGAATCAAATGTATATATACAGATATTGGATGCAACTCAGCAAGTCTGTTAATATAAGAGCCATGACATGAGCATATCTAGTTTTACTGCTGTTGTTTCTCATTCAGTTTCTCATTTAGAAACCTACGCTAAACAACCTGAAATTACTTGGTTGCTGAGGGCTAGACTGTCCTGGATGGTGTTATGAAAATCGATTTTATTTCAGTGGATATATTATATTTGACTTTTGGGAAACACTGTTTTTCTAATCAATATCCATTTTTCTATTCTGGGTTCTTTTCATGATGTCACATAAGCCAAATCCAGCTAAACAGAGATGGAACCAAATGCAACCCCCATGGATATCTACAAACTAAAGAAAGCAGTTATTCAAATAGGTGTTTAAAGCCAAGAATACAATATATAATTAAAATTACCTTTCAAAAAATATAACCTATTTATATAATCCATCTTGCATCAGTGGGAAAGCACAGATTCATTGCATGCCCACATTTTATTGGTTGACTAGATTGAGGTTCTTGGTTTTGTAAGCTTGTTTGTACTCTCTCCTTGAACACTGAGATATTGGGATCGAATCTGATCTGTAGCTTCAATTCCTCCAAAATTCAACTCTTTTTGTAATCCATCATGACAACCATTCCCAGTGTTTTTGGTCAATATGTTCCCTCCTTTCCGTAACTTAGCTGACAATGAGGAGGAAAACTGGTGGGAGGAAAAGCTGTTGGCAGCAGAAGACCAATCTTTAAGTTTGCACATTCCTGGTGACATAAGGTTCAAACACCTCTATTGTGCTAATGGGAACAATGGGATCTGTAATTTGGTACAATTCATTCAGCCAAGAGGAATTAAAACTACACATATCAAGAATTCTAGGAGCAATGTAGGATTCAGAGCATGCTCTGAAACCTCCAATATCTTACCAGGAATGTAAAAAAAGGATGCTTAGTGATCTCCAACCTTCCCTGCCACCAGCTACCCAAATTCCCTTCTTTTCCCAAACTTACCTTGCAAGTGGGGAAAACGGAAACTGTAACAGGTATGACTGGAGTTTGTGGAGGGCTGATAAGTTGCGCCTCCAAGCCTGGTGTTTCTGAGCTTTCCGGGAACATTTAGGTGAATCCTTAAGCTTTCATTGATAATTATCTGAAAAAGCTTGGGAAGACGGGACCCATTTCAAATTGAGAGAAGGAGGACATGGAGATGGTGATCTGAAAGTAGAGGACTTTACATCTGTAACTTTGTCATGGTCAGATCACTGCTTGCTGAGGTTTAGACTTACAGTGGCTTTTTCCCTCTGCAAGGGTGGGGGACCCATTAAGATGGTCCACCCCCTGGAGGCTAATGGATCTGGATGGTTTCCAGAGGGCTCTGGGGAGTTTTCCAGCTGATAGGGCTGGCTCTCCTGTCGAAACCCTGGTTGATCTGTGGAATGCAGAAATGACCCGGGCAGTTGACATGATTGCTCCTGAGCGCCCTCTCCTGTGTAGAGCTCGTACGGCTCCATGGTATACCCCAGAGCTGAGAGCAATGAAACAAAATAGGAGACGGCTTGAGGGCAGATGGAGACAAACTCCTGATGGATGCAATCAAACACTGGCAAGTGCTTATAGTAAGGTATATTCAGGGGCAGTGAGGGCAGCAAAAAAGCAATACTTTGCTGCCACTATCAAATCATCAATCTGCCGCCCAGTGGAGCTTTTCAGAGTTGTCCAGGGGCTATTACATGCCGGCCCCAAGGATGTGCTACAACCATCTGAGGCCCGTTGTACTAAATTTGCTAGGCACTTCCAGAATAAAATCTGGGGCATCCGCCAGGACTTAGACTCCATTGTTATAGCAGATGAATCTAGCAAGGTGTCCAGAGCACAGGCTTGTCCTGTTTTCTTGGATGAGTTTCAGTTGATACAGTTCAAGGATGTTGACAAGGTGCTTGGACAGGTTCATGCAACCACCTCTGTACTGGATCCTTGCCCCTCTTGGCTAATAAAAGCTAGCAGGGATGGAACAGCCAGTTGGGCAAGGGAAGTGATTAAGGCCTCTCTACGAGAGGGAGTGGTCCCAGACCGTTTGAAGGAGGCGGTGGTGAGACCACTCCTGAAGAAACCTTCCCCAGATCCCGAAAATCTTAATAACAAAATCTTAATGGCAAATATTCCATTCCTGGGCAAGATCCTTGAGTGAGTAGTTGCGAGCCAGCTCCAGACACTCTTGGATGAGACTGATTATCTGGATCCATTGCAGTCCGGCTTCAGGCCTGGTTTTGGCACGGAAACAGCCTTGGTCGCCCTGTATGATGACCTATGTCGGGAGAAAGACAGGGGGAGTGTGACTCTGTTGATTCTCCTTGATCTTTCAGCGGCTTTCAATACCATGGTATCATTCTGGGACGACTGGCTGAGTTGGGAGTGGGATGCACTGCATTGCAGTGGTTCCGCTCCTACTTGGGGGACATTGCTCAGCCCCGTGGATTCTCCAGTATGGGGTTCCTCACGGGTCAGTCTTGTCCCCCATGCTGTTCAACATCTACATGAAACCGTTGAGTGCAGTCATCCGGAGTTTTGGAGTGCATTGTCATCAGTACGCTGATGACACACAACTCTATTTCTCCTTCTCATCTTCAGCAGGTGAGGCTGTGGATGTGCTGAACCGGTGCCTGGCTGCGACAATGGACTGGATGAGGGCTAACAAACTGAAACTCAGTCCAGACAAGACTGAGATGCTGTTAGTGGGTGGTTCTGCTGACCAGATGGAGGGTGTTCAACCTGTTCTGGATGGGGTTGCACACCCCCTGAAGGAGCGGGTTCGTAGCTTGGGAGTTCTCCTAGAACCATCTCTGCCACTTGAGGCTCAGGTGGCCTCGGTGGCACGGAGTGCCTTCTACTAACTTCGGTTGGTGGCCCAGCTATGCCCCTATCTGGACAGGGATAACCTGGCTTCAATTGTCTATGCTCTGGTAATCTGTAAATTGGATTACTGCAAAGCACTCTATGTGGGGCTGCCTTTGAAGACGGTTCAGCAGCTGCAGCTTGTGCAAAATGCAGCGGCTAGAGTGATAACAGGAACCAGAAGGTTTGAACATATAAGACCTACTCTGGCCTGCTTGCATTGGCTGCCTATATGTTTCTGAGCCCAATTCAAGGTGCTGGTTCTAACCTATAAAGCCTTACACGGCTTGGGACCACAATACCTGATGGAACGCCTCTCCCGACACGAACCTACCCGTACACTACGATCTACATCTAAGGTCCTCCTCCAGTTGCCTACTCCGAGGGAAGCACGGAGGGTGGCAACAAGGGAGAGGGCCTTTTCAATGGTGGCCCCCCAATTATGGAATGATCTCCCCCACGAGGCTCGCCTGGCACCAACATTGTTACCTTTTCGGAGCCAGGTCAAGACTTTCCTCTTCTCCCAGGCATTTAACAGCATATGATGAGGGTTTTGTGTTTTTGTGTTGTTGTTGTGCTTTGACCCAGAAGGATATTGTAATTTTAACTTGTTTTTATGCTTTATGGTTTTAAATTTTGTATATCAGTGTTTTTAATGTTCAATGTTTTTAATTTTTGTAAACCGCCCAGAGAGCTTCGGCTATGGGGCAGTATATAAATGGAATAAAATAAATAAATAAATGATAGATAGATAGATAGATAGATAGATAGATAGATAGATAGATAGATAGATAGATTTTGGTAAATTTTTGAACAAAGATCTGTATCACAAAATTTGGAAAAGTGCAAAATCTGAAAGATAATAAAGGGCACAATCCTATGTATATTTAGACAGAAAAAAAGTCTTACATCTCCCAGCATTCCCCAGCCAACTAAGCTAGCTGGGGATACTGGGAATTGTAGGAATTTTTACTATCTCAACATACATAGGATTGTGCTCTAAGTTCTGATTCACGCATTAGTTCAGGAGGTACAGATCACATCAGTTCACATCAAAATTCAGAGAGATTAAATTCCTCAAACATCCCTAGTTTAGTATAGAATTATTCACATTCATACATGTGCATGAATCTTCAGTGCAGCACAGAAGTTAATTTGCAGCAGATTAGAGGAATTTTGCCATCGCTATTAAGTGATTTTTTGCTGGAAATAGGCAGAATGCCAATATGGTAGAAAATAGTTATAGGCAAAGTTGCTTTAGAATTATCCTATCTAAGTGCTTGTTGTGGCAATATCTATTTACTACATTTGATTAGTCTACTGTGCCTTCATCTCACATTATGATTTACAGTGGTTGCTGGTTTTTGTGAAATGTGGTAATTCTCTCAACCAGCAAATGTATATTCCTAATGTTCACCTCTGGGTGAACATTTTATGTAACACAAGTTTGTTCTTAGCTAAATTGAAAGTTGTCAGGCATCCCAGTTTTGCAACTCAAATGGAATACTAATCAGTATCTCAAACAGCAGTTAATGAATACTGTTCCTTAAATTAAGTTTTTGAAGATGGTTGATAAACAGGCAAAGAGATGGGTGAAAAAGCACGTTCTTGTAACAAGGCAGGGCTGAATTCAAAGAATAATTATCTCTTCCCCCTTGGTTTACTGTCAAAGTTGTATTTAATTTTATAGTCTGTTCCCCCTTCTCTATACATTAAACTTACACAAAGACATCCACAATTTGCCATTTACAGCTATGGAACTTTCTAAAATGGAATAACTCCAAATTTCAGTCCAGTACATTGCAGACCAGGTCTTGAGTTGCTCAGTCAAGTAGCTGTATCGTAATATACACCTCTTCAGAATAACTGGAAGGTATGCTGACACAAGGCCAGATCTACACCAAGCAGGATATAACACTATGAAAGCAGTTTGAAAACTCTATATGAAATGTGTCATGGGCCTCAACAGTTGTCAGTGCACTTCAATATCGTTATAAAGCAGTAGTGTAGATCCTGACAAAGTGGCTGCTTTATTTGCAGTGGTAAATCCTATCCCATCATCAAGGAGGATGGAAGGGAGGAGGAGGAGGAGGAGGAGGAGGAGGAGGAGGAGGAGGAGGAGGAGGAAGAGGAGGAAGTGGAGGAGGAGGAGAAAGAAGAAAATTAGAGTCAAGACTTGAATCTTGCAAAACCATGTGAATTAGTCAATATGGACTAGAAGTTCTGCTGACAGCAAATCTAGAAATAAACGCCCTGTGAAAAGCTTTGATTTGATTGTTTGAACAACAATGAGTTAACTTTGAAATGTAGGATGGTAATATAGAGAAACTAAATATTGCTGAAACAAAATGTTTGCAATGGAAAAGAAGAGAAAAACCTAAAGAATTTGGACAAGAAGGATCCTAGTTTTAACAAGGCCCATCAGGTTTTAGGGAAAAGGCATTATCCAAGTTATTCTCTGCCCTTTCTTTTATAGCAGAACTGAGATTAAAAATGAAAGACATGCAAAATCTTTTCTATTTGTAGCATTCAGAATTACCACTTCCTAGGCCAGTGGAATGGTGCTTACTTAAAAGCTGAATACTAAAAAGCAGCAGAATATTGTGGAAGGAGTGTTCACACTCAGTAACAGTAATAATTAAATACTTCCAAAAACATAGATAATGCTCTGTAAAATTTACAATCCACATTCAACTTTCCCCCCTTTAATTTAGAATACAATGTAATAGAATCTCTTGGTCTGCCTTTTGTATTCCCAGGCCCATGTTCACATCCAGCAGGTGACTTTCAGCAGCTGCTCCTGTTGTTCCATCTGGCTAGCTAGCAACCCTCCATGCCCACTCACATGGTCCTTGCAGTACTGCACAGAACAGCTACTGAAGAGAACTACATGTCCAGTAGAGTGACTCCACTACACCTTATAACTCCCACTAGCTGCCAACAAAACTCCCTTCACTTTCTCACAACCCTTCCTAATAACCCATACGTTAATTTATATGTATAGATGCAAATTTAGAAATAGTTATTATGGGGCAGTATCCAAGTCCACTCACACAACACTAGTACAATAGGGAGCTAGTGATTTAAAAAGGAACCAGCAATGTTCATTTGCCAAATGGGACAGGTCAGTGCAGCTTTCAGAAAGAAGCTTGTTTCCAGGGTTGCTTTTTGAACCACCAGCTTTCTTTTGCACCAGCAGTATAACACTTGCATAGCAGATCAAGCAGGAGCTTAGTGGCAGTATTGGATACTGCCCTATAATTTAAATACAAATACAGTATATTTCACCATTGCTGGGAAGACTGTGACCAGGTGACTTGTGTGCTCAGGCTGCTGTCTGTGCGCTGTTGTTGGGGACCTTCAAGGCCCAGCTCTTCCTTCTGATGGTTCTTTATCTTTAAACCAGGCTTTAAACAGCTCTTCAAAGAGAGGATACCTTCAAATAGAGGAATACCCTGTGTAATATAGGACATATTGCCATCCCAATTGATGTTTGCTTTATATATATATATATATAACATTTACATCCCACCATTTTTCCTTTTGCAAGGAACCCAAGGTGGCTTACATGATCCTCCTACTCTCCATTTTATCTCACAACAACCCTGTGAAGTAGGTTCGTTTGAGGGTCAGTGACTGGCCCAATTTCACCTGATGAGCTTCATGGCTGAGTGGGGACTAGAACCCAGATCTCCTGAATCCTAGTCCAACACTCTAACCACTATACCACACTGGCTTTTCAATCATGAACTCACTTGCCCTCTTCCATCCAATTGTATCCACATTCATGGCCTCTGCATTTCCCCCTTATCCCATTCCTTATCCTTACTTGCTTCTTCTGGAACTGTTACGCTCTTGCCCAGAGATGAGTCTCTTCTCCCTACAATCTCCTTTTCTTAATCTCTTTTATCTCAATCCCTCCCTGTGGACACTTTGTTTATTTTGTCTTCAGTAAGAACGGCTTCTGGCCTTTATTAAGAGACTCAGGCCTCATCTACAAGAATTCGCCTTTACGCCTGGTTAGGCGATTATGCGCATATTCGCAGAAGTGCATTTACGCCTAATACCTCTGTATGAGGGGCAGCGAAGCGCATTACTGGACGACCGAAATGCGATTTAAACTGTTGACATGCGGAGAATCGCTTGTTCACATAGTCAAAATGCGCTTTAACGGCTGGAGCAAAATAAAACTCGCTATTTAACGCACATTCGATAATGCGCATAATCAGAGAGAAAACGTGCCTCTACGCCCGATTTGCGCTCCGTTCTTGTAGAGGTACATTTTTTATGCGCCTTGAAAGAGCTTTAAATGCCTCTTGTAGAGGCAGCCTCACAGTCAAGTATTAAGAGCACTCAGTAAAAAACACATTCCACCATGTGAAAGGGGTAATTGGGGGGGGGGGGTGATCATTCTAACATTCATAAAATCGAAAATTTTTCACCAATCTTCCTGAAATTTACATGTGCCAGAAAGAAATGTTGGTTTTACATAACCTGAAAATTTCAAGAAGATTGGTGAAAGATTGAGGGAAAGAGGACAGTTTAAAGTCGAAAAGGGGGGGGGAGCTCTCAGGCTTACTTTGGTATTTGAGACTGGTCTGACGATAGTTTTTTTCAAGGTCCCCTTACGAATTGACAGGTTAAATAATTAAAATTCCAACGATGTCCTCTTCCTTTTACCTTAGAGTTGATAGAATAGGTGCTCTTTTCTTAAAATTCCCTTTGTTTTAAATTCGATTTATAAGCTCCCATATTAACGATCTAAGTGAACGCATATGGAGTAGCGTCTCTCTCTCTCCCACCATCCCTCCCCCTTCTCCAACTGGATTAGAACTTTGAGAGGCCAGTGGGGAGTGACTGACTGCCTCCTGGATTCCCTTAACAGTGCTGGCAGTCTGCTAAGAAGTAAGTTCCATTGAATGCAATAGGTCTTACTCCCAGGTAAGCATGTAGATGATTGCAGCATTTTTAAAATTGGAGCCTGGGGTATGTGGGGTGGAGGGGGAATCCTGGAAGTAAAGATTTCCTTTACAATCCAGCACAACAATACTCCTCCAATTAAAAACTTCCTTGATTGATTGCTTGCTGCGTGTGTGGATTCCCTTAACAGTGCTAGCAGTCTACTCAAAAGTAATCCACTGTTTGCCTCGTGGGTTCTCTTAACAGTGCTAACAGTCTACTCAGAAGTAAGCTCCATTGAATGAAATGGGTCTTACTCCCAGGTAAGTATGCAGCTGATTGCAGCATTTTAAAAATTGGAGCCTCGGGGGTGGGGTGGGGTGGGGTGGGGGTGGAGGAGGTAAAGATTTCCTTTTCTTTTCAGCAGAATAATAATCCTACAATTTACAAGTCATTTTCTTGGTGTGTGGGGGAGGGGTCTGTGTTCTCTTACTCCACTTCTTGATTCTCTCCATATGTCACGGGCTCTCAGTAGGGTTCTCCTAGAACCATCTCTGCCATTTGAGGCTCAGGTGGCCTCGGTGGCACGGAGTGCCTTCTACCAACTTCTACCAACTTCTACCAACCTTGGCCACTTCACTGCTCACGCCTAATTCCAGATCATTTATTAACAAGATGAAAAGCATTTTTCCCAATACTGATCCCAGTGGGACCCCACTAATTGCTTCCCTCCATCGGGAGAATTTACCATTTATTCCTACTCTCTGCTTTCTGTTCTTTAACCAATTACTGACCTCTCCTCTTATTCTGTGACTGCTAAGTTTGTTCAGGAGTCTTTTACTTTGTGTAAGTTGCTTTATACACTGCAAAAAGTGGGGCAAAAATATTTAAATAAGTACTACGCTTTTGCTCATACTTCCTTTTCCTTTTTGTTCATAGGGCTTCTCTTAATATTCCTTATGATTGTTGGGTTTTGGTTTAACCATAAGTAGCGTGGTTTCCTC
This sequence comes from Anniella stebbinsi, assembly GCA_029215795.1. Classification (NCBI taxonomy): domain Eukaryota; kingdom Metazoa; phylum Chordata; class Lepidosauria; order Squamata; family Anniellidae; genus Anniella; species Anniella stebbinsi. The sequence continues at coordinate 228,393,960 of JARDYH010000001.1, forward strand.
AGGACAAGTGCTACAGCCTTAAACAAATTGTGAATAGAGGAGACATGATAACAGTTTACAAAATTATATATGTTGTGCAGAAAGTGGATAGGGAGGCAGTTTCTCCCTTTCTAATAATATTAGAATGAGGGGAGAAGTAAACATTGATGTAGTCATGTTTAGTGATGACACCAAATTATTTAGTCTTGCTAAAACAAAGGGGGATTGTGAGGAGCGCCAAAAAGATATCTCCATACTGAGAGAATGGCCATCAAAATGGCAAATGCTGTTCGATGTAAGTAAGTGTAAAGTGATGCACATTGGGGGGAGGATCACAATTTCACATATAAACTGATAGGATCTGAGCTAACTAGCGGTGACTGACCAAGGAAGAATTTGGGGCAGCGGAGGTGGATAACTTGATGAAAATGTCAACCTGTGAAAAAGGCATAATTAGGAAAAGAATTCTTGAACAGTAATATGAAAATGGTATTTTCTTTGATTTGCACTTGTATGTGGATTCTTTAATCTTAATACAGTAAAAATTACAAATGTTAGTGTTAGATTCATGACTGTATTAGCGGTAAGTTAGTTGGGAAACAAATGTATTAGGAAGTGCGAAAAGGGAGTGTATTGCATCATTTGTGACATACTACTCTATACACACGTAGTTTATGGCATGTAGTAATAAAGAACAAACCCAAGTATGCCTTTCTGTGTGTATATATGAAAGAGGCAGGCACATAGACATAGACAGACAGTGGGCCAGACATAGATTTAGAGCCTAACCTATCTTACAGGGTTGTTGTGAGGGTAAAAGTAGCACATGCCATGCACCCAAACATTACCAAACATTTGTTTTACATTTCTGTGAAAGTGAGCAGGAGAAGAAACTCACTAGATGGTTTTGGGCCAGTCATAGACTGGGCCAGTCATAGACTCTTAGCCTAACCTATCTCATGGGTTTTTGTGGGGGGAGATATGGCACTTGAAAGAATGATCAGTCCAGGGCTTTCCTCTTCCTCCTTACTATTTCCCCTTCCTCCTTACTAGAGAAGCTTCTTTGCAACTGATCAACTAAATGGAGTCTGAACATCCTCTTATATCACTACATCTGACCCAGTACCAAGAATAGCCATGTGGCTGTTTAGAAATATTGCTCAATTTAATTTTAAACTATCCAAGTTTGGATTTTTAATTGTATTGTTTTGCTCTAAAAATAGCCTGTGGTCAATGAATCCTATATTAAGCATGTCAAAGATGTTGGCACTGGAGAAAAGAATACACAATAGAATACACATTACTCAATATGGGTGTTGTTTTTGTGTAGTTTCTGTTCAGTTCTATCAATGCATATATTTTATTACATAATGTTGTAATATCACAATGTTTTTCCTTCCTTCAAAAAAAGAACTTTGTGTTTTATAAAATAAAAGTATATAGTCATTTTGGTTAAAAATATTTAGGCTTTTTTAAAACAACAAAAAACAAAAAAGTAGGGGAGTCGTAGAGGGTTATGTATTGTATTTTATGTTGTTTATGTTTTATTATGTTGAAATAAATAAAAATTATAAAAAAAAGTCTATAAAATGTACTATTCAATATGGGTGTTGTTTTTGTTCAGTTTTATCATTGTATATATTTAATCTTTTATAGCTCCTGAAGAAGGATTGTATATTCGAAATGTTGGGCTTTTAAATACATCATTAAAAGATACACGCTTTTCATAGCACCAGAGTTTGTCTCTCATCAAAATGGCAACAACAGTATTACGTAAGCATTTGTAAAGTGATGCACACCGGAGCAAAACATCCCAATATCACATATACACTGATGGGATCTGTGCCTTGGGAATGTGGTTGACAGTTCAATGAAAATGTCAACCCAGTGTGTGACAGCTGTAAAGAAGGCAAACTCCATGTTAGGCAATATAAGAAAATTAATTGAGAATAAAACTGCCAGTATCATACTGCCTTTATACAAATCTATGGTGCGACCACACTTAGAATACTGTATACAGTTCTGGTTAACTATAGAATTTAGTATCACAAGATGTTGTGCTGGCCACCATTTTGGATTTTGATTTCCATATGGTCACTCTAAGACATAACACTGTTCCCCCTTCTGAAGAGGCCTGGACCTCAGACTACTAAAGACAAACAAAGTGACAGACCATAATAACAGTGTTCATGTGCCCATTTGCTTTATGAGGCTTCTGCAAGCTACCAAACAGAGGGATTATCAGGCCATAAAGTTGCCTAGATGGGTCTGCCAAAAACCTGGCCTCACCATTCTTGTTAGGTCCATGTTCTACAGCACCCGCTCTCAGCTGAACTTGATGGAATCCCATCCTTCATCCCTTGGTTTAATTTACTGGCCTCCCCTGGCTGGGCCTTGCAGGGAACAATAGGGTAGATGGAGCAGGCATACATAGCACATGCAGAATGCTGAGAGTGGCAAATCTAAAAGCAAATATGTTGCATTTAAAGAACCAAGGAAATTCAGTGGGTCTTTTAAGTAAATATCTATGGATGGAAATGCAGCCTGTGCAGGCTTGAAACTTCACCACAAACATGATCACAATCTGCTACTTTAAGATGCAAACAGGAAGAAAAAGCATGTAGCATAAAATGAGCTATAATAATTAATATAGTAAACTGTAACTTATTCTAATATAGGATATTTTCCTGTATCATCTTGTGTGCTTCCAGAATTAATCAGGGATTTTTTATTCCAGTAGAACAATTTTTCAAGTTGTCTCCAAATACAGACACAAAATATGAAATGCTTCTTTTCATGAGTCTGTCATAGAAAGCTTTTATCTCTGGACAATGGCTATTGAAAAGTTCAAATGAGACCCCTCAGATTTCAAGTGAGAGAGCATAACTTCTGGGGTTCATTTATTATTTTGAAAAATGGGTGCAACACATATCACTAGCTTTGATTTTATATTGGATGTCAAAATGGTGTAACATAGAATCGTAGAATAGTAGAGTTGGAAGGGGCCTATATGGCCATCGAGTCCAACCCCCTGCTCAATGCAGGAATCTACCTTAAAGCATCCCTGACAGATGGTTGTCCAGCTGCCTCTTGAATGCCTCTAATGTGGGAGAGCTCACCACCTCCCTGGGCAATTGGTTCCATTGTCGTATTGATCTATCAGTCAGGAAGTTTTTCCTGATATCCAGCCGAATCTGGCTTCCTGTAACTTGAGCTCATTATTCTGTGTCCTGCATTCTGGGTTGATCGAGAAGAGATCCTGGCCGTCCTCTGTGTGACAACCTTTCAAGTATTTGAAGAGTGCTATCATGTCTCCCCTCAATCTTCTCTTCTCCAGGCTAAACTTGCCTGGTTCTTTCAATCTCTCTTCATAGGGCTTTGTTTCCAGACACCTAATCATCCTCGTTGCCCTCCTCTGAACACGCTGCAGATTGTCTGCATCCTTCTTGAAGTGTGGTGCCCGGAACTGGACACAAGGTGGGGCCTAACCAGTGCTGAATAGAAGGGAACCAGTACCTTGCACGATTTGGAAGCTATACTTCTATTAATGCAGCCCAAAATAGCATTTGCTTTTTTTGCAGCCACATCACACTGCTGGCTCATATTGAGCTTGTGATCTACAACAATTCCAAGATCCTTCTCGCTTGTAGTGTTGCTGAGCCATGTATCCCCCATCTTGTAACTGTGCATTGCTTTCTTTTTCCTAGGTGTAGAACTTGGCATTTATCCCTATTAAATTTCATTCTGTTGTTTTCAGCCCAGCGCTCCAGTCCATTAAGATCACTTTGGAGTTTGTTTCTGTCTTCCAAGGTATTAGCAATCCCATCCAATTTTGTGTCATCTGCAAATTTATTAAGCATTCCCTGCACCTCCTCGTCCAAATCATTAATAAAAATGTTGAAGAGCACTGGGCCCAGGACTGAGCCCTGCGGTACCCAGCTCATTACCAATCCCCAGTGTGAAAAGGTACCATTGATAAGCACTCTTTGGCTCAATTTGGATGACACGATAGTCAATGGTGGGGTAATAATCAACTTTATAGTTGTTCATCTAGGGGGTACCCCCCACACAACATGGTAATAAATAATCAACTGTGGTGTGCATTAGGATCAGCACTGAGTTGACTATGGCAGCATTCGGATGACACAATAGTCAAAACAACTGACGATTGTTTCCCCCACACCAGTTGTTTATTGTGTCATCCGAATTGAGCCATTGAGTATGATTTTGTAGCCAACTGTGGTGAGAATGAGAATTTCACTTGCACTTTCTGCCTCCTTAGGGAGGATGTGGCGTTAAGACTTGTGAGCCTTACCTCCCAATTTCCCTGCTTTTTGGTGCTTGGTTGGAAACTGTAGAGCCTTAACGTTGTTTTTGTAAACCGTAGGTTTTTTGTTTAATGAATTCATTTATTATCTGAAATATTTTTGTGATATCTTCCTATTAAAGCAATATAAAGTTGTTTGAATTTCCTCTATCACAACATGTCACGCCCGCTACCTTCCTTACATTCTGCCTGTTGCTTCTTCTTGACTTATCCTTTAAAAAAAAAAAAAGGAAAAGATGAAAAGTCAAAGGAAGATAAGAAGTGGGACTGTGTGGACCAGTCTCATCCCCACTCCATTGCAATTCCACTGGCCACTACTCTGATCCAGGATAAAACAGCTGCAATTTCCATGCTTGCCACGTGGCTTTTGTTACCTGTGTGCATTCTGCTGCATATTGCACCACAGCAAGAAACTAGGGAAGATTCACATTGGGGCCTGCCTCTTCTTTCTCACAAACATGTGCTAGTTTTCCAATACGGAGCCATAGCACAAGCAATGAGCTAGAAAACTTGCACTGGTCCTCTACTGCTGGTCTTCAGGTGGTCTCCTGCCTTCTTTGGCCTAAATCGTTGGGCAATTGTTTCTATGGCTGGAATGGCAACACTATGACCGTTCACATGAAATACACAAACAACTTATACAACTGTGGTTCGTGTTATCCTTAAATCAACAGAATCAAGTACCCAGTAGACTTTCAAGATCTTGCCTACAACAAACTTTTTACATGAACTCAAAGAGGTAAACAATATTAGCTTGGGCAGGATCTACACTACTGCTTTATAATGGTTTATAAGGATATTGACAACTGTTGTGGCCCAGGACACACTCCATATACCATTTTCAAACTGTTTTCAAAGTGTTATATCTGCTTGGTGTAGATCTGGCCTTGGTCCGCTAAACAAGGAATTGAATTTATTGGATTGCTAGCAATATCATTATGCCGTGAATGCTAAGACACAGACCTTCTCTTGAGTTAACAGTGCAGCTATAATACAATGAAGTCAGTAATCTCCTTGAATTATTCTTACGAATTGACTAATGCAGAAGAAAATTGTAAAAATAAACTTAAATTCTTGGTATGGCAAATGTTTATGTGAACCTAAATTTGCTAGTAGATTATGCTGCTTCCGTAAGATTACATAATAATCTCCATTTTCAATTTTGTAGAAACTACAGAATTAGCATATGCTAAAGTTTTGTTTTTTAAAAAATTAGAATATTATTTGAAGATTTATTATCTGAAGCCAGGCTAACATGTACCTGGTAAGGGGGAAATGCATGCCAATAAGAGAAAATCCACAACCTGTGTAAAAATGGAAATTAATACCTGTAATAGATTGCTATTACAGTGTGCAAATACATTTCATCTTCAAACACTCATTAATCCTCAGAGCACCCCATGGAGATGTCATAAGTAAATAGACTCTGTTATCCTTTAACTTAACAGTTGTGGAAAATCAAACAGAGTATTAAAGGATTGCTCAAGGGTAACATACAGACTTGGCTGAAAATGTGTAAAAAATGCTTTCCCCTCAATGTAAAATGTTTTTGTACAAATATGAAAAATTATTAGGAAAACTGTCACTTTCAAATTCAATTACATTTTCTGCTTGGAAAGTGTCCATGTTGGTTGACCTAAAAAGAGGAAGAGCTGGCTTTCTTCAACACATAGTGCCTCCTGGGAATTGATACACCAGTATGCCTCACATTCCATAGTGGTACAACTCCAAGGTGGACCCAGAAAGAAAATAATTAAATCCCATAGAATATGATAATACTGAGTCCCAATAACTATGTATTTTCAGAATTGTCATGAAAAATTCCAGTGTTTTAAGACTGTGTCCAAATTTAAGGAAGAGGGGGAAATAAAAATAAAAATATTAATTGAAGCAATATTTTGCAGCTCCTCATTTGTTCCCTAGAAGCTTAGAAATGGATAACTGCTAGTATAAGAAAAAAAGGGTAATTATTTTCCAAAGGCGACAGTTGCTAAATGCCTGATATTTAGGTCATTGTGTCAGCAAATAGTTATGCGGAATCATGTCTGCACTGCAGACCCAGAATGTTGCAGCAGCAGAATAAGATGCAGCACAAAGCTATTATAAAAAGGATGAGGCAAAATCACAATCAGAACTTTTATCAAAAAAGAATATAACAGCCCCAGAATGAATCAACTATAGTCTAACGTATGACCGAATAACAAATCATCTGCAAAGAAGCATAAGGAGATACTGGCACATTGTCCAACATATCCCAGGATGCCAAGAAAAACCTATGGTCTCCTTTAAAAGAATCAAGAACATAAGAGATCTTTTAATCAGGAGTGAATACAAAGAACACAGTAGAAATTTACCCAATTTATTACAGGTGCTTCCATGCCTAAGGGACACCATCCATGTGGACACTGCTGCTCCTGGAAATACACTCTCAAAGTTACAGAATTCAAAAATCCATCTGATCAGCAAAGATATTTCCTCAAACATTTCACCACCTGTAACAGCACTTTTGTCATCTATGCTATCCAGTTCAAATGCCCAAAGATTTATATAGGCAAAACAATTAGACCTCTGAAAAAATATATAGGAAAGCACCTAAGTAACTTAAAGAATAACAGATCAGGTGCTCCTTTAGTAGATCACTTTTCAGCACAACATCATTCTTTTGCAGACCTAACATTTTGGGTCCTCGAAAAACTGGAGAGACAAGATAATGGTTATTAAGAAAGGAAATAGAATGGATCCTAAGGTTAAAAACTCTAAATCCCAGTGGCTTAAACTTAGATCTAGAATTTTTGCCACTCCTGTGACTCCGCAATCACCTGCAGTGACTCCCACATAATAGCAATAAGGATAGCAGTAATGATGTAATTTGAGACCTTGCATTTACCATTGCTACATGGAATCACGTGGCGGAGCGCAAAAAAATGACCAATAATAATAAGATGATGATGATGATGATGACGATGAAACAGTGAGAAAAAATGAATTAGAATATAAGGAGGGCCCTGGAATTATTACATTTCCCCAGTCAGCAGTAATTATCGTAGGAGACTATCATCCTGTTAAAAGTATTTCTGCAGACATCTCTTATCAAGTAAGAATCTGTATATTAAACTTTTGTTAAAAATGTTTTTTATAAAAATGTTTTATATGATTTATATAAGTTGTATATGTGGACAGGCACCAGAGCCTTCATATTGTAATAATATATATTTTTTAGAAACGTACATATGGGCACAGGTTTCTGAGGCAATATGCCTAACTAACCCCTAAACCGATATATTAATGTTGTGTTATCCCCATAAACATAATTTAATGTATTCTTGATATTACAGCCCCCTGTAGAAAGCCTTAAAAAACAACATAAGCCAAAACGTGTTGGGCTTGGAAATAAAGTATTCTTAGCATTCTGAGAACCTGCTTCTCTCCCTTTTTTGCCGACAATTGCTAAATGCCTAATATTTAGGTCATTGTGTCAGCAAATAGTTATGTGGAAGCATGTCTGCACTGTGGTCCCAGAATGTTGCAGCAGCAGAATAAGATGCAGCACAAGGCTAATACAAAAATGTATAATTATATAGCATATAAATCAGGGATGGGGAACTTGTGGGCCTCCAGATGCTATTGGACTGCAACTCCCATCATGCCTCACCACTGGCTATGCTGGCTAAGACTGATAGGAGTTGCAGTCCAACAACATCTGAAGAGCACAAGTTCCCCACCCTGATTCCCATTCTGATGTAAATGCCAAAAAATGGAGTGTAACCACAATGGGGATGAGAGCAAGATACTTGTATACTTCCCTAAAAGCTTTTCTCCCCATCACAGATCCAATTGTTTTGGAAGTAAACCAATATATTTAATATTCAACATTGAGATGCTACAATGACATTTCAACATATGTTTGGCTTAGTGGAGGAACCAACTCAGTTAGGTTATACAGGATGCTAGCATGGTTGTGTGGTTGCACAGTGTTCTACATACCACCATAGTTCCTTACTATCTCCCCACTGGACAAATTTAATTCATACCAACATACCCTTTCATTTTTTCAGGTATTTTCAAACAGTTATGTCTACTTGGTCAGATGTTGGGGCTTTGTTGTTGTTGCTGCTGCTGTCTGTGTGGCGCACTGCTCTGTAACACAAAAGACTGCTTTCCACATTGCTAAGAGAAAAGCCTGGAAGATTAATCCCATCAGATTGGCATTTAGGTTTGTGGTGTAGAGCCACATGGAGACTGTCAAGGCCAGATCAAAGCTGTAGGTGCCCTTGCTGAGAGCAAGATCTGGAGAGAGTCACTAATTAATTGCCCAATCAGTGAATTCTGCACAGTCAGCTAGGCATGGCCAGGCTCCTAGCATGTACGCTTAGCCTGGCCACTCTGGAAGGCATAGGAAGCTGCCATAGATCATGTCATCCTATTTGTCCATCTAGCCCAGTGTTTTGACTACTCCAACTGGCAACAGCTACAGCCTATCTACACAGTACCTTGGAACGTTTTAAATAGTATTTTAAAACATTCCAAATAGGTGCATTCCAAAACGTCTTAGGCCACATTAAAGAGTACTCACGTTACAGGAGAAAAATTCTTCAGTCTTCAAAGCGGTGTGTGCGGTCTCACACACCCTTCTGTCCATCTCTTTCTGTTTCGTTTTTACAATGAGTTTAGGGCAAGGCATTGTGGGAGCTGTAGTTCACTCACACACTTCCTCCTTAGTTCCCCTTTCATTCCCTAGCTTTCAATGAGTATAGGGCTAAGCATTATGGGTGTTGTAGTTCACTCGCCCACTTCCTCCTTAGCCCCTCTTTCTTCCCCACCAATCAACAGCTAAGCATCTGGGCGCTGGTAAACGAAGCACTGCCCCCACAAATAACAAATGGTAAGGAAGGACACATTATTTTACTTAAAAGGATTTATTAAAAGTAAAAACCGTTGTATATAGCTGAAGTGAGTTTTAAAAAACCTTGGGTATACAACGTTCAAGGGAGTGCGTCATGTGGCCCAAAAAGTTTTTGTAACCCTTATAAAACGTTACAAAGCTAGTGTGTAGATCGGCTCCTAGAGGGTTTTCCCCATCACCCACTACCCAATCTTTTTTAACTGAAAATGGCATGAACTGTAATTGGGACTTCTGCATGTAAATCATGTGCCCACAACTGAGCTATGGCCCCTCCCCAAAGATCTACTTACCAGAAGTGGCGAGCATAGGTCTGCCACTTAGCCATTGTATTAAGAAGGCTTCAAAGGCCAGATCTACACCAAGCAGGATATCGCGGTATGAAAGTGGTATATAAAAGGCAAGAGCCACACCAAGCAGGATATAGCGGTATATGGTATGTGTCAATGGGCCCCAACAGTTGTCAGTGCACTTTTATATACTACTTTTCTACCTCTGTATCCTGCTTGGTATAGATCTAGCCAAAGCTGCCATCAGTCACAAGGATTTCATCTTCAGTGCCTGAAAATATTTCTGGAGATGTGCAGACTGTCCTGATCACTCAGTAAGCTAGATCGCAGCCTAGGCCCCAACTTTAGGAAACAGTTGCTCGCTCAAGTTTCAGAACCTCTGACATAGAACTAGCACAAACGAGCTGATGCCTTGGCATATAAATATAAAGCTATAGACTTTCTGTTTCATTATATAGATGCTTAGCTAGTAGACATTGCTATCACTTTCCTTGATTTAAATAGAACTACTAAAAGACAGTTGATTAATGACGTTGATGAACTAAGAATATAATGTCGGAGTTGTTTAAAAGCTGTATATCCAGCCTTTTCAGTGAACCACCACTCTCTCAACCTTCGACTAGATCCCCTTACATATGAATCTTTATGGAATATATCACTTTTTAAAGATGCTGACATTTAAAAGTGGTCATAAAACATGAAAGTTGCCTTTATCTTTGAATGTAAAATAACAGTCCAATTAATCTCAGGTGCACTTTGCCATTTTTGCAAATTGTAAGAACTGCACAAAGCAAGTGTTGAATATGTAAAGTTTTACTTATCTAACATTGCTCTTTTAATTATGAAGGTAAGCTCATGGAGGGGGGCGAGGTGATCAGAAAATATAACATATATCATGTGCCAGCTGCACAGGTTACTGATGTGTTTCTGAGCTCAATTTAAACTGCTGTTTTTGACTTTTAAAGTCTTAAACAGTTTGGGACCAAGTTACATGAAGGAACACCTTCACCCATATCAGCCTGCCCATACTTTAAGATCAGCAAGAGAGATAATTTGCCCACCTATGAGGGCACTTAGGTGGGTGAAAACACAAGAGATGGTCTTTTCTGCAGTGGCCCCACCTTTCTGGAATAAGTTGCCATTGGGGGTCTGGCAGGCCCCATCATTGCAGACTTTGATTATGTTTTATAAGACTTGGTTGTAGGTGCAATTGTGTGTTGTAGGTTTTTTCTTATGGGGGTGTTTGTTGTTGTTTTTAGAATGGGTTTTGTTGCTGTTTTTTTCTCTTTTTATTACCGCATCAGTTTTTATTCTGTGAGTTTTATTATTGTACACTGCCTTGGGAGGGATCCTGCCCTGAAAGGTGATCAAGAAATATAATAAATAAATAAGCATGTCACTTCAGGCAGAGCTGTTGTGTAACCAGCATGAACTGGAGTTGTCAGTGAGCTCTGGTTTAGATGTTACTTTTGCCACAGAGATGGCTATGCTTTTGGCAGGTCTTTGACGTGTAAGCCAGTCCATTGGGCGGGCTGCTGTTTTTATTCTATTATTGTGTATTGTATTTTTAATCCCGTTACTATTTTAATAACATTTTATCATGGTTATAAGATGCCTTGAGTGCTATTTTCTTGGTAGAAAGGTGGGGTACAAATTAAATTAATATGCACATGGATAATTTCCCATTCACCAGGTGCATTGTGAAGCAGAACTTCCCCCAGAAGCTAGGACCATCATGTAGTTATCTGCCCTTACCCCAAATCAATGTAATGGTGGGCATGGAAGGAGGCAGAGAGACTCACACTGTGGTATCTCCAACTCATACAGTACTGCCTGCTTCCTGATATGACCAGGAAATGGGAAACTCTCCACAGAGATATCCCCATGGTGACAGTAATGTTTAGGCCTCATCTACACCTTGAGGCCTTCCAGGACAGGGAGGAAGATCCCGGGCTTGCCTGCTTCTGGGATAGCCCCCTGCGTCTAAATGCCAATGTGTCGTCCCGGAAGTCAAGAGGGACGTTCCTGGCACAGTGTTTGCTTCCCCCACCCCTGGCACTGCAGCCGTGATCTGAGGGAAACATACATTTTTTTAAAAAAGCTTAAAACTCGGTACCCCAACCCACTGAGAGCCATCTTCGGCATGGCAAAAATGCTGCCCCCCACCCTGATGGAAGAGTCCCGCTACTTGCAGGGAGGGGGAGGACCCGGGAGCACTCTCCACCCCACCTGTGTTCCTCGGGGTTGTCTCGGGACCGTGGGAAAAAAACTGGGACATCATCCCCAGTTGACCCCGGGATCTCCTGTGCGTCATTTGGACGCCCAGGGAAGACCTCAAGTTGACCCCAGGATAAGTGGCAGGTGTAGATTAGGCCCAAGTCTGGTTATAGACTGGCTACGTTGGGATTGCTCAGGCAGTGTCACAGAGCTATATAAACATATCATGTATTCAGTTCAGTTCATTACAATGGCTGAAAATAGCAAATGAACTTCGCTGTGGTGATTTCCATAGACTTCTATCAATGGCTTTCAGAGGGCTCCACTCAGGCCAATTGGATCCTCTTCCTCTGAACTCATCTGCCTTAGCAGCAAATTACTTACTTGATTCTTCTAACCAACACTCATGCCTGAATGATGAAAGAGCTATGTCACATGAGTTCCTCATGCTGCCTTAACTGCAATGTTCACAATACCCCTCCCCTCCCCCCAAATATTGATGTGCAGTAGGAATTAATGTAATCATCTGTCATTTTTCCATTCAAAGACTGAGGCAGGCTTAATATTGTTACTTCCACTTTTAAATGTCAACAACTCAAAACACCCTTTTCCCTAGTGTAATATCTGACTTCATATTTGGTGGCTCTGGATTGCAAAGATTTAGCTCGTTACTAATAGCAACCATATTTGCCTGTGTTGGTGCTTGGAAGCGATCTGGGCTATATTCTGTTCAACCTCCTACTGTGCAATCTATTCATTTGATAATCCATGTTACTCACTAACCAGATGTCTCCTGGGTCAAGCATGTTTTAAAACTGCTTAACGATCTGCACATTTAAATACACCTTTATATAGCCAAGGCATTCTGTCATGGCTTTTCCAGTTAAGCCATTTTGGATTGCAAGCAGTTGTCATTCTAGTTCATGAAAGAAGTAAGATGGTTGGTAAGAAGAGCAACAATAGTCCTCTGTCATTTGTACAGCTCCATGCCACTGCACTAAAACCTCAGTAGATGACCAGCGCAAGATAGAAAGTACTCATATTCAGAACATGCTCTACTTCGGAGGGCCAAATTTCAATGTAAAGGTGAAGTGTCAGCTGGAAGGTAACGCTTGTATAGCTATCTTGGCAACAATCACACTCTGACCTTTGTAGAGGAATCAAGCCTTTAGTGCCAGAGAGCTTTGGCTATGGGTAGGCTGACCAGATAAAATCCAGGTCAGGGCTCATGTAACTTTAACAGTTGTAGAGAAAAGAGAATTTCAGCTGGTGTCATTTGTATGCAATTAGTTCCTGGTGATAGTCCCTCTTCATCACAACAGTTAAAGGTGCATACACTATACTAGACTGACCATATACAAAAGAAGGCAGGGCCCCTGCAACTTTAACTGCTGTGATGAAGAGGGAATTTCACCAGGAACTAATTGCATACAAATGACACCGGCTGAAATTCCCTTTTTTCTACAACTGTTAAAGTTACATGAGCCATGACCTGGATTTTATCTGGTCAGCCTACCATAACCACATCCCCCAATGTGTGAATAAGTCCATACATTATACCTTTGCATTGTTCTTATTGTGAATAATGAAGTATTGACTGATTGTAGTCGTAGCCCTAGAGTAGATTCTACGTTGTTGAGTATAATGGCTCATTATCTAGTTCTCAGACAAAAAGGAAGACTGTGCTTTTGAAAGACCAGGCCCTTCTCACCAGCCCAGTGGAATCCATCCACCCCCTTTTAAAAGAAAAGAAGCAATGGAGCTAATACTGTAATGGGGCAAACTCTTCTGGCCAGGCTCAATAAATCAAATGATTGTCCTAGAAGTCAGAAAATAGCATGCTATATTCCATGTCAAATTAAGTCCCATTATGACTTTGGCAGTGCAACAAGGGTTATCCCATTGCAGATCCATCCAGTGAGACTCCAAATCCTCCTCCCACTCACCTACCTGCCTATCTGTCTGCCTCTGGACTCATTGTTCCTCTCACCCACCTGCTTGACTGGCTTGCTGCTCTAGCAGCGGTGGTAGAGGAATAGAGGAAGGCTTCTCCCTACCAATTTGGCATCTGTTACAGCTGCAAGCCTGGTACCAGAAGTGCTTGGAAATACATACTCATCTCTTATAGGCAAGTGTTATGAGCCATAGAGGTTTGCATTTCCTGTGCTGACAATATAGAACTCACCAACCGATTAAAGGAAAGAGACCGTGTTTTTTCTCCTGTCCTCAGCAGCCTGTAGTGAGAAGTAGGTGTGTGTGCTCTGCCCCAGAATTATCTAATAACCGAGAACACCTGCGGTACATTCAATCTTCCAGAGCAGAGACTGGCCGCTTCTAAACCAATAGAATAATTTCAGAGTGGAGTCATGCTCAATCGGAGCTTCTAAGGTGTCCTAAATTATTTGACAGTTTTGTGTGTGTGGTGTATCGAATTGAAAATCTCCCAATGAGGAACATGGGGTGATGGCATGGGGTAGTTTTGATAATTGATATTGACATCTGTGGCTAACCAATTAGGAATTGCCACAGCATTGTCCATGACCATTTTCTGTTCTCCTCCAATCGCAGTGTTCGAGGGAGGGAAGGCCAATCATCTTTCTCGTGGTCCTTGATTCTGTGCGCTCATTGTGGTTCTTGGTCTTGCAACGTTCGTTTCGGTCAGAGAGAGCTTCTGGGTCCAGTGATGGTTTGTTCAGGAGTAGTGACACCACTGCACCCTTTAAGGTGGCTGGGATCATTCCTTCTCTAATCGAGAAGATGAAAACTCCTGGATCCAGCTGTCTCCTCCTTTCCATGAGTAATTAGCCGAAAGGGTCTTATAGGCAGAGATTGTCATGAATCTCCTAATGCCCACTAACTAAGACTTGCAATAAGTTGGAGAAAAATCCCCATTAATAAATATTCAAATAAAAAGAAAATTGCCAGTGGCAGTTTCCTGAAAATGTGTGTCAGTCAAAAGTTCTCCTGTAGATTCTTTAAAAGAAAAAAAAAGACTACTGTCATCATCACCAGCTGATTCATAGGAAGGTATATGAAGCTATATAATAAGTAATGACTATTATCACTTCAAACAGATTTCTCCATTGCTTTCACTATTTTGTTAGGATTTGTATATCTGTATTACCAAAAAGCACACCACTGATAGGAACTTCCCATTTCTTTGTATTTTGCTAACTAATTAATGATCTTAATCATTTAGACACCTGGTTTTTAAAGCAATTCTTAAATATATAAATGAATTTAAACAATTTATTTATTTATTTATTTATTTTATTTCTAACCCGCCTCTCCAGCCATATCGAGGCGGGGAACAACAATAAATATAAATATAAAAATCATAAAATAGATAAACCATTAAAACAGATAAAAACAAATACATTATTAAAAACATCTTAAAATTCAACTGGGTAGGCCTGCCGGAAGAGAGCAGTCTTCATGGCTCTCTTAAATTCCAGAAGACTGCTAATTTGTCGAATCTCCTCCGGTAGGCCATTCCACAATCTGGGAGCGGCAGAAGAGAAGGTCCTCTGGGTAACACTTGTCAGCCTAGTCCTGGCTGATGGAGTAAATTCTTCCCAGAGGACCTGAGTGTGCTGGGCGGATTATATGGGAGAAAGTGATCCCGCAGGTAACCTGGACCCAAACCATGTAGGGCTTTAACGGTAATAACCAACACTTTATACTTCACCCAGAAGTTTTCTGGAGGCATGCTAAATCAAGTTCATAGTTTATTTTACATGAATTTAATTTAAATTAAACATGCAAAATATACTATGCACTGACTAGAAGAGTGCAGTGAAGTGGGGATGGAGGAGAAAGAAATAATAAAAAAGAGGGGCTGGTGTGTTCAAACAAATATGTGGAATTCAGCCTGCTTCCTATCTGCCTGTGTCATATTTCTCACAAAAATGTTTGAGAATAAACATGTCTATTATTTTTCTATCTTCTATGTGTACTTATGTAGGATTTTCAGTTGTGCCTTTAGTATGTTAAGTTTTTTCCTTTTAAAAAAAGAAGCAGCAGATAAAAATAAGGAAGAAAAAATAGTTTGATAGTAAAGAAAAGAAAAATGCTGAATATAACAAGTGCATTTAAGCAGAGATCCACAGAGGGGGGGAAACGATCCACGACTGCTAACTCAAAAGTGAAGTTCCATTGTGACCCTGAAAATACTCTACTGTGTTTGAGGCTGTGTGGAAGACCTGCCTCTTCTCACTGGAGCAATATTTCTTCTATAGTCACCAATTGTGAAGGAGCACCCCTCACCACTGAGTAATCCCGCCATTCACTACATCCCTTTATTTAATATCTTCTTTTTTCCCTAAGGTAACTGGCCATTATGTGTAAGACAAACAGATCAGAGGTACAGGTATAATAAACAAAGGAATTTTTTATTATTAAAAATGAATACGAGAAAGGTTATTTCTTATGGTTACTGTTACTTTAAGAACAAGGTTCCTACATTGCTATTTTAAAATCAGGGCTTGTATGTTGTTACTGTTACCACCAATCAGGTGTTAGAAGCTCCAGTTCTAACCCTAACCAAACTTAAGCCAATTCCCCTGTCAAGCTCCCCAACAGTTAACTCACAGCCCTATCTCTGAGGGCATGATACTTTCTGGCAGGGCTTGACTATTTAGTAGGGCTGTGCACAGCCCCCACACCTCGCCTCAGAGACCATTTCTGGGGCTCTGAAATGGCCCCAATTCACCTCAGGCTTCCTCACCTCACCTCAGAACTGAAGCTAAGGTGAGGTTTGGGGCCCCCAAGCCAGTTCTGCCTTTGCAAGTTCCCTGGGTGGTGGCCCAGAAATAGCCCTTTACAGCCATCGTAGTTTGCGGCCATAGAGCTATTTAAATCGTGGTTCAGCTCTGAAGAGGAAGCATGTGAAGGGAAGTCCCAGCAGTGGCAGCGAGAGGCAACCAGGGAGGGCAGGGAGGGGGAGGGACAAGGAGATGAGTCCGGTGAGTCCAATGGACTCATCTGGACTAATGGCCAGCCTTGCACCAGCTTTTCCAGGCGGGCGGGTGGAGTGGCCCAGCACTGCCCAGAATTGGCCTGAGGCACCCTAATGCTTCGGTGCTGATCCTGTTTGACCTCGGGGTGCCTTGGGCTGACCTGGTACCACATTGGATTCGGGCTGAGAGAGGCCAATTCGGATATTCAGACCAAAACAGTCCACAGTCCTACTATTTAAGACTGTTAACTAGGCTTACCTTGAAGTCCTCACTTCAAGGTAAGTCCTTACCTTGAAGTCCTCACTTGAAGTCCTCACTGTATTTTTAGACCACACCTACAAGCTGACACCCAGGCTTCAGCTCTTTGTAAAGGCTGCTGGAGCCTTCCTCTCCTCACTTGCAGAGCTTCTTCATCTTCAGTTCAGCCTCACATGCTCACAGCTCTCAAGATTGGCTTCTCAGTCTTGTAGTTGCTCTTCTTCCTGGTTGACTGTCCCCAGCCTCTCACAAAGACACCTCTTGACAAACCATGTGGCTTCATCCAATCAAGCCTGGCCCCACCTGCCAGTCTCCTTCTAGATGCCTCTCAACAGCTCCTTATATTTGCTCCTGGCAAAACCCATAGGTACCAATAGATATCTTCAGAAAGTTTGGCTAACTTGAGATAGTACCACTTTTGATCCAACCTTCCTATATATAAGGCAGAATCTGGCCTCATATTCCCCTCTCAATGGTAATAGTAACTGCCAAAGATTAATATTTTCCATACTTGGTTTATACTGTGATTCTGGAATGTTACAGATCTAAGTTGTCTCGAAGCCTCTATATGTTTTTTTTTAAGCTTTAAATCATTACCTCCTTCAAGGGTGAACTCGAAGCTGTGACAAAGACCCGCTGTTCACTTCTTATTTTGTAAAATATAGTCTGCTAAAAATATAGTCAATTATTTTGGCATGTAGTAAGCCTCTGCAGAGGCAGGTCTGGAAATCATTCCTTTTGTATGCCACCTTTCATCACAAATAAGTTACCTTTAGCTCACTCATTTAATGGAAGTAATTTTATTTATTCAAGGGATCTAAAAGAAGAATTTAATAACAATCTTATTAGACTAGGATTACCTGGCAGAAAGAACTGTGTTTTGCTTTATAAGCCCTTTCCTTGGGTGGTAGAAAGGCAAAGGGAAACTTTACCACAGGGTGGGGAATCTGTGTCTCTCCAAGTATTATTGGAATATAACTCCCATTATCCCTGACCTTTGACAAGACTGGCAGGAGCTGAAGGAAGTTCAAATTGAACAACTGGAGGGCCACAGATTTCCCATCCTTGGTTTACTGGATCAAATTTTCTTGTGAGGAGAGCTCAGTGGTAACGCACATTCTCAGTATGCACAAGGCCGCAGGTTCAAACCCTGGCATCTGCAGGTAGAGTTGGGAAAGACCCCATCTGAAAACCTGGAAAACCTCTACCGATCAGTGTAGACAACACTACTAGATGAACCAATATTCTGACTCAGTATAGGATACCTTCCCATGCCCTGTGATGTTTTTATAGTAATACACATATACAGAATAGAGCAGATGGTAACAATCAGCCCCTTAGACAGCAATGCTTTTGAAACAGTATCAGCCTCCTCCAAAACAACACTGTATTGCGGAAGTGTTACGGTAATTAATCGGAGTCCAATCCAAAGTTCAAGTTCCAAACAGATAGCCTTTATTTGCTAGCAAAGACCACGGTCTGGAATCGTTCCACAGACTGCAGCCCCCCCCCTTTGGGTGACCCAGTCTCTTATACATTTCAAGCAAACAGGAAAGAGCATGTCATACAACAGGATGATGCGTGCGCAACATAACGGTATGGTAGCAGGTGTTTCTCCTTATATGGTCTGGAACGGTCTGTTACTTCTTACTAGGCCAGGTCACATGATCTGCTGTCTGCATACAACTAAGCATAGGAGCTGCTTATGAGAGAGACAAAGAGAGAAGAGAATGGGGGGGCATTACTCAAAATGGAGTCACTTTGGTTAAGTGACTGGGGGTCAGTTCCCTCACATTCCCCCCTTTGAAACTCTTTTGTTAATTACTAAGGAGTTTCACTATCTTCATCTGCCATAGGACAGGGCAGTAATCGCGCAAGGCCATTAGGTGGACAGCTGTGCGCCGGTCTGCTATCTGTTCCACCATTCTGCGAAAGCTCTGTAACAATAAAGGCATTAAACAGGGCAAGAGGATACAGATCAGGAGTCCTACAATTACTATCGCTATAATCCCTTTCAGCTCCCCTACCCATGTAAACCAGGAACCCAGCCCTTGGGCCCACTCAAATCTTTTCCAGGTTTGTACGGGAACCTGAGCAAGCTTAGTCATTTTATTGGTGATTTCTTCAATAACTTTTCTATTATTATCAATATGCAGACAACAATTGGTAAGATTAAATTTTCCACATACCCCTCCCTCAGTAGCAAGCAAGTAGTCAAGAGCCAAGAGCCAAGCGGTTCTGATACACAGCATTTCGCAGTTAGGTCTGGGTTTTGGATAGGACATTCAGTACTCTTGCAGTTTCATTGGTTATTAGTTCTAGAACTGCTTGCAAACGTATGATTCTGTTAAGCATATAAATGGGGGTTCTGTACCCCGATATACCATCTTGTGCCAGGTGGCAGGGCCATAATACTGAACAATCCTCTCAGGGGGCCACTTATCATCTTTCCAGTCCCCAATTTTGACATTTGGGGATATGCTGCGTTTGTTGTACGCTGGGTGGCCCAGACGCACGCCTTCTGATAGGGGAACCAGAAAGAAGGAGGGGCGGATCTCTCCTAGACTGCAAGTGCCTGCCCAGGGTTCAGGGAGTTCAGAATGAGCATACTGCCCACAGATCCAATACAGTCCCTTGGGGGCCGGCCAATACTGGAGACTCGCTGGCCACAACTGATTGTTGGGAATTACGGACTGGTTTGGCCAGTAGGAGATTTCGGAGCCATTCAGGGTGGTGAGTGATTCACAGGGGGTTTCTCCAATTTTGGGGGCTGATAGATGTAGGCACTGGAGGCACCACCGACCTACAACAGTGTCCCCTAACATCTACTGACTGTGAGGATTTGGCTCATTGGTTTCATTATATGGTTGGCCAACATTTAACTCAGCTGCCTCCCATGGCAACTGGTCTCCCAGTTGGGTACCTCCGCATACATAACAGTTACTGACATTGAGGGAGCTAACAACAGTCTCAGCAAAGGTGAATAACTACTAAATTACATCTCTGGGCGGTGCAGGGACTTAGAACTGGAACTTTGGTGAGGCTGGCATGTGGATTCCCTCGTGTTCTTTTTCTCACGTGGCCCATCATACACAATTCTAATAGGGACATTCATTGTAGTACTGTCCCCTGTCCACTGGGGCCTCTGACCTCGAGACTCCACTGGGCAGGGGCCTCCTTCGGGTTGATGCAGGCGGAATAAGTGACGTTCTGAAAAGTGCACGGTTGCACTTTGCTCTTACACTGGAGCCTGTTCTGATAAATGAGCATCTGTTTGATCTGGTTATGCAATTTGACAGTCTGAATACATGACTGACAGGGAGTGACATCACTAGAGGCCGGGATTAATAAGAGCATTAATACTAAGAGTCTGTGAGGTGTCTTCGGGCGGTGTCCACTTCCTCTATCCGGGATGGGAAGGGATGCAGCGCCCCCAGTCATTTCGCTCCCTCGGGCACCGGCCCTGGGGAGGCTTCTCCCGTCGCGTCCAGCGACGTAGGCAATTTCTTCAGCATCATGTTCAGTCGGTGTTGCTTGGCAACTTGCCATTGGTCTGTATGGGCAGCTGCTGCTGCTTTCACACGGCTCCAATGGATCCAGATGGGGTTCTTTAAACTTTTAAGGCAGTAGGAGTAATCAGTAAAACTGTTTAGGGGCCATCCCAAGTTTTTCTTAAAACATTTTTCTTATAACTTTTGACATGTACTTGGTCCCCGGGCTTAATAGATCAGTTCATAAGGGGTCAGTCTATTGGTTCTTGATGTACAATGCATGTGGAGCAGGGCCACGGACAGCAAGGGACTTCTGCTTGAAAGGCTGCTCTGTTGTCACTGTTTATCTGCAGGTTTTCTAATAAGTGCTTTGTCACTTCTTTCGAGCTTCTGCTTTTGCAGGCCAGCCTTCCACCCAGCCAGAGAACCAGCAGCTGGTGGCATATCTGTTAAGTCTAATTGAACAACTTGGAAGGGACGGCTGGGACTGGCCCTTTTCTTGGGTTGTTTTTTTACACATATGATGCATCTTCTGGAAATGTCTGCGCAGAGGCTTGCCAGCTTACACGGTTTTCTCAATGAGGTGGCGGAGAGCTTCTTTGCTTAAATGGCATTGGTGATGCATCTTCTGGAAAACAGATGTTCTGGCCAGACTTCTGAGTACCCAGATTCGGTCATCTGGGAGGAATTCTGGCTGAGGGCTTCCTTCTTTTCTTCTTCATTTTAAGGCACATTTCTGGTAAAAGGATGTGGTTTCAATGTAATACGCTGACAGGAAACGGGCTTCGCTGCAGTTTCCTTTGTGATCTCGCTCTGCAGTAAATAACATCTCTGGTTTTCAGACAGCTTGGAGGAGCTTTCTGCTGTAGAATGGGTTTTTCTCAGCAGTCAAGAATCCTCGCTCTCGGACTTGGACAATCAGGTATGACAAAACTGCTTCTCCTTTGCCCATTCTGGGGCGGCTACTAGTTCTGCTTTCTGGGCAGACGCCTGGGGGCAGGGACTCTGCCAGTAGAATCTTATTTTCAGTGACTACTGCGTAGTCAGAGTATCTGGTTTCATTTCGGACAAAACTTCTTCCTTCTGTAAACAGGGCGACGCTTCCAGGAATTGGAGCGTCTTTAAAATCAGGTTGACTAGAATGCACGGTTTCTATAATCTTCTGGCAATCATGCAGGCAGAAGCATTTAAGGTGGCAGGGTTTAGAGTGGCACAGTCTTTCACATGTACATTTGGATTTTCACACAGCAAGGCACGGTACTTTACGAGTCGTGAATTGGTCATTCATCTAGGCCCATGAGTTTCAAGCAGCGCTTTAGCAGGCATGCAGCAGCAACGTAGCGGAGACAGCCGGGCCATCCGCAACTGACAGGATCAGTATTCTTACTCAGATAGGCGACGGGGCGGTTCCAGGAGCTGAGTTAGGACTCCAACGGTAGTCCCTTTCTTGTTCACATACATACAAGTGGAAAGGCTTGGAAATGTCTGGTAGGGCCAGGGCTAGTCAGGGCAGTCTTCAAATCTCAGAGGCTTGAGAGGGCTTCTTCAGTTCACATTCGGGGACAAGACTCTGACTGATTACTTTTCAGGAGTTCATAGAGGGGCTGTGTTAAGGCTGCATAATTCAGGATTCAGATGCAACAATAGCCGGCCATGCCGAGGAAAACTCTGAGTTCTTTTTCGCTGTTGGGCTGTGGTACGCAGTTGATGGCTTGGGTTCGGCTGGAATCACGCTGATGTCTGCGTCCTTCTGTAGTCTGTATGTTCCATTGAGGGTCTAATCTTGGGGCATAGGCGGTGTTGCTCTGGTTGGGGTCGAGGATGCCTTCTCTCTGGCCCCGTTCTGTGGCTGCATTTTCGAGATTAGCCTGGGTCTGTAGTCTCTGTTCAGTTGTCAGGAGATATCCCATTAGTTGTTGGATATCAGTCCAGGTTGGATTATGGGCAGTTATTACATCCTCAATTATGTTTACAAACTTCTCGGGCTCTTCTTCATAGGAGGGTCCGTGGTTCTTCTAGTTTAGGAGTTCAAGAGCTCAGTTCAATTCATTTCAGGAGTTTAAGAGCTCAGTTCAATTCACGAATTCAGTTCAATTCAGGCAGTTCAGTTCGGGAATTCAGTAGGAGAGGGGACGTAGGTCTGGTACGTGGACACATTCGTGGCAGGGTCGGTGACGGCAGGAACGATGGCGGAACTCTCACGGACAGGGAAAATTCTTGTCTCGGTGCCTGTGTTAGCAGCCAAATTTCTGAGGTGGAGCCGGCTGGTGTGGCAGGGTCCGGAACAGGCGGGTCAGTTTCTCAACTCTCACATCAAACAAAGAAGTGGGGTCTACAGGTGCAGAGGTGACGGCTGATGGCTGGGCAGTGGAGTCTTGGGACATCGGAGAGGGAGCCAGGATGTCTGGTCCGGACCTAGGGACGTCTGGGACATCAGGAGGTGGCAGTCACAGGAGCCTTGCGTCTTGGGGTCTTTTTTACTTGGTTCATCATGATAAGAGGTGCATCTTCAGCCAACTTTTCGTGCCTATGGTGGGGGGTGTTTGGCTACTTTCAACTAGCTCTCTGTGCATGGATTGTCCTCTGAACTGAGGGGTCCCCCCTTTCTATGATGGCAAGGTTCTAAACTCGGGAAATATAGGGCTCAGAGGAAGTACCTTGAGAGGGTAATTTTACAAGGGGTCCTAGAGCAGGCCAGTCATAGTAACACTTAGCTTCCATAAAATCTACATTGCACTTCGTTTGATCAAAAACTTTACTGAAATGCTTAATCATCAGGTTCAGTGGGGTCAAAAAACCTCCCTCCATCCTTTTCTTGACTAATACACAATATAGTCAACCAGACAGACAATACACAGCAGGGAAGATTGACAGGGAACCGTCTGACTGTAGGAATTGGGGGAGTCAGGCGGCTGATACAGAGGAATACAGTCTCTTCACTACCAGCCCACGCTGCCGGCAATTCAAGACACCCAGAGGCGTCCCAGGGCTACTGCCCAACGGTCAGCAATGGAAATCAGGCAGTCATACACACATCAAACATCCAGGACGACACCCGTCCTCCCAGACCTCCCAGTTCAAAGAAACAGAAACAGTCTACCGTTACGGGGGGTTAATCAGACCCCCCCTTCGACTCAGAGGAGTCGGTCACCTCTATGGGGGTTGATTAGACCCCCCTTCGACTCATAGGAGTCGGCTGATACAGAACAGAATAAGAAGCTTCCCCTTATACTTGCCTGGTTCAGATGTCCCAGCGCTGGGCAGAAGGGTATCTGCACTGAACTTCCGCTCGGTCTGTTTTTGTTCCGCGCTGTCCCCGGACCTGCCACAGAACCTGAATGGGCACCAGCTAAAGGCTGGAGGCGCGCTCCCAAGGAGGGCCACGGCCGACCGGGGGCCGCAGGGAACCAAGCGGAAGCGGGGGAAATCTCCCTGGTAGGGTTCTCCGATTATCAGGCGGGTCTCCCAGTGAGGGATGATTCCCGGCCAATGCACCAAAATGTTACGGTAATTAATCGGAGTCCAATCCAAAGTTCAAGTTCCAAACAGATAGCCTTTATTTGCTAGCAAAGACCACGGTCTGGAATCGTTCCACAGACTGCAGCCCCCCCCTTTGGGTGACCCAGTCTCTTATACATTTCAAGCAAACAGGAAAGAGCATGTCATACAACAGGATGATGCGTGCGCAACATAACGGTATGGTAGCAGGTGTTTCTCCTTATATGGTCTGGAACGGTCTGTTACTTCTTACTAGGCCAGGTCACATTATCTGCTGACTGCATACAACTAAGCATAGGAGCTGCTTATGAGAGAGACAAAGAGAGAAGAGAATGGGGGGGGGGGGCATTACTCAAAATGGAGTCACTTTGGTTAAGTGACTGGGGGTCAGTTCCCTCACAGAAGGAGGGAGTAAATAAAGAGTTGAGACATGTGTAATGGGTTTAAACAAGGGCCACATTTATTAAAAGATCTGCAAAGGGGTAGTCCTAAGGGCATCCATATAGGCCTATCCACAGGCCCTTCTATCCCCGGTCCGGGCGAGCCATTCTAGCCCGTGAATAGGCGTATTCACTTCGCCTCTCCACGTGCTACCCCTTTTGGGGAGGGAGACCTTCCTGTGTCGCCTCCCCCCAGGCCGCAAGGCTCTGGGTAGGTGAGAAGGGTTGGTCTCAGAGGTAACCCTTATCTCCCAAGCCAGGCCGCAGGGCTCAAAGCTGTTGTCGATTAGAATTAAGGAGAATTTTTATACGATAGTGTGGAGATGGTATCTAACACCTGTTAGATTTCACCAGATTGATAAAAAAGTGTCTAAAAACTGTTGGAGGGGTTGCCAGGAGGTTGGAACCTATTTTCATATGTGGTGGAGTTGTGAATACGTACAAAAATTTTGGGAAAGGGTGTTTAAAGAAATAAGTGAAATAATTGGAAGTAAATTGGAGTTAAACCCAAAGCTTGCTCTACTAGCAATATGGGATAGAGGGAAGGAGAATATAACTAAGAGAGAATTGGTAAACAACCTCCTGACACCCATTAGAATAATGATGGCAAAAAATTGGAAAGGACAAGGAAGCTATACAATAGAAGAATGGTATAAAGAAAGATGGGATATGGCTTTGAATGATATGCTGACTTGTAAAATGAGGATAAAGAGGAGAATGTCCAGTAAGAATGATTTTGGAGAAATATGGAGTCCCTTTTTGGAATATGTATTAAGATCGAGGAAGGGGCAAAAACCTTCAAAAGAGTTGATAAACTTTTGGAAAGATGAAGAATGATTAAGAGAAGGTCTCATGGCGTGGGGGTGCACGGGGGGGGGGATTGTAGAGGATTATATATGTATTTTATGTTGTTATGGTTATTATGTTGAAATAAATAAAAATTACTCAAAAACAAAAAAAAAAGCTGGGAGCCTCAGGAATTACCAGTCACCCGAACAGTGCAAATGAATGCTCACCAAAGTCCTTACCTGTCTGGATGCCCCCCTTTCTAATCCGCCACTGGGAGCGTCAAGCCACTTGCTTAGTCGCTCACACCCCACCTAAAAGCTAAGGCTTCCGAAAGACCCCTCTGCAGATCGCGCAAGAATAAATCATTTCCTTGGTCCGACAAATGGACCCCATCCTGCCTATAAAGCTCCCTCCTATGCAGGGTAATATCTGGATGCTGGATACTGAAATCACCGTGTTTGGCCAGATCTCAGAAGATGGCTGTGTTCACCTTTTTGCGTGCTTTATCCAAAGCTTTGTTATCACTACCCAGTCGCCAATTGAACCTGGGTAGTATGCAGGACCACACAATCAAGACCCCGGGCCAGCGTTGCCTGATGGTCTGAAAATCTGCAACCGCTTGCAGGATCAATGCCTTGCCTTTCAACAGGCCAAGATCATTTCCACCCAAGTGGATCAGCAGTACTGGGGCGCAAAACATGCCACCTGTTGTTGAAGCAATGTGGGCAGGAGGCGTTCCCACCGCATACCTCGCCTACCCAACCACATCACGTTGGCCTGGCGACTCATCCCAAGCTGAGATCCGAAGCTCGAGTTGGTGGCCCTTCTGCCAGCCCAGAAGACGTAGCTGTGGCCGCAAATGATCACGCGAACTGGATTTAGACATCTCCAGCGATCTACAATAAACACAGATGAATTTAATATCCCCTTAGGGCATCCACTCATCACTGTGCTAAGGCACACACATATGTCCTGAATGCTGCCGACCGCCACCTGCCTACTGCCTGAATTTGAGAGGGAGAAAAACCAGCCACTGCGGCTGTAGATGCTGCCCCAATGCGAAAAGAATGCGGAGCAAATGTGGACGCTGGCAAGCCCAAAGCATGTAATGCCCGTTTTGCGACTGCCCAGAATTGGAACTTGGTCAATGGGGCTTGATCTTGATGGCAAAATAAGATCCCCAATTCGCGGCCACACAAAAGGATGAATTCCCTCAATGCCGGTACCGGGCACAAATCCTCCCGTGGAGCTGGGTACAGCTGAATTAACGCCCCCTTGCCTACTTGGTCAGTTTTTGACCGCCTCAGTGTTATTACTACCCCCTGGTTGTTGAACAGGATATCCTGAAACTGCACAGCTCTATCAGAGCAATCACTCCTGGAAGATGCCAGTAACTCTGAAATCCTTTTTTTTTATTATATAGTTTTTATTAATTTCCACAAAACAAACATACACGTAATACACAATATAACAAACTACCTCCCTCGACTTCCCCCGTGCACCCCCCCGAGACCTTCTCCTACTCATTCTTCCTCCTTCCAAAATTTTAACGATTCTTTTGAAGGCGTTTGTCCCTTTCCCAATCTTAAGACATATTCCAAAAAGGGAGTCCATATTTCTCCAAAGTCACTCTTACTGGACATTCCCCTCTTTATTTTCATTTTACATGTCAACATATCATTCAATGCTAAATCCCTGTAACTCTGAAATCCTAAACGCGCCAAAAAAGGCAGACAACGCTGCCGCCTGAAATAGAACCGCCTCGTAAGGCGAAAAACATAACAACTGCCATTGTTCCCTTAACTGTAATAGAATGTCGGGGGAAATCGGACGCCGCGCATCAAGGGTGCGCGGTGAGGCCCTATTCCAACCCCGTATTGCACATCAAACCCTGAAGTCCAATGTATTATCCGGTACCCCTTTAACTTTTGATAAAAATGCCAGGGCAGCTAACTTACCCGTGATCGTCCTCGCTGCTAGGCCCTTCTGACGTGAGGCTACACAGAACTGCAAAATATGCTCCACGGGAATGGGCCATGCCCTTGGCAGCTGCAGCCCTTCCCTGAAAGCTAGAAACTCGCTACCTGCTCTCAAATATGATGCCTTCGTGCTTGGTGCTAAGGACTGCCACATGGCGTCTTCAGCTTCTCGTCGCCAATCTCCCAAAGGATGTCCAGAAAGTTCTCCGGTAGCAGACGAGCCCAAGCAGCCAACTCCCAAAATCTCTGAACCTGCTGACGCGATAGAGCGTCAGCTATCGAGTTATCCAAACCTGGGACATGTCTAACACGGAACAAAATATTGTTTTGCAGACAATGCAGGGTAAATTTCCTAAGTATTGCCATAACTCTGGAGTTCCGAGATGTCAGCGTATTTATTACCTGAACTGTGGCTTGATTGTTACACCAGAATAACACGGTGGAGTTAGCGAACTCCACGGACCATATATGCACCGTGACGTAAATTGGAAAAAATTCTAAGAAAGTCAGGTCTCTACATACAGCTGAAGCGCACCACCTCTCAGGCCAATGTTGTGTGCACCACCTATCACCCCAAATCATGCCAAAACCCAAGGCACCAGAAGCATCAGAATGGATTTGCAGCTCCGCTTCAATAAGGTCTTGTCTCCAAAACAATATTCCGTTGAACTCATTCAAAAACATAAGCCAAGTATGCAAATCCTCACGAATGCCCCTGGTCACCCTAACTCGATGATAACACCTGGATAATCCCTTCATGACGTCGCACAGGCGCCGCAGGAAGGCTCTCCCCAGGGCCACTGCGCGGCATGCAAAATTAAGGTGACCTACCAGCTCCTGCAGCTGCCTGAGTGTAACCTTCCTAGCCTGGCACATAACTGAAATTCTAACCCACAGATCCGCCAACTTGTCCTGTGGCAGCCTGCTGCATTGTGTAATAGAATCGAGTTCGATTCCCAAGAACGTAATAACGCTGGCAGGGCCCTCTGTCTTTTCGTGCGCCAACGGAATGCCCAGTTCCTCCAACAAATCCTGGAATTCCTGCATTAATTGCGCGCACTGATTACTCCCAGGTAATCCCCCCATCAAAAAATCATCCAGGTAGTGAATGATGTTCACTGAACCGGATCTGTACCTAATGGCCCATTCCAGAAATGTACTGAACTTCTCGAACATGGCGCACGAAATTGAGCAACCCATAGGCAGGGCCCTATCCACGAAATATTTACCCAGAAAAAAGAAGCCTAAAAGATTAAAGTCTGCTGGGTTAATGGGCAGAATGCGAAAAGCCGACTTAATGTCGCATTTTCCCATCAAAGCCCCTGTTCCAATTTTCCGAACCATCGCGACCGCGGAATCAAAGGGTGTATACCGAACAGAGCATAAATGCTCCGGAATATCATCATTGACTGACTCCCCTTTAGGGAAAGACAAATTATGAATCAGTCCAAATTCACCAAAACTTTTCTTTGGAACTATACCCAATGGCGACACCCTTAAGTTCGCGATGGGTGGCTCGGAAAATGGGCCCGGAACCCTACCTGCTGAAAATTCTTTATTAATTTTTTCCAAAACTAATGCCTCCATGTTATTCACAGAATTCTGGTTCGTAGCGAACGAGGCAACCCTGGGTCCTGAAAAGGGGATACGAAAACCGTATACAAAACCTAACTCTAAATACCTGGCCTCCTCCACCTTAGGGTAGCATGCCAGTAAAGTTTTGAGAGGAACTATTTTAACTGGGCTGGGGCCCTTTGGGAGGTTGTTGCTGAGACCCTCCAGGTTTTTTACCTCCTGGACCCTCCTTAAATGTCCCACAACCCCCTTTTCTATTACAGTTAACGGCCGGGTGCAGGCCCCCGCATGTGGTGCAGTCGTGCCTGTATTTGCAAGGGGATCGAGAACAAGAACCTCTGGTTCCATAATCCCAGCAAGGCGGGTGAGATTGAACCCACTGCCCCGCATTCCCCTTAACCGAGAAGGCGGGTTGTTGTTTAACTATTATATGTCCGCTATCGGCCCTTTCCCCGAACCCTGGCTTTGCCGGGGTCATGAATTGTAGCCACAAGTCCTGATCCCGCACATCCCAAGGCAGCGCGTGGTCGAAAGCTGCTTTACGACGAAATGATTCATCGTAAGCCAACCACACTCCGCCCTCAAACTCTGTGTAAGCTCGGTATACCATATCAAGATACTTGATCATAGTATACCCCTTGCCTGGGAAACGTTGGACCATAATCCCCACATAAATTAAAAAGCCCGTAAGCCAATTGGACCAAGTCCTGGCCACCTTCCTCCTTCGCAACCTCTCCGCCTCTTTTTCTCCTATCTTATCTTTCTCGTTTGCTTCCAACTCTCTGAAAAGCAAGGAGAAAATGTCTACGTATTCCCCCTTCAATCTCTTTTCCCGTGTTGCCGGGAGGAGGTGGTACCCCAATGGCGAAGCTGCACTGCCCCTAGGAATCACGTGCCGATCCGCCCCAGCAAAGGGATCGCTTACCAATGTTCCTGTGTCTTGCCCGGCATTCCCGTCGCTGGATGTGGGTCCCATCCAAACCACAGCGTACGCTGCGTTTGCACTCACAGCCGAAGCCTGTGAAGCCGGCTGAGCGTCCGGCTGAGCTTGCGCACTTACCGCTTGAGCCCCGGGGCATTGCGTCCCCATTGCAGCGGGGGCTGAAGAGTTAAGCGTGCAACCCGCAGGAGACGCCACGAACGATGCCCGGTCTACCACCCCCGCTCTTTCAGGCATTCCTACCTGCCTATGCTGTAAATTAGGGCAACAAGTACCCCATCCCCATGAATGTGCAGGACTCCTGTGGTGACAAGGAGCCAACACGCAAGCCTGACACCCTACGCCACAGTCCTGCACATTACCTTGCGGAGTTGAAGTGACCACGTCAACCGGTGCCCGATCCCCTCTAACCGGAGTCACTTGTTGCTCCGCCGTCACACCCACTGGAACTGGGGAGAAACCGCAGGGGGACCACAACAATTCAGGGAAATCCCCCCCCCAAATAATTAATGGGGGGAAATGGGGAAGACATTTCCCTCTGATTTTTTCAGTTTCCCTGTCCCCACTGTTCAGTGTGAAGAAAAATAGGGTGAGTCTGTATTAGAATATATTACCGCTTTGAGAGATTTAATGAGCTTATGTAACTTTGGAGATATGGCAGATGAGATTATTAGAGACCAACTAATTGAAAAAACATCTCTACCTTGTACACAAGAACGCTTACTCCAA
Source organism: Anniella stebbinsi (assembly GCA_029215795.1). Taxonomy (NCBI): domain Eukaryota; kingdom Metazoa; phylum Chordata; class Lepidosauria; order Squamata; family Anniellidae; genus Anniella; species Anniella stebbinsi. Next base: position 228,424,330 of record JARDYH010000001.1, read on the forward strand.
GAGATGGATCTTATATTGGAGAAAACTATGACAATTGCAACTCAACTCTAGCAGAAGCTAAAACAATGAGTTTGGATAAAGGGGGTGTGGTGAAAGCAGTGGATCCTCTGCACAGATGTTTTATTATAAGGCAGACAAAGGACTGTGAAGAGAAAGTTGGTCACAAACAATCAAGTCAGTGAGGTCAAAGTCTAATTAACTTGTTTTCATTGTGGGTCTTCAAACCACCTTGCAAGTAATACAGGATGTCCTGCTAAGAAGAGTCAGTGTAATTATTGTAAAACATTTTTTTTAAATGGAGCATTTTGCTAAAGTATGTAATTGTAATAAAGTATGTAATTGTAATCTGAATGAGTGTCACCTATAGTAGTGACAGGTAAGAAAAATTGTCACATTTTTCTTTGCTTAGACTTCAGAGAGCCAAATAAAACTATGGTGATTGATAGCCACCCTCTTCCACATATAGAAGTTTTTGCAGAACTTGGATGAGCAAGGGTGTTTTCTACTCTTGGTTTTCAGAGTGCACACCATCAAGTTATGGTGGTAAAGACCTTTCAGCATTTGTTACACATGACAGATTATTCCATTTTAAATACATCGTCTATGGGCTTTTGTCAGCACTTAGCGCTTTCAAAAAATGATGTCAATAATTCTTAAGAAGCAGAAGGGGATGTTATCTGGATGATATTATTGTGTTTGGGAATACTCCTGAGGAACATGAAAGTAATTTGTAGTCTGCATTAAGCTGTATTAGTGCAGCAGACTTGAAGCTTATTTGTGATAAATGCAAATTTAGATAAACTGAACTTTCCTTTCTGAGACATACAATTTCACCACAGGGATTGAAATCTGAACCTGATTATGTGTTGTTAATGCTAGAAACAAGTTCTTCAAGTGATGTACAAACCTCTGGGTATGCAAAATTCATTTCAAACTATGCATCTACTGTTGAGCCTCTTTGGGAACTGTTATCAGGAACATAAAGTTTGATTTGGACAGTAGCTGCCCAAGCCAGTTTTGAGAAGACAAAAGTGTAGATTCTTAATAATATTGGACTTGCGTTGTTTAATCATGTATTGCTTATAATTGTGGCAATGGCTGGTTCTGGTTATGGAATGGGAGCAGTACTCAAGCAGTTCCATGAGGATATGGTTGAAAGGACTATTGCATTTGCATCAAGATCAGTTACTGAGGTAGAGAGGAAATATTCAGCTATTGAAAAAGAAGCACTTGGTTGTGTTTGAGCTATAAAAATGTGGAGGACATACCTATGGGGCTATGTATTTAAATTAGATACCGATCACAGGCCTTTGATAACATAGTTAACCACAAAGGGACTGGGACGAATAGGAAATTGTATCCTTAGATGGACAGCAAAACTACTTTCCTTTACATATCAAATAGAGTAGAGACCAGGGATTCAAAAAGTGACAGCTGGTTGTTTGTCTCGCCTGCCTTTGCCATAATCTGAGAATTTATTGGAAGGTGATGAAGAAGTAATTGCTATTATGAGTAGTGCACTTATTACAGTTACACAAGAGCAATTCCTAGTTGTATGTTTGGCATGCCCAATCCAACAAAAGTTATGAGAATTTTAAACAGGCAGGTGGCCTAATATTAAGAAAAAACAGCAGTCCATTTTGTTACCTTATTTTAGAATATGTGATGAACTATCATTACACGAGTGATATGTATTATGGGGAGCACATTGGTTACTCATGCCAGAGGAATTGCAGTCTACATTTATACATTTGGCACATGATACCCATCAAGGGATTGTTAGAACTAAATAGACATTGAGAGATCTCTATTGGTGACCAGGGATGGACTCTCAAAGTACTGCCTTCACAACGCACAGAAAGAAAGCTTTGCTCCTACATTGCCTAGGCTCTGAAAGCTAGAGGATCTTTGAAGTTTCTTTCTCCAGTCACGGATTTACCCCAAGATGCTATACAGTCCCTGGGTGAACATTTGAATTTGCTGTTGAACTTTTCAAATTCTAAATTCTCATTCTCAGTTACCCCATTAACCCATTGACCCAGCACATACTGAGGGCAATGTGGGTGTCCTTACCTTTGCAGATAAGTTGATCAGAGATCAAGTTGGACAGCCACCTACACATCGTCAAAATGAGAAAATGCATCACCATAATGGAGTAGTTAGTAGTATCTCCTGTGTGAGAGTAATTTTCTTCAGCTGTAGAGACTGCTGTAGAAAAACAAGAATATAAACAGGCATAAAGCATATCTGAAATTAGTTTTCCAGATACTGTTTCAATACTTTCAAACCAATGTTGCATCTTCTAAACTGTCATTTATGATCAGATGGACATGGAGTTATTTTAAATTTATATGCTCCGTGTTAACATATTTTTTTGCATTGAAATTGCCATTTTACACACAGTTCTTACGTAACCAGTTCACTGACCATTTACTTCATTTCTCCTCCCCCTCCCCCTCTCCCACACAGATATTAATCATATGGGTAAGCTGGACACAGAGCAAGGCTGGCCAGCCTTTCAATATTATGTCTACAAGGAAATTTCAGCAGCTGCTGCTTATTCTGTCACATTGCTGCAGAGGTTTGATAAAGCTGCACTTCCTCAAGCTGTACAGTACACTGAATGTACAGCACTGGATCCTATTATCTGCTATGTATAGCATCCACCAAGTTGAAAGAGATGCAAGAGTTATTACTAATTACATTTATATCCCACCTTTTTCCTCTTTTAAGGAACCTAAGGTGATTTATATGATTCTCCTCATCTCCATTTTATCCCCACAACAGCCCTGTGAGGTAGGTTGTGCTGAGAGTCAGTGACTGGCCTAAAGTCACCCAGTGAGCTCCATGGCTGGGTGGGAACTAGAACCCAGATCTCCTGAGTCCTAGTCCAATGCTCTAGTCACTACACCACACTCAGCGTTGCTAGCAACAGTTTAATCTTGGTGTGGGGACATGATGTTGGACTGATGCAACATAATGCACAGGCCGCTGCATTGGAGTAGCAACTCAGGACAATATAACCGCACCACATAAAGTCTTGTACACGTCAGGAAGGCACATGGCAGGGCAGAATAAAGAAGTATATCTCAACATTCAGATTCAATTTAATAACTACAATACTAATGTGACAAAGGATTGATACATTGTACCTATGATTAACTTTTGAATTATATATTGCCTCATGGCATACCTCCATATGTACTGGTTATTTCCAGAATATCACTAGAATCACATATCCCATTCTTGCACAGTGCCTTCTTCCTATGCTCAGGATAATTCTCACTGCCCAATGCACCCATCTGCCTGACTGTTTATTTATTGTTTATGGGCTTCAACCACAGCTTACAGATTTAGTGTAAAACAATCAATCAAAAATGTGTTAGAAATCCTTTTTTAAAAAACATACTAAATTAAAATATTTAAAGCAGTAAGAAAATTTCCAAATATCAAAAAAGCAGAGCTCATCACTCAGTCATTGTCCAAAAGCCTTTCTAAAAAGGAAAGTCCTGGCTAGCCGGGGGGAAACTGTAAACCAGGTTTACGTTTCTGGGGTGAGACTTCCAAACAGCTGGTAATGCTACAGAGAAGGTCCAAGATTTACCTGCATGAGGGAACTACTATATTATACTGTATAGTATGTTTAACAACTTCATAAGGGGATGTGAATCTCTGTTCTCCTTTTCATAAATCCCATGCTTCCTAATTCAAATCTCTGTTCCTTAGCGCCCTAATGTCTATCTCTATATGCTTTAGATTTCCTTTGTTTCTCTTCAACCATCTCCCTCATAGTCCAAAGGTATATCAGGTAGGGGTGTGCATCGGATCGGATCCGATCCACGATCCGAATCCGATCCGCCCCAAAATCGGGAAAATCCGATCCGATCCGATCCGATCCGATCAACCTCCGATCCGATCCGATCCGATCCGACGAGGTCCGATCCGGATCGGACGCCATTTTGAATGCTTTTTCCCATAGCCAAGTATTGTTTTACAAAAACGCCTATAACTTTTTCATTTTTAAAGATAGAAGGATGAAACTTGGGCACATTATACACTGGTTAGGGATAGTTATCTGTGAGAAATTTCAGAAAGATTGGTGCATGCGTTTTGTGGCAATTAATTGTTTAATAAATACCCAGAAATGCCTATAACTTTGTCATTTTTAAAGTTACAAACATGAAACTTTGCCACATTGTAGGTGGTACCTTGGGACCTATCTGTGAGAAATTTCAGAAACTTAGGTGCTTGCCTTGTGTGGCAATTAATTTTGGAAAAATGGGTAGTAGTGGGGTAAATACATTTACGCCTCCCATTTTTTTATTTTTGAAGATACAAACAGGAAACTTGGGCACATTACAGGTACCACTTGCCTTGATATGTGTGTGAAATTTCAGAAACATTGGAGCTTGCCTTGTGTGGCAATTAATTTTTGAAACAATGAGGAAAGAAACACCTATAACTTTGTCATTTTTAAAGTTACACACATGAAACTTTGCCACATTGTAGGTGGTACCTTGGGACCTATGTGTATGAAATTTCAGAAACATAGGTGCTTGCCTTGTGTGGCAATTAATTTTTTAATAAATACCCAGGAATGCCTATAACTTTGTCATTTGTAAAGTTACACACATGAAACTTTGCCACATTGTAGGCGGTACCTTGGGACCTATGTGTGTAAAATTTCAGAAACGTAGGTGCTTGTATTGTGTGGCAATTAATTTTTGAAACAATGAGGGATTCATTGGACAGCACTTGCCCATAGGGATTCATTGGACAGTACTTGCCCATAGGGATTCATTGGACAGTACTTTCCTATAGGAAATCATTGGAAAGCACTTGCCCATAGAAAATCATTGGAAAGCACTTGCCCATTGAGAAATACAGTTATGCCTCCCACTTTTTTATTTTTGAAGATACAAACAGGAAACTTGGGCACATTGTAGACTGGTTAGGGATAGTTATCTGTGAGAAATTTCAGAAAGATTGGTGCATGCGTTTTGTGGCAATTAATTGTTTAATAAATACCCAGGAATGCCTATAACTTTGTCATTTTTAAAGTTACATACATGAAACTTTGCCACATTGTAGGTGGTACCTTGGGACCTATGTGTGTAAAATTTCAAAAACGTAGGTGCTTGCCTTGTATGGCAATTAATTTTAGAAAAATGGGTAGTAGTGGGGTAAATACATTTACGCCTCCCATTTTTTTATTTTTAAAGATACAAACAGGAAACATGGGCACATTACAGGGAACACTTCACTTGATATGTGTGTAAAATTTCAGAATGATAGGTCCAGGCATTTGGTGGCAAGGTGTCTGCACACACCACTTTGAAGACTGTAGAAAATTTCTCCCGTAACGATCCTAGCGAGAGAGAGTGATCCTAGGCTCAGCCGTTCTGCTTAAGTAAAAAGGGAAAGTATCAATCAAAGCAGACACGAGCCAAGTGCTACTTTGTTTCGCCTTTTGTAATGGATACTACCTCAGTTGCAGCCAAGCGTGCAAGGATCAAAGAGATGAGAGAAAGTGTTTCCTTCTTCTTCCCGGGAGGCGGGAGGGTGCAATTGACAGCCCCAGCCTCTGTGTAAAAAAGGTTAATAACTTTTAATCTAAAAAATTCGTAGCCACCAAATGCCTGGACCTATCATTCTGAAATTTTACACACATATCAAGTGAAGTGTTCCCTGTAATGTGCCCATGTTTCCTGTTTGTATCTTTAAAAATAAAAAAATGGGAGGCGTAAATGTATTTACCCCACTACTACCCATTTTTCTAAAATTAATTGCCATACAAGGCAAGCACCTACGTTTTTGAAATTTTACACACATAGGTCCCAAGGTACCACCTACAATGTGGCAAAGTTTCATGTATGTAACTTTAAAAATGACAAAGTTATAGGCATTCCTGGGTATTTATTAAAAAATTAATTGCCACAAAACGCATGCACCAATCTTTCTGAAATTTCTCACAGATAACTATCCCTAACCAGTCTACAATGTGCCCAAGTTTCCTGTTTGTATCTTCAAAAATAAAAAAGTGGGAGGCATAACTGTATTTCTCAATGGGCAAGTGCTTTCCAATGATTTTCTATGGGCAAGTGCTTTCCAATGATTTCCTATAGGAAAGTACTGTCCAATGAATCCCTATGGGCAAGTACTGTCCAATGAATCCCTATGGGCAAGTGCTGTCCAATGAATCCCTCATTGTTTCAAAAATTAATTGCCACACAATACAAGCACCTACGTTTCTGAAATTTTACACACATAGGTCCCAAGGTACCGCCTACAATGTGGCAAAGTTTCATGTGTGTAACTTTACAAATGACAAAGTTATAGGCATTCCTGGGTATTTATTAAAAAATTAATTGCCACACAAGGCAAGCACCTATGTTTCTGAAATTTCACACACATAGGTCCCAAGATACCACCTACAATGTGGCAAAGTTTCATGTGTGTAACTTTAAAAATGACAAAGTTATAGGTGTTTCTTTCCTCATTGTTTCAAAAATTAATTGCCACACAAGGCAAGCTCCAATGTTTCTGAAATTTCACACACACATCAAGGCAAGTGGTACCTGTAATGTGCCCAAGTTTCCTGTTTGTATCTTCAAAAATAAAAAAATGGGAGGCGTAAATGTATTTACCCCACTACTACCCATTTTTCTAAAATTAATTGCCACACAAGGCAAGCACCTAAGTTTCTGAAATTTCTCACAGATAGGTCCCAAGGTACCACCTACAATGTGGCAAAGTTTCATGTTTGTAACTTTAAAAATGACAAAGTTATAGGCATTTCTGGGTATTTATTAAACAATTAATTGCCACAAAACGCATGCACCAATCTTTCTGAAATTTCTCACAGATAACTATCCCTAACCAGTGTATAATGTGCCCAAGTTTCATCCTTCTATCTTTAAAAATGAAAAAGTTATAGGCGTTTTTGTAAAACAATACTTGGCTATGGGAAAAAGCATTCAAAATGGCGTCCGATCCGGATCGGACATCCGGTCCAATCCGATCCGACCATCCTCCGATCCGATCCGATCCGATCCGACCCCCCAGGTCCGATTCCGATCCGCTATCCGATCCGATCCGGGGGGTCAGTGCACATCCCTAATATCAGGTCTAGGTTTTAACACTTCAGCCACATTCAATTTTGTTCAATTTACTTCCATACACTAACTCTGCAGGCGATCTCTGGCTTGTTACATGCCATGTAGCTCTACATATGTTTCTGTAACAAAGGTTTTCCATGCGTTTCTTTCTAACTTAGCTGTTTGTAAACTCTCTTGTAAACACTTTTGTTAAACTTTTCGATCTCCCCATTAGCTTGAGGAAAATACAAAGATGATCTCCAATGAATAATATTGCGCTCTGCTGGAAAGGTTTCAAATTAGGAGAATGCTATCAATGGCTACTAGCAGTGATGGTTATGTGCTGCCTCTAGTATCTGAGGCAGTAAGCATCAGTTGCTGGGGAACACAGGTGGGAAGGTGCTGTTGCACCTTGTCCTGCTTGTGGGCCCCTGGTGGACAGCTGGTTGGCCTCTGTGTGAACAGAGTGCTGGACTAGATGGACCCTCAGTCTGACCCAGCATGACTCTTCTTATGTTCTTAAATTCCACCGAGGTGAACTGCGCAACATTATCCAAAATCATTTCATTAGGATTTCCTTTGCTACTGAAAATAATTGAAAGAATTGGGGCAGCCTCAAACATTACTGCAGTATCAATTGCAGCCTTTCCCCATGCATCATCTGGGAGTGGAACTGGCCATGATGGTAAACACGTGTTACCGCAGTTTTATCATGTAACTGACAAGTGATAACATGATTTTATAGCTGCTTCTGTTTCTATAGCTAGCACATAATTATTGAAATATGAGTCCCATTGTTCCCATGGGAGCTGGGGACCCTTAGGAACAGGCAGGAAGAAAGGGTATGTGTGCACACTCGCCAGGGGCAGGGGAATGGAATAGGTGAAATTGTTGGCCATAGCACAAACCACTCAGAATTGTGGTTGCTGGGCAAGCAGCAAAGAGTAGAAGAGGCCCTGTATGACTATTGTCAAATGCAGAATAGCAACTCCAGGCAAAGATGGTAGTGAGTAAGAAATGCTTGCGACCTATGAAGTACTTGGATTTGCTGACAAATTGTTTTGAATCTTGTTCCAGCATGCAAACATTCTGTTTCTTTGTTTATCTTACAGGTTCTTCATCTCTTCACATATCAAGGAACATAGGAAAGTGCTTTATATTGAGTCCAGGGGCCTGTCTATACATGGGGAAAGCCTCGGGGTGGCTCCGCAGTGGTGCTATTTCGTTTATACGAAGCAGCAGCCATTGCAGAGCCATCTCAGGGCTTTCCCTCAAAGCTCCAAATTAAAAAAAAGTCGGGGACTTACCCCGACTGTTTTCTGTGGAGCAAGGTGATGACGGTGCATCTGTGTCTGTCACCTTGCTCCGGAGTTGCAGTGGAGGCGTTGCTGAGCCAATAGAGGCCCCTGATTGGTCGCCATTGGCCTGGACAGGGGGGAGGGGTGGGTCAGCAAGCTGAATGGCCGCTAGAATGCCTTTCCGCCTCCGTGCCTCCTCTGGTGTGAGGAGGAGGAGGACCGCTTGAAGGCTACACAAGGTAAGGGGGGAACTGGGGAGGGATGTGTCATTGCAGAGTGGCGCTTGTGCGGTGGAAGGGAAGAAGCAGCGGCTTCCCCTCCCATTGTTACAAACTCGGTGCTCACTCCTTGGCATGGGGACAACCCCCAGGAGTGCAAGCGCGGAGTTTTGGGGGCTCGTGGCACCAATGCGCCATCGTCAAGACAGCTGCCACCTCAGTACTGTTGACAGCTGACCAGCAACTACCCTCTAAGGATTCAGGCAGGAGTTGTACCAAAACTACTGGGAACCTTCCGCATGCAAAGCATATGCACTCTACCACTGAGCTATGACTCTTCTCCTTTCTTTTATCCTAGATCCCTCCATTCACACACTTTCCCTTCTTCTCTCTCTTTCTTCCCTTTCCCTTTCTACGGAGGCCCTCTAGGCACAAACCTCTGAAAAACAAACAGAATAGATATACTGTGGCTATACTGCAGGATAGATATACCTACATGTTGTCCCCTTGGGGCAAGTATCAGTTTATGAGGTGCAATTTAATTGAAAAAATTGTGGTTTGGATCCCCTGCAGCTATTTGAAATATATATATATATAAGCTGCAGGGGATCCAAACCACCATATATACACATACTGTGGAACATCCAATCATCCATCTACTAGTGACTTATCTAATTAAGCCCTTAGCTATCCCATTTCTTGACCAACCATTTTCACTCTTCTTTTCCTCCCCACAGAGCATACAGATCTACACAAGGCATTTATCGTGTGCTCGTGATTCCTTACTCATAGTTGTTTATGGGTTTTTTAAATAATGACATGATCTTCCAATTTCACTCATGTTTTTTTGGAACACTTTCCCGTGTTTCTTTAGAACAGGGAAAATGGAGTTTTATTTCTGAAAGTGCTGCTTCTACTTGTGTATCTGCGCTATTCCATTATGGCATAGTTCCACCTAGAGGTTATGTAGTAGAAAACCAGGAAAGAAAAATCCTGTAACAAAATTGAAAGTAAATATAGCAATTAACAGTCTCAAGTAGAAAAGCTCTAAGTGTTGTAACGTTTCTTTAAAGTCCTCTCTGATTTGGCACCTTTTTGTCTCAATTTACCGTCCTCCTCTGCTAAGCCTTAATTACCACCTCTCTTTTCCAGCCTCTTTGCCTCTGGCTTCATGTTCTTTACCTTCCCCCTATCTTGGGAACTCTTCCCATTCCTCAGCCTCCCTCTGTGAGGTTTTAACCCCATCTAAATTGACAGCTTGCTTTGACTTGCCTCACAGAAGCTGGATTGCAGCCTGCTTTGATCTCTGAGCAACAGCGCATTCTGCATCACTGCACCAACTCAGCCAATCAGAATTAGAAGCCACACATGCTCAATATTATATACTTGAGCACATTCATAAATGAATGTAAGAATTCTGACCTGTGCAATTTTCTGCCTCTCACTTCTTCTTTAAAGTCAGTAACAACATAACACTGTATGGATAATGTGAAACCATATCAATTTTCATCTCATGCACTTAGAAAAACATATTATAGATATAGAAAATTGAACCTGAAGAATGAATGAAAAGCTGCAATCTATTCAGCATTTAAATTATGAATTCTGCATCAGAGTCATTAAACAATTTTCCCTGATGCTAATACTCAACGCTGGGAAGCAAATTTCTGTGTTTTGATTAATCAATGTAACTTCCACACAATTTTGAGACTCTTGCTTAAATCGTAATAAAGCTGATTACTCATCACAACAGATTAATGGGATCTAAGTTATGAGGCAAAGTAAACAAAGTGGCAAATTGGAGAAGACTTGCTGGAAAGGGGGAAATGAGGACTCATTCTGTGCATAGCTAAGGCTGCTATCATCCAGGCCCTGGGAGGGTATCCTGGGGGGCATAAGATACTGTGGCACACACACACACACACACACGGACAGAGAGGAAGGTTCACACACACAGAAGGAGGTCTGTCTGTGGAGCTCTTCCCTGAATGGAGGCAGAGCTTTCAGCTGCCCTGCCACAGTGGTGGTGGGATCAAAATGGGTCAGTCTTGGAGGTGTTGGGAGGGCCAAGCATCCACAGTATCTTAGACACCCTCATTCACCATATATAACCCCATACAGAGCCCAAAACTACACGTGCTGGAGAGCTGGCATAATAAATTCCTTCCCACTGGAGGCAATGGTGGGCGGAGGAAAAATAATGCCTGCCCCCCCCCCCTACACACACTCACACACCTTCTGTCCTGCCTGGCATGAAGCAGCAGGGCTTAAGAAATGACATCTCCCATGCCCCTTCCTATTGTTACTACCTATCTGTCAGAGGACATCACCAGTCATCCCTATCCACCCCACAAGAAATATCTTCCTCATAATGATCAATGCAGTAATACTAAGTTATTTGTGTAGAATGAATATATATATATTTAATATAAATATGGAGTTATTTGTGTAAAAACAGTTTCCCAACCATTTTTTGTTTATTTGTTCTTCATAGTGTCTTAACTAGTCATGAAAAATGTTTCTCTCCTGTAAGCTGCATGAATGTCACTTGGTCAAGAAATAATTGGAAGAGGCACACTTATTTTGGCTTCCCTGGGGTCCTGTGGCTAACCCTTAATTGAATTAGCAATTGCGATCCCTCCTCAGGAATATTAGCCTTTTAGAACAGCATATCGAGAGCCAAATGTTGCTTGTCCCCAAATTCATCTTTCCTATCTCTTTCCACCCTCCTTTCCTCATTTTTAATAACATGGCATACATGAAGAGGAACTGCCGCTCTTATCCTTGAACTCTGCTTTCATTTTAAATATTGAATGTCTGCCCAACGATGTAGCCTGAAATGTCCATGCAGCTTTTGGACTTTCATGAAAAATTCATCCCCACCATAGCAATTTGATAAAGCCCCAAACTGGCAGCTTTACACACAACACTATTGTAAAAAAAAATTCCCCTGCAGCAGAAACAATAGTAGCGAATGCCAAACAATTTCTAAAAGGGAAAATATGCCATCTCCTGTGCAAAAGAATGACTGGTTGTTTTTCCTTCTTGGCTTTTGAAAAGCATACCTTTTATGTTATTCAATTGTGAATCAGGTGTAAATGGAAAAGGACTGGACATTTGAATAGAATTATATTTGATTATTAGGGAGTTAGCTAATATAATGAATGTTTGTATTCGTATTTTGAAAGCCATTTTGTGTTGCTTAAACTATAATAAAAAGAGCAGCAAGCTGAGGGAGAAGAAAAATTCTTTATCTTTATTTGACAGGTGTCTCGCTCTTTTTTAATAGAAATAACTCAGCAATTTAGATTACTCTACAGCAAAGATGGCAGAACAGAAGAATATTCAATGACCAGAAAAGAAAAGAAAAAGAAACCCCATTGGTTAATGCAGAGTTAGGGCAACTAATATCACTAAGCCAAAAAGTAACTCCAACTTGCGTCATGGTATACACTTTAGATCTCCACAGACAGATCTAAACAGCATGTGCTTATTGCTCAGTAGATCTTCATGCATCAGGCCAAAAGGTTTTGAAAATCAAAATTTTTTTGGAGGGGAACATAAATAGTTTCCAGTGTTCGGTTTCATTCTACTAGGACCAAGGAACAGAATTCTAGTCAGAGCTATGGAGACAGGAAGCAGGTTTTATGACCAATGGTCTTAGGTGCTTTCTTTTCCTTTCTCCAAGATTATTGAATGGTTGCCCTCCATTTGAAAAGCATTGCAGTTCAGCATATTATTTTAATGTAGGCAAAACTTGGACTTGTCTAAATGCTTTATTTACCCGTGGTGGCTGCATGGTGGTACTGCGTCAGTTATATGATACAGCTGCCAAGTCATAGCCATCATGGGGCATTTCCCCGAAGCTGAGCACTAAAAAAGACTTACCATGACTTTTCCATTTGTTGCAAGGTTACCACCACTCTTCTTCCATGTGTCAGTGGTGACCTTGCTTTGAGTTCATGACAGGAGAAGGGATCACTGCCACCGATTGGTCACCAGAAGCATGGAGAGGCTGGACCAGAGGCAGAAGCGAGCTCAGCAAGCAGGGGGTGCTGCCAGAAAGCCCACACTCCCACCTGCTATGGGGATTTCCACACCACACCCCGCAGCTATGATACCGTGGATTTTCACCAGGAAGGAGTGGCAAAGTGGCAGGAACGATGCAGGGATAGGGTGGCCACTACTTATGCATTCCCCCCTCCCCAACAGAAAACACACCACCAAAAAAAGAGGATAATTTAGCAATTGCTAGAATTTAAGCAGAAATACATTTTGCCATAGTGGGGAAGACTGTGACCAGATAAACTGTGTGCCTCCTCCATCTGCTGTCCAGGTACTCACTGCTGATGGGCAACTTCAAAGCCCCTGCTGGTCTACTTTGTTAGGGTTCTGGACTTCGACTGGACAGCCATTCTGGTAGAGCAGACTTCCCCAATCTGGTGCCCTCCAGATGTTTTGGAGTTCAACTCCCATCATCTCCAGCCCACAGGTCAATAGCAGGAATTCTGGGAGTTGTAGTCCAAAAATCTGGAGGACACTAGGTTGGAGAAGGTGAAGACAGAGGATGTCTTCCAATAGAGGATTGCTCTTTTGACAGCCCTGAAAATAGAAGATGGATTGACTCTTTTCACAGCTTAGGCAGGAGTAGGTGGTGGTAGAAATTGGCTATTCCACCAAGATTTTGTAAGCCAGGTCTGGACTTTTGACATGACAAATGCTGTTGTATTGTCATTTTGGGTTTCGGGTTTTAGATGACAAATTAAACTCTCCTGGTCATGTACCAAATGGAAATGATGAGGGTTTTTAATTCTCTTCCTTACAAAATAGGATGGAAATGACATATTGACAGCTAGATGTAAATGGACATAGGCAATAACAACATACTGAAAGACTATTGGAGGATTATTCACAGCATGTAGACACCACAGAATACAGATTTTAGTAATACCTGCTTTTCAGTTGCAATTCTGAGCAACAGCTCTTTAGTCTGAGAGCCTATCTACACTACTGCTTTAAAACAGTTTATAACAGTTTTAAACCGGTTAATAGTGGTTATTAACCAGTTTAAAACTGTTATAAACCGTTTTAAAGCAGTAGTGTAGATAGACTCTGACAGTGCTGCCTCTAATCCTTCCAACTCCTAGAGACACAAAAGCAACACCAAACGAAGATGAAAGGAACACGTTGAAGCAGTGCCAGTGAAAAGGTTTACCTGAAATCTGTTTGGTGGTTGAAGTAGGGTTGCTATAGAAATCTTTCCTGTATTTTCCACCCCTCAGTAGCTTGTTAGCTGGCAAGGAGTGGGGGAGGGGGTCAGTCATTTCCAGTGGCCCCACCAAGGCAGGACTTTGGAGCAGAAGTCCAGGGCTCCACTCAGAAGAATGAACAGGAGGGCTTCCAAATGCAGCAGGACTAGCTTTCCACACTTTGAAATAAGTGAAGTAATATGTATGATTATCTAAAAAGCTCTCTCTCTCCTGTAAGATTATTAAGTGCAGAGTCTAAAATTACCAAATTGTAGCATTGGTCACATCTGCCATGTCCTCTGGCCTTGATCCCACCCCAGCTCTGAGGAGGGCTCTGAGGTGGAGGAAGCATCATCTTCTACTCTAGGACCTTCCAGGCCATAGGACATTGTTTTATAGGACTCCACAGACTTGAAGAGCAACCCCAGAGTCCTCACCACCTCCATGCCAGAAGATCTAGCAGCTGCAGAATTAGACAATGGCCCTTTTAAGAGACAAAAGCTTTTCTGAGGGGGTGGTGTTAACTGCAGCCAATCTTCATAAAGCCTCAGAAGACCTCTATATGTTGCTGTGACAACGGCTCTTTCTAAGTGAGCTCCTGCCCCAATGCTGGATATGACTCTGCTTCGTTGGATGTTCCCTCCTCTTCTAGTAAATGCTACTGCCACATATAAGCTCTCCTGTGAATGTTGAGGTGAGCTAAACAGGATGTACTTTAGATAATTCTGAAGTGCCCTTTTCAGGTTAATATATGTCCATACAGCTGAAACCATTTTGCCTTTATATCCATTGAATATTTGGTGTCAGCAGTTCAATGTCAATATTTAACATCTGACAGTATTTTATATTGATATCTAATTCCATCAACTGGTATCATATAGCTGACAGTATTTGACATTTGGTTAGCTACAGCATTGAACAATAAACATCCATGTGACATATGCCATCATTTCAGAATATTTGGTTCCTTCTTAGATGAAACAACTGAGGATTTTTGAAGTAGCCCAAATATAGGATTAGAAAAATCTCTCAGGAGCTGAATAGTATGTGGTATATGGGCCAATGGTGTTGAATATTTGATTTTTGTATTTAAAAACCTATTCTTGAGGTTATAACCAGCAGTAGAATGTATCTCTGTGGTTTTATGTAGTCATTATTTGGTAGCTGACATTAAATAGGGATTGTTGCCAGTTTTATATTCGAATCAACACTGGGTGCTTCCAGACAGAGAGAGGGCTCCTAGTGCTACCTAAGAGAAGGCATTGTGCAGCAATTCCATCCTTTTTCCTCTTTTCCTTAGCACATTTTCTTTTCTGTGGTAAGGAAAAAGATGGAAGAAGTGGTGGGAAAACACAGGAGGGCTATGAGTAGAAGATGAAGGCATCACCGTCTGGACCCCCTGTAAAATTCTGTGAATGAGGCAGAGTCATGGCACCACAAAAGGATTCTACCTGCTACCCCATTTCTGACTCTCCTTGGTAATGGGGTAGCAGGCAGCAGAGGATTGTGGCGGGGGGGGGGGGAGCCATAACCAGAATCACAGCCTGCTTGTGAATTTTGTTCACATCTAAAGTCACCTTTGGGTGCAGACAATTCTCTATGGGAATTTGATCATCGATACTGGGTCTTCTTCCTGTAGGAATGCAATGCTGTGTGCCTCCACTTATGGTCTTCATGTATAGTTGTAAAAATGCCATTAAGCCCCCAATGATGTCCCTTCCAAAAGGAACTTAAGCTCAGGAAATCCTGCCATTCAAGCTTCTCAGTTGTCTGGGACGTGGGGAGTACATCACCGTATAATCTGATTTGTTCTAATGTTCTTCTTGTTAACTACTCTTAAACTATTTTGTGAAAGCTAAGTCCTTCCAATAAATAAATATCTAGCTTGTGGGTGTCAGGCATGCAAAGTCCTCCATATGAAGATGCCCCTCAGGCATACTACCTTCCTGTGTCAGT
Source organism: Anniella stebbinsi (assembly GCA_029215795.1). Classification (NCBI taxonomy): domain Eukaryota; kingdom Metazoa; phylum Chordata; class Lepidosauria; order Squamata; family Anniellidae; genus Anniella; species Anniella stebbinsi. Next base: position 228,440,148 of record JARDYH010000001.1, read on the forward strand.
GACCTCCACAGGTCACAGAGGCTAGCTCTACACTATTGTTTCATAGCGTTATTGAAATGCACTGATAACTGTTGGGGGCACAAACCACATTCCATGTACCACTTTCATGGTGTTGTTTCCTGCTTTTCATTCCACATTTGTAATGATTTAACACAAGGTATAGATCTGGCTTTGCTCATGAAAATGCACTTACAAAGGAAGTGTCACAAACCATGTTGGCATCACCTGTTTTATGCCTTGGAAACATACTATGCAAGAGATCCTCCAAATTACCCTTTTCCTCTCAGGATTAAGCTTGATAGAGCTCCTGAAGGACTTCCTAGAAAACAGAAATGGCAATAAAGTTGAAACATCAGAATGGTAAAAACAATGAATGGTTCTTTCTATGATGATTGCTGCTGAAATAGAAAGAGAGGGGGAGAGAAGGAGGCAAATATCTATCATTTTCTCCTGGCCTCTCCAATTTACTTGAATTCATCTCAGAATGTCCTCTGAATATTAAAACATGGTACATATGCTCCCTGATGCTCTGTAAGCCCTTGTGGGTTTGCTTTCTACGATGGACCTTGATGAACAAGCCTACACAGTAAAGAGTCTTATATTTATTTTAAAGGAGCACTTTTTAAAGCAGGGGAAATGGAGATTGTGTGTTGTTGTTTTCTTCTTTTCTAAGAGAAAGTTTTCTATTAATAGTCCAGTAAGAAAATCTACAAAAAGAGATTTTTTTTACAGCATATTTTAAGCTGAAATTTTTGTGAAATTATGCCTGCTCTTGGGAACCATGAATAGTTCATGTGGTTTAAAGGTGAATGGCCTACATCTTGCATATGTGAAATCCAAGGTCTCGAACGCCATTTAAAGTGCAATCCTATACATGTCTGCGCACGAGCAATTTCCACTGGGCTCAATGGGACTTAGGTCTATTTGTATAGGATTGCAGCCTTACTAAGTCTGCTAAAACAAGTTGTCAATATCCTTGATGACGTATTTTGTATATATATATATATATATATATATATACATATACATATATATATTAGGGATGTGCACTGGATCGGACCCGATCCACGATCCGAGTCCGGTCTGATTTCCGATCCTACAGCTGGATCGGCCGATCCAATCCGAACCGGTCCGAAAAGGCTCCGAACCGGTTCAGCAGATCGGCGGGCGCCCACTGGCGCCCACCGCCGCTTCCATTGGCGGGCGCCAGCGGGCGCCCGCCGATGAAAGTGGACAGCGGGGGGGGAGGAGGGGGCGGGAGGAGGTGGGCCCTTACCTTTCCGGCCCGTCCGCTCCCGTCCGGCGCCGGCGGCTACTACCAGCGGGCTCCGCGGCCTGCTCCAGGGTGGCGCGCCGGGTGATGTCATCACCCGGCGCGCTACTCGAGAGCAGGCCGCGGAGCCCGCTGGTAGTAGCCGCCGGCGCCGGACGGGAGCGGACGGGCCGGGAAGGTAAGCAGGGGGTGCGTGGAGGGGAGGAGGGGGCGCGCGGAGGGGGGGAGGGGGGCCCTTACCTTCCCGGCCCGTCCGCTCCCGTCCGACGCCAGCGGCTACTACCAGCGGGCTCCGCGGCCTGCTCCAGGGTGGCGCGCCGGGTGTTTACCCGGCACGCTACTCGAGAGCAAGCCGCAAAGACGGCTGGCGGTAACCGCCGGCGCCGGACGGGAGCGAACGGCCCTAAAAGGTAAGCAGTGGCGGGGAAGGGGGCTTACCCCCCCCGGAGCCGTCTGCTTCTATTCGCTGGCGCCCGCGGGCGCCAGCGGATGGAAGCGGACGGCCCCAGGGGGGGTAGGGAGCGCGGGGGAGGGGGCTTACCTGCCGGGGCCGTCCACAGCGGACGGCCCCGGGGGGGAGGGAGTTAGGCCCCCCCTCACCCACCCGCCGCCATTTTTTCCTCATAGACTTGCATTACAATGCAAGTCTATGGGGAAAAAAATAGCAGCCGATCCAAAAATTTCCGATTTTTGGATCGGGATCGTACTCGATCCGGTCCGGGGGGCCTCCGATTTTGTCCGAACCGATCCGTGACAAAATTGGAGGTCCCGATCCGGGTCCCGATCCGATCCGGGGGGTCCGTGCACACCCCTAATATATATATATATATATATATATATATATATATGGAATGCATTCACAGTACAGGAATGTGGCCATTCAATGTGTGCTAGATTCCCATGCTATGTATGTCTAGACTTAGCAGGGTCTGGAGGGCTGTTCATTCTGGATGCAAAGGGCTCGGAGCCTTCAGTCTCCCACAAAGATGGCACCTTTCCTTTATATTGTTGTTATTATTATTATTATTATTATTATTATTACATTTCTATGCTGCCCCATAGCCGAAGCTCTTTGGGTGGTTTAGAAAAATTAAAACATTAAACATACAAAATTTAAAAAACATAAAAGCATAAAAAACAGGCAACATTCAAAAATAATATACATTTAAAAACAACATTGAGCTCTCAGCCAGGCCTAAAAATAGATCTAGGTCAATTAAAAAACTCAACATATGCTATTAAATGCCTGGGAGAAAAGTCTTGACCAGGCACCAAAAAGATAATAATGTTGTGCCAGGCAAGCCTTGTTGGGGAGATCATAATTGGGGGGGGGGGGTACCACTGAGCTGACCCTCTCCCTTGTTGCCATTCTCTGAGCTTACCTCGGAGTAGGCACCCGGAGGAGGACCCTAGATGTTGAGTGTAATATATGGGTAGGTTCATGTCGGGAGAGGCGTTTCATCAGATATTGTGGTTCCAAGCCATGTAAGACTTTATAGGTTAAAACCAGCCCCTTGAATCGAGCTCGGAAACGTACAGGCAGACAATGCAAGCCGGCCAGAGTCAGTCTTATATGTTCTAACCTCTTGGCCCTTGTTATTAATTTGGCTGCCATGTTTTGCACCAGCTGCAGCTTTTGAACCATCTTCAAAACAATACACCCACATAGAGTGTATTGCAATAATCTGACTTGGAGGTTACCAGAGCACAGACAACTGAAGCCAGGTTATCCTGTCCAGATAGGGGTGTAACTGGGACACCAACCAAAGTTGGTAGAAGGCACTCCATGCCACTGAGGCCACCTGAGCCTCAAGTGACAGAGATTGTTCTAAGAGACCCCCCCAAGCTCCTTCAGAGGGAGTGCAACCCCATCCAGGACAGGTTGAACACCCTCCATCCTTTGTTCCATTTTATTATTTAACTGATCTGCGTGTTGATACATTTTGGGCCTGTGGACAATAAAAACTAAATTGGACCCCCGGCAATAACTAAAGAGCTTCACAATGGCCTTATAAGATAGGTGAAAGAGATTGACTGTCCGAAAATCACCCAGTGATCTTCAGGGTTGAGTGAGAATATGAACCTGTGTTGCTGTCCTTCAAATTCCACCTCTCTAGCCACCATGCCACTGTAGTTCTCACATTTCTAGTCACCAAATTGCTTTAAAACACAGTGGGCCTCTTCAGACAACACACTAAGCCATGGTTAGGCTGCAAACCTTTTTGCAGCAAATGGTTAGTGAGTGTGTTTATACTGTGGTTATGTAGCCACCATGGTTAGGAACAGTTCACACGACATGCTAAGTCATGGCTCAGACGACACTCTGAGCTCAAAATGCTTAACCACTGTGGCTTAGCATGAAGAGGGTCACTGAAATTATGTACGTCATAAAAATGTTGAGTATTTCAAAATGCTTCTATTAGGAAGGATATTATCACTGTTCTATTGTAATTTGTGGCAGGGCTTTTATTTGATTTTTACATGGTTTTGGACACTTGTACAGCAGAAAGGTGATTTAGATCAGAAATATTCAAAAGCAAATAAATAATTATTAATGTAGCCAGAATGTCAATACTAAATGTGACTTATACTTAAGTGTAAATAAACCATGTGCCTCATTAACATGTAGTGCTTAGAGTATAGGACTTGGGACTAACTGCATGTTATGCTTAATGTGTAGTATTCAGCTATGTCTCTGCCTTTTCCTTAAAGGGAAGCCTGTTGAAACAAATGGAGCCTGTTCAAATAGAGAATCCCTGAAATCTAGTAATTACGTACAGCAGAATCAGAGAAGTTAGATTTGCCAGATGTACTACTGTACGAAGAGCTCTGCAGGGCCAGGTTAAGGGTTCAACTTCTTTAGCATCCTATTTTTGTTATGGCCAGCCAATGGTTAGTCTCTGGGAAGCCCACAAGCCAAAAGCTCTCTCCTATTGATTGCCCCAGCCAGACCTTGTACTCAAGTGCAGAAAGGTAATAGGGGCAGTCCAAGACATTTCACTGCCTGACACAAAGGACAAGATGCTGTCTTTTCCCCTGGAGGCTGTCTGGATTGGCAGTTGAATCTTATGTCAACAATAGTGACAGGACAACATCCTCTACCCTACCTGAGGGCAGCAGGCTAGCTTGGCGTAGGGCAAGCTACAAAGCACACACAGCATTGTGTTTCAGTACCTTGGTGCCGCTCCCTTCTCCTCCCTCACTCCCCCCACCTCATTGGCAGCATTGAGGTGGCTGCCTCACTCTGCCTAATGGTAGGGCCGGCCTTGATAAGGCAGGCTCTGGTGTTGGTTTGGAGGTAAATCAACACACACATTGGATCATTAATGTGACCAAAAAGGGATGTGGAAGACAGAGCCCTATAGAACGATACGAATGAAAGTAGAACATGCCCTTTGTTCCCTTGAATATCCCCAACCTACAAACTCCTGCTGAGATGAGTGGCACATGAACACAATGGCTATTGCTTGCGTTGCTAGGAGAACATTGATTATATTTGTTGTCCGTTATGTATTGGAGGCTTTTTGGTGGCTACATTTAATAGTGAGGAAAGAACAACTACAGTCCCTCTTATTACTACTCACTTGTATCCTTGATTGCAGCAGGAAGGATTCTTGGCCAAAGAAGCTTGTGAGCATTTTCTGCATCAAGAGTTTGTATATATAGTGAGAATAAAATGGCACATAAAAGATGATGCTCCCTTAAACTTTACATATGGGGGGGTCTTGACAATCCCAAATCCCAGAGGGAAAACTGGCATTTGGACTTCAACATTTCTTTTTATTTCTGTGCTCACAGTTTGTGTATTTGCATTACCCACTAAGGGCAAAACTAGATATGGCATGAATTGTGTGGATACAATTGTACAGTTGTTGTTGTTGTTTTTAAAATGCAAATACTGCCACTTTTAAGGCCTGATAATTATCAGGATTGCAGCCGACATGGAGAGTTTAACACTTTCCTCCCCTTGCTCGTGACAAAAATAGTCTCCCTGAAGTAATGAAGAGGGAAGCCTTCACTGCCATCAATGGAAGCTCCCTTCCTAATGCAAATTGCAGCTTCAGGGGCTGCTTTTGTATAGACCATGGCAGAGGGGGAAAGGGTAAAACTCTGCCTTTCTAACCTCTGTGAACCCACTGCTGTTCAGCCCCTGTTCCTTGCAGCTGCTATTATGTTGTTAAAAATCTTCATTTAATTCATACAATTAATGCTGTGTCTAATTTGGCCCAGTGACAACTACCTCTGCTGGTTTTTAAAACTCTGTTTTGCTATTTTGAGCATCATTTTGAAATGTTGTTTCAGTCCTTATTGATTGATTGTAAGCTACCCTGGAAATGTCTAAACATTGAAAAGTGGAATAAAAACATTTTTAAAAAAGCACTTCATGCATCTCCAAGTGCTTCTAGATGGACTGTGCCTGGTACTACCACTCAAAAGGCATTACACAGGTGTTCCAGGGTTATTTTTGTTTCTTTTTTTTTTTTTGTGGCAAGAAAAAAGACAGAAGCAGCAAGGAGAAAATGTGGGAGGATTCACGAGGAAGGCAACTGGCCCCTTGTAAAACTCCATGTTTGAGGTGGGGCAATTGCACCATCAAAGCCTCACCTGGAAGCACCCAGGTTACCATGCAGTGAGGAAACACGGGAGGGTTCTAAATAGAAGCAATGTCATCTTGGCCTACTGTAAAATTATGTGCTTGAAATGGGGCAATTGCACAATAAAAGCCCACGAAACGTAGGCTCTGACACACAAAAGTTTAGGCCATCATAAAATAGGCTGTGTATGTCTTGACGATGACACAGCAGCTGTGGGATGAGAACGGTAAATCTCAACAGCAGGAACGCGGGCTTTCCAGCCAAAAAAGCTGCAATGCCAGCAGCCATTTGGCTTGTCCCCTGCCCTCTGCCCAGCCGTCCCGCACTGCCCACGACCTACCCTGGGCCTCGATCCACCCCCAGAATACCCCCAGCCTTAACCCAAAGTGAGGTCACCACTGACAGACAGAGGAAAAAGGTGGTAACCTCAGAGCAAAGGAAAAAAGTCACAGTAAGTCAGCGGTTTTAAAAAAGTGCAGTTTTTAGGGAAAAGCCGGTGGTGGCTGTGAGTTGACGGCTGTGTCATATAAACAATGCAGCGCCAACTCTCAGCCACCACTGGCTAAACAGGGCATATAGACAAGCCCATAGTTATATATTTTGAAATTCCCAAATGCATCTAATAATGTCCCAAATGAAGAAATTACAAATTAAAGTTGTTTCTTTGCTTTTGCACCTTTTGCCTTTAAAATCAATTTTTAAAAAGATGTGACATATATATGTGATTGAATCTCCACACTACTGAACTTTAACAAAACCAGAGATACAATCCGGTGTCTCCATCATCTCATTTGTTAGGCTCTCGGACATTCACCACATTCGCACAGACTTGAAAAAATCCCCTTGTTTTCTGAAGATGGGATTTTGACACTTTTTAAAGGCACTCTTTGTGCATACCCTCAGCTACTACCCACATGCTCCTTGCAACTGAGGTATGTGTAGAAGTATTGGACATGTAGAAAAAGAAGGGGAAAATCCAGAGGTAATGCCCAACCTGCAAAGTAATGTACTTTTCCTTAAGTAAGCTCTTAAACAAGGGTTGTTGCTTTTTATCATGTTTTCTATATCTCTCCAGCCTTTCTGATGCCTTGATTGTTTTATAATCAGTATTTCAGTTGTCAGACATTTGTTAATCTGCTCACCTGAGGACCCAATTAATGAAACTACTTTCTGTGTGCTTATGACTAAATCACACCCTTTCTGCAAGTGTCAAAAGTAACAATAGTCATTACACGCAATCCGTTGTAATAATAGTAATTCTGCTCAGGACAAGAGAAACTGCAGGCTCAGACATTTGGTGTGTATACTTCTTTGTAAATCCATAGGGGCAAATCCTGCCATCACCCATCTGTTGATAGAGGAGGAGGCTATCAATGGCTACCAGTCCTGATGGCTAAATGCTACGTCCAGTATCAGAGGCAGTAAGCCTGTATATACCAATTGTTGGGAAACATGGGTGGGAGGGTGCTGTTGCACGATGTCCTGCTTGTGGGCCCCTGGTCGACAGCTGGTTGGCCACTGTGTGAACAGAGTGCTAGACTAGATGGACCCCTGGTATATACCTCTTCTTATGTTCTGAGGATTTCTTGATGAAAGGACAGGTGGCAAATCTAAACCAAGAAATGCTCTTCAAAGTTCTGAAAGTTTGCTGTACAGACCTTCGTGGTCATTAACTGCCCTAAAATATGAATCCACAATGCAGAAGGATCAGAAGGTGGGGGGGGGGCAGGGGCAGAATGCCTGTACACGAGCATCTTATAGGCCTAGTTCAGCATTATTGTACACTGAAAGAGACCCTTTTAAACTAAGAGAAGCTTACCTGAACCTCAGATGTTTGCCATAAATAGCACAATTTGTGCTAGCCCTTCAAAAAGCCTAATCTGCACAGTAGGCCGGGCCGTGCAGAGGGGGGCCAGTGGGGCCAGTTGGCCTGGGGCCCACGATTTTGAGGGGACACTCCAACGAGGAGCCCCCCCCCAGCTTGTACTACTGCTTCCATAGCATAAGCGGCCCATCGAGAAGCGAGGAGCCCACCTTGCGGAAACAGCACAGAAGCCGTCCGTCGTGAATACCATGGTCAGACTACAAGCTCCAGAGGGCCATGCCACATGCGGGGCGGGGATATATGTGCCTAAGTTGTGATGGTTGTCCTTACTGCGTCTCTTTCCTCAATCTTCTCTATGGCATATAACCTCTGGAGTGGAGGGTGAGGTAATGATGCTGATAGTTATTAATGATAATAATGATGATGATGATACCGTGAGGGTGATGATGATGATAATGTTTGATAATGATGAAGGACTGTTCTATTGTTGTTGCTTCTATTTGTACAGCAACTAAAAATAAATGTTAATTTCTGATTCAACATTGAGGTGTTGTAGAACAGGTTTAATATGAAGGTGTTATGTAGAATGGACATGTTGGTGGGCATTAATTTTTTTAAAAAAAATACTTCATGAGCAGTTTGAAATGGGGGTGGGGGGCATACATTTCCCATCTGGCCTGGGCATATTACCAGCTCTGCACTGCCCTGAGTGCAGGCTACAAGAGAACTTGTTAGCATAAGTAGCTGAATAAAGCATACTGAATCTAGAAAGTGGAAATACTGGCAACCTTTCTTGAGAGCTTTTCTACACAGGGCTGTTAATCTGCTATATGTACTTCTGGTTTCATCGTGGAATTCAGATCCAACCACTACACAAAGTGAATTTCCTTTCCTACTTTTCTGCTTCATAACCTCTAACTGGTACTGTGATATAGTAGACAGATGCAAATTCACAAGAGAAAATAGCATTTTATTTACTTTCACAAACAGTACTGCATTTTCCCTGCTTTTTTTTAAAAGATGTCAAAACTGCTGTTGAAAAACAGAAGTGAAAACGGAGGGTCAGGCATTAGCTAATGAACTTGTAAACAACAATGAGTAGGGAATGATGAGCTCACAAAAAATGTGTCATGTAGAGAAGCTCTGAGTCAGAAATAACTAGTCCCCTGGCTAAGCAGCCAGAAGTATAAAACAGCAGGGCAAATCATGCCAAGCTTCTAACAGAATGAAACCACTACTACCACAGATCGTACTGAACATGAACATCATGTTATACTCAAGAAATGTAGGCTAACAGGAAACTTCTTTGATTTCACATGGCTGCTAGGCAATATCCCCTGTCCTTATGAACCCTGCTTGCACCAAAGGCTCTCTGATGTATTCAGTGCTATTAATTAGGTCTGCAGCCTGAGCACCCCGTGCTATTGTACCTAATAACTGCTTTAAAAACTCAAAGAATAAAGTAACCCATTGCTTGCATCCTTTTGTGTTTGTGATCCCCTGCCAAAAGAACCAACGCAGGATGAACAGTCCCTGGACTGAAAGGGCTGTATCAACTCTGGACATCCTCACTACCCCAGACTTGGCCCAGAGGCATGGAACTTCCTATCCTGGGCAACAGAAACCTTAGACCCTAAGGAGGCTCGCCTGGCATCGTTTCTGATGCCTTTCCAACCCCTGGAAAAGACCTTTTTATTTACCTGGGCCAGCCAACATGTTACTGCACCTGAACCTTAAGATCATCTTTAGGAGTCCTTCCTGTAAGCCCCTGCCAAAGGAAGTGAGGCGGGTGGCTACCAGGAGGAGGGCCTTTTCTGCTGTGGCACCCTGGCTGTGGAATAAATATAAAATTCAATAGAATTTTTTTTAATGAAAGGAATGGAAAAGCAGTTGTAATGCATGGGATAGGGGCTGGAGGGAGGGGAAAGAGAAATGTTAGTTTTGGGCCATTGCCAGAAGGAAAGCTGTTAGCTCAAAGCAGAGAAAAAGTAAAGCTTGCAATTTGGCAGATGAAGGACATGCCCTAATTCAAAATATGAGAATAGTTTGCCTCCTATAAATCCTCTGCGTTCGTGTATATATGGCGATAATTAAGCATAATGATACTTGAAGAAGAGGATTTCTCAAAACGGGATTAACAATCCGGATTCCTGTTGTGTGATGTGTGATAATTAGTTTAGTTACAATTGTTATATCAGGAGTGTTAACCTTTTTGGGATTTATTGATTTGTGACAATTAGCTTAGATATATTTGTTACATTAGGAGTGTTTATTCCTTCGACACATACTGATTCACCCTTGTTTCATACACAAGGGGTTAAGCTTGTTAGCATGTTAATGTTATTGTTTGGTGATTATTGGCTTAATTGATGTAATCATCAACAGTGCTGATTATTGGCTTAATTGATGTAATCATCAGTAGGTGATTAAATAATAGATATGTCATTATTTATAATAGTCATATATGTGATAAAAGAATTTACTATTGTGAAATAAATCTCATTAGTCTTTGTAAAAAAAGTCATTAATTCAGCGGTTGTGTGCCAACGGCACCTGTTTGCAGATACTTATATTACATAATCATGCACTGAACTTCTGCTCATCAAGGGGCCAGCCAAGGATTTAGGGCTACTGGAAGTCTTATTCTTAGATGCCTCCAACATTGGGAATAGCCTTTTAAACTTATCTTGGCAGTCCTAAGTAGCAGCTGGCTGTTTTGTTCTCTCTCTCTGTCTCTCCACACACGGACACGCACACACACACACACACACACACACAAGCAAGAAAGCTGGGATTCTTAGGAAGGAAGATGAATTCTAATATTCACTGCTTTTTCTGTAGGTTTCTGCTGCTCCCTTTTCTCGTGCCTTGCAAACCTATTTGTGTGTCTCCGGGTTGCTATTGAGTGAGTCGTTCCGGCTCTGCTGTGGCTCTCTCTACAAGCGCCTGCTGCCCTTTCACAGTTAGAGAGAATTGATAGCACGGTGTTGCCTAGCAATCTACACTGAACTGCAGCAATAAACGGAGCCTTCTCCCCCACCCTTCCATGCTTCTCAGGGAGCAGCAGCATGGGACAGGCACTAGCAGCAGCAGCTATCAGGGCTCCCGTGGCTATTTCAATTAAGTTGTAAGACTAGGTCTGCCTTTGTGTGAAGTGACCCTGGTATTTTAATGGCCTAGTGGGGATAGAACAGCACCGGCTCCAGTGCAGCCGCTGGGGGGCAAATAGGTTGGAAAAGCAACAGCGGTCCACCCAAACGATAAGTATTGTTACCAGATGTCCCGTGCACGAAACCTTTCTGAATGCCACCACTTCGGCACTTGCACTCTTGGATTCGGGTTCAGGATCCAGGCTTTTCCCACCACGGAGTGACTCTTACACTCCCGAAGTCTGCAAATCTGAAGCCATTTGCTATGGACTAAGCCCCATCGGACACAGTGGGACTTACTCCCCGGTAAACCTGCAAAGGATTGCACTGCAGGTGATCCACACGGACTAAAATCCAGATATTCGGTGGCTTCTGTGCTCAACACACTTCTAGCATGCCAGCAGGGGCACCCTAGACCAGCTGCTGCCAGCAACTGGTACCCTCAACTGGTACTAATTGTACCCTCAAACCCTAGGTTTTGGTAAACTGGGAAGCATTTTGCCCCTATTTTCTGTTTAATGAAATGACAACCCCCCCCCCCCCCCGCATCTTTGGAAGCAGAAATATTATCATTTCTAATAAAAACACGCCCCCAAATGGTGTGTGTGTGTGTTTAGTAAGCCCTGTATCAGCACAGAGGGCCTGATAAAAACAACAGAGATGAGACCATCCATCTGCTCTGCAAAAGAACAGAAGTTTTATCCTCAATGCCCACGGGAGGTCCCTGGAAGGAGAGTCCTGCTTATATCTTCTAGGGCGACATGTCCAACAAGGCACCGCCAGCCCTCACCCCACCCCGACTCTGCTCTCTGAGGACAAAGGAAATGGCTGCTCTTACTCCCTGGTTCCCACTGGGGAACAGCAGCGGAGCAGGAGTATATTCCGTGTGGCCTGAGGGAAGACCGGGTCCCAATGGCGGACGGGAGAGGCCTGACGTCGGCTCACCCTCCGCCGGTGGGTGCACCAACATAGCTTCAGTCATATTCCCTCTGTACGCGTATGATGGGAGTCAAAATGATGATATCCTCGCTATTTTATTTGTATTTTCCCCCCTCCCTCGAATTTGGTGCCCCACTTAACTCGGTGCCTTAGGCAACTGCCTAGTTTGCCTACATAAACAGGCTGCCTCTGCATGCCAGTACTTCACATGGCATGTCCCAAACCACACCAGCCACAATCTGTCCCATGTTAGACTACTTTACACCACTGAAGCAGCAATCCTATGCACACTTACCTAAGAGGATGTCAGTGGCGAGGTGGCGCTGGGGCTACAGTGGGAGGGGCAATTGAAAAGGGCCCCCTCCACAAGGATGCGCTTTTGCGCCCGTTTGTGGTATTATGCGCACTATCGCGGAGGCGCATTTACGCCTCATCCCTCTGCACGGGAGGCAGCGAGAGGCGTTGAAGCGCATTATCGCTTTTCTCCGACGCGCGTTTTAATTGTTCACATGCGGGGCTTCGGGAGGAGGAAACAGACATTTTAATTCGCTTTTTGCCTAAAGCCAACCCCTTTCCCAGCCCTCCCTTCCTGTACTCCACCCACAGGAATGTACCTGCCTGCCTACGTAATTTCGGGTTACCTGGCAACCAGATGGGAGGGGGGGAGAGGGCAGAGCTGAGCGGGGGGAAAAAAATGCCTTCAGGTTACGCGCACCTTCGCGCGCGTGCATATGCATACAAGCACGTGATCAGAGCCAACCCCTTTCCCAGCCCTCCCTTCCTGTACTCCACCCACAGGAATGTACCTGCCTGCCTACGTAATTTCGGGTTACCTGGCAACCAGATGGGAGGGGGGGAGAGGGCAGAGCTGAGCGGGGGGGAAAAAATGCCTTCAGGTTACGCGCACCTTCGCGCGCGCGCATATGCATACAAGCACGTGATCTGAGTTTCGTCGACCCTTGAGTTCATTTACCTAGGCGACACCAGAGAAGCAAGTTTGGTTCCCCTTTTCTCTTTCTGAAACGCCATTTTGAGCTGGACGGGAAGAGAAGGCGAGATGGCTCCTACCTCGATTTCTCGTTCCCTCGTGTATGCAATTCAACTTATGATCGCAAATATGCATTTTACATTGACTTGCCTAAGGAGAACGATTCAACGGAGAAGAAGAAGAAGAAGAATCATCATGAGAATGCTCCAAGAGAACAACTCATATCTTTTAAGGCTCCAACAAGATAGGCTCCAAGAGAATTTATTATATGTTCCTTTGATGAAACAACAGAGACCAAGAAGATGGTGGTGCTTCCCCAGGAGTCGTGACTGGTGGGAAAACGATGTTCTAGCCCTCTGGGGTGATGAGCAGTGGCTAGAGAACTTTAGGATGACCAGAGCAACCCTTTTCCAGATTGCAGACCATCTTCGGCCATTTCTAGAACGTCGCAATACGAACATGAGGGAAGCCATTCCAATGGTGAAGCGCGTGGCCATCTGTATATGGAGGCTAGCAAATCCTGGTGGTTACCGGGTGGTGGCTCAGCAATTTGGGATCGGTAGAACAACGGCAGCCATGATCGTTGTGGAGGTCTGCCTAGCCATGGAGCATGCGCTTCTGAGAAAAACAGTTTGCCTTGGCAATGTTCCAGAGGTGAGTCTTGTTTTTTATTATTTGGGATAGGAAAAGATGGGCTAGGCTGTTATATAGGTGGCCAAATGGAACTTGATCATTGTATCTCAAGCATGCCAGCCGATGAAGCAGTAATGATTTATTTTCCATTATTTATGTTTTCTCTCTCAGATCATGAGTGGATTTTCCAAACTGGGCTTCTTTCATTGTGTTGCAGCCACAGATGGATGTCACATTGAAATTGCCTGTCCTCCTAGGCAAGGCCCTGACTACATAAACCGGAAACGCTTTTTTTCCATGCTCCTTCAAGGCACAGTGGACCACCGTGGGCGATTCATGGATGTGGAAATAGGTTGGAGTGGGAGAAATCACGATGCCCATGTCTTCAGGAACTCTGCGTTCTTTGAGGCCATGGAAGCTGGTGTCTTCATCCCAGGGAACCCTACCATTACTGTTAATGACGTGCAGATTCCTCCACTGGTGGTGGCTGATTCCGCTTACCCCATTCGGAAGTGGCTGATGAAACCTTACGGCGGAGCCCTGGACCAGCAAAAGCAACATTTCAACCACTGTCTGTCACGGGCGAGGAATGTTGTTGAATGTGCCTTTGGAAGGTTAAAAGCACGGTGGAGATGCCTGTCGTCCAGGATAGAACTCGCTGAAGAAAACGTCATTTCTGTGATATCTGCCTGTGTCATTCTACACAACATTTGTGAAAGTCAAGGACATGATGTTGCATTGGATCTCCACGAAGCAAGGCAAATTGAACTGGCAACCCTGGGTGCCCCGCTGCCAATGGGGCATGAGGAAATTCAAGAAAAGGCTGCTGGGGAAAAGGTCAGAGATGCCTTAAGAGGCATGCTTTGGTCTCTGCGTGGGCAGAACCCCTAGGGAGGTGAGTGTTCAGTGCCAAACCCCTGTGCCAAACTTGTGTAAGCCATGTTTTCCCTAACTTTACTCTATTTGCTCTATTTCAGCAAGTCACAGGAAGGAAGCATGTGTCAAGACCTGCTAGAAGCATAAACCAATAAGGAAAGTGCATAAACAAATCAGGAAAGTTTCCGCATAAAGGCTTCATGGCCTGAGAATGAATGAATGAATGAATGTGTAGAGGGTGGGATATTGTTATTACATCCTATGCTAAAACAATCCATCTCTAAATTTCCCTTAGAACATAGCATAGAGAGAACTGCAGGGGATCAAAGACGGTGTCGTGTGGAACCTCTGTGATGTGACCAGACCAGAAGGCAACCGCTTCCTTTTTCTGGATCATTCATTCCATTCTTCAAGCAAAAGCCAAGTCCCGCTCCAGGCAGCACTGACTGTGTTTATTCTTTTTTCATCAAGAAGAAGCTGCATTAGGAAATGAGACTACTTATAGACAATCCCTTTAGAATATGTGAATTTTATTTTCTATGTTGATTTCGCTTTTACATTGCTGTTTTGAGATGTTCAGTGACTTCAAAGTAACGTATGTTTCTTTCAATGTGTAATGCAATGCTGTTGCAAATGCTGTTAATTTTATTTTCTTTGCTGATTTTTCTTTTACATTGCTGTTAGTAATTAGATATTGTTATGAGATGTATGTTCATAATAATGTGACTTTCAACTATGTTTCTTTCAATGTCAAATTAAATGCTGTTGTAAATGCTGTTAATTTTATTTTCTATGCTGAAATTGTTGTTGCCATATTGCCATATTGTTGTTGCCATATTAAAAAGTGCTTATTTTAAAAATGCTTATCCTAAATAAAATATGTTCCTACAATTCCTAGACAATAAGACTTCAGGTAACCCAACACACATATGCAGTACAGTGAACATTGCAGAAGGGCAAGTAACAGGACCACAGCCCATCCATGTCTACCTCACAGGGTTGTTTTTTTGAGAATAACATAGTACCATCTAGTCAATAACATTCTCAGGTTTTCAGTTCAGGACACCCAAAGGTACATTCAGGACACCCAAAATTGTTGTTGCCATATTAAAAAGTGCTTATTTTAAAAATGCTTATCCTAAATAAAATATGTTCCTACAACTTGACAATGTTGATAGTAGTATTCCTAGACAATAAGACTTCAGGTAACCCAACACACATATGCAGTACAGTGAACATTGCAGAAGGGCAAGTAACAGGACCACAACCCATGCCTACCTCACAGGGTTGTTTTTTTGAGAATAACATAGTACCATCTAGTCAATAACATTCTCAGGTTTTCAGTTCAGGACACCCAAAGGTACATTCAGGACACCCAAAACACATCTGGTAACTTTCCCACTGCTCCGAACAAACGCGACAGTGTTTAATCACTTACGCGCGGTTCGGGAATGGTGGTTTGACGGTTCCGCGCGCATGCGCGCAACCGCTAAACCGGTCCGCGGAAACATCGCAAACCGGAAGTGAGGCCTACACTTCCTCACAATCCTTCAAGATGCCTAGAGGGAGGTATTGGGGGGATGCGGAGGTCCGCATATTATTGGCCTTCCTCCTCCAATCCTCCCTCGTTGGAAGGATTGTCAGGAGCAGCAGCCTCCCGACTATGAGGCTGTTTAGGAGGGCGGCTGCTGCTCTCCAGAGAAACGGCTTTGTCCGCACTGCCCTGCAGTGTCGGACTAAATTTAAATATGTGAAGGCCAGCTTTTATAGGGCCATTACTGGCCATGGCGAGCATCCCCCCTTCCGTCAGCGTCCACCCTATTTCGGTCAATTCCGGGAGCTGTGGCGGAAGGCGGGGAGACCAAGCCCTGAGGAGAGGCTGACCGCAGGTGAGTGAGTGCATTAGCATTCTGCCCACTGCTCATTGTATATTCTCTGGTGGATGTGCAGGTTGGGGGGGGGAAGCCCCAAAAACTATGACCCCTGACACAATGAGGCTTTAAGGTGGATTCCAGCATTCATCTTGGGGTGGGACTAGATGCCCTTCAGGGACCCTTCCACATTTTAATGTTATTTCCCTTTTTCCCTTCCCTCTTTTTCTTAGCCCAAAACAGGAGGGCGGAAGAGGCGGCTCCGTCTCCCGAAGTGGAGGAGGTTGGGGGGACTTCTCCTCCTCCTCCTCCTTCTCCTCCTTCTCCTCCTCGGATGACCCTCCGCAGAAGGGCACGTAAGTTAAATGCAAGCCAGATTAATTAGGAATACTATTTTTGCCCAGCGTACTTTAATAATATTATTAATATTAATAATTGTAATGATATATGTATTTATTTATTAATTAACAGACTCTCCCAACGGATCGAGGCGGGGAACACCATGATAGAAACTTAAAATAACATTTTTTTTCCAATTTTGAAGGGATACTCAGTCCATCGCCATCGCCGTCTGCGGAGGAGGTGGAGGAGGAGGTGCAGGAAGAGGAGGAAGAGGAGAATGCACCCCCACCTGTCTCACCTGCTGCTGTGTCTCCAGCAGGTAATAGAAGTTCCATTGCTTTGTATAATGTAGAGTACATTGAGCATATAAAATCCAGGTCAGGGCTCCTGTATCTGTAACAGTTGTAGAGAAAAGGGAATTTCAGCCAGTGTCATTTGTATGCAATTAGTTCCTGGTGAAATCCCCTCTTCATCACAACAGTTTAACCGACCTGGATTTTATGTGGTCACCCTATTGTACAGTACAGGACTAATGGTTTAAATTTTTAATTAAAAAATGAAAAACTATATTTACATTCCTGTAAATTGAATCGCATTGAATAGCCAATGTCATTGAGTGGTACATCTTGAACTGTTTTTCTGTTGGTTATATTATATGATTTTAAACACTTTTTTTTTCTTACCATCCCATGCAGTTCCCACTCAGGAGGAGCGGCTGGAGAGCCTAGAAAACGCCGTGGGAGGCATGCAGCAACGCATGTCCTCCATTGAGGACAAGCTAGACCGCATCCTCAATAAATTGTAAATAGTTGAAAATAATATTGTAAATAGTTGAAAATAATATTTGTTTAAAAAACTAAATCTTTATTTTTGTTACTAAAACATTGTTTTGGTTTTCCTTAGCATTTTCAGGTTGGTGCAGTATTAAGGAGGGATGCCTAACTGTTTTAATAATAGATAGGAAGCACAGTCCCAACCACACAGTGAGATATGAAAACTATATTTCAATGGTTAAATACAACATAAATAACAGCAAAAAATACCATAATTAACAGCAAATAACATAACAATTACATAAATAACAGCAAAAAATACCATAATTAACAGCAAATAACATAACAATTACATAAATAACAGCAAAAAATACCATAATTAACAGCAAATAACATAACAATTACATAAATAACAGCAAAAAAAAACCATAATTAACAGCAAATAACATAACAATTACATAAATAACAGCAAAAAAAACCATAATTAACAGCAAATAACATAACAATTACATAAATAACAGCAAAAAAAACCATAATTAACAGCAAATTATTAACAATAACATAAAACATGTATTCTAAGGGGAGAACTTTAAGGGTTTTTTTACCTCCCGTGCCGTGCGCTTTATGCTTGGCTCACCTTGAAGTGGTGATGATGAGCGCTGTGGGGGTACTGTATGGGAGCACGGGAGCAGTGATTCGTCCAAGTCTTTGGTTAAAATGTCATTCTGGGGATTTTGCAACTGGGCAGACTGGGGGTGTTGCACCCTGACTTTACGTTTCTTCTTAGCCAGGCATTTTCTCCCCTCACCCTCTCCTGAGTTCCCACCTAAGTCATTTGGCTTAGAGCTGGTCCCCTCCATACTGTCAATAGCCAACCGTCTTTTTATTGGCTGGCGTTTTCCATGGCTAGTAGATGATGGGTTGGCTGTATGGGTTGATCTTCCCGGTTCTTCCTGTTGCACCACCGTCACCAGCTTCTCCATCGTGACACATTGTCTTTCTAGAATTCTGAGAAGGGCATCTTGATTTCTTTGGTCCCTTGCATCTTCTGTTTTCAAATAGTCCAACATCTGGTCATTTTTCTGCAACATCTGCTCATGCATCTGCAAGAGGTTTGCGTTGTGTGCAGAGGCATGCTCCAGAATGCGGTCTGTGTCCCTGCTGCGTGGGGGTCTTCTGTTTCTGGCCATTTCCAGGCGCGTTGCAGGCGAGAGTGCTGACTTTTGGATGGGATGTCTCCTTCCTTCATCTGTACCTGAAGGGAAAGGGCAAAGTTTAGTGTGTTTAAAAATCATTTATTACATGTCCAGCCTGTACCATGGGTTCTCTCGCACCCTCATCCTGAAGATGAGAATGTCCTTTCACACATTTATAAGAATTGCAGGACTGAAACTTTATCAAGCAAATAACATCGGCTGTACTTACTCGCTCCTGCTGCAGGATGGTGGAGATTTCTGGCCCTCAAATCTGCGTGGTCACTGGTTTCCGACGCACTGGTGTAACCGCTGCTTCTGTAGGCTGCCGTGGAAGAAAAAGAAGAGCTATTAGGAGGTTTCATCAATAGGCACAATCACAAACCTCCCTCCTTTTGAAATGGGGGTGGTTGTTCAAAATGGCTGCCTGCCCCTTATCCTTTTTCCCCCCCGCCCTGGAGAGACCAGAGAAACGCTGGGTAGCTAGAGGAGATCTCTCCTGCCCTCTCCTGCCCCACCCGCTCACCCGCATCTGCCTGCCCCATTTTAGAATACAATTTTTTATTCCATGGAACACAATATTAAGTTGTAAAGTTAAGAGTCTTCCAATAGGCACAATCACAAACCTCCATTTTAAATAGGGGGGGGGGTTGTTTGTGTGTTCAAAATGGCTGCCTGCCTAGGCTGACCACATGAAAAGGAGGTCAGGGCTGACCACATGAAAAGGAGGTCAGGGCTCATGTAACTTTAACAGTTGTACAGAAAAGGGAATTTCAGCCGGTGCCGTTTGTATGCATGCAGCACCTGGTGAAATTCCCTCTTCATCACCACAGTTAAAGTTGCAGGCAGTATACTACAGTGACCACATGAAAAGGAGGTCAGGGCTCATGTAACTTTAAGTGCTGTAGAGAAAAAGGCTGAAATCCCTCCCATAGACCACAATTTCTGGTCCCATGCACCCCAGAAATTAGCCCAGTACTTACACGGTGGTGCTGGTGCAGGATGCTGCTGGAGATTTCTGGCCCTCAAATCTGCGTGGTCACTGGTTTCCGACGCACTGGTGGAACCGCTGCTTCTGTAGGCTGCCGTGGAAGAAAAAGAAGAGCTATTAGGAGGTTTCATTCCAATAGGCACAATCACAAACCTCCATTTTAAATAGGGGGGGGGTTGTTTGTGTGTTCAAAATGGCTGCCTGCCTAGGCTGACCACATGAAAAGGAGGTCAGGGCTGACCACATGAAAAGGAGGTCAGGGCTCATGTAACTTTAAGTGCTGTAGAGAAAAAGGAATTTCAGCCGGTGCCGTTTGTATGCATGCAGCACCTGGTGAAATTCCCTCTTCATCACCACAGTTAAAGTTGCAGGCAGTATACTACAGTGACCACATGAAAAGGAGGTCAGGGCTCATGTAACTTTAAGTGCTGTAGAGAAAAAGGAATTTCAGCCGGTGCCGTTTGTATGCATGCAGCACCTGGTGAAATTCCCTCTTCATCACCACAGTTAAAGTTGCAGGCAGTATACTACAGTGACCACATGAAAAGGAGGTCAGGGCTCATGTAACTTTAACAGTTGTACAGAAAAGGGAATTTCAGCCAGTGTCATTTGTATGGAATTAGTTCCTGGTGAAATTCCCTCTTCATCACCACAGTTAAAGTTGCAGGCAGTATACTACAGTGACCACATGAAAAGGAGGTCAGGGCTGACCACATGAAAAGGAGGTCAGGGCTCATGTAACTTTAAGTGCTGTAGAGAAAAAGGAATTTCAGCCGGTGCCGTTTGTATGCATGCAGCACCTGGTGAAATTCCCTCTTCATCACCACAGTTAAAGTTGCAGGCAGTATACTACAGTGACCACATGAAAAGGAGGTCAGGGCTCATGTAACTTTAAGTGCTGTAGAGAAAAAGGCTGAAATCCCTCCCATAGACCACAATTTCTGGTCCCATGCACCCCAGAAATTAGCCCAGTACTTACACGGTGGTGCTGGTGCAGGATGCTGCTGGAGATTTCTGGCCCTCAAATCTGCATGCTCACTGGTTTCTGACGCACTGGTGGTACCGCTGCTTCTGGAGGCTCCTGCCATGGCAGAAAAAGATGAGCTTTTAGGAGGTTTCATTGACATAGCCCTATACTTACTCGGTGCTGCTGCAGGATGCTGCTGGAGATTTCTGGCCCTCAAATCTGCGTGCTCACTGGTTTCTGACACACTGGTGGTACTGCTGCTTCTGTAGGCTGCCGTGGAAGAAAAAGAAGAGCTATTAGGAGGTTTCATTCCAATAGGCACAATCACAAACCTCCATTTTAAATAGGGGGGGGGTTGTTTGTGTGTTCAAAATGGCTGCCTGCCTAGGCTGACCACATGAAAAGGAGGTCAGGGCTCATGTAACTTTAACTGCTGTAGAGAAAAAGGCGGGAATCCCTCCCATAGACCACAATTTCTGGTCCCATGCACCACAATGTTGTGTCCAATGCCCCCCTTTCCCCCTCCCCCCCCCATAAACCCAGCCTAGATCATTGGGAACTCCCTTCCTTCCATGATGTCTGACCTCAGAAATTAGCTAGGCCTGTACTTACTCGGTGCTGCTGCTGCAGGATGCTGCTGGAGATTTCTGGCCCTCAAATCTGCTTGCTCAATGGATTCCGATGCACTGGTGGTACTGCTGCTTCTGTAGGCTCCTGCCGTGGCAGAAAAAGAAGAGCTTTTAGGAGGTTTCATCAATAGGCACAATCACAAACCTCCCTCCTTTTGAAATGGGGGTGGTTGTTCAAAATGGCTGCCTGCCCCTTATCCTTTTTCCCCCCCGCCCTGGAGAGACCAGAGAAACGCTGGGTAGCTAGAGGAGATCTCTCCTGCCCTCTCCTGCCCCACCCGCTCACCCGCATCTGCCTGCCCCATTTTAGAATACAATTTTTTATTCCATGGAACACAATATTAAGTTGTAAAGTTAAGAGTCTTCCCAACCCAACAAAAGAAACAGTCTATACCTTCAGGTTCTTCGTTTCCAATATCTTCTGGTGTCTCCAATTCTAAAAGGGGAAAACATCAGATGTGAGCTATAGGCATGAAATAGAAGGAAGAACGAGATTTTTTAAAAAATGGCAATTACAATCAATGTACCTCCGGGAGAGTAGGGCGTTCCAAGGTAGTCCTCCACATCTATTGTTTGAAGTTCACTGCTGAACAGTTCTTCTGAGCCTTCTGAGAGCGGGAAAGCCAGGGGGGAACTTACTGGGGGAGCAGCAGCAGGTGCTTGGACACGATGGATGTTCAGACTCCTGCCCACGCGATTTGGTTGAATAGTAGCATCCCCCCGAAAAATGCTATGAAGCTCCTCAAAAAAGGGGCAGGTGGCAGCATCATTTCCTGATCGTGAATTATGATTCACGACCCTGCGATATTCCTGCCTCATTGCCTTTGCCTTCGTCCTGCACTCCTTCGCTGTACGGATATGGCCCCTTCTTTGCATTTCCTGAGCAATGGATTCATAGGCATCGAGGTTCCTATGGCTGGCATTCAGTTGAGCTTGAACTTTCTGCTCCCCAAAAATGTCCAGAAGGTCGAGAATCTCTGCCTTTTTCCAAGAAACTCCCCTTCCTGGAGCAGCCATTTCGGTAGGTGGAAAAGGTGTAGAGGAAATAAATCAGGATGCAGTAGTCTCTCTGGCGTCGCGAAGTTAAATGAGGTCAACGGTCGGATCGCGCGCACGCGCTTATATGCATAGGCGCGCGACCACACCTGCGCCTCCAGCCAAACCGTTGGGTGAGCACACCCGCGCGGCTGCGCATAACCTGAGGGCTTTTTTTCAAATCTCCCGCCGGAAATCCCTTCCCTCTCCCCGCCCATCTCGTCAAAACCCGCCCTCTACCTGCTCACACCTCTCCGAAAATGCGCTTCGCTGAAAAACTGTACACATGGTCATAACGCGCTTTACATCCCGCCGCAAAATAAAAGTCGCTATTTAACGCGCATTCGATAATGCGCATAATCCGGGAGATAACGCGCCTGTACGCCCGTTTTGCGCTCCGCTCGTGTGTAGGTAAAATTTATAATGAGCCTTCAAGGCTCATTAAACGCCCCGTGTGGAGGAGGCCAAAGACTCCCTCCCCACTTCCTGGGGAGCGTCTTGAGAAAGGACTCTGCTCAGGGAACGCTCCTGCCGGCACAAGAGGAAGCTGAATCCAACTCCAGGTACCTATCCGCACTTCTCATTGAAATGAACGGAGAAGCCATTCTGGCTGGAGCAACTCCATCTAGGCTGACCAGATAACATCCAGGTCAGGGCTCCTGTAACTTTAACAGTTGTAGAGAAAAGGGAATTTCAGGCAGTGTCATTTGTATGCAATTAGTTCCTGGTGATATTCCCTCTTCATCACAATAATTAAAGTCGCAGGGGCCCTGCCTTCTTTTGTATATGGTCACTCTAGTATAGTGCTTGCAGCTTTAACTGTTGTGATGAAGAGCGAATATCACCAAGAACTAATTGCATACAAATGACACTGGCTGAAATTCCCTTTTCTCTACAACTGTTAAAGTTACATGAGCCCTGACCTGGATTTTATCTGGTCACCCGACATTTACCCACAGGAACTTTGGCTTCTTTGGAACAATTGGTGGCCTCTTCCTTTTGAACCCAAAATATGAAGGCTAGGGAAAAGAAATTAGATTTCTAAACAGCATTTTAATAATGCAAATAAATTAAAATCCAACTTCGGGCAACATGGCAGGTTGTAGGAAAGGAAAGGATAAGTTTGTGTGAAACAGCATTTGACACCTCTAGTTAGTACAATTGCCATTATGACATCCCCCTCACACACGCACACACACCGTTCAGTGTGTTGATGATTAAGACAGCCACCTGGTTGGTTTATTGATTATCCCATTCCAGAGTTAGGAAATGAACACACTAAGGTCCGCTCTACAAGGATTCGCTTTTGCGCCTGGTTAGGCGATTATGCGCATAATCGCTAAAGCGCATTTACACCTAATACCTCTGCACGAGAGTCGGGGAGAGGCGGCGAAGCGCATTAAGGGATGACCAAAATGCGCTTTACAAGTCGTTAATGCGCATAAGCGCTTATTCACATAGTCAAAATGCGCTTTAACGGACAGAGCAAAATAAAACTCGCTGCTTAACGCACATTCGATAATGCGCATAATCGGAGAGATAATGCGCCTCTACGCCCGATTTGCGCTCCGTTCTTGTAGAGGTAAAAAAATTTAAGCGCCTTGAAAGAGCTTTAAACCTCTCTTGTAGAGGCAGCCTAATATTTTTGCCCCTCTGGGATAGGCATCCATTCTGGTTCTGAGCCATTGCATTTTACGTTTTTTTTACATACACAGATAAATTGGTTCCACAATGATTGCAGAGCACTGACAACATGCTTCCTGGGTAAGGAACATTTTCTCTCATTTCAGACACCCTTCATTTATAATTTCCCACACTGCTAAATTTTGCAGCTGTTATTGTTTGCTTTGGGCTTCCTTCTAAAGATCCTGGGGCAAACTTTTAAAATAATTAGCAGTGTGTGCTGGATAGGACTATTGCCTTGGCATTGCTCAGTGTATTCAACAAGTAACATGACACTCCAAGAGGCACTCATAGAATATTGAAACCTTGATGTTTAATTAGGACTATTAATTGCATCTTATTTTGTGTCTCTGTGTGTGCTTGTGTTTTTACTAATTGCTGCTTTGTGTTTTTGATAGTTGTAGGTTGATGCTAATTCTGCTTGCCCACTAGAAGAGGTTACCAATTTTATTTATTACTTAACAAATGTTGTCAGGGGGACCATATGGAAAGGAAGACAGGGCTCCTGCATCTCTAACAGTTGTATAGAAAAAGAAATTTCAGCAGGTGTCATTTGTATGCATGCAGCACCTGGTGAAATTCCCTCTTCATCATAACAGTTAAAGCTGCAGGAGCCCTGCCTAGCTTGACCAGATGCAAAAGAGGGCAGGGCTCCTGCAGCTTTAACTGTTGTGATGAAGAGGGAATTTCACCAGGTGCTGCATGCATACAAATGACACCTACTGAAATTCCCTTTTCTATGCAACTGTTAGAGATGCAGGAGCCCTATCCTCCTTTTCTTGTGGTCACCCTAAACGACACACAACCCTATCACCCTCTTCAGGTATCCACCGAAGAGTGGTTAACTGTAAGCATGGAGGAAGCTGGAGATATGTCCTCTGACCCCAGTCCTTCCACTACCAACCTGTGGGGAAAGTCTGCAAAGGGCACTGCAGCCACATTTGGCTGATGTGGCCAGAGAGCCCCACATGATCAGGAATCCTGATAAGCCAGGGTTCTTGATCGTGCAGAGCAGTGTAAGCGCATTCAGCTGAACATGTTTACATTGCCCTTGCAGACCTCTCCGGGAGGTCAGGAGTGGCAAGGGCAGGGCCTGGACATGCCTCCCAGATCCCTCCATGTTTACTAGGGTTCCCTAATACAAAACTCTTGCACAGGGAAGAAACATGTGATAGAAGCTAAGTACATGCAACCTATGGCCATTATGTCATGTCCTCCCACAAGGAGCATTGGGTTGGGACAACTCAGCCAGTTCTGTGTCTAGACAACCACCTTCTCCCAATATATAATTTTGTCCCTTCCTTTAAACATTTTTTTTCCTCATTCTCTTTATGAATCTTGGAGAAGCTTGTACAGTTACTGATTTAGAGAAGTTGAATCTCTTACACTCCCGCTGTTTGGGAAACTGTCTGCTGCACTTATTACTAGTATAAATCTACAGCATAGGCATCCTCGCCTGCTCTGTTCTTTTCTCAGTGGTAGTAATGGCAAAAGCTTCATTAAGTCCAAAGGGAGCAAAATCTGGCTCAAAGTTCGTAGCAAGTGATTTATGGCTTCCACTTGCCTTATCCTTCAAGCCGTTAAAAAATCACAAAGCAACAGTCACTGCTCTGTAAGTACATGACTGTATAATCCAATTGGGATAATGCTAGCCTGAAGATAGCAGCAGGCTTTAATAACAACCTCATTATATTCTACATTACCGATTAACAGGACACCTTAGGAATCAGTCATGGTGCCCGCTGATCTTCATTGCTTTTCTGTAACTATCCCTTGATAGTGATGGGGTGGGGTGGGGGAGAAAGAAAAGACGGCAAATTGCCATACACTGATGCTGATTCTTCCATCCTGCGCAGATTTCAAGTTGAGGCACTTGCAAAGTGCTATTGTCCTTAATTCCAATGTTTGTTCATGTAAACATTCAAACAGAAATTACTCCAGGACCCAAACTGGCACCGACATCCAATACATATTCACCATCCTGCCACCCCAGCCATTGAAGGCCCAGTGTGGGTGGAATCCAGGTTTGCCAGGCTGCAACCTGGGCCAGACCTACACCAAGCAGGATAAAACACTTTGAAAACATTTTGAAAACTAGATGGAGTATGTCCTGGGTCCCAACAGTTGTCAAAACTGTTATAAACAGTTTCAGAGCAGTAGTGTAGATCCTGCCCTGTAGAACATTCATATACATTTCAGTGTGAGAAGAGATCAAGCTTCTCTAGCCAATTCCTTCCTCATTCCTGTCATCCTCCCCTCCCACTGCTGTGTGGAACATACCTGATGTCCTGCCTATTATAGCAGCGAGGGGGGGCAGTTGTCAGGACTGCTGAGGAGAAGGTACAGCTGCTTTCTCTGCTATTGAAAGAGTGAGCAATTTGTGGCCCTTCAGATGTTCTGGCCTGCAACTCCCATCATCACTCACCATGGGCTAGGTGGCTCTGGCCAGTGGGAGTTTCACATTGCCCACCCTTGTTTTACTCAATGAATTTTAGATGTATGAATGTTCTGTAGGGTTGCAACCTGTTAACTCTAGTGTAATTTCATGGAGTAAATAACAGAATGGCTCAATTCGTACGACACGATAGTCAATAGTGGGTTGACTAACCCTAACCCTAGGGGGTACTCCCCACACAACATGGTAATAAATAATCAACTGTGGTGTGGATGAGGATCAGCGCTGAGTTGACTATGGCAGCATTCGGATGACACAATAGTCAAAACAACTGACGATTGTTTCCTCCACACCAGTTGTTTATTGTGTCATCCGAATTGAGCCAGTGTGTGTGTTTGTGTGTGTGTGTGTGTGTGTGTGTGTGTGTGAGAGAGAGAGAGAGAGAGAGAAGGGGGTCCTTTCAGTTTGGCTGCAGGCTCATTTTGGTTTCTCCTTTAGCTGATAATGCTGTCTCTCCAGCTCCTCTTCCGCTAAAGCTGAAGGTAAGAAGTAGTGGAGACAGTGGTTAAGTCAGGCCCTGGGTCTAAATATATTACTCTAGTGTTTAATATGCATTTCTGAGCCATGCCTAGGTTTAGTTCACTTATGGTATGTCAAATGGATAATTATTGTCTTCATAAACTATATACAGAATGTGTTACTTTCCCATCCTCCCTCCCGGAACAAACAAAAATAATTTCCTCCTTAAATCTATTCACCTAACACATGTGTTGCACAGCTAAGCACCCTCTGGATCCTTGCCAAAACTCCAGTGCAAGATACCACTGTCTTTAATCATTGCACACTACAATTATAGAGGCCAATATTTTTCATTACCCAATTGGTGCTGATGTTATGTCTGATGTACAAACGAAGAATCTCTTAAACGTTCATAGCTTCCATGCACTCCAGCAGTTAGCTGTCCAAACAGAAAGCATCTCTGCAGAACAGGCTGCTACTGAACAAATACTGCAGAGTAAATGTGTCTAGGGGTTATGCTGCATGGATTCCTCCTAGGATTGTGTCTCTTATGGCCCTCCTGAATACTTTTAAGGAGAAATCACAGAACAACCCCTATGAGCATTGGGCACAATCTACACTACTGCTTCATAGTGGTATTGAAGTGCACTAGTAAATGTTGGGGCACAATCCACATCCCCTATATCACTTTCATAGTGTTATTTCCTGCTTGCTTTTTAATACACATTTGTAATGTTTTGACACAAGGTGTAGATCTGGCCCAGGGCTACACAGGTGTCTGCTGGAGTGGCAGGGGTCATGCACATGGGCATGCGTGCAGAAATGTGAGTACAAAAGCACTCACACACATTCTAGACAGAGGCACTTTTAAAAACCCCAAATGTTCCACCTTTGTTGGACTGTTCCCATTGATAAGTGTTGCACCAAATGTTATTCTACTAACCCCATATACTATGGCTTTGTTCTTGGCAGCTAGAGGGCCATTTCCATTATAGAAATCAGACAAACTTTCCTTTGGCCCAATAATATGGATCATTAATTTCCAGGGGTACAGCTAAACAAGGATAGCAGAGCTATCTGTCTAAGTGGCCTTCATCCCTACTTTCAGGATATGTTTTCCGCTCCCAAACTAGAGTCAGTAAGTTAAGACTGCAATCCTAAGCATACTTATTAGTAAGAAACAACAGTGGGATTTCCTTCTGAGTAAACAAGCATAGGATTGCACTGTAAATCCAATTCAAGAAATACTTTGATGGGCAACTTGATGCTATAGATCCCTTTTGCAAAAGCCTGACAAGCCACTGGCTTTCTTTCTCCAGCCATGTCCAATGTGGTGACTTTTATTACCAGCTAGCCCTACAATGCATGAAAAATCTACTCGGATGAGCAATAATTTTCTACACCATAACTTATTCAGGTTGTTGGTATAAAGCAGTAAAAAATGGGACTCAAAGTACTTTGCAATCACGAAATAACAATCACACTATTTGTAAAGGTTAGCAAACAATTTCCTACCTATAATAAGGGAAGCCAAATTCAATTACAAAGCTGGGAGAAAAGCGTTCACCTACTCTTAAACTTTTTGCCATATTCATAAGAACCTGACATTTCATTGGCAGTCATTAAACAGAAGCCTGAAACATTTATGTATTGTTACCACAAAGTTCAGTATGCACCCAACACATTTGGTGCCAGAGGGCCATTTTCATTTCAAATATGTTAAATTCTTATCGGTCCTGTTGCCTGATAAAATGCCTTTTCTTTCTGAATATATTGTTGAAGCTTTCCAATGGCTGGAGGAAATCCTGTCTTGGAGTGATGCAGTCAGCTGCACACCCATTGCTGCACTGAAGGATTCATTTCCTTACTAAAGAAATCATTGGTGCATCACCTCTGGCAATTTTGCCCCTGTTTGGCAGGAGTCTAACATGGCCCCGGACCCAAGTAGCAACCAAAGGCCGAAATAGACATTACTTTAAATGTGGGTCTAGCAATTATGTCTCTCCACCTCCCCCATTTTTACTCCAGAGTGGGCACAGGAGATCTGATCCAGATCTGAAAAGCCTTCTTACTCCCCACATTAGGGTCCTGATCCAGATTAGTGGCCCTGTGCCTATTCAAAAGTAAAAAAAAAAAAAAAAAGAACAAAGACTTAACTGCTAAACACACACAGGGAAGATATGGGGCCCTTATAATCTTTCCCTTGTGGTGGTGAGCAGAAGGGAATAAAGAGTTTGAGATTGAAAAGGATCATAGAAAAAAACATTAAGCTGTTTCTCTCTACCTGCACCACGGAATGCTTTGAGGTGTCTTTTTTAGTGTGTGTGTGTGTGATAGCCTTCAGGCAGATATAGGAAACATTTTTATTTTGAAGGAAGAGCACTGATGGTTTCTCAGAGCAAGGGGGAGATGTCTTTACGGTGCTGGGATGGTGCTGCTCTGCTGCCAAACCCTGCAGAATTGCTGGTGCGGGGTGGCGGCAAGAAGGGAGACAGCATGGGCTTTCCGGCAGCCTTTAGTCTCATTGGGCCCACCCCTCCCCTTCCAAACAGCTTTTGGCGATCAATGGCAGGTCGCCTTACATCTGAGAATGCCCCTAGAGCAGCACCCGAGCGAGGGCAGACAGGGAAGAGCCACGCTGACCTCGCTCAGGCAGGGAAAGTCGGGATAAATCTCCCGACTTTTCTGCCCCGCACCTTTGGCTCTTTGCCCTGAGGTGGCTCCGAATTGGCATCTGCGTCATATAACCAATGCAGCCCCAATTCGGAACCACCCTGGGACAAAGACAATGTATAGACAGCCCCAAGAAGGTGGGGTTTCTTGTTTTGTCTGTCATTTGCATGCTAAATGAAATGTGATTCTGGAAAGGAGGGGGCCATGAAAAGCAAGATTGGCCAAATGACACTCTGTCCCCTGAAGCACAGCCTGCTGTGACTATCCCTTTTAGTGTTGTCGAGGATCCAGGGATGTGTGTGTCCCTGGGCATACATGCTCTTCCTAAAACATCTTAGGCACACAGTTAGAGTAAGCAAACAAAGCAATGCATGATGTGGCTGGCACAATTTTACACATCTTAGGGAAATGAGTGTGCTTCTGATCACTGGAAAGTGGAATCTGTGGTGTACATGATTTATAAAATATAATACATTATCCACTCTATTTTTTCCCTTATGAGTCAGTAAAGCTAAGTGTATTTGAACTGTAATATATTGATGTTGCCCACTAATTCATCAGGAAGGGAAGCTTTGCTTCACAGTGAGAAATCTTTAGAAGAAACCCTGCGGTTAGAATTCATCACACACCCAGAGCCATTACAAGTCATTAGGTTTTGCACTTACTCAACATATTATGGTAGGTCCAGCAAATTTATCTGATGATAATCTTATTCAATGATTATATTAGAAAGCTTAAAGCTCATTTACTATATACCTGAATTTATTTTATGTTGTTAGTGTCTTAGTATGTGTTATGAACAATAGGACTAGAAATATTTTGGGTTTTTTTAAAGCGACAGTAATTGGCATTACATGAAAATGTTTCACCATCTACTAAGCATTTTCTTAGATTCATACTAGTCCTTCTCAGAGCTGGCTTGGATGTTACATTCACGGTGTAGACTGGCATTCTTGTGTTGAATTTACCAAAGACCCCTCCCACACAGTTGCATCATCTATTAGAATTTATTAGACTTATTAGAGAGCCAGTGGCCCCATTCAGAAGACACCTTAAACCATGGCTTTAACCATGGTGGTTAAGCCAGAAAGCCGGGCCGTGTTCAGAAGACACCTTAAACCATGGCCTTAACCACGGTGACTAAGGGCCAGTGTGGTGTAGTGGTTAGAAACTTGGAACAAGGAAATATGAGTTCCATCATAAAATTCATTGATGGATCTTGGGCCAGGCACTGTCTCTCAGCCTAATGTACCTCACAGTGATATTAGGAGGAGGATTATGGTAGCTTGTGTGTTACCTTGAACTCCTTGGAGGAAGGAAGGAACATAAATGCGAGTAACGATCATAATGGTTCTAATCCACGAAAGTTTATGCTATAATAAATCCCTTTCCCTTTACAGCAGGGGTGTTGAACCTTACAGTTTAAGTTGGCACAAGCATCTTTGTTGTTTTTTCTGCTATAGACTAACACAGCTACAGTTCTTCTTTGGATGACAATAGACTGGATTTCTTGAAGAAGAGCCTATGTGGCTAGAAAAATGTGGGGCACTTCGTTTGGACAACCTATTTTGTCTTCTTTTAAAAAATCCACATTCTGCATCTCCAGAAGGATGATATATTTACCAAGCTGGCTATCAGTTTCCTTACTCTGAATTAAGATGGAGGCTCGAGATGTATGGTAGCAGCATGAATTCTGATCTATGACAGAGCTCATATGGTATTAAATCTGAATATTAAAATGCTGTTCTAACTTTCCTCTGTATAGATATTTAAAATTCTCATTTTTACCATATTGTTCGTTAAATCATGCATTTGACAAAGGTACAGGAGTGACAGTGAAGGAATGGACAGAATGCATGGAAAGAAGCAGAAAGGGGGGATCTTAAAAACTATGATTTAGAAAGTAGCACCAATAAATCACAGAACTGAAATAAGTTTTTTGATGTCTTGAAAGGCGGAGCCGAATCAACAACATTGTCACTGGCTGACCTTAGATAAAACCAGTTGCCCTCTTGTGACAAACCTGCCAAAACATGACACTAAGAAAAGCGTTTAGACAACCAGCTGAATGTGATAGTTTTAGACATGGCCTGACACAATGTATTCATTTCAAGAGATTTTTAAAGTTGCTTTGCCAGGTTCAAGCTCCAATCTTTCAACAGTTCACATCACAATCTGTGCTGCGCCTCAGAGAGGAGAATGTGCCAAATGTGGATCTTCCTCTTCACCACATGGAGGGTAACTCTTTGAAAACTGGCACTGTTCCCGTTCCTTTGGTGTAGACTTTCCAGAGGTCTTTCTACATGGGATTAGCTTAAAATGAACAGACTAGGAGAAGAGGCAATGGGGAACCATACCATTGAATGGAGTCTGCTGCAATTGGGTTTGAGAGCAAGGAGAAGTATATAAGAACATAAGAAGAGCCATGCTGGATCAGACCAAAGGCTGGTCCAGTCAAACATTCTATTTGCACCAAATGCCCCACTGGGAAGCCCACAAGTTCGACATATGTAGCCATCATGAAGAACACCTTCATGCATATCAGCCCCCAAAGCCCTTTGGATACTGAGACAGTATCCAAGGCTCCATGTCTACCTGTGAGAACAACTTAGCTGGTGGGCATAAGGGAGAGAACTTTTGCCCCATGTCTGGGGAATGCAGGTCCCTTCACTGCAGGCCTTTAAAGGTGACCTAAAGCTCTCTACTGCTGCTGTGTTGTGTCTAGCAGAATTTGTACAGATTGTGTGTATGTTGTATGTTTTTGCTGTTTTAATTTTTGTATATTGTTTTTAATTGTTTTTAATCCCAGAGAGCTTTGGCTATGGGGCGGTATACAAATGTAATAAATAAATAAATAAATAAATAAATAAATTTGATCAGGTTGCTGAATGTATGCAAAGCTTTTTAGGTGTAATGATATATTGGCTTTTAGTGTTTATACTGGACTGGATATTGTTGGTTTTCTTTGCATTTTTGCTGGTTTTCATTAGCTATTAATTTTAGTATTACAGCTTTTAGTATTATAGTTTAGTATTATAGAATAATAATACTTTTAATAGTATTTTAGTATTATATTAGTATTATTATTTAATCATTTTTTTTTTGGTATTATGGTTTTACTGCAGGGATGGGGAACCTCTTTCAGCCTGAGAGCCAGATTCCATGTTAAAGAAGTTCTGGGAGGCCATATTCCTGTGATGGACAGGGCTACAGGCAAATGTGGATGGAGCTAAAAAAAAACCCTCACCAAATTCCATTGTTACCAGCTTATAATTGGAAGCATGTATACTCAGAAGTAAGCAGGACAAGCCTCTGCATCTCTGGTCAGAAGCAAGCCGGATAAAACTCCATAAGACGAGGCTCAGAAGGAAGCAGAAATTACTCAGTAGTACTTTCAGATAGCGTTTCTGTTAAAAACTGTGAGCCACATGGCTAATCACACATGAATGGGGCAAGCCTCTGCATGTCTGGATGACTACTCAGAACTAAGCAGGACAAGGCTCTGAAGGAAGCAGGAATTACTCAGCAGTACTTTCAAATAGCATTTCTGTTAAAAAGCATGAGGATTATGTCTAATGACAGGTAGACAGGGCAAGCCTCTGTATGTCTGGGTGACTACTCAGAACTGAGAAGTTCAGTTGGTACAGCTCGAGGACGTGGACAAGGTGCTTGGACAGGTTTGTGCAACCACCTCCATATTGGATCCTTGCCCCTCTTGGCTAATAAAAGCAAGCAGCGTTGGAACAACTGGCTGGGCCAGGGAAGTGATTAATGCCTCTCTGTGAGAGGGAGTGGTCCT
The DNA here is from genome assembly GCA_029215795.1 of Anniella stebbinsi. Taxonomy (NCBI): domain Eukaryota; kingdom Metazoa; phylum Chordata; class Lepidosauria; order Squamata; family Anniellidae; genus Anniella; species Anniella stebbinsi. Next base: position 228,473,296 of record JARDYH010000001.1, read on the forward strand.
AGGCTGCCTGAAAGAGGCAGTAGTGAGACCACTCCTGAAGAAAGCTTCCTTGGACCTGGAAAACTTGATAACTATAGGCCAGTAGCAAATGTTCCATTCCTGGGCAAGGTCCTTGAGTGGGTGGTTGCAGGCCAGCTCCAGACACTCTTGGATGAGACCGATTATCTGGATCCATTTCAGTCCAACTTCAGGCCTGGCTTTGGCACTGAAACAGCCTTGGTTGTCCTGTATGATGACCTATGTTGGGAGAAAGACAGGGGGAGTGTGACTGTATTGATTCTCCTTGATCTCTCAGCGTCTTTCGATACCGTCGACCAAGGTATCCTTCTGGCACGACTGGCTGAGTTGGGAGTGGGAGGAACTGCATTGCAGTGGTTCTGCTCCTACTTGGTGGGTCGGCTCCAGAAGTTGGTGCTTGGGGGACACTGCTTGGCCCCGTAGATCCTCCAGTATGGGGTTCCGCAGAGGTTAGTCTTATCCCCCATGCTGTTCAACATCTACATGACACCGGTGGGTGCGGTCATCCGGAGTTTTGAAGTGCATTGTCATCAGTATGCTGATGACACGCAGCTCTATTTCTCCTTTTCATCTTTATCAGGTGAGGCTGTGAATGTGCTGAACTGGTGCCTGGCTGCGACAATGGACTCGATGAGGGCTAATAAACTGAAACTCAATCCAGACAAGACTGAGACGCTGTTATTGGGTGGTTCTGCTGACTGGTTGGAGGGTTTTCAACCTGTCCTGGATGAGGTTGCACTCTTCTTGAAGGAGCAGGTTCGTAGCTTGGGGGTTCTCCTAGAACCATCTCTGTTACTTGAGGCTCAGGTGGTCTCGGTGGCATGGAGTGCCTTCTACCAACTTCGGTTGGTGGCCCAACTATGCCCCTATCTGGACAGGGATAACCTGGCTTCAGTTGTCCATGCTCTGGTAACTTCCAAGTTAGATTATTGCAATGCATTCTACGTGGGGCTGCCTTTGAAGACAGGTCAGAAGCTGCAGCTTGTGCAAAATGCAGCCGCCAGATTGGTAATGGGCCAGAAGGTTCAAACATATAAGACCAATTCTGGCCCATTTGCATTGGCTGCCTGTATGTTTCCAAGCCCAATTCAAGGTGCTGGTTTTAACCTATTAAGCCTTACACGGCTTGGGACCACAATACCTGATGGAACGCCTCTCCTGACATGAACCTACTCGAACACTATGCCCAGCATCTAAGGTCCTCCTCTGGGTGCCTACTCCAAGGGAAGCTTGGAGGATGGCAACAAGGCAGAGGGCCTTCTCTGTGGTGGCACCGCAGTTATGGAATGACCTCCCCAATGAGGGCCACCTGGCGCCAACATTGTTATCTTTTCGGTGCCAGGTCAAAACTTTTTTTTTCTCCTAGGCATTTAACAGATTTATGGTTTTAGATTTTGTATATTGATCCTGCCACGCGTCTCCTACTCCATTTGCCAGTTTCCCCATTTTAAAATAAGCCTCAGAAAACCCAACTTTTTAAAAATAAGTCGGGATTTCTCAGAATTTCGTGCCGTGTGCAGGAAAGTTCTGCTATAAAGGGCACTGTTCCCATTGTTCTGTTGGGGCCACGTGGTCTCTGCACACTTCCACGTATAATTGGAGCTCATCCCCAATGTGGAAGTGAAGTGGGCAAGCAGAGCAGTGGGCAATTAGGCTTTTAAAAGCCTCTGTTGTTGCCAATGGAGGCTTTTAGAAAGCCTAATTGCTGCATGGGAAGAGTGAGAGAGGAGGCTGTGATCTGGAGGGGAAGGCTCTGCAGCCGGCATCCAGCCCATAGGCTGGAGGCTTCCCACATCCCTGACGAAGGAAAAGTTCATTCCCTGGGGTTTGCATTTAAAGATGTCAGGCGGTGTTGGGACAGAAAAGATGTTTGCCTGCAAACCTGGACAACAGCTGCCAGCCAGAGTAGATGCTACTGAGGCAACCACTTCCTTATAACTCATTGATTTCTTTTAACTCCCTGCTTTTTTCCCCGTCCTCAAAAATCTCTTGTCAGTTCCTTACGACAAATTGCAGCTCTTCAGGGCAAGAACGAATGTCTTCCTCTTATAATACATATAATTAAAAAAAAAGAAAAATGAGACCAAAATGTTCTTAAGGCTGGCATTTTACCTTGAGGAATTTCAGCTGAAAACAATGCAGTTTATATAGCCAACGTTCTGTGAAAATAAGAGAGAGAAAAATTGATTTTAATTTCTTTTCTGTTCTTTTTTTTCTTAGGGCTGGTTCACACATATGCACCAGTCATGTATGATCTTGTGCTTCCCATGTGCAGGAATGCCTCCAGGTGAATTGGGTTGTACTCGAATACTGTAGAGATAGTTTCTAATTTAGAGATATCACCTTATTTGGAACTCTAGTAGGGTGGCCACCTATGCACTGGCGGGGGGGAACCACTCGTCAACAAGCCTTCCTTAAAAATGGGTAATTTGTGGACATGCCCTAACATGGGGCTGTTGGAGCATAGGAAGGCCTGACGGAGACTTAGAGCTCTGCAGCTCTGTCCTTGTTCTAGGATTCCTATCCATGATGGGCAGGGAATCACAGAATGTGGCAGCCTGCAATGGCCATCCAAATGGGTGCAGTTTAAATCTGGCTAGATCATGGCATTTATATTTTCAAAGGCCGGTGTCAAGGGGTTGTGGGCTTTCCCCTGTTTCAGCCTCTGCTTGTTCCCCTCCTGCTTTCCTCCACTTCATTGCTTGGCATTTTCTTCCTCTGCTTTTGTGCCTTCTGGGCTACATGCAGGGACTCAAATAGACTGACCTACAAAATAAAAACACAGCGTTAAAGATTTTAGATTACAAGGAGACAATATCTGTGTGGGTTGGAGAAATAGTCACAGTGTGTATGGACTAGGAGGAATTGGTGTGTGTGTGTGTGTGTGTGTGTGTGTGTGTGTGTGTGTGTGTGTAGCAGCAGCAACCTGTTTAGGAATCACATCCACATCTTGGTGTGTAAAATGCCTTTATCCCTTTTGACATGATCAAATGTTTGTCTTTGGACTCCACAACCAGTATTTCCTAATCCCAATGCTGACCCAGCCTGACAGGCTTCGTCCTGCAGGATCTTAAGCTACAGCTAACACAAGGATCCAGTCACTATAAAAGGATGGGAATTACAGTCTGCTTGCAGATAAACTACAAATTTCCCTCTGAATTAAATAAAAACCGTGCCTGACGTTTCTGCTTCTAGAGCTCCCCCAGGGAAAAAAAGGGCTTGAATTTTGTCGATTGATGTTACTATTGGAACAGGAAACTATATTCTTTCAGCTGGGCTGAAGACATTTTTCTCCTCTGTGATAATAATGAAATGGACAATAGCGGCCAGCCAGGGCAGGCAGGCACTCAGAATATTTACAGACATATTAATAGGCTCAAAGTTGCTGAGCCAGTCTCAGAGATTCCCTATGTTTATGGGCAGTATGCCATGCTTCCCATGTACCTGCCGGATCCCCTGCTAGTGCAACAGGGAGCTACCAGTTCTTAAAGCAACAGGAAAGGAGCTGATATAGTAGCTTCCAGAACAGGTCAGGTTAGCAGAGCTCGTAGGAGGGAATTCTGCTGACCCGTCTCATTTGGGAAACTGGAGTTTTCGCTTATTTCCAGGGTTACTTTAGGAAGTGAACTATCTGTTGCACTAGCAGTGAGAGTCTTACTGCAGCAACGGAATGTGCAGGAGCCCAGTGGCATAATTGGATACTGTTTTTGAGCTTCCCTATTCGCTGGGAGATGGCCAAGGGTGCTGTGTGGGTTTCTTCTTCTTTCTATTAGGTGTCTCCATTGCTTTGCAGCCACCCTGGCTGCCTGCACTTTCTGATCTGAAAAAGGCCCATGAAAGGGATTTCCTCATGATGTTTTCCCCTGAGCATTTAATTGAAGTGTGAGAAGTTGCAGGATATAGCACTATGAAAGCGGTATATGTTTTGTGTCTCATGGTTGTCAGTGCACTTCAATACCAACAGTTGTCAGTGCACTTCAATACCGCTATAAAGCAGTAGTGTGGCTCCTGCCTCTTTTATATACTGCTTTCATCCCACTTTCATAGTGCAATATCCTACTTGGTGTAGATTAGGCCTAGGTTACAGGAGGCCACGTAGTGAGTTTATGGCTGAAGTAAGAGTATCACAGCTCCATCTCTTAGGGCGCAATCCTATGCATGTTTAGACAGAAAAACATCCTACAACTCCCAGCATTTCCCAGCCAGGCTGCTGGCGAGATGATTGCACAGTGAAAGTCAGGACAGTCCCACAAGTAAAGTAAGCATAAGGACCTCAAACCCAAATGAAGAGAATTTCTCCAAAATGTTCTTCTTCTGTGAATGTATTTTTGAAAGCAGTTTCTTTCTTTCTTTTTTATCAAATTGAATGAGAATGGGGGGGGGGATGTAGGAGAAATTTTTGGTATAGTACTAGTAAAAATAAGCTTTGATCTGGCACACCATTTTTGTTGGTTTTGTTGTTGACGTGATGCCCCCAAACCCTTCCGAGAACCCCTCCTGGTTGAGTCTCCCACTGGTTGAATATCACTGTTTTGGAATAATCCCAAAATAAGAAGCAAATACCAATATGTAGGGACTTGCAAACATTGGCATTGGGTGAAGAGAACAGGACAGGGTGATGAGAAAATGGAGCGTTTGCTTCCTCTTCTCCATCTTACTCCCCTCTACCTTGCCTTACCTTTGCACCCTTTGTATTTTGGGTACCTGGGAAAAAGATGTGTGTGCTTAGAGGAAGGGTGGTCCATTGGCCCCCAGTATCTTTAGGTAAGCCTTGCAGTGTCTATTCTCCATTTATCTGTGGGAACCCCCCAAATATGTAGTATTATCTGCGCATTTGGCATGTGGGTGGAGTGTGGACAATTGGAGTGTGATTCATTCTCTTCCTGAGTTTGAAAATAAAATCACCCACCCACTGCCCTACTTTTTCTGGACTAACAAGGAAAGGTTTATTCTAAATGGTTAGCTTGACTTCTCCAGAGAAGTCATCATACGTCTTCATTTTTCTCTCTTTCCTCTTTGTTGAAAGGAGGATTGTGTCATTTGTTTTTCTCAGTCTTGAACTTCCTTCCTGATCAAACTCATCAAGGTTTCAACTGCGTACTAACAGCTATTTTTCAGTGGGTAGAGCCCAGAAGGAATACATCTATTTAATGCTGTCTTTCCTTTACGGCTCAAGATCCCCAATTCTGAAAAGGTTGTTCAGCAATGGAATATGCCACATATATCTAGTACCTCATCCTCTTCATAAATCTGCAGATAAACAAAACATGTTATTCTTTTGTGAAGTTCTTACTTCACAAATATGTTTGAATCATAAAGCAGTTCACACTGGCTACAGTGCTGGACACCTGGGGGCTGTCTTCATGGTGCCAGGTTGGTGCCACCTCCCTCTCAAACCCTGCGCTTTCCCTCTCCCAGGGTGGCGTTGGGTAATCCCGATGCCGAGGACGGAGTGTGGGGTTTCTAAACAGCCATCATGGAGCACCCCCTCTTCCTGGTGGAAGGTACCAATTGCCAGTCATCTTCCACCAGGGACCACCCCTGGCCCCGAGCGATATCAGACAGCAGAAGTGCCATAATGATGTTGCTCCAATTGAAAAAATCAGGGTAAATCCCCAACTTTTTCAAACCCCAGCATCACAGGAAAGCCCCGAGGTGGCTGTGAAGCTTTGTCTGTATCATCTAACCGATGCAGTGCAGATGCACAGCCACCATGGGGCTTTCCCCACGTATAGACAGCCTCCTGGTCAGAAAGCAGCCCTGAATATATTTCTTATATCATGGGATGATACATGGTATACATGTATACATTTGTGCTTGCATAGTTTTGATTGCCTTTATGTGCATGTGTAATCTTCACATTGTATGCATGTGGGGGGTGCATTTGGGCCTACTGCCCCACCATGCATGCATCCAGCCAGCAAGTGCATGAACCAGCTCAGAGAACTGGTTCAAACCAAAGAGGCCATTTGGTTTCATTTCTTACAGAAGCCAGGTCTACCTACCAACTGGTCCTCAAACAGATCGCCTATGCAATTCTGACTCCAGCCTTCTATAAGCAGCGAGTGAGTTTTCAGCAAAAGATGGACTCTATTACTTCAGATTATGTTAGGCAAATCACACACTAGAGGGGCAGGGAGGAATATGTCATGGGGAAAAGTATTTTACAACCTCAGATTAGGGCAATCATTTAATTCTTGAATTGAAGCCAGCATCGTCGTAACAACAGAAGAAGCATACTGCTGGCAGAAACGGGATATCTGTGCCCTCTTCCCCTCCCCCCCCCCACCTGCAGCCCCCTACGTGCCTTCCAAATCACCTCTGGAGCAGATTTGGAGGATATGCAGGGGGCTACAGGAGAGAGGAGATGATGCAGAATTCCCCCTCCACCAATGGTATCCCTTCCACTGGCGGAACAAACATGCTGGAATCCAATATATATGACACATTTACCATTACTTTTTAAAAATATGTTATTTAAAACATTTGTTTCTATATCGATTCCAATAGCTTTATTCTTCTGCCTGGCTTTGTGCCAACCACTGCAGCTTTAAGCTCTGGATCCTAATTCTCAGCTGATGATTTCTCGCTGGAAAGTGACTGTATGCACAGCTCTACAATGGCAATAAGGTGCAGAATATGGACCCTGCTTGGCTTTCTTAAGATTACATAATGGCTTTCCCCAGATTCGAGCTGAGAAATGATCATCATCATCATCATCATCATCATCGTCATCATCATCTGAACAAGGGTACTGAGAGGATTTTCTGTCAAGCAAGCTTGACAGCTGCTACATCTGAGAGGCAACAGCACAGTCACATCTCAACCCCTAGTGATGAGCATTCGTCACAGTATGCCGTGGCTTTTGCGCCCCTTGCAAAAGGGTGGAAACCCAGAGGGAGAGCTTTTGAATTTTGGATGCTACAGAGGTTGAAGTTGACTGACAGATGGGAATGCTCTTGGGTTCATCCATGAAGAACGTTTTCATGCTGCTAAGATTAAAATAAAATAGATCAGCCCTATTGGTTTATAGCAATACATCTTTAGCTCTTTTTTTTTAATGATCTATGTCTCATAAAAAACTATATATCCCCTACAGAAAGTTTCACTTCTAAGAAGGGAAGGGCTAGTGCTCGAACCCTCAGATGACTGTGGTAGATCTGGTAGATACAGAGGAATCTCCCCCACAGGGCCATCTCCAATCAACTGCCCTATGAGAGCTATTCCAGAGAGAGGGGGAGGGAGATGAGGATGACACCAGACTGCTGCTCCTATTCCAGCTGGACTGTCCCTGTCTCAGGACCATCTCCCATCAACTGTCCTGAGGGAAAGACCCAAATGATATTAATTTGTAAGCTGCCTTGCTAAGGTACTTGTAAGATGCCTTGCTATGATTTCTATGGTGAAAGGCAGCATATAAATAATGCTACTAAATAAATGCCCAGAGGCACTTCCTTTTCAAAGTATGGAGTAAAGCAAGTCATAGCCAAAGTTGACTAAACTTTAAAGAAAATCATTCATTACCAAGTGTATTTGGTTTTGTTTGTTTGTTTATTTATTTAAAAACCGTAAACTGCTCCTTAATACCAAAGGCAATCTGAGGATGGTGTATGTAAAATTATAAAAACGAAAAGCTTCTCTAAATGAGTGATTTATTGTACTTTTGGGCCACTCTATAGAGATGTAAAATTTCCTGAAATTTTGAAGCCATGGGAAAAAAAAAACTTTTTTTCCGGGGGGGGGGGGGGGGGGGTTGGGGAAAAAATGGAAATTTTCAGAAAAATTGAAAAAAATGCAATATTAGCACTTTTTACAGATTTAAAGTAACTTTGTTACTTTAGGAACATAAAATGTAGTTATGTACAAGTTGGTTTGGCATAAAATTATCACATTTGGTATATTAAAAGTATAGTGTAGTCAAGCAATTATTACAAATTGAATTTACTCTTTTAAATTTGTACTTTTTTTTTTTTTTTTTAAACAAATGGAGCTACAAGCTCCTGAACTGTAAGGAACATCTTTCAGTTTGCCGGTTTATAAGGAGTAGCAAAAAACAATAAAATAAAAAACACAGAAGAAACCATTGTGATGTTCAGCTGCTGGGGAGAACTGTTTATATCAACAAGTGTAAGTAGTTGTCTATAAAAGACCATAAAAGAAGGTAAATATGAGAACAGTTATGTTGTAACTAGGTAAGAATAAGGGGGGGGGGGAATTCATGTGTGAGTGCTGATTGGATGGTGGCGGGGGAGTGCCTGGATTGGCTGGCTGTGTGAGAGTGTCTGTGTATATATTGAGAGAGCTGACAAGAGCTGACGGTTAGTAGGAGAAAGAGAGTGTGAGGGAGAGAGTGATTAGCAGATAGGAAGGATCAACGTGTTTTGTTATTTTGGGAGAACTAGTGTGTGGGAGAGAGTGAAGAGTAGTATATAGTGGGTAGAGTAGGCAGGATAATTAGAACGTTAGAGTTTCTATTGTCAATATATTATAAGAAGAAAGTAAGGAAACCATAAAGCATTGTAACAGTAACCAATACGAGTAAATACCTGAGGAAACCATTACGCTTATTGACCTACATATGCTTCTGTTAATAAATCTTGTTTAATTACATCTGGTGTGATCATTGGAATTGTACCTGCGTAAGGTACTGGTGGCAGCAGACATAAGAAGAGGGATTTGAGGGCTAGGGTGCGGAGCTGTGGAGCCGTGGGGCCTAGAAGAATAAAGGCGGGATGGGAGCAGCAGCAGTAGCCCTAAATTCTCAACCACGTCATAAGCACAGGGGGGGGGGGTTGAAGTAAGCCCTGAGTGCGAGTGGCGTGGACAGCCCTGTGGTGTAGCCTGGTGAGTGGCACAGGTACAGGCAGGGCGTCACAACCATCAACATTAATAACAAGGAAAAAATTATGTCTCAGCTAGTCCTCCACAGTGTCAAGCAGACATAAAGCACCTATTCCTATAAAAAGAACTGAGAAAAAAGGTTGAAATTTAATCAGATTCATTTTCTGAGCTCAGTTTCAGTCTCTACTTCAATGGCAGTGCCCCCTAGAGGCAGAAATGCATCTTGCTCTTGTATTTGAGAGCTGTAATCTCAGTTTGCCACCTAGGCTTGCTTGTCCTCGGTGCACAGAAATTGTAATAATCTGATATATTTACTTTTGGAGAAGTAAATATATAAACACCTTGTATTAAACATTTTATGCAATATGCTAAAATAAAACATTCTGTAATCCATTTTCTTCATTTTTTTCCATTTTTTTTAAAAAAAACCTATTAAAAAAAGGCTTCAGAAAACCCCCAGTTTTTTTCTGATTTTTTCCAGGGTTTTTTCCAGGCCTTCACATCTCTAGGCCACTCACAGAAGTTTGCAGGTCCATTACACAACACCATCATCATCCAGTACAACTCCCTGGTTATCCTGCTTCCAAAAATCATAAACTTCCATGGCTGAGTGAGGACTAGAACCCGGATCTCCCAACTCCCAGTCCAACACTCTAGCCACTACACCACACTGGCTCTCTAAATTTGCACCAGATTCCAAATGGTGGATCACAAGGTTCTAATAAAAACAAACAAACAAACAAACAAACAAAACACAAAGTAGATCACACAAGCCTGAAGTCTACTCACCTCTTCTGTAACCACTCATCTGGGAGAAAACATCAATGAGCACTATGGCATTTATTTTAGAGGGTATCTCTAGACGGGTGCTTTCCCCCGCGGTGGCTTCGGAGTGGTGGCAGGTGAACTACATGATGCTGCCGCCACTCTGAAGCCATCTAGGGTCAAAGCCCCAAAGCTCCACTCTAAAAAAGTCGGGCATTTACCCCAACCTTTTTAGCTTGGAGTGAGGCGACAATGGCATTTACCATCTGTTGCTCTTGCTCCGGAGCTTCTGGGAGGCGCCATACTGTGGCATAGGCTGACTATATGAAAAGGAGGGCAGGGCTCATGTAATTTTAACAGTTGTAGAGAAAAGGGAATTTCAGCCAGAGTCATTTGTATGCAATTAGTTCCTGGTGAAATTCCCTCTTCATCCCAACAGTTAAAGTTGCAGGGGCCCTGCCTTCTTTTGTATATGGTCACTCTAGTATAGTGCCTGCACCTTTAACTGTTGGGATGAAGAGGGAATTTCACCAGGAACTCATTGCATACAAATGACACTGGCTGAAATTCCCTTTCTCTACAACTGTTAAAGTTACATGAGCCCTGACCTGGATTTTTATCTGGTCAGCCTACTGTGGCACCCCTCTCTCTTCCAACCCCAGCAAAACAAGAGACGGAAATATCTTCCTCCACAACTCTCTCTCTTTCTCTCCAACTGCTCTCCTTCCCCTTCTCCACCCACAGATCTCTATAACTTTCCTCCTCCTCTCCTCCCAGCCACCCCCAGTGAGCCGCTGGCTGCTTCTCTATGCTGCCTGTGTCTTTGCATAGAAGGAGGAGGAGCTGTTTCTCTTTTCTTGTTCCCCCCATTTAAAAGAAGTAAAAAAAAAAACTTACCTTGGAAGAGGGGGGGCGGATGCTCCCAGGCACCCCTAAAACTGCCACTCGTGCTCTGTTGGGCGGGCGCCGCGGTGGTGGGAGTGGCAGGAAAGCCCACCATGGCATTCCTTCCACTGTAGATGGGCGGAAGGAGCGCCAATGTGGGGTGCACCACCTGCTGCCGTGCCGTGAAGATGAGGGCAGAGTAGACAGGTATAGGATTGTGGTATTGATCAAGGAATTTCCAACTTTGGTGACATCTTTATGTAAGGTTCACTAATCGTTACATGCTTTCCTCGAACTATCCATAGCTGATATTGTGTGTTCCCATCTGATAAAATGCCATTAGAAGACAGGGAATTAGAGATCAGGTTGACTAGAATAAATAAGGAAAAGCTGGGGAATTAATACTTCCTCATTTCAGCAGGTTTGCCTATTTTAAATCCTCTGATAACACTGCTGTCTCTCCTGGCTAAAAGAACTCTGCTTAGATGTGCCGCCTCTAAATGTCATCCAGCAGAACAAGATATACTAATGAGATGATGCCTAAGCAGTGGATAGATAAAACATTTCAAGAACTGAGCTATTCTCTATTGATGGAAGATGACCAGAAGCCCACCAACTTTAGAAATTGTGATGGCCTTGTACAGGCTGGGGGTAGTGATATATCTCTGTAACAGTAGCGATGAATTGAATTACTTAGATTAAATGTCTAGTGACATTGAACAGATGGTGTGGCTTAGGTGGACATAAGTGAATTCATTCCATGCTACAGTCAGGTGACAGGCATCAAATTAATGTTACTGGGTGCTTTTTGCAGGTGGGGAGAGGAGAAATCAAGGTCCCAGAATGGGACATACAGAATCAAGTGAAGTGAAATTTTGAAATGGATTGGTATGCTTTAAAAGCTTTCAAACTTCTTAGGTCATTATTTTTCAGGAATAGGTGCTGGAGGAAAAATAAAATAGAGTGAGAGAATGTTTTTTTACTTATGGTAACGCACTCCCTACGTTTATAGTTCGGTTTGCCATGTTTTGCCTGTTGAAACAAGTTTTGAAAACTTGCTTTTTGTGGCTTCCAGTTCTGGAAAAAAAATGGAGAGGGAGGGCTACTTGAAATGAATCACAATGAGAAGTGTGGGTAGAAAGGACTTTTTTTGCACAAAATAATATGCCAGATTTCTGGAGAATCCTGGCTTTATCATTCACGAGGAGGTGTGCTGGTGCTTGGTGCCAGATCACTCCCATTTGGCTCTTCCCACCAGCAGGAGAAACTTCAACAACCAAAAACTTACCAGGAGGATTGGGACTCCTGGTTTATCACTCCTCTAACGAACCAGAGTTTTGAACAGCACCGTCAACAATATCAAGCCCTGAAGGCCACTGCTGATCAATTTCCAAAGCTAATGGCCTAGCCTCCTCAAGGATCACATCTTGAATATGATCAGGTAGAAACACTTCAGATGAACCTCATTCAGAGTGGCTTTTAGATAACTGTTCCCTTGAATAGAGAATGAAAACCGAAATGCCTTAAGGACCAAGGATTGACCCATAAAGCTGCAGGCAGAGTTTACCACATGTCATTGGTTACTGGGGTCACCCGTGCCACACTTGTCAAGAGCGTCACTAAAATGAGAATATTTGCCAAAGATGCAAAGTGGCAGTGATGGCTGACCGAGAATGGTTGGGTATTTCTTACTGCTTCTCTTGATCACAAAAACAGTCCTAGCGCCAGCCCCTTTATATCAATGTCAGTTGACACCTCAAAACACAGAATGTTTCTATACACACAGATACAGCCACATCCGGTGTAACTTCATTTCTCACCACCCCTTACCATAGATTCACTGGTGGCATACATACACTTCCTTTCATTCTAGTTTTTTAACCATGCCTTTTGATATAATAATAATAATAATAATAATAATAATAATTTATTTATTTATTACCCGCCTCTCCCTCCGGATCGAGGCGGGGAACAACATCATCATAAAACACACAAAACCGAGCAAAAATACACAAAACCAATACATCATTAAAATACCAATAAAACACCAATAAAACACTTAAAATTCATCTGAGTAGGCCTGCTGGAAGAGCTCAGTCTTTATAGATCGTTTAAATTCCTGAAGACTGGTAAGTTCACGGATCTCTCCAGTCTAAGAAAAGCCTTATTCAGATTTTAGAATTTGTGTCAACATGTGGAAGAGGAAGTCCAGCCGTGCCTGTTGCCCCACCCCACACTCCATGCATTCACGAGTCCTATGTACACAGAGACCACATACAGGCAACCTGTATGTGCAGTTGTGACTTCTGCAATTTCAGACTCCCCACTTGAATGGAGATAGACTGTGTGCGTAAACTCTGCACAAACAGGAACTGTCAATGCGTGGAGGTCAGGGCCAAGGAGAGGAGGTGTGGTCTCACTCAGACTACACAGATCCCAAACTTCTGAATAGGGCTTTAGTTCTGACTATGTCCATTAAAAACAATGAGTTTTAAATTAGTTGTGACTTAATTTATTTCACTGTGGGACTTTTTCATGGATAATGCATGGATTGGACTCAAACCTTTTTTCAAATTTTCCCACATAGATTTATTTTTCCCACTTAGTAACACTTGTAGAAAGTCTTCCATCCAGACGCATTAGAGAGGGGGAAAGCACCTTTAAGTTTTAGCTACAATAATCAACATCTAAGAACATTTTAGCTTGTTTTCATTAAGATTAAATCAGATTGGACCTTTAATCCTTTTCTGCATCGGGAGCAGCATTAAACATATTTTCAGCGTGACATAGAAAAAAGTTTCTAGTCTACATTCATTACCCCCAGATAATTTTCTGAGTCCATTATTCATGCTATAATTAACAGATATCTTCAGTTAATTGCTTCTTTCCCAAGTACATTAATAATCACTGTAGTGATTCAAAATCATCTTTCAGTCTCATTCACGTATCTAAAACTTCAGCTCATCAGAAACAAATGTGTGAGTAAACAACTTTTTATAATATATAATAATATATAATAATTACTGTGTGTTTTTAATGAATTTGAACATTTTTAAAAAAAAAATGAATTACAAAAAGCCATTCCTCCCCACCCCACCTCCATCCCAAATATTTGAATAGTCAAGGCTGCAAGTTAGAAAACGTAGTGAGAGAGACCTTTCTTAAGAAATCAGCACAGTTGGTAATTAAGCAATTCAGTTACCAAGAAAGAAGGCAATAGGGCTAGGCAACTTCAGGTGTGACCAAAGATTTGTCCACATCCAGTGGGATTTTTTTACTCCCATCCTTGAACAGCATGGTCCATCCCCACCCCCAATGTAATATATGATAAAATTTAGGAAGCCCTGCATCTTGCAAAAGGAAGTGTACTGTGTGGTAGGGAGGGCAGCGATTTCAGAAATACAGGCATAACGTCCTCTCGGGTGCATGGAACTAGGGCCAGTATCAAGGGTAGGTATGCTTGGGCACCTCCTGAAGAACACATCCTGGCAGGGGGCCACTGACAAGAGCCCCCTGGAGTTAGTCCTCCTCTTCACCATTGCAGCCTGTCCCTGTCACTCGCTGTGGCCCAGACCACAACAGTGGTGATGAGGAGGAGCAGCAGACACCACTGCCTACTTGCTCACTGGTTCTCTGCCTGCCAAGAAAGCAAGTTGCAGCAATCATGAGAAAGAGGGTGAGGAGCAATGGCAGCTGTTGACAATGGCAGTAAGAAGGTAGAATTATTGAGGAGAGGCCCATTGAAGATGTCTTGCCCAACCTCAACCCAACACTACACGGAGTCACTGTGGTTCTTTGGAACTCAGTCTGGGGCGGGGGGAATTGTGAAGTTCATCTATTTTTAATAATTCTGGGTTGGAGCCAAAGGATCGTAGTGCAAGCAGAAAGCACTTCTGTTTGTGGAAGGGATGTGTTAGTCTGCAATTTCCATTGATTTGCCCCTTGATCTAGTTCATCCCGCCTTGTATCACATTCCAAACCATTCTTTCAATCCTTAAGGTCGGCTTTTCAAGGAACATGAGATGTGGGGGGCTGCAGTGAGGAAGAGAGGTGGGAAACCCACCATCAGAGTAGAATTCTGATGGCAATTGGATCTAAGCCTGTGTATGTTTCTGAAAGTCAGTTCTAAATAAATAAAATAAATGCACTTATTTCATCTTGAAAATGGTCGATAGTTAATAGAGACTGTGTTTAGGCTTATCACATATTTTGAATCCATACTAGAGTGTGAATTAATCTCATCTGAACTCATCAGTGTTCGTTATAACATGCACTATAACATCTACTTTTTGTTTAGAAATGTGATCAAGTCGACTTGTTTCGTCTGTTGCTTCTGATCCCTTCAGTCTCCTGATATAGATTTAATTTGCAGCCCATTCACGCACTTAATCTTTTATTTTTCCAATAGTCTCTTTTACTTGCTTTTTCCAGAGCAGAAATTATCCATTCAAAGCAGAATATTAAAAAGGGATTTTTTTAAAAAAAAATAAAAAATAACCCAACCCTTTAACTAGTAACATAAACTGATACTTATCTGTTAATTTTAAGCATGGAAATGTGACAAGATTTGATATTTTTTCATATTTTTATGTAATCAGAGAGCATTGTTGTAAAAATGTAGATGACAAGCATCACAAACCACCCATTATGACAATTGCTTTATAAAACTATCCAGAGTTGTATCCCTGGCTTTTTGCAAAGAAATAAAAAAAATGTTGTGTTTCTAAAAATACGTCTTTCCCCCATTTTGGAGAGTTTATGCACACAACAGCCACATCCATCCTAATGTTTATAGATGCATAGGGATTATTCACCCAAAAGTTTATTTTGCAAATATGTCTCCAAAAATATTTGCACCATCTACATTACAGATGTTTTGAGAGTGGTTTTAATTAAACACCATGACTATAAACCAGAGAACCATGAGAATCTGTACCCCTTGGGGATTTCACCTTTTGTCCCCTCAACTGCCTCTCAAACTTGGAGAAGCTGAAAAAGCAATTTGCAATGTGGTGCAAGGAGGGGCTATTATCTGCTGCAACAGTGATGGAAGGCAGGAGAGGAAACACCCATGGAACACACATAAGCCCTTGTGTATCTGTGTAGATGGCCTAGGTATTTGGGAAAGAGCATTCCCCACACGTTGACAATATTTCAGTTTAGTTATCTGAGTCATTGCAAGGCTATGGTCTTGACATATAGAAAATTTCAACTTTATGCAGATGTGTGTACACTGAAAGCACATGGTGGGCAGGGAAGATGGCAGGAACTGCCCCACTTGAATGCATTCATTGTACCATCTGCACAGATCCTATGCACACACAAACCATATATGCATATGCTAGTCCATATGACCAGGAACATTTTTCACCATTCACGTGGTTTGTATATGCATAATCGTCTGTGCAAACAGTACACTGAATGCATGTTTTCATGCCCCCAACACACATTGAACATATACATAAGGTTATATATACTGGCCATCGTGTACCAGATCAAGGTCCTATAACAGTGGCTCCCATGCAAAGCTCAGCGAAGTGCAGCAGTTTTCTGGGAGCTTTAGAAAGGAGAGGCTCTAAGCTTGAGAGATGAAAGATTGTAGAAGTTGCTTCTGGTTCCATATGCAGATAAAGCAAAACAGGCCCTAGTTTTTCCTTATAATGGTTGGGCAACTTATGACCCTCCAGATGTTTTGGCCCTAGCCAGCATAGCCAGTGGTAATGGATAATGGGAGTTGTAAGCCAAAACATCTAGATGGCCCAAGGTGCCCATCCTTGTCCTAGATGTTCACCAACTTGCAAAGCTTGGGACAGACATGCCTCCATTTAAGTCATGAAATTCTGGAAAAACAAAAGGATCCATCCTAAGCACTATGTTTTTCCACTCTCTTTTATGAGAATGAAAATGTTCTGTTCACCCCCATAATGAAGTACTCTGCACAAACAACTGGAGACAGTGACTAGTACCATGTATACAGATATGCACAGAAAACATCTGCCAAAATCAACGGGACTTATGCATACATAATGGAAGTGCAGCCTATGACATGATTCACATATGTATCCGAGGCAGTAAGCCTATGTACACCAGTTGCTGGAGAACACGGTTGGGAGGGTGCTGTTGTGGGTTCCTGGTCAACAGCTGGTTGGCCACTGTGAACAGAATGCTGGATGGCCCCTTGGTCTGATCCAGCATGGCTCTTCTTATGTAAGCCTATCATTGGTTACTGTACGCTTGATGACTGGCAGCTGAATGTTAATGCAAACTGACTCCATTGAAAAGCACTGTATTCGAGTTGACATGAGGAGATATGGAAGTTCTGTCTGTGGTTACATCTATGATGGCCCACACACATTCACATCCACCCAATGCTGCACTTGTAGCAGAAATGGCAAAGTAGGTAAGCATTTTTTGGTCAGAACTGAAGTTCTTGATGAAGTCTCTTTTTCATTCCAGACCGTCGAATGGAGTCTCACCAGTCTATACTGTATACATTCCAGCCATTTAGAGTAATTCAGAACACATTCAGACTATGGATAAAGGAATTTGGGAGGGGAGAAGGTTTATATTTGATAATTGTAAGACACTACTATATGCCCACAACAAAGACAATCCAGACTAGAATAAAACTAAACTGGCATATTTTATTTCTACAAAATGTATAAATATTTAAAAATTATAGCAGAATTAACATTTAATAACCGTTACAACATTTGAAATGGTGTAACACTTGATCCACTGCCCACTTTTATAAATGTTGTATGCATTGACGTCCGAAGCATTTACTTCAGGATGCTTTATGAAAAAGTCCTCAAATGCCACAGGCTTCTTCTATCATGAGAAATAAAATACAGCGCAAAGTCTACAATTATCATTTTAAAGGGCCATTTCATATATTATGCCTTTTAGGGTATGCATTTAAGATGTTTTACATATACACCTAAAATATGTGGATGTGACAAACATTTTCAAACATGCATATCATACAAATATACGCATTGGAAGAGTAGATCCGAAAAGACTTCCTGTGTGTGTATACTTGAGTTAGAATTGGATTTGCCACCATATCATATATGGAATGGTCTAGATGGACATGGAATTCGGATATTGAGAGTGGCCCTGTCTGCAAAGAAATGGATTTATCCAGCTTTTCTGACCACCTCTTGCTTAAGGGGAAAATGGGAGCTTCAATGTAACTGAAACAATGAAACTGGGGCTTCATAAGTATATGTGAATGTTTTAAAACACCTTTACACTAATTATTCACATAATCTAATTTAAAACACATTGCTGGTGTTCATTCAACACCTTGAGATTAAACAGTAGCTTATATTTAGTAGCAGTTTAGATGCGGTGTAATCTCACCAGATGTGTTCATATAGCAATAGCAGCGGACTTTTTATCTATTCCATACATTGAAATACAAGAGAGAGACAGAGAGAGATGGTTAATGGAATACATTTGGAATTCTCAAGCTGTAGCTATCACAATAGTTAATAACAAGTCTGATGTCCTGTTGAAACTGCAAATGTGTTCACATTTTCAAGTTTATTATTATTTTTTTATTGCATTTACATCCCGCCTTTTTTCCTCCAAGGAACCCAAGGCAGCATACATAATCCTCCTCTTCTCCATTTTATCCTCACAACAACCCTGTGAGATAGGTTGGGCTGAGAGTCTGTGACTGGCCCAAAGTCACCCAGTGGGTTTCCATGGCCAAATGGGGACTAGAACCCGGATCTCATTATAAAATCCTACTTCAAATTTATCCCCTAAACTATTCCACCCTAATTCATAGCTGTACCTTCACTAGTATTTGCCTCATTTGAGACTGTATTTAGCATCTACAAATGAGATGCAACTAAGATTTATATGATCAGATATGATCTTCATTACTTTCAAGTAAAAAACAAACAAACTGGACCATGTTGGTTAGCAGTACAGTTCTAATCTCTTTTTGAAAGGCTGTTTGGCTACTTTGTTATTGGATTAAAAATAAAATTCTTGGATCTCAACAATCCAGAAATAGCCTCTGAATACAAATAGAATTCATTACCACTTTTTCAAAGTTTACACACCTATTTCTTCCTCATGAAGTTGTCAAGGATGAGGAACTTTTAATATTTTTACAGCGCAATCCTGTGCACGTCTACTTAGAAGTCCTATTGTGTTCAACACGGCTTACTCTCAGGTTAGTGGGCACAGGATTGCAGCTTTACTTTGTTTCATAATACTGTTCTTGCCTCCAGAATATTCATCTCAAACATTCCTCTAGCTTTATGTTTGCTTTCATTTCATAAGACCAACTAAGAATTGTGAAATTCATTAAAAGTATTTCTTTATTTCCCCCACTGTTTTACATGTACAAATACGAATTAGCTCTCTGCTTGTGAAATAGGAACAATTGGTTCCATTTTAAAGATGGGGAAACAAAGACAAATCAAGGCCTACATTTTTCAAAAGCAGCTTTTAATTTTGAGCCCACATCTTGTTGATACTGTAAAGTGTTTGACTTAAAACATGAGTCATGGATACCATTTAACTGAGAAACACCACACTTTTTACTAGTCTACAAAACACTGAGAGAGGGCACCAGAAGCTAAGAAAACCAACATTACAATCCTTTTCACATAATCTTTTAAAAATAAGCCCAGCCTGAACAGTTGGCTAGGGCCATTTAGGAACGTAGCAGAACCCTTTATGCTCACTTTGTAGTAGGGTTGGGGTTAGCATTGGATGCAGGCGCCCTTGACAATGTGGACATCTTTACTAGAATTAGCAGCAAACAGAATCAAGATGGCCTTTAAGGTGACATAGTTGATTTTGTTCCTTTCTAATATCACTCTAAATGCATTGAAATAGCATTGCTTGTTTTAGAACCTCACCTTAAGTTACAAAAGATACCTTAGAATCATTACCTTCAAGTCCCTTTGCAGCACTACATTTTCTTCATTGCACACTGCAATCTGCAATCTGCATGTTTCCTCAGATACATGTAGGTCCTCCATGTGCTTAAACACACACTTAACTTGAACAGACCCATTTACTTTAATGGTTTTGAAGCAGTTTGATCTCTGCACTTTTGGATGCAGTTTGGGCACTGCTGTTGTAGTTGTGAAACACAGTAGGATGCTTATTGCTCCTCAAATGGTGCCGTTGCCATCAGGTAGAGACACATGGCCTGCCACAATTAGGTGGTGCCACTGGACTCAAACCAGCCAACTTGGCTACAGCAAAACAGAGCCCCACCACTGCCTCCCAAATTGCAGATCACCATTAACTTTGTAAGGAATGCCCTATTCCCTGCCTTTTGAGTAGGGTAGGGCACTAACCTTCTGGACAACTTTAATCTGTCTCCAAGACACCTTGATGATGTAAGGAGCTGGTGTGCATGCGTACGTGCATGCATGTGTATACTGGAAGTATGGGCCTCCAGAATTCAGTCTCTACCGCCTTACCTCCTATGCTATCAGCAGTACTGGTCTGAGAGCTGCAAGTAAGCAGAGCCCACATCCTAAAGATCTGACCTCACAAGCCAATGTGAAGTCAGCATATCAGGCCTTATAAAACTTTTCCTTCCATGCTGGCTCCTCAGTCTGAGCAACTCAATACATTGAGCATCAATGTTGAATCTTGCCTTGCCTGTTTGACCCAGTATCTAATCTTCAACCTTCTGTGACCACATCTACCTCTGCCTTATTTGACCAATGCTTACCTGCTTTAGATTTGGACCCCACTGAAGCCTGTTGCAAAGGTAGGCCCAGGGCTGACAGATGAACTGCACTGCTACTCTAAGGACAAGCTTGGTCCTCAAAATGTGGTCCATGCACAACCTAAAATAAAGATATCTGGAGAAGGCTCTTTTCTGCATAGAGATGACCTATCAAGTAGACCTCAGAGATTTCTCTCTCTTTGAGAAAAATATCAATAGAAAATGTATACAGTCTCTTACCAAAGGATTATTCCATCAGATTATATATACAAAAAGCTATTTCTCTATATGGCCAAGGTCCTTACATAGGCCACATTCTTTTCCAAGTTCCAGTTCCAGATAATGCATTGTACAGAAATAGGGACTAGCTGACATGCTGCTTCCCAATACCCCCTAGCAGTGACACAAAGGGAAATTGCAACCAATCAGCCAAAGAGGAATCAGGTGAAACCAATAAGAATGCTATTGGCCCTATATAAGAATTCTCCTAGGATTGGGTCTTCAGTCTGAGCTATCTGTCCTCAAGATATGGTGCTGAACAGATTCCAACCTTGCCTAATTTCATCTGGCATCTGACCAACATTAGCCTGTTCTTGACTATGTCTCCTGTCTCATGATCCTAGTCCCACTGATCTAAAATCTAACTACCAGCCCCTCTCAGAGTAGGCCATATGCCTCTGGCTCTTTGCCTGCCTGCCTAGGAAGACCACCAGCCTGTTTATATTCTTTGACCCCACTGAGCCCAGACAACTGCTGTGTACTTTGCACTATACTAACAAGCTTAGAACTCTTCTAAGTTACCACCTGGGAGGGAAAATGGAATAGGAATGTTCAAGCTCCAAATAATATTAATGTAAGGGCAACATGGTGTGCCTGGTCTCATTCACAGGAAGAGTTTCTATCTGACCCTCTCCTGAGGCCCAAAGATTCTTGCTGAAATGTGAGATAGGTCTAACCAGTCTTTTGACTGCATCGTGGTGACAACGTTGGTGAATTCATATCACTCAATACAGCACATTTCACCTTAGATATTTTGTCATGGCAATTGCCTGACTACACAAAGCACATGTAAATCCAGCTAAACTAAGCATATTTCATGCATATCTAGACCTCATATTTCTCATGATAGAGCATGTCGATATCAATGTTTGATCAACATTGTTTCCACCAATACCCACAATTGCCTTTCTTTTAAAATAGAACATTATTTATACGTCTACTAAGCCTTTGAAGCAGCTGCGCTGCAGGCCATCAGCTTATTAGACATGCATTTAATTAATCCCATACCCAACACTGTCATATTTGAAACTGTTCAACTTGCTAAATTTTGGAGATTTATTAACAGTTTTGATTTCAGTAGGTATTGTTGAACTGCTACATATGTCTATAATATCAAGAACAATCTTTTAAAAGAACAAATAGTACAACCAATATGGAAAAGGGGGTAATTAATGTAAGAAAGCTGTGATTCAGATGATCAAGTTTTGCTATCGTTTGTATTTGTCACAAATGGGAGGTGATGAGAATTGGCCAGAGGCCATATTATGTTTCACAATGGCTTATACTTTGCCAAGGATATATAAGTTACCTGTGGACATTATAAATTCAGTTTTGATCTGCCAGCATAGCCTTCATTCAGTGTTGCTGATTTTACAAAGTGTTTTCATGAACAGCAATGGCACCTTTTCCCAGGTACTATACATGAAAAACATCCATTATATACAGTGAATTTTTTGCTAGGAAATCCTTTCAGCTGAGCAATCCACTGGTTATGTGTAGCAGCAGATGAAAAACCAATTCTTCCTCAGTTGCCATGAAGGACCAGTACAAGCACATCAACTTAATAAACAAATGATATAATTGTTCACAATGCAAGTGAATTTTCATAAGGCATTTAACATGGTCACTTTCAAGCAACATTACATGACAGAACCAACAGCAAGCCCACTTCCCCCCTCCACCCCCACCAAAAAACTAAAAAAAAACTTGGAGTTTAGCTTTGTAAGCTTTTCATGAGTCTGATTTTCTCGTGAATATCATATGTCTTGATTACAGTGTATGTTATATAAAGCGCTTATGTGTTCAGCTGAATGAGTAAAAAAATCTGAGGGGAAAAGTGCAAACATGCTTTAAGCAATAAAAAAAAGTTTGTGTGTGTGTGTTTTTCTGACAGGTGGGCTTTTAACCGAGCCTTCAAAACCTTTCACTTCACCAACAGCAAGGGGAGAGGAATATCCTTTCATTCAATCTAAATGTGTGAAGTACAAGAGGTCTAAAACCTTACAAGGCCTGAGGAAACACAGCGAGTCTCTCTTGGCTTTAGGCACCCAAGGTCATGTTACGTAGCAGCCACTGCTGGGATCGGCTTTCGCTGCAGTCTTTCATGGTAGGAACCATTTTGTCATCCTCAGATGGTTCATCAAGACATTGGTTACTGTTAACATGTCTCAAGGTAAGTTGCTGCAAAACAACAAACAAAACAACCAACATGAAGAAGATGGTTTCGGTTTTAAATTGTTCACGGCAGTCTTTAGACGGGGAGGAGCCATACCAAAGACTTTTCCCACATGGCCCAGCACTTCCTGGTATTCCTCAGATGTATTGGATTTCAGCTTCTATCAGCCCCAGCCAACATGGCCAATAGCCAGGAATGCTGTGAGTTGTAGTCCAAACTTCTGGAGAGCACCAGCTGGGAAAAACTGTATGCCTAGTACCATGGCATTTCTCAGCATTCTGGTAAAAATATCAGGCTCACTTTCAATAATATAATATTATTTGAGAGTCACAAAAAATGAATACCACAACTTTATTGCAGTCAGTTTCATAGAATCGAAGTACGTCAAATGCCATTCTAATCCCAACAATTCTTTATCCAGAATTCTCTGGATAAAGGAGACAATGAGCATTGGCTCGATTTCCCTCCCTGTGGATTTTATAGAGTATATCCTCCTTGGACAGTGCAATTTGTTGCAATGATAAATTGCTCTTATATGTGCTCACTTTGCTGCAGCCACAATCCATTGCTTTTTGTCTGCCCCCCCCCCCCGCCTATGGAAGTCTTTTCACATACTGGAAAGCAATATCTTGTCCCCCACCCTCCTCCTCCTCCTCCTCCTCCTCCTCCTCCTCCTCCTCCTCCTAATTTTTCCTTGTTGCATACACCTTTCATCAATGTTCTCTAAATGTTTTATTGTAGTAAATGTATTGCCTTAAATATTATATATTTGGACAATGTATGTAATTTTGGATATAACCATGATAGTATATCAACAATCTTTGGCTGCCTCTACAAGAGGCATTTAAAGCTCTTTTAAGGCGCATTAAAATTTTTATCTCTACAAGAACGGAGCGCAAATTGGGCGTAGAGGCGCGTTTTCTCTCCGATTATGCGCATTATCGAATGCGCGTTAAATAGCGAGTTTTATTTTGCTCCGGCTGTTAAAGTGCATTTTGACTATGTGAACAAACGATTCTCCGCATGTCAACAGTTTAAATCGCGTTTCTGTCATCCAGTAATGCGCTTCGCCGGCTCTCGTACAGAGGTATTAGGCGTAAATGCGCTTCTGCGAATATGCGCATAATCGCCTAACCAGGTGTAAAGGCAAATTCTTGTAGATGAGGCCTTTCTGTAATGACTTTAGAGAAATCCGTTACCTGCCCAGCCAGCATGGCTTGGGCAGGAAAAACAGCTGTTGCGGGTGGGGAGGAGGGGAATTAAAGCCTTGTGTGTCCTATACATGTGGGCCATGTGAGGCAAGGTTGGAGGCTGGCCCCCACACTTAATTTGGCCTCTAGGGTTGAATTTCCCTTATTGTTTAATAAAGAGGCCCTAGTTTATCCCTAGCTCTGGTCTCTGTATCTTTATTCCATGCTTCCTTCTCCACTCACAACAGCACTATTAAGGCTGTTTATAGCTCGCAAGGGTTTTTAAGCAGATTACATTTATAACAAACATGTCTTTTTGGGAAGTTCTGAGCATCTTAGATGGAGGCCTCAAGCAATCTCCCATTCAGTAAAGTATCAGGTTAAGACCTGCTTAGCCTTGAACTTAGCAGCATGATGTGTCCTCAGACTATTATCTAATTACCATAAAAATTGTTAAAAGTGAATGAGGATTTATATATATTTTTACCTAACTTTCATATGGATGTTCTAGAACTACATTGGAATCAATACAGCATTTAATATATTGTTCAAACTGGACTGAACAATAATATATTGTTCAATCTAGAATTAAAATTTAAAATGCTCATACGAAGGGCTATTATCAGTTTCCACAATCTATAATAAGGACTGATGGGCTGAAACAAAATATTCACAAATTAGTTCTGTTCCTGAAAACTGAAAACATTAACTTTAGATAAATCCAAATTGAAGAGCAATTTTTAGAGCACACTCCAGAAACAAGTCCTAAAACTCCCAGCATCCCTGTAGCTAGCTGTGATGTTCAACTGTTTAAGGATGTGAATGTGTTGCAAAAGTTATTAATGGGAGATGAATTTAGAAATAGGTCTTTAGAAAGTAAGAATTATAACTAGTGGGGTGAATGACTAGGCCGGAGTGTACACACTGTTTGCATTTGCAGGCCTGGGTGTGTATGGAATGAGTGGTGAGTGACAATTGGCTAGTTGTTTGGAGTGCCTGGACTGGTGGGGTGTGTGAGAGTGGGAGGAGCTGGGGAGCGATATATATATATATATATATATATATATATATGCATGCCAGACAGGGTTGAGCTGAGACAGGAGGGGGTTGATTGTGGGTTGATTTAGGATAGAGAGAGAAAGAGAAAGAGTATCTGATGAGGTGTTTGATTGATTTAATATAGTGAGAAGAAACAGTTTAGCTTTAAGAACAGTTTGAAACATATAAGCATTGTACTTGAAACCGCTACGCAAATGAACTGAAGAAACCAATAAGCTAACTGTGCACGCAATATACTTTATGTTAATAAATCTTGTTAATTTGAACAAACTGGTGTGGTCATTGAAGTGTACCTGAGGGAAGGTACTGGTGGCAGCGAGAACATAGAGGCTTGTCTGAGGCCAGGTTGCTGGGCTGTGGAGCTGTGGGGCCTAATAGTAAAGGCTGGACAGGGGCAGCAGCAGCAAGAGGCTAGGATAAGTTGTCCCACTAGCCATGCTGTCTGGGGCATGCTGGACATTCTGGCACTTCTTTTCTGGCTAAATGTGTATAGGATTTCACCATTACGCGATGAAAATAGGCTGCACCCCTATATGTTTACACTCAACTGAACTCAATGGGACTTACTTTTGAGAAGACATGCATATAATTGTGCTGATAATTAACCTAGCAAAACATTGCCATTGTGGCTTCCATACATGGACATTTCAGCTGGGTGAACAAGATACTTATCTGTGTGTATGTATGCACATCCTTATGTATGTTAAAATACTTTTAAATCCTTCAGTAAAATATTGGCTGTGCAACAGCAGTTTGTTCCCAAAACCAGGGAAGGTTGGAAGGTAGATTGGGTTCTGCTGGTAAATCTTGGGAAAACTTGCATTTAATTGGCAAGGGTTTCTGACTCCCAATGCTTGAACATTAGCAAGTAAAACAAAATCTCTTCCATTGCTAGCCTTGTGCAAATTGCTTAGGTCTCTAAGCTTCCATGAGTATTAAATGGTTGCTTTAGACCAAATTTCTGTGCAGCTCTGCCAGTAGGGTGGCCTAGTCTTGACCGACTGTAGTAAATTCTTCCGAGAGGACCTGAGCGTGCGGGGCGGATTGTATGGGAGAAGGTGATCCCACAGGTAACCTGGACCCAAACCATGTAGGGCTTTAAAGGTAATGACCAACACTTTGAACAAAAGAGGACCTATGTTGGATCAGACCAAAGTTCTATCTAATCTAGAATTCTGTTCGCACAGTGGCCTATGGGGCTAGATAGCCATGGGTAGCTCACAAGCAGGATTACAATGCAACAGTACTCTCCCAGTTGTGTTCCCAGAGACTGGTGTTCAGAGGCACACTGTTTCCGATACTGGAAGTAATAGAAGCCATTGAAAGCTTGTTCCTCCATGAACTTGTCTAATCTCCTTTTACAGCCATCCAGGTTGGCAGCCATCTTATACAGCTTATAGTAGTGAGTTCCTCAGTTTAACTATGCACTGTGTGAAGAAGTATTTTTTGTCTTTCCTCTAATAAATGAGCAGTTCTCAGACATGCCAGAATTTATTCAAGCCTGAGACATTTTTGAAATTGAAGTTTTCTTCCTTGGGGCAATTGGCAATCTGCAAGACCAAAGTCTCTAGTTTTATCATTACAGATCCAGTAAATTAGACTATGGAATTCACCTTTTTCATAATAGCCACACAACGGGTTGTTGCTTTTATTGAGCTATCTTCCACAACACCAAGATTCCTTTCTTGGTCAGTCACTGCCAGCTCAGATTCCATCAGCTTGTATGTGAAGTTAGGATTTTTTTGCCCCAATGTGGATTACTTTACCCTTGTTTCGTAACAATCAGATGTATAGTTTTTGAGTTCATTGAGAACATACAGACAAACACTTCCTTTTATAGATATAAATAGAAGAAAAAAGGAGCCATAATGCTGCCCTGGTAGTTAGATCATGGCTACTGTGCCGGGATAGTTTGTTTTTTAAAAAACATTTCTCCAATCAAAATTGCCCCCCTCCCCCCGAGATGGTAATAACCTCATTGGGGAAAATATGACAACTATAATATGCGTACATGTCTTTTCTCACTAAACTGGGCTAATCAGGGGAGATTTTGATTTGAGGATTCAGAGAGTAGCTATTCCCTCTCCCTTCCCCAGCACTGTGGACCTAATCCACCTCCATGCCTGCTTTTAAATATTGAAAAAGACATCAGGAGATCCAATCATAGATCTCTCATGTCATGTCTAGTTTGGCCCTCTGGCTTTGTGTTCTCCTGTGCATTTCAAGCAGTGATACCCCTAAAGGTCCATGACGTATATGGTTCTGCATGAATTAGGGACCTTGTGAATATAATCTTTCCAATACTCAATAGAAAGGCAGAAGAGTAAAATTATTCAGTGGCCCTAGATATTATTACATGCTAGAACACCACTGCAACAACATTTATTCACCATTAATGTTTGTTTAATGTAGCTAATTCACTGAGATGGTTGTAATGATGAGATTACACAAACATCTGACCTTTTGCAAAACTATTACACTTTATTTAATGCTAGTAGATTGACATGCATCACATTTTGCAATGTTATGTGTTGTACAATTTCTACTGGGAAAGCTCTTTAAGGAACATCTCCCTTGAGGTTTGCCTCTTACTTTAAACAACATAAAAACTACAGTGTTAACCTATGCACCTTGTTTGCCAAATTATTCTGTTCAAAGAAAAGATTCAGTTACTCTGTTCAAAGAAAATATTCAGTATGTCAACCAATATATTTTAGGATTAATTAAACTGGTGATATTCTGAATTTTAACCAGTTCCAAGCAAACCTAGAGATACTGTGACGTCTCCCATCAGCTGTTCCTTTGTATTTGTTGTATAATTTCATGTCAGACAAACATATTGTTGGGTTTTTCAATGGTCTTCTATAACCACTTATTTCTCCTGTTCTGTCATTATGTATGCTATTACAAAGAGCTTTCTTTGTTTGGTCAACAACCAATTACATTGGAAAATATTACCAACAAAACCACCCTGTCTAGAATTTCTTTCATTTTTCAGTATCAAGATTATTATATTGCAGCAACCTCAAGCTGTTTAAACACTCATAATAATATTTTTAAAAACCTGTTTTCTTGTTCAAATATATGTAAGTTTGTTCAGAATAATAATGTCCATGCAATATAACAAAAGCAGTAAAAGAAGCAAATTAATCATACTATTTTAACAATTAGGGGTATGTATGTGGGTGTGGGAAGGGCTGTTATAGGTAACCTGAATACATGTTTATTATTGCTACAAAGGCTTTTAAATATTGAGACACAATTCTAAGAAAAAAATGATAGTTGCTTTATAAAAAACATTTTAAAATGTTTTGGAAACAGTCTTGAGAAAACCATAGGGTAGTATTGCCGTTAAGGTAGCGGGACCCACCACCATTGCAACAAGAAGCTAGTGTTTCCTAAAGCAACTGAGAATGAGCTAAAGTGTTCTTTTCTGGAATAGAACAGGTCAGCAGAGCTCACAGAACGGACTCTGCTGACCTTTCCTAATCTGCAAACGAGCATTTCAGCTTGTTTTCAGGGTTGTTCTAGGAAGTGCTAGTTTCCTGTTGCGCCAGCAGTGAGTCCCTCTGGAGCAAAACAAACAGTAGAGGCACAAGGGCAGTGTTGGATACTACCCATAGAGCTAACTTTTGATTTTAAGGGCTAAGCCTATGGGCAAAGTTACTTTTTAAAAAATGTAACATATGTATGGTCATCATCATCAAAAATGCTCAGTATTTATATATGTCACATTTCTGCCTATCTACTATCTATATGAATATTCTTATTTATTTAATTGTATTTACTTACAGGTTTCTATGCTGCTTTTCAGGTACTGCTTCCAGAGTGGCAGACACAGGAATTCCATAAAATATTTTAAAACCACACATTAAATTGACAAAAAACTAATACAGCTAAAACAATAATCAACTAAAAAAGCACAGGACAGCTTCCAAAAGCAACTTTAAAGCTTCCAGAACACTAAGAGAGGAAACTAAACATGGGAGAGAGTTCCAAAGAGTTATCATGGGAGAGAGCTCCAAAGTTTTGGGTTAGACACTAGCCTCCACATAAGACTGAACATATTTCATTTGACCAATGTCAAACTTTGGGAAGGTTTATACAATAGATGACCCCTGAAATATCCAGGTCTTAATCCATTTAGTGCTTTATAGGTTTAGGTCAGCACCTTGAATTGGACAGTTGTTTCAATATAGGTGTCACATACATTTGCCACCTCACCCCACATTACTATTTGGCTAGTGGTATCCTGTACTAATCAAATTTCCTGTACAGTCTTCATGGGCAGCCCCATGCATTAAGTGCAGGTTCACTAGACATGGACATCTGTAATCAGGTCACTATCACCCAGCAGAGGGCACAAGTAGCATACAAGCTGAAGCTGGTGAAAGATACTCAGGGACACAGTTGTAACCTGGTCATCCAGCTGCAAGGTCCAGAAGTACTCACAACCTATTATCCTTCAAAGAGAGCACATTCCTGTATAGAAATGGCTTTTCCCCTTTGTGTTGGCCAACTGAGTTCTCCCCGCTATCATCACTTCAGCTAGCTTGGCCCCCAAATGAATTCACATAAATGAAAGCTTGTTAAAAAAAATAAAAAACCAAAGAAGTCAATCCTAGTAAGGGCACTCACAACAATGGATAAACTTGTAGAGCTTTCATTTAGATAAATTTGAATTAACGAAAGATTAACCTTTTCCTCATCGGGACCCCCTTTTATTCTGTGCTTTGACAGGCTTGAGTCCTCATGACTGCTATGGTTTTCTGCATGTGAGATGCATGTGGAAGCCTTGGGAACACAGCTACATAAACACTAGGTGCCTACATCACCTTCCAAAAAGTATAAATCAGGTTTTGGAATGGTGCTTTTTGTTTGGGGGCCCAGAAGTCAAACATTTTCCCCCTAAGGTTCAATTTCACATGGGATTCACTGAGCAGTGACTGAACAGGGGCCCTTTCCACTCCAAGCTGTTTGCCTGGGATGGCCCCCTGCTGCTCCCTGTGCACCGATGGTGTGTATTAGTTACTTCTGGGATCACCTTCCCTCCCTCCCTCTACACTACTATGGTGTAGAAAGGGCCATAATAAGCCTGGGTGGAAAAAGTCTAGATATTCCCAAGAAGTCAATAACAAACACAGCAATACAGACTGGCCCCTTTCAGAAGACACTTAGGGCTTTGTGGTTAGCTTAACCATGTTCAGCTGTGATTAATGCTAACCATGCGCGGAATGCTTGCAGATGACACCGTTAACCCTTTTGTGGTTAAGTTTTCCTTAACCACACACTAACCACAGCATGGTTAGTGGAGCACCTGAGTCCTCCAAGTGATCTGCCCCGTATCCCAGCAGCCCTGGCGCTAGGAGCCTTGGCAGTTTCAACGAGGTAGGAGAAAAGTCTGTTTCATATGGGGAAATGGCAAGCAGGGATTTCAACAGATATACAGTAAGTACGCTCTGCTAGGAAGAGCAAAAAACACTAGAAAAAACCGACATGAAAGCATGAAATGGCGGCAGCAGCGAGCGTGGCAGTCTAGAGCAGCCATAGAGCACACCGGCTAGAGCGGCCACGCCTAGTTAGGCCGCTCTGTACTGGAAGCTCCATTCCTTAACCCCTTAACCATGGCCCCTTAACCACAGACACGTGTCAGACAACACTTTTAGCCATGGTTAGTGCTGCTAACCAAGTTGCACAATGTGGTTGGTGAGCCTAACCACAATGTAGTTAACGGGGCAGATGGTTAGGGAAAACGGGTGTTCAGATGACACAATTAACCATGCTGCCCTAAGGGTTAATGGCATGGTTAACGGTGTCGTCTGAACGGGGCCACTATAACGTACCATCATGTTTTACGGTTTGTATACTGGCCCATATCATAGCTGGCCCATATTGCTCCACGTGCATCAACATAGCAAAGTCTGTTACCCAGTGACAACATGTCACTTCACATACCCACTAACAGCCTGATCTTATGCTCCACCATGCAGCATCAGCAAAGCATGAGATAGGGCACCAGACTCCCAGGAGAAGCACAATGTGCCACTTCTTCTTCTTCATTACTACTAGCTGGCTTTCCAGTGCTGTTGCACCAGTGCAGGGTAACAATGTTGATCCCACATGAGGTGTAGAGACCAGGATGCCATTTTAGCTGTTGAAAACAACACAAACCTCTGCTTGCATCACAGCCTCTAAATCAGGAGATAGGACTGGTCCATTAATGTAGCTGCTACTCACTAAAGATTACTATATGTTTAATCAGAATATAAACAATTATACTTTCTAGTTCATGTACAGTTTTTGATATGCAAAAAGGGAGAAATAGTAGAACCCAGAAGACAATCAAGTTTGGCTTTTCTCCAGCTGTTTTTAAACATACTCAGAGTAAATAAATAAATAAATGCAATTGTTAAATGGCTAATTCTATATCTTAACACTATATATATAGATAAAACTAAACTAATTAGGGGAAAGGGAGAGTGAGAAAGCAAAACAACAAGAGGAAGAATGAGAAAGGAAGAAGGAAAGCTATTAGATTCGTTCTTTCTTTGATACCAACCTCTAAACATTTATTAAAGAAAATAATCAGTGGGACTGTAAAAAATGTTCCTAAAAACCTCCAGCCGCGTGTAGTTTCTCAGTAGCCACCTTTGAAAACGGCTGCCATTACATGTCTCCACTGTGGGACCATGAGTGCCATCCTCTATTCTGCTTACGGTCAGACATGATTGGGTAATGATATGAAGAAATGTGTGCTTCTGTGTAACAGAAAAATGGTAAAACAAACAGAAATCACAAACAAAGAGGGAGGGGATCCCTATCGGGACTCTAAACAAATGAGAGTAAGTGATATTCTCAAGCACAACTGTAAGAGTTTATCTTCAAGCAGTCCCAGTAATTACATAACCTCCATAATATTATAAGAAAACGACATAATTTATGAATACAAGAAGTCTAATTCTAAATCTAGAAACAATGGGTAAGATCCAGAGAACCACAAGCAAATTTCCATTCATGCAAGAGGGTTTTCCTGACTCTTTCTGCTGTGGCCACTTTCAAAGTTGCTCCTAGGGGTTTGGGAACCTCAGGTTCTCTCACAGCTGCCTCCAAATGTGGAGAAATAACCAGGGGACATTGGAGGTGAGATGTTTTGCTTCCCTCTCCTTTAGGATTCCTGTTAGCAGCAGTAATGGCATATAAGTGGGTTCGGGGAGACAGTAATGACTGTTTACTGCTCAACTCATTTTGTATGTTCCTTACACATAAAGATCTCCCTGCATGTAAAAAACAAACAGGGAAAAGGCTGGAATTGTCTCTTCAATGTCCTAGTTCTCTAGCTGTGGGGAGTTTTTACATGGAAGATCTTTTATTAAAAACAACAATGGGATTCCCCATCTGCAGTTTTAGGCAATGCAGTTCCAAAACAGGCAGCAAGAGAGCCTTTGCATGGGTGGAGAGCATTTCTGTTTACACATGGGGAGGGGGATCCATTTTCTACCAATACAACCAACCCCATATTCCAGGCCATAACAGAGGGTTCTCCACAGGGAGTAATTACCTTCACTGAAAAATCTCCCATTTTAGCACCATTTTTTCTCACTGAAACTGCCAGTGCAAGGCTGAATTTGGCTAACCAGTAGTAAATGAACTGGTGATATTCTCTAATACGTGTATTTGATACAATGCTACTGAAAACATACAGGGGAAACTTTGGTCTTGATCCAGAGATCAATGTGGACACAGTAATAACGGCCACTAGTTTGAAAGGAAACTTATGCAATTAAAGCAGCGCATGCAGACATCTGCTCAGTGAGTGGATCAGCCTGCAGGAGCTATTTGTCCATATTTCAGTACACACATTCATTCTGGATTGGCACATCTAGGTTCAATAAGCTCAACTGGCCTGCCTCAGCCAGTATTAAACATGGAAAGCAACATCTGCCCAATTTGAATAGAGCTATAGTTTTAAGCCTAAAATTTGCATGACGAACAAGTCATATAACAAATACACCACATCTACAAAAATGCAACTATTCCCTAAAACTAGAAGAGAGTGTTTATACTTTAAAGAGCTTTAAATTTGTGTCAGTACAACACAGAATAGAGGAACTCAAAACAATATATCTGCATTTTAATTATTTTAACCAATATGTACTGCTTATTATGACATTCACAACTACATAATAGGTTTGCGCTGACATTACCTTGTGTATTGTCTTTTTGTATTTTTAAAGGAAAGCTGAGTGGAAGAAAGTAAGCAACCTCTTCCTTCGTCAATATTAAGAGCACTCAAAGATGTTATAGTATGCTGGAGTAAAAGCTTTATTTAATATTTTTAAAATGAAACACATATTGCTTAGTGGTTTTTGTCTAATAAGTCACTGCAGCATCCTATTTTTTGTGATTAGAGCGTACTCGCATGGAGAACAATGAGAAAATTCAAGAGTGAATGTCCTTATAATGTCACTTTGAGTAAGCAGCTGGAACATCAATTTTCGCTTTAGTTTCGTTATGTATCTAAGATGCATGTTCATGTCCCTCCCTGCCTTTTTTTTACTAGCAGAAAGGAAATATCATGTGAGTAAATTAATGGGAAGGTTTAATAATCTTGCCTGTTTAAATATTTCATAAACACATATATTCAGGAGTTCCAACAGATAATTATAAACAAAATAAAAACAATTTTGCAAAAGACATTAGATCGAAAGGGAACACAATCAAATGCTCAGTTTCCAATGAATCGTATTGAATTCAATGAAGCTAAGCTTATTTCAAATCTATGCACAGCACTCTTGTACAGTTAGCCTTTCACTTAATCCTGCCAATTTAGAGGAAAACAATGAACCCCATGAAATTGTTAAGCTTGCAGTTTACAGATAAAAGGAGTGTTACAGAAAGTAAACAGCCTGCATTCTAGATGAAGTTCCGTGATTATTGCCAGATTTATCAAACCCTCTTCTGCTTGGCTACCATAACTTTAAAACTTATACAACTGAAGTGTTGTCACTTATCTAAATATTGTATACCATTACGTGGAAAAGTAGTGAACACACTAGTTGATGCTAGTCACTGCCTGACTGCCAAGGATTATTAGGCTACCTTGTCAAACAGAAGTAACAGCTGGTTGCTCAAAGTAAGTATAGTGCCAAGACGTGTGTTGGCACTATATTTATGTACTGACCATTTTTTTTATTAGGTTTAAAAATGCAACTGAGGTTTTATAGTACAAACACCTTAAGTTATAATATAAACATATAGACACTTTCACATCCAACTTTTCCATTTCCCTGCACTCCCCTGCAGGTATTCAAGTTTCCTTCACATCACTGGAGATTCTGACTAGTTGCAGAATATTTACATGTGTACTGTGGCATCAGCATCCTGATACTTTAATGAATACAGTCAGAGTGCAGTTGATCAATTCGTCTGTCTAGAGTACATGCCTCAATGTTGTAACAATACCAAAATCAATGGGATCCTTTGTCACTAATTTCTCCAGGTGCAGGAAAAAGCCATACATGAAATTTCTTTAGCAAGTCTGATTCCAGAATACCGTAACAACATTCAGTTTAAAACTAATATAATTCTGAAATAATATGCAGAGCATATTTGAGGAAAGGACATTCTGTCCCTTTTGCCTACACACCTTTAGCAACAAATATGCTTCCTTTTTTGATCTCTAAAAACTAAATGCACTATAACAAAACATTTTAACCCAATGGCATTGTACTATGTGTAATAGGAAATCTACAGTCTGTCATCATAAAATACAGTCTACTGAAGGCAACTAAACAAAGGTCATATGTACCACCACAGCAATGAACAACAAGATCCTATACTAGTCTAGAATCAATCATGGGGATTGCTAGTTTTAACACACTTACCTCAAAGCTGTACTCCCATTTACCTACATACTGACAGAAGCAAAGACATGTGAAACACAGTCAAACTATGGCTCAGAAAAATCTACAGAGAGTTTACGTTTTTTTCCAATTGTATATTCACAAGGCTGTATTTAGAATTCTTTATCCCAAAGTTGAATTTCTATGAAGGTTTGGACTCTTATCAGTAATAAGTTCAGAAAAGGTGAAAAAAGTATGCACTTCCATTAAGAGGTTTTGCCTGCTGAGCACAGAAAGGGCTTACAGGGGAAAGCTCTTATCTCTGATCGGCTGCTGATAGGAGATAAGAGTTTTTCCCAGCAGGGAGAGGGGGTGGATCCTGGGGGTCATTCAGTCCTGCTTACTTCTGAGGCTTGTCCTGCAGGGACTTTCTCTACTGAATACTGAGTAAACAGAGGCTTGGTAAGAGGGATGCTATTTAGAATTTGTGCTGAATTATTCAATCCCATTTATTTCTGAGTAGAAAATGACTTCTCACTCTTCTAGCAATGGCAGAGAAACTACATACCCCAACTAGTAGTGGGGTACATGTGCGCATGTCTGGCCCCTAGCCTTCAGCAGATACTGGATATGTCCTTGGGGCTGAAACGTTTGTGCAACTCTATGGTATAGGGATGGGTGAGCTCCCCTCAGATCCCATTGGAATTGGTCAAAAATGAGATCTGCTATGCACCCCCAAATTATTAGACTGAACAAATTATCTCCATTTTATGGGCAATTGAAAAAAGGTAAACATACTGTACATTTCAATGTACGTTACTTTCAATGGTAGTTCAATCTGTTCTTTACCGCCTTGTAACTTTGATGTTTTCCATATTATTGGCATGAAATGGTTAGGCATTGTACTACCACCTACGGCATCAATGAGACAGATTAGACAAAGGGCCTCTAAATGGAAACTTCAAGAGTGTTTCACTGCTCTCTCTAGCCCTAATTCAGGCATTCTGAAATTATGTAACCTAAATATGTGAAGTAACCCTCTACACATGGAGGGTGATTTTATGAAGAACCTCCTGTAATCATGGAAACTCTTCAGATGATACTGAATGCTGATTTTGGAACATTCCAAATTGTGTGTACAGCTTCCATGGACACAGGACACTCTCCCCTTCAGAAAGTTGCCCTCCCCATGTAGACGAAATGCACAAGGAGGGAGAACAGGATTAGAACATTTCCCCTCCTCATGCATTTATGCTACACACTATCAGAATGCCTGAATTTTGAGCTTCTTTCCCCACTACCGCCAGTGAACTTTCTGTGAACTGCACACTTTGTTCTAGACCATGCATCTAATGCAGCACCCTGCCTCCAGTGCAAAACGATTTAAAATTAATGGAAAAATGAAACCAGCAGGATTCCATTTGTTCTGTTTTTCCATTCATTTTTAATGCACACTCTTAATTTGTTCTATCTGTATGATGACCACAATTTTTCTACTGTGGGGATAGTAGCAGCTGAGCCTGGGAAGAGGATTTAGATTAGACGAACACCGCAGGAGAAGCAGTTAAACCCACTCCTCAGTACTACAACCATGACCAAAATTGGCACTCTCCATAGTTAAAGTTTAAAAACAATTGGGAGTTTCCATTATAGATTTCCCGTGTCATGTCTGTTTTGAACCTCACATTTCACAGTTCAAAGTGCCAATTTTGACATACTTAGTATACTTAAAGGTATAGTATACTTAAAGGTAATTTCTTCACCTGTGGCTCATCATGATGTCCAAGACCAATCAAGATGTCCAAGACCAACCAAGAACATTCATCTGAGTAACCATTAATTTTTCATTTGGCTAAGATATAAACACAATCACTTGAGTACTACAGTATTTTGAACACTACCCCAGAGGCCTGAGGCTTTCAGAAATGACACTTAAGCCTTCAAATTTAGATCAGTGGGACTTTAAATAGTGCTTAAATTTGGCTGGATCATCTCGGCATTTTAGCAATTTGTAGTTCTTAGTAACTTTACAGAATATTAAATATAAGGAGATTATTGTAAAGAAAGAACTTTACAGAAATTATTTTAACCTTATATTTATAATGTATAAAAAGACCATAATAAGAATATTATATTTTTTTCTGAAACATTGTTTTTATATAAATTACACATCAATATAGCAAAGAAAAGAAATGTTACACACACACACACACACAAAGAGAGAAAAGAAAACAACCCACCCGTGCACTCCAAGCCTCATATATGGCAAACATTTAGTTTTCATTTAAAATCCATATAAAATGAAGAAAACAACAACAACAAATCTTAAACTAAGGTCAACTATTGCTAAGGCAATATATGATAATATTACCACAACTAAAACAACAACAACCATACATTCAATACATGTAATCTCACAGGATGTATTTGGAATTTTTATTTAAAATATTTTCATGAAGTAGTAGCTTTTTCATTAATGCAAGTTAATAGTGAGAGAACGAAACCTAATAACACCTTACAAATAAAAATAATGACAAACTGTCATCACAGGGATCTCTTAACTATCAGTACAGAACCATAAAATATTCCCTTTTTACTGGCTCCATCTAATGGCTGATCTTGATTTTACAAGATGTTTGTATTTTTTTCTGCAAGCTTTTATAACATATCCTCAAAAAACCTATGGCCAAATATGTTTTCAGTTATACAAAATCTCAGTGTTTTCTATAGACTATGTCAACTGTTCCAAACATAGTTTCAGCTGAATCTAAGCATTAGAATATTATAAAATGAATTACAGAGATGTTGTTAATCTTGCATTTTGTAGGGGTGTCACTCAAATATAAAAACAAATTCTTAGTAAATAGATTGCATGAGGTTTGGTTCAATTATTACTTAATTGAAATGATCTGCATACATTTGCATACAAAAATAATAGTTCTGAAGAAAAAGCATTCTAGATGGTGCACATATACATCGCAACAGGCTGTCTTAGCAGAGGAATCCATTCTCTTGTTTGACAATACCTTCTCAATTGATTTTGCCCTCTAGCTTTATTTTTGTGTAAATACCTGAATTTAATAAAGCCTTTGATGGCTAAATCCACCAGCTTGCACACTGTCTTGTTTTAATTGGATTTCACTGTATTAAAATGTCATATTGGTTTTAATATATTTATTTATTTATTATATTTATATAATATGTATAAATATATGTATATTTATGTATATTTATTCAATTTTAAATGTATGATTTTATCTGTACACCACCCTGAGTAACTTGCGGTATAGGGTGGGATATAAATGTTTTAATAAATAAATAATAAATAAATTACTTTAAAAAAATAAATTTGCTTTGCAATGACTGTATATTTATCCCTCAAAACTGCAGATATTGAGAAACTCTTAAATCTACGTTATAGTGCAATCGTTATGGCTGCAAGCACCTTTGCACAAATAGCTGTTGATAAGAGCAATGCATTCCCATCAGCCATATAACATTGAGAAGAAGGCTCATGGACCACTGCAGCTTCTCATCAGATTTTTTTAAAGAAAGAAGTAGTACAATTTTACAAAATTACTTGCTTGTTACTCCAATGTACACTACTCACACAATGTCAGTCAACGACTGGGTACACATGATCATGAAGGGAAAATAAGCCATGGGTTGCACTGATGTCCAAATTCGGTGAGGATGGGTGGCTGAGATGGTTTACAAATCACCCTGAAAACTATGGTTTGTTCTAGGGGTTCAGGGTGGTTCATAAACTACCCCAACCAACCACCCCTGCTAGGTTCTGTTATTACGATAATGCATGCCTGGCGAGAGTAATTATACTAATTATGTGCTCACAAATGGCACATGTGGGACGGGAAAATGAGTCACCATAACTTATTTTCCTTCCATGGTCTTATGAACCCATCCATTATTTGCATTAGCCAGCCTGGAGCAGTTGCAGATAAAGTTAGCCTGCATCTGAATGAACTGGTTTTAATTGTTACTGATAGAGTATTCATGAGAGTGGCTAAATAAGATTAAATGTTTAGTCTGGTTCTGTCTTTTTATATTTATTTATTTATTTAGTTATTACATTTTTATACTGCCCAACAGCTGAGGCTCTCTGGGCAGTGTACAATTAAAACCAAAACATACAAAAGTCAAGATTTAAAACTTTTTTTTTTTAAAAAAATAATCAAATAAAACCAGAATAAGTTATAGTTCAGGGAAAGCTTATCTAAAAAGATCTGTTTTCAGGAGGTATTTAAAGGATGTTACATTTTCCGCCTCCCGTACTGCACGAGAGAGGGTTTTCCAGAGGGTGGGTGCTGCTAAAGAGAAGGCCCGCCATCAAGGTTCTTCGTGGTGACATTCCATTCATTTCGGAATGGCCAGCAGGACCTCCTCTGAAGATCACACTGGGAAGAAAAAGGAAGCAACAACGACCATGTGGCCCATTCAGTGGGTGTTTTTATCATGCTGCTTTTCCTGCACAAAGCAGGAAATGGTGGCAAGTTTTGCTTCAACCAAAAAAATCTGATTTACCAGGTCTTATTTTGCCATGGGGGAAAAAAAAAGCAAAAGGAGAGACGTTCAGGAGGTGGATGGCGTCGTCAAAAGGACCTGCGAACATCTATAAGTGGCCAGTAAGAAGCGTGCTATAAAACGCTCTTCTGATGATGCTTATAAACTTAAAGCCCAATTTGCCTTAACTAAGGCTTCTGTGTTTGTCACTTACTTTGTTTGGTCTTGTTCCCTTTCCCAGCCCTAACAGTTTGGAGAAATGATGCATTCAATAACGGGAGAGAAAAGAACTTAGCTTCAGAAGAAAAATGTGATATGAAGAAAACAAGTCTCTTGTGGACATGACTAGGATATCACTGACATGGTAGCATCTCAGAAGGAGTCTTCATGGGAGCAGTCTGAGCTTTAGCACTGAACTGGAAATGCAAGGAATCATCCTCAGGAAAAGAAGGTGCATTTCCCACCATATGGTCTGCAGAGTCTATGCAAATGATTCCCCCACTGTAGCTCAGATAGGACAGTAGGTGCAAGTGTAGGCATTGTTTGCTTAGCCTCCTTCACACAGGAATATCTAGCATTCTTGACTACTTGACTATTCCGCACATTATACACCTGGTATCTCCCTCTATGATTGCCACATGGAGTGCACAGTATCACTAGGGAGCTTGTAGCCTGGACAAAAAAATCCCCATTTTATAACTGCTGGTTGAATACGTTTCTCTCTATCTGTGTTCTCTTGAGTCTGTAATATTTGGTCTGTGATGGTCCATTCACTCACGCAAGTTGCCATGGGAAGTTGCCATCTTCAAATGCGCTAACCACCCCAATGAATGCAATCTGATACTTGACTAGTTTCCCATGAAGTTGTATCCAAATATTTGAGCTCTCATGGCAAAATAATGACCTCCACTTCTCCTTCTGCTTCAGTTCTACAACTCTTGGACCTACTTATCTATTTAATACATTTATAAAACACCCTCTGTGATGAACTTGTGCAATATTTGTTTGCATCCCAACAGTTCTGCTGGAGTAGTATTTATGGATGTAAAATTATGCACCTAGACACAGTATTTTGTGGTACTGCATATTTTATTGTGCAACATACCATTCCCTGAAAATGAAAGCATCCTTGAAATAATGAACAAGGACTCATACATTAGTGGTTTATCGGGAAGCAGATGAATAGAAATTACATGTTTAAAAAATTACTGTATAAGCCTATTTTCTATGTGAACTGGAAAGCATATCCCTGACTTTCCTATTGCTTCTGGAGTCAAGGCTAGATTTCAATATTCTCTACCAGCTGCTGAAAACACCTTTATTTGCAATATCATCATGGAGGTATATGAAAGATATAGCCAAGCAGGTGCCCTCAGTCCATTTTATAGCTTGTAGTGGAATATAAGAGAAATTTCATATGAAAGTTTCGAGTCATTTATGGCTTTATAAGTCAAAAGCGTCATCTTCCATAGTGCCCAAAAAAGCTATAAGGAGACTAGCACATAAGAGATGCCTATGCAATCACTACCATTAAGAGATGGAGCACCGGGCCCCACTGCAGCAGCAGTTTCCTAACAGCTGGCCCAAGAAGCAATACATTACAAAGGTTCATGGAAGTGGCGAAATTCTCGATTACATTGTTTAAATCTGACATGAGAAAAAAAGCCTCCAGTCTTTGTATTGGATGGAACAATGAAAATGTTCCTGGCCAAAGCTGTAAACCCAACTAAATAAACATCAGCTCTTCTCCATTCTGATTTAGCTTTACCACTCAATCCAATATTGTGTGCATCTATATATGTATTCACATCTTCCTTGTTGGAAGTAAAAATGCACAATCATTGCTTTCCCTCCCCCCCACCATGTGACATCCTACACACCATATTAACCTTACCAGTATATGTGTATATAAGCATGAACACACATGTATGCATACACACAAACCCAAAATATGTTTGTACTGTATATACCTACTTACCATAGTCATCAGATTAGATGTATCCTGGATGATTTCAAGTGAGGGCAATATAAGGGGTTAATGGTGGGGTAGGGCTGGATAAGGGTAAGGTTTATTTTTTCCTGAATAGCCTGAAAATAGGAGAAAGGCTTACAATGCTACAGAATCTTATAGGAAACACCAGGCATATACAACCTTGGCCAAAAGATTTCTTATCACACTGAAAGCAGCCACACAGATTTAGCTTAAAGGATTAATTTTGGGTCACTTTTTACCTGTTCAACTCAGAATGGCAATAGTGTTTGAATATGATTAATAAAAATAAATTTGGTTTCCTGCCCTATTTTCATACATACCTCAGCATCATATTCCCAAAGTTGATTTCCTCTCATGTGGTGGCACTTTAACATAATCACAGGACCATTGAGCCTAGAGACATCCAAACATAAATCATCTGTGCGGATCTCCTTGTCAGCAGTATACGAAAATACCTGGAAGAGATAAATGGTTATAATATAGGCTAGTCCTTTCCCACTTCATCCAGTTGTCTAACTACGGCTAATGAAAGACATAATACTTCTGACTGGGTTAGATAATTACTGATGATAGGCAGCTTCCTTACTATGAAACAACTACAAATATC
Organism: Anniella stebbinsi; assembly: GCA_029215795.1. Classification (NCBI taxonomy): domain Eukaryota; kingdom Metazoa; phylum Chordata; class Lepidosauria; order Squamata; family Anniellidae; genus Anniella; species Anniella stebbinsi. Next base: position 228,515,184 of record JARDYH010000001.1, read on the forward strand.
CTTCTAGATACCCTTATTTGGGAAGCATAAATGGAATGCTCTCCTCATACCAAAGGGTATGATGGGCAAAATAAAAGAGTGTCTGAGAAATCTATGGTCCATGGTTCAGAGGAGGATGAGCAACATGTTTGATACCAAGAAGCACATCACAAGACTTTGTGATGGCATTTTTAAACCTAACTCCAACCTTGAGGGTTATAAACCTTTTTTAAAAAAAATTACATTCTGCTTCTCAGAACAACACAAACCAACACAATATTATATCACTATATAAATAACATATTTTTTTAAAAAGCTGGGATAGTTCATATATCCATCTAGAACCCAGAGGCAAAGAGCTTTTCTACATGAGGTTGTTATCTACTTTTGGTTTCGTTGCACTACATGAAGAGTGTTCCTGTCTTGCTTTTCCACTGCAAATCCTCTAGGTGGCACTGTGGTATAGCAGAATAGCACAAATACACAATTTAAAAAGCGTGGGTTTTTTAAAAAAACTTTTACAAGTAAATACTGCATTTTTCCTGCTCTACAAAAACTCATGGAAGGTGCTTTTTAGTGACAAAAGCAACACTGGAAAGTCACATCATTGTATAAAGAACCTGTAAACAATCATGAGTAGGGAATGGTGAGCGCATCATAAATTTGTCATGTAGGAAAGTTCAAAGTCATACACTAGATATAGGCTGCTTTTGGTAAAATATTTTACACATAAAATCCTGTATCTTAAATTGTCTCTGAAATTCAATGTAATGCATTCCAGTGGACCATCTGAATTGATAAGTTATTGGGTTATTACAGCTGCAATTACATAGGAGTAAGGCTCACTGAACTCAGTAGTGCTAAATTCTGAGTAGATGTGTCTAAGATTGCTCTTTTTAAGAAACTCTGAATAGCTCTCAATGGTAGCGTTACAGAAAGCCCAGTACAGTAATCTAGCTTGCAAGTTAGGACATCTTGGGTGACTGATTTTAGATTCAAGTGTTGCAGCATCTTCATCAGATGAAAAATACTTAAGGCCCCCACTGGAAACTACAATTACCATGATGAATAACAAAAATACTGCAAGGTCAATGTGAGTGATTGGGGAAGCTGAATTCCATTTAGCTGAACAGGAATTTCCCAGCACTACCTTCTGGGACCAATCCACAAAGAAGGATCAGAGTCACTGTATCACCACTCCTCCTAGGACCAACCCAGCCAGGCAATTCAAAATGATACTATGGATGCCGGAATTGAACACCAATGAGAGGTCCAGTAGAATGAAGAGGATTCCACTTCCCACATCCTCTTCCTAGCTCAAGTCATTCACCAACGTAACCAAGGTTGTTTCTATCTCCATACCAGGCAATTTGGAACACATTCAAATAATCAGTTTCCTCTAAAACCACTTGGAGATAAGGGGTCTCCATCACCTTGTCCCAAAAAGGAAGATTATTCAACAGGTCTAGGCTTGATTTCTTTACAAGGACCTCACAGCTGCTTCTTTAAGGCACTAGGTACCACCACCATCCCTTCAAGGAGGTATATAGCATCTCTGAAGTCCACATCCTTAAACATGCCCTGATAGTTTTTAATAACCATAATGGGCAGGGAATTCATCCTAAGAGATGTCCTGCTTAGTTACTTATTTCCCCTTTGTTCAGTTTATATAAAGAAGCAAACCTCATAGATGCAACATTATAGTAATACTATTTGCTTTAGGATTTTGTTTTTAAACATTGTGAGTAATCAAACAGAGCACTGAGTAGGTATTAGCCACTTTCATCTGGTAAAAATGTAATGTAGTTCCTGCGAACCTACTGCTTAGAGCTAAAACGAAAGGCTAAAGACTACGTGGCTTTTTATTTCCTTCTGTCAGTTCTGAATCTACTTCCAATAATTTATTTGTGTGATCCCAAGTTCTAAAAGTGTGAGAGAGGGAGATTGTCTCTCTCTCTCTCCACTTTCACATTGCCATTCATAATTTTCTAAACTTCTATCATTTCCCCTTTTAGTATTTTTTTTTATAAGCTAAAAAGCCCCAAATAGTTAAGGTGTCCCAATCCTTTTCAGCACTATAATACTCTCTTGGAGATGTGCCAATCAGTATTACGTATGTGACCACAATGTAGATTTATATATCTGTGACACCAGCTGTTTTATGTTCAAATGCTCAGGGCCAAGTCTACCATAAGGCAGAGTCATGGGGCAGGATACTAGGGATAGGGGGGAATCATTATTTTGCATGTTACAATTTTGTTTGTTCCTAAATAAGTTATAGATAATAGCAATTGTATGATTCCATTATGATTCACCCAGTAATTTCTTTATTGTGAGAGGAACAACAAAGAGAATTTTCTTGAGGCAGCAAAGTATCTTGGATGTACTAGCAGTATCACTACAACCTTCTCCTCTTCTTTTTTTCAGAGGAGAAAGGTACAGTAAATGGAAGAGAGAAGGAAGGAACAAAATATATGAACATACTAAAAGGGAAAATATAGATATGAGGGATAAAAGTGGATCATAGGTCAGAAAAAAATTGAAGACAAATTAAAGCAACCTATATGGCAGGTATTTTAATGATTTACAAGACTCCCAAGTATCATGAATTCACCTCTCACTTGATTTAAAGTATTCTAATCAAAGCTACAGGAAAAGTGCTCTCTCTTAATTGTTGAAAGCAACCTTTTTCCAATTAATTGCTGAATGCAGCCTTTGGTAAAGCATGCAAATGGAACTTGATTGCATTACCAATTAGATAGTGCATGCAAATTATACTAAGTTACCAATTAGGGTGCTTTAGAGAAGAAGAAAAAATTAAAAGCAGATTAAAGCATGTGGTACTTCCTCATGATCTAATATTTAGTTAAAATGCTCTAGAGCACTTTACAAAATATTTTTACGTATGCTTAAACACAAAATGCATATGTGTAAAATGCATTTTTTTACTTTAACAATAAGCAATAGATTTCAGCATGGCACACAGGGTGTAGACAGTTATAATTCTGGTATTTCTGAGAAAGGCCCACAAGACCATACCCTAAAAGGACATTTGTACTTTTCAATATGAACAGAACAGAAAATTTCAGCAGCTGTGACTCATCTAACCAGAGCAGAGCATCTGACAGGATAAGCCACATCTGGTAAACTTTTCCCTCCTGCAGAATTTGAATTAGGACAACCTGTTAGATGGAAAATGTTATGTATGAGGACTCAGCACTCAGGTGCTGTTTACTTGGCTCTGGAGCTTGGGAACATATTGCTTGGTCACAAACATAGTTACCTCTTTGAATTTTGCACCTGGAGCAGAACTGAAATGAGAATTAATTCTCAAGTAGGAAACTATCTTCACAGGTGTAATACAGAATATTGCAATGACCCTTGATTGTGGACATTTCACAACTGCCTAATTCTCCCTTCTACATTAATGTGCCTTTGTGTTACAGCAATATCTAGTAATAGCTAAGGTTGAGCAAAAATTGCCCTCTCACTTCCATGACCCACTTTCGAGGCTGTAAAAGTGGGACAGGGGTAGCATTTTATCTATCTTCAGGGGGTTAATTTTGCAGATAGAGTTATGAAATTCTATCACACCTATTTTTCCCCCTGATTTGCTTCCGCGTTTTTTGTCTCCGTTTCATAAGCGCGTCAAGCTAATGGTCCTTTTTACATGAGTCTGTGGTACTGCACTGCACCGTGAAGCCTCTCTTTTGCTTGTTTGCTCTTCCACTCCACCCTGCCCCTTCTTCTCAAAGCACATGCCACAAACAAAGGAAAAAGTGAGAGGACAGCAATACACGGAGGCTTAAGGGCACATTAAATCTGCTTGGGGAAAATAGTCTAGACTTTCCCAGAACCAAAATAATATGCAAAACGGAGAAAAAGAGGCAAGATGGGTGCAGGACCGGGACGACATCATGTGAGTCCCACGCTGCAAAACCAGATACCAGACGTGGCGAGAGTGCATTAAACCACTAGTGTAATAGAGCTCCAGCACTCCTGCTGGCTCCTCTGCCTGGCAGCTGCCACTGTTCTTTTCCAATAATTCCTCGGAACATTGTTTTGTCATGTAACTTGGGGTAATAGTAGCTCCCACAATGGCATTATTGGGAAATAAAAATGGTGGGCGCCAGCTGAAGGAAGGCTGCAGGAATGCCAGTGAGTATCTCCCACTGACCTTTTTTCTTTTAAATCGATACTTTACACACCTGCATTAGTAAACACACGTGCACTTTTGAACAATAACAATAATAACAACAACAATTCCTCTTTCTTCTTGGCTAGCCTTTTTGGTCACACTGACGAAGTGAGGTAGGGGTGGAAAGGAAACCTTGTATGTTTCACTGCTATGTATTTCTTTTTAAAATGTAATAGAAAACAGTAATAGGCCTCCTCCACACGAGACGTTTAATGAGCCTTGAAGGCTCATTATAAATTTTACCTCCACACCAGCGGAGCGCAAAACGGGCGTACAGGCGCGTTATCTCCCCGATAATGCGCATTTTCGAATGCGCGTTAAATAGCGACTTTTATTTTGCTCCGGCCATTAAAGCGCATTTTCGCCGTGTGAACAAGCGATTATGCGCATTAACGTCTTCTAAAGCGCTTTTTGGACATCAATTAATGCGCTTCGCCGCCTCTCGCCGCCTCCCGTGCAGAGGGATTAGGCGTAAATGCGCCTCCGCGATAATGCGCATAATCCCCGAAACGGGCGCAAAAGCGCATCCTTGTGGAGGGGGCCATAGAAAACAGTACTGAAGTACATACATATACAACAATGAAAATGCCTGAAACTGACTGATATTCAGGTGAAACTGTCTTAGATGGGTTATTTTATTGTCTTCTTTTCTTCCTGCAAATGAATAAGAATGAAGCCAATAATAACCCTTCCACTTGCAAACAAGTAACCCCAAAGTAAGTGCATAGCATTGCAGTTCTAATCAATTTCCAGAATCTCCTAGCTGGTTTCAGATTAACACGTTGTGTGTTAAAATGCCATTTTATTGTTCTGCTGGTGCTCATTCATGACCTTCTCAAGAAAGGGAAAAAATAATGAACAGAAGAAATAGAAAGCTGCAGTAAGAGCAAACCATTCATGTGCCAATTCTGAATTTATAGAAATGATCAACAGAGAATTAGAAAACAGGCAGAGCAGAACACCAGGAACTACCAATTTATAGAAGGTTTACAGAATGGAATATGGGAAGTCTTTCTAAATCTGGTATCAAGAAACAGAGGAGAAAAAAGTGACTTGCTTCCTGTTTTTACTGAAGGCAGTATGATATAGTGATTTTAAATTTCAAAACGGATTCATGATTTCATTGTTTTAGAAATTCCTTGCAGATCCCACTACCATTTTGAAGGAAAATATCCTAATGCATGGACAACATAACTTCTATCTCACCTTGGCCCAGAAGCATTCAGGAGGAATGAATTTCATAAATTTCAACATATAAAGTTAAACCTATCTCCTTACTTAATAAGCCCTGGATTCAGATTTGGTTACATGTGCGGAGCCCTAAGAATAATTTGAAGATCATTTTGAAGACAGGGTTCATCTTTACCTGATTTCCTCCCATGCCATGGCAGTTGAATATGCCCACTTTTTCATTTTCCTTGCGTCCCATGTTATCTAAGCATTGGTTCGTCTCAACATTCCTGATCTGGGATGAAAAAAATACAATCAAGAAAAAACTGTTTAAAGATTTAGTAAAGCAAACAAAAATAGAAAGCAGTACACCACTAAATAAAAAAGGACAGTAATTTAATAATAATGAAATTATTTTAGACTAGGAACGTCACCAGGTTATAGAAACCTGCTATAATGGGATTTGTTCTCTAGTAAGTGTATTTAGGATTGCAATGAGTTTTACAGTGTAATACTATGCATGTCTACTCAGAAGTAAGCCTCATTAGTTTCAATGGAAAAATAGTTCTATGGGGAAAACGGTAAACCTTGTTTTTAAATAATGCATGAATTTATTAGAAAAGGCATTCCTTCCTTCTCTCATGCAGAGAAAAGAATGCTTCTGAAGATTACCTTTCTTTCTGAAGTATTTGTAAGCAGTTGTTGTTAAATTAAAAGTCTGGGAAAGTATCATCATTGCTTCTGTTCTGCGCACCGTCAGCCTCACCAATTCCATTGCTCAAGGCGTCTCCACTGCTTGCGCAATGGTGAATTAGTATTTCTGCGTGCATGCCCCGAAACAATCTGGAATGCTTGTTTTGGTAAGGGGTAAGGTTAGCGAAGCTCCATTCTGCGAGTTCCTCTGACCTGCCTCCTTACAGAAATGAGTGTTGCTGCTTGTTTCAGATTGCTCCCTGGAAGCCCCAAATCACCACTGCGCAAGTGGTGAGTGCTACTTGTGCAACAGAACTGGTAGGACTTGCTACCTGCAGCTAGGCACAGTTGGATGCTGGTCTTTATTTCCAATTAATCGTGAGTACCTTTTTACTTAAAATGAGGAGTCTAAAGGTGCCTCTAGACGGACAGTATCCGTCGCAGTGGCTTCGGAATGGTGGCACTTGCGTTACATGACGCAACCGCCAATCCAAAGCCATCTAGGGGCAAAAGGGCTTTGCTGCGAACTAAAAATGTCAGCTATTTAGTGAAACCTTTTTAGTTTGCAGCGAAGCAACGAATGGCGTTTGCTGTCTGTTGCTTTTTCTCCGCGGCTTCTGGGGAGGCCTGCCCAGTCTATGGCGACCACTGATTAGTCATCATGGGCTGGGCAGGGAAGGGGTGGTCCATCGAGCCATAAGCGTGCTGGACCCCCGCCGCGTCGCGCTTCGGAAGTCCTCCCACCATTTTGTATATAAATAAATAAATAAAAACTTACCTGAAAGTAGGGGAGCCGAGGCTCCCAGTCCCCCCTCCAGCTGCCGCCGCACCACCAAATGCGCAGCAGCATGGGCGGCTCCATAGGAGAAGGCGCCGTCGCGCCCCTTACATCAGGACTGGTGCAAGGAGCGTCAATGCACTGCACGACGCCAGGGAGCCGCCACGGCGCAGCGCTCCCAGCGTCATGATGATGAGGCCTAATTGATGAATCTATTAAACATTGACCAGAACTACTTAAGATGCTGGTCCAAACAAGTACAAAATGGAGTCATATTTGCTTTAGGGAAATGAGCTTGTAGCCACCAGAGATTGATACAGATGAAAATCAAAAGAGAGACTATGACCAATGTACCTATTTGAGTTGTTGTATCTTGGGAGATGTGAGACCTTCCAATCACTATCATTGAAGAATTCATAAGTACTACCACAAATACAAAATGGCTTTCCCGCCCCCGTGTTTCTGGGCCTAATTTAAAATGATGCTATTGATCTCTACAGCATCTATTGGTTTTGGATATAGTTACCTAAAGGTCTGCCTCCACATATATCAGCCTGCCTACCCTTTGAGATCTTCAACTCAAGCTCTATTTATAAGCTCCCCTTTAATAATAACAACTATGTAGTTAGGTACGAGGGAGAGGACATTTTTGGCAGTGGCCCCATATTTATGGAATGCCGACTGTGATACATCAGCCCCTTTCACTGCAGGCCTTTTAAGGAGCCCTAAAGTCTCCTTTGTATTTTGCTGCTTCCTTCTAAAAAGTTTTTATTGAGTTGCTGGATATATGTGGGGTTAACTGAAATTAATCATTGGCTTTTAGTGTTTTTATTGACCTAGATGTTTTATGTTAGTATTATTACTGGTTTTATTAATTATTAATGTTTGTATTATGGTTTTATGGCTTTTGAAATGTATTGTTGTATTCCATATTTATATGTTGGAAGTCGGTTTGGGACAGTTTTTACCCTAAAAGGTGGTCTACAATATTTCAAATAAAGAAACAAAAAAACCAAATAGTGTTATGCTATGGGTTGTTTTTTATAAAACAGCAAGTTTGTGGTGTACCCATAACTTGTAATGATGGTCACAAACATCCTGCTTTGCACCACTTAGCCTGAAGTCCCAGAATCACTGGTTAACAGTACAGCGGGTGTCTATTACTGTTCCAGGTGTCTGGTTGATGCTCCAATGAAAATCCCATGGTACAGAATATGAAGGTCTGACTCCAACCCTTACGTCTTTAAATTGTCATGTTTCCTCTCACCCACCTTTCAAAACCCTTTTATTGGATGGTTGTCAAGAGCAACAGTGCTTGAGTTAGAGCTACAGTTACTGCCCCAACATAAGCAGGTGAAACTTGAATCAGCATTTCCAGTCTTAGAAGCCATTGCCTCCATGTAGTAGCTTATAGGATTGGCTGTAATCTCTAACTTTATCAAAAGAGAAGAAAAAGAATCTAAAAGGGCAAAAATAATTCCACAGAAAATCTTTGCTACGTGATCATGATTTGATTATTAAGTGAACATCGGACAAGCTTCATTAAACAACTTAAGGACTTATTTCCATACAATTTCATGATTTTAGAGATTTTGCTTTCAAATGTTCATTTCAAAAAATGGCAAACATATATGCAACCAACTATAATGATAGATTACCACATGACAATTTTCCAGAAGATCTGGGCAAGACAATAAACTCAGCCTAACTTATTTCAAATCTTGCTTTTAAGGCACACGTAAGTTATAACAGGCATTCCAATAGTTGGGGAATTAATTATTCTCTCCCCAGTGTCCTGACTGCATAAATATCTCACTGAGGCTTTGGTAAAGAAATGTTTGCAGCATGGCATTAATTAATTGTTTTTCAAAACACATGATGCTGATGCAACACCATCTTCTACTTTACCTTTAATTAAAAAGTAATGGGTTGTATCCAATGGGATCGTTCCACACAGGGAATGGATTTTTCCTTCCCACCTACTGCTCTTCTGAGGTTGCCGCTGTAACCTCAGAAAAGGGACAGAGAGGGAAGAATGATGCTGGGCAGGGAGGGAAGAGAAGAGACTCCTATTACTCTCCCCACCCACAGCTAAGAGACCCATCTAGCTCAAGATAACAACAAAAAAAGGAAGAATAGGAGGCAAAAGTGCTTCTGATAGTCCTCCCACTCTGCCTGGCTCTTGCTTTGGATGGGCGGAGGGCTCCGATGTCAGAGATCTGTCTCCAAAGAATAGCAATCCCCTAGGATTACCCTCTAACATTGCAAACTTGTATATATATTTGCTAAGATGTAAGCCCCATGATTTCAGTGGGACGTCATTTCCAGGTAAGTATAGGATTGATGCCTTAATAGAACAACATTTCAAAAGTTATACAGTAAAATGTTTGGGATAAACCTAGCATGCAATCTGGATAATGTATTCAATAGAAACTGGAAGGAGAATCTGAAGAACGCTAAGACCCAGTGGAACAAGATCTCTTGGACAGGAAAGTAACTACAGTAAAGTTGCATAATGTTCCTGTTCTACTTTGTGCCAATATACATTCTTCCTGTAAAACATAAAGAGTGGGATAATTTGATTATATAATGGAAAAGTTGGAGAAACATGCCAAAGCATTCATTTGACAGAAAGTGGCCTGGGACTGTGTTATATTAGTTTTTATTACTATGCCTGTCAGCTACAGTTAGCTTTTCATTGCGTTCCATTAGAAGGAACCTGCCAGGAGAGACAGAATAAAAGGAAATACGAAACTGTAAAAATCCATTAATATAGCAATTACAAATAAAAATAGCTGCTTAAAAGAATACAATTAAGAAAAAGCCAATGAGAAATGCAGGTTGCTTACCTGTAACTGTAGTTCTTCGAGTGGTCATCTGTGCAGTCACACACTATGGGCTCGCGCCGGCGCCGAGCCTCACTCGGAAACTTCTAGAGCTTAGAAACTATTGGCGGGAACCCCTCCCCCCACCATCCTATTGCGCATGCCTGGGTTCCCGCCTACCTCAGTTCTATGAGACCGCCTGATGCGACCCACAACGAGGTAGTGAAGAAGAGAAAGAAAAATTATGCAGAATGGCATGGCAAACACTCATAGGCCCTCAAGCGAGATCTAGAGGGGACGGTGGGAGGGTTGTGTGACTGCACAGATGACCACTCGAAGAACTACAGTTACAGGTAAGCAACCTGCATTTCTTCTTCATGGTCTCTGTGCATCACACACTATGGGCGAGTAACCAGCAAACACTTACCGGAGGAGGGTAGACTCGCTGAAAAGGATGTTATTGGAGAAGCGAAGACAGCACTGCTCGTCCGAAGCTCGCGTCGCTTCTCGCTCTGGTGTCTAATTTGTAGTGAGAGACAAACGTTGAGGCCGAGGACCAAGTAGCTGCCCTACAAAGGTCCGGGAGTGGAATCCCCCTTGTCAGCGCTGTCGAGGTGGCAAGGGCTCTTGTAGAGTGCGATCGCAAGGCAGTTGGGGCTTCTTTCTTTGCAAGTGCATAACTAAGAGTGATAGTACTGACGACCCACTTAGCAAAACGTTGGGCCGATAGTGCTTGGCCCTTTGTCTTGCCACCGTAGCAGATGAAAAGACGTTGAGACTTGCGGAAAGTGGAGGTCCTATCCTTGTAGAATGCTAAAGCGCGTCTAACATCTAGTGAATGAAGTCTTGTACTCAGAGGGTCGGTGGCGTCCTGAAAAAAGGTGGGCAGGACGATGCTCTGATTGATATGGAAGGCAGAGATGACTTTTGGCTTGAAGTCCGGGCCTGGGCGCAGAACCACCTTATCCCTATGAAATTGGGTATAGGGGGGGTCAATCATAAGTGCGCATAGCTCAGAGGCTCTTCTGGCAGATGTGATCGCGACCAGGAAGGCTACTTTGAGGGATAGTAACCTTAAGTTTGTTGTTGCCAGAGGTTCAAACGGTTTATCAGACAAGGCTGACAGGACCACCGACAGGCTCCATTGCGGAACTATGGGCCGCACAGGGGGGTGAATGTTCTGCAGACCTTTCATGAAGCGTTTTGATAACGGATGGGAGAAAGCCGAATAGTGTTGAATTAGGTCGTGGTTCGCTGATATGGCTGCCAAGTAGACCCTTATAGAAGCTGCACGGAGGCCCGTCTCATGTAAGGAGTTGAGGAAGGTCAAGATGGTTATGATTCCGCAGGAGTGAGGCGACTCACCCTGGTGATAGACGAAAGCGGTGAACTTTTTCCATTTTCTTTCGTAAGAAAGTCTAGTGGAGGGACGAGTGGCCTCGATTAACACAGCCCGCACCGGGGGTGGGATATGGAGGTGTTGCCACCGCGCCGGATTCTCCATGCGGTGAGTTTCAGCTTCTGCAGGTCTGGGTGGCGTAATAGTCCGTCTCTCATGGTGATCAGGTCCGCTGTCATTGGTAGATGGAGGTATTCCCCTCTTGACAAACGGAGAAGGGGGGCGAACCAAAATTGGCGTGGCCACCAAGGGGCCACTAATATGGCTTCTGTCTGTCCCAATTGCAGGAGCGAGATGACCTTGGGGATGAGTGGAAATGGAGGGAAGGCATAAACAAGGTCTGGGCCCCATGGGGTACTGAGAGCGTCTCCGAGAGAGCCCTTTCCTGTTCCTGCTCTTGAGCAAAATTGATCGCAAACTGCATTCTCCGCAGACGCGAAAAGGTCCAGGTGCGGGTGCCCCCACCTGTTGAAGAGAAGCGAGAGTGCTGTGCTGCAAAGGGACCATTCGTGTGAATCCGAGAAGTTCCTGCTGAGTCCATCTGCCCGAACGTTGTCTGTTCCAGCTATGTGAATAGCTGACAAACGTATTCCGTAGGGAATTGTCCCCTCGAAGACGTCCAGGGTAAGGTTGAGTAGGGTCTTGGACCGAGTCCCTCCTTCTTTGTTGATGTACCAGACCACCGACATGTTGTCGGATATAATTCGTACGTGGTGGCCTGATACATAGTCTCTGAACGCTGAGAGAGCTTTTTGTACTGCAAGCAACTCCAGGAAATTGATGTGATGACTTTGTTCCCTCGGGGTCCACTCGCTCTGCACCGTTAGGTGGTCGCAGTGAGCTCCCCATCCCAGCAGGGATGCGTCCGACGTTATTGAACGCGTGGGAGCTGCCGGTAGAAACGGTAGGCCCAACTGAAGGTTTCCTGGTCTTGTCCACCAGTGAAGAGAGCGGCGTATTGCAAGGGGAACGGTGACCCTGACCGAGTTGGGGTGGCGAAGTGGATCGTGGACATCTAGGAGGAATCGCTGCAGAGGGCGCATCCGTAGACGCGCCCACCTGACCACGAAAACAGCCGAGGCCATAAATCCCAGTAGCTTTTGTAGAGTAATTACTGCTTGGTTTGCGGCGGATGAGACCCGAAGCGCTAACCTTTGAAGACGGGCGCGTCTCGGCGAGGGAAGGTACGCTCTCCCTATCGTTGAGTCGAGGAGCGCGCCAATGAATTATATTCTTTGTGTTGGAGACAGGATCGATTTCTCCATATTCACCACCAGTCCCAACTCTTGTAACAAGGACGTCGTGAGATGGACGTCTTTCGTCGCTTGGAGTTCGGATGGGGAGACGACTAGCCAGTCGTCGAGATAAGGATAGAGTTCCACTCCCAACGATCGAAGGTACGCACCGACGGCGGCCATACATTTTGTGAAGACCCTCGGCGCGGTCTTTAAACCGAATGGGAGGACCGTGAACTGGAACTCTTCCTCCCCGATCACAAACCGGAGGAACTTCTGATGCGTGTGATGGATTGGAATATGGAAGTATGCATCTTTTAAGTCCACGAGGGTGAACCATAGGTTGCGACGAAGCAGGGGTAGGACGGAGCCCAGGGTAATCATTCTGAACTTTTTGGTTAGGAGGAATTTGTTGAGACGCCTCAAGTCCAAGATCGGACGGAGGCCGCCATCTTTTTTCTGAACAGTGAAATACCGGGAGTAGAACCCATTGCCCGTGTCTGCGATGCTCACCGGAATGATGGCCCCTTTTTTTAGTAGTGTGGCGACTTCTTGCCGCAGAACGACAGAAGTTGGTGTATACTTCATATGTCCCAGTTTTGGTGGATATGCAAATTCCATTTTGTATCCCTGGCTGATGATGTCCAGGACCCACTTGTCCGTTGAAATTCCTGTCCAAGCGCTGTAGAAATGCCGGAGTCTTTGGTCGAAAAACGGAGAGTGCTGAAATGGGGATGCAATCTTGGTCGAGTCAAAGACGTTGTTTTGGTCCTTGGTCGGTTCGAGTGCGCTGGGGGCGTGCCTTAGACTGAGAGAAGGGTCTGTGCTGGCGAAAGGAGGACTGTGCAGAGTGGAACCTTGGCTGCTGCTGTTGTGATCTGAACTGCTGCTGTCGGCCCTGATAGGGATGCTGCCTGTACCACTTTCGCGGCCTGTATGACTGTACGGCTTGGGGCGGATAGAATCCCATCTTCTTTGCTGTCATTTTCGCCTTCTGGATGGTATCCATCTGCGAGTCAGTAGAGGTGTTGAAAAGACCTTCCCCGTCGAAGGGAAGATCCTCTATTCTGGCCTTAGTCTCCTGAGATAGGTTCGAGGAGCGAAGCCAGGCGTGCCTTCTTAGTGCCACCGAGGCGACCATGGACTTGGACAGACAATCTGTTAAGTGGCGTGCGGTCGAAAGCTCTTGCTTTGCCAGCGCTGTCGCTTCCTGCTGGAAGATCTGTGCAGCAGCTCTGATCTCGTCAGGGAGATGCGCATGTAAAGCTGCTACTTTTTCCCAAATGAAAAGGTGGTACCGGGCCATGAGGGCCTGGTAATTTGCTATTTTGACGGAGAGGGCGGTAGATGCGTAGACCCGCCTACCAAACGCGTCGAGTTTGCGGCCCTCTTTGTCTATTGGAGTCGAGTGAGACCTGGCTGAACGGCCCTGCGCTGATTCGACGATGACCGAGTTTGGTTTCGGATGTTGAAATAAAAATTCCACGCCTTTCTCCTGAATTTTATACTGTGCGTCGACCCTCTTCGGGACTGGACCTGTGGTCGCCGGAGTTTTCCAGGACTCTTTTAGGGTTCGCAGAATGGTTGGGAGAACGGGCATGGCCAGGGGGGTAGACGTGTCGCCATACATCACGTCGTAGGCTATGTCTTCCACTGACTCCTCCGACTCCGGAACCTCGATGCCCAATGACTGAGCAAGGCGTTGCATCTGGTCAAGGAACGACACAACTTCTAATGACGGGGAAGCGCGCTTTCCCGTTCCTAATTCCTGGTCCGGAGAGGGCATAGACGGTTGGATCTGCGCCGAGATCTCAGACGTATCCGAAGGAGAGTCGTCATCTGACTGGGAACTAGGTGCTCTTATGCTCATCGCCCCGAGCGGTGGAGGGGAGTCCGGCTGGTCTGCGATGTAATCTGGGATCGATATGGTGGCTGAGGGCACTTGCCTGGGTGGAAGGGGGGGGGCGAATTGGTCCTCCGCCTCTCGGAGTCTTTCCCCCGTGAATTGGTCGAAGAGAGGTCTCCTGTAAGTAGCTTCATGCTGAGACTTCGACGAAGCGACTGAGCGGACGGAGAGGCGGTCCCAGTTGTCCGGCTGCAGTGCCGGCTGCTGCGGGGAGGTGTGTCTGGGTGAGGGAACCCATGAAGAAAGAGGGTCAATCCTCCGATGCCCCGGCTCCAATGTCGGTGGCGATAGTGATGGAGCCGGGCCGGACCAGGCTGCAGAGCGACGGGAAGTTGCACGCTCTGGGGCGGTCGGTATCGAGAAACTGTGGCCTCGATGCGTCGGTGTCGGGGGGGGCGTTACCGAGGGCCACGAGATCGGGAGAGAAATAGAGGCCGCCGGTGATGACGATGGCTTGCTGGCCATCGGTACCGGGGAGCTAGCCGGTACCGAGGCAGGCTTGGTCCCCGAAAGCGTCTTCGGCGTCGGTGCCGACTTATGCTTCGGTGTCGGCGCTGACTTATGCTTCGGCGTCGGTTGCGGCTTCGGTGCCGAAGTCGATTCCATCGATGTCGATTTTTTCTTCTGCGCCACAGACTCCTTCGGTACCGACGCTTGTCTCGGTGTCGAGCCCGATGACGACTTGCGGGAGTCCCCAGATCGATGTGGCGCCGATTTCTTGTGCCTCTTTCCAGAGGGCTGAGCTTCCTCTTCAGCTGCTGCGCCGTGGCCCCTCTTATGCCGCTTCACCTTGCCTGAATCATCGGGAAGGGAGGGCTTCGACTTAGCAGGCTGAGTAGCTTGCAACTCCGTCGACGTCGACGTCGAAAGGCGGCTCGGTACCGACACCGGCACGTCTACGGCCCCTAGAGCGGATTTCCCCAGGAGCACCCTCAGTTTGTTCGCTCTGTTTTTACGCGTCTGTCTGGAAAAGTTCAGACAATGGGCACAAGTATCGACAACATGCGCTTCACCTAAACAGAGGAGGCACTTGGAGTGTCCATCCGAGAGGGTTAATTTAGCCTTGCAGCCCGTACAATTCTTGAATAGAGACGCCATTTTGAAAGCCAGTAAAAAGGGCGGGATAGGGGGGGTTGAAACCCGTTCCTGTCTTCCCCCGTAGATCGGTAGCAGGAGTTGTGCTATCGATGAACTATCTATTCCTATACGTATATATCTATATCTATATCTATATTAAGTAAAACTATCTATAATAAATTTTTTTTTTTTTTTTTTTTTTATAAGAAGAAAGAGGAAGAAGAATAGGGAAAGAGAGAGGACTGAAGAAAAGCGGAGAAAAAATAAGGAGAATCTAAGCACAAACTGTTAAGAGAAGTTCTCTGTGAGGCAACCAGCAAGGCGGTCGAAAAAGAACTGAGGTAGGCGGGAACCCAGGCATGCGCAATAGGATGGTGGGGGGAGGGGTTCCCGCCAATAGTTTCTAAGCTCTAGAAGTTTCCGAGTGAGGCTCGGCGCCGGCGCGAGCCCATAGTGTGTGATGCACAGAGACCACGAAGAAGAACATGTGGGTCTCCAGAGCTTCTTCAAGACCTGCGAAAAGGGGGATCTGATGAACTCTTGATGTACATAGGCTCATACCAGAGATGGGAATTACTTCTGAATAGGTATGTATAGGAATGTATTGTGCACGTCTCTATGTAAGCCTACCATAAAGGCCCCTCTCTCTTGTACTTGCCAGCTTAATCTGTCTTGGTGGCAGCAAGTGTGAGAAAAGCCTCTGTTGATTTACCTCAGAACGCGGATAGGCTGGTATGGGTAAAGGCAACTGGGCCCCAAACACCTAAGGTTTAACCAACGTTTTAAATTGGGCTCAGAAATGTATTGATGATTGAGCCAACCACTCAGGCCTCACCGGTGCCGGAAACAGATTTTATTTTTTCAGACGGGGGAACAATTATGTTTCTCTGTCCCTGTAGCCTTTAGTTTAATCTGAGTTCTTTTTGTATGAGGCATGGACTAAACTAATTAATACTGCATGATCAATTGGACCTAAATCTGAGTAGACCTGCTTAGTGCACTGCAGCTGCAATTTTATACCCACTTACTTGGGAGTAAACCCTGTTGAACTCAATGGGAATTACTTCTGAATAGATATGTATAGGAATGTGTTGTGCATGTCTTTATGTGAGTCATCCTCCATTACAAACCTTGCTTGCTTTCTTCGTAATTTTGAGTTGGTCCTAAGAGGAGTATCTACTTCTGCTATACCCTACAGCTGTATTTTTGGGAGGGAAGGGGGAAATGCCCTATAGGCTCAGTGGATAGTTAGCAGCTGAAACTGACAAGCAAGACTTATTTCACAGATGCTGCTTGAAAATTTTCTCCTGTTTCCATAGAAACCCAGCCCCTATTGGTAAAAATAAGGTATTTTAATGACTGTTTCATAACTTCACTTCCCATGGTTTGCCAGGTTGTCAATTATGTGGCAAAAACCCTATTATTTCATTCTTATTAAACTAGTTCTATAAAAAATTGGTCATGAAATATTATCAGATTCCTTTCTTAAAACCTGGCTTGACTGACAAATCTTTCAGTGGACTTAATCTATTATTGTTATTTATCATTCTAAAAGTAAAGATTCATGTCATTTGTGAGGTAAATGACCCCCCCCCCCATTTTAAATACTTCACTGCCAGATCTTTCAAACAAAAACATCTACAGGGTTTAAGAATTAAACAAGATGAAAGATGGCCAAACATTTTTATAGCAAATTATCCGATAACATTGATTGCTCTAAAGTGTTTGTGTGTATGGGATGGGAGCAGGGAGGGGGGCTCAAAATGAGATTTCACTGGTTTGAATCAAATTTGGAAGGAATTCAGTTCTGTGCTTCCAATGCTTTCTACCAGGACACCCAGCTCTTTCTTCACTCTTACCCTCAAGAGGAGAGAATACTGTACAGAACCTCCAAACTTTAGGCCTGAACAGAATTGGGCCAAAATAAAATTCTCTGAAAGTAGGCCCAAGGGAGCTCAGTCATTGCTATCAGATATGTAAAGGATGTAGTAACTTATGTAATTCTCTTTGGTGCAAGTGTCTGGGAATGTATCCTATCTGGCACCATTTGCTGGAAGCGCATGTGAGTACAAACCCAAGATAGAACAATGTAAGACCTTGCATGCTGTTGATTTAAAAAGAACATCTGTTTGTGCTGACACAAAAGTAAACCTCATGAAAGTAAAACCTGAGCACATTTGTAAATCTATCTATCTTTAAAACAGGTGTGGAACTTCTGTCAGCCCAAGAGTCAAAGTCTACCTTGGAGAAGCTTTCGGGGGCTGGGCTGAATGCAAAATGGACCAAAGGCAAAATGGACCAAAGGCAAAATGGACACGGCCAAAAATACCAGCAAATTTCAGCTTGAAGCTCTCCTGCCAGAGGCATTTCAACATTTTAGAATGGGAGAAAACGGCACAAAAGCTGAACACGCGAAACAATCGGTACTTGAGGGAAAGGGGGTGGGCCAGGGGAAAGGCCATCTATAGAATGCTGGAGAGCAAGACTGGGACCTCAGGCAGGCTGGATTTGGCCATTAGGCCTGAGGGTCCACAGCCCAGCTTTAAAAAGTTACAAAAGTGTATCCTAAAACATGAAGGACTTCACAGGGGACAATTAAAAGGCCCTATCTCAATTGAGGCTTTCCTCATTTTCAGAATCACGTTCTTATGCAAACTAAATAATTCATACCTCTCCGAGGGAGAAATATCTTCGTGGAATCTGGGAATCTGGATAAACATTTTCCAGGTACCATGAAAATGGTTTACATTTTAAGGTGTCTCTTAATGCTTTCCTGACTGTTACATCTCCATAATCCACTTTGACAACTCCTGTAAAAAATTTGTTTTAGAAAAAAAGACTAGTTAATATTAATATCATTTCAAACTACATAGAAGTGACACGATTTTACTATATATATATATATATATATATATATATATATATATATATACCTTACAATAAACTAAAAATATTACCTGTGGCTGACCTGGAAATAATGAATGTACTTACCTCCCTCTTCCTTTTGTTAAGTTATGGTGCAAGTATTGTTTTTGTGAAGATAGGCAGTTTATAAGTCAATATATTTATAAATTAAATATTACAATATACCTACATTACTCTTGTAGTCACTCTAAGTGTCTCAACCCAGTTAACTAACCTATCTGAAATGGTCATAGTGCATTGAATGAGTTCAATGGACCTTTTCCCATGGTAAACATCAACAGGATTGCAACCTCAGCTCCAATAGTTCCAAAACCTGCTGCTGGTGTGTGTGACCTTGAAACTCAAATCATCTAGATCAAGCCTCCTTAGGGTACCATGTGAAATATCCATTAAGTAGTTACCACTAGCAATAGTACATCTGGAGCCCGCCTTAGACCCGTCAGATTTCTAACAGGCCAACCTGTGGCACTGTGTAATATTAGGTGAGTAGCTCTGGAAGACAGAGCTGTAGATAGGCCAATATGGAACCATGAAAGTAAGCCAAATTCAACAGACATCCAGGAGTTGTTGCAACAACAACTGGAACAACAGCAACAACACGCTTCAGAAATAAAATGGTTTTAACTAGGCCTCTTCAGCTGCTTCTTTTGATGCAAAGCAAAACAACTGGTTTAATTCAGACACAAAATTTCTCCCTCTGTGCAAATCACACAATGACCAAGGATTTATCCCCTGGATTTATGAGGCACAATATGTAATGAATTGTATGCAGTTATACTTTTAGCTTGAAGATCAATGGCAGAAGAATCCAGCACACGGCCCCCTTTAGAAAATTCATTTTCACTTGGAGCCCATTACATGTACTACAAAAGTATCCATTCAGTGGAGAAATGGTTGTCTGAACCTGCCCCAACACTGAAATCTCATGGAATGAAAAAAGAGATTGCCAGTTAATCTGCCATCTTCTTTAAAATGCAACTTTTTCAAAATGTTAGAAAAAGTTTTGTCTGCATGCACACTGACACTGCAGTTGCCAATGCATTTAATTTCCTATCTGGAAATGTGTTACAGATGTGACAGAACCAGTAGAGACAGGCAATAATTGTACCCTTTACACCATCAGGCATTGTTAGCATAAATAAATCAATTCTGCTACATTCATATAGGTTTCAGCAGATCGACTTTCTGACAGCTTGTGAACCCTGAAGAGAAACAACAGCCTGGCAGATCTGATGTAGACTTGACTAGCTTGGAAGAGAAAAATATATAATAGAAACTGGGAAAAGTATAAATGCATATGACTGCAAATTTCATACTGTTATATCAGTAAAACATTGTGGAGGGATGATTTTAAAGACAGCTCCAGATGTATGAAGCAATTAGGATGCAACACTATTCAGGTTTAGACAGGAACCCCCCCCCCCCCCAACTCCTAGAGTTCCCTAGCCAATAATGCTGGCTGTGGAGTGCTGGGAGCTGTAAGACTTTTTCTTTCTTGTGCCCTTAATCACATTAGTGCTCGATATAGAGACACTACAATTTTCAGGGAATTTAGCCTGCACACCATACCACACACAAGCAGTGTCACGTGGCAGCCACGCTGAAGTGTAAATGCTGCAAATGCACTGGCTAAGAGAACTTCAAAGGGGAAATCCATGCTGTGGAGCATTGACCATGGAAAGGTGGTTTGGGGGTAGGCTCTGTACCATTACATGAAATTAGCCCTACCGAAATGCTGTTCCCTATATATGACCAAAGAACAGATAGGAGTTTTCCTATGTCATTTCTTGTCTTTTCAACATTAGCGTTAATCAATATTAGGCATCACACTAATCATATCTTATGAGAGGAAGCCTGTCATTGGAAACAGCAGCATTTGATAAAAAATGATCTTAACTTCATTTTGAATGATATCAAGTGCAAGGAATTATTAATGTAACTTGGAAATACTGCTTTCACAAGGACAAGATGCATTCCTTGATTCAGCAGAGTATATAAAATAAACCCAGAGTACAACTGCCTAGTGCAAGAACTTCCCATCTATCTACGTTTTAAAAATCATATGGTAGTGACCTGCACTGAATACTAAAGAATTCAGTCATACATAAAGACTCTGTGACTATCCCTTATCCCTGAGATGTTAGCAGAAAGCACAAGTGATCAAGGTACATAGTACTAAATGCAAAGATTTATTATATATCCTGAGGTGACATTTTCCAACTGATGCCTTTCTGTTAGAAGAATGCATGACGAATGATATTATCACCCAACCAATAAGAATAGAAAGATAAATGATTCAAAATCATATAGACTGGAAGTATCTGATATTTCTTTCGTGCTAGCAAAACTTGCCCAACTCTGTTTGAAACAAGATGGGTCTAGAGAGTTATCCAAAGTTCACAAAGACTTAGACTGGGCAGTTCAGCCATCCTCTACCCTTTCTTGCCAGCTGTCATTTTCCTTCTGCATTCTCCATTGCAACTTACTAAATGTGGGAATGGCAGAGGAAGAAAAGGGGAAGATAGGATGGTTGGAATGGGGCCATTACAAGCCAACTCAAAATTGAGAGGTGAGACGCTCCATATGATGGATTAGGCATTCCCAGACTGAGGGACCTTGGGCAGAAGGGAATCAGCGGGGTGGAAAAGAACTGTTGGGAGTGTAAGTGCCCCACTGGATTCTGCCCTTTCTCAATTTACATTAGATAGGCAAGATAAGTAGGAGAAAATGGATATTAGCACTAAATATGACACATGATTAGCTGCAGCTTGTGCAGAATGCAGCGGCCAGATTGGTAACAGGGACCAGAAGGTTCGAACATATAAGACCGATTCTGGTCCGCTTGCATTGGCTGCCTGTAGGTTTCCGAGCCCGATTCAAGGTGCTGGTTTTAACCTATAAAGCCTTACATGGTTTGGGACCACAATACCTGATGGAACGTCTTTCCCGACATGAACCTACCCATTCACTATGCTCAACATCAAAGGTCCTCCTCCGGGTGCCTACTCCGAGGGAAGCTTGGAGGACGGCAACAAGGGAGAGTGCCTTCTCTGTGGTGGCCCCTCAATTATGGAATGATCTCCCCAATGAGGCCCGCCTGGCGCCAACACTGTTATCTTTTCGGCGCCAGGTCAAAACTTTTCTTTTCTCCCAGGCATTTTAACAGCTGAAGTTGAGGTTTGATTGATATTGTGTTAAACAGTTAAAATGTTTTAAAGTGTTTTAATGACAGCTGTTTTATGTTTATGGTTTTAAATTTTGTATATTGTCTTTTAATGCTCAATCTTTTTAATTTTTGTAAACCGCCCAGAGAGCTTCGGCTATGGGGCGGTATATAAGTGTAATTAATAATAATAATAATAATAATGATTAGGGATGCTGCAAAAATCCTCCATGGATTTAAATGAGGTTGTATTTCTAAGAATCCAACCTCCGAAATCCAGTGGACTGGCTCTCTCTGCCGGTGTTGGCGCTGGCAGAGAGAGAGAGGGAGGGTTGTATGCTGCTTGTGGACTTCATCTAAAATTTAAAAAATGCAAGGTATGTAAATTGTGCAAGCGATATGAGCATATTGGGCAAATTACGGCCATAATTGGCATATTTTACATCAATTTTGGCTGTAAAGTGCTTAGTTATGCATAAATTGTGGCCACAAGCATGCTGATATCAAATACACAGAACAGTTTAGTCTCTCCAGTGTAGGTGAATTTTGAGGTGACCTTCAAAAGTAAATTGGGTGTTTTTGTTTGAAAGAAAAACCCAAAACTGAATTGTTTCTTTTGGCTCAGCTTTAATTAAAAGGAGAAACTTGTAGTTAAACATTGCGAATGAAATGATTATTTTTACTCACAGCATCCAGCAGGTGGAACTATTTTCCCATGAAAAGCCCTGCTCCAGCAATCAAAACAACCTGTAGATGAACTGTGGTAGAGCATAAAAGAATTCCCAGCAAAGAATGAATTATATATATATATATATATATATATATATATACACACACACATACATATGCTATAGGGTCCACTGAAGTTGATAAGTTAAATTGTGCAGAATATTAAGACTAAATTTCTATTTCTTTTTTTTCTTAAGGAAGGCTTATAGTCAGGATAGGATATACATGAAATATCCTATTGCAAACATTGCAATAAATAGACACTAGCCACCTGACTTGTGCATTCAGTTTTCATGATTCCAGTAGTAGATTTATCTTCTCCATGGAAATGTGTGGGCACCTAATACACATGGTGCACATGCATCTCAGCATGGAGTTGTATGCACCTCCTTCCTGTTTTGCACATTGTGCCACAAACACAAGAAAACAAATTGGTTGCTTATCCACCGTTGCTATTTAATCATTATAATGTTCATAGAATCATAGAATCATAGTACAGTAGAGCTGGAAGGGGCCTATAAGGCCATCGAGTCCAAGCCCCTGCTCAAAACCACTCTGATGGCCTCTTGTTGTTAGTTGCTTTCTTTCCAGTTTGACTTCATCAAATGCTGCTGCTGCCGGCCTTAGCCCATGCTATGTAAACAGCACCTTAACGAAAGCTCAAAAATTATCAATCTTAGTACCTGTGGTGCTATAAAACCAGTTGTAACATATACCATCTTCCATTTCTGTTATCTTTTGCTTTTCAGGGACCAGAGATTGGGTGGAAGGCAGAATAATAAATGTAGTGTAATAAATATGGGCAATAATAAGATTCCCATTGGGGTTGCTATACAATATTCATTCTGTTGTACTTGAACTTCAACATTTCATGTAATTAATTATATTTGAAATCTGAATTATACCCAGGTTTGCTCAAACTCAAAAATTACAAGCTCTTTTTCATTCTGCACCCCCACATTCAGGTGCAGGAATCCCATATCTGCCTTTTGATAACAATTAAGTGCCATTCCCACCACTTCTTAATATCCTATATAAGGCTCTGGTAAAGAGAAAGGGTGTCATAGATAACATCAAGGTGGGCCTGGAAAATGAATACGCAATTTGCAGAATAAATAACTCCTGTGTGAGTTGAGTCAGAAATCTTGACTAGAAAAAGGGTGAATATAGAGCCCCAACACAAGCAATTCACCAAGTAATTAACCTGCAGGAATTTGCCTGTTTTTTAAAGTCTGATAAAGTGCAGCAACACAGATGACCATCTCTGACACTGGCCACATGCTAAGTTACTCAGCAAATAAGCACACCATGGCATGTTCTCCCCCTCGGTCCTCCAGCCAGTATCCAAGTGTCCTTCACAGCAGAACTTGTCTTCTTTTCCCATCCCCGTTCTGATTGCTACTCCTTTTCATTCACTGCTGGGGGAGGGGGTCTGGAGCTTCAAAACAATGTACAAGTGGTGTCATATTTTCATGAAGGCCAAGGTCCGTGGTTGGGGATGCTCCTGCATCCATTTTTGTCACTGGAGGCCCAGGTGGCCTTGATGGCCCAGAGCACCACTACTAACATCATTTGGTACGCCAACTACACCAGTTCCTGGATAGGGATAGCTTAGCCACAGTGATCCATGCACTGGTAACCTTATGATTACCAATGTGTACGTGGTTCAGAAGCTGCTTCTAGTGCAGAATGCAGCAGCTAGGAGGCTCATTAGGACGTGTGGGTAATTAGGCAAATGGCCGCTATGCAAGCCAGGTTGGTCACCGGTACATCTAGGGGACACCATATTACACCAGTTTTAAAATTGCTTCATTGGCTGCCAATCAGTTTCCGGGTGAAGTATAAAGTGTTGGTTATTATCTTTAAAGCCCTACATGGTTTGGGTCAAGGTTACCTGCGAGATCGCCTTCTCCCGTACAATCTGCCCCACACACTCAGGTCCTCTGGGAAGAACTTACTCAAACCAGCCAGAACTAGGCTGACGAGTGTTACCCAGAGGACCTTCTCTTCTACCGCTCACAGACTGTGGAATGGTCTGCCGGAGAGTAGACAAATTAGCAGTCTTCATTAATTTAAGAGAGTCGTGAAGACTGCTCTCTTCCGGCAGGCCTATCCAGATGAATTTTAAGATGTTTTTAACGATGTATTGGTTTTTATTTGTTTTTAATATTTCAGCTATTTTGTGATTCTTGTGTTTTGTATTTGTTGTTGTTTCCCGCCTCGATCCGGAGGGTGAGGCGGGTTATAAATAATAATAATAATAATAATAATTATTATTATTATTATTATTATTATTGGCATGCACATGGTGGGAAAAGGAGCCATGGTGGCTTCTTTTCCTAGTGATTGACCCAGCCAGTGTCTTATTTATTCATTCCTAATCCAGGGTACATATTAATTTGGCTTATTCTGTGGTTGTGGTTGCTCTACTCTAGTTATTGAGTTGCACTCTTATTGTGGAATGAATAGGATTTATCCCTCTATGCACTTCTCAAGTGTTTTCTCACTATTTCCTGAATCTTTACTTAGGGAAGTAGATATTTTTACAGACAAAAGTGTATTTATACTGATAGTGGTGTTGTTTCAAAAAGAACAATAAAGTATTTCTCCCATGTTTTGGAGATGTGCTCCTTCTACGAACCCCCCACCCCCACCCCTTTGGCTTTTAAAAAGAAGCTTTTATGTTGATTTTAAACCTGCAAATGCCTGTGTTGTGCTGTTTTTTGAGTCTGTAACTGTGTGCTATTTTAGATTCTGTGTGTGTGTGTTTCTGTATTTTAATTGTTATTGCACATTGCTATTAATGTGGGGGTGGAAGTGGAATTATACATACTCTACAATTCCCCAAAACATATACAGAAATGGAACTGCAGGTATATGACTCTAGCTTCTCACCAAGAAACACCACCTCAAACACACCAAAATTTCCCTGCCCCTGTTGGTTGCACAACTACCATTTCTCAAATTACCTGTGACGCGGTGCAGGTTATCATGTCATTCAAACCTGGCGAGGTGCGCATCAAGGGTGGCTTCTAAACCACCTTACAACCCATGATTTGACGAAGAGGTTGTGGGATGTTGAGAAGCCACCTCTGCTGTGCACATCGCAGGGTTCTGACAATAACCTACACTGCATTATGGGTAATTAGGGAAACAGTGTTCATGCAACCAGTACGTGGGGGAAGGGAAATAAGGCAGTTTTGTTTTATTTTCTTGTCCTAATTGTGCACACCCAGCCACCATGTGGTCAATGCAGGAAATCAGACCACTTGATAAGGCCCCCAACATTTACTATACATTAGAATGTGTGGCAGGAAAAACAGAGCAGACTTTTGTTAATACAAAGAACTGAAAAAACCCATGGTAGAAATTTTTCTGCTTGGTAAATTGGTAAACTGTGTTGACAAAACACACACACACACACTCAACATAATGTTCTGTCATGGGTGTTCCAAACCCTCCCACCGAGGTGTGAGACAATAAAGAGGTCTGCTGTGCAATCCACAAAGCTTTTTTTAAGTAAATAGACATCCTTCTACACCTGAAGGGAGCTTGAAGGCTAGGAGCTATCCTCTAAGCTTAATTAGCCTAACAAAGGAAGGTTGCCTATCAACTAAATAGACAGTTTCCCTGCAGTGCCCGACAGGCTTTTCTGAATCCCTCCTTCAGGAAGGGTTTTCAAGTGAAGCCTTTGTCGAATGGCCAACTTAGTGGATCGCCTCCTACCATCTCTCAATTCTGCCCACTTGACCCTGTGGCAGACTCTGGAGTTTTTCAACTCTGATGTTCCCTCTCCTCGGACAAAGACTGAGTTCCCGTGCGGGTGGGGAGGGTGATCTCTGAGCCTGGGCGTCTTTTCTGATAAGCTCCTGGGAGATTCCTCCTTGACTCCTGAAGAGTCTTGGAGAATCTTCTCCCTCACTTCCTGTCTTGACAGGTGTATATCTCCTTCTTCTTCGGCCTCCGAATCTGACTGAGGCCCCGTCCCCCATACTAGGGAGAACAGGCTTGATCCTAACTTTTTGTGGTTGTGGAACAACTTATGTGTGGTCTATTTCTATTGCATTTTCTAGCCATTCTTATGTGGGAAAGATACCACAGCATACACAACCCACATACTTTTATTTCTTGAGTATACCAAAAATGATTATAGATAGATAGATGATAGATAGATAGATAGATAGATAGATACAAGCTGTTTAATAAAGGCTTAATAGAGAAGCTTTTGTCATACATGATGCTAATGCCCAAGCACCACACAAACCTGTGTCTTCTACTCCAATTGTATATAAAACAGGGAGTGGATATGTGTTTTAAAACACCAAAGGGGAACAGGCACAGATAGAGGGTATTCAACACTCAGCTTGCTGAACGTAGCCCCCAGTCTGGATCTCAAAGTTCATCCTCCCCCACCAACCCCATGGGCTGCTACAGAAGCGAGGCTTGGAAACAAGAAGCACTTTCAATTGTTTGCCACCCACTCCCTTGCTTTAGATTTGATTGGGAAAGACCAAACTCAGAAGATGCACTTCAGAAGATGCCACATGTAGTACGGTTGTCGGTTACATTCCTTTTGCTTAACTTAACAGTGTGGTTAATTACCCTGTGATGACTGGTTGCACTGGGGTCCCTGTCGATATTTTTCTTTGTAAGCACACACATACATTTTAGAAGTTCCATCTAAAAACTAATTCTCATGATTATGGCTACTACAAAATCATTTTTTTTCACTCCTGACCACATACAATCATTTTGATTTGTAAAATGTAAAAGCCTTCAGAAGAAAGCAGAAACATGACCATGTCATTCTTCTTAATTATTAATGGCCTGTGCTGTTTCTCATGATGTGAAACATTCTGTACTCTAATTTCCTGTTGTAAATCAAAGATGACAAAATGCAATTCTTTGCATAAAGCTAGACCTGTGACTCAGTTGCATTTGTATTTTGGAACACACTCCCCTTATATTTCAAATTGCTAATCAGATTTTCAGGAATTTTTTGATAGTATCGAAAATACTTCCTTTCACTCCCACACTATTGTTTTTAGCCCCAAAACTAAAAATGGAAAATATTTGATACAATCTTAAACTATTACTTATTACATTCTTTGGTTTGAAGACCAAAGATGTTTGTCCATTTGTTCCAGAAAAAGAGTGTTCTGCTGTTTCATATGACTAGCATAATTACCATGTTTGACTGAGTCATTCTTCCTCAGAGCAGCAAAACCATTTACATAGGTATCAATATTAAAACTGAACAACAGGAATAGAAAAATATTAAAATAATTACAGGTTTGTTTTTTCCAATCACAAGCTATCCTGGAGAGTAAAAACTTTATTTATTTATTTAAAAAATCCAAAGCAGAAAATAAAGGTTCTCAATTTAAACACTCTGTAGCTTGCTAGAGTGATATCCTGTGGTGTATAAGAATGACATCCTGTTTCTGCTTTATGCCATGTATTTTCATCCTGTGACCTGCTAATCTCCAATTAACTACATTCTCAGTGTGATCTTACCCACAAATTGGAAAGTCTACTCATGTATATCAGAAGATTGTAATAGCTTTACTTTTAACGGGGTTGGAGAGAGAGTACAACTCAACTCTTTGGGATTTAAGTTCAGGTAATCCTTTTCTAAGATATGACTGGGCAAAAAATGCCACTCACACAAGCGCATAAAGGCTTAATGAAACAAGAAAATAACATTGATTTCACTTTTAAACAACCTTTCTCATCCAATCCCGTTAATAGAAACAGAACCAGATTAAAAAATAAGGGCACCATATCATACCCTCGGTTTCCGCTTCCCTGGACCCATAAATATTTTTTTTCATCTGCGAAGGAAAGGGAAGAACAGCACCAATGAATGAAAGAAAAAAGAAAACCTCAACACATGCTGAGAAACAGTGGCATGGATTCAAAAAGCATACAATGGACTGGAACAGAAAGGAAAATGGAAAGGGGAAATCAGCAACACCTCCTTGTGTGAGCAAAATGCAATGGGCACTAAGGATCCAAATCAGTATACTTCCTAATGGCCAATGCTGTAGCTCTTCTACTTTCTGATCTGCCAGTATTTGTGTATACTGAAGGGTGCAGGTACGTGCATACATTGACTACATTATTTGTCCACGCTATAAAGTCCCGATTCTGAAATGCTTGGCAGTACAAGAAGTATTCAACTCCTCTTGTTAGCCAGGGTATCAGTTGTGTACAACTGAGAACCTGGATGTTATTTCCCCATGCTTACAAGGGGGGGGGGGGGATGGAGGAGGAATTGTCACAATTCTTTGTCCTACATGGAATTTTAAAGACACATCGTGCTGTGAAGAAGATGGGAGCACACTTCACCTATGTAAACGCATAGATAACAAACTACAGCAAGGGCATTCATGTTGTTGCTTTACTCATTACGTTAGGGAAATACTGTTTTTTCATATGGATTCATGGCACAGTAAACCTTGACCAACTCTAGTTCACTGTAACATGCACCACTATTAGCATGCATTTTAAGGCACTTATTTACATTGCAAACTATACAGAAGTATATATTAAAAACAATATTTTGCAATTGCAATAGTGAGACGATTCACACATTTTATGTGATGAAAACAACAATCCTTTGTCCTTATTTAAACCACAGGAAATAGAGTTGAATCTCTTGATGAATTGTATTCAGCAATTTTACACTGAAATCTGCTTTGAAATTCCTTTGTTCAAGAATGTCATTGATAGCGTAGCCTTATCAATGGCACCTTAAAGTCATTGATAGAGTGCCCTGGGAGGCTGGAATGTCTCCCCACTTGTTTCTGAATACTGCCATTCCCTATGTTAGATTTGTGTCAATTTATTCTTTTGCATAGAGATGGACCTGTTTATCCTATGTAAAATGCAATAGGGCATTGCTGGCAAAAATGGAATATATCATCCTGGAAAGTGAGCCTGAATCCTGAAGTTGTGGATGGCATTATCAGGTCCTGTAATAATGCTGCCAGAGTAGATATGGGACAGAGTTGGCATCTGAGTCGTCCACAGGCTCTGGTTTCTTTGTTTGTTTATCTGTTGCAATGTCTATTGCTGCTAGTGAGCATCCTTTTTAGGTTAGGCGGCTCTGTCCCAAGGCCTGTGAGAAGGAAGCATCATTGTCCAAGATGGGTTGTGGATCACTGTTTGAGAGGTTTTAGTTGGCAACTATAGGTGACACATGATGCTCTGTTTTTTGTTTGGGTTATCCTAGAATAGATTATTTCTGGGGACCAACCTGGCCCTGCTGATCTGTTCCCCCCACCCTGCACTTCACTAGGTGGGTATTGTAGTTAGAGAAAATGCCTGATTTAGATACTTAAGCAGTGAGTCTCTGACTTAAGGATGTATGACTTAGATTTGCACAACACAAGGTTGGTTGATAAGCCATTGTGGCTTGTTAACGACTCCCGTGTGTGATAGTCCCATGCCGCCTGATTTACCTAATTGCCATCGCCAGATGCAGCTTGTCATGACGTCCAAATCCAGCAAGGGTTGCGGTCTGGGATGGATAACACACCATCCAGGACACATGACGGCCTGTTCTAGGGTTGCTGGCTGGCTTGTTAACCACCCCCACCAACCCCCCTTGTTGAGTTTGGATGTCATGACAAGCTGCATCTGGTGAGGATAATTAGGTAAATTGGGTGGCATGCACGAGGGTGGTTAACAAGCTATTGTGGCTTATTAACCCCCCTCGTGTCATATGAACCAGCCCTCTGTCTGACCAGTAGAAACAGATGTGGTTGTATCATGGGGGCTTGGCTCTAGACAATTTATTTATCTATTTATTTCATTTTATTTCTATACCAAAGCTCTCTGGGCGGTTCACAAAAATAACCATAAAGTACAGCTCAAAGTATAAAATATGGAAATTTAAACTACAATTTAAAAGCACAAAATAAAAGTACATCCAGAATAAAACCAAGCAAGAATGCACAGATTTAAAACAGAATTAAAACATCAGAGTTAAAACACTAGGGTAATAAAATGCTAAAATACTGGGAAAATAAAAAAGTCTTTACCTGGCGGTAGAAACAGTACAATATAGGTGCCAAGCAAACGTCTCTAGAGCTCATTCCACAGCTAGGGTGCCACAGCAGAAAAGACCCTCCCTCCTGGTAGCCACCGCCTCACTTTTTTGGCAGGGGTTCATTGAGAAGGACTCCTGAAGATGATCAATGGATCTTTTGCTTTGTTCTTGGTGGAAGCTGGAATTCTGTAGGTATGTGTAGCTGTCTGTAGCTTTCTGATATAGGGTGGTACTTTTATTTATTTATTAAGCATTTATAGATTGCCTTATCAGTTAAAAAGCTATCAAGGAGGTATATTCACTTGAACTGTTGTATCCAAAAAGTGTTGCGTGGATTGCTCTAGCTTAGCCTGATGGTGGGGTGGAAGTTACTGAAGTCCTGGCTGAACTGTCAGGGCCTCCTATCCATGAGTTGAGATACTAAAATGTCATCAATGAATTTCAGGTAGAGAAGAAGGTTTTGGGGGCAGAAGCTGAGCAAATGTTCTCTCCAAATCCGAAGTAATTGTGGGTGAGTATAAGTAAAGATAAAAAATTTAAAAATATCAAACTACATCCCAGTGATTTCAGTTCCGTATAAGGTGAGAGGAATGAATAACATATGGAAATAATTCTGAAGCAAATGCTATTAATAATTAACAATATGTAAATTGTTCAAGAAAGAAATGGGAAGAATATTCAGTGCAGTTTATAGTAGACACTGTAGGCCTGTGAGAGATAATTTTCATCAAACCTAAAGGGCGAGTGCATTTTAGATGTGATTTCAAAGCAATTGCTTGAAGAAAATCTCTTTCAACTCAATCCCAGGCACAATATTCAAACTTACTACAAATCCCCAATTTGGATACCAGTTCAGGTTAATGGAGACAAAATATTTAGTTGCCAGAAGGGGTGAATGCATCAAGAAGGAAGTCAATCACTTTGCAAAAATCCAGTTAATAGCAACTGAGTTTCCCCCCTGCAATCCAAATGAGGTATTTGAATATAAAATGAAAACTAAAACCGGATGAAGAAAAATGTGGGGAAACGTAGGAGCTGATGAACAGACTCGGCCTTTTCTCTGGATTAGGATGCTCATGGGGCAAGCTATAAAGCACCTTTATCACAACAACCCTGTTGGGTAAGTCATGCTAAGAGACAGCAACTAGCCCAAAATCACTCTGTGAATTTCATGGCTGTGTCAGGATTTGAACCTGTGCATAACCCTTGCAACGCAAGTATTCTTGTTCATTTATTTAATGCATTTATATCCCCACCTTTAAAGATAAAACCCTCCAAGGTGGCTTACAGAGTTAAGAAACATGCGGTTTTGCTTTCTGGATGTCAGAGAGGGTATACTTCACGTCGAGCTGGCACCTGCTCCTGGAGCAAGTAAGCAGGGTCCACTTCTAATTTTGCTTTTCCACGGGGAGGTGCAGTCAAGTTCCTCAGACTAGACTAGATAACACCACCACCACCACTCCACACCTCTCTGGAACACTTCCATTGGTAACCATTTGATGTTGTAAATAGATGCCACAGTGAAACTTGGGACTGGAACCAAGTGTGAACCACTTAAAAAGAAACAGAGAAATCATAGACAGCACCAATGTGTTAAAAACACTGGAACATCAGAATGTTCATTACCCGCTCAGCTGGCATGACTTGAATGGGAAAATGGCATTTGCGGTGGGGAGGAGGGTAATAAAGGCCTCACATGTATACACACGTGGGCTATGCGAGGCAAGGGCGGGGCTGAGCCAATAAAGGCTGGGCCCACCCACCATCTAGCCTCTCTGATTCTTTTGGCTCCTTCCCTCCTTCCAGTATGGGACTTAGCCAGTCGCTCCCTTTGTGGGGAGGGCTAAGTAGGATTTTTTCCCTTCCCACTGATGTGGTGAGGATTTTGCCTACTTCATACTAGAGGTGTTATTAGGTGGGTGGGTAAGTAGATTAATTTGCTGATGGGATGTGCGGGAATTTGATATAGCAGACTAGGGATGGTGACCACTCTGGCACCTTTCAGCGATCGGCATGCCCAGAGTTCCTACTCATCGTGAGTTTTACGGCTCCCATGTCAGGATATGGTATGTCTTTGGAGATCATCCTGCCTCATCTACTCAGAGTTCTATGGCTTTGTGTGGGGATGAAGTGTCGTATAGGGTTTACCCGACTCCTGACTTACGAGAGTGGCTTGCCTATAATGCCAGGCTAGTTGCCTGAGGTAAGGGCATATAGATTCCCACACTTTTCACATGCGGATCCAGGAGGGGTTGAATATCCCGTATAGTTAAATAAAGAGGCCTAGTTTATCCCAAGCTCTGGTGTCCATGTCTTTATTCCATGCTTCTTTCTCCACTCGCAAATGCACAGGAAGCCCTGTCTAATACCCCCACATGTATGGCAATGGCAGACACCTCTCAAACTAGAATTGATCCATGATGAATGGAAGAGGTAAGCCAAATGCCCTCTGTAACACTGGGAGAACAGAAATTCATGGCAAGAAAATTTCCATTTTCTCTTGAGCTTTAAAGAGGGTATTCACCTCAGGAAGTATCACAGCAATGCTGCTAAAGCAGGGCTGAGAAACTGGTTTGGGATGGGGAGCTGGACGATCTTCCCCCAGCCCTCCATAGGACTGATGATGTCACAGGGTGTCATTGGGTCACCAGCCAAAGTGGTGTGTGGTTTTTCTACCCAGTGCTTCAGCCAGGGATCTAGCTTTCCTAGAATCATAGACTAGTAGAGTTGGAAGGGGCCTATAAGGCCATCAAGTCCAATCCTCTGCTCAATGCAGGAATCTACCTTAAAACATCCCTGACAGATGGTTGTCCGGCTGCCTTTTGAAGGCCTCTAATGTGGGGGAGCCCACCGCCTCCCTAGGTAATTGGATTCATTGTCATATTGCTCTCACAGTCAGGAAATTTTTCCTGATGTCCAGCCGGAATCTGTTTTCCTGTAATTTGAGCCCATTATTCTGTGTCCTGCATTCTGGGTTGATCGAGAAGAGATCTTGGCCCTCTGTGTGACAACCTTTCAAGTATTTGAAGAGTGCTATCATGTCTCCCTTCAATCTTCTCTTCTCCAAGATAAACATGCCTAGTTCTTTCAAACTCTCCTCATAGGGCTTTGTTTCCAGACCCCTAATCATCCTCGTTGCCCTCCTCTGAACAACCTCCAGATTGTTTGCATCCTTCTTGAAGTGTGGTGCCCAGGACGCAATATTCAAGATGGGGCCTAACCAGTGCTGAATAGAGGAGAACCAGTACCTTGTGCGATTTGAAAGCTACTCTTCTATTAATGCAGCCCAAAATAGCATTTGCTTTTTTTGCAGCCACATCACACTGTTGGCTCATATTCAGCTTGTAATCTACTACAATTCCAGGATCCTTCTCGCTTGTCATATTGCTGAGCCAAGTATCCCATCTTGTAACTGTGCATTTGGTTTCTTTTTCCTAGGTGTAGAATTTGGCATTTATCTCTATTAAATTTCATTCTGTTGTTTTTAGCCCAGCGTTCCAGTCTATCAAGATCACTTTGGAGTTTGTTTCTGTCTTCTAGGGTATTAGCAATCCCGCCCAATTTTGTGTCGTCTGCAAATTTGATAAGCATTCCCTGCACCTCCTCATCCAAATCATTAATAAAAATGTTGAAGAACACTGGGTCCACTACTGAACCCTGCGGTACCCCACTCGTTACCTCCTCTGTGTGAAAGTGTGGTCACTTTCCCCCAGAGTTCCCATAACTGCCACTTTATCCACTAAGTCATCCCTATTGGTCAGTATCAAGTCAAGGATAGCCGTTCCTTTAGTTCCTTCCTCTACTTCTCCTTTCCCAGATGGAAGAGTTCTGGTCTTAGGTGATAGATTGGTCCGAGAGAGCAGATCCTCTCTTCATGGAAGCTACTAATAGTTCCAACCCACCAATTCCCTCAGGTTTGAGAACCTGAGCAGGATGGAAGGAAAGGAGTAAAGTAGCCCTTTTGGGCAATTTCCCTCTAGAACATTTGAACCCCGTTCCTTGTGGCACAGGAAACTCAAGAAGAATAGGGTAACCTCTACATTCTGTTGGTTCGCAAATAGGTCCAGAACTGGGTCACTTTGTCATTCAGATGGCCTCTTCTTCTGAAGAGACTGGTGTCTGTTGCCAGCATGACCCTTTTGTGCTCTTCAGTCTATTTGGGGATAACCACCAATCCAGCTCCCACCTTGCCTACTCTGATACGGGTATGTGCAAGGACAGAAGAAGCACCTTCTGTAGTTCCCACAGGTCCTGCTAGGACACCATCATGCCCATTAGTTTGATTAGAGACATGGCATCTGATGATGTCTCTGATTGGATCAGTCTTACCAGCTGGGTAATCATTGACTTTCGCTTTCCTGTAAGAAACATCCTGGAATGTTGTGCAGAGGATTATTTTCAGGTGCTCCAGCTGTTGAGTGGAGACCATGGAGCTCTTCCCCAGATACACAATCAATCTATTATTCCTCTGGCTGCACAGCATGGTCTGAATGCCATATAAGGATTTGCTTGAACATTGCCCTTATAATATGATCTAGATAAGGGTAAAGGACCCCTCCCTCCACAAGTCTCAGTGAGTACCAGGAGTACCAGAACTTATGTCAAGACTTGGGGAAGAGATGTGAGACTGATTTTCTGTTACACAGGCCAGCACACCCTTCCTGGATTAGCTCACTGACTGTAGCTGCCTTCCTATTAGCTGAATTGACATTCATTAGCAGCACTACTAGACTAGGAGAGTTCCACAGGATGGCAACAGTATTATCAAGGCTAGGAAGGTGGACTGGATGAGAAAATGACATGCAGCTGTCTATTGTGTTTTCCCCTTACCTGGTATTCCCATCCCCAGCACCATGGCACCTTCTCCCCTTTTTATTCCTATGGAGGTTCCTTTTCCTCCATTGCCCTCAACTCATCAGAAGGAGATTATCACACATTTTAAATTTCTCTTGTATTTATAGGAATGTACCATTGCTGTTAATGTAAAACAGAAAGAATGAGAGATTTGTAACGTCACTAAGAATTCTGAACAAAACACTTTAAACATCATGTGTGTAAACAGTTCAAGACATACAGCTTGGACACAAACATGTTTACTCTGAAAACAGTCCTTTTTTCATGATCACTGCACTAACACAGCAGCTCATAAGAACAAGCCTAAGATTCTTAAGGATCTCAGTGGCATCGAAATTTCTCCTTGTGTCCCAGCACTGAAAATGACAAGTTTTCCCCATCTCCAGATCCTCATCTGATGAAAAGTAATGAAAAGTTACTCTTTAGGAGAAAATGGCCAGAGACAGAGAAAAACCCAACTCTCATTTTGTTCAGAAAAGGAAAGTGGAAGTATTTTATATGTATTAATGTGCTCTTACCACTAATCTCCAATCCATTCTGTGAAGGTGAGCAACAGACATGTAGACTGCAGTGTTCAAACTTCCTCTATTCTATCTCCTTGCAAGTTTGAATGATAGTATAAATAAAACTTCTTTCAGAATTAATGTCCAGCTACGTTGAGACCAAACTCTACCTCACTGACTATTCTCTCCCTCTATCTCCTCTGCTTTCAGTTTCATCCCTCTTTATCTTTTCCACAACTTCCTCAAATCAAGGCACTTCTTATTCCAGGATTATATCAAACCCTCCTTCTTTCTATAATGTATTTTCCTTGCTGCAGTCTTAAGCAGGGATGGGGAACATTTTTAAAGTCAAGAGCTGCATTGCCTTGAGGGGATGTGGTTGGAAACTGCACACTGGTGGTTGGTTGGACCAAACCACAAGTGGATGGGAACAGCCTTTTCACACATTATTTCACTCCTCCTTCCATCCATCCACACATGCCCATCCATTCTTACAAATCCATACACTCCTTTCCACATGCATCTATCCATCCACACACTCCCCCTCCTTCACATATATCCATACTACTCACAGGGGGATCACTGTTCACAAGGGACATAGTAAGAGCTAAATTCGGTAATAAATCAATGGGTCTTTTCTTGTCATGTATTTATTTATTTATTACATTTTTTTATACTGCCCATAAGCTTAAGCTCTCTGGGCAGTGCACAATGAAAAACCATAAAATATAACAAATATAGATAATTTTAAAACATTAAAAGTTAAAAAGGCAATATAAAAACCAGCTAAGTTAAAATCCAGGGAAAGCCTGTGTGAAAAGGTATGCTTTCAGGAGGCATTTAAAAGATGTCACTTTTTCTGCCTCTTGAACCATACAAGGGAGGGTTTTCCAGAGGGTGAGTGCCACTACAGAGACAGCCCGCCACCAAGCAGTATTCCGTTCATTTCAGAATGGCTAGCAGGACCTCCTCTGAGATCGTAGTTGTCGTTCGGGTGTATATAAGGGAAGGCAGTCTGCTACGTATGCTGGTCCCAAGTTGTTTAGGGCTTTGTACGATAACAGCATAATGTTGTATGTGGCTTGGTAGCTAACGTGCAGCCAGTGCAGTTCTTCTAA
Source organism: Anniella stebbinsi (assembly GCA_029215795.1). NCBI lineage: Eukaryota > Metazoa > Chordata > Lepidosauria > Squamata > Anniellidae > Anniella > Anniella stebbinsi. Next base: position 228,551,792 of record JARDYH010000001.1, read on the forward strand.
CACAGGTTTATATGAGCAGAGCTGGGTGGCCCCGTGAGCAACCTAGCTGATGCATTCTGCATAAGCTGCAGCTTCCGAACCACACAAATGTGTAGCCCCACATAGAGAGCATTACAGTAATCTCATTGTGAGGTTACCAGTGCATCAATGACCATGGCTAGGCTATCTCTTTCCAGAAACAGGTGTAGTTGGCATACCAACCGCAGTTGATAATGGGTGCTCCATGCCACCGAGGTCACCTGGGCTCCAGTGACAAAGATAAATCCAGGAGCACTCCCAAACTATGAACCCACTCCTTCAGAGTGAGTGCAACCCTATCCAGAACAGGCAAACACCCCAATTCCCAGACTTGGGAACCACCAACGCACAAGTCCTCTGTCTTATAGGGATTCAGCTTCAGTTTGTTGGCCCTCATCAGGGCCATAACTTTATCCAAGCACCCGATTCAGATGTTACAAAGAAATAGAGCTGGGTGTTATCAGCATACTGGTGACACCTTGCCCCAAATATCCTGATGACTGCTCCCAATGGATTCATATAGATATTGAATAACATTGGGGAAAGGATGGTGCTCTGTGGCACCTCACAGTTCAACTGCCATGGGGCAGAAGTATATCCCCCAATGCTATTTTCTAGAACCGACTCCACAAGTATGAGCTGAACCACTGTAAAACAGTTCCTCCAACTCCCAACTCACTGAGACATTTCAGGAGGATACCATGGTCAACAGAATTAAAAGCCACTGAGAGATGAAGGAGTAGTAACAGGGTCGCACTCCCCCATCCCTCTCCCGAAGACGGTCACACATCAGAGCGACCAAGGATGGTTCAGTCCAAACCAGGCCTGAACTCAGACCTGAATGGATCCAGATAATGAGTTTCATCCAAAAGCACGTGCAGCTGAGATGCCACCACTCTCTCGAGCACCTTGCTCAAAATGGGGTATTGGCGACTGGACGATAATTACTATAAATCTCTGGGTCAAGGGAGGGTTTTTTTAAGAGTGATTGCACCACTGCCTCCTTCATATTTAAGTACAAGGGCAACAGATTTATCAATAGAAACTGTTAGCTATTTAAAATATATGTGCTGGTTCATTAATGTTACTTAAACTTCTTTCCTCTCATTATCTCCTTCACCCACTTCACCTGATAATTAAGCTTATTGCTGTGCAGGGGAAGGGACAAGAAAGGGAGGGCCATGGGCCAGACCTACAGCTTCCCTTCCTCTGCTTTAAAGCCGTCCATTTATTAATCCTTTGCAGACTGCATAAACTCTGCATCTTGAGAATTCCATCACATGATTCATGTAATGTAAATGGCATACCAGTGATTTAGTCATAATTCAATGACAACAAATTATTCTTGGCATTCTTTGGAAGGAAACAAATCTTAAGCCTAATTTAACATTGCTCTCTTAAATGAATCTGCAAGAGAACTACCCATCAGATAAATTCCCTTGCAGTGTAAATTTAGAGCAGGCAAATAATCTGAGACACTGGCAGTGATAGACAGAATCCTATAACATGATCAAAGGAGCACTTTTTTTAAAAAAAGTAATGGCAATTGCAGGAATTGCTGTAAGCTACATACATGAAAACCCAACTTACAGACAACATTTTCCCAAGTCAGCATTGCATGTTCAAAAAAAGTGTATGAACTAGACTTTACTGTTGGTTTTATGTACCAACAGTACATAAACCACCACCACCACTCATTAGGAGTTTGAAATCCCTGTCATTGTTCTGTTAATGTTCTTATAAATAAGCCCCCATGTGGTATAACAGATTTTCACCCATCTAAAGCAGGGATGGGGAACCTCAGGCCTGCAGACCTAATACAGCTGACTTTTAAAAACCAGGATACCTACAGCGAAAACAGAGAATTCATAATGAACCCAGCAAGGTATGCCTCTTGGAATACTCTAAAGGCTGGGGAAATCTTTAAAACATACTTAGATTACAGATGCTGTAGCACTATATCAAATTTCCAGCCATAGATAAGCTTCCAAGAGTATAAAGATACAAATCCTTTGCAAGCCTTCCAGAATAAGCCATCAGCTATTACTCCTTCAATTAGTATAACCTCGGCAAAGCAAGAGGTCAATTACTTTCACACATATCTTTATATTCACATTTTAAAATGAAATTCAGTAAGTTTAATGACTGTCTCAAATATCCATAGCAACCTAAAGAAGTCAGAATTAATACGGATTTTCATTTTTTCTGCTAATCCAAATATGTTTTCCACAGCTGACTTAATAATACTAAGAGTTAGCACAGACTACAGGGAAACTGATAAATGTAGAAGCTCATGCTAGCCAGTGATTGCTTAGTTCTTGTAAGAGCTAAGCAATGTATTGACAGTCTTCAAGCAGCTTTTTTTTCACAACTTCCCCTAAAAATTAGGAGATTTAAAAGGTGTTCTTTATGATAGTCAAGTTCATCTTCTAATGCAGTGAATCATTTTAGTGCATACTATTTCCCCCCTAGATGTTATTAAAAAGCCATAGCTCTGTGAATAGAGTGGCTGAATTCGGACAACATATTAAGCAACGGGGGGAGGGGGCAATCATCAGTTGTGTTGCTTATTGTGTTGTGTGGAGGGTAACACGCCGCTCACAAACTACGGACGGTATGCTATCCTGCCCAATTAAGCAACTGAGACAAACAACTGGCTTGCAAGTTGTTTAGCTCAAAGCCAGTTGTTTAAAGTGTTGTGTGGAGGTGTGAGTGTGTTAACAGCGTGTGGTGAGTGGGTTAAAACGCAAGCCCATAGAAGCCGGCGGCAAGAGCGACCAAAGCGGCGGCTGCCACTCTGCTACAACTGGTGCAATTTGCAGAGGCTGCTGGGATAGAACTGGGAGGACTGAGGGAGGAGGGAAGGTGGGGAGAAGGGCGGGGGCTGTGTCAGTCAAATGCTGGGTTGACTATTAGTCCACTCAACGCCAGCCCCAACCACCCACAGTTGTGTAGGAATATGTTGTGTGGGGAGTACCCACAAAATAACTAACTGTGAGTTGGCTACTCAACCCACCATTGACTAATGTGTTGTCTGAATGCACCCAGTGTGTCTCTCCATGAACAGAAAGACTGTTTTCATTTGTGGGGGGCTGCTAAGATCTAGCAGAGGCTTCCTGCTGGAGGAAAGAGATGGGGTGCTGATATTCTCTTATTCCCCGTTCTGCCCCCAGCAACACCTCTCATTCTGTTCAGGAGAGTCCCCATACACTCTGGAACGGCATGGGAGTTAAGGGGAATTGGAAAAAACTGCCACCCTTCCCTCTTCCTCCAGCGCCAGCAGAACTCTGCTAAGTACAAGTCTGAATCTAATCCAATGCATCCCACAGCTCAACAAGGATCAGCGTTAGAAATTCTCTAAGTTTCGATAAAGGAACAGCTTTCTACTGCTTATTATGACCTACATGTAGATATGTTGACCTCTGCTTTTGGAAGCGCCTACATTAGGTCCAATACATTTGCAATACAGATGCCGGAAGTCAGCTGCTGGATGCATTAACTTCATAATGGAATACAAACACTATTTCCAAAAAAAAAAGAAAGAAAAAAAGATTGGATTTTATACAGATGCCTCAGGTTTTTATGCAATGAAGCCTTAACCATATCACTGTATATTTCCAGCAGTGATGATAGTTTCAAAATCATGCAATCTTCAGAAAGGTCTTCATGAGAACTTTTAAATAAAATATATAGATACAAGCTATGGGAACAAGCATTGCCTCAAGATAGGCACAGATCTTCTCAAAGGAGTAGAGTGTGTTATATGCAAGTAATGAGGGGGAAAATATGCCTACACACATTCTACAGCTGAAAATAGAATAGAGATAGAGACAGAAGGCTACAATTATCCTAAGCACAATTTTTCCCTTGAGTTATCACTTCAATTGCTTTCCTCTCTTCAGCATCCAATATAATAGCACTGTTTGCCTCAAAAAGAAAAAAAAAGATGTGAAAGAATGAACAAGTAGTAGTAAACAAACTGAAGAAAAGATTCATGCCTACCCAGACTATCTTTCTGTTTCTGGAGGCGTCCCCACAGAAAGCTAGAATAGTAATGTTTCAATGTATGTTTTTATCTGATTTATGAATATATTGCTTTTTCCACAAGTTTACAATGGCTTCCAAAATGCAAAAAAAAAAAATTACAAATGTATCATATGAATCACAATTAAAAACAACAACTATGGATTAATTTTTCCAGATATACTGCGTTAAATCCCACGTCATGATAGCGGGCGTGCATTAGTGCAAATGGATTTCCCTCTCTCCACTCCTCTGTAGCCCTCAGTGACACACTAACATCTGCTCTGGAAAGTTTCTCAGCCCTCCATTGCAGATTTTGAAGGTGCATGGGGGGGGGGGCGGTGCACAGCAAGGGGGAATTGTTCACCTCCTAGTTCCACTGACGGAACTGCATCTGTCAGCAGAATGACAGCATCCGATACAACCCATTAACTTTCAGCTACTAGTATAAAAAGGGATAACCAGAAAAAGTGACTCAATCCAGAGATTGCATTTCCAATCCCCAAACCATAGTTTTGAGATTGACTCATGGGGTTTAGTACTCTTGTTGTGTACACAGATTCCCTCTTTCCTATCCTTCTTTGTTCTAGCCGATATTTGCCATGATATTCCAACTAGGCAAAATTTGGCTGGGTGAGCTATGATATGGAAGCAATCCTGATTAGCTAGAACTAACCATAGTTTGGCTCATTTGGATGGCACAGCAAACTATGGTTACAGAAAACTAGGAAAGGGAGGAAGGAATTTGATCATGCTGGGTAGTGGAGGAAACCCTTTACAGGATGGCATGTTCCCAGTCTCCAAAACATGGCTGGAAAATTGGGGACAAGTCTCTTAATCTCTCTCTCTATCAATATACCATATCTCAAAACAGGTGACTAAAATGATTTTACGGTACTAGTGTGGTAGAAACCTGGACTCCTGACATTAATTCAGTAGTATGGATTGGACACATGCAACAGCTACTCTCCTGGTGTTACAATAATATCAAAAGGAGTATTTAGTGGATAAGAGTTATACAATAATAGAACCTGCAACCATGAAATACACTCAATGCCACTATCTCAAAGATTTGTTGTTGTTGTTTACGTAGCTCCATCAATGTGCATGATGCTTTACAGAGTACAAAGGACAGGTCTCTGATCTGAGAAGCTTGCATTTCAAAATTCAGCACAGGGAAATAACAGAGGAATGGGGGTGGGGTAGAAACTGGGATAAACAGACGTGCAATGCGCAGTTGTTTCAGTTGCGCCTGCTTAGGCTTAGTTGCGGCATGGGAGCTAGGGGGTTGTGCCAAAGGCTTCACAAAATGATGAGTGTTGAGGAGGGATTTTAAGAAAGTAAGAGACATGAGAAACATCATGTAGATATGCTAGAATGGAGCTCCAAGCATTTTGGGCAGCAAGGGAGAAAGGGAGGGGTCTTTTGAGTGAGCCAGATACTTTTAGAAAGTGGAGGGAAGAGGAACTGGAGGAGCGAAGATCACGTGCATGGATGTATCAGGATATAAAGCCAGAGAGATAAAAGTGTGTGTGTGTGTGTGGGGGGAGCTATGGAGGTTTTGAAGGTAAGTAAAAGGAGCTTACACAGGAATGGGGAGAGACAGGAAGCCAATGTAGGAATTGAAGAAGGGGAATCACATAATCACTTTATTGGCAATGAAGTGCTTGACAGATGAGAGGGGACTAACATGTGGCAATGAAAGGCCAGAGAGGAAAAAATTGTAGCCTAGGTGAGAGGTGACCAAAGCATGGCCTAGAGTTGAGTACCCCTGTCCTATGTGATCAGTTACACGGCTGCATGAAGAAAGTGAGCAGGATTTGCACGTGTTTCCAAGAGGTTCGGACAAATAGAAACAGCTTTCATATGGATGCCATTTTAAATGGGTCAATTTCAGTGGCTGTTTCCACATGGGAGGAATGTGCAGTGGCTTCCCAAGTGTATTGCTTTCTCTAAGACCCAACACACTTTTTGTTTTAGTTTAACAAGGCTTGAAGAAAACTGGCTGAACCACATAGCGAGCCACTGCTCATGGACAGCTTGCTGTGGTTGAGACAGCCACCAAAGGGAGCAATTCAAACCTGCTCCGTATAACTCTAATCAGCTCTAAAGCATACTTTGGACATATGGAGATGCATGAGCAAAAGAAATTCTGGCACTGACCTGCGCATTATGCAAAAATTTGTAGAAGACAGTGGCTCAATTTGGACGACACGATAGTCAATGGTGAGGTAATAATCAACTTTATAGTTGTTCAACTAGTGGGTACTCCCCACACAACATAGTAATAAATAATCAACTGTGGTGTGGATGAGGATGAGGATCCGAATTGAGCTCAATTCGGACGACACAATAAACAACTGGTGTGGGAGAAACAATCGTCAGTTGTTTTGACTATTGTGTCATCCGAATGCTGCCATAGTCAACTCAGCGCTGATCCTCATCCACACCACAGTTGATTATTTATTACCATGTTGTGTGGGGAGTACCCCCTAGGGTTAGGGTTAGTCAACCCACCATTGACTATCGTGTCGTCCAAATTGAGCCACTGTATGATGTGCAAACAGCTGTGCAAGAGACAGCTTCTGCTAGCATGTATCTCGAGACGTTGTGCGCAAGACGTTGCACAAGTGATTTTGCTGCACCTTTTGCAAATAGAAGTGCACCCCTGGCTTTCAATGTTCTTTTCTCATGCAATGATCTTGTGCTGAGCCACAAAAAGCTCTTCTGAATGTGAAAGAGGCCTTTTGCTTGACAAAGGGCACCTCTAATTCAATCCTACACTTTAAGCAGAGATTAAGCAGTACCTGCAATTTCCAGTGATATGTGAAGTCCAAATTGGCGCTGCTCTAGTAAGTGAATGAATTTCTATATAATTAATAAGTGGAGGTGTGAGTATTCATCTGCATATTCATATGGCTGACTTATTTCACAGCAGGGCACAATACACAGCAGACAAGAAAAAAAATCCTTAACCAAGATTGTGGTTATGGCATCTTTTCAGTTGGGGTCTGGTTGCCAACTTTAAATTGGTAAGTAGGTGACACCTAAGAATGAACAATCATCCTTGCCCCACCACATAATCATATAGCTATGCAACATATACATGCACTAACATAGTTATACTGTTTCCAACACACATAGAGACATATACTTAGGCTGTCAAGGTCCAGCTTCAGAATTGCAGTGGGCTTTGTAGGTTATTGCCAGGATTTGATTAGAAGTAGTCTGGGAAGGGTTTGGGCCTATTCAGGCTCTGGAATGTCAGAATCTGTGTGAGCCTATCTCTGCCAATGTTCTCAGAGCATTGCCATGGGGGGTGTCACCCTACTTCCTTTCCACCTGGCTGGAAGCTGTCTGTGAGAATTATTTATTTATTTATAGTATTTTTATCCCGCACCTAAGCCCAAAAGGCTCTCGAAGTGGCTTACAATTAATCAGTAAAGAAGACAGTACCTGCCCTCAGGCTTACATTATAAAAAAGTCATGAAACATGAGGAAAAGGGGATGGGGAGGGAAGAGGGGAAAAAGAAAAGGAAATTGAGGAGACTGTTCAGCAGGGCTGGTGGGAAGGCCATGCTTCCCCCAATCCCAAAGGAGGGGCAGACCAACAGAAACGGCAGCGCTGGAGGTCTAAGCACAATGATGCCCTGTTTTGAAAGAGGCCTTGCTGAAAGGTCAAAAGCCCTTGTCTGTCAAGTGGTCTGGAGGAGGTGTCTTACACTCATGTCTTCCCCTTTTAAACTGATGCAAAGTCGAAGAGCCTTTGCTAGGAACATTCTTGTCTTCAATGCCCAAAAGATTCTCTGTTTGGATCTAGCATCATCTGAGCTTGTGAAGGCACTCTGAACATGGACTCGCCTTCTAATTGGAATTTTGGATTGCTAATGAGAAGTACTGTGATGCTTCTCATAGAATTTGAACTTTTGTTTTGCTGTGGATTGTGCGTCTTCCCTGTCATCAGCCCTGAGTGCCGGCAGGCTGGGTTTGATCCCAACTCCGGGGCATTTCTCTGCCTGGACTCATGCAGAGTAGAGTTACCAAGGCGAAAGCTATGGCATGGAACTCTTTGCTTGTGTGGACTTACTCTTGGACTTAACAGGCCACGTCCATATAGCACAGAGATCCAAATAAAGGTTCTAGGTTGGATGAAGTCTCTCTGTGTGTGGATTTGTTTGAGCCTTTGCTAGAACTCTTGCCTTTGATTGCCTGGGAGGGATGAATGACCTCAGGAATAATTCTAGATCCTTGTGTTGTTTGTGGAAATGTGTGTCTTTGCCTGGGAAGGATGACACCTGGAATCATTCAGGTTACTGGCACTTGTCCTTGATTGCCTGGGAAGGATGACCCTAGGAATCCTGAGCCCCTTCCTCTGTGTTTTGAGCCACAGAGATTTCAATGGGAAACCCTGCTATGTGGATCTCTAACACTGCTGTACTTTTTAGCTTTGGTCTGTTCTGGAATTACATGGTGCCAATAGCTACGGACCATCAGCTATATTATTTTTAAAGAGTGTAACCATTAAGCTTTTGGCATGGGATTTCCTACAATAAAATTGTCTCACTGATTTTGATGTCCTTTGTCAGTTTGCCAATGTGCGTGCTGGAAGGATGGGGAATCATAACATAGGCTGACTGTTGCGGGAATATTTCAGGTATGATCATAACAATAGCTAGTGATAACAACATTTAAATGATTGAGAAACTAATATTGATTTCATGCTTCTAATAAAACCATGTATCTGTTCTCCTGTAAGATAGAACCAGCAATGTAATAGCTAGATGTGTTGAGCCTCATCATAATGAACTTTGGTCCACTAGCAACTATATGCATTCTGTATTGTTTTAGTTTATCTTGACCTCCATCATTCATATGTGGCGCCTTTCTCTGTTTTGACTTAGAGACAAATTACATCATTCCTATGTGCTACCCTGTATTATTGTAAACTTTCCCCTGGTACAAAGGTGATTCTGTACAAAAAGCTAGATATGCTAATTCTGATGTTTCCAGTTTCCTATATAAGAGTGATACCCTATATACTTAATTCAGTCAGAGGTCTATCTCTGGCTCCCTCAGCTGATGTGTCTTCTTCAATAAACCTATCTTTAAGAATCTAATATGTGAGTATCTTTGGACTCCACTGTGACTGAGTTTAATTGCTTGCATGAATATAACTCCTTTGAAGTTATTGGGTGGGAAGTCACTGATCTATGGGAGGTCCCTTCCCCATCTTAAGGTTATTCATCCCTAGTCTACATTTAGGCCAGTTACTGTATCAAAGCATTATAAAGAATTAGAGTAAAGATCTTTCTCATAAGGGATCTGTGACAATAAATGACCCCTTTCTCATAAGAGGGAGTCATAGGCCTCCCTGGGGGACTTAAATTCCTGCCACACTGACATTCACAGGAATGAAAGCAAATAGTGGTACAGGTTGGCCATTCCTCACAAAAACGATTATGATTATATCAAGCAGAAACATCCCTAAAATTTCATCTGATCAAGAGAAAGTGGTCACTAGACATGTGGGCCTTGAGAATAAGGATAGATGAATCTGTCAAGTGTCTATTTCTCCTGCTTTTGAATTTTCAGAGTGGTAAGACTCCATAAATGATTTTGCAAAAATCTGAAAGAACTTGCATAAGCATATCCATATCCAAACACTTCTTTATCTTAGTCAGCTCCATCGGGTTCTGGAAACACCAACACCCCCACAAATTTCCAGCATCAAAGCTTTTACAGAAAATGTTAAATACTCTCTCACACCACAGGAAATCCTCTTGTGATAGGCTCAACCCATCTATTTTAATTTTAATATTATTAATTTTTGTAAACCTTCCAGAGAGCTTTGGCTATGGGGTGGTATATAAATGAAATAAATAATATAATAATAATTATATATTTTAGAGACTTCATACCTAACTGACACTGTCTCCACATGAAGCTGATGAAGGGTGTGTGTGTTTGTGCAGATAAAATACACTTGGGAAAGTTGCAAGAAGCAAGAAAGAAAGGTGAAGATGCCATTAAGGAGACTGAGTTCATTCTTATGTTGGATATTTATCCTAAAGTGTGACTGGCAATGCTTCAAAGCAAAATTATGAAAGACTAAATTTAGACAGCACAAGCCTCTCCAGTCCTAAACAATTTAATTTAAAAATGTAGGACAACATCCCAATGCAATTGTAAGGCAGAATTTGATAGAGTTGAAGTTCAAATGCATACCTGCTATTCCAGTTCAATAAGTATACTTCAAATCTAAACATAAATATACTAAAAATAATAATATAAAACATATCAAAAGTATTTTATGACTATTTTAGATAGTATACGTAAAATGCATTGTTCATTTTTTGTGGGACTTTTAAAACTTTCCTTCTTTCAAATTATGTTACCCATAGTGTTTAAAAAACAAACAAACTCAAAAAGCAGATACAGCAACCTTATCTACAAATTCAGTCTTTTGACAACAATGTTATCAGTTCGTAAAGTTACTCCACTCTGCTATATACCATGTGGACGCAGACATTTATTCTAAGATGAATGAGAAGATTTTACTTCTAGATAGTTTCCCCCATGCTTAACTCAATTGATATATTAAACACCTAGACAGTAGGGTTAACCATCAGTTCCACTTTTCTCAGTAAATGAATTCTCAGAAGAAAGGAATGCCGAACAGATAGCTACTTTAGGAAATCAATAACAAAATTCACTACTTTTTTCTTTATAGTATAGCCTCATCTGGAGATCACGGTTACATAGGTAAGCTAAATCTATATAAAACTGAAAGTTAAAAAAAACTTAAATAGGTTCGAATCATTTCTTGGTATTCCAAATTATTTATGAAACAAAAAGGAAAGTATTTCCAGGGAAAAGGCTTCTTTAACTTCCTCCAAAGCGCTTCTATTCATTATGTTTGTTAAATGAAAAGTTAGGCCTTTTATGCATTTTCAGCCTGCTTGCCATCAATTATCTATTTAGATGTTTATCCTAACTATTTAAAGAATAAACGCTATAGAATAAGATACTTTCTTAAATATAAAATATGTACATTAAACTTCTTGCTGGCTTAATGCATGTTTACTGTGGGTATGTGGCAAAAATAATCAACAGTGACTCACTTCCTCCTCAAATTATTTTTACATTTATATTAGAGTTGCCACAGAACTTTGCTGTAGGTGAAATTCAGAGGGAATTTGGAGAAACTTTTACTCAGACTTTCAAAGCGCAACCTACATGTACACAGTTATATTCAGGTAGTGAATTTGGGAGGGCAATTTCAGTATCCAGTTCAGGAGGTGATTTTGGTACCCCCAAATGGTTTCTGACAGGTGAGGTGCTAACTATGTCAATAACTTCCTCTCATTTCTTGTAATTGTGTTGCCTTCTATATGAAGAAGCAATTCCTCATAGAAAATTCTTCAAAACATTCACCCTCTTTTTGAACTATGTTGTGGAACTGTATCTTTCAAATGTCTCACTTGTTTCTGGTATGCAGTATCTTGCAAACTTCTGCAACACAGTCACATAGCTTTTCCTCTCCTCCAGGTTTAGCTGCAAGCTATTAAAGACATCAATTTCCTGCTGCTTTCAAGAATATTGCTATTTTCTGCTCATCTTCCTGATAATACTTATCAAAAACTCTGTTTAATCCCCCACCCCCTGCTAAGATTCAGCAGCTTTACCTGAGAGTTTTAGTTCGTTGGGTAATACTCCACGTCTTCACCAGTTTCTAACTTCTCCTTCTTTTCTTTCAACCCCACTCTGATTTTCAGAACCCACCTCTCCACCATGTTAGGGGTTGATGGCAAAATCCCCCCCCCCCCCCAAATCAGGCAAACCACCAGTTTCAGGAAGGTTCATTGTAGCCCTAACACAGAGCCACAGACACTGCACTGCACCCTCCCTGGAAGTGAATGGAGCAGCCAGCAGGTACAGCAGCTTCCATGTTTGTTGCAGACAGCACCTGAACGGCACTGGTGTGTGTGTGTGTTTCATGCCAGGATCTCCATCAGCTGGTTTACAGAGCCTTATTTCCTGTGTCACTAGCACTCTCTTTCCTTAGGAAGCCAGGAAGAGCCTCAAAGAGTGTCAGCTGATTGACCCCCTCCAGCCTTAATGCTGTCATCTGATTCCACCTAGTCACGCCTGCATGCAATTCTTTGTCTTCTATAACCACCATACAAGTGCTTAAATACAAGGCTTGTTTATGCTTAAAAATAGGTCTACTCCCCAAATATAAACAATATTTCTATTTAAAGGCACCAATAACATTCTATCCCTGTTTATTTGTTAGTAAGTCCCACTGTGACCAATGGGGAGTAGGCCTAGTACATGTATTTATGACTGAAACCTAAGACTCCAATCCTATGCATTTTACTTGGGAGTAACCCCAGTTGAATTCAGTGAAATGTACTTCTTACATGCACAGTAAGATGAGAAAGCAATACCAAGTATAAGAGAGGGAGGAGTACCAAGCATAAGAGTGAGTGGCATTTCCTTTAATTTACTCATTGTAAACACTTACAAAGGAACATGGCTTTATAATTAATCACTGTCTCTAAATAATCCTGAAAGCTTATTTTTTTAAATTCAATATCTGCTTTGTTAGCCTAAAGGGTTTTCTTTGTTTCTGAACTAATTATTAAATCTAACCCTTACCCTCTGCCTCAGAAACCTGACGCTCCTCTAAACTAAGCACAATTAAAAACTTAATCAAAATAGAAAACCACCACAGAAGCAATTACAATTAAACTATACATTATACAAGACACAGAGTTATTTTCTCATCCTACTTTCCTAGCACAAAATTAATATCAAACTGAAACTTTGTGATAAAAGCCTCAATGAACAAAAACAACAAAATGTTATGTACATTTATGATGGACAAATACATTGGATATACTGGTCCAAAAGTAGGTATACAGTTGTTTAGAATGTTGATGGGGGGGAGAGAATGTGTGAGTAGAAGATGTGTGGGTGGAGTCAGAATGACAGTTGGGAAGAGTGACAGGTGGTGACAGGTGTGGAGAGTGAGGGGAGTGAGGCCCCAAAGTAGGTACAGTTGTTTAGTTGTTTAGTTATTTTTTGACTGATATTGTGAATGATGGCAGCAAACTTGAGTCAAGAACAAAGAAAGTGGATTCTAAAGCAGACTGAAAATGGCGAGCGAGTGCGCACAGCATGGCAAGAAGCATCTGACACTCCTCCACCAACACGTCTGACAATTTATCGTCTTAGAGATAAATTTGAAGCAACAGGTGCATTGGCTAATGCACCGAAATCTGGACGTCCTAGGACATCTATGACAGAGGAAAATGAGATGAGAGTTGCTCTGACATTTGTGAACAGTCCGAAAAAGTCCACACGACGTGCGTCTAGGCAGCTATCCATACCTAGAACGTCCTTGCAACGCTTAATGTGTAAATTGAAATTGAAGCCGTACCTTTCAAGACTGTTACATGGTCTTCTGGAGGACGACCCAGACCGTTGGTTGCAATTCTGTGAGATGATGCATAACCAAATCTCTAATGAACCAGACCTTCTGTATAAGATCATCTGGTCAGTTGAGGCTTCTTTCAAGTTGTCAGGCCACATGAACAGGCATAACTGTGTTTATTGGGCAGATGAAAGTCCTCATTTGACTATCACATCTCAACTAAACCAGCCAGGTGTCACAGTGTGGGGTGCACTGTCCAGCGAAGGTGTTGTAGGATCAGTTTTCTTCCATACAACTGTGGATAGTAACAATTACCTAAACATGTTACGCGACATGGTAGTGCCACAACTCAGAACCAAGGCTAACTTCGCCGAACTGCTCTTCCAACAAGATGGGGCACCTCCTCATTATGCTTCTGCAGTAAGGGACTATCTTGACAACACCTTCCCACAGCATTGGATCCGACGACGTGGCAGCATTGAATGGCCGCCACATTCACCCCACTTAACACCAATGGACTTCTTTTTTGGGGGGTGTAGTAAAGTGTAAGGTTTTTGAGAGGAATCCCTAGACAGTGAACAAATTAAAGGATTTCATCTTGGACACATTTATGGACATTGATGCAGACTGGAATTTGTGTCGTACTGTGTGTCACAGTGTTCTAAACAGATTCGAGGAATGTTGCAATGTTAATGAAATACATTTCGAGCACTTACGAGATTAAACAGTGTTAAACAAATGTAAATGGAATAAACAATGGAATAAAATGCAAATAAACTATACTGTATACCTACTTTTGGGCCACTTGGAATACAGGTAAAAGTAGTAAATTAGACAAAATAGACAAATTAGGATTTAAATCACACTAGCAGTGTCCAAGGGCTCTACATATGCATCACAATTCAAAAATCCAAGCAGCAATACTCCACTCTGTGGTAAAAATATTTTTATTGATTAATTGATTGGTTGATTCTTCCTACCAAAGAAAAAAATGCAACAGGGCAGCTTACAACCACAAATAAAACTTGATTAAAACAATAATAAAATGAATGCATAAGAACACAATTAAAAACACAACCACAGAATGAACAGACCCAACAGACCCGCTTACATGCCAAAGGCCTACTTGAATAAAAAAAAGTCTTTGACAGCCTGCGGAAGGACAGCAGAGAGGGAGTGAACTTGGCTTCTCTTGGCAGAGAGTTCCACAGCCTGGAAGAGGCTACCAAGAAGGCCCTCTTTTGCATCACCACCAAACACACCATTGAAGTCAGCAGTCTCAAAAGAAGAGCCTCACCTGAGAACCTTAAGACCCAGCCAGGCTCATTTGGGAGGTGGTGGTCTTTCAGGTAGACTTGGTCACAAGCTGTATAGGGCTTTATAGGTCATAACCAGAACTCTGTATTGTGGCAGGACACAGCCTGGTAGCCAAACTGGTATGGGAAATAAGATGGAACCCTGAGGAACACCACAGACCAAAACCACCTTCTGAGGTCGACCCTTCAAGGAGGACCGGAGCCACCATACAAGAGTGCCTCCCAGTCTCATTTCAGAAAAACACCCCAGAAGGATACCATGATTGATGATATTGAAAGACACCAAGAAATTCACCAAAACCAACAGGGACACAGTCCTCCTGTCCAGTTCCTGGCGTAGATCATCCACCAAGGTGACCAAAGCAGTCTCTTTTCCATAACCAGGCATGAAACCATATTGAAATACATCTAGATATTCCACATCATTCAGAAATTCCACACGCTCCAGAACCTTGCTCAATAAGGGGTTATTAGAGACTGGTTGGCAATTATCCAATACAGAGGGGTTCAAGGAGGGTTTTTAAAAACCAAAGTCTTACCACTGCCTATTTTAGGCAAGATGGAATCACACTTTGCCTTACAGATGCGTTTACCACTATCATTATTTACTCAGCCCATTCATCCCTGGCTGCTTTTATATGCACCAGTAAGTTCAAGGGTCCAGTATGCTAGGTTAGGCCTCACTTCTCGGAAGACCCTGTCCACATCCTTGGGCTGTACAAATTGAAAAGTATCCATTCTGACTGGACAAGCAAGAGCCAAATTTACATCCACCAAAGTTACATCAACTATGGCATCCAAGTCGGCACAGGTATGATCACTTAGACCTGCAAAGTTTCGCACCAATTGGTCACAGTGAGATATCGAGTGGTCCACCTTTTCTTCTTATGGGCCAGTGTGTAAAAGGTTCCACTAGCTGACTCTGTGCAGAAAAGTGCAATTTCTTTGCCACCCCCACTGCCACGGAGTAAGCTTTAAAGTGAGCTCTAGTCTCTGTTCGATCAGACTTGTTCTGTGTTTTCTGTCAACTTCGCTCTAGTCAAAGCCCCATTTATTTCATCACTCATAGAGCCCTGGAAAACCATGGGGCTTGTTTGGTTTCACTCCACGGGAAAAGCCACTCAGGCATGAATGTGTCCACCACCTGGGCCATTTATCCATTCCAGAGGTCAACCAGGTCTTTGACAGTATTGCCTGCTGAAGTGACAGGACAATTCCCAAGCGCCATCAGAAAACAATCCAAATCTATCAGTCTTCTGGGGCAAACCATCTCAACTGCCCCCCAGCCCCTGCAGAGGTTCCATATTCCACCAAGTCTAAACCCCACCAGGTAGTGATCTCCCCATGACAATAAAACTATATAAAGTTACAATAGAAAATACAACCTAAGTAACTGATGATTGGATGTCCTTTACTGATGCCCCAATTCTGCTGCCTGAGGACAGTTGCCTCATTCTGCCTAATGTTGGGCCATCCCAAAATTACACATATGTTCATAATGGATGCAATAATAAAATGACCAAAAACAAAAAAGGAGGAAAGTAAAAACTAAAACTATTTGATAAGACCAAATACTCTGCGTATAAAACTACTCCAAAATTCTTGCATCACTTTTCTTGTATCAGAGTATGTGCATCCTGAAAAACGTTTTCACAAGAAAAGGGGATGCCTTTTAGTGAGTTGCTTGTTTTACATGTTGGCAATTCAGAGATCTAGAAAATAGGTGAATCTAGAAACTAGGATCTGTGCAGTTGTTGCTTATTAAGTTATCATGTGACATTTCTAACTGCATAGTGAGCTGTACCTGTGGTATCCAAAGATACAGTAAAGACGGTACGATTACTGTCACTCCACTTGCCTGCAAATTTAAGCAAGAGTTAAAGGGTAGAAATGCTTAAATATGTTATTGGAGACCACAGCCAACTACCTCCCAATGAAGAGTAGGTGCCATCTGCAAAGTTTTGGCTTGAATGCCCATAAACATTTAAAACCAAATCTTAAGTTATGTTCAAGATTCCTGTTCCATTTGTTAAATACATTCTTAATACCACTTTGTGAAAATCCCCCATCTGCCTCCTTTCCTAAACAAATGGTTGACTTCAGAAAGGTCAATCTTCAAGACCGTCCCATATCTGAGATAATTTTAAAAATACTTTTAATTAATAAATTTGTACAGAAACTGCAGAGAGGGTGTGCTGTGCTTTGCTGCTGGCTGGGTCTGAGCCTGAGCCTGAGCCTGACGAGTGTTTGTTTGTCCGCCCCACCCATCTCCACAGGTATTTAAGCCTTCAGGCTGCTGAATGCGTGAGCCGAAGGGCAAGAGGGCTCTCAGCCTGAGGCTTTCAGCCGTGGGAATGAAGCCATTGGACAAAAGCTGCCGCTGTGGATGAAGAGCACAAGAGAGGAGAGCCATCTGCACCCCGCCCTTCCAGCTGACCACAATGTGTAGGGGAGCAGCAATTTGTGTTGTGAGGGGCAAAGGGAGATATGGCGTTGGCAGGGCGATGTGCCATTACAGGGGAAGTAGAGATAGATATATAACACCCATCTTACCTTCCGGTTGCTCTGCCAACCGGAGAACTTGGAGAATGAACCATGCCACCCACAGAACCTCTCCATGCTCCTATGTAATGCCAGGTCAGTTAAAAATGAAATAAATATCATCCATTACCTTCTTTCAGATGAGGAGGCTGACCTGGCATGCTTCACAGAGACCTGGCTGGGAGATGACAGTGGCCCGACAAGGGCGCAGGCCCTCCCAGCTGGGTACTGTGTTAGTGAGCAGGTGAGGAAAAGTGGGCGGGGGGGCGGAGTAGCTGTGGTCTACAGGGATAATCTTAACCTGACCAGACTTCCTGTTCGTGAATTGAATCACATCGAGTGTGTGTACCTGAATCTAAAGACCAAAGATAGACTAGGGATTCTCTTAGTGTACCGGCCACTCCGCTGCCTATCAGACTCCCTGGCCGAGCTCACGGAACTGGTCTCAGAGCTGGTGTTGGAGTTGCCCAGGCTTTTGGTCCTGGGCGATTTCAACATCCCATTCGAGGCAGGTTTGTCAGGTGCAGCTCGGGAGTTCATGGGATCCATGCCAACCATGGGCCTATCCCAATTGGTCTCTGGACTTACACATTCAGCAGGTCACACCCTCGATGCTATTTTCAGTTCCGAACAGATGGAGCTCTGGGCGGAGGTGACAAATACTTCCGCATTGTCATGGACAGAACATTTTCTGGTCAAGGTTAGTAACACAGCTATCACCCGCCCCTGCAGGGGTGGCAGACCTATTAAGATGCTCCGCCCTTGAAGGCTGATGGATCCTTTTGGATTTCAGAAAGCCTTAGAGGATTCTATGGCTGGTATCGCCAACGATTCTGTAGAACCCCTGGCCAATAGATGGAATCAAGACCTAACTAGGGCTATCGACACAATCGCCCCAAACGTCCTCACCGACCCGCTTCTAACCAGGCGCCCTGGTATACAGAAGACCTCAGGGAGTTGAAGCAGGAAGGACGATGACTGGAATGCTGACGGTGGAAAACTCGACTTATATCCAACAAGACATGACATAGAGAACATCTCCGTTCCTATGGGGTGGCAATACGTGCAGTGAAGAAAGCTTTCTTCTCTGCATGCATTGCGTCTGCGAATTTGCATCCAGCAGAACTGTTCAGGGTGGTGAGGGGTCTAACCCAGGCGCCTTCTCCCCTGAATCCAATCTTAGTGCCTTCGGTAGTTCGCTGTGATGCCTGTAACAATCATTTCACAGATAAAATCTCTCAGATAAGAGCCTACTTAGATGTCGTCGTTATAGCAGAGGCTGACGATGGAGTGTCCAGTGACTCCGCGAGTAGGATTACACTGGATCAGTTTCAGTTGGTGAATACCGAGGATGTGGACAAGCTGCTTGGACGAGTGAGGAAGATGACTTGCCCTCTCGATCCCCGTCCTTCTTGGCTGGTCGTCCAGGGAGAAGATGCAGTTAGATCACAATTACAATATATTATTAATGCATCTCTCAGGGATGGGAGTTTTCCATCATGTTTAAAAGAAGCGGTGGTACGGCTGCTTCTAAAGAAGCCCTCCCTGGACCCCCTGGACCTTAATAACTACAGACCGGTATCAAATCTTCCATTTTTGGGCAAGGTGATCGAGAGGGTGGTTGCCTTCCAACTCCAAGCAATTTTGGATGATACTGATTTTCTAGACCCATTTCAAACTGGCTTCAGAGCAAGATACGAAGTTGAGACTGCTATAGTTGCCTTAGTGGATGAGTACTGACAGGGGGAATGTGTCCCTGTTGGTACTTCTGGACCTCTCAGCGGCATTCGATGCTATCGACCATGGTATCCTTCTAGAATGCCTGAGGGGATTGGGAATCAGGGGCACTGTGCTTCAGTGGTTCTGGTCCTACCTCTTGGGCAGGTTCCAGATAGTGATGCTTGGGGATAGCTGCTCTACAAAGGAGGAGCTGCTGTGTGGCGAAGCACAAGGTGCCATCCTTTCCCCAATGTTGTTTAACATTTATATGAAACCACTGGGAGAGATCATCTGGAGGCATGGGACAGGGTGCTATCAGTATGCTGATGACACCCAAATATATTTCTCTATGCCTTCGATAACAGCGTCAGCTAAGGATAGTGTGTCTCCTCTGAATGAATGCTTGGAGGCGGTAATGGGCTGCATGAGGAAAAACAAACTGAAGCTGAATCCAGACAAGACGGAGGTGCTTGCTGTCAAAGGCCACAACCTGGGTTTGGAGGTGTGTCAACCAGTTCTGGATGGGGTTACACTCCCCCTGAAAGACTGTGTTCGCAGCTTGGGGATGCTCCTGGATTCATTGCTCCAAATGACAGCCCAGACAGACGTGACAGCCAGGAGCGCCTACTATCAGCTTCAGCTGATACGCCAGCTGTGCCCCTTCCTAGAGTTGGAAGACCTAAAGATGGTAGTGCACGCGCTGGTAACTTAGAGGCTCAACTTCTGCAATGCGCTGTACATTGGGCTATCTCTGTGCCTAGTCCAGAAACTTCAACTAGTTCAAAATATGGCAGCCAGGTAGGTCACCGGTACACCTAGGGGTGACCATATTACGCCAGCTTTAAAATCGCTCTACTGGCTGCCAATTAGTTTCCCGGCGACGTACAAAGTGTTGGTCATTACCTTTAAAGCCCTACATGGTTTGGGTACAGGTTACCTGCGGGATCGCCTTCTCCCGTACAATCCGCCCTGCACGCTCAGATCCTCTGGGAAGAACTTACTACAGTCAGCCAAGACTAGGCTGACAACCGTTACCCAGAGGACCTTTTCTTCTGCCGCTCCCAGACTGTGGAATGGCCTGCCGGGGGAGACTCGTCAACTGAACAGTCTTTTATAATTTAAGAAAGCTATAAAGACTGTTCTCTTCTGGCAGGCATATCCATAGAATGTTTTTATAATGTTTTTATGTTTTAATGCAGTTTTAATAATGTGTGCCATGTTTTAATCAGTTTTATGTATTTTTTCATATTTTATATTTACTGTTGTTCCCCGCCTCGATCCAAACGGAGAGGAGGGTAAGAAATATTATTACTAATATTATTATTAACATACAACTCATATTAAAAAAACATTCTCTAAGATAAATTCCATTTACAAAAGGCAGACTATTGGCATTTATATAGGGTTTATGACCATTCAAAATTGGTCATAACCCATCGACAACACGTTCTTTATAAAAATGAGTACCAGGCTCCATATTTCATTAGCTCATTAAAATACATCTGAGGATTTGCAGAGTTATTCCAACAACTAATAAAAGCATATCCCATAATTTCCCCAGGCATTCTTGTGTCAAAGGTATCTCTTTACATATCCAGTAACAAGAATAATCTAGCCTAGCAAGCAGTAGTGCATTGAATACTACTTGATAATTCTTTGTAGGGACTATATCTGGTATAAAATTAAGAAGACAAACAAGTGGTTCTATATGCTGATTAACATTAGTAAAGTCAGCATTGCTCGGATAATCATTTCCCAATATGGTTGAGCTCTGCAACATGTCAAGCACACGCAGAAAAAATCTGTTCTGTTTTTAGCACAGTACCAACAGTTACTATCTCCAACTTTACAGATCTTGTCTAATTTCAAAGACATTAAACACCACTACATTGCCTGTTTATATAGTTCTCTCTCAACTCTGAGCTTAGAGTAAACTGGCTTCCGGGTCAAAAATTAATACCAAATTTCTGGTGAAATTTATTTTTATAGATCTTCCCCCATATCTTACAGCATTAATGCATATTAAGATATAATATATTTTGACAAAAAGCATTTGTTCCTAGGGTTGTTGTGAGAGTCCGATTGGGTCCAGAAGGCCGACGGACACCCTCATGTCTGCCCTCCCAACCCAGTTGGCCGTCCCCCAGCTGTGAGCATGGACATCGCCAAGCACTCAGGAGGCCTCGTCAAGCGCTTGACAGCTGCCCGCAGCCACTCACGAAATCGTGCACTTGCCCCTTCCATGTTAATGGCGCCTGCCATTGCTGTGAAAGGGGGAATTGTGCAATTTCTGGAGCCTTAAAGGCCCCATTGATGCAAGGGTAAATGTGCAAATGCTCCAGAATAGGTTCGTGCGGCCCAGAGAGCACTCGTGGACAGCAGCGGCGATGGGGTGAGAGACCCCCGAGCCTAGCACGGGTGAATTCCGTTTGTGCCTGGATCCAAAATCATTTCAACTACAATTCCCAAATCTTTGAAGCATATACTTTTGTGTGCATGAAACACAGGACCACTCTGAGCATCTCCATATTTTCAATGTCCTTGAATAAGGAATCCTTTCCACACTTAGCAGAAATGTTATGTGCCATGAACAATAAAGACATTTAGGAATAAAGGGTTGTATCCAACGACAGCTTTGCCTTAGCAGAAAGCACTTCAAATCAAGGCATCCCATTTTTGCTGATTCCCTTTTACCTATAGCAGCCCTCAACAACACTTCCCATTCTGTTTTGGAGGGTTTCTGGAGCCTTTGGGGGAAGTGGGGTTGAGGAGGCCACACTGGGTAGGGTAAATCTGTGAAAAGTGAGTGCCCCAAGTTATGTGAGCAGAAGCACTTTCTGCTAAGGCAAGGATATAACTCAATAAAAAAAAAATAAGCTGTAGCATATATTCATGGATTACTGCGGACAAACATACAGGGCCGTATCTCTCTCTTTCTCTCTCTTTTTAAAAGGACTGCTCATAAAGCTTATAATAGCTTACAAAAATAAAGAATTAACCCCAAATGATCTTTCACCAATCAAGGGAGTTTCTGAAATATAGGGAAAAAAGGACCGATTACTAGAGTACCAGCAGTTCAGAAAAGTACAGTTATTTTATTCCTGATCAAAGCTACAATTTGAAGTTTTCAATTCTTGTCTTAGATAAAAGAAAACACCCTTTCCATTTGAAATCCTGAAATTCAGTAAATAATGGTTTCAACCCTGAGTCACTTTACTTCAAATTATCTGCTACATTAGCTTGCCTGAAGCTAAAATAACTATTACTGAAAATGTGAAACTGCCTTGAGATTCTATAAAAGGAATTCCAGTTTTGTTTAATGTTACCAGTTTAAAATAAGATAAAATGGTGAACATCTGAGTACAATAGTAAATAATACATTAATAATGAAATCCTATGCATATCTACTCATAAGTAAATCCCATTCAGTTCCTTACTCCCAGGCAAATGTGTAGTGGAGTGCATCATAAATTAATTTTGAATGAGATTTGTAGCCAAAACTACACATAGATATCTGTGAGTGTATTTAGCATATTTTCACTTTCCAATATGTTTTTCAGCACTCTGTGTAAAAATATTCACTTAATCATTTAAAGCAGGGCTCCCTAGCCTTTTTGGACTCATGAGGACATTTAGAAATTTGGGAAGCTCTTTTGGGCACCATCACAAAATGGTTACTCAGTGGATCACCATTTTGGTGTGTTCTTGTTGCATCTATGGATCTTAGGCTGTGTCATATTCAACTAAAACTTTTGTTTCGTGTCCATTGGACACCACAACATCTCTTTAATAAGGGATTGTCTAATTCAGCTAATTGCTGGTGGTGCAATACAGCTAATGCTTCTTTAA
Organism: Anniella stebbinsi; assembly: GCA_029215795.1. NCBI lineage: Eukaryota > Metazoa > Chordata > Lepidosauria > Squamata > Anniellidae > Anniella > Anniella stebbinsi. The sequence continues at coordinate 228,574,697 of JARDYH010000001.1, forward strand.
ATATATATTTGAGCAATGTCCAATAGTTACTTCTTTTTGCAGGGAGGTTATTACTAGGTATGTTACAAGCGTCCAGTTGGGAGCTTGAGTTCCCACTAGCTTGGCCCTTTGGAGTGGAGTCTGTGGACTCCTGCACTTGCCTGACTGGGCGCGTGCTGAGTTGGGCAAACACGGCGGTCCCGCTGCTCTGCCAAGCCCCTAGTTTGCATAAATGGCAGCCATAAAGAGGTCCATTTATGCAAAATTATAGGCCTAAATGGTCTAATTAGACTACTTACGCCTGTAATTTTGCATAAATGGAGCTCTTTTTGGCCGCCATTTACCCAAAATGGTGATTTTACACAAAAGGCTGAGCTGTCATTCTGCACAAAATGGTGGCTCAGTGGAGCAGCAGGACACCAGGCACCACTCGCCTATGGACTGCCTGGTGGCTAACTGTACACAGCGAACAGTGTCAGGCAGCCAGCAGGAGTCTGGTGACCAGGGGTGAGTTCACCCATCCCTACTTATTACACAGATACATTTTGTACTGGAACAGTCTTTAATATTCACTGATGTACATGAACTTTTAAATTATTTACCTGCTTCATGGAAAAGAAAAATGGTTGGCATAACTGGATACTCCATGCCCTTCTGATAGCTAAAAGACTGATATTACAACATTGGAGGGATAAACACAGACCTCCTATAGTATAATGGATTGACAACCTTACAATGCTTTCAATATCTGAATGGGTGACATATAGACATCACTTTCAAATTGATACTATTTTAGGTATTTAGATTTCATATGTATTCATTACTGTGGATATATACAAATCCATGTACGTATATTTAAAAAGCGCGGGGGAGGAGTTGGGTGACTACAGGCTCCATGTTCGGGACCACTTCACAGGCACTATTGGAGATGCTTGAAGGCACCATGTTGGGGACCCCTGATTTACAGTGTCCTGTCCCTCAATTACCCCAACAAAGTTGTCACATGCTCAAACTGGATTGATTACTTAACATTGTGATATAATCATGCTCAGATATCTGATGTGGTGATGTCATTCATGTGACAAATTGACAGAGAACCAGTAAAGAAAAAAAATGACACCAAAGCAGTAGCAAGCAGAGGAAACAGTGGCATGAACAGGATTTTTAAGAAAGGTGAATACTTCCACAATAATGATCTTTTCAGTAAAAATGTCTACCTTGCTAAATCTCTGGTTTCTTCCCAAAAATTTGAAATGGGAAATATTTGGTGCCACTGTAAAAGAACCAAACATTTTAAAAAATATTTAAATCCCCATTTTAAATCCCCATCCTAAAAGTAAGATACAAACGATCCGTTATCGACTTATTTGATCAACAGGGCTCTTCTACATATGGTCTTGTATAAAGGTACGAAAGCTTTTCCCGCTTACCGCTCACTGCATTCTATGCAGCTTAAAATATTTGTATTACCGTTGTATGGGTTATAGTGTGGTTCTGGAAACAATATCACAATCCTGCTTATAATGCCACTAAGATGTAAAACCACATACCCACCCCACCATGACTTGATAATTTGAAAGGTTGTTAAAACTGCTGTTTTTGAAACAACATTGCAGGGCATCTCTAAAATGGGGTTGAGAGGGAGAAAGTGCACCCCCAAACAACTCACTCCCCCTCCCCTTGCCCCCGTGAAGGAAAGGCACTTTTCACATACTCAAAGTGCTTTTCTTTATCATCATCATATATCACATATCACGAGGCATTCTTTGTGGCTCACTTCCTTCTGTTGGTGACAGAGCTGGGTGGGGAAGAGAATTTTGGAGCTGGAAGGGAGCTGATAGTAGGGTCCTTTCTAAGCCATGAACATCTGGTTCTCCTCCATAGTTCAATTACTTCCCAGTAAGCGCTGCAGCCTTAATGGTAAGCTGATGAATGTTTACTCAGAAGTAATCCCCACTCTGTTCAGTTGAGCTCATTCCTTGTTAGAAGTGCATAGGATTCCAGCCAAACACCAAAGGAATAATCAGTCCCGGGAAGTTAATGATTATATCACATGAATTAACTTCATCAAATTCAATAAGAATTTGAAATGTTTAGATTTATATGTACAAAACGTATTTCCTTTAATCAAAAATTAATAGTCAATAAAACTAAGCTTCAATAGACTCATCCCTTAAATAATTTTTATATGGCATATTTCTTTTATTCCACACCTCTCAAGTATTATCGTGAAATACTTCCTTACCTGGAGATATTATATAGAAGAAATCTTTGAATTCATCCATCCATACCTCAGCAAGCCGTCTATTATTCTTGTTAATTACATGGCCGGTACCACCAGGAAAGGTATAAGGTGTAGCTTTTCGAAAAACATGACCAACATGTGAACATGTTACAATCTCTAGTGAGCCTCCACATTGCCAGATCTGAAATTTAAAAAGTAAATCAAAATCTATCAGCTTGTTTTCTGACATCAAATTAAAATATTAGGTTCCTATATATTGGGGATGGGCAATTTCGGCAGGTCTGGGGGCGATTTTGGCATGACCACCCTTGGGCCACCCCACAGGCTGCACACCTGCCACTGCCGCCAGCAAATTTAGAACAAGCTAAATTACTCCATAGCAATTTCCTGCTGAAATTCAGTGGCAAGCTGCCAATGTTTTTGCCACTACTATGAATTTTGGAGGCATGCCAGCAGTGGCATGGGAGAGCAGAGGATGCACCAAAGGTGGAGCAGCTGTGTGCAGCCCATAGGCCATGTGTTGCCCATCCTTTTACTAGAAGGACTACAGTTATAGTACTTAGAATCAAGCAGTGTCTTATCCTTGAATTTTGCTATGTAAAAGTATTGGTGCCTTTAACCCCTTTGCTAAATATACTTTAACTGGGGATTTTCCCACTGATTACATCAGGGCTTAGGGACAACAAAAATGACAACTTGGGAGCATGTTGCAAGCAAATTCTTGACACAGGCATGATTAAACTGCTGAAATCTCCAGATATACTAGCCCACTCTGTTCTCATTCATAGACTGCACAAAACATGAACACAAGATGTACAAGTGACTTCTGCTTCTGACAGAACATGGAAAGTGCTCTAATTTGCAGGACTCACCCACAGATTTTATATCTGTGAGGCTGGGGTTCACAGTTCTCGCTGACAGATCTCAGACATGTGAGGTTGGGCTTCACAAACCTCAGTGTAGGTCAGATCAATGAGTTTCACGTTATAGCAGAAGCAAGCAAAAAAGATTTGCATTCCCCCCCACCCCCAACAGCACTGTAATAGCATATCATCTAGCTTTCAGACAACTGCCAATTCATGTTGGTTTGATTTGTCCCACACAAACTTATGTCAATAACTGCCTCTTGTACCGGGGTTAAGGAAATTTATCACAGTATCCCAATATTTTTACCAGAAAATGAAAGGTCGCCACATCAAATACTAGCAATATGTATCATGCTTTGTCTCATGGAAAATGTGTTTGCAATCACAGCACAGCATTACTGAACAGCCCTATGGAGTTAATAAAAAAAAAGCTGTACTGTGAAGAAACACTAGCAACTTTCTGGCTTTGCTCAGTTCATAAGAAAACCTTCCCTCTCCATACATGCCCTTGTTACCAAGTATGGATAGCACATAGTCTTTAGATCCAGATTTTAAATGTCTCAGTCAAAAAGCCTTGATACTGAAACAACAATAAAAACAGCTACATAATTACAGCAAACACATTGGGATGGATCCAGACTTATTCATCCTTAGAGAAAACCCATTGAAATCAATCAGACTTATGTTGGTCAGGACTAAGGTAAGTCCCACTGAGTCTGTATCCAACAAATAGAAGAACCAAAATCTATATGGCGTTGATTTAAGTTCCAATACAGACAGGACTGTAAGGTTTTGTTGATTAACAAAAGGGCAGACTGCTTAACTGTAACTGTGGTTGTTCGAGTGGTCATCTGCTAACTCACACATATGGATTGTACACCTGAGCAGAACAGTCATTTGGAACTTTCAAACACTAAACAGGCTTTTAGGTAGGAGCCCCGCCAACCTCCTCTGTGCATACTTCAGGTGTGGCTCCTGCTTGCCTCTCAATTCTGAGTCTACTGCAGCAGAGGAACTAAGAAGGTGAGGCACTGAAGCAGGCAGGAGGGTAGGCTGTGTGAGTTCACAGATGACCGCTCAAAGAGCCACAGTTATAGGAAAGCAACCTGTCCTCCTTCTTCATGGTCTCTGTGATTCACACATATGGGTGACTGAAAAGCAAGAGACAAACCCGAGGGGTGGGAGAGATGTCATGAGAAGTATGGCGAAACCACCTATTTGATGAAGTGTAACACAACTTTGTCCCTATGAAAAGTGAGGAACAGTTGGTCATACCTTAAACACATAGTTTGCTCACCCTTCATGCTGAAGTAATAGCAATGAGGAAAATCACTTTCATTGTGGAGAGCTTAAGATTGGCTGAGGCCATAGTTTTAAAGGGCTTGGCCATTAATTGACCCAATACCACTGACAGATTCCAGGCTGGGGACTGTAGGGGAGGCCAATGGATAGAGCTTAGCAAATTCTTTAAGGAAATGTTTCACATGTAACATGAGGGTGTGAGAAGATATGGAAAACTTCAATATTGTCATGATTAGCCAATATGGTTGAGAGTGGAAAGAGCTAAATCTCTAGATTTCAAAGAAAGAAGAATGTCCAATATGCTCGGTAGATCACAGGATTATCCTGTCCTGCTGGAGCGAGAAAATTCAGAAAAGTCTTCTACTTGGCAGCAAATGAGGCTGGGTGGAAGGCTTGCATGGAGAAATAATTACTTCCAGGACCTTGTCAGAGAATTGGTAAAGTTGCCCACTTTCCATGCAGTGAGATGTAGAGTTTAGAGATGTAGAGTTTAGAGATCTGGGTGCCTAATCTTTCCGCTGCTCATTGTGAAGGGATCTGAGAGGTAAGGGAGATGGGAGAAACTGTGGTTGGACAAGAGAAGAAATGTTCTAAACCATGTCTGCCTCAGCTATCATGGGGTTATCAAGATGCATTGAGTTCCATCATCTTGTTCACAGCTTATGTGACAAGTGGGAAAGGGGGAACACAGAGGTTACAGTGCCTCTGCAGTGAAGAAGGAAAGTGTCTCCTAGAGAGTCTAGGTTGTGACCAGCCCTGCTGCAGAAAGTTTGGCATTTCATATACAGTGCTGTAGTGAAGAGGTCGATAGTTGGGGTGCCCCACATGCCAAAGAGATCTAGTGTAACTGTCATAGAGCACTCCCAATTGTGAGGAGTAGGTCCCAACTTGCTGAGTGAGTTAGCAAGAGTGTTGGGACATTCCTACAAGGCGATGGGGGCAATGTCGAGAGGTACATGCCAATCCCAGAAATTGAGGATTAGTTGAAAGAGGGGAAGGGATCTTGTCATGCCCTGCTTGTTTATATAGAAGATAACCGTGGTATTGTCCATTGTGACAATACCATGGATTGTCCGTTGAAAGAAGATTGGTGAGAACGTTAATGTAGGTAGTCCCTATCCCTATACTCATAATGATGATGTTTTGGCTGTGAACGGTCTGTAGAAGAGAGGGCTTGAAGGTGAGTTGTTCTTTTTCTCCTGGCAGTTGGAGTGTCCATCAGTTAACGGTATCATCTTCTTGCCACAGCTGGTGAATTTTTGAAGAAGATGTTGGAGGCCATGTGCCCTTGAAGGGTCAAGGAAATAAAGAATACAGAAAATAGAAAAGGTAGAGAGAAAAAGAGAAAGAAGAAATGAGAACTCTGTTCAGTGTCCCAGGAGGGGACAGTGAATTATTTTGCCATGAGGTAAGAGAACGTTCCAAATGCTGCTAGTCACTGTGGCAGATGAAAAGGAGCTGAAAAGCAAGGGAGGAGCCATGCCCAGAGCATGTGCAATGGAGGTGGGCAGGTCTCCTGCATAAAACTCTATTTAGCTCTAGAACGTTCTGAATGACTATTCTGTGCAGATGCACAACCCATATGTGTGAGTCACAGAAACCAAGAAGAAGAAAAATCTATTTTTTTTTAAAAAAACTAACTTTATATTGATTAAGAAGTTGACACTGAAAAATTGGGCAGTTATTATGAGTACAAAAACTGTGGATGGCAGATGCCATCTTAGAAAATGCACTCTCTTCTCTTCACTACATGAAATGTCCCTAAGATGATGCCTGCTGCAATATATGCATAAATAATCTAAACCCAAAGTATGTTTTCTTTATTTCAGAAGAGTTGCTTTGATCCATTCATAATCTTACAAACTTCTACCACATTCTTATGTTTAAGGATGGAGACCCATTTGCCATCCGATGTTTCTATACTTGTAGATTAGACATGTGCTTAATAAACTATTGAAGAAATATGATCCACTCAGAGAGAACACTAAGGCCAGATCTACACCAAGTAGGATATAGCGGTATGAAAGTGGTATATAAAAAGCAGGAGCCACACTACTGCTTTATAGCGGTATTGAAGTGCACTGACAACTGTTGGGGCCCATTGACACATACCATATACCACTATATCCTGCTTGGTGTGGCTCCTGCCTTTTAGATACTGCTTTCATACCACTATATCCTGCTCAGTGTAGATCTGGCCTAAGACTGAAACATTGATACTTAATGGACAAATTCAGAAAATACTGAATCAACTATATAATCTAACTGAAGACTTAAGCCCTATTCATGCATTCATGCATTATCAGAAGTGATAAAACTCCTCATGTGAGTGGAAACAGGGCTCACCAAGTAGGTCTACCCCCAATATCATGTCACCAACATAACTGTGCCTGAAGGCATCCATGTGTACAGTCCAAACGGCTGCAGCAGGGTGGCCAACACACATACAGCTGAACATGCAGAAGCTACCATGTGATTCAGAACCCTGATGGTACAGGTTCCACTTCTGTTTTATAAAACACTTTTTCATTAGTATCTGACTCCAGCCAGACTTAGCAGGACCTACATGTGGGTAAATGATAATTATTGGTGCCTTGAACATCTAAAAAAAGATAAATAAAATGTATTTTGGACAATAAGCCACACTGGATTGCCATCGTAAATGAAATAAAAAGTGGACAAGATATACATTACTTTTACTTTATACCCAATAGTAGTATTGTTGTGTTACATCAAAAACTCAAGTGTTGTCCGAGGATGTAGAAAAGATGTGTAATCTACTAACAGATGCATGATTAGCTATTGGATCTAAATGGAAAAAATAATAATCCTCCATTAGATTAGGAAATTTAAGGGCACAGTTTACATGTTTAAGATGAGTTTAAGACAAAATTGTTTTGTGGAAAAATAATTTATTTATTATGTATTGGAATGACAGAATTCAAGATATACTACGGCCATGTGTTCTATTGGACATAGTATAAGGAAATATTATTAATGTTTAGTATATATAAAAAACCTCTGCCATGTTCCCTCATTGTGATCTTTTTTCCTAAACTTAACCCCCCTCCCAAGCCTTTCCTTAACAGTAAAGCACTTCAACGTCTTAATTATTTTGGTTGCCCCTTTCTGTAGCTTTTCCAGTCCTATGACATACTTTTGAGACAGGGTGACTGAAACTGCACATGCACCATTTAAGTTTATATAAATGTATTATAATAATTGTATTATGTTATTTTCAGTCAATTTGCTAATAATTCTATTTTATTTTACTGCTACTACACAATGAATTGACATTTTTCACTGAACAATTCATCATGATCCCAAGGGACATGAGATAAAACAGTGATACATGAAATTTGGCTGTGGATTACTGCTGCTGTCATAAAAGGACTGGAGATAAAAATTAAAAATACCCTCCTACCAGACTACCGTTAAACATATATAAACAGGTTGAACATGGCAAAGCATTTGTTCTAAGCAAAATGTTCATCTGTTAAAGCCTTTGACATCTCAAGTGAACAATGCTACATTTTAAAGTAAGAACAAACTTGAACGTTTAAAGATGATTTGTATTAATGGAAATGTTACTATAGTAACTGATGGCTGGGGTACATTTATTTAGACTTTAAATACATTAAGTACATGTTCATTAGTATACCAAAAAGAGTTGAGATCAGCCATGATAATACCAAAACAACCTTCACATTTCACAGTTTAGGGGCATGCAGCTAAGTCAACAACAAAAGTATTTTAAGTTGGCATCCACTAAGGAACCACAGTGAATTGTTCTGAAAAAGTGGAAATATTTTTATTTGCGGTAACCAAGAATCACTAACCTTCCTTTTTAATGAGAAAAAATCCATGCTTGGCAAGAATATTATCTGCTATCAGGACGGCTGAGTATATGCTATTAATTCTAAAGTATGCAAAAAGCACAAAATGTGTTTTTTGAACACAGAACCTCAGATGTATTTTTAACAAACACTCTTTACACCATGGGCTGAAAAGCTAAAATCTATTCCTAATCTGGCCCATGGAGGCGTGGGCTCCTTCTGCAGGCCTAGCTCATTCCCCTCCCCAAGCCCCACCTCCCCACAAGCCCCACCTCCTCCCCAAGCCCTGTCCTCCTGGTCTGGAAGCGACTGGGAAGCTTTGGGAGGAGGAATCCCCTTGTTATCGCCAATCTGTGTTCAGAAATAACAAGGTGCACAAGCAAATCCCTTTGTTATCTCCAATCAGAAACCAGAGATCAGAAGGGGATTCCCCTGAAGGAGGGGTGGCAGAGTACAAGAGAGTTGGATGAGTGTACTTTGCTCATCCTTCTTCTTCCCATGGGGTGGGAGTGGAAGGCAAAAGATGAGCTATGAGGGGCTTTACCTGGCTTACATGCTCTTTCCAATGGGAGAAGACATGGGGCACGCAAAGTGCATTCACTGCACTCAGGCCATCTCTAAGAAGTTCTGCATGTAGTAAAGCAGGTTCCCAGCAGACCCCCAGCAGGTGTGCCCACTGGGACCAAATGGCATCAGGTGTTGTGGCACTGCTCCTTTGATATAATTTAGCTCTCCCACTCATTTTTAATTGTCCATCTCTACCTTATTTTACTTGTTAAATTAGCATTATTTCTAGACCACCTTTAAGCATAGAACTCTTTCCATGATAATAAGATATGAGAACACATCCAAAAATACAAGAGGTTGTAACAAGGAAAACACATCTCAAAAAGGTTTCGAAGAAATTTTAAAAGAAAGATGGGAAATGGAATTAATGGAAAATGGCTTACCCATAAGACATTTCTGAGTTGATCCAAAAAGAATAGAGAAGGCACTAATATTTATATGATCATTCTTGAGCTGGTTATGTGTGATGCGTAAACACAGAAAGGGAACTTAAGCTCACCACTCTTTAACAACGTACTATTATTTTTACCAAAATTCCCAGCTATGATCTGGAAGGAATCTATCTACTTTATTACCTAACTAGCCATTATCCTTCCTTCAGACCCTTTATCTGAAGCATATACTATTTTCCCTTGAATTTAAGAGGGGGAAATTTCAATGTTGTCTTGTCACTTAGGCCCTTTCCACACCAGGCATTTTGTTTGGGATGTTGTTTGGGATATTGTCAGTCAAAGAAACTGAGACATGAAGAAATTTACAGGTATGTGACTGACTTTTACTTCATAATTGCTCTACAACAGGTGTGGGCAACTTGTGGCTTTCCAGCTGTTTTGGTTTACAAGTTCCATTATCTCTCACCATTGGCTATGCTGGCTAGGGCTGATGGAAACTGTAGGCCAAAAAACCTGTGGGGAGGCACAGGTTGCCCACACTTGCTATACATAACAGTCCCCTAATTATGGCATGAGAGCGAAATATAGATATAAGTCCTAAAGTTTATCTTTCTGCCCCTCAGACAGGTCCCTTCTTGAGTCAGTTTATTTGCCCTAGGTTTTCTCTTCTCCCACTTATGAAAGCAACTCTTATTTACTTTACCTCACATCAGCTGGAAGTGTACAGAAGATGACTGAAGCTTACCAGCTTTACTGTTCTTTGCTAATTTTGGCAAGGAAATTATTCTGGGGTATGCATGACCAGCAAGTAGTCTAAGTCCCTTCAGGTATCCCTCTCAATCATCTGGCACCATCCTTAATCCTTTATGCTGTAAGACATATTTTATGCTGTAAACCACTTTGAGAAGACCATAATATTGAAAACCAGGTAAGAAACGGATTAAATAAATAACATAACCCCCTATATCCACAGTCATGATAGAGCTATTGTCCATGCCCAACCTCATTCACCTAGGCACTTCTCCAGCTTCTTTTGCTCAGGCTCTCCCCATAGTTTGGCTGATTATCAAGGGGTATTTTTGAGTGGTGTTGGCCATGGCCAAATTGGATAGCCTCTCTAGAAAGCAAAGAGTTTGGTAATTTATTTATTTGGTTTGTACCCTGCCTTTCTACCAAGAAAAATGGCACTCAAGGCAGCTGATCATAAATTAAACTATGTTAAAACCCAAATAAAAAATGCATTAACACACAATTATGTTTTCATACAACAGTATGAAAGCTAGACCCTAGAATCATACAGGTTTGATTTTCTGCCTTCCCTGTACATCTATCCCTGCCTTTTTAACATCATTTGCAAGAGAATTTAATTTGATGTTTATCATGTCAGTACGCTGTTTGTCAGATTCTACAGTAAGACATCAAAGGCTGGAGTGTATCATTTTTATGAAAACAATTTGATTAAATGACATATTGAATCAGAGATGGTGATCCTGCTTTTCCCAAGTGCTTAAAAGGACTACTTATAAGCCTCTCTCAGACTTTAGTTGAGATGCCTGATAAGTATGCTTTATCCCCAAAGATTTGGTTAACTCATATGACATCAAATTCAACCAAAGTCTTGGATCTGTGTTAGGATTAAGGATATGTTGGTAATAATAATTAAATGCAAGATCTCGCTATATCAAATGATTAAGCATATCCACAGACTGCATTGGCCATTTGAAAGCCACCCTAAAAGTTGGGGTCTATGCAAGCAGAAATATGACAGTATCTTATAAGTACTGCATAGTAACATGATGTTATACTGTGCTTCACCAGTTACCATGGATACTCAAACTCAGCAATTTAATAAAAATGCAAGGCATAGCACGTTTAGCAGATTACTCTGGGGTAAGGAAGATACAACAAGCCCTCCACTGTCACACGTCTATCTGTTAATAAAATTGCTGTATGAATCAACCTTGCTAATTTCTCATTTTGTAGAGCGGAATGGAACAAGTGCTCTCCAGATATGTTTATATTACATGACTACTCCTAGATTTATAGAGATCCTTGGCTTAAAATTACAATATTAAATGAGAGATTAAACTTTAGCATTTATGCTTTTAAAAATGTATCTTTAAAATAATGTTTCATTGAAATTTGAAAATATTCAAAAACCTTTTGTTTTGACAATGTTTTTAAAAAATACAGAGTGAAAAAGATGTTTCACATCTTGCTTCATGAGACAGTAGAAAGGAAAAATATGCAGTTCTGAATAGTCATATTTACCTATGAGTATTTACTGTTCAGTTAAAAACTATCACAATATACATCAGTAATGAATTCCAAAAATAACTGTTGATGCATTCACAGGTTGGACTGAAGTCATCCTGAATACCAGTTGCTGGGGAGGAACAGCAGGAATGGGCTACTGGCTTCAAGCCCTGATTATATGTTTCTCAGAAGCATCTGGTTGGGCCATCAGGGCATGCAGGATGCTGGACTAAATAGAACTTTGGTTTGACCCACCAGGGCTACACTTATATTCTGATCCCTAGGGAATGAATTTTGCAAAAAGAGTAGCGTAGTTAACTACCTACATCAGCCTTTTCCAAACTGGTGCCCTTCATATGCTCTGGACTAAAACTCTATCAGCCCAGCCAGCATAGTCAATGGTCATGACCTACAATGTAACATGGATTACCCATGCAGCTGGCACCATCACAAACCTTTCTACAGGTGCCCTCACCTGTGAAAGGTAAGTGGGAGATTACCCAAAAGAGGGACTTTTCTATGGTTGTGCCATGACTGCAGAACTCCCTCCCAATAGAGATAAACCTGGCATTTTCCTTCTCTGTTACCTGGGATTTTCTAGATGTTTAATTATTCGTTGTGTTGCTTGGTTTTTGCTTCACCTTGATGTCGGCTTGGCTTAGTTTACTGGCTGCCAAATTATTTAAGTGCTTCATCCTATTTGCATTTTATTTACTATGTAAAGTTCTTTTATTTCATCTGATTTCTTTTGCTTTATTGTGATTGATTTTGTTTGTCTTTAAAGCTGCCTGGAATGAAGCAACACCAACTACAAAAGCTGTTCAGTTGAAGCTTAACCAGCACCGAAGCATTTAATCTTCCTGTGCTCCCTCCTTGTTGGACAGCTCCCCTGCTATACTGAATCTCCTGGTCTTTGACTTACTGGACAGCTCCTAGAAAGGCAGGATTTCAGCCACATGGCAGGAGAGACAAAAGCAGAATAGTTGCTGTGGGCATTCTTTATTAAGCAAAGAGTGCTTGTGGAAAAGCTTTACTAGATATCTTATGGTAAGCTCAACTCTTCAGTTGTCCGCGATCTATGGAGAGGATGGTTCCTTGTCAGTACCAATAATGATGAGGAGTGGACACCACATGCTAACTCACAGAAGAATATTTGGATAAGGATGAAGAACTAGCACCTTCCGCTAGTGAGCATCAGAAAACTCTGGAATGCAAGCTAGATTATTGTGTAAACTAAGTATCTGAATCGTCACTGAACATGTGAAATCATAAGCACATGGTACCACAAACATTACCAAGGTGTTGCTTTGTTGAGGGTCAAATATAGGATTTCTAGAAGTTGTAGATTATTTGTGTAAGGTCTTAATAATCACAGCCCAACGGTGACGCCAAGCAAACTGGACCCATGAGGAAATTACAGGTCTCGTAAAAATTGTAGAGTATTCACAGTACTCAGTGTTAAGAAGTCATATTCAAAGTGCAGTATCTCAAAGAAGACGTTCCTAGGAACCAGCAGCTGACAGAGTGACAGATGTTATATGTTATGTTATAAGAACTAATGCACCCAAATGGTTGAAGTACACAAAGTTGCAATTGCAGCATAAAGTTGCCTTGGCCCAGGGATCCCACTGCAACAGATGGAAAAACGGAACTTTAGCATAGCAACCTCAATGGATATAGAGGAAGTGGTTGGTAACTATTATGGTGTGGAGAATGAAATTAGTAAAACTTAATTTGTATTGGATACATCATTATTTGTTCCCAGTTATATGTGCATCGTGTATGAACACTATGACGTACAACATATATTTTGTAGGAGTATGCTTTCCCAGGCAGCTTATAAAACATAATTAGCTCCATATACATATGCAGGAATATTATACTTCCAACTGACATATACTTGCAATACTTCCAGTTCAGTTCCTCAATGATCTTCCTTTTACCCATACACCTCTGATCTAAACTGAGAAATAGACAACTCAAATAAATCCATGTTACAGGGATTTATGATAATTGTGGCATGTTGTGGAAGACCTTGTTGAACATCAAAAAAAGCCCTTCCAAGCCCTTCACATTTGCAGAATGCTAACTCTGGATCCCATTCAAAAGGTTTTCATAGAGTTGCAATTACAAAATTGGCCATAAAGGTAGTAGGTCACCATTTAAACTAGCTTACATGCTGTATTTCATGCCCAAATTACAGTGGGTTCAGTCCTAGGAAACTATTTTAAAATGGTAATAAAGTGTCCAAATAGTTTTGCTACAATAATGCTCCTGAAATAATATTTTTTTAAAAAATGAATCCCCCTCCCAACTAGGGATTTTTTTTGTGACAAGCCTCACTTCATGCTTGCAATCAACAACTTTTGCCATAATCTGTAGTTCCTATCCCACCAAAATCAATCCAAACAGTGACTTCCATCTCTCTTTTCACTTTTCTTCCCTCAAGACAAACGTTTGGTGCTTTGGCAGGGCCAGGATCTATAATTCTCCCAATCTGCCTCCAATGCTGTCATAGAAATGCTGATTTAGAGGATAAACAGCTGAAGTTGTTCAAATTTAGGGCCAATTCAAGAACTGAAGCTCCAACAGGAAAGAAACATGAAAGAAAATTACTCTATCTTAATTTTTGAAAGTTTGTTTTCGGGAGATTTGATCTAATTGCATGGACACATCCAATCCCAACGCTACACAGTTGTGGTGTCTGCTTTTACTATCATGGAAAGTCTTTATATAATTAAATCAAATCAAATCACATGGAAAACAGCTTTCAAATATTACAGATGCTGCATGAATACTATCACACTGAATTGTATTTTGACAGCCACGATTGGGTGCTATAGTATAAAACATGGTCCTTAATATACAGACCTCTTGATTAAGACACATAATGACCTGAAGAATGTATTTGATTTGTCTGAGAGTGTTTCCAGATTACCAATAAAAACGAACTGAGCAGCATTCCATCTTTTCTTCCTTAATGGGCTTTTTTCTGATAAGAAAAAAAGATGGCAGAAGTAGTAGGAAAATATGGGAGACCTGCAAATTGAAAATGATATCATCTGGACGCCCCGTAAAATTCTATGAATAGGGCAGGGTGAATGCACAATAAAAGCCTTGTCTGGATACATCCTTTTTCTTCCAGTTTCTCAACTCTTAAGATCAGAACCCTGCTTTGCCCTTCTTTATCAGTGCTGTTTATTCTGAGTATCATATCAATATAAAAAAACATGAACTTTCACGAACATTTCTACAAGATGTGGATTATTACTCCCATAGATGTTTGTGTTTCTTTTCCTCTTGCATTTGATTGAACTGTTTCCATCACCAAGAACTGGGCCATGTACTTTTGCGTTTCATGTGCAATTCACTGTCCTTCTTTAAAAAACAAACAAACCTGGAGAAATGTTTCCACTCCAACCAATTTATTACTTAGTTTCCATAGTCAATCAGAAGCACAGCTAGGTTGCAGACCTTCAGCTCTTGCTAGCAACTCACAGTCACAGACTACACAATGAAAACAGGGAAGTGAAAAACTATGGTATATAATTCGGTATCAATAAACCCCCACACACTATATTTAGAACATGGAACACCTATTATGTTTTCAATTTATAAAAAAATTAAAGCTCCATTGTAAATATCCACAGAACTCCATTATTTTCAAACTTTTAAAATTATTAGGTTTCCCTTCTATGAAAGGGCTCAGATAATGTATTGGTGCTTAAAATTATACCCAATTATATAAAACACATTTTACACTACTAAATTATTTGCTCCTGTGTGGATAAATGTTCTGATTTATTTTTATATACCATAGTAAGAAATTCAGAAAATAAGCTGTTCCTTAAACTCTCCTGAACATAATATAGTTGCAACGTGCAGATGTCTCAACCTTAGGAACCAATATGACAGGAACCAATATGACAGACTGTCTGAATATGCCTAGCTTTCTCACTGCAGGACAAGATGACAGCATTGGATGCTGACTTACGTTTTTTGTAGATATAATAGATATATGGGAACAGTCTCAGAAGGTGGTGCTGGGGGATTTTTGTGGGCTACTGCAAGGTTCCATCTGGTCTGCCATTCTTTATAAATCTTAATGAAACAACCAAGGGATCAGCATGCAGATGATTCTCAGCTCTACTTCTCAATTGCATCGACACATCCCAGGGAGGCTGTCGAACTTGTGAATCAGTGTCTGGAGGCTGTTTTGGGGTGGAGGACAGTAACCAGCTGAAACTTGAGAAGATGGAGGTGCTGTGGGTTGGGAAACCAACTACTCTGGATGGAGGTTTATAACAGGTCTTAGATGGGGTTGCACTTCCCCTAAAAGAGCAAATGCATAATCTGTAAGACCTTCTGGATTGTTGTGCTAACTGGGGAAGCCCAGGTGGTTGGAGTGCATTTTACCAGTTTAGGCTCCTTATCTGGAGAGGATGGAGCTTGCTTCAGTTTATCTATGCACTAGTAATGCCCAGGGTGGACTACCAGAATGCACTGAACATGGGTTGCCTTTGAAGATGGTCCAGAAACTTCAGCTCGTGCACAATTACCCGTTTATAGCTGCAATTGTGTGTTGTAAGTCTTGTTTTATGGTGGTGTTAGTTGTTTTTTTAGAATGTTTGCTAATGTTGCTGTTTTTACTATTTTCATTACTGAATTAGCTTTTATTATGTGAGCATTACTGTTTGTCCATCACCTTGTGAGGGTTTCTGTCCTGAAATGTGGTCAAGAAATATTTTAAAAATAAATAAATAAAAAAACACTGCTAGATCAGACCAAAGTCTTAACTATCTAACCCTTCCACACTGTTCCCACAGATTCCCACAGACAACATGGCTATCAGAAGCTCACAAGGAACACATAAACACTACAAATATGGAACTTGGTCTTAAAAAGTAATGTACACTTATCTTATAGAATACATTGTCAGACCTGCATTCACAGAATAATAAATCTGTCAATTCAAGTCCAGGGTTAGCCCTACTACTAAGCGGAGTGAGGCAGCTGCCTCAGGGAGCTGATACTGAGCGTCATGAATAATGACTTTTTTCATCCATTATCATTATTCAGTATGAGGGAGGGGGAGACAAACTTCTCAGGATCTCTGCTTCAGATTCCAAAATAATTTGACTGGAGCACTGTATGCCTTGATTTGGAGGAGTGGGGGAAGAGGCCCAATTTGCTGCTCCATCTCAGGCAGGTAATTGTCTTGGGTCAGCTTCAAGTCCAACCTAAGAAGTTCCTAGATAGGATCCTCTAGATATAACAGCACATATTAACTTCTCCAGCCTAAAGATTCACACACTACATTCTATCTGAAATCTGCTGCACTAGATTTGTAGGAAGCAAGTCTCCACATACCAGAGATCCTTGCCCTGTTCAAGGAATAGTATTCTCCACATATGATGAAATTGACTCTGCTCTGTCAGTGTTAGACGGCAGAGCTGGCTGTCCCCAAAACCGGGATTTTAAGGGCTGGGAAAAACATACTTCAGGGGTAGAGGGAGAGCAATAGCTCTCTCCCCCCAGCCCCCATTATGCCCACTGTTCTGAGAAAAAGCAAAAAATCCCAAGTTATTCAGGGGTGAAATGAGTGTGTGTGCTCTTCCTATGAGAGCATCCCTGCACCAATTTTGCCCCATTAGAGCAAACTGTCAGGGAATGCAGCAAATCTCCAGTTTTATAAAGTGAAGATGCACAACTGTGCATCAGCAAAGTAAAGGATAAATGCTTCATCCACAAATGTGCAGTTACCGAAATAAATTGAGGTGAATTAACATAGCACCAGAGAGGTTAATTAACACAACCCTGTTCTCTGCTTGGCTTCCGGCAACCAATCAAGGGTTGCCATCCACCCCTGGCTTGACCCCAGAGCAGGGTCACATGGCGGAAGGGCCATGGTGAAATGGCTTTGAAGAAAAAAGTTGGGGAAAGTAACCGACTTCTATACCACACAGCTGCGACGAAAAGTCCTGCGGTGGCTGTGTCGTATAACTGACCCAGCACCACTGCGCAGCTAACGCGGGGCTTAGAAGTATAGACAGCCCCCAGTTGGATTGTGCTTTCATCATCTACTATGGCCCATTGTTCATTTTTTAAACTAATTGCTACTGTATCTTAGGTATGTTTCAAGACATGAAGTTTGTCCAACTTACTATTTTCTAAGCTTTTCAGAAATTATTTCTGAAACCCAACTAATGACTTCTTAAGACGATTTAAAATGCCAATTAATTTGATTGATTAAAACGAAAGTAAAAGAAATTATATGGAGAATTTTGCTGTAGGAATATGACCCTCAATCAAAAAAAGCTCTATGCAGACTATGTACCGTTTTCTCCAAAAACATCAGTTCATGAATAATTATAATCATATAAAGGATTAGCTATATCTTCTGAGTGACAGGAAAAAGCTGTGTCCAAATAATGGATGTCACTGCTTTTCATGACTATTTCTAGAAAATAACCTTTGGGAACTTATCTTACTGTGGCACTCTCTGTCCACCAGTAACATAGACCAGCCTTCCTCAACCTGCTGCCTTCCAGATTTGTTGTACTTCCATAATACACAGTTGCAGTCCGACACATTTGGAGGGCACCAGATTAGAAAAGTCTGGTAGAGCCCATCCTCTAGAAACAGAGGATCAACCAATCAATGAATGAAATCTCTCTCAGTGAATTCCAACACACACTTAACTATAAAAACATCACCACAAAGATGGCTTTTGTGTGGGATCACTGGGATCTCAGGGCGGCATGCAGATCAAATCAGAACAATATAAAACAATAAATATACACAGCTAATATGTATCAAATCACTAACAAACTAAACCAGTAGAAAAGTCTAAAAGCAACAAGAACATTTTTTTAAAAATTAAAACTATGTGCAACTTTGGAGAATTTAGCTTTCAAAGGCTTTAAAAAAAAACCCATGTTTTAACTTGGCGCTAAAATTAAGCCAGTGTTGATGCCAGTCAGGCCTCCAAGGGGAGGGTATTCCACAAACGGGGTGCCACCACAAATAATCCCCTCTCCCATGTCCCTCTATAATGTATGTCTCGCGTTGGTGGGACACAGAGACCTGTTGGTATTAAAACCATTATCATTAAATATTATAAAATAACTTTATATGGTCCTCATTTATCTAAACATCAATTATTTAATTTCATTTATTTAAGAGGGTCATTACAAAATAAAGGGATTTCCATCAGAGATTTCATTTTTGTCATGGACATCTGACCTACAGATGATTGAAATACATCAGTTTGCTCAAGGATGAGAATTAAATCTCTTTGTAGCCATGATTCTCAAAAATAAAGCATAAAAATACCATTAATCATTTGTAAATTCATGACAAAATTTACAAACTCTTAATGTACACTAAATTAGTTCATTCATATGTTGCTATTTCTATTATCTGAGTGAAAGCTTTAATAACATAAATCTAAGTACCTATAGCATGCAGTTTTCAATTACCCAAAGAGCTTCCAAAACAATGTTGCATATTGCATGCAAAGAAAAGAAAACAAAAAAATAAAAATAAAACCCCCACAACCCTAAATAACATAAGATGAAATCCAACTAGTGCCCCTCTATTGATGGAGAACTTCCCTCCATTTCCCTTTCCCTAAACAGATTTTGGAAGGCATGGGGGAAGTATAGAGAGAGGAAGTTGCCCCCTCACTGTTCTGCTGACAGAAGCCTTCTGTCCATGGGATACTAGTTGATGTCCACCTGCAATTTCACACCAAAATACATATTTCATTTTAGATCAGACAAGTGAAAAGTATCCCTTTCTTAAATCTTAACATTTTAACAGAAAAACTGCCAGTTATCAGAAAAGTAAGTAAAATGGAAAATTACCCTAAAAGACATTTCAAGATTCTCTCCACCCCAGATATCCATTCCTGCATCGTAAGTTCCTATCTCTTCAAAGTAGTTCCTGTCAATTGAAAATAGGCCACCAGCCATAGTAGGGGTCCTAGTTGAAAACAAAAGGAAAATAAAAAAGGAAAGGAAAAGAAAAGAAAAAAAATACTTTTTTGAAAGATACGGTGTGGAATTTAGGTGATATTATAGCACAAAACCTCCAGATACTGTAGACATAATTATACTCCATTTACTATAAGCTGAAGGTGTATTAGTATGCTTCATAATTTTGATTGCCTACATGTGCAATCACAGGCCAAGAATTCCAATATATGTTCCAATAACTGGGGAAATTTTAGGTTAAAATTTGTGTTTTTTGTTTTGTTTTAAAACGTCATCATACAGTAGAACAAGTGAAATACTGGGCTTCTACATCTCCCAAAATAATCTAAATACAATCTGAAATTTATAATGAGGAGAGTTTAATGTTTTTGTCTCCAGCTTCAAAGTGTTCATAAAATTACCAGGCATCATCACTTTACAGAGCTATAAACTTTTGGAGGATATAAATCCAGTGAATGTCTCAGTGCCTGAAAATATCCATTTTACTTTTCTAAAACCAAGTTGAAATCTAGTTAACTTTCTTTAAAATCTGTTTGGAGATGTATATACTGCAATAAATGTATTGGTTTCATGTTTAAAAACCCCATGATGGAGGCATTAGAATGAGGAACTGATGTTTTATTGCAATGATTTGATTACTTAATTCTATTGGGTAATATAAACGTGTTCTCTAACATGCACAATTAAACAACTGATGCACTCATCTGCCTTATGTGATTTTTTAGTTATATTCCACTGATTTATCGAAAGATATACATTATATATTTGATACTACAGCAAGTTAGATTTTTCTTCATTATTGTTTATAATGACCTTTTTAGAACTAAGCACTGGATCTTCTATTATGACATGGGAAGAAAGAAATGGGTGATGCCTTCCTTCTTTACATGATACAGGAGGGTTGAATACTTCACATACAAATACACACACACAACAGCTGCAAGTACATCAATGAAATTCTTCAATACAGAATTTGCATTCAACAAATAAAGAATTATTCAATAAATTTCAGTTCAGCATATGTTTCCACTGATTACATCCAACATCATGTGAGTGGATGTGCATCCATGCAACAAGATCGTGCCCTGCTGTCCTCCCCAAACTGCTCTGAATGGTTCCCCAAGCCTCCAGCGCAGATTGGGGAGAGTAGGGAAAATGCATTCTGCCAGCGGTGTCTGTTCTGCCATCAGATGGACACCACTGGATACAACCAAACATTTCTTCAAGTACATGCATTATTATAATGAATTTAGTTTGTTGAGTTTGGATCCCGACTTAGTCATGCTTAAGACTAGATCCGCTGGAATCAGGAGGACTTAGGTTAGTCATGAGTAACTTGTCCCACTGGTTTCAGTGGATCTACCCCTAGCATAACCAAGAGGATTGCACTCCCCCTTAGAAGGAAGTCTCCAATCTCAGAGACCTCTGTGTATCTAGGGCCCTGCTGAGCTGCTGCCAGCAGATGGGGAGGAGGAGTGACGGAGGCAACTTTTGCCTCTCTGTCCTCCTGCTTTTTTCTTTTTCCTCTAGGTGGGCCTCTGAGCCCATCTAAAGGTGACACACTGCCAGACGTGAAGCTGGGGCTAGAGAAGCTGCAACAGCCCCTTTTTGACCTTTACGAGGTCATCCATAACGCTTTTGCAACCTTGGAAAGCAGGCATCGTGTTTCTTTTTGTGGCGGCTGCAAAGAGGAGGGATCAGAACCAGTGTCTATGGTTCTGAGAGGGGGAGTCTGAAAAATCCTATGATCCCTGAAGATTGCCTTTTCCGGCTGGATTCAACCCACTGTCTTTAACTGAGAATTCCTTGGAAACTACATAGAAATATTTCCTCAAATTGCATGCTCTTGATAAATCACATGGCCACATAGTTGACATTTTAAATTCTCTAAATGAGATTTAGCAACACAATGACTTCCTGTATGCTTATCCTGTAAAATTATTTCCCTAACCAATAATGAGTGTATTCTGAAGTCAAATATCCCTGATCCAACTTTTTTAATGATATAGTGAGAACACAGTTATCAATAAAGTAAAATGGGCTGATCACAGGTTTATAGGTGCTATTTAAACTATTCTATGAACATTCAAGTACAGTATTAATAGAACTTAGCTGAGGAGGTATCCTTAGGAGGAAAGAAGAAGAAAAAAGTTTGTCCATCTAAAACAAACTTGGAGGCTTTGCCCATACTGCTAACTAAGAGTCAAAGAAAACTAACAACACAATCTTAAGCATGTGTTTACTCAGACAAAAGCCTACTGGAATTCAAGTGCACTTATGACTGCAGCCCAAGAAACTAAAATAAAAAGGGAGAAGAAAATATAGTGAAAGCAAAGCACTCACTGAAGTGAAAGAATGGAGGGGGTTCCTGCTGCTTTTGAAGCAGCAGTGGTTGGAAGAGAACAGACTGGGAGGGCACTTGCCTTGACCCACAGAACACAGAAAGAGAGCCACGACTCTGTAGCTGATAGAACAAAGCAAGACAACGTATTTCCTAGATAAGAGCTCTAGAAGATTCTGATGCATTTTGACCTGAACCAGTACCCAATTGTGTAAATATACAGAATGTTGAGATGCCCATCAAATGGTGTTATTGATGCAGGTTATTGCCATTTATGAGTTGGTGCTTCACATGAACGCTTCACACATAGAAACCCTATTTGCATTCCCCTCTCCTTTGGAGTGGGAAGAATTGCATGCATGAAGCTGCTGTGTATCCACATGGAGCATTTCTTTCACAAGCAACATTATCTATGTGGTGAAGGGGAAGGGCATTCAAACTGCTTCTCTACTAATGAATCTTATCACAAGTTAGCACTTTGATTTATCTATCTATCTATCTATTTATCTCTCTCTCTCTCTCTCTCTCTCTCTCTCTCATCTATCTATCTATCTATCTATCTATCTATCTATCTATCTATCTAGGCACTAATGATTCATTGTGCAGGTTGACCCTCAGAGGAGGAAGCAAAGGGCTGATGCACATGAATGAGTAGGTTTAAGATACCAGAGGTCTCAGAACAGTTTTCAGGTAAAGGAAATAGTACCCTTCATTTCTACAAGTCTACAACACTATTGCTGCACATAGACAGAATATATATACTTCAGCTTGCAAGTTGAGTAGAATTAAGTGTCCTTAAAAGCCATTAGGGTCCCATCTAACTTTACGTGCTGTACTTGGATGGATGGTTTTAACTTCGTTAGCCATTTTGAATATAATTTATAGACAAACAGGATATATAAATAAATTAACAAATCTGCTATCTTTGGCCTGGCTCTTCAATCTGACCAGCTCATCATAAAGTGCTGATAGCCAAAATCTATCATGTCAATGAAGTTAGAGCACAGCTGTCAGCCTGGATGGGAGCAGTGGTGCAGATGGATCAGGACAGTGCCAGAAGCAGAAGAGCCTGAAACTGCTTAGCTGAACAGTGTGCATATCAGAAAGTGAGTGGACGTAGGTGCCTTGGGGCTGCCACACTGTGTATTGGGCCTGTGGCAGAATGCATGCGCATTCTTTCAAGCACAGCTGGGGACTCTGCTCAAGGTAAGGTAGGCATCGCATGCTGGGAGTCACTGATGCTCAGCTTTTCAGAGGGCTAGTGAAAACTGCTTCAGGAAGGTTATGATGTGGATATGCCAAAAGCCACCCTAAGAACCCATGAATTTATTTTTAGGTTGTTCATACACATGGTGGCTTTTCGTGTTGTCCGAATCCAGCAGGACAACTTCATAATGGGTGTTGGGAATGGCTAAAGAGCCACCCGGCAAGAGTGGCAAAAAACCCTGCCCCTCCTCATGATCTTGCTAGTGTTGCAGCCATCCGCCCTCATCCCTTCTCAGTGCCCTCCACCCCATGCACCTAAAAATAGAGAAAAAAAGACACTGGAGAAAGTCCAGAACACATTCACAATTATATTTTTCTAGACCTGTGCAAAGCCATTTGCATAAATTTCCCCTCTGTTTCACTGCTCTAGCTTAAAATCTGTGCAATTTTCCCTCATTTTTACTGTACCACAAAGAGATTTGTGCGATTTCCCCGTTTTACTGCTCTGCCTTGAAATTTGTATAATTTTGCACCCTGCACTTTTTGCCATGGCAAAAACCCATATGTGTACGAGACAGCTAGCAACAGAGACCAGTGGGGAAAAGTGACCATCAGGGAGCAGGGGGGAAGCCAAAAGTGGCTAGTGGTTGCAAGTGGCTA
This sequence comes from Anniella stebbinsi, assembly GCA_029215795.1. NCBI lineage: Eukaryota > Metazoa > Chordata > Lepidosauria > Squamata > Anniellidae > Anniella > Anniella stebbinsi. Next base: position 228,598,344 of record JARDYH010000001.1, read on the forward strand.
GTGGTCCTTCTCTGTGAGCCCCTGCCAAAGGAAGTGAGGCAGGTGGCCACTAGGAGGAGGGCTTTCTCCACTGTGGCACCTTGGCTGTGGAATGAGCTCCCCAGAGAGGTTCGCCTGGCGCCTACTTTGTACTCTTTTCGTCACCAGGTGAAGACCTTTTTATTCTCCCAGGATTTTAACAGTTAAATTAACTTAATTTTAATCCTTGCTGTTTTAAATTTGTATTTTAATCTGTATTAATTCCTGCTGCTGGTTTTATTCTGGTTGTGTTTTTAGATTGTATGTTATTTGTTGTTTTTAGATTGTGGCTTGTTTTATATTTTTTAAATGATTTTATGGTTTTAATTTTTGTGAACTGCCCAGACAGCTTCGGCTATAGGGCGGTATAAAAATGCAATAAATAAATAAATAAATAAATAAATAAGAGAGGAGGGCGCTTTACGGGTGGGTGTTCTTACTTCAGTGCAATGTGAAGCAGCCTTTTTAAAAAAGTGTTTGCTAGCAGGGGATGAAGGATAGAATTGACGAGGACATTGACAAGACGGGGATGTCAGGATGCTGGGATAAATATTTGACAAGTGGTCCCCAGCTGTGAGCTTTAAAGTGGCAACTGGAGGGATAAGGGTTACCTTTGAAACTAACCTTTCTCCACTCGGAGCTAAACGGCGCAAGGAGGGGTCGACACCGGAAGGCCTCCCTACCCAAAAGGGACAAGCCTGGGGGGTGGCGCATGGAATCATGCCACCTCACAGGTGGTGAATGGCTCGCCCAGAAAAGAGTAGAATGCCTGCATAGGTTTTCCCATACTGCAGATCTATAATAAATGTGGCCATGTTTTAAATCCATTTACACGTCTCGTCTTGTTATTTCGCACCCTCCATTTCCCGCAAGGAGCCTTTGTTAGGATCATATTTCGACTTACGGCCTGAAATCCCTCCGTGTTTGGATCCATCGTCCTTTGAGACTTGAAAGCACTCTGCACATGGACTCTCCTAGAGAGACATACGCCTGATCAGATTCCGACACTCTAACCCAGTTCTAAATAAATTTAACTACAACTGGCTGAAACCTATACCTGACAGGCTGTTCACTTGCTAACCTGACAATTGGGTGCTCTGTGGCTTGTTTCCCCCACAGTCCTCCTGCCAGTGCCTTTGTGACAGAACTCCAACCCAATTCTAACAACTGGCTGAAACTTATACCTGACACAACCAACCCATGGTATCTTATTTGCAGGGTAGCTTAGCGTGATGTGCTAACTCGCCCTTTGCATCTGCATATTTGCAGCTCTTTCAAGAAAGAATAAAATAAACAGGGCATAATTTGTAAGGTCCTTACTTTAGAAGAGGCCCATTGCTTTTAATGAGACAATTTAAAATGTAAGTACCTTGATTACTGCAAACTTTCTTTTAAGGTAACAGAGACTAAATAAGAGAAGATTGATGTTAAATAGTGATAAACTGCAGAGTCTTGAATTCAATTTTAAATAACATAATTGAATTTGCTTTAAATGAATTCTGAACCTCTGTTTGCAACATTAAGTATTGCTAATTACTTTTTTAAAAATGACATCCCATAGCTTCTGTTCACTGCAGATATGATAAAAGAGCTTCCCTTTATTCAGGAACAGATTATACCCAGAGTTCTATTTTACAACTGTCTTAGATGACAATTACCTGCAGGCTTTTACAATACAGTCACTGAATTAATTAACCTTTGCCATAAATTCTAGCAACTACAGCAAAAGCTGATATTTCTGTTGCTTCAACTCCTTAATAATCTTGCAACACTACATGACAAGTGAAACAGCTAATTGTTATTCCTAAAACACATACTGGCCACTTATATCGAGTTTTATTCCAAGAGAAAGTTAATCCCATTGCCTCCAAAAATGGCACTTACTATTTTCAAAGGATGTTTTTGTCACCCCAAATTTCCATACCAGCATCTGAGCTTAAACTTGTAGTAGTATGGATGAGGGGGAAGAATGCCAGAGCCTAAAAATAACAGTGTCTCCAGCCCACCAGCCTCACATTTCCTGAAAAGATTTAGAAAGAAAACTAGTTGGCAACTTGATACAATAGAAAAGGGGGTAGGGTTATTCATTTAACAAGGCAATCTGTAATCAACAAAAGTAGGAGGTGATAGAATCCAATAAATTAACTATCCATGGGTGAGTGCTTAGAATCCCTCAGACTTATCTGCTGCTCTTCTGTCCTGGACTGTAACAGGCCTCCATCTCTGTCACTCCCTGACTCTGAAGCTGCTGAATGCGTGGGTGCTGCAGGAGGGCAGGAGGGTGATATCTAGTCCTCCGCTTTGAACAATCCCTGTTTTCTTCCTTTTCCTTTTAGATCTTCAAACCCTCCCACAACCTTAGAGAAGGTCCCAGAATCTCGTACAGCACCTCCCAAGGTTCAAAGAGAGATGCTCTCTAGGAATTCCACAGGGAGTTCCACTTCACAAGGTTACACCGGGTTCTCTGAAGTTTCTCTCTCTAATGTCTGCATAGTCTTGCCTGCTGTATTATTCATACTTTGGAAGTCTCAAAAAGCTATTTTATAATTTAATGGGTAAGAAATGTATTCTATGATCCAGTTTGAGAACTGCTATCTAACGGATAAGTGATTTGTCCTCTTAAACACAGTTTGTTCTTTTTTACATGTTTGCCAATAAGAGTCATGATAAATTATGATGGACCCAGAGGGAAAAAAAAGTTTCTGAATAATTCTTTAAAGATAACAACAAATAGAAATCAAATAGCATTTCCCAAAGTATATCAAACTGATCCATCTGTGACTAATTACAATCTATTTGATGCTTGTCAAATGTTCAGTAAAAGATGTCAACCTAAAAATAAAAGACAACAAGGACAGATGACGACCCAAAATATTCAAAATCATTAGTCAAGTCCATAAGCTCATACAAATGTTTTGAACATCAACTCTTGATGTTTGCCAAGGCTGACCTGGCCATATGGGTGAAGAGAGTTGTGACTGCTCTGAGGAACCTGTGGCCCTCTATATGCTGGACACCAATTCTTATCAGCCCCAGCCAGCATGGCCAATGATCAGGAATGCTGAGAGTTGTAGTACAAAACACAAAGGTTACCTTCTGAAACCACCCCTCCATAAAGGTATGGAACCACTGTAAAACGATACCTTCAAGTCCTATCCCAACCAGACAGTCCAGAAAGGCATCACAAGCTGCAGAGAGGCCCAGCAGAACCAACAGGGACACACTCCTCCTGCCCAGTTCCCAGCTTAGATCACTCACCAATATGATCAAAGTGGTCTGACCAATAAGTAGACCTGAAGTTGGGTTGAAATGGATCTAGATAATACACCTCATCCAGGAACACCTGGAGCCACCACATGCGAGAGCACCCATGAATATTAGAGAATGGCTGGGTTCTGAGAGGGTTTTGTTCGTATTTAAACAGTGTTCTCACCATCTGTTTAAAAGCAAAACACAATGGAATAATGCCCTATTGTAGATATGTACCCCCTACTGCTCTTCCCCGCCACTTAGTAGGTTTATCAACCAGGAAGGGAAAGGGTTAAGCACCTATGTGGTAGGCTTCACTTCTCCAGAGATCCTGCCCAAATCCATGGGCTGAACAAATTGAAAACTATCCATTATAACTGGAAAAACAACTGGAAACCTACTAACTGTGGTATCCAATCAGCACAGATACATAGTGTCTTGCAAACTGGTCATAATGGGCTATTGAATTGTCTTCATTACTGTCTTGCAGATGAAGATGTAGCACATACACAAAAGTTCAGTGGGACAATTCTGCACAGATGCAACAATGGCAGCAAAGTGTAATTTCATTGTCACTGCCACAGAAAGCACCTTCCTAAGAAGAGCCATGCTGGATCAGACCATTCTGGATCCATCTAGTCCAGCACTCTGTTCACACAGTGGCCAACCAGCTGTCAATCAGGAACCCACAAGCAGGACATGGGTACAACAGCACCTTACCACCCATGTTCCCCAGTTACTGGTATATATACACTTACTGCCTCTGCTACTGGAGGTAGCACATAGCCATCAAGACTAGTTGCCGTTGATACCCTTCTCCTCCAGAAATTTACCCACCCCCTTTTTAAAGCCATCCAAATGGGTTCTAGCCCATGTTCACTTGGAGTCTCATACCAGTGTTGCTCTAACCACCATCCCACTTGTTTCATCACACCCAGCTACCCCAAAAAACAAGGAACATTTGGATCTAAGTGTCAGAATAAACTCATTCTAAAGACCAACCACGATTTTGACAGATTCACCTGTAGAGGGCACTTTACTTGTCCTTCACCTACACCATGTGGCAAGGGATGAGCAAAGCCAGCGCTGCACTCAGTTGGCACTTCCAGGAGCATTGGCTAAGTGCACTTCACTTGTACTTTGCCCTGACTGCACATGGAAGGCGAGAGATGAGTGCAGCTGACTCACTGGCCAAAGCACTGGCTGGAAGGAGCTCCAGCTGAGAACCTGATAATGGCAGATGGTGGGTCTTCATCCCCTGACCCTGTCCGGTCCACAAGAGGGAACTGGAGGAGCAATCTGACACCCGGCCCAATTTTGGTTCCCCACCCCTGGTAGAAATATTTTAAAATAACATTTTAAAAATGCAAACTCATGAACACAAAATGTAGGTATATTGCTTCCCTGATGCACATGAACTTGCACACATACCATAGCCACCTATCTAGATAGTACATGTTGCTAAGTATGTTTGAGTTCATAGTATAATACATAGTACCAGATCCAGTGTACGCTCCATTAAACATTAACGTTTTAAAAAATTAAAAAGTAAATTGTTGTGTGCATTTTACTAACACATCCTGCTTCTGATGGCTATTTCAGAGGAAACAAACACAATTTATGGCAAGTGAAGAACTTTGCCAATGTTTAAGTGGGGCATCTGGCAGT